>CM038045.1:65017686-66281972 GCA_021397845.1 Areca catechu
CATACAACTATCATTCTCAAGACAAAGACACAATCTTGAGATACTATATTGTACTTTATTCTACATGTGCGCATATAAAATCACATAACAAAACAATTATCATGACAATAATGTATGCAAAAACTCATAACCAAAAGAGAATTTTATAATCAAAGTAAATTAAACATATGTAACACAATCATGATTTCTCTATAACCACATGCTATCACAAGCTAGAAAAATCTACGACTTCAAAAGAAGTCTGTATGTCTCCAAATACAATGAGATCTCATAATTATCAAATAAAGACAACCATACAATATCATTCTCAAGACAAAGACACAATCTTGAGATACATATTGTACTTTATCTACATGTGCGCATATAAAATCACATAACAAAACAAGTATCATGACAATAATGTATGCAAAAACTCATGATATATGTAAATGAAAAATAAATTCATGATGATAACAAAGTCTAATTACAGAGTCACTCACACTAACCAAGCAAATCAAATGAGCTCAATATGCCCATATTTTCAACAAGCCTTACAAAGCATAGGGCCTCAAAACTTTGATTAGAGAAATAGCTAACATAGAACTCTGTATCTATATAATCAATAATTATATCTCAAATCTTTACAAGATCTTTGACGGTCAAATACTTCAGCTCTATGTGTTTAGACTTGGTGGATGACTTATTATTCTGTGTAAAGAATATCATAGCCTTATTATCATAATATATCAACAGAGGTCTGGAACTCGAATATAAAATATGAAATTTAGCTATAAAATTTTTTAAACCAAATAGCTGAGCAGTAGCTCCATAACAATATATAAACACAGCTTGCATGGTAGAAGAAGTAGTCAGTGTTTGTTTAACACTGTGCCAAGATACTACACCACCAGCCAGCATAAAAATTATAAAGAAATGATTTCAGATCATCAGGACACCCAGCATGATCTGAATCCGAATATCCAACCAACTCAAGATTATCAACTTTCTGTACACGAGCATATAATCCTTGGTTTTCTGTAGATACGTCATCACTTTCTTTACAGCAATCCCATATTGATAGTCTGTGTTTGACAAGTATCTACCAAGACACACCAATATAAAGGCAATATCAGGTCTGGTGCAGATTGAGCATACATCAAGCTCCTTACAACACCGGCATAAGGCACATCTTTCATTTGATCTTTCTCAAGCTGATTCTTTGGACATTGATCTTTACTGAACTGGTCACTTTAATAACTGGTAAATCACAAGGTCTCTACAATTTTGCATACTAAATCTTTAAAGAATTCTGTCTATGTATGCCTTTTGTGACAAATCTAATAGATAACGAGATTGTCCCTATGAATTTCAATTCCAAAAAAGAGGATGCCTCACCAAGATCTTTCATATCAAAATTATCAGATAACATTTGTGTGGTCTCAGAAAGCAAATCAAAATCACTACTAGCAAGCAGGATATCAACAACATATAAAATAAGGAAGATAAAAATTCCTTTCACTGACCTTGAGATAATACATTGTCAACTTTTTTTTTCTCAAAATCAAGAGAGGAGGTCACAACTTCATCAAACTTGAGGGTACCATTGTTGATAATTGTGTCCCAAAGCAATCGCCTAGGCTATGCGGTTGTGCTCAGTATTGTAATCTGTATATGAATAATAAAAACTTTATTTGGCAGCTCATCGCATTATCATTTTCCTGTAATAAACTCTATTTATGTGATGAAGTCTTAGGACTACACTGACTTCAATATAGAGGGATATATCGAGTGGTCCTTTTAAAAGGTTCACAACCAAATGATACATTGTACAGGACGGCAATGTATCAAGTGTAGGTTGTTGTGGTTCATATCGTTTGGTGACCTCTTGACTAAAGGAGTGTGATGATACTGATGTGATATGTAAGTGGGATATGCCACATCTCATTGAACGTGACTCCATGGAGCTCCTTGCTGCCAAAGGATTGCTCGCGATTGGATATGGGTATATATATCCCTTCGACCTGAGGTCACCATGGTAGCTTGCAAGCAACTCCCTGTGCTTTGGTAACGGACGACCCGGATTTTTAATACGGTGATGGAAGGTTTCTGGAGCAAGTACTTGTAGAGCAGTGGTGGACCAAGATAGAATTGACCTGTTCAATTGTTTGGATTGAATGTCTTGCAGTGTCTCAATTTAGCAAATCCTCGGCGGGGTAGTCCTAGTGATGAGTCATTGGACTTGTGAGGTTGAGACATGTTATGGATTGACTCAAAGGTTGGTAGTCTAACCTAGTCATCTTAAGCATTGGAGGTCAAAATGATGAATTTTACGGTAACCATATGCCAGAGGTTCGATAGATTGCTCGCATCTTCGACATATCGGACGCCGGGGATCCTGCTAGATGGTATCTTGTGCTGGTATTGGAAGTGTTCCAGTGCTACCATTTAGGTTCGAACCTATGAGGTCATACGTCATAAAGGATTTCTTCCTGATCCGGGAACCGATCAATGATTGGAAATCGTTTCGGTATTAAGGTCAAACGGACTGATTGAGCACATATTGGATTTTTTCTGATCAATCTGGTTTGATTTGATCGACATGATTGATTGGGTCAATCAAGAATATTCCTGGTAGATCAGGACTGAACCAGTTTTCTTATTGATCGGGTTGATCGGACGGGGTTTCTTTGTTGAACCGGTTTTGGTTGATGAACCGATTTTATTACGCGGCTTGGTTTCACGAGTTTTCTCCCAGGATTTTCAAGCACCGGACTTGCTTGACATCCCTGTTTTTGGTTTTGCCGTGTTTTACCGTTTGAATGAGATTTGATTTGCGTGTTGATCGGCTGCAGCGTGGGAGATCAGATTATGATCTATTGCACTGCGATCGAATTTGTTTAGACGGTTTTCTCCCTCTTCCCCTCTCTCGGATATCCTGTTTTACCGTGTGAATGGTTTGAACTGCTGTTGATTGGATAAGAACTTCATCTTGATCGGATGTTGATCCTTGCACCGTGAATGGGTGGGATCTTCTCGTTGTTTTCTCCCGCGTGTCTTCCACTGTTTTCACGCGGATGATTCAGCCAGCGAGTTCCCAGCGTTTTTTATCGATCGGTTTTGGTTTTTTTTGAAGGACCTCTCCGATCTTCCGAGGTTCTTGTTTTTCCCTGCTGTCTTGTGTTTTCTCCGCCTGGTTTTACATCGGGATTTCTCAGCAGATTTTACATCTTTGTTTGGGCCGTGAGGGTGATACAAAAGGAAAGAGGGCGTGCGGGAGTTCGGAAGAATAGAGCATGAGTTTTCTCAATCTGGTTTTCATCTTGGTTTCATGGCAATGACTTGCGATTGGAGAGAGAGAGAGGATCTTGGCTTGCGGGGAGTTGGGAAGAAAACAAGGCACGGGATTTCTCTGCGGTGTTTGATCTGGTTGGAGGCCGGGTGTTGGGACGAAATAAAAGGCAAGGGGAGTGCAAAAGAAAAGAATGGGGCATTGGAGAGAGGGGCCGTGAAGATCCGATCGGGGTCCCTGCTCCATTTTTGTGACCGGTTTCAAGTTTTCTTTATGTGCTCTTCGTGGAATTAGAAACGGTCTAGACCGTCCATGAGGTTCTTTTAGCTTTTCTTGCTTCACTTATTGGTGATTATTTTTAATTTTTTAAAAATTTATACTATATTGTAATATATATTATATAATATCATAAATTATAATATATTTATTATATTTAGAATATAAAATAATATTATATATATTATTATAATATCTTTTAATTATATTATTTTTAATTAATGTATTTTTTAAGTTAATTTATTAGTAATTTAAAAATTAATATTATTTTTATATAGTTAATTAATGCTATTTTTAATTAATATGATTTCAAAATAATTAATATTACCAAAAAAATAATATATAAAATTTTAATTAATAATAATTTTTAATTTATTATTTATTTATTTAAAATTAAAATTTATTAATCGGATTTTTAAAAAAATAATATTTATGAAATTCAAAAAAAATTGTTTGAATCGTTTTTGGAAAGACGAATAAAAAAATTGTCTTTCCAAAAGACGAATACAAAATGTCACATCAATTTAATTTAAAACATCATATCATAATTATAATTAAATTTTAAAAAAATAATTAAATTAAAAAAAAAATTAATAGTCGTACAAAATTTATCTTTTCAAAAGATGAAGTTGAGTTCATCTTTTGAAAAGACGAATTCAGATTGCCACGTCAAACAAATCACCTATTTGAAATATATCTGAAACTGTCTACCATAATTTTATTTTAAAAAAATTTATTTTTTAAAAAATTCAAGTTGAGACAAACCATTTGACATAAAGATCTAATCTTGACCAAGAGCTTTTAACAAACCAAAGTTAATTTCAACCATCGAAGGAAACCAATTTGATCATCCCCGGGGACCTTTTGTTAACACTCCATGAATTAGTCTTCGTATTCTAGAATTGGGCATGAAAAGAGATTTTAGCAAAAACCTAAAAGATAGTGAGAAGTATTGAAAATATATATATATATTCATTGACATGGTAAACTAGAAGCCGGGGGTGGACCGCCTGGGGGCAGGGGAGGGGCCTGGCCCCCTCTAATTTTTATATTATTTTAAATATATATATATATTTATGTATTGATCTTTCTAAAATTTGAAAATTAAAATAATTTGAAAAATATATGTATTTGGCCCTCCTAAATTAATATTTTTTATTTTTATATTTTTTAATTTATTAAAAAATAGTACGATTCATCTCTAGATCGTCGTGGCCTGTAGCTCCGGTGCATTGGGTCCCTCCCGCCGGACGCTTGGCCTCTGGCCCCGTGCGTCGACTCCCTCCGTCGGACGGACCTGCAAAACTGGGAGATCTGAGCGGGAATTCGGCGAAGACACTCTGACGATCAAGTCAGTGGGACGATCGAGGAGAATAGAAGACCTCTGAGGTAGAGAGATTGGGAACTCTCTACTTCCAGAGGGTGGTAAAAATGGAAGATAATGCAAGACTCAAGAGAGTATGTTATCTTTTACCCTCCCTTACCTTTTTCTACTAGCCTTATGTAGACGAGCGACTCTTGGTGTCCAGGGAGGCGCGTTCTTCTTGGCATAGGCCTGTGAGGCTTTGTAGGCCTGAGAGACTTAGATGGGTTGGTGAACCTCCTTCTTCTAGGTGGTTCAGGAAGTTGGTGAAGGAGCACAGTCCCTTGGGTGGGACACTCCTTCTCGATTGGTGTAAACTATGTCCTGGGGGCTTTAATATAACCCTCATTGTAGGAGGCGCACTAGGGATGGTGATTTTATGTATCGAACTGCCATCGTACCTGCATTCTGAGAAACATATTGGATCGTGGCACGTGGATCGAGATGATGCAGGCGAAGGCCCTCATGCGAAGGCCCTCCGTGTGCATGGTTCGAGATGCACGGCATGAGGCTCCTTTGCATGCGGATCGAGGTGCACGGGTAGCAGTCACTTGGGTGCGCGGACTGAGGCACACCATCCTTTCGTGCGCGGAACCCACTGGAGCGGAGCACTGGGTTGCCCCTAGCGGACGTAGGGCAAACTGAACTGGAGCGGAACCGGAGCGACCCGTGCCACACCTCTGTGGGTGTGGCCGGACCGGAGGGAGTCGGAGCGACCCGTGCCACACCTTTGCAGGTGTGGCTGGACCGGGAGCTCTGCTTCGGAGTCGCGAGCGGGGTTCGAGTGGGGCAGAGCGAAGCGAATGACCATGCGGGCGGAGCCAAAAAAGATGAAGCTGGATCGGGCACGGGGAGCGCGGACTGGTGCAGGCTTGCTGGACGGGCGGGGTCAGAGCAGGACGCACCCATCCATGCTTCGGCTGAGCCGGACCGGATGGATGCATGCTGCACGGAGCGGACTCGGGGCATCGAACCACCGAACTGGAGCAGGTGCCTCACCGGACTGGGTCAGACGGGGCTGCGGGAGTGTCGGAGCGGGCGGAGGCGAGGTGGACTGGGTGCCGGAGTGGGCGGAGGTGAGGTGGACTGGGCGTCATAGCGGGGGAGGCCTCCGCTGCGGACTTGGCGTCGGGGCATCGAACTTGGCGCGAGCGGCTGGAGATGTGGGCGGAATGGCCGAGGTCGCATCGGAATGGGAGCTGCCGGAGCCGAGGTGGACTATGCGCTGGAGGCCTCCCGCTGCGGACTTGGTGCCGAGGCATTGGACTTGGCACGGGCAGAACGACCGAGGTCGTGCCAGAGCCAAGGTGGACTGGGCGCTGGAGGCCTCTCGCTGCAGACTTGCCGGGCTGGAGCTGGGCATGCCGCGGGTGGAAGAACTGGTCCGCGGGCGTGCCTCGGGCAGAGGAGGTTGACTGCGGGTGTGCCACGGGCAGAAGAGGTTGACCGCGGGCGGAAGAGCTCCGCGCGGGCGAAAGGACTACGCGCGGGCTTGCCGAGCTGGCATAGGTGAGATGCGAGGAGGTGAGGCGAGGTGGAGTCGAGGTACTGAGGTCACCGCCTAGGCGAGGCCGAGCCGAGCTGAGCTGAACTGCCACGGAGCTGGACTTTGCACATGGCAAAGTGGGACCGAGGTGGCGGAGTACGTGGCCAAGATGGGGCCGAAGTGGAGAAGTACGTGGCCGAGGTGGGGCCGAGGTGGAGAAGTACGTGGCCACGCCAGCCTCCAAGGAGGATGCGTGTCAGGGTTGAATGGATTTGTTTACTACTGTAGCAGATGCCCCCACTCCTTGAGTCCAAAACATCTTCGTTTTGGATAAATGGAGTACTATCATCCATTCGGCTCTGCGCCTTAGCGGGCGTTGTACTGGTTGCAAGAAGTTAGTCGCTAAATGGAACTGAACTTACCGGAGGTTTAGCCATTGGTCTTTGAAGGCCTAGATGAAGTCATCTACTCTGGCTGTCCTTTTCATGAATAGGGAGTGGCCTGCATAACAAAGTAGAAGGTGTTTGTTTTTGAAACTTACTTGCCTGTAGGTACTTCGACTTAAGGTTAGTTGCGTTATGATGATGCCAGTACTTCAGTCTGCCTCCTCTTTGACCAAACAGAAGGTGGTGCCATGGAGGAAGAGGTTGGTGAGGTGCACAACTTGAGTGCACATATACATGGCCGGGCATATAGTCATCATGGCTGAGCTCAGAGTATCAGTCGGAACCTTTGATGAAGGCACTGAAGTTGCTAGAAGATAGGAGCCATCCTGGCTGAAGAAGCCCAAGGAGCAGGGAAAGAGAAATCAACTTCGACCAGATGCTCGACCTCGGGGAAGCAATGCTCGACCTTGAGGGAGCCATCGTGGCAGAGGAACCAAAAGAGCAGGAGTTCGACTTAGGCCAGACGCTCGACCTCAGGGGAGCAATGCTCGACCTCGGGGAAGCCATCATGGCGGAGGAACCCAAAGAGCAGGAGTTCGACTCAGGCCAGATGCTCGACCTCGGTGGAGCAACGCTCGACCTCGGTGGAGCAATGCTCGACCTCGGGGGAGCCATCCTAGCGGAGGAACTCGAGGGATTACACGTGGACCGAAGCCCGGGCCTTCATGCTGGAACTGGGTTCCGAGGCATCTTCCGGACTGAAGTCCGAGATTTCATGGGGGAACTGGGTTCCGCGCCATCTTCCAGACTGAAGCCCGGGATTTCGTGGGGGAACTAGGTTCCGCGCCACCTTCCGGACTAAAGCCAGGGATTTCATGGGGGAACTGGGTTCTGCGTCACCTTCCGGACTGAAGTTCAGGATTTCATGCCGGAACTGGGTTTCGGGCTTCCATCCAGACTGAACTTCAGGATGTTGTGCCGGAACTGGGTTCCGGGCTTTCATCCGGATTGGACTCCGAGATTTCGAGCTCCTGTAATGATGAAGAGCAAAGTTGCACCAAAGGGAAACTTTAATTATTAAGGAGGGATTCTTACATCCTTCATGAGGTGGCAGAGCCACTCATTCGGCATGCTAGGAGGCGAGCCGCAAATGGTTGGACCTCTAGAGCTTCCCAGGGATATCTCTGGATGAGAGTCAGGCGGTAGATGCAGGGCTCAGTGAAGAGCTTTGCGGCTTTGGCCTTTGTCAAGAGTTCTTTCTGGCAGTGACTCACTCTGACGGCCGTAGAGCTTGCCCTTAATGGTAGTACAGGAGCCTTTCCTGTAGAACTCGTTGCATAGGAGGAAGCTCCATTGCATGGGAGGAGAAGAGACCCTGTTGCCTGGGAGCTTGAAGCTCCGTTGCATGGGAGAGAGCTCCGTTGCATAGGAGAGCAGGGCTTCGTTGATGATAATGTACGAGCTTTTCCTACATAACTAAAACACAGTTTTTTACGTTGCAAAGATAACATAAAAAGGGGTTACCTTAGGAAAGGATAGGACTCCTCTGCATGGGAGAACAAAGCTCCATTACATGGAGGAGGAGGAGCTCCGTATGGGGGAAGAGGACTTCGTAGCACGGAAGTAAGGGTCCATTGGATGGGAGTATGAGACTCCTGTTGCATGGAAAGATGGAACCCCATTGCCTGGGAGGAGGTGAGACCCTTGTTGCATGAGGGAAATGACTCCGTTGCATGGAAGTAGGGGTCCATTGCATGGGAGTATGAGACTCCTGTTGCATGAGAAGATGGAATCCCATTGCCTGGGAGGAGGTGAGACCCTTGTTGCATGAGGGAAATGACTCCATTGCATGGAAGTAGGGGTCCGTTGCATGGGAGAGAGCCCGTTGCATGGGAGAAAGCTTACATTGCATGGGGGAGAGATCCGTCGCATGGGAGAACAAGGCTCTGTTACATGGGAGAGAGCCTGTTACATGGAAGGAAGCTTCCATTGCACAGGAGAGCAGGGTTCCGTTGAAGATGATGTAGGAGCTCTTCCTGCAGAACTGAAACATAGTTTTTTACGTAGCAAAGATAACGTAAAAAGGGGTTACCTTAGAAAAGAATAGGACTCCTCTTCATGGGAGAACAAGGCTCCATTGCATGGAGGAGGAGGAGCTCCATATGGGGGTAGAGGACTTCGTTGCATGGAAGGGTCCGTTGCATGGGAGTATGAGACTCCCGTTGCATGGGAGGATGGAACCCTATTGCCTGGGAGGAGGTGAGACCCATGTTGTATGAGGGAAATGACTCCGTTGCATGGAAGTAGGGGTCCGTTGCATGGGAGGAAGCTTCCGTTGCATGGGGGAGAGCTCTGTCGCATAGGAGAACAAGGCTCTGTTACATGGGAGAGAGCCCGTTGCATGGGAGGAAGCTTCCGTTGCACAGGAGAGCAGGGCTCCATTGATGATGATGTAGGAGCTCTTCCTGCAGAACTGAAATATAGTTTTTTACGTTGCAAAGAAAACATAAAAAGGGGTTACCTTAGAAAAGAATATGACTCCTCTTCATGGGAGAACAAGGCTCCATTGCATGGAGGAGGAGGAGCTCCATATGGGGGAAGAGGACTTCGTTGCATGGAAGTAAGGGTCCGTTGCATGGGAGTATGAGACTCCTATTGCATGGGAGGATGGAACCCCATTGCCTGGGAGGAGGTGAGACCCCTGTTGCATGAGGGAAATGACTCCGTTGCATGGAAGTAGGGGTCCGTTGCATGGGAGAGAGCCCGTTGCATGGGAGGAAGCTTCCGTTGCATGGGGGAGAGCTCCGTCGCATGGGAGAACAAGGCTCTGTTACATGGAAGAGAGCTCGTTGCATGGGAGGAAGCTTCCGTTGCACAGGAGAGCAAAGCTCCATTGATGATGATGTAGGAGCTCTTCTTGCAGAACTAAAACATAGTTTTTTACATTGCAAAGATAACGTAAAAAGGGGTTACCTTAGAAAAGAATAGGACTCCTCTTCATGGGAGAACAAGGCTCCATTGCATGGAGGAGGAGGAGCTCCGTATGGGGGAAGAGGACTTCATTTCACGGAAGTAAGGGTCCGTTGCATGGGAGTATGAGACTCCTGTTGCATGGGAAGATGGAACCCCATTGCCTAGGAGGAGGTGAGACCCCTGTTGCATGAGGGAAATGACTCCGTTGCATGGGAGAGAGCCCGTTGCATGGGAGGAAGCTTCCGTTGCATGGGGGAGAGCTCCGTCACATGGGAGAACAAGGCTCTGTTACATGAGAGAGAGCCCGTTGCATGGGAGGAAGCTTCCGTTGCACAGGAGAGTAGGGCTCCGTTGATGATGATGTAGGAGCTCTTCCTGTAAAACTGAAATACAGTTTTTTACATTGCAAAGATAACATAAAAGGGGGTTACCTTAGAAAAGAATAGGACTCCTCTTCATGGGAGAACAAGGCTCCATTGCATGGAGAAGGAGGTGCTCCATATGGGGGAAGAGGACTTCGTTGCATAGAAGTAAGGGTCCATTGCATGGGAGTATGAGACTCCTATTGCATGGAAGATGGAACCCCATTGTATGGAAGTGCCTGGTGTTTGACAAGACCACGAGCACAAATACTATAATTAGATCCCTTTTCCTTCTCCTCTTCTTCTTCCTTTTTCTTTTCCCCTTCTTTCGTTTTCTTTTCTTTCTCCTTTCCTTCTCTTTTTTTTTTTTGTGGGAGCTTGTGCGATCAGCCATCCATGGCATTGGCATGGGTTTGAACATTCCCCACCTGATCTTGTTAGGGATGACAATGTTCCCTTTAGGCTCGGTCGGAACCTTTTCTCGAGACCACTCCCTAGAGTCTCGAGAGAGGGGGGAGCTTCCGCGCCCCCATCCTCATGCCCCCTGTCTGCCCCCGAGGGTAGAGGACGAAAGTGGCTACTGTTGTCCACCTGTTGAGGTACTTTGATCTACCCCCCTTCTTGGCACGCTAATCTATTGTCGCCTAGATCGTCGTGGTCCATAGCTCCAGTGCATCGGATCCCCCCTGCCGGACGCTCGGCCTCCGGCCCCGTGCATCGACTCTCTCTATCGGGCGGACCTACAAAATAGGGGAGACCTGGGCCGGGGATTCTAGCGAAGACACTCCGATGATCAAGTTAGTGGGACGATCAAGGAGAACAGAAGATCTTTGAGGTAGAGAGCTTGGGAAACTCTCTGCTTCCAAAGGGTGGTAAAAATGGAAGATAATGCAAGACTTATGAGAGTATGTTATCTCTTACCCCCATTATCTCTTCCTGCTGGCCTTATGTAGACGAGCGACTTTTGGTATCCAGGGAGGCACGTTCTTCTTGGCATAGGCCCGTGAGGCTTCTACAGGCCTGAGAGAGTTAGATGGGTTGGTGAACCTCCTTCTTCTGGATGATTCAGGAAGTTGGTGAAGGAGCACAGTCCCTTGGGTGGGGCACTCCTTCCCGATTGGTGTAAACTGTGTCCTAGGGGATTTAATATAGCCCTCCTTGTAGGAGGCGCACTAGGGACGGTGATTTTACGTATCAAACTGCCATCGTACCTACATTCTGAGAAACATACCTGAAACGGTGTTAAAAGGATCGTGGCACGTGGATCAAGACAATGCATGTGAAGGCCCTCCGTGCGCACGGTTCGAGATGCACGGTGCGAGGCTCCTCTGCACATGGATCGAGGTGCACGGGTAGCAGTCTCTTGGTGCGCGGATCGAGGCGCGCCATCTATTCACGCGCGGAACCTGCTGGAGCGCAGCACTGGGTTGCCCCCAGCGGACGTAGGGCGAATTGAACTGGAGCAGAACCGGAGCGACCCGTGCCATACCTCTACGGGTGTGGCCAGACCGGAGGGAGCCGGAGCGACCCGTGCCACACCTCTGCAGGTGTGGCCGGACCGTGGAGCTCTGCTTCGGAGCCGCGAGCGGGACTTCGTGCGGGCAGAGCCAAAGCGGATTGACCATGCGGGCGGAGCCGAAGAAGATGGTGCCGGACCGGGCGCGGGAGCACCGGACTGGCGCAGGCTTACCGAACCGGGCATGGGCCTGAGCAGGAACCACCCATCCATGCATCGGGCTGAGTCGGACCAGATGGAGGCATGCTACACGGAGCAAACTCGGGGCACTGGACCGCCGAACTGGAGCAGGTGCCCTGCCGGACTGGGCCGGACCGAGGCCGCGGGAGCGCCAAACTGGGTGGAGGCGAGGTGGACTGGGCGCCGGAGCGGGCGAAGGCAAGGTGGACTGGGTGCCATAGCTGGCGGAGGCCTCCCGCTACGGACTTGGCGCCGAGGCATTGGACTTGGCGCGGGCGGTTGGAGACGTGGGTGGAACGGCCGAGGTCGCGCCGGACTGGGAGCTGCCGGAGCCGAGGTGGACTGGGCACTGGAGGCCTCCCGCTGCGGACTTGGCACCGGGGCATTGGACTTGGCGCGGGCGGAACGGCCGAGGTCACGCCGGACTGGGAGCTGTCGAAGCCGAGGTGGACTGGGCGCTGGAGGCCTCCCACTGCGGACTTGCTGAGCTGGAGTTGGGCGTGCCACGGGCGGAAGAGCTGGACCACTGGCGTGCCGCGGGCGGAGGAGGTTGACCGCGGGCGTGCCGTGGGTGGAAAAGGTTGACCGCGGGTAGAAGAGCTCCGTGCAGGCGGAAGGACTCCGCGCGGGCTTGCCGAGCTGGCACGGACTGAGATGCCGAGGTGAATGGCCGAGGTGGGGCCGAGGTACTGAGGTTCACCGTCGAGGCGGGGCCGAACTGAGCCGAGCTGAACCGCCACGGAGCTGGACTTTGCGCATAGCCGTAGTGGGACCGAGGTGATGGAGTACGTGGTCGAGGTGGAGAAGTACATGGCCATGCCACCCTCTTAGGAGGATGCATGTTAGGACCGAATGAATTTGTTTACTACTGTAACAAGAAGTAACTCTGAGACATCCATCGTAACCTAAAAGGCCATGCATAAACAGTAATTGTCAATAAAAACAAGCAGACTATCTTCCTGAACCGAAGTGCAACATCCATATGAAAACATGGTCTCGCTCTTACAAAGCTAGCACCAACCAACACATTTGACAATCTGTTAAACTTAAATTACTACAGTAACATAGAGATCCTTGCGTGTTTTGCAATGGCCTGCAGAAAATGTGAAACCGGTTGGATCTTTTTTCTTAGTTATTATCAAAGCATTCAAGCTCCTCTGAGTAACAATCAAGAAGAGAACTGTGATGGTTCAACGTCAAAACACTGTCAAATATGTCTAGGAATTATAAACCGGTGAAACAATAATGGAGCATAACTACTGCTAATAATTAATATCGAAATGTTACAGTTGAGTGGTTTTTAAGTATAAATTTGGATGATTCAAATTTACCTGTCCGTTATTTAGCTCATCTGCAGTCAGGATTGTCATTGTATTTTTCAAGTTGATTCTCTAATGAGAACATTTCGCCGATCTACGTTGGTTGTTGGCAAGGGGGTTTCAGCATCACCCACCTGTTTACAAAAAGAAGGCCCTCAAGGCCCTTTTCCATGGACTACAGTCGCAACAAGACCCACAATAGCCAGCTGAAGATGCCCATTAAGAGAAGCTAGGGTTGAAAACAGGATAGAAAATCTGGTATATATCTCATCAGATCCGGATCCAAATCCATATGTTTATTTTCTCATCTACATGAGAAAGTACCCGATGGAAAAAAATCACTACAGTAAAAGGGTAAAAACTTGACCAATTTCTCCCGACGCTTCTGGACGGCGTCGGGAGGCTCCGCAACTCGCCGATGCTTTTGAAAAGCATCGGTATCTTCCGCAACCCGCCGAAACTTTTATGCGTTGCCAAGTATGTTTACCGACGCTTAAAAGCGTCAAAGCGTTGGTATCCTCCGCAACCGCCGACGCTTTTAAGTGTCGCCAAGTATCCTACATTTACCGATGCTTAAAAGCATCGCCGGACTTATAAAATAGTCGTTAAAATTTGGAATATTGATGCTTATAACCATCGCCGGGAGTGTCGCCGGATTCTGAAATTCCCTTTTCCCACCCCGAGCCTGGATCCCACCATTTCCCGATCCGCCGACCTAGCTCTCCTCCTCCTCCGCTCAATCCGTCGACCTAGCACCACCTCCTCCTCCTCCTCCGCTCGATCCGCCGCCGACCTAGCTCCTACTCCTCCTCCTCGATTCGTGCCCTAGATCCCACGCTCGATCGCTGGTGCAACCTCCTCCCCCGGTCCCTCCGTCCCCTTACTCGATCAGCCGGTAGCTCTCTGTCTCTTCCGTTAACTCCATGCATGTCAGCCACCTTGATCCCTCTCTGTTCTTCAAATCCGTGGGTTTATATTTGTTTTGTTTATTTTTTAATTTTTTATTTTTTTGCCTATTATTACTAGTTTTGTTTTTTTTGTTTGTTGTGTTTTTTGAAATTAATTCATGTCCAATCACTACAGTGAATCTGGGCTTAGCGATGCTTTTTTTGACCTTTCTCGATGCTTTTAAGCGTCGCTAAATAATCTCCCGATGTTTGTAAAGCATCGCCTATGCAAGCGTTGGGACGCAACCTGCCGACGCTTGAAAAAAGCGTCGGCATTTGCCGACGCTTGAAAAAGCATCGGCATTTGCCGACGCTTTAAAGCATCGCTAAATTTTTATTTACTGATGCTTTAAAGCGTCGCTAGTTTTAAATCTAGCGATGCTTTAAAGCATCGGCATTTAGCGATGCTTTAAAGCGTCGCTAGTTTTAAGTTTAGCGACGCTTTAAAGCGTCGCTAGACTAAACCCTAGCGACGCTTTAAAGCATCGCCAGTTCCAGTTATAGCGACACTTTAAAGCATCGCCAGTTCCAGGTATAGCGACGCTTTAAAGCGCCGTCAGGTCCAAACCTAGTGATGTTTTAAAGCGTCGGTAATTTTTTTTTAAAAAAAAATAAACAGCCATATATACAAACACATAACCTATATACATTATGAAAATGAAACATTCAAACCTATATCATATCCAACATACACAAACAAATGAAAATATTCAAACCTGTATCACATATCACATCCAACATACACAAACACAAATACAAACCAAATATAAAAAGTTTTTTATATATATAAACATATCAATCCAAGTTCAAATAAATAAAAAGACATACATAAATAATAAAAAAAACCATCTGGCATCACTGATCCATGGTAGGCTGGTCGTCGTCAGGTCTCGCAGATGCACCAGGAACCTGCAAGATATACATCAGGAATTATAATACATACATTATATATATTCTAAATTATTAGATAAATATAAAATTAATAAATAATTACTTACCTGAGATGACATGAAAATATGCAGCACAGATGTAACATGCTCTAGCTGAGACCTAATGGTCTGCATCTCTGCTCGTCTGCATCATCTGTCGGAGCTCTGCTATCTCCTCTTGGAGCTGACGAACATGTCTGATCATGACTCTCTCTAGTATCCTGAGTATATCTACGCACCTCAGATAACTGAGTAGGGGTAACTCCAATCCCATAACCCCTCACTCGTCCAGGATGCTCTGGTCCCATCAACTCCGAAAATACCTCGGCCTCGATGCGACTGCTCTGTATAGATGATGAACCCTCGCCAGCACGCTCGGAGATCATAGAGGTAGCCATATTCTATATTTTATAAAAAACACATATATTAATACTTAATAAAAATAAAAATATAAATCATAATATAACATAAATAAAAAAATACATATATATCTCTGGACTTGTCTCGAACAAAACTGCCATCCTGGTGAACGTGAGTCATCCGATAGAACTCCACCTCACCAGGCTCCCTCCCCTGCTGATCAGCCTATATAAAGAATAAATATTATAAAAAAAATTAAAATAACACATCTTATATCCCCGTACCATTATACATGGCACATGCATGATACATGATAATACATGATGTTAAAACAAAAAGTATACTAAAAGTATTATGGGATGAGAAATATACAAACTCATGCCTGAGCCGTGCATAACTCTTGGACCCCGCTGTATGAGGAACAGACTGAGCAGCTCGTGCAGCTCTACCAATATCAGAATACGTCTGCAAAATAAAATTAAAACAAAGTTATATATTGTATAAATATAATTATGACAAGTGAAAATTAATAAATTTTGAAGTGTTTGATGATGCTACACAACCTGTGCCCTCTCGGAGAACCAATAGTGCACCAGCTCCATCCACTGATGAGGGTGAACATCAGGAGGACAGGTAGCTACAACCTACTCCTCTGTCCTACCCTCTAGCTTGTAGTCTCTCTTCAACTTCGCCCTATATTCTTTCCACTTGTGATTGAGAGACTTAAGCACAAAATCAGATGAATCTGAAGGAAGAACGAACTTGCTCTACAATTTAATTAAACAATAAAATAAATATTAAATGAAATAAGCAATTCAATTATTAAAAACCTAAGATATAAAATAATATATTAATTTTTTACCTGCACAACTCGTAGCATTTCTATTTTATATGCAGGAAGCATGTCGTTCCACTTCGAATAATTCAGGAGACATAGCTGACCACGGCATGCTACTGTCCCCAGAAAGCTAGTCAACAAGCTAGCAGCTTTCTTAATAGGCTGCCCTAGCTTGTTGCACTCTATCACTATCCTCTCACCCTCAAGTAACTGCCACACATCACGGACTAATGTGGGTCCTCGCCTACACCTGAGTCTCCTGGATCCATCTACAAAAAAAAAATACAGAACATTGTATATCAAAACTATTGCATATTCATGAATTGAAATGAGATAGAATTATTAAATTATGTACCCTGTATCTGTATATCATCGATGATAGGCTCGTCATCAGGATGATCCATAGAAGGATCGTGATGTGCGGACTCGGAGGGAATAGCGTCGTCCTGAGGTGTAGAGGTAGTAGCATCGGCCTGATGTGCAGAAATAGATGGACTGCCATCAGACCGATGTAAAACTGATCGACTGCCCTCGGGCTGCTGTGATGAAGAAGTACCAGCCTCGGTCTGGGAAAACTGAAACTGTACATCTACTAATCGCTTCCTTCGAGGCATGGTGTACCTAACCTGCATTATTTAAAAACAAGTCAGTCAACATTATAATCAAATTATAATGAAAATGAATTGCAATTTAAAATATAACATAATCATTAATGAAAAAATGTAAATCATCTTATAAACTACTTACTTGTCATAATCAACTAGTTGTACCTTCCTCGGAATCCAACCTAACCAAAATGTTTGTATCATTTATATGATCATCCGGTACAATATTATAAGGCATATACTGAGTGTAAGTATCATCATCTTCTTCTTCCACCCTTTTTTTCATGTCATACAAGTTTCTAGGTTTTGTCTTAATAACAGTAGCCCATTCTTTATCTTCGAGTCTTGTACATAAAAAGCTTGTCGAGCTTGAGATGAAAAGATAAATGGATCATCCTTCAATAACACACCCGTATGTATCAATCTTGAAAAATTGACAAGTATGAATCCGTTTGAGTCCTTTTTCAAACCTCTCGGTATATTTATATCCACCCAATCGCATCGAAATAATACAACTTTAAAATTTTCATAATAATCCAACTCCAAAATATCTTTAAGTATACCATAATAATATTTTCCATCTGCTTCAACCATAACACCACTGTTCTGAGTTTTTCTAAGTTTCTCGCACTCCTTGGTATGAAATTTAAAGCCATTTATAATAAAACCATTATATTTGTTCACAATATAATTTGGACCTCTGGCAAGTGCAATTAATTCTGCTGAACTATTTTTCTCCATTAATACTGGTACCTAAAAAATATAATATAATTATCGATCATTTATTCGATGTTAAAAATATATAAAATTATTATATGACTTATATATACTAACCTGATTGGCAAGCCAATTAGGGAATAACTCAACCAACCATTTTTGTTCAATCCTTGGATTAGGACGAGTGGAATGATTGGCTTATCAGATAAAAATTCACTGCATGACAATCAAATATAAGTTTGACAACAACATGTCTAATATTTAGTATTATCCATGTGTAGATAGACTAACCTGCGATAGTCAGATATTATGTCACTATGTAGCAATACATAATGGTGTGCTTGTGACATGGATTTATGGTCAAGAACAATACTTTCAGCTTTTCCTATAATCTTTCGGATGATGCAAATTTGTATAGATCTGTATTCTCCATTGTATCACCATGACGTTGAGGTCGATTGAATACAGTCTCAACACCTTCAAGATATCTTGAACAAAATGTTAAACACTCTTCAGCAATATATCCCTCTGCTATTGAGCCCTCAGGATGGGCTTTGTTTTGTACATAATCCTTCAAACGTACAAGATACCTTCAAAAAGTATTATATTTATATCACATTAAATAATAAAAAAGTTATATAAATTATAAAATTTAAGTTTTACAGCATTACCTCTCGATTGGGTACATCCATCTGTACTGTACCGGTCCACCAAGTTTAGCTTCCGAAGCTAGGTGAATGAGTAGATGAACCATAATCATAAAAATCCAGGAGGAAAAATCTTTTCCATCTGACATAATGTAAGTACGACTTGAGACTGCAACTGATCAAGCTCCTGAGGATCAAGAACCTTAGAACATAATGCCTTGAAGAATGATGATAACTGAAAAACAACCGTAATAACTTGTTTTGTCATTGATGACCTTAAAGCCAATGGAAGAATATTTTGCATTAATATATGTCCATCATGACTTTTAAGATTTAAAATTTTGCGCTCTTTCAAGTTCACACATCGTGAAATATTTGAGGCATATCCATCAGGAACTTTGATATTCTTTAAAACTGTTAGGAAGAGATCTTTTTCTCGACTAGACATTGTATAACATGCATGAGGGATATAAGTTCTATCATTTGCAAGCACTTGTGGATGAAGTTCATGTCGGATGCCCATTCTTTTAAATCAAGACGCGCCTTCATGTTATCTTTAGTCTTTCCATCAAGATTTAATATTGTTCTAATCAAATTATCACAAACATTCTTTTTTATATGCATAACATCAAGATTATGCCAGAGTATATTATGCTCCCAATAAGGTAAGTCAAAGAATATGCTTCTTTTCTTCCATAATTGTTTAGTATGCTGATGGGTAGTTGCTGTGATTATATCATCATTATTTTTAACTTCAAAGAAATTATCCAGATCCTCGAACACTGCCATATCTAAGGTGCAAGTATTGACTTCCTCCGATACTTCTTCTTGTACCGAAGTCTCAACATCATCTCTTTCTATTTTTTAGAGGACTTTGTCATCTTGCCATAATTGTGTATGATACCAAGCATTTATCTACGAATATCATAACCAGAAGGTAGAATTGGAGCAGATCCCAACTCTATGGTACCATCAAATAAATTCTTCTGAAATCGAAATGGATGATTTGCCTCCAACCATCGACGATGTCCCATATAACAGAACTTTTCTCCATGTTTTAACCAAATTGAATCGGTTGATTCACTACAAGAAGGACATGCAACTCGTCCCTTAGTGCTCCAGCCAGATAAATTAGCATATGCAGGAAAATCGTTAACAGTCCATAATAGAGCTGCTCGTAGATTGAATGTTTGGCAATTCGAAGCATCAATTGCACTAATACCCTCCCACAGTTGTTTTAATTCATCTATTAAAGGTTGTAAGAAAACATCAATATCATTGCCTGGACCCTTATTACCTGGAATGACCATTGATAAAATAAGTGAAGACTGTTTCATGCATATCCATGATGGCAAATTATAAGGAATCAGTACAACTGGCCAGGTGCTATAGACAGAACTTAAGGTCCGAAATGGATTGAACCCATCACTGGCTAAACCCAGCCTGACATTACGAGCATTAGATACAAAATCAGGATGTCTGTCATCAAATGATCTATATAATTAATGCTATTCTTAAATGGGATAGGACCTCTTTACCTATTAGTTGGTGATAGGGTGCATTTAATAATAATGTAATTGATCTATTGAATAAACTTATTTTAAATTTATTCTGTTCTTACAAATATTTATTTATTTCAGTTAATTTTATCTTACAATGGATAAGAGTTGGATAACTAAATCGAGGAATAGCAAAGAATATCTGGATGGAGTTCAGAATTTTATTAAATTTGGTATTGAGAGAAGTAGTATCAATGGAAAGATTTTATGTCCATGCCGAAAATGTGTAAATTCCAGTTCTCTATATCCAAATACTGTTGAAGAACATTTGGTATGGAATGGTTTTTTAAGAGATTATACAGAGTGATTTTTTCATGGAGAGTCAAGGTTATCATCTACATGTAACCAAACCTCTAACATTGAACATATACCTGATTTTGGATCCAGTAACCAACAGAAAAATCTTGCAAGAAATGATGATATCAGGGATTTACTCAGAGTTGCTTTTGAATATAGTGCTCAAAATCCTGGAGATTTCAGTAGAGGACAAGTAGCAGATGGGCTACCTGATGGTCCTATTTTTATTGAATCTATACATAATGAGGAGCCGATACCCCAACTAATGTTGGAACATATCGTTATCAGAAGCTGATAAAAGATGCAGATCAAGACTTATATACCGGTTGCAAGAACTTTTCAAAAAATTTTCTTGTACATTTATTTTATATAAAATACTTGAATGGATGATCTGGCAAGAGTTTTACTATGTTGCTAAAGTTGTTAAAGGATGCATTTCCTGAAAATACTAGTTTACCAATATCTTGTTATGAAGCCAAAAAATTAGTAAAGGAATTGGATCTTGGATACGAAAAGATTCATAACTGTCCAAATGATTGTATATTATATCCGAGAGAACATGCCGATCAAGAGTCGTGCCATGTATGTGGATGTTCATGATGGATGAAGCAAAAAGAAAATGAGAGTGAGGGATTAGATGAATTGGATGCAACACAAATTAAACAAAAGCCGGTGAAGGTATTACATTATTTTTCTCTTGTACCTAGATTAAAAAGGATCTATGCATCATCAAAGATAGCTTCGTCAATGAGATGGCATGATGAAAGCTGTACAAAAGATGGAATGTTGAGACACCCAGCAGATAGTTTCGTCAATAAGATGGCATGATGAAAGCCGTATAAAAGATGGAATGCTGAGACACCCAACAGATAGTTTAGCATGAAAAGCATTTGATAACAGACATCCTGATTTTGCATCTGATGCTCGTAATGTCAGGATATGTTTAGCCAGTTATGGGTTCAATCCATTTCAGACCTTAAGTTCTGTCTATAGCACTTGGTCAGTTGTTCTGATTTCTTATAATTTGTCACCATGGATATGCATAAAACAGTCTTCACTTATTTTATCAATGATCATTCCAGGTGATAAGGGTCTAGGCAATGATATTGATATTTTCTTATAACCTTTAATTGATAAATTGAAACAATTATGGGAGGGTATTAGTACAATTGATGCTTCGAATGGCCAGACATTCAATCTGCGGGCAGCTCTATTATGGACTGTTAATAATATTCCTGCATATGCTAATTTATCTGGCTGGAGCACTAAGGGACGAGTTGCATGTCCTTCTTATGGTGAATCAACCCATTCAATTTGGTTAAAACATGGAGGAAAGTTTTGTTATATGGGATATCGTCGATGGTTGGAGGCAAATCATCCATTTCGATTTCAGAAAGATTTATTTGATGGTATTATAGAGTTGGGATCTGCTCCAACTCTACCTTCTGGTTCTGATTTTCATAGACAAATGCTTGGTATCAGACACAGTTACGGTAAGATAACAAAGTCCTTTAAAAAACGAGGAAGAGATGATGTTGAGACTTCAGTACAAGAAGAAGTATCAGAGGAAGTCAATACTTGCACCTTAGATACAGCAGTGTTCGAGGATTCGGATAATTTCTTTGAAGTTGAAAATGATGATGATATAATGACAGCATCTACTCGTCAGCATACTAAATAATTATGGAGGAAAAGAAGCATATTCTTTGACTTACCTTATTAAGAACACAATATACTTTGGCATAATCTTGATATTATGCATATAGAAAAGAATATTTGTGATAATTTGATTGAAACAATATTAAATCTTGATCGAAAGATTAAAGATAACATGAAGGCACGTCTTGATTTAAAAGAAATGGGCATCCAACATGAACTTCATCCACAAGTGCTTGCAAATGATAGAACTTATATCTCTCATGCATGTTATACAATGTCTAGTCGAGAAAAAAATCTCTTCCTAACAGTTTTAAAGAATATCAAGGTTCCTGATGGATATGTCTCAAATATTTCATGATATGTGAATCTGAAAGAGCAAAAATCTCAAATCTTAAAAGTCATGATGGACATATACTAATGCAAGATATTCTTTCATTGGCTTTAAGGTCATCAATGCCGAAACAAGTTATTATGGCTGTTTTTCAGTTATCATCATTCTTTAAGGCATTATGTTATAAGATTCTTGATCCTCAGGAGCTTGATCAGTTGCACTCTCAAGTCATACTTACGTTATGTTAGATGGAAAAGATTTTTCCTCCTGGATTTTTTATGATTATGGTTCATCTACTCATTCACCTAGCTTCGGAAGCTAAACTTGGTGGACCGGTATAGTATAGATGGATGTACTCTATCGAGAGGTAATGCTGTAAACCTAAAATTTCATAATTTAGATATATTTCTTATTATTTAATATGATATTAATATTAATAAATATCATACCTTTTGAAGGTATCTTGTACGTTTGAAGGATTATGTACGAAACAAAGCCCATCTTGAGGACTCAATAACAAAGGGATATATTGCTGAAGAGTGTTTAACATTTTGTTCAAGATATCTCGAAGGTGTAGAGGCTGTATTCAATCGACCTCAACATCATGGTGATACTATGGAGAATACAGATCTATACAAATTTACATCTTCTGGAAGATTTATAGGAAAAGCTAAAAGTATTGTTCTTGACTATAAATCCTTATCACAAGCACATCATTATGTATTGCTACATAGTGACATAATATCTGACTATCGCAGGTTAGTCTATCTATACAAGGATAATACTAAATATTAGTCATGTTGTTGTCAAACTTATATTTGATTGTCATGAAGTCAATTTTTAGCTGTACAATGACAAGCCAATCATTCCACTCGTCCTAATCCAAGGATTGAACAAAGATGGTTGGTTGAGTTATTCCCTAATTGGCTTGCCAATCAGGTTAGTATATATAAGTCATATAATAATTTTATATATATTTAACATCGAATAAGTGATCGATTATTGATATTATATTTTTTAGGTACCGGTACTAATGGAAAAAAATTGTTCAGCAGAACTAATAGCACTTACCAGAGGTCCTAATTATATTGTGAACAAATATAATGATTTTATTATAAATGGCTTTAAATTCATACCAAGGAGCGCGAGAAATTTAGAAAAACTCAGAACAATGGTATTATGGTAAAAGTAGATGGAAAATCTTATTATGATATACTTAAAGATATTTTTGAGTTGGATTATTATGAAAATTTTAAAGTTGTATTACTTCGATACGATTGGGTGGATATAAATACACCAAGAGGTTTAAAAAAAGACTCAAATAGATTCATACTTGTCAAATTTTCAAGATTGATACATACGGGTGTATTATTGAAGGATGATCTATTTAACTTTTCATCTCAAGCTCGACAAGTTTTTTATGTACAAGACTCGAAGGATAAAGAATGTGCTACTATTATTAAGACAAAACCTAGAGACTTGTATGACATGAAAAAAAGGATGGAAGAAGATGATGATGATACTTACATTCAGTGTATGCCTTATAATATTGTGCTGAATGACCATATAAATGGTACAACCATTTTGGTTAGGTTAGATTCCGAAGAAGATACATCTGGTTGATTATGACAAGTAGTTTATAAGATGATTTACATTTTTGCATGAATGATTATGTTATCTTTTAAATTGCAATTCATTTCCGTTATAATTTGATTGTAATGTTGACTGACTTGGTTTTAAATAATACATGTTAGGTACACCATGCCTCGAAGGAAGAGCCTATCGGATGTACAGTTTCAGTTTTCTCAGATCGAGGCTGGTACTTTGTCACAACAGCCCGACGAGGATCGATTAGTTTCATATCGGTTTGATGCCAGTCCATCCGTTTCTGCACATTCGGTAGAGGCTAGTACCTCTCCACCTCAAGACGATGCCATTCCCTCCGAGTCAGCACATCACGATCCTCCTACGGATCATCCTGATGACGAGCCTATCGTTGAAGATATACAGATATAGGGTAATTTAATAATTCCATCCCATTTCAATTCATACATATGCAATAATTTTGATATATAATTTTCTATATTTTTTTATAGATGGATCCATGAGACTTAGGTGGAGGCGAGGACCTACACTAGTCCGTGATGTGTGGCAGTTACCTGAGGACGAGAGAATAGTCATAGAGTGCAACAAGCTAAGGCAGCCTATTAAGAAAGCTGCTAACTTGTTGACTAGTTTTCTGGGGACAGTAGCATGCCGGGGTCAGCTATGTCCCCTGAATTATTCGAAGTGGAACAACATACTTCCTGCATATAAAATAGAGATGCTATGAGTTGTACAGGTAAAAAAATTAATATATTATTTTATATCTTAGGTTTTCAACAATTGAATTGCTTATTTTATTTAATACTTATTTTATTGTTTATTTAAATTATAGAGCAAGTTCGTTCTCCCTCCAGATTCTTCTAATTTTGTGCTTAAGTCTCTCAATCGTAAGTGGAAAGAATATAGGGTGAAGTTGAAGGGAGACTACAAGCGAGAGGGTAGGACAGAGAAGCAGGTTGCAGCTACTTGTCCTCCTGATGTTCATCCTCATCAGTGGAGAGAGCTGGTGCACTATTAGTTCTTTGAGAGGGCATAGGTTGTGTAGCATCATCAAACACTTCGAAATTTATTAATTTCACTAGTCATAATTATATTTATACAATATATAACATAGTTTTAATTTTATTTTGTAAACATATTCTGCTATTGGTAGAGCTGCACGAGCAACTCAGTCTGTTCCACAGTGGGGTCCAAGAGTTATGCATGGCTTAGGCATGAGTTTGTATGTTTCTCATCCTATAATACTTTTAGTACACTTTTGTTTTAACATCATGTATCATCATGTATCATGCATGTGCCATGTATCATGGTACATGGTATAAGATGTGTTATTTTAGATTTTTTAGTAACATTTATTCTTTATATAGACTGATCAGCAGAGGAGGGAGCCTGATGAGGTGGAGTTCTATCAGATGACTGACGTTCACCAGGATAGCAATTTTGTTCGGGAGGAGTCTAGAGATATATATGTATTTTTTTTATTTATATTATATCATGATTTATATTTTTTTAATTAAGTATTGATATATGAGTTTTTTATAAAACATAGGATAGGGCTACCTCTATGATCTCCGAGCGTTCTAGCGAGGGTACATCATCTACTCAGAGCAGTCGCATCGAGACCGAGGTATTCTCAGAGTTGATGGAACCAGAGCATCCTGGATGAGTGAGGGGTTATGGGATTGGAGTTACCCCTACTCAGTTATCTGAGGTGAGTAGATATACTCGGGATGCTAGAGATAGTCATGATCAGTCACATATTCATCGTCTCGAGGAGGAGATAGCAGAGCTCTGACAGACACGTGATACAAACAGAGCAGAGATGCAGACTATTAGGTCTCAGCTTGAGTATGTTACATCTGTGCTGCATATGTTTATGTCATCTCCGGTAAATAATTATTTATAACTACATACATATATATATATTGTATGTTTCTAATGCATGTATCATAACTATATATATATATATATATATATATATATATATATATATATATATATATATATATATATATATATATATGTATATCTCTTGTAGGTTCCTGGTGCATCTACCAGTCGCAGACAGGACGACGACCTGCCTCTCGCGGATCAGTGATGTCAGTTGATTTTTTTTATAATTTTGTATATCTTTTTATGTATTTGAACTTTGATCGATATTGAGTATCTTTCGATACTTTTATATATATATATATAACTCTTGATATTTGTGTTTGTGTTTGTGTGTCTTTGGATGTGATACAGGTTTGAATGTTTAGTATTTGATGTATACAAGTTGATATATGTATTTGATGTATACAGGTATAGCTATATATTTTAATAAAAAAATTATCTAAAATTGTCGATGCTTTAAAGCGTCGCTAGGTTTTTACCTGGCGATGCTTTAAAGCGTCGCTAACTGCCGACGCTTTTAAAAAGTATTGCTATGTTTTAAATCTAGCGACGCTTTAAAGTATCGAAAAATTTTAATTTAGCGATACTTTTAAAAAACGTCGGCAGGTGGCGTCCCCATGTTTACATTGCCAATGCTTTTGCGACGCTTTAAGAAGCGTCGTAAGGCTTCTTGACCATGCTTAAAAATGTCGGGAAATGCCAAAAAAACATCGCTAAAGCCCTCTTTCACTGTAGTGAATACACCGCACAATTTAATCGAGCCACATAAATCTCACTTTTTAATATATATTTAATGCCTGCAACTTTACCTTTTTGTTAAAAATCTTGAATGATGAAAATATTCCTTCATTCAAATAAATTATAATATCCCGTGGCTTGCATTAGGATATCCCATGGCTTGGATTATAATATCCATATATCATAAGATCGAAAAATATTTTTGTCATTGAAAAAGTTCAAAATTTTATAATGATGAAAATACCCTCAACCTTATAATATCATGTGAACAGGATTATAATAGCTTCATGTTTACAAAGAGATGTCATAAGAAAAGAATATTTTCGTCATTCAAATATGCATTTAATACCTTAGTTCACTTTTCTGTTAAAAAATTTGAATGATAAAAATGCCATTCCTTTATAACATCTTTTTGTAAATAGAATATCATGATCCTGTTCATAGGATGTCATCAAGTTGATGATATTTTTATCATTAAAAAGAATTTAAATTTTTTAATAATGAAAACATTTCTTGATCCTATGATATAGGGATGTCATAATCCAACCCATGAGATGTCATACAAAAAGCTATGAGATATCATAATTTTTTTTGAGAAAGAAATATTTTCATCATTTAAAATTTTTAACAAAAAAATAAAATTGCACATATTAAATGTTCATTTATGTGTCCCTTACGTGCCCAATCATATTTTTTTCTGCATCGTCTCTCGTGGACAAAGAATTACTCTACATGAAACCAATGAGCAGCCACTTAAATATCCAATATCTTGTAAAAAGAATTATTTATGTATGTATTTAAATTTGGATCTGGATTAGATATCCAATATCTTATAAAAAATCTATCTAAAATAATTTGTAGAAACCAACGAGCTGCCACATAAGTGCCAAGCACCTAACCACTATGCTCTGGATTAGATATCCAATATCTTATAAAAAATCTATCTAAAATAGTTTGTAGAAACCAACGAGCTGCCACTTAAGTGCCAAGCACCTAGCCACTATGCTATTAATTATATGTTTTTCTACCATATGTGGGTTAGTTATTCTATTTATTCTCAACCCATTAAAGATTATCAAAAACAAAATTATGCCCTAAAAAAATATATATATATATATATTTATCATATTGGCTTCTAGAATATACATTATTTAACACTGATACCCCTTCCTCAATGAGACATATCACAAACGACCCTGGGTGCTCAACTTCAATTGGAAGAAAGTCCTAAAAACTCTTACCCGGGGCTTTTCTCTGCACAGCCATAGATGACAAAAAAATTCTATAATCAGCTATCATGCATTGGAATTCACTGGGTTGGACATGTCTGATATCACCAATGTAGCTTGGCCACCATATCTAGAAGTGGAAGTCACGTCCTAGCCTTGAATGCCTCCTCATACAAGACTACCCGAGTCACTGATCTCCTGGTTACCTTATTAAAGGGGCCAGGCAACTCGATCAAGTTCGATTATCTTTGAAATGCCATACTCTTTCCAGATCCGTAACAAATCCTCTATGTCTAGAACCAACTCGATTGCATCGGGAGCATCCTTAGCTACCATCGATCCGGCATATCGAAGAACCCCCAAAAGGCACAAAAAAATAGAGAAAAAAAAAGAGAAAAAAAAGGAGAACATAAAAAAAAAACCTACCATTCCAATCATAGTAGTAGCATTAGATCCCTTTAATATTAAAGGCTTCGGGCTCTCCCTCTTTTCTTGTAGCAAATAGTGAGTAAGGAGAGTGGCCACCCCTCTATTTATGACCTCACGCTAGGGACAACAACCCAAAAGCCATGAGGCCAGGTGATAGCTTCGCATCACCCAAATCAACAGCCATGTGCCCGATCTGCCATCATGCTTTCTTGAGTGCTTCAAATCATGCGCGCTCCTCATAAATGCCCCCAGTATGCACAATTCGACTAGACGCGGCATCCAATAAATCTTGTCCAGGGTCATGAGCAATTTGCATCACCAGCAGCCAGCTCCTCGTCTAGCGTTAGATGAAGCAACACCAAATGCTACTGGGACAAGAGGGTCGAACTATCTAGGCTCTAGCTTTAGCGAACCATGTGAGCTTCAACAAAGATAGGTTCAGTGTTGAGCCCTATAATTTCTAGACTCTACTTCTTGCACCCGAGCAAAGAACATGCCTTGACCTACAAGATGGGAGGCAATTGATACACCTGAAAATAGTTAAGCCTACATGGAGTTTAGCGTAGCTCATCATGCCACCTACTAACTCAGCACAGAGAGAAAATTCCCCAAATCTTATCACATGATCCTCAAAAGTCATGCTGAAAGGAGTCGTGCATTTTTTGGGGACCTTCTAGGTAAGTTTTCTGGAAGCTTTTGGAAGATTTTTCTAATGCCTCCTAAATATTTCCAACACCTCCTAAGTCATTCAAAAATTTTCATCGAGGCTTTTTTGGACACCAGGTCAACAAGAGCATGAGCTAGGTGAAGTAGAGAGATGAAGCTAAGAGAGGCCTGAATTGATCGTAACGAGCCTTCCCTGCACTCTTGCAAGTTCAATGACTCTCCTAGAAACCTTGCCACCTCCGTCTCGAGCCTCGCCAACTTTGCTTAAGCTTTGCCCGCACTCTCTTATACTTTGCCAACACTCCGCTACACTCATCTGCCATTTCCATCGCTTCGATTGTCTTTACTTCCTCAATACACCACAATCCACATAGAAGTTATAGATCCTTTTTTCTATTTGCTATGCATCCATGCAAGATTGATTTAGATATCGGAGGCTCCACGCCCAGGAAAACCCCTATCATGATCAGACTTTTGTGTCTTTATTAGTTTTGCAAGTTTCAAAGCACTAGCACATCTCGAAAGGAATCCCAGAGCTGCATGTTGAAATAGCCACTTCCAGCCACATCAGGAACATCTCTAATGGAACTGCAATAATATCCAACTCCTACTACAAACTAAGGAGTCCACTTTGTTACAGTAGTAACCAGCCCATTCGGCCCTGACACGATGGGGGGTCCATTTGAAGAGATCAACCCTTGTGGCGGCCAGGTCAGTACCCTGGCCAGCCCACTTCGACCATGCCAAGTCAGCACCTCGGTCAGCCCGCGTCAGGACAGTACTTCAGCGAGCCTGTTTCAAGCAAGACTGGGGCCCAGCCAGGCTCATGCCCGCGGCACGATCGTGGCAGCAGGCCCGTGCGCCCACTTCGGCAACGGTGCCCACCAGGAGGCCTCCGCCTCGCCTCCGTCCGGTTCGGCACAACCTCATGCCAGCATGCCTGTGGCACACCCCCTGCAAGACCACGGCGGCCCCAACCTCTTCCGCGCCTACTCCGGCATCCAACCCAACTTGACACATCGGCTCCCGGCTCAGCACGCCCGAGCACCGGCTGAGCTTCATCCCAATTCGGCTCCGCCGCGGGGGAGCAGTCCGGCTTGTCGGCTCCGCCCGACCTCGCCCGGTCCAGCACCCCGGCAGCGCTCCGCACGGCTCCGCTCGACCTCGCTTGTGCCCCGGGCTCATGCCCGCGACACGACCCTGCAGCGCACCTCAGCCGGCACGGTCCCAGTTCCGCACCGTGGCACGCCCCGTGCACCCGTGCCTCAGCCCGGCGGGACCCCAGCTCGGCATTCCCGTGTCCAGGGTAGCAGGGCCCCGCTCCGACTCCGGTCCGGTGCACCGGTCCGTCCCTTCCGCCCGCAGTAGCACCGGCACGCGCGGCAGACATGGCGCCTAGTTCGGCACGCCCATGCGCCAGCATGCCCAGTTCTGCACGCCCGCATGGCACCCAGTTCGGCATGCCCGCGTGGCGCCAGGTCCGTCCACACCTGCCTCGCGCCCCAGCATACCCACGGTCCAGCTCCGCCCTCCCGCGGTTTGGCTTTGACCGGGAGCAGCGTATGGGTCCGCAGCGCGTGGGTTCGCACCCGCATGCATGGAGCTTCACACCTGGCCTCAATCAACATGCATGGAGGCCCCCACGGGCCTTCTCTCGGTCCGTGTGCCTGCACGACAACCTGGAGTAGCATCCCAGCCAACTCGACACTTCGGCATCTCAGCCTAGCTCGGCCATTGAGAGCATCGCACGGTTCCGTCTCATCCACGTCGGCATAGCACTCTTTCCAAGGATCCCCACCCACATGGGTCATGCCACCTGACACGCCGCCTGCAAAGGGGATTTGCATTCAAGCTTCCCAAGCCACTATTTACACTAATCAGGAAATAGTACCCTGCCCAAGGCACTGTACCTTTGCACCAACTTCCTGAACCACCTAGAGGAGGAAGGTTCATCAGCCCATCATGGCCTCACAAGCTATCCTAGCCTGACAAGTTACATCAAGACTAGCACGCCTCCCCCGAACGACAGGAGCCATTCGTCTACATAAAGACCGGCATGGAGAGGTAAGGCGAGGTAAGAATGAGACAACACACTCTCTTCATCCTTATATTATATTCCATTTTTTAGCACATTCTGGGGGCAGAGAGTCTCCCAAGCTCTCCACCTCAGAGGTCTTCTATTTCCTTCGATCGTCCTACTGACTTGATCATCGGAGTGTCTTTGCCGGAATCCCTGGCCCAGGTCTCCCTGTTTTGCAGGTCCGCCCGATGGAGGGACGATACAGAGAAGATTGCTCCTCACCGAAGAGGCCCACAGGAGGACCACAGCACAGTATCAAGCCCCTTCATCCCTACAACGACCCCTCTGAGCACGGCGACTCCACCGAGCCCCGTGATGGAGGGTATGTTCCCCTTGATCGTCTTGACCGACGAGCCCGATGATGCTGGTGGGGAGTCCACTCACCTGGGCCATGTAAAAAGCTGCAGGCCACGGCGATCTAAGCGGCAAGACACTTCTATTTATACTATTCACATTAATTCTAGAGTATTTAATAATAAGACTTTTCGCATGCCAAAACATAAAAATTTCAAAAGTTATACAGAACTTAATAGACTTATTGACTCTTAGGATTCCAAACTATATGACTATATAAATTTTATGACTTCTTGACTGACTATTAAGTGATGGAATATAAGAAGACTTTGCATGCTTGATTAAATTCATGTTTATCTTTCAACATCCCTTCTTAAACATGATTTTTTTTAACTTTAATTATTCATTTTCTTGTAATTGTAGTCCACATTCCGGAGGAAAATCTTTGATAGCCAAAACATGGCTTCCGTATGTATGTTTTTTCTTCATAACATAATTATTGCCGAATCCCTCTATAGTATTGTCCAGTATCGCCACCTTCTCTTTCAGTCCATCACATTCTTTTACCATTTTCTGGTACATCTCAATCAATTCTTCATGATCATATTCCAAATCCTTTAGATCTTTGTAGTTCATGTCTCTTACTATAAAGTTAAGCATATTTTTAGGATGCCTAATTACTTTGAATGCTACTTCTTGGTCGGCTTCTTTTTTTTATACTATCTTTACCTCAATAAATTACATATTTTCCATATCCATCTTCAAAATTAGTAGAAACCATAAAAGTAGATCATTGTCTAATCCATAATTTTCACATAAAAATAATACTGATGGTAAATTTAATTTTTCAAACAAATCATTGAATATTGTTTTAAATGAAATAGTCACAATAGTTGAAATGATCCCGTTAGGTACATAGTTCTCCATGGTACTTTACTGGATATCATAATTTTGCTTAGCATTTGTACTTTTTTTAAAGTCTTTTTTCATCTCTTCTACGAAGACTTTTTGTCTTCTTCTTCTTTTTTATCTTTTGACTTGCACTATTTCAACAAGGTCAATTTCTTGAACGTGAAGTATTTTGCAAACCGTAAACTCAACACGCCTTCTAGCCTGGAGTTTCTTATTTTTATTGATCCTTGGTCTGATTTCTATCTCAGAATTTGACTTACTTTGATTGTTGTCTTAGGACCATCATTGTTGCTTCAGGGCCGATCCTATGCTTTGATATCAATTTGATGTAATTCGAATAGTCGGTGCTTAATTATATATAAAAAAATATTTGTGAAACAATATCCAAGTAATAACTCATTTAATATCTAACTCCAATTACAAACTAAGAAATCTGCTTTTCTTTATGCTACTCATATTAATTTCACAGTTTTTTTTTTTTTTTTTTTTAAGAACCAAAAGGATAGGAGGTAAACTCCGGTGTAGCTCCCCGGCCTCCGGTCTGTTAGACGATTATTCGATTTAGGTCATATTTTTTTACGTACCTTTTCATCAATCGATGAGTACGTCAATCTAACTCCATTACGATGCTAGAGTAACGGCTTCTCCACTCCCGGTGTGTCCAGAAAATTTTGAAATTTAGCCGAATCATCCGAAGGATGATGTCTCGAACCCGTAACTAAAAGTAATTTATAAAAATGGAGCCGCTTACCAACCGCGCTATCACCGTGGTGATAATTTCACAGCCTTTAATAACAAGCTTTTCATATCACAAAATGTTTAAACTCTAAAGGCTGGTTACACAAAACTAAACAGATTTATTGACTCTTAAGATTTCAAACTTTATGACCATATAAATTCTCATCTCATGGCGAGACTGAAAATCAAGTGATCGGAATACAAGAAGACATGCTTACTCGATTGAATTCATGTTTATCTTTCAAATTTCCATGCTGGACATCGCAGGCTGTTCCTTCTTCTTCTGGGCTCGCCAGACACAAAACCGTAGACAGAAGAAGGTCAAAATCAAGGAAGCCAGGATGCTGGCGACGCCTGCCAAGTCCCGTGTGCAGCCACCGCTAAGTTGAGCATATATACCTCCGAGCACACAAAGCTCGAGCAAAGCTAGCCTGGTCTCGGCATGGAAGAAGAAGATCTTCCGGTTCAAGAGCAGCTCGACGATGATGGCTATCGACGTCGCCAGAGCGCCGCTGTTGAACGAAAAGAAAATAATGGATCGAGTCAGACTTTGGTCGGCCAACACCGGATTCCCCGCCATGTGATACAAGGCCGCGCGCGTCCTCTTCGATGTCGCTATTCGGAGATGGTGTTAATTAAAGTTGTCCTGCCAGAACCCACCGGCCGGCGTTGTAAGTTACCGAGGCGACGAGGGTGGCAAGGACAATGAGCCAGCCTCGCATCTCCTTGATCCATTCTTCATTTAGCCGGCGCTCCTCTGCTTTCCTTTCCTCCTCTGTTGCGTCCACCGTGTTGCCACTAGCTGATGACAAGGGGCGTCGCGGAATTGGATCGTGGGTTTCGGTTGCTGTGCTGCACTCTCATCGTGTCCCCCTGGAAGGCCCCGGTGGAAGAGAAGAAGAGCAAGACAAAGGTGGCGGTGGCCGCGGAGTTACCGGATTCTCATGGAGTGGAAGAGTCGCAGGCATGGGAGCAGCTAAATTCATGGGCATCCCGAGGGTTGGGCCGTTGCGTTGGGGGTGGATGTATTCGGATATATGCATGGGGAAATTTATATATGGAACTGTGGATTGAAACCACAATTACAAGTATGGTATCTCCTTAGCAAAACGATGACAATTTTCAAAATTATTTTTAAATTATAGTAATCTTATAATTATTTATTTAATATATATATATATATATTTTATAAAAAAAACTTGAACAGAGTAACGGGATATTGGCTGAGCAGAAGATAACAATATAAAATGTGAAATTATGGTATCATTGCTGAATATACAAGTATATAAAACTATTTTGTACAGGGACGTTAGATGGGAAGGGCTATTATCGAAATATCCCATGCAAACATGAATATATTACCCTCCTCGATTGAAGGCATCCACCGGTTAATCAATGAAACAGATGGACTTGCTTTCACCGCTTAATCAATGAAACAGTTGGACTTGCTTCCCTAATCGAGGAGAGATCTTGAACAAGGAAAGAGACGGAATTAATTTTCCGTTACCTTGCTTAATCAATGAAACAGTTGGACTTGCTTCCCTAATCGAGGAGAGATCTTGAACAAGGAAAGAGACGGAATTAATTTTCCGTTACCTTATAAAAAATCACGTTCCAGGGACCGTATCTCCATAAACAGCCGCCCATTTGCTATGAGATGGAACGCTCCACTCCGAAGCGTGTGCCGTCCAGTTGACACCCATTAGGAAGAAGCGCGGCCGTATCTCGCAACAAACTCTGGCATGGATCAGAACAAATTTAACTTGTTTGGTTCAAAAAAAATTAAAAAAATAATCAATTTTTTTTTAAAAAAAATAATATTTCGATAAGCTTATTTGATTATAAAAAATATGCATTCCAGAATTACTTATATTTAATTAAATATTAAAAAAATTATATAAAATACCTACTAATCGATATAAATTTATATATTTTTAATTCCAAATCTTTTTAAATAATAATATTTATTGTGATATGTCGGTTCAGCACACCAATTACCGATTCAACTGCTCGTCAAGTTTCTTCTGAATCAAGCATCCAAATCGAAGTACCCGTAGGAAACTACGTGGGTAGACAAAGCGACGATCCTGCTTTCGTCACATCGTAGGATCAGTCTTTAGCCTTAGCCGAGACGTTAATCTCGAAGAGTTCTACCACGACCAACTATTGACCGTCTCCTATACACCGACCGAAGAAGGTTGATCCGAAGAAGACTGGTCCGAAGACGATGTCAGCTTCGCTCCACAATCCATTCCGAAGGGAAAGACTCCGTCGCAAATGATAGAGGTGTCTTCGGCTTGTCCCAGAGAGGATAAATCGAAGACATTTCGCCAATCCAATGCTGGTCCCTCCTGAAGAAGTGGCTCGAAAACGAATCTCCGATTGATCTCAAATCTTCGAACGTGGATACGATGGTTACGATCGACTGTCTGGCCACTATCTCCAATCGCAACCATATCGGGGTGGCTACGTAGCCACTAGCTCCAACACCAACGATTCTATACTGGCCATAATCAATTGGCAACCATTTATGATTATACGCGGAGTAAAGTTAATCAATCCCATCTTAACCATAAGTGGTTAAGCCTAACTACACACTTGCATGACAACTATAAATACTAGTAAGAGGGGACACTCAAGGTACGCTACGCAAGCCTGGAAAAAAAAATACTTTCACCATCTTTCTTCCTCTTCAGAAACTCTCCATTATGTTGTTGAAACCTCCCTATCTAACTTAGGCATCGGAGTGTCCCCCATCGGAGAAAATCCAGTCAATGACCTGTTTTGCAGGTATCCAAGGGAGCGAACTGGCAATGCAGCGGCTCCGCACGGTCGACGAACGTTTCATGTTAACAAATTGGCATGCCAGGTAGGGGCAGTTGATAATCTGTAGTAGCTCGAACTTACCACCTACTGTTAGCTCCCCTCCTTGAGAAAGGAGAGCAAGAAGAAACCCTGATGCGAAAGGAAAGACTCAAAACACTTCGATAAGCAGGGGCCATCCTCCCTCTCAAAGGAATGACTCCCTAGTGGAGAACAATGTTCCACCTCCCATACTTGTGTTGGGACAACCGCAATTTGAGGCTCTTCTAAACAGGGTTGACGCTCTAACAACCATGGTTCAGAATTTCCAGGATGCAGCTTTCCAGGTGGGGCACCTGCCAGCAACCTCCAGACACAATCATCGGTCTCAAGGGAAGGAAGACCAGCATCATGGGTCTACCCAACTTTCTTCCCGTGATCGGCTTTCTCCCAAAAGCCAAAACTCTTGTATCCAAAGCCGACCGATGCCCCACGGAGGGGAAAGAGATCTAGACGATCTCTCTCTATCTCCTTCGAAGATTCCACTCTCGAAAGGGATGTACCAAAAGAAGCCCTCCTTGACTACGATGAAAAGCTCAAGGCCCTCGAATCATAGGTTGCGAGGCTCAATGATCAGAAGAAGGATGGCGAGTTCATGGCGTACGACTCGCATCCCCCATTCACCCCTCGCGTCATGGTCGAAATTGTCCCTCGGCATTTTAGGGTTCCTCAAATGGAGCCTTACGATGGGACTACCGACCTGCTTGATCATCTAGGCAGCTTCAAAGCCCACATGATGATTCAGGGGGCCTTTGATGCACTGCATTGCCTCGCCTTTCCCGCTACTCTGAAGAAGGTGGCTTGGATGTGGTATTCGAGCATACGTCCAGGTATCATCGATTCTTTTTCTGAATTAGAAAAATTGTTTATCCTGCATTTCAGGACTTGCCAGAAGATGTCCCAAAATATGGACACTCTATTCATCCTTCACCAGAACGAGAGTGAGAGCCTTCGAGATTATATCTCCATATTCAATTCGGCTATTCTCGAGATCCCGGATCTCAATGAGTACGTAGACATGTCTGCTCTCAAGAAGGGGCTCCAATCATCTACGCTCACTTTCTTCCTGGATAAAAGATTCCCAACAAGCTATGCTGATCTCCTGTCAAGGGCTCACAAATATGTCAATGCTGAAGAGCAAGCGATAAATTGATAACTGGCTGAAGAAAAATCTATTCCAAAGAAGAAGAACAACAAGGGGTTGGATCCCCCTGCACCCAACAATAACAACAACAATAGCAACTCTACCGGATGATAAAGTCCCAAGCTCAGAGCACCGGGTGGGAGATTCGACTCCTACACCTCCCTCATTCTCCCCAGGGAGAGGATTCTGATGGAGATAGAAAAAGAAAGCTATCTCCAACGGTCGCGTCCCTTGAAAGCGTCCTCCTCCGTGAGGAACATGAATAAATATTGTAGATTCCACCAGAACCACGGCCACAACACCAAAGACTGCATCCAACTCAAGGATGCAATTAAAGATTTCATCAAGAGGGGTTATCTGGGGCGATACGTAGGTCACCCAGAATCTCGGCCTGGGGTGATACGTAGCCATTGTGGCCAACTATGATGTAAGACACATTTTAATTGATAATGGAAGCTCAACGGACGTCTTACTTTACGATGCATTCTCCAGAATGTGTTTGCCCAAAAACAAGCTACAAAGGTCCCCTATGCTGCTCACTGGATTTGGGGGCAATCAAGTTGATGTCGAGGGTGAAATAGTACTGCATGTGACCCTCGAAATTGAACCTCGACAGAAGACGCTTCCCATCAACTTCATAGTAGTCCAAACTCCCTCGACTTACAATATGATTTTGGGACGGCCCTCCTTAAACAAATTCTGGGCCATAGTGTCAACTTATTACCTCTTTGTGTGTTTCCCCACCAGGAGCAGAGTCAGGGAAGCAAAGAGAGACCAAAGAGATGCACAACAATGTTTGATGATATAAGACAGACAATTGGTTGATCCCATAACTCTGGACCAATTGGACCCAAGGGATCCAGCCGAAGACTGTGGTGAGCCGATGGAGAAAACTATTTTGGTATAGTTAATTGAAGAAGACCCCACCAATACTGTGCATATTGGAAGTTTGCTTGGTGAAGAAGCAAAAACAAGGTTGATTTGCTTTCTCAAGGATAATGTCAACATCTTCGCCTGGTTAACTTCGGACATGCCTTGGATTCCAGCCGAAATAATTACTCATCTGTTGGAAGTAGCCCCTGATTATAGACCAGTCCGACAGAAGAGGAGAAATTTTGCTCCTGAGAGGCAGAAGGCGATAGATGAGGAAGTGAACAAGCTCCTCAAGGCTAGATTTATCTAGGAAGCACACTATCCTGAATGACTCGCTAATGTGGTAATGGTAAAGAAGGCTAACGGTAAGTGGAGGATCTGCATCGATTATACAGATCTCAACAAAGCTTGCCCAAAAGATAGCTTTCTCCTGCTAAAGATCGACCAACTGGTCGATGCCACTACGAGCCATCAATTATTGAGCTTTATGGATGCCTTCTCTGGATACAACCAGATACGGATGGATCCTCATGATGAAGAGAAGACATCATTCATCACAGAAAAAAGTATCTACTGTTACAGGATAATGCCATTCGGATTAAAAAATACCGGGGCAACATTCTAGAGGCTGATTAACAAAGTGTTCAAAGAACAACTGGGAAGGAACATGGAGGTCTATATGGATGACATGATTGTGAAGAGTCTTCTTAAAGAGGATCATATCAGAGATCTGGAAGAATCATTTGATGCTTTGTGACATCATCAAATGAAGCTAAACCCAACAAAATGTGCTTCGGGGTAACCTCGGGCAAATTCTTAGGATTTCTTGTGACCAAACAAGGGATTGAAGCCAATCCCGAAAAGATTCAGGCCATCCGAAGCATGAGACACCCTTCTTGTAAGAAGGAAGTGCAACAATTGATGAGAAGAATCACCTCCTTAAGTCAATTCATTTTTCGATAGGCTAAAAAGTGTCTCCCTTTCTTTAAGGTACTCTGACAGTACCAAAGCTTTGAATGGATTGAAGATTGCCGTCTTGCCTTTGAAGAATTGAAGAAGTACCTGGAGGCCCCATCGCTGCTCTCTAAACCTCAAGAGGGAGAGACGCTCTACTTATACCTTTTTGCTACAGACGAGGCCATCAATTCGGTCCTCGTCTGGAAGGAGATGAATGACCTCCAGAAGCCGATCTACTATACCAGCAAAGTCTTGTACGATGCTGAAGTAAGATATCCAAATATGCAAAAGCTTATCTACTCATTGGTGATTGTGGCGAAGCGCTTGCGACCCTATTTTCATGCCCACACTATCGTGGTCCTGACTGACCAGCCCCTTAAAGCCATTCTTCGTTATCCTGATACTTCTGGAAGGATAGCCAAGTGGGTTATCAAATTGAGTGAATTTGATATCAATTTTCAACCCAGATCAGCCATGAAAGCATAGGTATTGTTCGATTTCTTAGTCGAATGCACATGGGAGCCCGAAGACGGCATTCATCTGGTCGAAGAAGAAGGAGCCCCCTGAAGGATGCAGAGTTAGTCTGGGTGCTCCGTGTAGACGATGCTTCTAACTCTACTGGGTGTGGAGCGGGCCTCATATTAGCTGAACTAGATGGGCACACCATGGAGTACACGCTCCATTTTTCCTTCCATACTTCAAATAATCAAGTCGAATATGAAGCACTCCTTGCGGGACTCCGAATCGCCGAAAATCTAGGGGTTCGAAAGATCCAGATATTTTTGGACTCTCAACTGGTGGTGAACCAAGTTAAAGGTAAATTTGAAGCCTGGGACCCTGCAATGATCCGGTGCTTGAAAAAGGTGTGGGCCTGTCCTCCCAGTTAGAATTCTTTGAAATCATCCATGTGCCATGATCGGAGAATTCTCGAGCCGATGCACTATTTAGACTCGCCACCACTACTCCTGACTCCCTTGATCGTACCTTCATAGAATATCTCGAAGTTCCAAGTATAGCTGAAGAGACCCTAAGGGTACATCAGATTGAAAATGAGCCTAGTTGGATGGACGCTATCCTCAAATTCCTGGATGAGGGCGCATTACCAAAAGACAAAGTAAAGGCCAAGAGAGTCCGTTGGATAGCATCTTAGTACGTTGTCTTGGACGAAACCTTGTATAAAAGATCTTTCACCCAACCTCTACTGAAATGTCTAGGGTTGACGGACGCTAATTATGTCTTAAGGGAGGTGCATGAAGGCATATGCAGCGACCATCTGGGGGGCAGATCCCTGACGTATTAAATAATATGCCAGGGTTACTACTGGCCAACCATTCAAAAGGACTCTGCCGATTTCATCTGAAGATATGACAAATGCCAGAGGTATGCCAACATCTAGAGATAGCCTGCAAGTCAGCTAACCCAGTTGATAGAGCCATGGCCTTTCGCCTAGTGGGGCATGGACATTCTTAGTCCATTCCCACCGACATCTGGACAACAGAAATTCCTTATCGTTGCTATCAACTACTTTACCAAGTGGATCGAACCTGAATCATTAGCCCACATTACAGAAGCAAAAATCAACTACTTTACCAAGTGGATCGAACCTGAATCATTAGCCCACATTACAGAAGCAAAAATTGAAAGTTTTGTAAAGAATTGTATTATATTCCAATTCGAAATCCCTTATGCCATAGTCACTGACAACGGGACGTAATTCAACAACCCGAAACTGAAAGACTTTTGTGCTCAGTATCATGTGCTTCACAAGTTGACTTCTGTCGACCACCCGCAATGCAATAGAGAAGCCGAAGTAACGAAAAGGACCATCCTTCATGGCTTGAAAATCCGACTGAATGATGCCAAGGAACTTTGGGCCGAAGAGTTAAATTCTATTCTTTGGGCATATCGAACAACTCCCAAAATGGCTACCGCAAGTTCCCATTCAATTTGGCATATGGCACTGAAACAGTTCTCCCTATAGAAGTTACGCTGTAATCTTTTTAGATTGATAAGTACAAGGAACCTAAAAATTCAGAGCGTCAAAGGGCAAACCTGGATCTACTACAAGGCACCAAACTTCAGGCTCAAATGAAGATGGCAGCATATCAACAGAAGGTCACTAAATATTACAATTCCAGGATAAAGGAGCAAGTCTTTTGTCCTGAAGGCTTGGTGCTGCAAAGGTTTGAAGTATCCAGGCTGACGAAACAAGGCAAGCTTTCCCCTAACTGGGAAGGCTCCTACCGAATCAAAGGAGTCATACATCCAAGGACGTATCGGCTCGAGACTTTGGATGGTGTTGAGCTATCTCGGTCTTGAAATGTACAAAATCTTTACAAGTACAATCAATGAAAGTTTCCATCAGGAAAGACTTCAATAAAAGTCCATTTGAAAATAGATCTAGTTAGCCTGTCTTATCATCAATCAATGATGCAAGGATGGTCATGGTGACCCACCCGATGAGACAACAGAAAGTACAAAGGTAGGTCTGATCCACTCGCCTTATCAATATGACTGATGAGCATAAATGAAAGCCTAACCAGGCCACCTTATGATCAACTGAAGGCGCAGGGATGGTTCACACAACCTATCCGAAGGTAAATCCGAAAATGCATCGAGGTGGGCTTAATCAGCTGGCCTTAACACTGACTGAAGGTGCAAGGATGGTTCACATAACCTATCCTATAGTAAATCTAAAGACGCGCCAAGGTGGGCCTAATCAACCTACTTTAACATCAACTGAAGGTGTAGGGATGGTTCATACAACCTATCCTACGGTAAATCCGAAGATACATCGAGATGGGCCTAATTAGCTTGCCTTAACATCAACTGAAGGTGCAGGGATGGTTCACATAACCTACCATACGGCAAATTCGAAGATGCGCCGAGGTGGGCCTAATCAGTCTACCTTGATATTAACTGAAAGCGCAGGAATAGTTTACACAACCTACCCTACGGTAAATCTGAAGATGCATCGAGGTGGGCCTAATAAGACTACCTTAACATTAATTGCAGGCACATGGATGGTCTAAGCATCCTTCCCTATAGTAAACTCACAGATGTGCCGAAGTGGATCTAAACAATCCACTCTGTTATCGACAGACGCCTCGAAGATGACTTAATTGGCCTATTTTAGTGGCAAATCCAATCCAAGTGATCGTACAGACTCTTCTACTATCTACTACGTCAAAGAGTTTACACTTAACATCATTTTGGAAAAAAAGTATCTCCATTCATTGCAGGAAGAACTGTACAATCGATAAAAAGAAAAGAAAGAAAGAAAGGAAAGAAGGTAATGGAAAAGGCAGATCTAAAAATCGGCTGTCGGCCCCTTTCCAGACCAACGGGCGATATCAGGCCCCTATGAGGTCCTCGGGGAAGCTTTGGGCTTCGCCTCTGCCTCCTTCGACTCTGACTCCTTCGACTCTGACTCCTCCTCAAGGTCAGACTCGTCCTCTTTCCTAGGGTATGGAATAGAAGGCCTGATATTTTCCAGCCCCTTCAGATCGTAGAAGCGGAAGGCCTTGCTTTTGTGCTCCTAGAACCCTCGATGGTAAGAATCCAGGATAGCCTCAGCAACCTCATCCTTAAAGGCCTGCGACACCAGAAACTTGGCGACAGCCTCCGTCGCCTCCTTCTTGGCTGACTCCGCTGTCGCTACCAATGCTGTAGCCTGAGCCTTGGCCTCCTCCAACTAGGTATGCAAGGTCCGTACCCTTCGCCCTAGGCGGACTGCCTCCTCGGACCAAAAAGTATCATTGTCGCACCTGGGGACCTTCACACTAGGCTCCCCTTCCGGCTCTACGATGGCGGCTCTCTTCTAGGCCATCTCCCAGAGGTCCTTAATGATGAACTTCATCTTCACGGTACAGAGTAGAAGGGGAAGAGTAACTCTGGGGCAAATGACTCGCTTCTCTATTGCTTGAAGAGCCTTCAGAAACAGGGAAGAAGAATCTTATTTAACGACACTTCGTGCCTATGGAGGACGTGTCCCATGTTTCACGCCAAACCAACTGGAAAGCACCACGTGCGGAAGCGACGCCCCGAACCCGGAGCAGCTTTTCTGAAGTCAATACGGTTATTAATGACCACCTTCGAAAGAAGAAGGCGACGCTTTGAATCCTGAGCAGCTTTTTTAAAAAAAGCAGGTGCGGCATTAATAACCACCTTCGGGAAATGAAGACTTGGCGGCACCCAGAGGGTGCAAAAGTGCAGCCGCTCTCGAATGCTAGTGCATTTGGCACTAACAATAAAGGATGTACTCGATGTCTTCCATCCATGTGCCAATAACAAGGTGACACCTATCCTCTGCATGATCATCGAATCAGGGGGGCAATTATGATGGATGGTTGATTGATGGGATATGCTGGCTTGACTAAAGCTAGCCCCCGGTTCAAAGGTCCGATCGGGTCTTTTTCGAACCGCTCGTCTATGCTAGAAGAATCGAAGATGATCCAACAGTGCTACAACACCACTTCAGGGTCGGTCTTTGGCCTAAGCCGAAGACACTGTCCCCGAATCCTGCCTTTCAACCGTTCACCATCAAGTGGCCGGTTCGTCTTCATCGCATTAGTCCGAAGAAGACCGATTCGAAGAAGATTAATCCAAAGAAAGTCCAAAGAAGATGATCATTTTGTTTCTCTAATTGTTCCAAAGAAGAGAAGTTTTCATTCAAAAAGAAAGCTTTCACTTAAAAAGAAGCAGTACAATTGGTTGTTTAAAGAGGAGAGAAGAAAGAAAATAACAGTTCTATTATTCATTAGCTAGTCCAGCAGCTGGAGCAGGGATGGAGGCTTCTTTGGTGGCCACCCCACTTTCATTAATGGGAGGTGCTGACATCTCTTCAGTTGAAGCCTTCATTTCCTCCATCCCATCACCCAAAACGGTGGCCAGAGAGAAATCCAAATTGGGATAAAGCTTCATGACTTTACCCTGGCAATCTGAGTGGCCAAGAAGGTAGCTCTCCACTGCAACCTCATGCACTTCATCCTTGAAGGCTTGGGATCCCTTGTAAACCTCAACAGCCTGGGAAGAACTCTCCTCAGCCTGTGCCGCCCTTTGATTGGCCTGCACGAGATCCGTCTCTAGCCTGTTGACTCTCTCTCCAGCTCAGCTTTCTAAGCTTTCAACTCCTCAGCATCCCAAAGGCAATCCCTCATTAGAAGTTTGGTAGAGATTATCTTCCTCCTTTTTTTTTGCAAGTCAGCCACTACATTGGCCACTTGCGCCTCCAGTGTCTTTAATTGCCTTTCTAAGACACTCTTGGAGGCAACAACCTTGCTAAGTTCCTCCTCAATGGTAGCCCGGAGCCCCTCAATAACATCTCTTTCGGTTACGGTCGAAGCCATCTAGCTTCGAAGGCTTTCGCTGAAGTCGATAGACCCATGAACATTTTCCTCCAATAGGGAAATGTCGTGAGCGATCTGCCAAGGAAGAGTATGTACAAGGTCAGCCCGACTGATATGGATAAGCAATATGATGTATACATCAACGTTTACCTATGATATTCTGGGAAGGATGGTGGAAAGAGGGTCCTCGGACCCTCACCCCTTAGTTCCCTTCCCATCGCAGGGAACGACGGATGAAACCTTCACCCATTCCAGATCGGAGGGGGCAATGCCGGTGGTAGATGTATCGCATCCTCTGGAACTCCTCCCTTCTGTGGCTGGGACCATGGGCTTGACATCTCTAGTGCATGAAGGAGTCTTGCCAACATTCGATGGGCTAGGCCCCTTTAACGGTCCCACCGAAATGGTTCTCACCGGAGATACATGTTCTTCTTTTGAGGAAGAGCCTACTTCGATTGGGGTGTCACCCCCAATCTGAAACTGTGGCAGCACCAAGACATAACTTCGCCGCTGATCTAATCTCCTTACCGGAGGACCTATCATCGGTCGCTTCCTCGCTTCCTGCCTAAGCCTCGCCATATTTGGTTTCATGCTTTGATAAGCTCTTCGGGTGGCATAGGGAAAAGGAGAGAAAAATGGTGCAGAGAGCAACTTTGCCAAAAGCAGGTAAAAGTTTAACCTCTGAGAGCCCCCTTTTCTTATACCGGGACTACCAGAGGCTCAGATTAAACACTCATATTCTAAGTGAGTCTTCGATCATGCCACGTACACCTGCCCTAACTAATAAAGGTCTTAATCTGCATGGGGCGGGGACCATTGGAAGTTGAAAGGCTACGACCGATCTGATCCTGACATATGCAACCTTAACGATTCCGATTACCATGATCCCACGGTCTAGGCAATAACTCCCTCCCCAGTGACGGTGCGACAGCTAGCAAGCCATTGGTAAACCAAAAGTTGCCCTTGAAGATGGGATTCTTTAGTTATAAGTCTTGAAGCCAAAGGAATGAATTTATGATCTAAGAAAGCCGACTTGATGAAGAGTCGAACTGTTCGGCTTACCGCCAAGGTCAACGGCCTTGTCAAAGCCAGGTCCGAAGACTTCCAGCAATGAAATAAATTGCATTCGAGTCAGCAGACGATTTCCTACCTTGAAGGCTATAACCTATCTGAAGACTTTATACTTAGAAGATTTTTCATTGAGTATTCTAGTTCAAAAACTATTACTTGTTAAAAGAGAAAGTCAGCCTTCATTAATATTGAAGAGGTTGTCAATTACATATCCTCTCTCTTACAAAAGAAAAAGCAAGAGGTACAAGCCACAAAGCCTGCTTGACTCTATGAAGCAGTTGTAGAAGCCTCTGGGTCAGCGGAAGGAAGAATCTCATCAATCTGGACTAGAGCCAAGGCCTTCTCAGCCTGGACCTCTTCAATCTCGTCATGGCTAACTCTTCTGCCACAATCGGGACTTCCTCAATCTGACCTGGCACCTCTTCAGTCTCAGCAAGGGCCACAAAGCCTTCCTCTTTTTCGATCTCGTATGCTGGGATGCTGGAGAGGTCGAGGTTAGGGAAACTTCGCCGACCCCTTTGAGTTCGTCATTAAAGCCATATTTATAACTGAACAAACTTGCTTCAGTGACCTCCTTCTTGAACTGCGAAGACTTTTTGAAGTCTTCGACTGCCTTGGCTGCCTATTCTCGTAAGGCTTCGGACTCCTCCACCATCACTTCGGCCTTCAGAGTTGCTTCTTCAGCTCTCTTGACCGCCTCATCAGTCATTTTGGCCATATTTTCGGCCTTCTTCTGGTTTTCCTTGGCAAACTGCTCCAAGGAATGAACCTGTCTTTTTCTCTTCCATAACTTTGCCTCCTGTCAGAGATCTTCAATTGAGCCTTCTTTAGCTTGCCTTTCAAATCCTGGACTTGGCATCTTTGCGGGTGAGCCTCTCTTCCATGGACAACTTTAATTCCTCGGCCACCTCCTTTTCGGCCCTGACCATCTGAAGCTCCTTTAAGCTATGGAGGAAGTTGTCAATGCCCTCCAGACCCTCCTCTAAAAAGGTGATGCCATGGACCAGCTATATCAATAGATTAAAACATAAGACTGGTTACGATATAAACAACCAACTGGGGATAGAAAAAGCTGCAACTGTCTTACCTGCAGTAAAGAGGAAAAAGCAGATTCAGATATTTGGCAAGGCACCGACTTCGAGTGGCTGCCCAGTCACGGGGCAGCAAAACACTCTTCAGTATCCGCCTAGCTACATCAGGGAGTACGAGACCTCTCGTGTCAGAGAACTTTTAGAGGTCTATCTCGCAATCCTTGTCCTGAGGAGTATCCCCCACAAATCCCTCTTCAATTTGTGGTGCCTTGTCCTTGTCCATCGTAGAGGGGCAAGGCGGTGGCGCATCAGCTACTGGAGTTGGACTCTCCGTGATTTGGATCGGAGAGCTAGCCCTCGACAAAGGCTCAACCGATGGGAGCTTTGTCGAAAGCTCCATTGGCGGGACTTCGTCCTCCCCAAACGTCCCCCTGGAGGACGTGGCACTCCTATTGATTCCCTCCTCTCAGGCCTTTTTTCTGACCTCAGATCTCGAAGAAAGGGCCTGAGCTATTTTTCTCTTGGCAGATTGATGAAGCAAGCCCAGATCAGGCCTCATCCTGCCACCTGCAGATAAAAGAAGATTTCAGAATTAGTTGGACAGATTAGCCATGAAACAAGGAGCCGAAGTCTTCTATTGTCTGTACCTAACACAGAGGACTTGCTGATTCCAGCAAGGTGAAGGTTCTTCTCTTCTAAAAGCTCTTGAATAGAAACGGTCTCCGAACCTGACAAGAAGGTATAGTCAGGTTGGTCGGCCACCAGAACCTTCTTGCCAGCATTAGCATCCAAATGAGGCTCTCTCCACTTACTATCGAAACCCCATGGATGAGTAGAGGAGACAAAGACAAAGTTGGGCTTCCATCTATGGATAGCGCTAGGCATGTCCTTCATTATTTTACAACCAGGATGAGGGCCGATGACCCACCATCCATAGCCATGGAAATCCCTCTTCAACACAAAGAGGAAAGTGAAAAAACTGGTCCTAGACCTTACATTTGCTATATAACATCGGACCAGAAATCCGTAGATGTTCCGAATAATGTTCGGAGTCAACTGCAAAGGAACAATCTGATACATACTAAAGATCCTAATGAGAAAAGGATGAAGTGGGAAATGAAGACCGACTTTCAAATGGTCTTCGTATACGGCGATGTTCCTGACGGGAGGCCTATTTACCCGCTTTTCAGGTTTGGGGAGCACTAGAAGGAAACCTTCGGGAATGCGATAACATTCCCGAAGGTGTGCTATTTTTCTAAGAGAAACATAATTGGGAACCAGCTCCGATCTAATCTCGGTAGCGGCATCCTTAATAGAATCAGAACGCCCAGCCTCCCCCCCGCCGGTGGTGCGAACTCCTAGAGACCTAACCATGCTGAAAAAGAAAAGGAAGGAGCAGGGAAACCCTACTTGCGGAAGAAACTAGAGACTAGAAGCAAGAAAAGCTGAGCAAAAAGCAAAGGCAAACAGGAGCGGAGAAGCTTATTCGACTAGTCCTTCCTCTCCCTTTATAAGGGGACAAGAAGTGCTTTAGAGCTCCTCCTCAAAAGAAGAGGCACCCTTCCTCTGAATGTGGCATGTATGTAGACGCCGGGGACGGGTGCGAAACTCCAAGCGATGACAAGCCGATTCGATGCAGGAAGAACCAAGAGCCATGATCCACATGACTTCACCCAACGACGGAGATGAAGCCCATACCTTCTCCAAGGGATGGGATGAGGCCACGTCCTCTACCCAGATCCCAATTGAAGAATCGACCGAATCATCGCAACAAAAAGGAGAGACACAACCCGTCGACTGACTCTTTCCTTTTCATGTTCTAATAGGAAAGCGACGGTTGTCCTTAACTTGATCCTTGAATTAGATGTTAGTTATGACGAGCGACCGGACCAAAGATTCACTATCATTGGTTGAGCTTTTTCTGGCGAAATACGATAATCCATTAATACTCTCACTCTTCAAGATAAATCATTGCTTCGAAAATTGAGAGTGGGGGGCAACTGTTATTATATGTCAATTCAACACAGGCCAATTACCGATTCAATTGCTCGTCAAGTTCCTTCTGAATCAGGCATCTAAACCGGAGCACTCGTAGGAAACTACGTAGGTAGACAAAGCGACGACCTTGCCTTCGTCACATCGTAGGGTCAGTCTTCGGCCTTGGCCGAAGACGTTAATCCCAAAGAGTTCGACCATGACCAACCATTGACCAGTGTCCTGCACACCGACTGAAGAAGGCCGATCCGAAGAAGACTGGTCCGAAGACGATGCCAGCTTCGCTCCATAATCCATTCCGACTGGAAAGACTTCGCCATAAATGATAGAGGTGTCTTCGGCTTGTCCCAGAGAGGACAAATCGAAGACATTTCGCCAATCCAATGCTGGTCCCTCCTGAAGAAAAGGTCCAAAAGCGAATTTCCGGTTGATCTCAAATCTTCGAACGTGGATACTGTGGTTACAATCGATTGCCTGGCCACTATTCTAATCGCAACCACATCGGAGTGGCCACGTAGCCACTAGCTCCAATACCAACAATTTCAGACTTGCCAGAATCAATTGGCAATCACTTATGGTTATACATGGAGTAAAGTTAATCAACGCCGTCTTAACCATAGATAGATAAGCCTAACTACATACTGGCACGACAACTATAAATACTGGTAAGAAGGGATATTCAAGGTATGCTATGTAAGTCTGGAAAAGAGAATACTTTCTCCATCTTTCTTCTTCTTCAGAAACTCTCTATTATGTTGCTGGAACCTCCCTATCTAACTTAGGCATCGGAGTATCCCCTATCAGAGAAAATCCGGTCAGGGACCTATTCGCAGGTATCCAGGAAAGCGAATCGACAATCCAGCGGCTCTGCCCGGTCGATAAAGGTTCCACATCAATAATATTATATCTATATTAATATAAATATAATATGTATTTCACACATGAAAAAGGTGTGCCTTCCTCTTTGCACAACCATCGGATTTTTTATTGCACAGCTCTCAAAGTACCCCGAGCATCGTTGTTCCTTCGCTGCACAAATCAGAAAGCAATTAGTAGATTAACGTGAAGGTAGGTATATATATATTGGATAAGAAAAGAGGAATATCCTTCTTCCATACCAAGGACAGCCCTCTAGAGAGGAGAAGGAGATCTGGAGGAAAAATTACAGTTTATATGGGATGGACCGCGATTATAATTGTGTGTATAGACATCATAATTGCTTGATTTTATAGTGATATACCGAAATTTAAAAAAAAAAAAAAAGAAAAAAACAAATGGACTTTACAGAATTAAGTAATCGACTAATTGGCAGTATTTACATCTTGCGATGCATGAAAAGTTATTGGTCAGAATAGTTTTATCATTAACGCCTTGAATCATCCAATAAAGAAGTCTATCGCAACATCGCGCTATAACCTCTGGATCTAGAGTTCATTCTTGAATAGTGGTTATGTTAAACAACCTCGCGTGGCAACGAGGGGTGCTTTATTTTTAGAATTATGACTTGGATGCTTGTTATTCGGCATTGGGGAACTCCATCGTCACGTGTCCACTTGAAAATTTGCGGCAAGTTTGTCCGTTTGCCGGTCAACCGTGGCTTGGCCTGGTAAATTCAATGTAAGCTTGGCAAACTGTCCAATTTACCCTCGGACTTTGCGACGCTTGGACTTTTCAAACTCGGACATTGTCGTCATCGTCCGGTCTTATCCGAGGTTCTAAGTTGGCAAGCTTGCTATTTCAATTCATTAAGATAATGTTTGGTAACGAAATAACCGGTTGGAATAAAGACTTATTCATGATTAAAATATCAAACAGCTCAATTAACGATGAAGAATTAGGATGGTTTTTTATTCCGGTCAACCACCTCTTATTTATGAATTCTAATTTCATGGATTTCCATGGAATTACGTTATTCGTGATTTGGTATTCCAAGGGCATCCATGTAAATGGCCGATCCGTATTCTTCCCGAACCCTCTTCGTCCCGACTCATTCTAAAGAGAAGGCCTTGATTTTTCATCTCGCTCCGGTGTCCTTGATTTCTTCGTCTCGCTCCGGTGTCTCCGTCCCCTGTACTCCTTATTCACGTCGGTCTCCTCCCAGGTATGGTATTGTTTGGTCCCTCTCTTCCTCAATCTCCTTTATTATCAAGAGCAACGGTTAGGTTTATGGGGGCTTAAAATCAGAGAGTATTTGTCCGAGACGGAAGCAGTGAAGTCTCTGTCTTTCCATGGCTGGCCTTCCGGCTTCGCCGTTCTGATCGTCGTCTTCATCGTTCCGATCGTCTTCTCTAAGGTAAAATCTCCATTGCTTCACTGCGAGCCCAACCCCACCGCCGTCCCCTGTTCCATGCAACCCCGCCGCCGCCCCCGACTCCATGTGACCCCCTCTACCCGCACGACCCCCCAGGCTTCGATCTCCCTCCCCGGCCCTAGTGCACGCACCCGAGGTCCCGATGCCCCCTACCCTCCCCCAGCATGACCCGCAGCTCTTCCCAGCTCCGATCTCCCTCCTCGACTCGGTGTACGCACCCGATGTCCCCTCCGCCCCCGTGTGACCCCAAGCCCACCTCCTCGGCTCCGATCTCCTTCCTCAACCCCGGCGCCCACATCCGATGCAAGACGCCCATGCCCCCCGTTCAACCCCAAGCCCCCTACTCTAATCTCAAATCTCCTTCTCCTGGCTCCGACGATCGCACTCATGTTGTTAGAAAGCAACTCAGTTGTCTCTCATGCATAGCCCAGAAAACTGATTAATGAGTCTCTCAGGTCCCGTTATAGTTTGACCTCCACTTTTCTAGTTTGACCTCCACTTTTCTCACTGAACCTTTCATGAAGTTTAACAAGATTTTAGCTACAGATGCACATTTTAAAGCTAATAAAGGCACTAAACTTGATGCACATCTACCAACTAAAAATTTATTTAATTCTATTATTAGAAGTTTGTTCCAACACATTATCACTTATTGATATTTTAGATGTTTGCTGCAACTTAGAATGTCATTTATAACTCTACAGGAAGTAAACAAATCATATAATCTTTGAAAAAAAATGCCCATGAGGTGCATAGAGACATAAAAGTGCATTACGACCGACACCCAGAGGCCATAAATTTTTTTGGATTCATGGTTTTGAGTTTCCAGGGGTTTAGTGCTCTGGTCTGGTGCATTCTATGTTTCTCCGAATTTTTCTGTCTTTCTCTACATGGAAAGCTTAATGGTATGATATGTGATATATTAAAAGAAATCGGAAACTGAATGCTAATGGTATGATATGTGATATTTCAAATCATTTGTAAATGTATATATTCGAAACTTGAAACATAGCTATGGATGTGGGATCATTGATTGCATCTGCCACACAACTTACATATGAAAATATAATCCTTGGACATTTATAACCAGAAAATATTACTTTAACAATTTCGAAAACACTAATCATACTCTACTATTGTAATTGTTGATATTTTTGTACCTAATTTATGTTTTATTTATGTTTTGTCGGTGTTACAGTGTTGGATAAAAATGTCTAAATCTCGAGATAAAAAAGAATTGATGTCAATGTATCATCACGTAAGAGGGCTCCGAATTGGACAGATACCCCGATCTCATAATGCTTAGCTTAATGAGGCAAGCCAATGATGAAGGACATTCTCAAAATGGTATTTTTTCAAAGGAGACTTGGAGGAAGATGACACTTGCGTTTAATCAACAAACCAGTAAGGATTTCACCTATACGAACCTGAAAAACAGGTTGAAAGTTCTTAAAAAAACTTTCAACATGTATTACAACCTGGCAAATCGATCAGGATGGGGTTGGGATCCTGTCTTGAAGCTGCCAACCCCCGGCGATCATCAAATATGGGATGAGGTTATTGCGGTGAGTGTTACATATATAGCTATTAAAAATTTGGTAATGAAGCAAATAGTTAGCATAATTTAACATCTCAGTTCTTATTGCATACAGGCGAACAAATCTTATGCTCGCATTAAGGGTAAGCAATTTCCTGGCTATGAAGACTTAGAGATACTTTTCTCTAGAAGTACGGCCAGTGGTAGGCGTGGGGACACGTCTGCTCTTCCTGAAGGTGTTTCTGATAACGAAACCTCTGACGATGATCCACAAAGATTTGAGTCAGAACACGTTCATCACCGGCAGTTATCTCAAACACATGCTGGTGTATCTGCTTCCTCGTACGTACGTGCTGTAGATTCATATCATAGTGACTCAGCCAGAACTCATAATAGCCCTCCCGCATGTACTTCAACACCTCCTACTGATACTGTTTCGAAGGGACGTCCATCCACATCAAGTGGGAAGCGAAGGAGGTCAAGTACTCCGACTGCAATGGCATCTCATATTCGGATGACTAGTGATGCTTCTGTTGCACTGACTGAATTAGCGGAGCAAGGTAGGACAAGAATAGAGATTGCTCATGAGATTTTATGAAGGGATAAGATTGCTAGGCCTACACTCCACTCGATAGAAGAATGCATGAATAAGTTGGAGACTTTGCCGGGTGTTACACCCGAATGCATTGTAGCCGGCTTGGAACTTTTCCAAAATGAGACTTATCGATGGTTTTTTATGAAATATGAGGGAAAAGTTTTGGAAGCATGGCTTAGGAAGCACATGTCGGACGTATATCATGGTCCTTATTGTATGCCACCTTTTACTCCAAGCGGTTTATGTGACCCCACTTCTTACATATCACAACCAATGCATTCGGTCCATACAAGAGGACCGCATGTACCTGTTCGACCTTTGTTCAATCAACTTAATCAAGGTACTCCTAATATCTTCATGCCAACTTATATGCATTCACCAATACAAGGGTCGACCCATTCTTTCACGGAGCAAGTGTTCAGAGCTAGCAGTCATGATACGCCTGCTGATGTTACTAGGCGGTCTACTCCAGAGAGCTCCCATACTTTTATGCAAACATCTTCTACACCTGCAACAGAAAGTGCTGACATCTACAAGCCTGGCTGGCCTTGAATCTCTCATATGCATTTTGTTTGACCTAAATGTTGAAAGTTTTAAACAGTTGTTGATGTTTCATCTTATTTAGTTATGATATACAGTAGGCTCGGAACTTATTATATATTGTTTAAGTTCTTCTTGCTTTGTCATATTTTCTCATATCTGGTTATGTTTGTCTTTTGTACTATGTATAAATGCAAATATATTTCAATATTAAATGACATTAACTTGTTTTCTGTTTTGATTAGATGGATCCTAGGTTGAATGAGCTACTGCAATTCATTATAGATGACGATAACTTTTGGGATGATGTCCTTATCGCATTGTTAAATAGTGGTTTAACATCAATGGGCGAAAGCAATGTAGTGTCAAGGGTACCATGTCGAACACGTCCATTTTCAGGTCATCAATTCATTACAGACATTCTCAGTGGACATCCTGAAAGGGGTTATAACCACTTTCGAATGACAAATACAATGTTCGTTCAGTTAGAGGAACTACTGGTTTCACGTGGACTTCTTCGTGGTAGTCGTTACGTGACTGCTAAGGAACAATTGGGTTTCTTTTTGTACGGTATAGGGCATTGTGTCACCAATAGGGTTTTGGCTGAGACCTTCCAACATTCGAGAGAGACAATATCCAGGTACTTTAACACAGTCTGGAAAGTAATCTGTAACCTAAAACATGATTATATAGTTCAACCAGATGACGATGTTGGTGTACATCCGCGCATCCGTGATAACAATCTTTTCCATCCATTTTTCAAGGTACGTTTCCATAAATATGAATTTCATTAAATTTTTTATTGGTTATTCGATTTTAAGTATTATGTTGCATCACAGAATGCTGTAGGCGCTGTTGATGGCACACACATACCTGCACTAATCAAGGTGAGAAAACAATCTCGGTTTCGAAATCGGAAGGGAACGATTTCACAAAACGTTATGGCTGCTGCCTCGTTTGATCACTCTTTCCTTTTCATTTGTACTGGATGGGAAGGTTCGGCAGCTGACATGCGTGTTTTGCGATGGTGTGTGGAGATGGGTGGATTTAATGTTCCAGATGGAAAATATTACCTAGTTGACTCTGGATATGCGAATACAGATAAGTTCCTTGCTCCCTATCGTGGGAATAGATATCATCTAAGTACATTCAGTAATCCCCGATCTCGTCGATATTCCAACCAGCGAGATTTGTACAACCATAGACATGCACAATTGCGTAATTATGTAGAGAAGTCATTTGGAATTCTGAAAAAGCATTTCAAGATTTTGAGGACTGCCATTCCATTTCCCTTCAAGGTTCAAAAGCGTATAGTCATGGCTTGTTGCATTATTCATAATTTCATTAGGCGCAACCAGGGAAATGACAAGTACTTCAACATGTCATTAGCACCGGAGCCTGCTGATAACGATGATGATGACATAGATCCATTTGTTATTGTTGGTGATGATGAAAGCCGTAGAGGAGAAGATCTACAAAATTCTATAGCAAGCAGGCTATGGATTGATCATCAAAATAGGGGTAGGTTAAAATGGAAGTAGCAAATGAGATACATTTGAATGTATTCATATAATGATTTCATGATTTCGTAAGCCCTCCATTTACCATTAATTATATAACTAATTGTAAATTTCTGTATCTTTTTCCTTATACAGGAAGACAACGTGGTTGTTAATTGCATCTACTTATGTCTTCGGGAATGTATTATGTCGTCTTCGAGGGTCATCAAAGGAGAGTTTATGAGTCATAGCCAGATTGTCAACGTGAAGTATCGGGTTACCCCCATGCTTTATATAAAAAGTATAGAACAAAAGCCGAGGCATTTGAAGCATTTGACATATATATTCGAGGCCTTCAAAATCCAATACTTCATCAAAATGTTATCAATGAGGTTGACAGAGATATGTTTGTTTGTGGCAGAACCACCACTGGGTCACGATCTTCTCTAATGGCTGTATTAATAGTTGGCATCATCATAGGATATCTGCTGGGAATGTGTTCATGTGGTCTTATATGAACTGTTTGTTTAAAGTTATATATATTATGTAATAGTAGGATTTGTACTAGGACCTTTAACCCGTATGATACTTTCCTTTAGTGGTACACGTATAATGTTTCTTTATCTTCATTACTCCTTGCATATCTACTTATCAAATTTAAGATGTATGCATGTTATCGATTTTGGCTATAATGAATGGCTGCCATAAAATGGAGATTGTCTATAAGACATTAGTTGATTAGTTAAACTACTTTTCTTCTTTTATAACCATGAATATTCGATTATTTTATAATTCAAATTCTCTGAGCCACATTGTTCATACTTGATTTTTATCGATTTTGCCTTTTATATTCTAAAGTTGTATTGTTTATATGATTTTCATGTTTGAAGCCCTATAACAATATTATATAAAAGATTTCTGGATGGATTATATTGGTTGTGTTCAATACGACCCATTAATTAACCATGTGTATTTTTAATTGCTCAGGTTCTTATTGTGATATTTGTATCATAAAGTCCTAGGTTCATATATGTGGCAATGATGAGGGGCTGACCACTGATAGAGCATTGCTTGGAGACAATAGTTGAGGTTCTTATGTATGGGTTCTTCCTATTGTAGCCGCTTTGCTCTAATGTTGTAAAATTCGAATATCTTTTGAGCCACCATTTCAATTGTGCTGCTGATTTTACTTGATTAAGACGGCCCATTTTTATCATCAATGTATATTTTGAAATAGTGGGTTCTTATTATGCTATTTGTATCATAAAGTTCCAGGTTCATATGTGTGGCAATGATAAGGGGCTGATCACTGATAGAGCATTGCTTGGAGACAATAGTTGAGGTTCTTATGTATGGGTTCTTCCTATTGTAGCCGCTTTGCTCTAATGTTGTAAAATTCGAATATCTTCTGAGCCACCATTTCAATTGTGCTACTGATTTTACTTGATTAAGACAACCCATTTTTATCATCAATGTGTATTTTGAAATAGTGGGTTCTTATTGTGCCATTTGTATCATAAAGTTTCAGGTTCATATGTGTGGCAATGATGAGGGGCTGATCACTGATAGAGCATTGCTTGGAGACAATAGTTGAGGTTCTTATGTATGGGTTCTTCCTATTGTAGCCGCTTTGCTCTAATGTTGTAAAATTCGAATATCTTCTGAGCCACCATTTCAATTGTTCTGCTGATTTTACTTGATTAAGACAGCCCATTGTATCTTGTCTCCTTCTCATAGACCATAATCATTAATGTGCATGCTCATCTCGATGATGGCCCATGGAAAGGAAATGTAGTGATTGGTATGGTGCACTGCCATGTTGGTGCACACGGTACAGGATATGATTTTTTGAAAGATTGGTATGGTGCACTACCATTCCCATTTTCCCATGAACCAAATGTCCACTTACAAAGCAACCCGTATATGCATTCTCTTTGTATAGTTTTCTTTCTTTCTTTTTTTCATAATGTTATATGGTTTTTCGATCCCTAACTTATTGAACAATTTATGTTTTCTGGAGTACACACAGAGAGAGTGTGTGTGTGGGTATGTGGTAGGATCCTAGCATCAGACCCAAGGTATCAAGTTTCAGGTGTGTGGTTCTTTCCCCTGTTTCTAATGTTTACTTTTTAAAATTTTATTATGCTATCAGATTTGGAGATCGAGTCGATACACAGGCTGGCACGGCACAGGATGGCACGGCACGCAATATTTGGAGGCCTAAATATGACAATATGAACAACAATATTTGCTTTTTTACTGTTGTGCTGTAGTCGGTGATCATACTTGTTTCCTTTCTTTTTTTGAGATATCTTTCAAGTAAAGGGTGTTTTTTATACTCACTTTTTCAATGATACATAGTATTCACTCTATTACAACATGATACAATTTTCAAACACTCTCACTAACTAAAAATCATCAATGGATTAGAAGAGTGACCCCTTGCCAATGATTTTTCATGTTTGGTAAGATTATTGCATTACATCCTAAATTTCTTATATAGTACGGTTTGTCTTTGAAATGTCTGACCCTCTTTTGTATGGCACAATTTTCCTTATCGATGGCAATGATGAAGGGCTGCGTGTTGATGGAGCATGGCTTGGAGACATTAGCTGAAAATTAAAAATAAATTTTCATAATGTAGTCGCGATGCTCCACTGACATTAACTTCGCTTCTCCTGAGCCACAATTGTATATATGTTTCTATACTTGGTAATGGCAGCCCAATTGGTCTATTATCATGAATTTGTACTCTATCTATAAGGACAAGTATATGAACATGTGCATTTAGAATTTTATGAATAATGTGCCGACACATGCAGGTCTACCATTTCATGTATTAAGGCGGCCCCTTCTTACTGTTATTTAATGAATATATATTTATTTGGTTTCTTTACCTTATAGTTCGTTGATGAAGTTATTGCAGCCTGTTACCATATGACAATTTGGACTTCTTTTATATGATTGGTAAGAAATAAAATTTTAGTTGTTATGAATGGAGAGCATACTTCCCCAAAGTTTAGTTTATCTTGTACTAGATGATACCATATATTGCATGGTAATATTTGTTTGTGTTGTTTTATATTCATAGGCCTTCTCTCTGTATCACAACCAAACATGATCTTGCATTTCTGGAATATCTTCATATCCTGGTTCTTATCGGATGGGTCTTTTTTTATGATGTGTTGTACTATGAAACTCACTTGGCTGAAAGTGTTGCATGAAACTTATATATTATTTTGCTTAAGCCCTGGTTGCCATTATAGTATGATATATAAATCCATGTTTGTATATGTTTGTTCAATGCATGAATGCACACAGCTTATACTTGCTTCTGTTTTCTTATTTGCTGAGCATGAAAGAGCTGTCTACCTAACAGAAAATGTGAATTTGCAGTGTAGTTTGTTTGGTACATGTATTTTTGAGTCAGTTTATTATGTAATGGTACTTAAAAATTTGGGTCAGTTTGGGTCGGCTCCTTTTCTCAGGGTCTTGAAAATGAAGTTCTGTGGGAGAAGGCTCTTAGCCAGGTGGTCGGCTCTTGTGCTGGGTGCCAGAAATTTGCCATGCCAGTGCATGCCGGATCCGTGCCAAAGTCGGCTCCTCCCTAGGAGTCGGCTCTTATAGAAAATGCTCCAAGTTACATCTAAATTACTTACTATTTTCTTTTATTTTTTGCAGCTTACAAGTTGCTGTGGTGATGGACTTCGATGGAGTGAACAAGACTGATGATTGCCACTGCTGTCACTATCTGCAATATGTACCTTCATCAAAATGATGTCGCGGACATTCATTATAATGTGCCTTGTATCGAACTGAATGTTGTATTTCTTAGTTACTATTTTGTAGTATCATTTGGGATTACATTGTTTCGACAGTAATACAAAATTGTGAAACAGTATGTTATCCTATTATGATGAAGTATCTGTCATGTTAAACAATCATCATATATTTATAATGAAAGCATGCTCTTATCTAAAGCCTTTCAGATCATTTATCCAATGTCTGTACTGTGCCATTTGTATTGGATGAAGTAATATATTGAAATTCCCAGGTTTTTCTCTCTCCCATGTGTACTGAATGATTTATTATATTGCAATGCACATGTTTATATTTTGAAAAGCCCAGGTTTATATGGTGTATCTGAATTTGCATTTTGAGATGCCCAGGTTCTAATTGTGCCATTTGAGTTGGTCTGAAGTTGTATAATGAAATGCCCAGGTTTGTATTGTGCCATGTGTTATGGATGATTTATTATATTGCAATGCCCAGGTTTATATTTTGAAATGCCCAGGTTTATATGTAGTATAATGAATTTATATTTTCAAATGCACAGGTTTTAATTTTGCCATGTGAATTGGTCTGAAGTTGTATATTGAAATGCCTATGTTTGTATTGTGCCATGTGTTATGGATGATTTATTATATTGCAATGCCCATGTTTATATTTTGAAATGATCAGGTTTATATGTAGTATAATGAATTTGCATTTTCAAATGCCCAGGTTTTAATTTTGCCATGTGAATTGGTCTGAAGTTGTATATTGAAATGCCCAGGTTTGTATTGTACCATGTGTTATGGATGATTTATTATATTGCAATGCCCAGGTTTATATTTTGAAATGCCCAGGTTTATATGTAGTATAATGAATTTGCATTTTCAAATACACAGGTTTTAATTTTGCCATGTGAATTGGTCTGAAGTTGTATATTGAAATGCCCAGGTTTGTATTATGCCATGTGTTATGGATGATTTATTATATTACAATGCCCAGGTTTATATTTTGAAATGCCCAGGTTTATATGTAGTATAATGAATTTGCATTTTCAAATGCCCAGGTTTTAATTTTGCCATTTGAATTGGTCTGAAGTTGTATAATTAAATGTCCGGGTTCTTAGAAGGCTATGTTCTATTTTGCTGGATACATAATTGTCATAGAAAAATGTATATCCAATCTAATCGACTGCGTCGAAGGATTTGAAGTCAACAAAGCCTTTGCCAATATTCATCTGTTAGGTGTATTCTTGTTTTGGTCTTGTATGACATTGATGTTGTGTTATGAAATATATTGGGTCATAACACAATTTCTTGTAGAAATTGTATTTTATGAAATTTATTTGATCATATTTTTTTAATAATATATTATTATCAAAATAACTAATAAAAAATTATTATTAATTAATATTACTTTTCTTAAAATTAATGCCTAAAATTATTTTTATTCATTTTTATTTGATAATAATTTTTTTAATAAAAATATTAACAATTTTATAATATTTTATTGGAGATAATCATATCTAAATTGATATTCCTATCCATGTTAACATGGAAATTTGCCAACTTAAATATAATTTACTAAAAAAATAATTAACATTTTCTATATTATAATCTTCAAAGGTAATTTTGTCATTTTAATAAAATTTATCCACTATCCTCCAAGAATAAAGCGTTATTCTCATGTCAACCAAACATAAATAGGAATAAGACTGCATTAATTGCACTGGAATAACCACCTTATTCCATACTTCCAACCAAACAGAAAACGAGAATACCAACTAATTTCCAGGAATTACTATCCCTATTCCAGGGTTAACTTTTTAACATCCAAACACCACCTAAGGTAATCGGTATCGTACGTCAGGCATTTCAAAATTTCCTGAAATGGCCCATTGGTTTGCGGGCGCACGATTGCTCGTTCCACGCACATTTTGTACATTATTTTTTTTAATTTTAAATTTAATAATTAATAATTATATTATTATTTTTTAATATTATAATAATTAGTTGAGAATCTTCTTAGAATCTTTTTTAGAGTTTGAACTTATAAATAAGTTATTATTTCAGCCCTACAAGGTATCAAGAATTCCAAGCTCTTCCTCTTCTATATTCTCTGTTCTAAAAAAATATCTAAAATCTTTTCTCTTTTATTATTTTTTTTATTTTAAAAATTTGAACTGAAAATGAGCTGATCGATATCCATTCAAGATTGTGCCATCGACGAATATTGGAGTGTTGGCTTCTGGATTATATCTTGGATGAGAGTGTATGGTCTAATTATTCTTCGCACGAAAAAGGATAAAATCTCTTTTAGGACAGTGACTTTTATCCGCCTCCAATGCCAGACTTTTTAAACTTATTTTATTATATTTAAAATTATTTTGTTACATCAAAATTATTCTGCCCCACATACACTTTGAAGAAAATATTTTTCTAATATTTCAAAAATATATAAATATGCATATATATATATATATTACATACATGACAACTAACCGTCTAAAGAAGATTTGCAATAGTTTGTAGTGCATGTATATAAAATATAATTATTTGTATTTAATTATAATTTACTTACCTTGCATATCTTATTAAACAAATTATAATTATATTTGTTTGGTCATTTATAATATAATATCTATTTCTTTTATATCATGCAAAATTAATTGAAGATCCCTACTGAACCTGTACTGCAACATACAAATTAATTTTTAAAAGACTATATAAATAAATTAATCAAAGTCTAGATTTCAACCAAACTACCAATACCAGTCAAACCAACCTAACCGGCCTAATCCAAACAAGTTCAAATCCAAGGGTAAAACCTTTAAAGCCAATAACATTAGATCCAGCAAGCTTGACCAAGATTCAAGTAAAAGATTCTGTTTTGTATGCAGGAGAACAAACCATCTTGCAAGAGACTGCTTTTATCAGAATAAGAGCCTTTTTTCCAAATCTTGTACTTCCTTCGGATCCCAAACTCATATAGTTGAAAGTCTAGAAAACTCCATCTTTAGGTCAATAAGCTTAAACACTGAAATTAATATTTCTTCATCCAATCTTGATTGGTGGTTGGATTTAGGAGCTAATGTTTATATTTATTTTGATCGCTCTTGGTTTACTACTTTTCAAGACTCAAGTAGAGGAGGTGTAATCTTAGGGAATAACATAGCTACCAGGATCATCGAACAAGGTCGAGTCAACCTGAAGATGACATCAAGAAAAGTTTTCATCCTAATAGATGTGCTGTATGTCTCAGATCTTAGAAAGAATCTTGTTAGTGGGTCTCAGCTAGTTCAAAGCGGATATAAAATTATTCTTCATTATAATAAAGTTATAATAATTAAGAATAATGTCTTAATAGGAAAAAGATATATAAGTGAATGCTTATTCAAACTGAATGTAATAAATTATTCCATCAATAAAGCTAAGAATCAAATTTGTTTTATAAATGAGTTTAAACAAAATCTGTGGCATGACAAGTTGGGTCATGTATACTTAGAAAATGTTAAATATATGATGGAATTAAAACTAATTCCTAAATCAAACTTAGATTCATCTAAGTATGAATATGTACTGTGTCTAAATAATCAAGAAAACTATCCAAATCAATTAAAAAAAATTCTTCAATCTTGAAGTTAATACATAGTCATGTATGTGACTCTACCAAGACTATAACCCGTGGTAGCAATAGGTACACAGTGACCTTTATAGATGACTTTTCTAGATGTTATTGTTACCGCCCGACCACCGTGGCCTATAGCTGGAGACGACCTCGGATCCCGTCCTCGTCGCTCGGGAACAGGCTCACGTGCCCGGAGCTGTAAAATAGAGGAGACCCAGACCGGGGATCCCGGCGGGGGCACTCTGATGTTCAAATCAGTGGCGATCCAGGGAAACATATCCTCATGGTCGAGCCCTATAGATGGACTCCACTCTAAGAGGAGAAAATTATGTACTTGGAGAGTGTGAATGGATTGAGAGTAGAGTGGGAGAAGGGGTAGTGGAGGAGTGTTTAAGCTAGATGGCTATGTCCATCCAGACCCTTCCAGTGAGTCTCCGGTAGCTTAGAGCACTTGGCCTCTCAGTTGCTCTCCTATATGCCATCCCTTTCACCCGTTTATTACTTACCTTTCTCTTGGAACCTTGGAGAACTCTTTTAAAGCTAGGATGGCTGCACGTCGCCTACCTTGGGATCCTCCCCTCGCTTACAGGCACGTGCGATGATGCTCCGTGCCATGCATGAGGTGCCTTTCCCCATTCGTGATAAGGAACTATACCATACACTCTGACCCTCCCTCTAGTCGCTCCACTTTGAAAAACCTGGCAGATCCTCGATAGGGGGACAGTCACCCCCTAGATTCGAATCTCTTGGATTGACTTTCTCTTTTGGGTGGCACAGACGGTCAGTGGGGAGCGCGGTGCCTCGATCAGGGGACCCCTTTCCCTTCGGTGTAAGTGGTAGTAGGGGTAATTATTACGGCCAGGTGGGCACCCCTCCATGGTCCTTAGGCGGCTTACCGCCTTTCAATGGAGGCGGCGATGTCCCTCAGCTGCCGGTCCCCTCGCTCAAAGTGGGGCCAGTCCAGGAAGGAGAAACTCAACTTCGGCTAGGGCATCTCGACCTTGAGGGAGCCACCTGGCAAAAGAGTCCGAAGAGAGCCGGAGCTCGACTTTGGCCAGGGCATCTCGACCTTGAGGGAGCCACCTGGCGAAGGATTCCAAAGAGAGTCGGAGCTCGACTTTGGCCGGGGCGTCTCGACCTTGAAGGAGCCACCTGGCGAAGGAGTCCGAAGAGAGTCGGAGCTCGACTTCGACTAAGTATCTCGATCTTAAGGGAGCCACCTGGCAAAGGAGTTCGGAGAGAGCCAGAGCTCGACTTTGGCCAGGGCATCTCGATCTCGAGGGAGCCACCTGGTGAAGGAGTCCGGAGAGAGCCGGAGCTCGACTTCAGCCAGGACGTCTTGACCTCAAGGGAACCACCTGGCGAAGAAGTCCAAATAGGGACATCCAACATGGTAGCTTCCTCCGACATGGCATCTGACTGGGTCGACATGGGTTCCACGTCAACGATCCCGCCACATCATTTGCCCCCCTCTTCCAAGTCTCATTGGTGCACGGTGCTCGGGGCGAAGGGAGTAAATGCGGTGTTGACGTGGAAAGGCCAAAATCCGGTGCCATAATTGCCATAATCACCAGCTCCTCGTGAGGTGGACCTCTAAGCCAATGCAGGGGTGACATGTGGATTCATCCGAGGAGGCTTTATGGTCAACACAGAGTTCAAAACGGTCACGAGCAAACCAAAGCATTGCCCTCTGCCGATTGCTGACATGTGGTGCAGATCTGATGGCGATGACTCTAGGACGGTATGGTTGCGGTCTAGTCATTTCGAAGGGAATGATAGTTCTCTGAAAACACTTCTTCTTTCAAACTTCTTGCGCTTGCCAGCGAACTAGAGCCTTCTCTCTTCTCCTGGCCGTCGTTTTCCTTCAAGGCTAGCCAGGTTCATCCTCTTTAATCTTCTTTTTCCGGTTGGGTAGAGATCATCTTCAGGGTTAGGATCTTCTCGGACTTCATCCATCTCCTTTTCTTCTTTCTCTGTTCTTTCTTCTTCATCTTCTTCCTTGAGATGTCTCATTGGGGTTGCAACTCTCGTCCCTCGACCAATCCTGATGAGGCTGGGCCTTCTCGATCGAGGACTTCTTCCTCTGATGAGGAGGAAGAAGTCCACTTCGAGATCTACAGAAGGCCTCGCCCCACAGGAATCGTTATAGGGGAGCCTAGGGCCCGCCTTCCTCCTCATCCTTCTAAAGCTTCTTCTGAACCTTCTCGATCGACTGGTCCCGATGGTATTGCTTCGACGATAACCGGCGAGGAGCTCTCGATCATCCGGGAGACCTTCAACATCCTGGATTACGTCCGGCTCTTGGTCCCACGACTAGGGGAACGGGTCACCTCCAGTGACCTAGGTCGGATTGCCCTTTACGAGGAAACCCTCGTAGGGGGCCTTCGATTCCCGCTTCATCCCTTCTTTCTTTCCATGCTAAGCCATTATCGTTTAGTTCCGGCTCAGTTAGTTTCGAACGCAATCAAGACAATCTTTTGCTACATCATCCTTTGCCACTTCCACGGGATCGTAGCCCATTTTTCCTTGTTCAAGATTTTCTTTACCCAAAAATGCCATCCAACCGAGGAGGGGTGGTGGTTTATTTCTCCATGCCCAAAGAGCATTAAGTTCGAGCTCCCCTCTTCCATCAAAGGATGGAAGAGCAAATACTTTTTTACTTCCATCAAGGGGTTCGATTGGTTTGGAGTGACCCAGACCAGACCCCGAATCAAAACTCTACTGTTGAGGTGGCTGATCAAAAAATTTACAACTGCCTACCAAATCCCTTCCCTCGAGGTTTTGCTGTCGGAGCAGAACCTGTTAGAAGTCGGGGTCAGCCCAATGTAGGAGTTGAGTGAGTTCGGTGCAAGCTCTACTTGTTTTTATTTTTTGCTTGTCCCTTCAAGCTCGGAACTGACCTCATTCTCCTTTGTGCAGGCATGAAGTACTCCATATAGAGGAACTCCTCGTGCTTTCTAGGAAGAGGGGTGCACCGGTGGAGGCTAGAGAGTCCCCGTCGAAGGGAACTCGGAATGAGGATGGCGCAAGGGCCACACCCGCCGTGCCATCCGAGCCGAGCAGGAGGATGGCCATGTTGGGAATAGTATTACAAAGCCAATCGTCTAGGCTATAGACGGTTATGCTATCTTGTATTTTATATATGAATTCTTTTAATAAATAAAAGTTATTTATTTTGGATGTTCATTATATTTACATTTTTCTGAAATGAACTCTTGTATGATGGAGTCCTTAGAACTATATTGTTTGATATAGAGAGGATATATCAAGTAGTTCTTAAACTGGTTCACAACCAAATGATACATTGTTATAGGACGATGATGTATCAAGTGTAGGTTATTGTATGTCACATTTGTTGGTTGTCCTCTTAACCAAAGAGTATGGAGACACTGGTGTGACATGCAAGTAAAATGTATGACATTTTACTGAACGTGACCATCTGCAGAGCTCCCTTCTGCCAAAGGGTTGCTTATGAAGGATATGGATATATGTGTCCCTCAGACCTGAAATCATCATTGTAGCTTGCAAGAACTCACTGTACTTTGGTGCTGGACTACCTAGATTTCTAATCCAGTGATGGAAGGTTTTGGGTGCAGTCAAGTACTTGTGGAGCGGTGGTGGATCAAGATGAAATTGGCCTCTCCAAATAGTTTGGAGTAAATGACTCACTATGTCTCAATTTAGCAAAATCTTGGTCAGGATAGTTCTTGTGAGGAGTCACAGAACTTGTAAGGTTGAGACATGATCTGGATAAATCAAATTAGGGTTGGCAGTCGAACCCTAGATCATCTTGAGCATTATGAGGTCAAAGGGATGAATTATGCGGCAACCATATGCTTGAGGTTCTTGTGAGGTGCTCGGCATCTTCGACCTATCCGGATGTCGGGTATCATTGCTAGATGAGGACTTTGTCTGGCACTAAAAATATTCCAGTGCTACCAGCTTAGTGTTCGAACCTATGGGGTCACACATCATAGAGGATTTCTATATGATCTTAAGACTAATCGACGATTGAGAATCGTTTGCCATCACCAGAAGTCAATATGATTGACTTTGTTCCAAGTGTCGACACTTGAAATTTTGTAGGTGTCGATACTTGGTGAAGTGTCGACACTTGGCAATTTTCGTAAGTCGACACTTCCTGTGACGAGCAGAATTCTTTGAAGAGTTTTTAGAATGTTTTTGGAGCAAGTTTTGACCTAGTTTGAATTTCGAATTCAAACTAGTTTTGGCTCCAAGGTTATATGGTACAATAGTCATACTTACCTCTTTGGGTTGGACCCATTTGGTATGACCTTAATCCTCTCTCCCATTCTCTCTCCTCATCTCTCCTCCTTCCACTTTCTCCTTCTCCCTGCTGCCCCTACAAATGAATGTCATTTCTGTGGCTGCAACAGATTTTTTTTAAGAAAAAGTTTGAGAGAGGAAGATAGAGAAAGGTTATGAGAGGTTTTGGGATTGGGTGTGAGAAACCTAGCATTCAAGCTAGGTCTTGGAAAGAGAGTCTTTTGGGAAAGGGTTCCTGCTCTCCTCCTAATCTTCCCGGAAGAAGAAGATCGACCCAAGGATCCCAAAGAGCTAGCACTCCGAGAGAGTTGATCAGAGTCGAGCCCAAGTGTGGGTTTTCTGTAAAGGCCAGACACGTGTGTGGCTCGAGCACCCTCCTCCTACAGCTTCTCTCTATATAAAGGTATGGTACTTTTATATTTGTGTTCCTCTCTTGCTTTGATGTTATGTTGCATGCTAGGTCATTATGCTAGATCCTATTACGGGCAGATTGGTAGATCGTTTAGATCTATCTATTGAGCCTTCCATTATGCATGCTTTAAAATTGTTTTAAAATGCATTCCTTCTGCCCTATTTTTTTTGCCTATTGTATGCTTGGTGTAGGTGCTTTTACCTTCAGGCCGAACCTACCGTGCCATCCGAGTTGAGTAGGTGGATGGCCGAACCTGCTCTTGAACCACCGAGGCAGCAGGACTTGCCTCTGGTTTGAGAGCCTAACATGGTTACTCGATCCAGGTCCGCTGCCGCTGCTGTGGTGCCCCCACCTCCTGAAGTTGTCGAGGTGGAAGCGAAAGAAGAGGAGGAGAGGAGGGAGCCACCGGCAGCGATGCCGTCTGACATGGTGGCGAGCCCCCACAGAGATTCTGAGATGTCCTTGACCAGTCACGAGGGCGATGCCGCGATAGTAGTGAAGAAGAAGAGCAGCTCTCGCAAGTTACCCTTCGAGGTGGTATCGGACGTCTCATTGGTCCAGGATTGGGCCCTCGTCGAGTGCATGATGGACTTCACCATCCAACCGCATAATCGGTGGGAAAAAGTGGGAAGGCTTCTAGCCGATGCCATCCTTGGCACCTTTCCATAGCTTTTTCTCGGTGGGTGTTCTTGTCTTTTCCTCTTTCACTTTCTTCTTCTTTTTTTTTTTGGCTAATGTCTTCCTTGGTGCAGATTGGGATGGACCTCTTGCTCATATGAGACTACTGCAAGAACTAGGCCAAGAAAGACAAGCAGCGAGCACAACAGCTTGACTCACTGGCAGCTCAGGTCAAGCTAAAGACAGATGTGGCCTCGGAGGCCGAGCAGAAGAATAAAGAGTTGAGGGCCGAGGTGGTAGGTTCCAAGAGGCACCTCAAGGGCCTGGAGGAGTCCTTGGCCTAGGAGAGGAATCGGGCCAAATGCCGGGCCAAGGAGCTCAAGGCCAGGGAGGCCAGAGTAGAAGAGCTCAACACCGAAGTGGCCCAGGAGAGGGAGCAGGCTCAAACCCTTCGGGCCCAACTGGAGGTGGCATAGGAGTGGGCTGCTTCCGCCGAGAGGAAGGCCGCTGTCGTCGAGGAGAAGGCTATGGGGGTGATAGACTTGATGGAGGCTACGAAGAAGGAGGCCGCCGAGGCGGTGCCAAATTACAAAGCCTCGAAGGAATTCGATGCTAAGTTCCATGAACTGGCCATGGACTCGTTCTTCAAGGGGTTCATGTTCTATCGGTCCAAGGTGGCGGAGCTCATTCCAGACATGAGCTTGGATGGGCTCGCCTTCCCAGTAGCTCCGTGCGGGGGCCCAATCCTGGCTATGGCCGAATCGGAGGAACCTACGGCTGCCATCGACGTAGCCCCGCCGTCGGAGGTCCTGGATGTAGCCTCGCCGTCGGAGGTACTAGACGTAGCCCCGCTGACGGAGGTCCTGGAAGACGTCACCCATCTTTAGCACCACCGCGGGAAGGAGCCAGCAAAGTAGCATAGGAGCCTCCCATCTTCTTGTACCTTTTCTTTTATTGCCTCTATCTAGGCTGCCAGGCCTGTCGGGGCCCAGAGACAATGTAATGCCTTGAAAATCTTTAATGAGATTTTCTTCTATTCTGTTCTATTTGTTTTCTTCCAAATTCTTGACACTCTGGCAACTTTCCTTCCTTTTCTCCTCGACTGCCCATGCACAAGTCTTTGCTGAGGCATCTTGCCTTGAGGCTCTAAGTCCTTGGGCACTTTCCTGCAGAGCTTCGGGTATGCGGGGCGGTTAGGAAGGAAGTCCTTGACTTGCTGAGTCATTCCCACCTCCTGAGCAGCATGGCGTTAGGGCTTCGTGTGCTTCCTTGGAAGAGGTCTGGGGGACCTCAGGTGGAACCATCTCCAAGCGCCGATGGCGCGACCGAGCCAGAATGCTACACTCGGTGGGTCCACCAAGTGACTGGGTGTTTCTAGGCCTGAGATGCCGGGCTTCAGGGGTTTCCAGGCTTGAGAGTGCCAGGCTTCAGGAGTTTTCGGGCTTAGAGATGCCGGGCTTCAAGAGTTTCCGAGCTTGGAGTGCTGGGCTTCAGGAGTTTCCGGGCTTAGAGAGTGCCAGCTTCAGGAATTTCTAGGCTTATAGTGTTGGGCTTCAGGAGTTTTCGGGCTTAGAGTGCCGGGCTTCAAGAGTTTCCGAGCTTGAGATGCCGGGCTTCAGGAGTTTCCTGGCTTAGCTTGCCAGACCTGGGGTCGAGCAGCGACATTCCTGCAAGGTAAAGTGATTTACACAAAGAGGAACTTTATCATTAATGAAGGAAGGCCTTACATCACTGATAATACATTCTTAGATTGTTAGCATTCCAAGTCCGTGGGAATCTGGCACCATCCAGCTCCGCTAGGTAGTAGGCTCCATGGGGAAGAGCCTCGACCACCTTATGGGGGTCCTCTCAATTCGGCAAGAGCTTGCCACACTCCTGGGTTGGGAGGCTTCAGCCCGGTGTAACATCAGGTCGCCTGGGCGGAAGATCTTTGGCCTCACCCGCGTGTTGTAGTACCGAGCTACCCGCTACCGGTAGACCGCCATCCAGGGTCGAGCCTTATATCTCGTTTCCTTGAGGAGGTCCAAGTTGAGAAGAAGGTGGGCCGGATTTTCCTGCCTCATCATACTATTCCACCCGTAGTATGGGCATACCAAGTTCGATCGAGATGACAGCTTCCGTGCCGAAGACGAGACTGAAATGCATCTCATCCATGAACATCCTGGGTATTGTGTGGTAGGCCCAAAGGATGCTGGAAAGTTCTTCTGCCCATCTACCCTTGGCCCAGTCTAACCTAGTTCGGAGTTCTGGAGGATAGTCCGGTTGGTCAACTCAGCCTCTTTGTTAGTCTGGGGGTGAGCCACCGAGGTGAAGCGATGTTGAATGCCGAGGTCAGCACAGAATTCTTCGAATTCTTAGTTATCGAACTGCCATCCATTATCGGTGATGATGTTGTGGGGGAGTCCGAAATGGCAGATGATCGACTTCCAGAAGAACTGGTAAACATTGGCTTCGGTAATCCATGCTATTGGCTCTGCCTCCACCCATTTGGTGAAGTAGTCGATAGCCACTATCAGGAACTTGCACTGTCCGGACGTAAGAGGGAATGGACCAAGGATCTCTATCCCCCACTGGGCGAACGGCCATGGTGTGGAGAGTTGGGAGAGTGGCATCGCTGGTTGGTGCTGTATATGGGCATAGCGCTGGCAGCGGTCGCACTTCCTCACGAAGTCGGCGGCATCCTCCCTCATAGTTTTCCAATAGTACCCCTGATGGAGGGCCTTGTATGCTAGTGTCCTCCCTTCGACGTGATTCTCGTAGAGACCTTCGTGTATTTCTTGGAGCACAAAGGCTATCTATGTGGGTCTTAGGCACTTTAAGAGCGGATTAGAGTAGGACCTGCGGTAGAGCTACCCGTTCATCAAGATGAATCGCGCTACCTTCTTCTTGATAAGGCCAACCTCCGTTTGATCTGCTGGTAAGGTGCCATCAGTGATGTATCTAATGTACTGGTCCATCTAGCTGGGCTCCAGGATGATCACTGGACTTCTCCGGGAGCTTCATAGCTTGGATTTTCTAGGTACTCAATGTGGGCATGCCCTAGTGACGAGTCTGGCAAGGTTGCGAGCCTTGACAAAGCATTGGCACGGGCGTCTCTCTGCAAGGGATGTGGAAGATGCTAAAGCGCTGAAAGCCTGTCGTGCTTGAGCATACCCGTTATAGGTACTTCATCATCTGGGGATCACGGGCCTCATATTCTCCTGTGACCTGCCCGGCTACTAGCTGGGAATCGGTGAAGACCTTCAGGTTGGGTACACCCAGCTCGCGGGAGACTCTCAGCCCCACGAGGAGTGCCTCGTACTCCGCCTGGTTGTTGGTCACCGCGAATCGGAAGCGGAGCGCACACTCGGCTACAATCTTATCGCCGTTAGCGAGGATGAGGCCTGCTCCGCTCCCACCCGCATTGGATGCGCCATCCACATGGAGGACCCAAGACTCCTCCTCGGCTTCAGGCTCTACTTGATGCTCTGGGGTGGTCTGCTTCAGCTCTTCGGCAAGTCCCGCACACTCGACCAGGAAGTCGGCCAACACTTGGGCCTTCTGAGATGGCCTTGGCCGGTATGCAATGTCAAATTCACTAAGCTTCAATGCCCACTTGGCCAAGCGTCTGGATGTGTCAGGGCGACTAAGCAGGCCCTCAACGGTTGGTCCATCAAGGCCACAATCGGATGCGCTTGGAAGTACGGCCTGAGACACTGGGTAGACATTATAAGAGCAAAAATTAACTTTTTTGAATGGGTGTACCTGATCTCCGTATCTCGAGGGATTTTGCTAGCATAGTACAATGATTTCTGGGATCCGTCCTCATCTGTGCAGACAAGAACTGAGCTGACGGCCCCCAGGATGATTGCCAGATATAGCAGGAGTTCCTCTCCTTCCTCTGGCCTGGAGAGCAACGGCGGTGATGCAAAGAACTTCTTCAACTCCCCAAAGGCTATTTTGCATTTTTCGATTCAGGCGAAGTTGTGCACTTTGCGCAGCGCCTTAAAGAAAGGTAAGCAGCGGTCAGCCAACCTCGAGATGAACTGGCTCAAGGTGGCAATCTAGCCGTCAGGCGCTGGACCTACTTCTTCGAGGTGGGATGCTCCATGTCGATAATTGCCTGGACCTTCTCCGGGTTTACTTTGATTCCCCTCTGGGTGACCATGAAGCCAAGGAACTTCCCTGCTGCTACGCCAAAGGCACAATTCATTAGATTCAGCTTCATCTGGTGCATCTGGAGGTTGTGGAAGGCCTCTACCAGGTCAACAACATGGTCTGACTTCGGCTTGCTCATAACGAGCATGTCGTCCTCAAATACTTGCATGTTTTGGCCAATCTGGTCCTTGAAGACCCGATTGACCAGCCACTGGTACATGGTGCCAGCATTCTTCAAGCCGAAAGGCATCATCCGGTAGTAGTATGTCCTTCGATCGATGATGAAGGCTGTATGCTCCTCGTCCTCCGGATGCATCCGGATTTGATTTTATCCAAAGAATGCATCCATAAAGGAGAGCAAGTGGTGCCCCGAAGTGGCGTCCACCAATTAGTCGATCTTCGATAGAGGGAAGCTATCCTTTGGACAGGCTCGATTGAGGTCGGTGCAGTCCACGCATATCCTCCACTTTCCATTATTCTTCTTGACCATGACTACATTTGCCAGCCAGCTGGGGTATTGTACCTCACGGACAAAGCCGGCTGTGAGGAGCTTATCCACCTCCTTATTGATTGCTCGTTGCCTCTCCGGGGCGAAGCTTCTCTTCTTTTGTCGATCAAGACAGTACTTCGGGTCGATGCTCAACTTGTGGGTGATGATGTCAATGAAAATCTCGGGCATATCGGTCACCGTCCAGGCAACACGTCTATGTTCGCTCGAAGGAATTCCAATAGGTGGGTCTACTCCTCTTGCAGCTGGGCCCCAATTTGCACCATCTTCGTCGGGTCGGCTCCAAGTGGATGCAATAACAGGTACTCGACCGGGCCATCTCGGGGGTCCTATGCCTTTTGGTCGAGGTCATCGGCACTGGGGTCTTCCTCGGAAGTTCTGGCCCCATGAACGGCTTGGAGACAGTGTTGGATCGGCTAAGGTGCCCCCCTCATTTCTCCAACACCATAAAAAATGGGAAACTGCACCAATAGCTGCTAGGTGGAAATGACCGCGTTGAGCAGATTGAGCTCGGGGTGACCAAGAATCGCATTATAGGCCGAGAGAAGCCTAACAACCGTGAAGGTCATCATGATGGTGCTCTACTAAGGTGGTGCCCCGGTAGTGACAGGGAGAGTGATTTCTCCCTCGACTCTCATGGAGTCCCTTGTAAAATCGACGAGGGGAGTGTGCACAGGTCTCAGTTGAGCAAAGGATAGATTCATCATGGAGAAAGCATCATAAAAAATGATATCAGTCAAACTTCCACTATAGACAATAATCCGTTTTATAGAATGCTTGGCGATCATCATCTCGACAACCACGGCATCATTGTTTATATTTTCATTTCCAAATTCCCTCTCCCTCATAAAGGGGAGTACATTTTCCAAACTTTCTCCTCCCTGGGCCCTTTTGAGGGCACGCTCGATTTCCTAACATATCATCCCCATAAGCTTCTCAGTGGACCGGTTGTCGACTGCAGGGACCGGAGGGAGAGCAACAAGTGCCTTCTCATCCAGCTCCCCCCTCGTATGGTCTGCCTCCTCGGTGCGGATGTACTCGTGAACACGAAGGAGGAGTCATGAGCCCTCTCTTCAGCACCAGCATGGCAATTGGCTCATCCAGATTGTAAATCTTTAGTGCGGCAACCTTAAAGTGGGCCACATAGTCCTGTAGGAGCTCGTAGTCTTGCTGCCTGATGGAGAAAAGGTTGTCCGCCTCCCGTGGCACCTTCCAACAGGCATCAAAGAGGACCACAAACTTTCTCTCTAACTGAGCGAATGAGTCAATGCTTTCAGGCTCGAGGCGGGTAAACCAGACTTGAGCTACCTTCTGGAGGGTGGCTGGAAAAGCAACACAGAGGAGAGCGTCGGTCGCTCCCTGAACTCTAATGAGGGCCTTGAAGCTCTCGAGGTAGTCTAGGGGGTCGGTGGTCCTGTCATAGGGATCCACCTGCGGTATGCAGAACTAGCTCGGGATCGATTTTTCTTGGATCTCTCGGGAGAAAGGGAGACGGGTGTCGTAGCCCGCAAGCTCGCGGTGGGAGCCCTGCAAATTTGCAAACTGGCGGGATAGCTCCGCCAGCTTGTGCTCCTATTCCTTTAGGTGCCTTTCTGCTATGCACCTGATGGCCTTGTCGGTTGAGCCCTCTGCTGAGGCTGACGGAGGAGGTGAAGGTGGCAACTAAGGGGGGCACGATGGGGGGCCTTGCCTCTGTGACCTCAGCGATGCTTGACAGCAACCTACTCAAAGGTCGGGGACCAGCTCTCCCGATCGGCTGACCCGGTCTACTGTCTCTTCGCCGGGGTCCTGTGGCTTTCCCAGTGATCTGTTGTGGCCCACGGTAGCGAAGGTCTTCCTTAGAAGGATCGCAGGCTGTCACGGGGTGCGACGGCTTGGGCCACGGGAGTCCTTGGCTGTTGGTGGGTGGCTAGGGATCGGTGCTGATGCTACAACTGGCACATTGCTGCAGTCAAAAGCTGCATTTGCTGGGTGAGTGCGGCCAGCTGAATGTCCGTTGGAGGCGGTTGCGGTGGAGCGGGGAGTTTCCTCTCTGGACTATGTGGATCCCCACGGGAAGGGGATCCCCCGCATAGCTAGTGGAGACCTCCCTCTCATAGCTCATCACCATGCTCCTGGTGGGGTTGCTTGCTAGGGGATTGGCTTGGATCAAAATGCATCCTGTCCCCCCACCTAGCATGACAATCTGTTGCCACCCGACCGCTGTGTCTTGTTGCTGGAGAAGACCTCGGACCCGGCCCTCATCGCTCGGGAACCGACTCGCATGCCTGGACTTGCAAAATAGAGGAGACCTAGCTGAGATCCCGACGGGGGCACTCCGATGCTCAAGTCAGTGGCGATCTTGGAGAACAAATCCTCTTGGTCGAGCCCCGTAGATGGACTCCACTCTAGTAGGAGAGAATTATGTACTTGGATAGTATGAATGGATTGAGAGTAGAGTGGGGGAAGTGGCAGCGGAGGAGTGTTTAAGCTTAGATGGCTGTGTCCGTCAAGACCCTTCTGGTGAGTCTCCGATAGCCTAGAGCACTTGGCCTCTCAGTTGCTTTCCTATATGCCGCCCCTTTCGCCCGTTTGTTACTTACCTCCCTCTTGGAACCTTGGAGAACTCTTTTTAAGCCAGGATGGCTTTACACCACCTACCTTGGGATCCTCTCCTTGCTTGTAGGGGCATGCAGTGATGCTCTGTGCCATGCGTGAGGTGCCTTTTCCCATTCATGATAGGGAACTACACCATGCACTCTGACCCTCCCTCTGGTTGCTCCACTTTGAAAAACTTGGCAGAGCCTCGATCGAAGAGCAGCCACCCCCTGGAATCGAATCTCCTGAGTTGACCTCATCTTTTGGTTGGCACAAACGGTCGGTCGGGTGCACGTCGCCTCAATTGGGGGACCCCTTCTCCTTTGGTGTAAGTGGTAGCAGGGGCAATTATTGCAGCCTGGTGGGCCCCCCTCCATGGTCCTTGGGCGGCTTACCACCGTTCAAGGGAGGCAGCGACGTCCCTCAGTTACCGGTCCCCTCGCCCGAAGTGGGACCGGTCCAGGAAGGAGAAACTCGACTTCAGCCAGGGCGTCTCGACCTCGAGGGAGCCACCTGGCGAAGGAGTCCGAAGAGAACCGGAGCTCGACTTCGGCCAGGGCATCTCGACCTCGAGAGAGCCACCTGGCGAAGGAGTTTGAAGAGAGCTGGAGCTTGACTTTGGCCAGGGCATCTCGACCTCAAGGGAGCCACCTGGCGAAGGAGTCCGAAGAGAGCCGGAGCTCAACTTCAGCCAGGGCATCTCGACCTCAAGGGAGCCACCTGGCAAAGGAGTTCGGAGAAAGTTAGAGCTCAACTTTGGCCAAGGCATCTTGACCTCAAGGGAGCTACCTGGTGAAGGAGTTCGAATAGAGCCGGAGCTCGACTTTGGTCAGGGCATCTTGACCTCGAGGGAGCCACCTGATGAAGGAGTCCGGAGAGAGCTGGAGCTTGACTTTGGCTAGGGCATCTCGACCTCCAGGGAGCCACCAGGCGAAGGAGTCCGAAGAGGGACATTCGACATGGCAGCTTCCTCCGACGTGGCATATGATTGGGTTTGACATGGGTTCTATGTCAGCGATCTTGCCACATCAGAAACTATTACATAATTAAATCTAAAAATAAAAATATTTAACAAGTTTAAAATTTATAAAAGTGAAGTAGAAAATCAATAAAAAAAGAAGATTAAAATTTTCAGATATGATAGAGGAGGAGAATATATCTCGAATGAGTTATTCTAGTTTTGTCAAAAATATGGTACAATGCATCAAGTGATTACTTCTTACTCTTCACAATCCAATGATGTAGCTGAGTATAAAAATTGTATCCTCATGGGTATAGTAATTGCTATGCATATCAGTTTCGACTTACTCAAAAACTTGTGGGGGGAAGCTCTTCTATCTTCTTGCTTAATCCTAAATAGAATACCTATTAAGAATAGTGGCAAAACTCCTTACGAACTTTAAAAAGGGAGGACTAATAACCTAGATTTTCTCAAAGTGTGGGAATGCCTACTTAATATTAAAATCCTTGAACCCAAAAAGAGAAAACTATAACCTAAGACTATTGATACTGTATTTATAGTCTATGTCAAAAATAATAAAGCCTATAGATTCGTAGTAACAAAATCAGATATTAGTAATATAGCAGACAACTCGATCTTAGAAGCTAGAGATGTCTCTTTCTTCGAGAATATATTTTCTTTTAAGACCGGAATTTCTAGACTCCTAGAATATGAATCATTTTCCTTTAGAGCTTTAGAATTAGAACTAAAAATTGAACCTAAATTAAGAAGAAGTAAAAGAAAAAGAGTTAAAAAATATTTTGGAGAAGACTTCTTCACATTCTTAGTAGAGAATGAACCTTCTACGTATGATGAGGTGATGTCATCATTAGAATCATCATATTGGAAAGAAGCCATACATAGTGAAATTCAATTAATCCTAGAAAATAAAACTTGGATTTTAACTAATTTACTTAGAAGAAAAAAACTTGCGAGAACAAAATAATTTTTTTTAAAAAAAATTAAGACCGGATGGAATAATAGAAAGATATAACGCTAGATAGTAATAAAATGATTGAACCAAAAAAAGACAGATTACTTTGATACTTATGTTCCTGTAGCGAGAATAACTATTTTAAGAATTTTAATAACTTTAGCCTCAATTTATAAATTAATAATCCATCAAATGGATGTAAAAACTGCATTCTTAAATAAAGAATTAGAAGAAAAAATCTACATAAACTAATCTCAATGATTTGAAATAAAAGGACAATAATAAAAAGTATATAGACTAATTAAATCACTTTATGATTTAAAACAACCTCCTAGATAATGGCATATTAAGTTTAATAAAATTATCTTAAAAAATAACTTTTTAAAAAATGAATATGATAAATATATATACTATAAAAGACAAGATATAGATTTTATAATATTATGTTTGTATGTAGATAATATATTATTATTTGGAACATCAATGAAAATAATTCAAAAAATTAAAAGCTTTTTATTAAATAATTTTGATATGAAAGACTAAAAAGAAGCTGATGTAATTTTAAAAATAAAGTTTTAAAAAGTAGATAGTAGAATAGCAATAGCCTAATATCAATAGAGAAAATACTTTAAAAATTTGAATATTTTGATTTAAATCATATCTCTACCCTTTATGATCATGCTTTCACTTAATTAAAAATTTAGGAGAACCTGTTAATCAATTAGAATTTTCTCAAATGCTAGGATCCCTATTATATATTTCAATAGAACCTGTCCAGATATAGCTTATACAATAGGCAGACTAAGTAGGTATACTAGCAATCTTAGTAAAGAACATTGAAAAGCTCTAGAAAGAATCTTTAAGTATCTTAAGAAAATCTTAGATTACTCTCTAGTATATTCTGGTTATTCTGAAGTACTTGAGGGTTATAGTAATACTAATTGTATAACAGATAACTTAGATTTTAAGTCCACCACTGGATATCTTTTCCTGTTAAGAGGAGCTACAATATTTTGTGACTCTTATAAACAAACAATAATCACTAAAAATATATTAGAATTTGAATTAACAGTTCTTAAACTGCATGTACTGAAGCGTAATGACTAAAAGATTTTAAAAATGATATAAAAATTCTTTCATAAAAAATCTCAAAAATTTCTTTAAATTATGATTATAAAGCTCTAATTGACTTGTTAAATCAACATATAATTAATAAAAAGATGAATAATCGTATCACGTTCAGGTATAAAGCTGTAAGAAATAAAATGAAAGAAGTGATATCACTATAATTTATAAGATCAAAAAATAATCTAGCATATTTTTTGACCAAAGGTCTTTCGAAGGTTACTGTTTCTGAGACATCAAGTGGGATGGTACTTAAGCTCATATATTAGTCACCAGAGTGAACTCCTACTGTCATGGTAATCCAATGGTTAAGGTTTAAAAGAAAATGATCTCTAAGGTGACGTTTGGGAGCATTGATTTGGAGTTTGTCTTTATCCCATCCCTATGGTATGGTGCTTTATTATGACGGCTAAATTGAGTATAGCTCTTAATAGATCCAAGACTGTGAATTCAGTGAGGTATGATTTCATTGTACGTACCCTTGGAGGATCTACCTTAGTGAGAGTAGTCGTGAAGCCGCGACTATAGGATCAGGATGAATCCCTAGTAAGTCTTATGAAAATCAAGGCAAGCGCAGGGCCTAAATAGTGCTACCCTGCATTATAATCAATTCGTCTTCATATTGTTATATTTTATACTAAATACAAGTTCAAACCTAGAAGGTACTTGCACTAAGCATAATAAAAGTCCAAAAATTTTATTGTTTAAATTATTTTTAAATTTTAAATATTGTATCATGAGTTTTAAAACTTATGGAGGATTGTCGTATGCCAGGGAGTTTCAAAACTCCCTGAAACGACCCCTGGGTGTGCAGGCATGCATGGAATGCGTCGTCACCTGTTCCGCATGCATTCTGCATATTATCTTTTTTTTTCTTTTTATAACTCCAAATTTAATGGTTAGCTACTCTATTATTTATTTTCTTTTTTTAATGCCATAATGACTAGTTGAGGATATTTTTGGAATTTCCTCTTGGATTTTAAATTTATAAATAGGCCTTTATCTCAGTCCTACAAGGTATCTAAGAACTCCAAGTCCTTCCTCTCCTACATTCTCTCTTCCAAAAAATTTCTAAAATCCTTTCTCTCTCCTACTTTTTTTATTTAAAAAATTTGGGCTGAATACAAGCTCATTGGAGTTCATTCGATATCGTGCTATCAACGGGTGTTGGAGTGTTGGCTTCCGGGTTATACCTTGGAGGAGAGTGTGTGGCTCAATTTTTTTTGCACGAGAAGGAGATCAAATCTCCTTTAGGATAGTGGTTCTATCCGCCTTCCAAGCCAGACTTCCTAACCTCATTCTGTTGCATTTAAAATTATTTTGTTGCACCAAAATTATTCTATTATACATATACCATGAAAAAATATTTTTTTAATATTTTAAAAATATATAAATATATATATATTCCATACATGATAACTAACAATCAGTTACTCTTAAAATAATTACAAATAGCTACTGCTTGAAGATGACTAACCCAAGAGCCACCAATAGACGGAGGTAAAACCAAGTCTGCTCTATATTTAGATCTGACAAAACCTAGACCAGAAGCTTGAGAGTGGTGATAAATCTAGAGCCAAATCATTGCACTCGCAATGCTATGGTCAATCTGTCCAGGACAATGGTAAACAAACTCTACATAATGAATTGAAGTGGATGGCTGGATGTCCTCTAAACAGAGCTTTTTTTTTTTTTGATAAGATGGTGCATTCATTTCATAGAGCGAGAATGAATACAACCAAGAAAGTCCGACAAGAGGATATCCCTAAATTATACAGGGGTATAATGCCACTCAGTCTACAACACAGAATCAGAATAATAGGCAACATAGGAGGCCACCCAATCCGTAGCGAAATTAGCCTCCCTGTAAATATGCCTAATGGATAGGAAGACACAGCCCTGCAAAAGTAAACCGATATCCCTGATGATGGAGTGAGCAGACAAGCATCTCAACGTCTGTCTTATCCATGATACAACAATTGCTGAGTCCCCCTCAATGAATAGTCGATCCAAATGAAGAATCTGATGGGCATACCTGATCCCTGCCCAGGCCGCATACAACTCCACAGCAGGGATGGAGGAGTCAAGTAAAGGCATACCCCCGGTAGCAATAAAGCCAAGATGAGAATCATGAATAACAAAAGCAGCTCCACCCCGCCTGTCCTGAAGGCTCCCATCAAAGCTAATAGTGAAGAACTGCGGAGAAGGGGGTTCCCAAGAGATAAAGACCCGATGGGATGCTCGAAGAGTAGAAGAGGAACCCCAGGTCTCAGAAGATCTCACCATAGCACTCTGATAGTCAAGGGCGACAGTCCTAGCTCTTTTCAAGTAATATCCTGGGTGAACATCTAGCAGAGCTAAACACAAGCTCTTAGACACCCAGATATGGTAGCCCGATAAGCCATGAAGGAGACTGAGAAAGTAGTACCCGAGCACAAGAGCATAAAAAAGGTCTCCTCTGAGTCATCTGCCTGAAGGGATAAAGCTTCGAATCCAGACATCCGCCACAGTAACACCGCCCAGCTACGAAGAAATAGTGCATGGGCCTGTGTCTCACAGTCGGAGTCACGGTAAGGGCATCCAGAGGGAATGGAAATGCCTCTCAATAGCAGAAGATCTCGGGTAGGAAGACGGTGCCAGACAAGTTTTCATAAGAATAGGAAAACCCTGGGATGAACCGGTAAGGACCATAACCAACCATGACTCCGAGGCATGGGAGGCTCGGGACTGCACATAGTCATCAGATCCGACATCGACACACATGCAGTAGTGGAATGCCTCCAAACTCTGGTATCGGGGCAAGGAAAGATAAGCAGAATAATAGACAAAACCCTGGGACCAACGATATTCCCAAAAGTAGAAAGCACAACATCCTGATCCCATATGGACTGACCCGTAACTATAAGATCGGACACCAACATCGTCGATGATGTGTGCACCAAAATATATGTGGGCCACCTAATCAAAGGAATATCTGAAATCCAAGGATCGAGCATGAATCTTATGGAAGAGCCATCCCCCATGCCTCAGGATAGGTGAGGAGTGATGAGAGACGCCCTGGCCACCATCTCCCTCCAAATGGTAGAAATATGCCTAGGAGACCTGTGAGGAGCCTTAGTATCAGCAGGAATATCTCCATACCTGGCTCTCATAAAAGAAGATCACATACTATCTGGATACAGGAAGAATCTAGTAACATGTCTAGCCAGAAAGGCCTCCTGACGAGTCAGAAGAGAGGGAATCCCTAGGCCACCTAGATGAACTGGCTGACAGACAATCTCCCATCTCATCAAGTGAATCCTCTTCCTAATTAAAGAAGAGTCCCAAAGAAAAGCTCGGATAAACTGCTCCAAAGTACAGGTGATAGACTTAGGGATAACAGCATTAGAAAGCATATAAATGGGAAGAGAAGCGAGAACCGAATGGATCAGGGTGATCCTGCCCATGAAAGAGAGGGATCGCCCCTGCCAGCCATCAATCCTCTCCCAAACAGCCATCTCAAGCGGTGCACAATCTGCCCTCAAAAGTCTGGTATCAGTTATAGGCACCCCAAAATAGGATAGAGGACCCTGACGATCAGCTATACCAAGAATATCCCGAATTCTGCGACAAAGCCTGGTAGAGGTTTTTGGACTAAAATAAATCTCTGATTTATGCAGGTTTATCCTCTGACCCGAAGCCATAAAATAGTCCTCCATAACTCTTCGAAAACCCTGAGTAGAAGTAATTGAAGCACGATAGAGGAGCAGGAAATCATCTGCAAACAGAATGTATGATATCAGAGAAGCCTCGGGGGCGGGAATATAGGACTGAATAACCGATGTTCGAACCATTGCTTGCAAAGATCTAGAAAGAAAGTTAGTGCAAATAATAAAGAGATATGGAGACAGAGGACAACCTTGGCGAAGATCGAGGGTGGAGTGGAAGAACTCCATGGGGGAGCCATTCATCAGGATAGAAAAGGAGAAATGGATAATACACAACATAATCCTAGCATCCAAGCTAGGAGAAAACCAAAGTCTTGCATGGCTTTGATCAGAAAATCCCAATTAACAGAATCATAAGCTCTTTCCATATTAAGCTTGATAGCCATTAAACAGCGATGAAGAGGTGCACATCACAAGTCATGCATAAATTCATGAGCAATAAGAACATTATCCGAAATACTCCGAGAACCGATGAAAGCACCCTGCTCCGGGCTGATCAACTGCGGGAGGATGGTCTTCATTCTGTTGGCCAAAAGCTTGGCACACACCTTGTAAAGGGTGTTGCACAAGCTGATTAGCCGATAGTGACAAGGCTCGGAAGCATCCAGATGCTTAGGAATAAGAGCAACGAAAGTATGCTTCCAGGAATTCGGCATTCTCCCTGAGGCAAAGAATAATTGCACAGCGGCGACAATGTCGGTGTGGAGAATATCCCAATAAGACTAGAAGAAGAAAGGAGAGAACCTATCAGGACCAGGGGTTTTTATCTTTTCCTAAAGACCATAAAGTAGATTTAACCTTCTCATCGAGAACCTGATTCATAAGCATAGAATTTTGGAAAGTAGAAACTAAGACCATAGAAGGATAAGAAGAAATAGAGTGAGAAAGATGACTAGAAACCGTCTACATGGAAGTAAAATACATAAGCATTTCCCTCCTAATAGCTTCGTCATCCTCCAACCAACTGTCGACGGCAAAGTAAAGGGCTTTGATTCTATTTCTGTATCTTCAAATAATAGTGGCTTGATGAAAGAAGCGGGTGTTTCTATCACCTTCCTGCAGCCATTGAATCATTGATTTTTGTCTCCGGATTACCTCTTGTTTTTGTAGAAGAGAAGATGTATAGATAGATAAGACCGGAGGACTCCAAGTCCCCATCAGATAAAGACCCTGTCCTGTCCTCCTCAACCTGCAAAGCATTAATAGAATCTTCCACCAATTTGATCTGATTCATGACATTACCCATGTCAACCATGTTCCACCATAGAAGACGCCTCCTAAGAAGCTCCAATCTAAGAAGCGTCACCCCGGACAGGCAGCTTCCACACCTCCCTAATCATATCTTTGGATCTCGGATAAGAAAACTAGAATTTCTCAAATCTAATAGGAGTGGACCCCAGACAGAATGATCAATGGAGAGAAGGATGGGGCAATGATCAAAAGCTACGCGGCTGAGGTGACGCACAATGTGATCCGAATGCTGAGTAAGCCAAGTTGGAGTAGCATAGAATCTATCCAGTCTCTTCCACACTCCAGCAGAATCGGACCGATTATTACACCGGGTATGGCAAGAACCAACAAAACCCATATCCACCGGTCCAGTATTCTGGATAAATTCCCTGGAACCCGCATCCTGAACAAAGGATCCACCACCAGGTTTGTCCTCGGCCCGGTAAATAAAATTGAAATCTCCTACTATAACGTAGGAATATCCTGATCAATCAATGCCGAAGTCTCCTCCCAGACCGTCCTTATCTATTTATAAGACATACTTGCATAGACGCCACATAAAAGTCATGAAGGCCGGTCGGGTTCAGAAATAATTATAGCAACCAACAGGGAGGAACGGTGAAAGACATTAACTATGGCGGCACCATGATACAATAATTTTTCCTGCTAGATCCCGAGAGGCATCAGAGTATAATCTCCAATCCCGAGAAACATGATGCCTCGTACGATCCAGACCGGATCCTAAAAATCTAGCCTACCGAAGAACACAATTTTATGAATTATATAACCGTAGAAATTTGTCATAAATAAATAAAAAGAAAAATTTTTTGACCCTAAGACTCCACGTAAAAATTTTCATGACAAACCATCAAACCTTAAATGACGCGGTCCCCGTCCGATATCATCCCCAGACCCACCGCAGATAGTTTTCTCTTTCCCTGAACCCTTCCCAATATTCCCCACAGAATCACTCCCCTTGCACAGTTCCTCGGAAAACCCTCCCACCGATCCCAGGGAAACCAAAACCTTCTCATAGATAACTTGATGGCGCAGCAGATCCCCTTCCACGGAGGTCCCTACCCCCCCATAGAGACCCCCTCAGCAGCAGAGAACTTCCCCTCAGCCATACTCTTTCCCGAGGAAACAGGAAGCCCAGGCAGTACCCCTGCTACTCCCTCCACCTTATATGCCCCCAAGAAAGCTTCAAAGACCCCGAAAACCCTGAATCCCTTGCACCCTCCACAGACCGAGGGCAACCCGTCGAAGACCCCAAAAACCCTGAATCCCCTGCACCCCCACAGACCGAGCGAGGACCACCCGAAGCCCCAGCAGCAACCATGCCTCCAAGCACCCCCCTCCGACGCGACAACAACATGGGCAGCTGCAGCCTCCCGAACAGAAGAAGGCATGGCCTCCCCGACCTTAGCCTTTCCAACCCCAGAGCCTCCCCCCATTCAGTGCCACAACCATAGGGATATCGACCTTCCCTTCCCCAGACTTCCCCTCCACCCTCCTCCATTCCCTTTTCTTCTCCGGAACGGAGCTCTTGTTGGATCTTGATTAAGCTTAGCTTGACCAGGATCTGACCTACATATCATCCGTCTGGCTCTTTGTATACCATGGCTTCGGTTGTTACATCAAAAGACATATATATATATATATATCATGACTTTGGTTATATACTGCTAACTGCGGTTCCGTTAATGATGTGATGGCCAGTTGTTCTGCATCTTAATTTCTACATTCAACTACTAACAAAACAAGTACATCTACATATTTTCTTTCAGTCAGAGAAGTAATGCAATTTCGAAAGAACAAGGAGTACTGATCGATAAACTAAGCTTCATAGTCTGAACATAATGATGGTAATCAAAAAATAATAGCAATCTACCACCATAAATTATGAAAGAGATGCTTCTCCTATTGAAAGATAATATACTCGAAAGTTCATTCTTGTTGGCATAAATGTCTAAATGTGATAACATCGAAGTAGTTTATTTACTAAGAAAAATTAGAAGAGATATATAGAAGACTAACATCAGAGGGTCAGAACATTCAACCAGGGATTAGGATTTATAAATGTCATTCTATCTGCTTCTTTATAGCATCATGCTGGAGAAAATGTGATTTTAGAAAAAAAAAAAAAAAAAAGCATTTTATGAGGAAACCCATTATTTACATTTAAGTAAGTATACGGTCTTAATATAAGACTTTCTATGGGAGCACGTCTGGAGGATATCCTTCTTTATCTGGATTAGGTAGACTTTAATTAGCAGTTGTTTTTAAATTCTGCCTCTTGTCCATTTTCAAACTGGACATGGCAGATTTTCATTTAGAAAAAACCATTTTACAAGAAATCCATCCAAGCATCCGTTATTTAATTAATTATATTTAAAAGTATATGGTATCAAAAATAAGACTTACATTTCGATGACGGCCTTCATCCGGTTTTGGTGGTTTAGGCACCAAATCTGAATTTTTTGAATTGCAACTTGGTTCTAAGCCATTGATTTTTAAACTCTGCCTCATGTCCGTTTTCAAAATGGACCTCTTGACAAGGAGCCTGATTGTTATTTGGCGGATTTCATTCACTTTCTCTTTGGCCACTGCTTCGGGCATTTGATGATGCAGATGATTCATGTTTCCAACGAATAGATTAAAATAATAATAATAATTTAGTTTTGGTTATATTCGATTTTGGTTTTTTTATTTTTATTTATTTATTTATTTTTTGGGTAAGAATTCCTAGATTTATCATGTGCTTAAAAACCATTCCTTGAAATACGACCTGTAAATGGTGTTAATTGATGTTTTGATCCGAAGCCTTTTTTTTTTTTTTTTGATAGTCTCTCTGGAGCTTATCAATATACCTAGATTGGTTTAAGAAAGTTGAACAATGTCTTATAGCATTATTATACGAAGAACATTGATCTTGTCCCATATTAAAAAAAGTATAATTCTTTTCGTATTTAATTTTTTTTATTTTCAAAAACAAGTAATCGTAAATGCATCAAAACCACTTTGTATGATTGGTTTCTCTAAAACAAGATAATATAGAAGACAAAATGCAGCATCTTTGGAAGAGAATATTCAAATCAAGAAAATTTAAAATACCAAAAATTTGAAAACGATGATGGTGCTTTTCTCCGAAAAATGAAAAAGTAAAAAGTCTGATTTGATGAAGTCCAAATCTCAAATAAACCGTGCTTATTTCTTTCGTTGATTAATTGGATAATCCAACATAGGTTTATGCAATCCCGGATTACATTCTATATAAGAAAAACTAGGAGAATTTTTAATAATTAGAGATATAGAGGAAAGACTCATGATTACCGGAGATATAGGGACCGAATAGATTTTGTGCACTTGGGTTGAACGATTCATTATTATCTTCTTTTATTTTTTATTTTGGCCATATCTACTTTTTCTATTATTTTTAAAAAGAAATCTAAGTTTTATTTGCTCCCGGTCACTCGTGATTAAATTCCGGGCAAAGAATGATCTAAAACAATAATAATTAATAGAAAATTATAAAAAATGGGTAACTCACTAATTTACTAATTAATTATATAAACTAAATTAAATATTAGAAAACAAAATATAAATTACAAATATATTAATTAAATTCATAATTTTCAAACTAAAATTTAATAAATTAAATTTTAAACTAAATTTAATAGAAAAAGACAAATAAATGCATATAAATTATTTAAAAATTATTTAATTTTAAATTTTAAATTTAGTTTTTAGCTAAATGATGATACATTTTTTGTCTTGTTGATCGATACAATAATGCGTGAAGGGTTTGTAGGATACTGATACTGGCTCCTGCTGATTATTGGATTTCTTGCAAGTTGGTTACATCATGCGCTGTATAGAAGGGGAGGGAAGAGGAGAGTTGTCCCATTTAAGAAAAAAAAAAAACCACGATAGCCGTGCAAAGGAGGGGGAGGGGGGAGTTATATCCTATTTAAAAAAAATGCCATGGCGGCCAGGGGTGAGGGAGGGCGAGATTTGATGAAATAGAGATCATTTTATTATATCACGAAATGTCCTTTGTTATTTTATAAAAAAATAAAAAAATACTAATATAACGAAATGAATAAATAAAAGTTTAAATATTTAAGTGATAACGTGGGTGGGGGTTGGGAGGGGGTGTTGGGGTTAAGGAGGGTCACAAAAGATTATACTCATGATAAATTTTAACCCCCGTGTATTAATTAAAATAGGCAATAACTCAACAATATCAATCCAGCAAAAGCAAATCAAATCAAGCACGAGAAAACCGGATTTACATGGAAAACCCTCCAATGTGAAGGTAAAAATCACGGGACCTGAAACCAGATCAAACTTTCACTATAATCAAATAATAGGTACATCAAGATTTTTCTTTCTAGTAAATTAGAGGCTCTCCAAATAGCATATGATGATCATCTCGGTATAATATATATAAATATTACTGAGGAATACAGGAAGAAAACATGAAAGATCTCACCATAGTCAAATATTTATCGATTACACAAAAATAATCGCAGCGATCCGAACCGTTCACTTTGTAGAGCTCGCTGCCGTGAACAACATACTAAAATTTTATCTTGATCGGATTTTGAATTGCCATCCGATCAAGACTTGGAAGGATCAAAATATTTTCCATCCTTTTGTTTTCTCTCTCTCGGCGCCGCACTCCCCTTTTTTTTCTTGCTGTCGCACATGAAAAAAAGGCATCGGTCTCACAAGCCCTAAGCCTTTTTTCACAAGGACCGGGTCCTACCACATGGACAGGACCCATAACAAATCTCCCTCTCATGCCCATGTGGGGAGGACCAGCAAACTAGCACTAGCTCTGCAGGCTACAAGCTTCTTTGCAGGTAATGGCTTAGTCAGCATATCTGAAGCATTATCATCTGTATGAATCTTTTCCAACTGTAGCAACTTCATCTCCAAGGCGTCTCGTATCCAGTGATACCTCACATCAATGTGTTTCAACCTCGAATGAAAAGTCAAATTCTTGCTGAGATGAATTGCACTCTGACTGTCACAATACAGGATAATTTTTTCTTGCTTCTGACCAAGTTCTTCAAGAAACTTTTTCATCCAGAATATTTCCTTGCTGGCTTCTATCACGGTAGTATACTCTGCCTTTATACTTGACAAAGCAACATATTTCTACAGTCTGGACTGCCACAAGACAGCTCCCCCTGAAATGGTCATCAAGTATCCCGATGTGGATTTTCTAGAATCAACATCACCTGCCATATCTGCATCTGTATATCCATATAATACAAGTTTATCTGTACCAAAGCATAGACATATTCTGAAGTTCCTCTAAGGTACCTGAGAATCCATTTCACTGCAGTCCAATGCTCCTTTCCAAGATTAGAGAGAAATCGACTGACGACATCAACAACATGAGCAATATCCGGTCTAGTGCATACCATGGCGTACATCAAACTGCCAACTGCAGATGCATAGGGAATGTTCTGCATTTTCTTCTTTTCTTCCTCATTAGTACGATACTATTTCGAACTCAAACTGAAATGACATGCAAGTGGAGAGCTAACTAGCTTGGAGTTGCTTATCTAAAACCGCTCTAACATCTTCTTGGTGTAGCTCTCAAAGAATATACATCATAATACTTAAATGATCGATTGAAAGGCTCCATGATTGTAAAAATCGGTGTCAACCTCCCACATCTCTAGCATATCTGTAGGTAAAAAGAGAAACTAAACCAAATCTTTGGCTATTCTCAGACCTTTTGTCAAACATGGGGTTGACAACCCCGGGATGCCCTTTTCCAATGCCTGCTTCTTCGACATGGGCTTGGCGGGTTGTCCTAGCAATGACTCGATCGAGAAACTAAATTTCTTGACTTTCTTGGCGGTTCTCTAGACCTCCTCCTCATCTCTCAGGTCCATCAACTCTGGTGCCATCATGAAAAACTAAAGTTAGTGTTTCTTGGTACTGGAAGCACTTGCCAAAAATTGCCTGACTCACCAGAAGTTGTCTTTTTGTGGTGCAAAATCTCTCCCCACAAAAGCTAGAATAATGCCATAAAAGATTGCATTAGATCCTCTATTTAAAGAAAGGATGGCCATAAATTGTTCCTCTTATCTCAAGAAGTATCATAAATGCACCACCGGGCACTCTTTCGCTTACTAGCTCATTCTGCATCTTTGAAGGAATGACATAACCCCTGGCTAAACTTGGGATTCCTTAGATGTACAGCCAAATCTACTTCTCAACCCGAGACTCTCTACATTAAGGAGTGGAGGGCAAATGATGTGGGAATAATAACCCACTCTCGGCATTCCAAGGATTATAAGCCAAGATTTGTGGGGCATCTTTCAATCGAAGAAAGGCTTCTAACCTTCAGACTCCTTTCAACCAATTGACCCTCAACCTTGGTAAGGATTTTCCTCACCTTTGATATTGAAGCCCCGACAACCCTTTGGATGGACTGAAGTAACACCTCAAGAGCCTCAGCCTTTTTGAACCTCAACTTCAGTAAGGGTCCATCTCGCCTTTAACCATCTATCTCAGGTGTTCCTTGCAACATAGCAGCATCTTGACTGCTTTGTCTAGATCAAACCATGGTACCATCGGAGGCCACTTCCTCTTCGACAGCCTATCCTATGTGCAAGGTGGAATTATGCCTCATGTCCCTCGATCCTATGGACCCTCGACCTTGGTGTGGGGATTCAACTTGATCTTGAACCCTTGAGTCTAAGGACAAATAAAGCTCCCAGCAGCACCCTTTGAGATAGCCTAACAAGGTACTAATTAATGCTCATTCCCATGCACCTAGTATGAACAAGAGGACAAATATCATAATTCATGGCTGTTGTCGATCTTACCGCTATGGCCTGTAGCTTATGAGCTGGCACCGGATTTTGGACTCCTTCATCTCGGGATCTCCAAGCCTCCGGACCTGCAAAACAAGGTCAGAAACCCGGGCCGGGGTTCCGGCGGGGGCACTCCGATGGTCAAGTTAGCGAGCGGCAAGATGGAACAGATCCACTAAGATGGGTCTCCGCCAGATTCCCGTGCTTAGAGGAGATTTTTTATGAAAGAAATGTGGAACGAGAGGGGTTGACACCCAGTTTCCTGCACTGGACTCGCCGGGCTTGCGCCTGGGAACTTCCGGGAGCCCCAGAATTGTTATCCCTTTCTCTAGGTATTCTTTTCTCTCAATGGCTTATCTTTTCGTCTACTTTCACCATCCCTTTTATACCACCGGACCACCTTCAGCTTTTGTTTCCTCCCCCCTCGAAGTCTCCCGGAGGTCTCCGGCTCCTTTCCCCCCTTCTCCCCTCCTCTTTGAGTTTGGGAGTTAAGCGGCGAGCTTGCCTCGTCCGCCATGCTATCACGAAAGGAGGAACCTGGAAAGTCTCGAGCCAAGCGCGAGAGCCCTCATCTCGGGGCATTAACTATGGGTTTCCTGGGTTGCAGGCCCCTGACCGCAAGGATTCAATACCTCGATCGCGGGGCCCTCCTTAACTGATGTAAATAAGGTTCCGCGAATCATCGTGGGCCATACTGGGCACCCTGTACGGGACGCGCCGCACGCCGACTCTAGCAGCGACCTCGTGGCTCTTGTCTCTGATTCCCAGAGGCTTTGCAAAGTAGGGCTGACTTCGACCGAGGTGGACCCATCTTGGGATGCCACCTGGCGGAGGAGCAGGAGCACTTGGCTCGACCTCGGCGAGGTGGACCCGTCTTGGGGCGCCACCTAGCGAGGGAGCAGAGGCCGCCAGCTTCTGCCGAGGTGGGCCCCTCTTGGACGGACACCTGGCGAAGTAGCAGAGGAAGGCTCGACTTCGGTCGAGGTGGACCCATCTTGGGGTGCTACCTGATGAAGGAGCAGGAGCACCTGGCTAGACCTCGACGAGGTGGACCCGTCTTGGGGCTCCACCTGGCGAGGGAGTAGAGGCCGCTAGCTTCGGCCGAGGTGGACCCCTCCTGGGCAGACACCTGGCAAAGTGGCAAAGGAAGGCTGGACTTTGGTCAAGGTGGATCCATCTTGGGGTGCCACCTGGTGAAGGAGCAGGAGCGCCTGGCTCGACATCGGTGAGGTGGACCCGTCTTGGGGTGCCACCTGGCGAGGGAGCAGAGGCCGTCAGCTTCGATCGAGGTGGACCCCTCCTGGGCGGACACCAGGCGAAGTGGCAGAGGAAGGCTCGACTTTGGCCGAGGTGGACCCATCTTGTGGTGCCACCTAGCGAAGGAGCAGGAGAGCCTAGCTCGACCTCGGTAAGGTGGACCCATCTTGGGGCGCCACCTGGCGAGGAAGCAGAGGCCGCCAGCTTCGGCCGAGGTAGACCCCTCCTGGACGGACACCTGGCGAAGTGGCAGAGGAAGGCTCAACTTCGACCGAGGTGGACCCATCTTGGGGTGCCACCTATTGAAAAAGCAGGAGCGCCTGGCTCGACCTCGATGGAGGTAGACCCGTCATGGGGCACCACCTGGCGAGGAAGCAGAGGCCGCCAGCTTCAGCCGAGGTGGACCCCTCCTGGGCGGACACCTAGTGAAGTAGTAGAGGAAGGCTCGACTTCGACCGAGGTGGACCCATCTTGGGGTGCCACCTAGCGAAGGAGCAGGAGTGCCTAGCTCAGGAGCAGGAGCGCCTGGCTCGACCTCGACGAGGTGGACCCATCTTGGGGCGCCACCTGGCGAGGGAGCAGAGGCCGCCAGCTTCTGCCAAGGTGGACCCCTCCTGGGCGGACACCTGGTGAAGTGGAAGAGGAAGGCTCGACTTCAACCGAGGTGGACCCATCTTGGGGTGCCACATGGCGAAGGAGCAAGAGTGCCTCGTCCGGGTGAGGACGATCGCGGTCAAGCCACCTGGGGGAACTTTGAAAGAAAAAATCCATGTGGCACCACTAGCATCCAGCTGGATCTGACATACACTCCACGTCACCGATGTTGCCATATCAGTTGCCCCCCTCCTCAAGTCTCATCGAAGCATCGCGGTTTGGGGCGTGGGGAGTTAATGCAGAGATGATGTAGAAAGAGGGAAATCCTGCACCATAATTGCCATGTTCACCGCCGCTATGTCCATCATGCCCAAGGCCCTGTCGGTGGCCGCCACATCCATGCACCTGACAGGCCATTAATACGCCGTTCTGAACCCGAGGCAGTTTCCATCGAACCGAAGCATCGATGTCGGGTGTCTCTCCACGTGGCGGTCATCTGATGACTCTGGCCAAAAAGAGACGTACGGCCACTATTGATTGAGTTTGAAAAGGAGGGGAACTTTCTGGAAACGAGGCCTCTTGGCTTTCTCACACATCGCCGATGGTTGCAGCGATCTTTCTTCATCCCCAGGGGTCACCATTCCTCCGGTACAAAACATTCTGGTGAGTGCCTACGATGCCTTCTCTTCCTCTTCTACCTTTCGATTCCGTGTCACCCCGAACCCGTCTCTTTCTCGTTTCTTCCTCCCTGATGGCCCATCGTCATCATTCCTCTTCCAATCCGAACAAGGCCGGTCCTTCCCGGTCGAGGACTCCATCGCCTTCCTCCTCAGAGGGGAAGAGATTCCAGTTGAGGTCCTGAGGCAACTGCGGCCAGGGACTGTTACCATAGGCGTCCCTAGGGGTCATAGGTCTCCCCCCATTATTTCTGCACGTCCTATCTCTGCCCTTCCTCCTCCGATGGCAGAGACCTCCTCTTCTGGTCCCTCCGGCTACGTCTCAACGATGACTGGAGATGATCTCTCTTGGATTCGGGATATGTATGGGATACTGGATTCAATCCAGCTTTCGCTCCCAGGTCCGAGGGATCGAGTAACCTCGAGTGGACCAGGGAGGGTTGCTTTCTACAAGGACTTCCTTGTCGGGGGTCTTCATTTTCTCCTTCATCCATTTTTCCTCTCCTTTCTCAGCCACTTCCATCTGGTCCCGGCCCAGTTGGCTCCCAATGCCATCCGGGTCATCTTCGCCTTCATTGTCTTCTATCACTTTCATAGGTTTGTTGCCCGTCTTTCAATGTTCAGGGCCCTCTTTATCCTAAAACGCTACTCCATCGATGATGGCTGGTGGTACCTTTCTTTCCAGCCTAGGTACCTTCGATTCGACCTCCCACATCAATCAAGGGATGGAAGAACCGTTTCTTCTTTGCCTCATCCAGGATGTCGACTGGGCCTGGAGCGAGCCATAAGTTGAGCCGGCAGACCAGGAGGTTTACGCTCAAATGCTGGGTGACATGGTCCCTGCCCTCGAGGATCCTGCTCTCATAGTAGAATTTATTCGAGGCAGGAATCAGTCCAATCCGGGCGTTGGATGAGACTCCGGGTCCTCTTCCTCCTCCTTTGCCCTTTTCTCTTTTCTTCTCTTTCTTTTTTTTTTGAAATGACCTGATCATTTTCCTTCTCCAGGGATGAAGTTCTCTGTCGAGAGCCTAATGGAGGGTGTCCAGAAGAGGGGCGCTGCGAAGGGGCCCAGGAGGCTCACCGAAGAAGGCTCGCACCGAGGCGAGTCAGGGCCCGGCCTACCCCAGCTCCTACTGGCCCTAAAGCGACAGGCCCTGCCCCGGACTGCCCCAGTCTGTGCGCCTGATGCTCCCGTCGTCGAGCTCAACGTGGCTGAGGGAGAGGGGAGGCCGGAAACTTTCCGGGCGGCGCCTGCTCCAGCCACCGTGCCGATCATCCCTACGGTGACCACCAGGGCGACAGCAGCCCCACCGACGGCCGCATCGCCCAGTGGAGGGACAGCTGCTCAGCCTGCCCCTGACGTCCATCCTCCACCATCGAGGCTCAATGCCAGCTCCTTCGTCATCTACGATCAAGGGCTCGCAAAAAAAATGATGGAGTTCGCCTACATGCCCGGGATCGTCTCCTGAGGGGCGACCGGGACTACGCTGATGCGCTGCTCGGGATCCTCCCATTGCTCTTCATGGTAAGTTCCGAGCTCTCTCTCTTTTTAATGTTCCAGTTGGATCTCCCTAACATCTCATTTTCTCTCTGACGTAGATCGGGACTGACGTACTGCTACTGAGGAACTTCCTCTCTAGCTCAGTGAAGAAAGAAGACAAGGAGAAGAGGCTCAGCAAGCTCGCGGCAGATGTGAAGGACCTTGTGGAAAAGGTTATGAGCTACGGGGGAGCAACCAGGCCCTCCGGGAGGACATGGGTCACGCCGAGGGGTGCATGAGGGAGCTCGAGACCTCTCTATTGAGGAGAGGATCTCGAGCCAACACAGTGCCGAGGACGACGCGGTGGAGATATCATGCCTCAAGGCCCTATCCCGGTCACTAGAGCATCGAATAGAGGAGGTCCTGAAGGAACTGAGCATGGCCAAGGAGAAGAACTCTTACGTCAACGGGCTGCTGGAGGCTTCCCGGAAGGAGATGCAGGAGGCCGTGCCAAAATTTCGGGCATCCAAGGAGTTCAGGGGAAGTTGCACGAGGCGGCGGTGGACTCCTTCCTGAAGGGCTTCCAGATGTGCCGGGAGAAGGTACACTCCTTCTTCCCTGAGCTCGATCTCAGCAGGGTCATCTTGGGCGCCCGAAGGGAGCAGCCCAGTGAGGGAGAACCAGTTGCAGAGGGTGCCGACATGGAGGCTTCCGCGCGGCCTTCTGACGACACCCCCCACGGTGAAGGTGCCCCCCGGCTGAAGGAGGACGTGCCTGCGGTGAAGTGACCTCGGGGTCTCCTTGATTATGTTTCTAGCATAGTTTTTCTTTCTATTTCTTTGGGTCCCCGGTGTGTCGGGGCCCTCTTTTTGTAAGAAACCCTTTAATAGAAATGAAGATCCTTTTTTAATCATCTAATTTGTCTCCCTCTCTTTCTCTTTTTTTTTATGCATCCTCCGGATTGAACCCGGGGCCAGTCACTAGAACTGAATCCCGTGGGACGTTCCGGGCTAAACTCCGGGATCTTATGGAACTGGGTTCTGCTCCACCTTCCAGACTGGAGTCCGGGACTTCACTCTGGAATTGGGTTCCATGCAAACTTTCGAACTGAACCCCGGGGTCGCAGGCGGGAGTTGAGCCTTGCATGACCTTCGGGCTGAACTACGGGATTAATGGGATCGGGACTTAAGCCTCCGGAACTTCTTCCAGACTGAACTCCGAGACCGCATGCTGGAATTTAATTCTGTGTGGCACTCCGAACTGAACTCCAGGATTTTTGCTAAAGAGCCGGCTTCCGCGAGATCTTTCGTGCTGAGGCCTGGGACTTTGCATCTTTACAGGCCATTTATGGGCTTCCCGCCTTGTCCTCGCTCGCCAAACTTAAAACAGGATGGCGATGGTCCTACGAGAGGAGAACAGGCATTGCATACAAAAGAATCTCATTATTAAAGTTTAAAAGGTGTTACATTATTGGTACTACATCCTCAAGTTCGAGGCATTCCAAGTCCATGAAAACCGGGCTCCACCAAGCTCCTCCAGGTAATAAGCTCCGTGGGGGAGTGCTTCGGCCACCCTGCAAGGGCCCTCCCAATTTGGGGAGAGCTTGCCACACTCCTATGGATGGGAAGCCTCAGCACAGCACAGCACTAAATCTCCCAGGCGGAAGGATTTCGGCCGCATCCTGAATTGTAGTATCTGGACACTCGTTGCCGGTAGGCCGCCATCCAAACTTGGGCCCTGTCCCTTGTTTCTTCAAGGAGATCCAGGTTCAGTAGCAGTCGCGCCGGGTTCTCAGCCTCGTCGTACTGCTCTATATGCAAGGTCGGCAGGCTGAGCTCTACTGGAATCACTGCTTCCGCACCGAAGATGAGGTTGAAGGGGGTTTTGTCCATGGCCGTCCTTGGGATGGTATGGTATGCCCATAGGATGCTTGAAGCTCCTCCGCCCATCTTCCCTTGGCCTGGTGTAGTTTTGTTGAAGGCCTTGCAAGATGGTTCTGTTTGTTACCTCGGCTTCTCCATTGGTCTGAGGATGTGCCACCGAGGTGAAGCGATGATAAATCCCGAGGTCGTTGCAAAACTCCTCGAACTCCCGACAGTCGAACTGGCATCCGTTGTCGGTGATGATGGTGTGGGGCAAGTCAAAACGGCAGATAATTGACTTCCAGAAGAACTTGGTGACATTCCCCTCTGTGATCCGGGCTAACGACTCGGCCTCGACCCACTTCGTGAAGTAGTCGATAGCCACAATCAAGAACTTTCGCTGCCCGGATGTAGGGGAAAAGGTCCGAGGAGATCCATGCCCCACTAAGCAAACGGCCAGGGGGCGGAGAGCTGGGAGAGTGGCGCGGCAGGCTGGTGCTATACGACAGCATACCGCTGACATCGATCACACCTCTTGACAAAGTTAGCCGCATCTTCTCTCATCATCTCCCAGAAGTACCCTTGATGGAGGGCCTTGTATGCCAGTGTCCTGCCCCCCACATGGTTCCATAGATGCCCTCATGGATCTCCTGGAGCACGAGTGCGGCCTCGGTGGGTCTCAGGCATTTGAGAAGTGGGTAGGGGTAGGACCTCGGTATAATAGCCCGTCCATCAACATGAATCGTGCGGCCTTCCTCTTAATAAGGCTAGTCACCACGCGATCTTTCGGCAAGGTGCCGTTGGTGATGTACTCGATATACTTATCCATCCAGCTGGGCTCTGGGGTGACCTGCTAACCTCCCTGGCTGTCTCATAGCTCGGGGATTGAAGGTGCTCGATGTAGGCGCGGCCTAGTGACGAGTCCAGCAGGGTTGCCAAGTGGGAGAGGCATCTGTGCGAGCATTTTTTTTGCACGGGATGTGGGAGATGCTAAAGCGCCTAAAACCCACCGCGCTCGCTTGCACGAGCTCCAGGTACTTCACCATTTGGGGGTCCCATGCCTTGTACTCTCCTGAGACCTGCCCGACCACCAACTGCAAGTCGGTGAAAACCCTGAGGCTGGCCATACCCAGCTCGCGACAGACTCTCATCCCCCGAGGAGCGCTTCGTACTTCGCCTGGTTATTGGTGGCGAACTGGAATCGGAGCGCACACTCGGCAACAACTCCCTCGCTATTGGCGAGGATGAGTCCAGCTCCACTCCCACCGAAGTTTAAGGCTCCGTCCACATGAAGGATCCAGATGTCCTCCTTCGGTCCAGGCTCTGGCTGTCGATCCTGGGGGCTCTCTTCCAGCCCCTCACCCAGGCCTGCACACTCAACTAAAAATTAGCGAGTACCTGCGCCTTCATGGCCGACCTCGGCTGGTAGGAGTAGTCAAATTTGCTGAGCTTCAGTGCCCACTTCGCCAGGCGTCCGGACGTGTCGGGTCGGCTGAGCACCGCTTTCAGTGGTTAATTTGTCAGGACCGCGATGGGGTGCGCTTGGAAATAAGGCATGAGGCGCTGGGCGGACACGATTAGTGCAAAAATTAGTTTCTTAGACCAAGAATACCTGAGCTCCACGTCGTGGAGAAGTTTGCTCATGTAATACACCTGCCTCTGGATCCCTTTGTCATCTGTCCGGACCAGGACCGAGCTGACAGCCTCTGGAGTGACCGCTAAGTATAGAAGGAGCTCTTCTCCTTCCTCTAGTCGGGAGAGCAGTGGCGGCGATGCCAATGTCTTCTTCAGCTCTTCAAATGTCTCCTGGCACTCCTTCGTCCAAGCGAAGTCGTGTATCTTCCTTAGCACCTTGAAGAAGGGTTGGCAGCGGTCAACGGACCTCAAGATAAACTGGCTTAGGGCCGCTATCTGGCCGGTGAGTCACTGCACTTGCTTCTTGGAGGTGGGCTACTCCATGTCTAGGATCGCCTGAACCTTCTCCGGGTTGGCTTCTATCCCTCTTTGGGTCACCATGAAGCCAAGGAACTTCCCCGCCGATATGCCGAAAGCATACTTCGCTGGGTTTAACTTCATTTGGTGAAGGCGAAGGTTATTGAAGGTTTCCATCAGGTTGCCAACATGGTCCGAGGTTAGCTTGCTCATCACCAGCATGTTGTCCACGTATACCTATATGTTGCAGCCAATTTGATCTTTGAAGACCTTGTTGACCAAATGTTGGTACGTGGCACCTGCATTCTTAAGGCCGAACGACATCATCTTGTAGCAGTAGGTCCCGCGATCCATGAGGAAGGCGGTGTGCTCATCTTCTGGGTGCATTCGGATCTGATTGTACCTGGAGAAAGCATTCATGAAAGAGAGAAGGCAATGTCCCGAGGTGGTGTCCACGAGCTAGTCGATCTTAGGAAGCGGGAAGCTATCCTTCGGGCATGCTCGGTTGAGGTCGGTGTAATCCACACATATCCTCCACTTGTCGTTGTTCTTTTTCACCATTACCACGTTCGCCAGCCAACTAGGGTATTGCACTTCACGTACGAAGCCAGCGGTGAGGAGCTTTTCCACTTCTTCATTGATTGCCACCTGGCTCTCTGCGATGAAACATCTCTTTTTCTGGCGATCGGGCAGCATCTCGGATCAATCTTCAGTTGGTGGATGATAATCTCCGAGGGAATACTGGCATATCTACAACAGACCAGGCGAACACATTCATGTTTGCCCGGAGGAAATCCAATAGGCGGGCTCGTTCGTCCTCCAGGAGTTGGGCTCCTACCTGCACTGTCTTCTGAGAGTCGAAGCCAAGGGGGTACGTTAATAAGCACTCTACGGGGCCTCCCCTGGGATCTTGCGCTCTCTGGTCGAGGTCGTCGACGTCAGAGCCAAGCTCGGCACTTCGGGCCCCTGAGATAGCCTGTAAAAAATGCGGGACAGGTTGGACCGTCCCCCTCATTTCTCCCACCCCAAAGGTGGTAGGAAACTGCACCAGCAACCTTTTGGTAGAGATGACCACGTCCAGTTGGTTGAGCCCTGGACGGTCCAGGATAGCATTGTAAGGTGATGGGAGTCAGACGACGGTGAAGGTCACCATGATCGTGCTCTGCTGGGATGGGGATTCGGCGGTAACAAGGAGAGTGATCTCCCCTTCGACCCCCACGGAATCTCCGATGAAGCCCACGAGAGGGGTGTGCACTAGCCTTAGCCGATCATCAGATAAATTCATCCGGGAGAAAGCATAATAAAAAAGTACGTCAGTAGAGCTCCCACTATCCACCATAATACGATGTACAGGATGCTTGGTGATGGTCATCTCGACCACCAATGCATCATTGTTTACATTTCCACTTTCATTCCCTTTTCAAAGGGGAGTTCATTTTCCAGGTCTCCCGTCTCCCGGGCTCTCTTCGACGCACGCCCTATCCCCCGAGAGATCATGCCCATAGGTTTCTCCGTAGGGCAGTTGTCAACTGTAGGGACGAGGGGAAGGGCCGCGAGTGGCTGGTCCTCGCCAGGGCCTCGTTCCTCACGAACTTCCTGAGGTAGCCCCTCTTGATCAGCTCCTCGATCTCCCATTTAGATTACGGCACTCCTTTGTGTCGTGGCCATAGTCATGATGAAACTGGCAGTACTTTATCTTGTCATGACTGTTCCTTGGGTTCTGAGGAGGAGGTCGGTGGAGGTAGAGTTCGCCCTCGATCTCCATGAGGATCTTCGTTCTTGGAGCAAGGAGGGGGGTGAAGGTTCGCTCCGGAACGGGGTCGTTCTTCGGCTTCGGTCCTGGCTGGAAGTCTATAGGTGGTCCAGGCTTCCGGGTCCCAGGGACATCCTTTGGGGCAGGCTTCTTCGGAGGCTTACCGTCTAGCTCTCACTTGGTGCAGTCGGCCTCCTCAGTGCGGATGTACTTGTGGACATGGAGGAGGAGCTCAGAGTACGTCTTGGGGGACTTCTTGTCCAAGGAATGTGTCAGGCGGGAGGTCTTGAGCCCTCGCTTCAACGCCAGCATGGTGACAAGCTCGTCCAAGCTATAGATTTCCAGGGAAGCAATCTTAAAGCGGGTGACGTAATCCCGCAGTGGCTCCTGGTCTTGCTAGCTGATAGAGAAGAGGCTATCCACCTCCCTTGGCACCTTCCGATAAGCATCAAAGTGTGCCACAAACTTTCCTTCTAGCTGACGGAATGAGCTAATAGACTGGCTCGAGGCGGGTGAACCAAACTCGAGCAACCTTCCGGAGGGTGGCCGGGAAGGCAATGCATAAGAGGGTGTCTATCGCCCCCTGGACCCTAATAAGAGTCTTAGAGTTCTCAGGTGATCCAAGAGGTCGGTGGTCCCATCGTAGGGATCCACCTAAGGCATGCGGAACCGATTTGGGATCGGTTCCTCTTGGATTTCCCGGGAGAAGGGCGGTTGGGCGTTATAGCCCACTGGCTCCCTAGGGGAGCCCTGCATGTTGGCGAAGCGATGGGAGAACTTCGCCAACTTGCGCTCATGCTCCTCCAGGCATATCTTGGCCAGGCGCTTGATGGCCTCATTAGTGGAACCTTCCATCGATGCCATTGGAGAAGGAGGTGCCGACCGATCGCAACGAGGGGCCTTGCCCCGATGGCGCCTGCTATACTGAACTACTTCAGGATCGTCGGCCGGGGATCGACTCTCGTGATCCACCGACCCAGTGTGGTTTTTTTCGCGGGAGTCTGATGGCTCCCACGGGGGTTGGTTGCTGCCCGCGGATGGGATGGCCTGCCTTGAATAGAACGTAGGCTTCTGTGAGGACCGCGGCTTGGGCTGCGGGGGTCCTGGCTGAGACTGAGTGGCCAGGGAGCGCTGCTAATGCTGCAGCTGCCGTACAGCTGTAGTCAGCGTTTGCAGCTACTAGACGATGGCTGCAATAGGACCGTCCACCGAGGACAGCTGAGGGGGAGGAGGAGGAGGAGCGGGAAGTTCCCTCTCCGGGCTGCACGGGCCTGAAGGAGAGGGAACCTCCCCCGCCCGGATGGTGGAAGCTTCACGTCCGCATGTCACCACCATGCTCGCGGTCGAGTTGCTCTCTTGCTCACGCAGGGGTTACTGTTCTAGCCCCCCTTCTTGGCGTGCCAGGCTATTGCTGATCTTACTGCTATGGCCTATAGCTTATGAGCTGGCGCCAGATTTTGGACTCCTTCGTCTCAGGATCTCCAAGCCTCCGGACCTGTAAAATAAGGTCAGAGATCGAGGCCAGGGGTTCCGACGGGGGCACTCCGACGGTCAAGTTAGCGAGCGGCAAGATGGAACAGATCCACTAAGATGGGTCTCCGCTGGATTCCCATGCTTAGAGGAGTTTTTTATGAAAGAAGTGTGGGAACGAGAGGGGTTGACACCCAGTTTCCTGCACTGGACTCGCCGGGCTTGCACCTGGGAACTTCCGGGAGCCCCATAATCGTTATCCTTTTCTAGGTGTTCTTTCCTCTCATTGGCTTACCTTTTCGTCCGCTTTCACCATCCCTTTTATACCATCGGACCACCTTCAGCTTTTGTTTCCTCCCCCCTCGAAGGCTCCCGAGGTCTCCAGCTCCTTTCCCCCCTTCTCCCCTCCTCTTCGAGTCTGGGAGTTAAGCGGCGAGCTTGCCTCGTCCGCCGTGCTATCACGAAAGGAGGAACCTGGCGGGATCTCGAGCCAAGCGTAGGAGCCCTCATCTCGGGGTGTTGACTATGGATTTCCTAGGTTCCAGGCCCCTGACCGCAAGGATTCAATACCTCGATACGAGGCCCTCTTTAACTGATGTAAACGAGGTTTCGCGCACCGTTGTGGGCCGTACTGGGCGCCCTGTACGGGACACGCCGCACATCGACTCTAGCAATAACCTCGTGGCTCATGCCTCTGATCCCCGAGGCTTTGCAAAGTAGGGCTGACTTCGGCCGAGGTGGGCCCATCTTTGGGTGCCACCTGGCAGAGGAGCAGGAGCGCCTGGCTCGACCTCGGCGAGGTGGACCCGTCTTAGGGCGCCACCTAGCGAGGGAGCAGAGGCCGCCAGCTTCAGCCGAGGTGGACCTCTCTTGGATGGATACCTGGTGAAGTGGCAAAGGAAGGCGCGACTTCGGTCGAGGTGAACCTATCTTGGGGTGCCACCTGACAAAGGAGCAAGAACGTCTGGCTCGACTTCGACGGAGGTGGACCCGTCATGGGGCGCCACCTAGCGAGGAAGCAGAAGGCCGCCAGCTTCGGCCGAGGTGGACCCCTCCTGGGCGGACACCTAGTGAAGTGGCAGAGGAAGGCTCGACTTCGGCCAAGGTGGACCCATCTTGGGGTGCTACCTAGTGAAGGAGCAGGAGCGCCTGGCTCGACCTCGACGAGGTGGACCCGTCTTGGGGCGCCACCTGGCAAGGGAGCAGAGGCCGCCAGCTTCTGTCGAGGTGGACCCCTCTTGGGCGGACACCTGGCAAAGTGGCAGAGGAAGGCTCGACTTCGATCGAGGTGGACCCATCTTGGGGTGCCACCCGACGAAGGAGCAGGAGCGCCTCGTCCCGGGTGAGGACGATCACGGGTCAAGCCACCCGGGAAAAACTTCGAAAGAAAAATTTCACGTGGCACCGCTGGCATCCAGCTGGATCTGACATACACTCCACGTCATCGATGTTGCCATATCAATGACAAATCTTTGCAATTAAAGAGAATGCGACTAGAGCCATATAATGGTCTATCTCATCATTAAAATGTATAGCTCTCAACATAGAAGATACAAATCCTTAATTAATAAAAAAATAGATATTTTGTGCACGGGACATGATTCTCTGACACGTCACATGATTGAATCTATAGAATTGTCAGTTCTTGCCGAGCACATTAAAGATTCTCTCTTCCAAAAATATCCTTGACTTGGGCTTATAAAAGGGGATTCCCTAAGAACCTCTAAGGTACGTATTCACTATAATTTCTCTCTCTTAACTTTGCTCACTTTTCTTCTTTCTATTGCCTGCTACTTAACTTGATCGTCGAAGGGCCCTCTCTAGAGCAACCTCTAGCTAGGGCTTCCTTGCAGGTATCTCCCATAAAAGGCACCTCTCCAACGACCTCCAACGATTGAGCGAGAAGCAATGTCAACATAATATGAATAAAATAGATTTTTTATATAGAAAAGAAAAGCAAAATAAGATCCTATCTTCTTTTGTACTTTTTACTAGTTTATAATCTTCAATATCTTGGCTTTTTTGAAGCCACGAATGCACCCAGTCTCAATAGGTATCCATATAGGGTTGTAGGCTAATCTTGAGATCATAGTTTCATTGAAATGCAAGCTCCCTTGTAAAAGCCCTCTCTTGATAGCTGAATTCCTTGAAGGTTAAATGTCTAGCTTCCTTGGATGCATAGAGGAAGAAAGAATAGGAGATGCCCAAATCTTGGGCATGGAGAAGAGGAAAAGAGGAGGAGAAGTGCCGCCCACAAGAGTTTCAATTTTTTTGCCGAAAAATTTTGGTTCCAAAGTTTTAAGGGAAGCACATATTTGTAAGAAAGGAGAGAGAGAGGCCTAGAACCTTTTCCAAATCCAAAAGGGAATCTAATTCCCTTTTCTATGCCATAATGGGATGCCCAAAACTCCTTTTATGCTTGAAACCTTTTTCATGTTGGAAAACTTGGGCGCGGAGAGGTTTTAGGTATGGAGAGGTTTTAGGCATGGAGAGTCTTTCACAAGCAAGGCAACACGAGTCCAACTCCAAGCAGAATAGAAATTGCTTTTGAGTAGTCAAAATCTAATAGACTAGGGCTTTAAATCCTTTGACTAGTCAAATTTATAAATGAGGACTCTGCTTCTCTTGTGGGCATGTAGAAGAGCTTAGGCATGGAAAATTCTTGAGTGTGATCAATTCATGTAAAAAACTTCGACGCCTCCCTTCTTAGAGCACAAAACCCCACGTGCCAACTCTTTAGGGCATCCCACCTGTTTAACTTAGTCAAAGACCAACGAAAAGGGATCCTAACCTCCTTTTGAATTTGGATTTAATCCAAAAATAATTTGAGCCAAACTCAAACTTAGATTTGATAAAATTAAATCCAATTTAACTTGGCTCAAACTTAGTTTAATCATTTCATTCAATCAAATCAAATCAAATGACTTAATCAGTTACAATTATACATTAAATTCAACCGTGCTTTTTGTCGTAACTCCTTATATATGTGGCTCAATAGATTATATTCAATCTAGTAGTGAGATTTGTTACAATCTCTATTGCAACATTATTGAAACTTTTTTTAGTGGATTGGAATAGTTCCAATACTTCTTAATAAGGATCATTGATCATCGAAATAATCTTCGTGAATTTCATAATCTACCGGTGATACCTGGCTAGCAGCATATAGTGATAATCCAAATGAACAAAAGGTAAATCTCTGGGTACAATTATTGTGTAAGACAATCCTTCTATCAGAGTCATGTTAAGATGGAGATTATATATTACTTGTCAAATCCCATCATCTATCATATATCAAATCTATTTGACAAGAGTTTTTAAGAATTGTGGAAACTCCTTTTCACTATTTAAACTGTCCTAGTCAAGGTCTCTTAAACTTAGTCTCATAAATCATATAGGATTTTCTTTCTTTTTTACCAAGAATGACAAATTGTATCTAGGTGCACATTCCATTCCAATAATGAACCTACTACAATCAACAAGCACTACGAGGATCTATATTGCTACGGACCATGTTTATATACAATCAAATTATAGTAGCCTTATTATGAAAAGTCGAAGCACTGCATGTCTAAGAACCTATCACACTACCATAGCATTGAGCAAGTCACTGACAAGTGAACGGCCATCCAAGTGACTTGTTATATTTGTCATGCTCGATACTCCTGTTCTTAACAACTACTTGTACTTTCGTTCAATGTCCCATACTATAAACTCGAAATTCGTCTATCCAGAAGGAAGCGATACGTGCACTAATCTTAAATGGATCAATCATCGTTCTCGTGATGATCCATCATTTGAAAGTAATTTAGAAATTAATCAACGACACATGTTTCAAATTTTATAATCTTAAAAATATATATTATCATCTTATTAATTTCTTGAATAATTCATGAATACAAAAATACAAAATAAATAAAAAAAATATTATAATTTTATATTAGTAATAAGTTAAAATTATAAATTATATTCTTAGAAAGTATTACATGCATCGATTTAATTAGCTTCCAAGTCATATATCCAATGATTTTTTTTTTTTTTTTGGTAGCTTTTTTTCAAAGTTTTTATTAGTACCGGATGATACGATTTTTTCAAAAAAAAAAAAATTTTGGCAAGTGCAGAGCCATATTTAAAGAAATTTAAAAAAAAAAAACAGAGAGAGAAAATCTCTCATTTAAGTTGGGTTCCTGGAGATCTGTTGCATCATGATATGGGAGGTAAAAGTATAATGGGCTTTCTCCCAAAAGTTCCGGTGGTGCACAACGGAGGAGGACAGAAAAGTTGAGAAACGTGGGAGCTATTAATTTTATTCCTTGAACTTATATATATCATGGTCCGAGTACACCACTATATAAAGTCTATGCTCTTCGAAATATATGACTCTTCAGCTAACAAAGTACAGTTAATATATAGAACACTTCAGAAAAGGAACTTACAATCAGTCTTGGACGACTCGCTAAGCAGGATGATATGTTGGATTACCACCATATATATATATATATATATATATATAGAGCATGAAGTTCTCATTCAGAATTCGCATTTATGGTGTATGGCAAGGAGTACGAGAGATGGCACATAAACACAGCTCCGATTTCCTTCTAGCAGTCGCTCCAAAGGACTCAGCCATGTCGAGATCATCGAGCTCCATCCCATCTGGGAGTTTCCAGTCAAAATAGTAGAGAAGACAAGCAAGGGCAAGCTCCACGTTCACCAGCCCAAATGACATCCCGGGACACATCCTCCTTCCGGCCCCGAAAGGTATGAACTCGAAATCGGTTCCCTTGAAATCAATGTCACTACCGGCAAACCTCTCGGGCTTGAATTCCTCGGCATCGCCCCAATGCCGTGGATCTCTCGCAATTGCCCACGCATTCACAAGTACTCGTGTTTTCGCGGGAATCTCGTATCCAAGCACTTCACACGTCTCTCGACACTCTCGAGGAAGTAGCAGCGGCACCGGAACATGCAATCTAAGAACCTCTTTGATGACAAGTTTCAGGTAGTGTAATTCGTCGATCTTTTCTTCGGTCACCTTCGCCGTTTCCCCAAAGACCTCCCTTACCTCCGATCGTGCGTGCTTCATCACTCTTGGATGCCTGATGAGCTCCGACATGGCCCATTCCAGAGTGGTGGCCGATGTCTCGCTCCCGGCTCCGATGATGTCCTGCCGAAAAATAAACTATATACGGTAAAGTGCTGTACCATGGTAGTAGCTTGAAATTAAAACTTTCTTTTGTTTTCTTTTGAGAGAAGAAGAACTCACGAAGATAACAGCTTTAACGGCATCGATGGTGAGAGGTAATTGAAGGTCACCTTCCTCCTGAATTCGTAGGAGGATGTCAAGCAAATCATCCTGCGTCTGCGTGGATTCGGTCTCCGTCCTCTCTCTGTGCTCTCGGATGATGCCATCCAAGATCCGATCGACCTTTTCGTGGCATCTCTGTACGTTGAGCAACGTCCTGCTGACCAAGCTCGCGATGGATGATGAGGGGAACAGGTCAGCTAGATTGAACCCTCCTGCTGCCTCTACCGATTCGGTCAATGCCGCTAGGAATGCACGTTGATCCCTGCACTTGTTTCCGATCACCGCCCTGCTCGTCGTGTCATTTGTCATCGAAAATAACTTCTTGCTAAGGTTAACTACCGGGGATTCCTTATTTGACGACGAAATGGACCGGATGAGGTTCATCACTTCCTCCTCCCTGATGGATTGAAAAGCTCGTACGCGCTTGGGGCTTAGCAGCTCCAAGACGCAGATCTTTCGCAGCTGCCTCCAGTAGTCGCCGTAGGGGGCAAAAATAAGGTCCTTGCCGCCGTATGTAAGTATCCTGTTGACTACGGTCAGGGGTCTGGTGGAGAAGGTGATGTCATGGCTCTTCATTATCTCTTTGGCTGCTTCTGGGGAGGAGACGACGAGGGTCGGGACCTCACCAAGCTTTACAAGCATGAGCGGTCCATGTTTCCTTGCCAGATCTCGGAAGGACCGGTGCGGCAGAGAGCCGATGAGGTGGTGGATGCTTCCGATGATGGGGAGCTCCCATGGTCCTGGGGGCAGTTTGGAATGGGGCCTGCCAGAAATTCGGAACTTCAGGAACAAGAGAACGAAGATCAGGATCGAGAGGGAGCAGTAAAATAGTTCCATGCTACACTACTACACCGGAAGGGAGGTGGTGGTGGACATGAGAGACCTTAAATGGTATGGTTGGTTTATTCGGTAGCCATGGACCGGTTGATTTGTACAAGTCCTGACGGCTCTCTCGATCATCACCGCGTGCATTAATTATATGTGTGGGGGCGTGCATTAATTATAGGTGTGGGGATAAAGAGGACTTATTAATAATGAGTGCGGAAGATGCGATGGAATCATTAGGTGTGGGGGCGTTGGGTTTCCCGGTCACGTTACGACAAACAATTTTCGATTAAAAAATAATATGGTATCAATCAATCCCACCTGTAGCCAGAAGAGCAAGAATAAACCATTACTCCTCTCCGCCTTCACTGCGAAGGTGCACGGTAGTCCAGCCCTACCCTCTTAACCGTAGTTAAAAGAAGAAAAAAAAATGTACAGTTGTCATAAATCATTACTCCTCTCCGCCTTCACTGCCAAGGTGTGGGGCGAGGGACCGTCTTGATGATCTCACAAGGTGCGGTGGAATCAATTGGCGTGAGATGTGTATTTATTTATTTATTTTTGATAAAGACAGTGCATTCGTTACCGGAATTGAGAACGATTATAATTTTAAAAATCAAAAAGGATAAAATTTTAAGCTGTACACGAATGGTGTACCATTTCGATCAAATAATAGAAACAGTATGAAAAGTTATATAGGAACTACTTATCGAGTTAGTCTTTCGATAAATATGATAAATCTCATCAAAGGCACGATCTCGCGATAACAGGCTAATATCCCGGATGATAGGATGTGCCAATGAAGCTCTTAGCAACTATCTGATCCAGGAAACAATTATCACTGAGTCTCCCTCAATAATCAAACAGTCTAGATGGAGAACGAGACGAGCGAACCTAATACTTGTCCAAGCGACATATAGCTCCGCTTCCAGAACTGAAGAGTCATAGATCGAGAAGCCACCAGCCGCCGGAAATCCAAGACTCGACCCTCGGATAACGAAGGCAGCTCCCCCATGTTTATCCTGGAGGCTCCTATCAAAGCTGACAGCGAAGAAAAGGGAAGGAGAAGGTTCCCAAGAGAGGAAAAAAAGAGGAAACTAATTTAAATTTTTTTAAAAAAAATAATAGGATTCCATATAATAAATTTTATTGTACCAAGATTTTATACATAATTGGTAGAATATCAAAATAATAAATAGATTTAAATAAATAACATATCTAAAAATTTTATATAAATTAAAAATAAATAATAATTTTAGATTTAAGATACGTACTTATATTTTTAATTAATTTTCAAACTTGTTATCATAAATACTTACATAATCATCAAAAGCTAAGTTATTTTTTTGAGCATCCTCTATGCATTCATTCTCTCTATATATGGCTATTTAATAGAACAAATCATAAAAACTAATCTCATGAAAATATTGAATAGAGAGGAAACCTAGCCTATTTAAGAGCAAATCCTAACAGACCCTTACATCACGAGCCAAGTTGGGCCAAGACTTATACTGTACCGTCCCAACCATACTAACCAACATAAAATACCCAAAACCTAAACATAAGGACCACAAATAACATTAAGCTTATACACATGTCCATCAACATGGATCATATAATCAACCTATTTTAACAAAATAAAATATATAAAATAATAATTAATAGTAGCCAACAAATAAAAAAACTCTTACATTTTTTTACTTGGATAATATTAATTATGATTTTAAAAATATTTTATTATAAAAATAATTCTTAGACTAAATAAAAAAATGCAGTACGTCGTTGTGATTTTAAAGAAAAATATGATACATAGATAATATTTTCGAATTGACTCGATCCAACAGTATCAATCATGACGAATCATGGAAGTCATTGCATCATTTATCTGATAAAAATCTATCCATAGGTACAACCATCACCAATCCTATCGATATGAGTCTTAGTATGATAGTATAGCAAGAAAATAATATCCAAAAATGATCTTAAAAAAATATGCTATTTTTATCATCGATCCTCTAATTTCTCTTCAATATACTTGAATGCAAAATAAGCAAGAAGAATTTTAATAGTTTCAACAATAACAAATCATTCTGTCTCGTACTGTCAACATTGTGTTAATGACGAAACAGTACAATATATCTGAAACTTGACATCTTAGTTTTCATATAAAAACCCCCTGGAATTCTCAGTCGACGAAGCCTCACAGCCCCGTTTTAACTAAGGTCAAAGGTGTTTTACTAAAGAATTACTCGTTCGTTCAGGGATCAAATCCTCACTCACTTACTCATCTAATACTTACTCGTTCGTTCGGGGATCAAACCCTCACTCACTTACTTGGAATCGAGATGTTCTCCCATTAAAGAGCTGGAAGCAAGCTCGGATTCCAATTTATTGTAAAATGATGTCCGAGATCACCGTTGTGTGGAACTATCTAAGTAGTTTACGTGCCTAGGAATAGAGTTCCCTTGTTTGCCGACAGTCCCTTGTCTAGTAAATCCTGTCAGTATCACTCAAGAATCAAAAGCTTGGCCTATTAGAAGGAAACTGCTCTCCGAAGTAGAACATAATATTCAAAAATGATCTTAAAAAATATGCTATTTTTATCATCAATCCTTTAATTTCTCTTCAATATATTTGAATGCAAAATAAGCAAGAAAAATTTTAATAGTTTCAACAATAACAAATCATTCTGTCTCATACTGTTAACATTGTGTTAATGACGAAATAGTACAATATATCTGAAACTTGACATCTTAGTTTTCATATAATAGATACATAAACAAGAGATATACATATAAATATATATAATAAAAAATTATATAAATATATCATTAATCAAGATTTTTTTTAATCATATACTTTATTATAAGTTAGAAAATTCTCACAATTTTGAAAGAAGCCCGTATGTCTCCTGATATGGCAAGATCGTTGACGTAGAGCGCGCGTCAAACCCAGCTGGCGGCCAAGCAGCGCCGCTCCGTGTTCCCTTCCGAGCTCGCCTGCTAGGTGGCCTGATCAATGGTCACGCCCACCTCGAGTCGAGCTCGACACCTATACTCCTTCGCCAGGTGGCGCCCCCAGGTAGGGTCCACCTCGGTCGAAGTCGAGCCTGCCTATGTTCCTTCACCAGGTGGCACCCATAGATGGGTCCACCTCGGTCGAAGTCGAGCCAGGCACTCTTGCTTCTTTGCCAGGTGGCGCCCTCAGGTGGGGTCCACCTCGACCGAAGTCGAGCCTGCCTCTGCTCATTTACCAAGTGGCGCCCCCAGGTAGGGTCCACCTAGGTCGAAGTCGAGCCTGCCCCTGCTCCTTCGCCAGGTGGCACCCCTAGATGGGTCCACCTCGATCGCAGTCGAGCTAGGCACTCCTGCTCCTTCGCTAGGTGGCACCCCCAGGTGGGGTTCACCTCGGCCGAAGTCAAGCCTGCCTTTGCTCCTTCGCCATATGGCACCCCCAGATGGGCCCACCTCGGTCGAAGTCGAGCCAGGCACTCCTACTCCTTCGCCAGGTGGCACCCCCAGATGGGTCCACCTCGGTCAAAGTCGAGCCAGGCACCCCTGCTCCATCGGCAAATGGCACCCTAAGGTGGGGTCCACCTCAGCCGAAGTTGAGCCTGCCTCTACTCCTTCGCCAGGTGGCACCCCCAGATGGGTCCACCTCGATCGAAGTCAAGCCAGGCACTCCTGCTCCTTCGCTAGATTGCGCCCCCAGGTGGGGTCCACCTCGACCGAAGTCAAGCCTGCCTCTGCTCCTTCGCCAGGTGGCACCCCAGATGGGTCCACCTCGGTCGAAGTCGGGTCAGGCACTCCTGCTCCTTCACCAGGTGGCGCCCCCAAGTGGGGTCCATCTCGACCGAAGTCACGCCTTCTCTATGGAACATCAGGAGGACCGAGGGCACAAGCGTCGAGGATGCTGCTGAGGCCAGTGCATACGGTACGGCATGCCCAGTACGGCACCCTCAGATCCGTAATGGTGCGCGTAACCTCGTTTGTACCAGTTTAGGAGGAATGCCCCGATCGAGGAACTAAATTCTGCGACCGGTGACCTGGAACCTCCCGAAGGGGAGGGCCGCGGTCAACATCTCAGACCCAAGGATGCCTGCACCTGGATCGAGGTCCCCCTGGTTCCCCCTTCGTGACAGCACGGTGGACGAGACAAGCTCACTACTTAACTCCCAACCGTGAGGGGAAGCAATCTCGGGAGAGCGGCCAACGAACACCGTTGACCTCCAAGCCCCCCCACAGTGGGAGAATCGAGGCACCGAAGCACCCGACGATTTAAAAGGGCATCCATGGGTGAAGAAGAAGGTAAGCAATCAAGAAGGCAAACGTATGAAAGAAGAAAGCAAGCGACCCAGAGGCAAAGGCTCCAAGGAGACTCCTAGGAGCGAGTCCTGTGAGCTCAGTCGCAAGAGCTGGAGTGCTAACCCCCTCTCGTTCTCTCTCATTCTCATTGATTCCCTCATCAAGGATTCCCCTAAGCATGAAGACCCAGTTAGGATCCGCCTTAGTGGGTCTGTTCCACTTTACCGCTCGCTGACTTGATCGTCGGAGTGCCCTCGCCGGGATCCCCAGCCCGGGTCTCTAATCTTGTTTTGCAGGTCCGAAAATGCTAGGATTCTGGAGTAAAGGGACTGATGTACGGCGCTAACTCATAGCTACATGCCACAGCGGTAAGGTCGGCAATATCTCCAAATAAATATATCGAGATCTCTTAATAGCAAATGAGACATATCCATATAATTGTCATTCTCAAGACAAATATATATTCTTAAGATATTATGCTGTACTTTATTTCACATACGTATATAAATTATATAAGAATATAATTTATCAACTATTATATCAACAATATACATAAATACTCATGATATATATATAAAATGAAACAAATACTTACAATAATAAAATATAAATATAAAGTACTCATACTAACCAAGTACATTAAAAAAAATTAATATGTCTATATTTTTAACAAGCTTTGTAAAGTATACAAACCTCAAATCCTTGGTTAGAGGATTAGCTAATATGGACTCTATATTTATATACTCAATAGTTATGTTTTCTTGGATTATAATCCATCAATTAAACAATCAATGACAAATCAAATTTATCTATCAAGTCAATGCATAAATTCAAAATATATTAAACTCTTACTAATCCAAAAAAATCAAAAAAAATTAAAATACTCATATTTTTGATATGTTTTATGAAAATTATGGATATTATTTATTTGATTAGGAGATCAACAAATATTGACTCTATATAAATGTACTTTATAAAATATTTTCATATTAACAAAAATATCTGAGTATCAAATATTCTATCATCATATGAATAGAGATATTGAAAACTTTTATTATTCTTTGAAAGAATATAGATGTACTATTATATAATAAATTTCAAGTGGATTTAAGATTAAATCAATAATTATTAGGACTAGAATAATATCCCATAATTAAAACATTATAAATTATGACTTTTCAATATGCCACAAATTTTGCCTATATATTCAAAAAATCTTATAAGATTCTATTTTCATAAAAAAAACCCTTCCAGCAAGTCATATCTTAAGAAACCAAATTATCATAAAAAATGATAAGTTTCCATTTCTTATTATGTAATTTCTTTATAAATATTACATCAACTAGTAGATACTATAATTGATTCATATATGGCATTACTTTCCCACTATTCTCCAATAAGATAAAATATAATATTTCTTAAAAAAATAACAACTTATTTTTTTTAATATCATATTTTTAGCATAAGAGTATCTAACATTATTTATATTATAATCTACAAACATTATATGATTTGATTTAATATTTTTTATACTCCTATTAGGATAACAAAATCTATATTCTTTTAAAATTATCTAGATAATCAATTAAATAACATGTTATTTTATATCCAAACTTATTCGTCGATGGAGTATTAATCATTAACTTTCGTAGCGGAGCCCCAAACATAAAATTGAATAATACCAAGTTTCCTACTAACCTTCAACTCAAAAAATATCGTATAACTATCTTACCAAGAACTTTATTAAAAATATAAATGGCAATATTTAGGATCTCATACTAGAAATATCATGACAAATTGCACCCATTCATTATCCTTAAATCATATTCTTAAGAGTGCAATTTTGCCTCTTAGTCGCATGATTTTATCTAGAAGTTTTAGGCATGGTATATTGAATAACTATCCCCAACTTATACTAACATTTGGTAGATGATCATTTTTATGTATTATGGATGGAATCCTAAGATCTGACTGATACATTATATAAACATTCTTATCTTTTTCTCTGAAATATCAAAACTTTTGAACAAAATATGATAAAATTATTAATTATTCTACTTGTATGGTTTTAAGTTGATTAAATTGCATAACAAGAAAATTAAAAAAACATGATGAATAAGTTACGTATTAAAGATAGAAAATTCAAAATACTAAATTTAGATGCAATACCCTCCAGTTTCATAATGTAAGTCCTAACATCATCATGCTATCATATCTTGTTAATTTATTTATCCAAACTCTCTTTTATTAGATTCTATATATCTTTTATAAATAATATCAAAAATTATATTAGATCACCATTCTTGAATACAACATTGAGAATGGAATCATTTTTTTATATATTTCATAGATAAAATGATTCAATGTCTACCATTTTTATAGATAATTTTTATTATAGAGTACTCTTATAAGTCATCCAAAATAGATGATCATTATATAATATAATATCTAAAATCAATAAACTTAGTGTTAGCACAATTTTAGTTTCTATATTTTATAAATTATTCCAGTTAGAATTATCATAATAAAAATATTAACTCTATTGAATATAAATATATTAACTATTAAATAATCTTTATATAGTTAATCAATAAAGAAAACATTTACAATGCATATGCTTGAAAATTTTTATAAGTATTATTTTAATGAAAACCCTTGGTACAAATTTTTTTTGAAAAGAAAATGATCCATATAAGGTATCTCTCTTCAACAATACTATTCAATCCATTCTAAATAGCTTAGAGAACAATCTTGTAAATCTGAGTAAATAGGTTACCACTATCCATCAAAATTTACAAATCTTTCGATCAGGGATCATCAAGTCATGATCTCTGTGATGGTATAAGATAAATAAATAACTAATTAAGATCACACATTGATACATGTTAGAGGAATAAATAATTAATAAATAATAAAACTTAAAACATAATAAACTATTTTTTATAAGAGTACACTACAGTGAATCTGGGATTTACCGACACTTTTTTTGACTTTTACCACGCTTATAAACGTCGCTAAATAATCTCCCGACGTTTTGTAAAGCGTTGTTAAAGCGTCGCCTATGCAAGCGTTGGGACGCAACTTACCGACGCTTGGGAAAAGCGTCGCAATTCTAGCGACGCTTTAAAGCGTCGGCTTTTAGCGACGCTTTAAAGCGTCGGTATTTAGCGACGCTTTAAAGTGTCGCTATACTAAACCCTAGCGATGCTTTAAAGCGTCGCTAGACATCAAATCTAGCGACGCTTTAAAGCGTCGCCAGGTTCATCTAGCGACGCTTTTCCCAAGCGTCGCTAGGTTATTCTAGCGACGCTTTAAAGCGTCGCTAGGGTGCCAGTTTTAGCGACGCTTTAAAGCGTCGCTAGAACTGACCCTAGCGACGCTTTAAAGCGTCAGTGCCAGTTTTAGCGACGCTTTAAAGCGTCGCTAGAACGCCTAGCGACGCTTTAAAGCATCGCCAGTTAGCGACGCTTTAAAGCGTCGCTAGCTTGGTGTCTAGCGACGCTTTAAAGCGTCGCCAGTTAGCGATGCTTTAAAGCGTCGCCAGTTAGCGACGCTTTAAAGCGTCGCTAGGCTTGGTGTCTAGCGGCGCTTTAAAGCGTCGCTAGGCTTGTGTCTAGTGACGCTTTAAAACGTCGCCAGTTCTAGTTTTAGCGACGCTTTAAAGCGTCGCCGGATTCAAAATTAGCGACGCTTTAAAGCGTCGGTAAATTTTTTTCTTAAAAAAAAAAATAAACAGCCATATATACAAACCCATAACCTGTATACATTACGAAAAAGAAACATTGAAACCTGTCTCACATCCAACATACACAAATAAATGAAAATATTCAAACTTGTATCATATATCACATCCAACATACACAAACACAAATACAACCCAAATATAAAAAGTTTTATATATATATATAAACATATCAATCCAAGTTCAAATAAACAAAAAGACATACATAAATAATAAAAAAACCATCTAACATCACTGATCCGTGGGAGGCTGGTCGTCGTTAGGTCTGCGGCTCGCAGATGCACCAGGAACCTGCAATATATACATCAGGAATTATAATACATATATTATATATATTCTCAATTATTAGATATATACAAAATTAATAAATAATTACTTACCTGAGATGACATGAACATATGCAGCACAGATGTAACATGCTCTAGCTGAGACCTAATGGTCTGCATCTCTGCTCTGTCTGCATCACGTGTCTGTCGGAGCTCTGCTATCTCCTCCTGGAGCTGACGAACATGTAACTGATCATGACTCTCTCTAGTATCCCGATATATCTACGCACCTCAGATAACTGAGTAGGGGTAACTCCAATCCCATAACCCCTCACTCGTCCAGGACGATCTGGTCCCATCAACTCCGAGAATACCTCGGCCTCGATGCGACTGCTCTGTGTAGATGATGAACCCTCGCCAGCACGCTCGGATATCATAGAGGTAGCCCTATTCTATATTTGACAAAAAATACATATATTAATACTTAATAAAAATAAAAATATAAATCATAATATAACATAAATAAAAAAATACATATATATCTCTGGACTCGTCCCGAACAAAACTGCCATCCTGGTGAACGTGAGTCATCCGATAAAACTCCACCTCACCAGGCTCCCTCCCCTGCTGATCAGCCTATATAAAGAATAAATATTACAAAAAAACTCAAAATAACACATCTTATATCCCCGTATCATTATACATGACACATGCATGATACATGATGATACATTATGTTAAAACTAAAAGTATACTACTAGTATTATGGGATGAGAAACATACAAACTCATGCCTGAGCCGTGCATAACTCTTGGACCCCGCTGTGTGAGGAACAGACTGAGCAGCTCGTGCAGCTCTACCAATATCAGAATACGTCTGCAAAATAAAATTAAAACAATGTTATATATTGTATAAATATAATTATAACAAGTGAAAATTAATAAATTTCGAAGTGTTTGATGATGCTACACAACCTGTGCCCTCTCAGAGAACCAATAGTGCACCAGCTCCATCCACTGATGAGGGTGAACATCAGGAGGACAGGTAGCTACAACCTGCTCCTCTGTCCTACCCTCTAGCTTGTAGTCTCTCTTCAACTTCGCCCTATATTCTTTTCACTTGTGATTGAGAGACTTAAGCACAAAATCAGATGAATCTGAAGGAAGAACGAACTTGCTCTACATTTTAATTAAACAATAAAATAAATATTAAATGAAAAAAGCAATTCAATTATTAAAAACCTAAGATATAAAATAATATATTAATTTTTTTACCTGCACAACTCGTAGCATTTCTATTTTATATGCAGGAAGCATGTCGTTCCACTTCGAATAATTCAGAGGACATAGCTGACCACGGCGTGCTACTGTCCCCAGAAAGCTAGTCAACAAGCTAGCAGCTTTCTTAATAGGCTGCCCTAGCTTGTTGCACTCTATCACTATCCTCTCACCCTCAGGTAACTGCCACACATCACGGACTAATGTGGGTCCTCGCCTACGCCTGAGTCTCCCGGATCCATCTACAAAAAAAAAATACAGAACATTGTATATCAAAACTATTGCATATGCATGAATTGAAATGAGATAGAATTATTAAATTATGTACCCTGTATCTGTATATCATCGATGATAGGCTCGTCATCAGGATGATCCATAGAAGGATCGTGATGTGCGGACTCGGAGGGAATAATGTCGTCCTGAGGCTGATGTGCAGAAATAGAGGGACTGCCATCAGACCGATGTGAAACTGATCGATTGCCCTCAGGCTGTTGTGCTGAAGAAGTACCAGCCTCGTCTGGGAAAACTGTATCTGTACATCTGCTAATCGCTTCCTTCGAGGCATGGTGTACCTAACCTGCATTATTTAAAAACAAGTCAGTCAACATTATAATCAAATTATAACGGAAATGAATTGCAATTTAAAAGATAACATAATCATCAATGCAAAAAATGTAAACCATCTTACAAACTACTTACTTGTCATAATCAACCAGTTGTACCTTCCTCGGAATCCAACCTAACCAAAATGGTTGTATCATTTATATGATCATCCGGTACAATATTATAAGGCATACACTGAGTGTAAGTATCATCATCTTCTTCTTCCACCCTTTTTCCCATGTCATACAAGTCTCTGGGTTTTGTCTTAATAATAGTAGCCCATTCTTTATCTTTCGAGTCTTGTACATAAAAAACTTGTCTAGCTTGAGATGAAAAGATAAATGGATCATCCTTTAATAACACACCCGTATGTATCAATCTTGAAAAATTGGCAAGTACGAATCCGTTTGAGTTCTTTTTCAAACCCCTCGGTGTATTTATATCCACCCAATCGCATCGAAATAATACAACTTTAAAATTTCCATAATAATCCAACTCCAAAATATCTTTAAGTATACCATAATAAGATTTTCCATCTGCTTCAACCATAACACCACTGTTCTGAGTTTTTCTAAGTTTCTCGCGCTCCTTGGTATGAAATTTAAAGCCATTTATAATAAAACTATTATATTTGTTCACAATATAATTTGGACCTCTGGCAAGTGCAATTAATTCTGCTGAACTATTTTTCTCCATCAGTACCGGTACCTAAAAAATATAATATCAATTATCGATCATTTAGTCGATGTTAAAAATATATAAAATTATTATACGACTTATATATACTAACCTGATTGGCAAGCCAATTAGGGAATAACTCAACCAACCATCTTTGTTCAATCCTTGGATTAGGACGAGTGGAATGATTGGCTTGTCGTTGTACAGATAAAAATTCACTGCATGACAATAAAATATAAGTTTGACTGTGTCTAATATTTAGTATTATCCATGTGTAGATAGACTAACCTGCGATAGTCAGATATTATGTCACTATGTAGCAATACATAACGGTGTGCTTGTGACATGGATTTATGGTCAAGAACAATACTTTCAGCTTTTCTATAAATCTTCCGGATGATGCAAATTTGTATATATCTGTATTCTCCATATTATCACCATGACGTTGAGGTTGATTGAATACAGTCTCAACACCTTCGAGATATCTTGAACAAAATGTTAAACACTCTTCAGCAATATATCCCTCTGCTATTGAGCCCTCAGGATGGGCTTTGTTTCGTACATAATCCTTCAAACGTACAAGATACCTTCAAAAAGTATGATATTTATATCATATTAAATAATAAAAAGTTATATAAATTATAAAATTTAAGTTTTACAGCATTACCTCTCGATAGGGTACATCCATCTGTAGTGTACCGGTCCACCAAGTTTAGCTTCCGAAGCTAGGTGAATGAGTAGATGAACCATAATCGTAAAAAATCCAGGAGGAAAAATCTTTTCCATCTGACATAATGTAAGTACGACTTGAGACTGCAACTGATCAAGCTCCTGAGGATCAAGAACCTTAGAACATAATGCCTTGAAGAATGATGATAACTGAAAAACAACCGTAATAACTTGTTTTGGCATTGACGACCTTAAAGCCAATGGAAGAATATCTTGCATTAATATATGTCCATCATGACTTTTAAGATTTGAAATTTTGCGCTCTTTCAGATTCACACATCGTGAAATATTTGAGGCATATCCATCAGGAACTTTGATATTCTTTAAAACTGTCAGGAAGAGATCTTTTTCTCGACTAGACATTGTATAACATGCATGAGGGATATAAGTTCTATCATTTGCAAGCACTTGTAGATGAAGTTCATGTCGGATGCCCATTTCTTTTAAATCAAGACGCGCCTTCATGTTATCTTTAGTCTTTCCATCAAGATTTAATATTGTTCCAATCAAATTATCACAGACATTCTTTTCTATATGCATAACATCAAGATTATGCCGGAGTATATTATGCTCCCAATAAGGTAAGTCAAAGAATATGCTTCTTTTCTTCCATAATTGTTTAGTATGCTGATGGGTAGTTGCTGTGATTATATCATCATCATTTTCAACTTCAAAGAAATTATCCGGATCCTCGAACACTGCCGTATCTAAGGTGCAAGTATTGACTTCCTCCGATATTTCTTCTTGTACTGAAGTCTCAACATCATCTCTTCCTCGCTTTTTAGAGGACTTTGTCATCTTGCCATAACTGTGTCTGATACCAAGCATTTGTCTACGAATATCAGAACCAGAAGGTAGAATTGGAGCAGATCCAAACTCTATGGTACCATCAAATAAATCCTTCTGAAATCGAAATGGATGATTTGCCTCCAACCATCGACGATGTCCCATATAACAGAACTTTCCTCCATGTTTTAACCAAATTGAATGGGTTGATTCACCACAAGAAGGACATGCAACTCGTCCCTTAGTGCTCCAGCCAGATAAATTAGCATATGCAGGAAAATCGTTAACAGTCCATAATAGAGCTGCCCGTAGATTGAATGTTTGGCCATTCGAAGCATCAATTGCACTGATACCCTCCCACAGTTGTTTCAATTCATCTATTAAAGGTTGTAAGAAAATATCAATATCATTACCTGGACCCTTATCACCTGGAATGACCATTGATAAAATAAGTGAAGACTGTTTCATGCATATCCATGGTGGCAAATTATAAGGAATCAGTACAACTGGCCAGGTGCTATAGACAGAACTTAAGGTCCGAAATGGATTGAACTCATCACTGGCTAAACCGAGCCTGACATTACGAGCATCAGATGCAAAATCAGGATGTCTCTCATCAAATGCTTTCCATGCTAAACTATCTGCTGGGTGTCTCAGCATTCCATCTTTTGTACGGCTTTCATCATGCCATCTCATTGACGAAGCTGTCTTTGATGATGCATAGATCCTTTTCAATCTAGGTACAAGAGGAAAATAGCGTAATACCTTCGCCGGCTTTTGTTTAATGTATGTTGCATCAAATTCATCTAATCCCTCACTCTCATTTTCTTTTTGCTTCGTCCATCGTGAACATCCACACACATGGCACGACTCTTGATCGGCATGTTCTCCCCGATATAATATACAATCATTTGGACAGCTATGAATCTTTTCGTATCCAAGATCCAATTCCTTTACTACTTTTTTGGCCTCATAACAAGATGTTGGTAAACTAGTACCTTCAGGAAATGCATCCTTTAACAACTTGAGCAGCATAGTAAAACTCTTGCCAGACCATCCATTCAAGTATTTTATATGGAACAAATGCACAAGAAAAGAAATTTTTGAAAAGTTCTTGCAACCGGCATATAATTCTTGATCTGCATCTCTTATCAGCTTCTGATAACGATCTGTTCCAACATTAGTTGGGAGTATCGGCTCTTCATCATGTATAGATTCAGTAAATATAGAATCCTCAGGAAACCCAGCTGCTACTTGTTCTCCATTGTAATCTCCAGGATGTTGAGCACCATATTCAAAAGCATCTCTCAGCAAACCCCTGATATCATCATCTCTTGCAAGATTTTTCTGTTGGTTACTTGATCCAAAATCAGGTATATGTTCCATGTTAGAGGTTTGGTTACATGTAGATTGTAACCTTGACTCTCCATGAAAAAACCACTCAGTATAACCTCTTAAAAAACCATTCCATACCAAATGTTCTTCAACAATATTTGGATATAGAGAACTGGAATTTACACATTTTCGGCATGGACATAAAATCTTCCCACTGATACTACTTCTCTCCATACCAAATTTAATGAAATTCTGTACTCCATCCAGATATTCTTTGCTATTCCTCGGTTTAGTTATCCAACTCTTATCCATTATAAGAAAAAGCTAACTGAAATAAATAAATATTTATAAGAACAGAACAAATTTAAAATAAGTTTATTCAATAGATCAATTACAGTATTATTAAAATGCACCCTATCACCAACTAATAGGTAAAGAGGTCCTATCCCATTCAAGAATTGCATTAATTATATAGGTCATTTACAGTAACCAAAAGATACGCAATAGAAGTTCTAGAAAAATTTCGGCAGCATTTCCCCTTAGTTCTCCCCATACAAATAAATATGTTTGAGGAGAACTAAAAGAAAATGATAACCGAAATATATCTGGAACTCTATCTGTACCGTTTGATTACTGTAAGCACCTATAAAATTATTTGCAATTCTCAAACTGTCCAATCTGGACATTCAATTGACCACTGTACATATTTCTGCCATCCGTACAAAAATTAAATAATTGTACGGATCGTGTAAAATATGTACTTTAATCAATTGACGGGTCTATGTTTCAATGCAATACAAGTTTTTAAAAAAATATATAAAAAATCATAATTGATCGTAACAAAACTACAGATGGTATTGAAATATATAAAAATGGAGTTATTCATGGACAACTTATCGAAAATGTTGCAGTAGATTTCGATATCGAAGTAATCATCACTGAGGTGACGTTATATGGCAAAAGCCATAATAAGCCAATGGGGCATGTGACAGCTTGTTGTCTCTATGTTATTGAATCATTGTGTGACTGAAGTATTAATATTGCACCTAAACTGCCTCATGTTTGTTATCTATGATAAATGAAATGCTTCTTTATGATGATGATATGTAGTTTAGATTAATCATATGAGAAACTGAAGAGACAGAAACAAGATTACAACTTGGTGTGGATCCATGATTTCGGTTATTTGTCAAATTAGGTTTTGGATTCTGTTGAACCAGATCTAGCCACAGTAAGTACATGTTTAAAATTTAGGTTGACCCAGCCAACTCAAGAAATCAAGGTTGGGTTGGAGCAAGTTTGCACTTCAAAAATAAATTTCTCTCATCTGCTTTTGGAAAACAGCCAGAATTGAAGCTATAGTTTTATATTCATCCTCAGAACACCACATAAGTGCAGCTTTAGATAGTTAGGTCCTCATTTTGGTGCAAATTGTAATTATTATGCAGCTTATAAAGTGATTAGGCTAGCAAGGAGAGCTTAAGTCAAAGACAAATAACTAATAAAAACTGTAATCCACCACAATTCTCTGAATGGTCAAGGAGATAAAGACAGGCTATTGCATAACCTTTAACATGAAAAAGGTGTCATTAGCAACTTTCTTACGTGGAAAAATGACTTAGCAACAAAACCACGAATATAAAATGTAACAAGAAATGAACTACAAGTTGTATGGATCTGATGCAATAAGCTGGGATCCTAAAGAAACAACTAATTAATTCCACGAGCAAACTTATAATTTTTTTTGGAATAAATTTCTCCAATGTCTCAAACTAATTCACAAAGAACTTTTACATATTCTGACTAAATTGATGGAAAAGAAAAAAAATTTACCGAGCGGAGGAGGAGGAGGGGGGGTTCGGCAGCGGCTCGATCGACCGGGAGATCACGGACGGCTGCTACGTCGGCGGACCGAGCGAGGGGGGGAGGAGGAGGAGTGGCGTGGGGGGGGGGGGTGTTCGGTGGCGTGGGTGGGGGGAGGGGGGGGGAGGGGGGGGGGGGAGGGAGGGGGGGGGGTTGTTCGGTGGGGGGGGGGGGGGGTGTTCGGTGGGGGGGGGAGGTGGCGTGGGTGGGGGGGGGGGGGGGAGGTGGGGGGGGGGGGGGGGGGGTGTTCGGTGGGGGGGGGGGGAGGTGGGGGGGGGGGAGGTGGCGTGGGTGGGGGGAGGGGGGGGAGGAGGGGGGGGGGTGTTCGGTGGGGGGGGGGGAGGAGGGGGGTGGGGGAGGAGGAGGGGGGTGGGTGTTCGTGGGGGGGGGGGGGGGGGAGGAGGAGGAGGGTGGGTGTTCGGTGGGGGGGGGGGGGGGGGGAGGAGGAGGGGGGGGTGGGGGAGGAGGAGGAGAGGGGGTGTTCGGTGGCGTGGGGGGGGGGAGGAGGAGGAGGGGGGGGTGGGGGAGGGGGGGGGGAGGAGGAGGAGGAGGAGGAGGGGTGGGGGAGGAGGGGGGGGAGGAGGAGGAGGGGGTGGGGTGGGGGTTCGGCGGTGGACCGAGCGGGGGGGGGGGGGGAGGAGGAGGAGAAGGAGGAGGCGGGAGGGAGGGTGAGGAGGAGTTGGGGGGGGCAGTTGGGTGTGGCGGCTGCAAAAGAAAATTAGGGTTGGGGGGTTGGGTTTTTTGGAGTCCGGCGACGCTTTTAAGCGTCGCCAAAGGTCTTGACTCTAGCGACGCTTATAAGCGTCGCTAAATAAGCAGGGAACTATAGCGACGCTTATAAGCGTCGCAAATGTCCTGGAATTTTTGGCGACCCTTTAAAGCGTCGGCAAAGGTCACGGACTTCGGCGACGCTAAAAAGGGTCGGTAAATTTACGATCCGGCGATGCTTATAAGCGTCGCCAAAGCTCCCTGGACTCCGCGACGCTTATAAGCGTCGGTAAATGTCCAGTCTGGCGACGCTTAAAAGCGTCGGGAAATGTCCCAGACTCCGGCGACTCTTATAAGCGTTGGCAAATATCCAGATTTCAGCGGGATGGTCCGGCGATGCTTAAAAGCGTCGGTAAAACTCAGGGTTAATTGCCGACGTTATAAGCGTCGGCGGACTTTCAGTTTTGCCAACGCTTTCAAAAACCGTCGGCGGGTTCTAGTTCTTCCCAACGCTTCCCCGAAGCGTCGGCAGAAAAGGGTCGGGAACCCTGTTTTACTGTAGTGGTACTATGTGCATCATCATAAAACTCTTTTTTAGATAAAAAATTTGACATATTTTGAGCTCCAAACATGATGTCCATATAATGAGAATACAAGAAATTTAAAAATCTATCCCCTTTGGACAGACAAACTTTCTAGATCTAATATATCTCTTTTCAAAAAAAATAAATGTTAACATAATGAGAATACAAGACATTTAAAAATCTGTCTCCTTTGGGTAAACAAACTTTTTAGGTCTAATATATATCTTTTCAAAAAAATAAAGATTAACATAACAATGATACAAGGTATTCGAAAATCTATTTTTTTTGGTAGACATTTTTTTAGTCCAATATATCTCTGCCTTTTATAATTTGATCCAATTAAGACCTTAACAATAACATGTTATTATGAACACCGAAAGTGACTGTATAAACAAAAGAATAGCAAAAATATAAAATATTAATCAATGAGCATATACATAAATAATATATAAGAGTCAAAATAAAATATTATATATTTTTGATAGAATATACAATATGTATAGGTGCTCTATATATGAGCCACAAATAAACAAATACTATAGCATTCATGAACTTATCCCCTTTAGATAGATAGACCCATGAAAGCTAGAGTACCATTGTAATACAATGCTCAATGTAACCTTTTTTCAGTTAAAACATACAACAATCTCCTTTGGATAGGTGGTTGTATGCCATAACCAAAAAATATCTTTCTAATAATAAAAATCTAATAGATCTACAAAATAAACCACTTTGATGATAAATATTTATGCTAACCTATAAATTTATTCATATAGAAAAATAAATATCTAAATAAATATAAAAACGATATACTTTAACACATACATGTTCCAAAAGATTAGTTCAAAATGGGATATTTAATAACATGCATCCCACTGATCATATTACAACATAATATTGCATTCCAATAGTCATCACTATTGCTAATAACACTTATTATACAATTATAAAATATCTTTGTACAAGAATTATAGCATATAATAAATATCGTAACTAATTAAAATCATTTTTAGATCAATAGTAATAGATACACCTTTATGTAATTTCAAAATATAATGAAAGAGAAAATTTTAAATTTTTAATGACTCGGCTACTCATAATCCATAGAGTGCTCGGATCCTTTAAAACTATGAAAAAATATACCTGGACAATACAATAATGAATAAAATCATATATAAATTATTTATAAATTATTTAAATATTTTATTAGACATGAAAAATTTAATCAAAATATTTTTAAAAATATTACAAATCCAACGATCTAAAAATCATTCATATCGAATGAAAAACGAATAAGTTAGAGCGATTTCATCAAGAATTCAATTATATAGGACTAACTAAAAATAATAGATGGTATATGGCATTTCTATAAAATAATTATAAAAAAAATGACAAAGACTAAAAATATAATTTTTCATATGGATCGATATATAATTAAAAATTTGATAGGGGCAAAATTATAAAAAGTCTCCGAACCAAAATAAATCCGACCCACCGTGATCGAGTTCGACTAATTTATCAATCAGGCTTAACTTAATTAGTGAAATAGATTCATGTCTTGATGGGCTAAAACCCAAATTCATTAACTCAAAACTTAACTCATCTTCTTCCACCGAATCAACCACAATTAAATAGAGGAAAAGGGGATGCCCGAGCCGCCGCCCTTTCTCTCTCCTTAAAACGGTCCACCGACCATCGAAACTCCCGCGCGGTGGCCCATTGCCATCTCCCATCAAGTCATCAACGGTTGGGAGTACGATCACCGGTTCGATTCAGCGACCTTTCATCTCCCTTTTTTTTTCGTTCTTGGGCCCGAACACCTGTCGTGACCACAACCGCGGCCGGACCACCTCCATCCCCATACTCGAAGGCACCAGGATCATCTGGGCAGTGTCGACGGATAGACCATATGGCAAGCACCATCGACGAGACTCGTCTCATGATCGAGCGAAGGAGGAGACAGCCTACTCCAGCAACCTACTCGTCCAATCTCGCTGGTCAGCCGCTAGAAATTCAAAACACCAATATCGAAGGCCATCTCCTCATCCTATCGTGGTGGTCGGGGAAGGGAGACTACCGATGAAGAAGAACCGGTAGTCCCTTTGTTTTTTTTTTTATCTTTCCAAAAAAAAATCACCACCAGGAGAGGATATGGTTTGATATTAACACGGCCTCTCCGTCGTCCGAATGACGACGGTCTGTCCCAAGCCATCCGCCTCATGCTGTCGATGGAAGGTGGAGGGCACGGCGATGGAAACCGCTGGCCCAATTTTTTTTTTTTTTTTTTATCTTTCGATCCCTGGTTTCGCCGATGCTCCACGTTACCACCACTGGATTAAAAGTCGCTTCTCTCAGGATTAGACCGATGCGGCGATGGCCATATTAAAAAAAAAAAAAAAAAAAAAAAAAAAATCGAGATCTTTTTCATGAAATAAATTAAAAATAAAAAAAAAAAATTTCGGATACCATGCGCATAGTATGTACTGATTTCACGTGTAAGCGATTTTATTATTTCAGGATTCCGTGCATGATTACTAAAATATCAAAAAAATAAATGAATCGATAGTTCTTGAAATCCCGTATAAATCAAGAATAAATAATAATTTTAGATTTAAAATGTATATCTCGGTTGATTTTCAAACTTATAAAATTGTAATTATATATGCTTGTGTAAGTATCACAAGCCAAGTCCTTTTCAGCATTCTTTTTACCCGTAGATATTCGATGAGACAAGCTATGAAAATTGATTCCACGAAAATATTGAATGTATAAGGGATCTAACATATTTATAAATAAATCTTAACAGGCCCTTTCACGAGTAATATTAGGCTTATATATATATTATTAATACAGATGATATAATCAACTTATTTTAATAAAATAAAATAATAATAAATAATAGTTTATAAATAAAAAAACTTTTACATATCAATTCTATCATTAATTAGAAGAGCAAGAGTCTTGACCTACTCTCTTAATCGTAGTTAAAGGAATTAAAAAGTGTCCGGTAGCCCTAATTCCTTGCTCTCTCCGGTGCGGGGCGAGAGACGTGCAATGAGCGCAGAAGATGCGATGGAATCATTAGGTGCGGGGTGTTGACTTTCTCGGTTACATCAGGACAAAAGATTCTCTTGGTTTCTTTTTCAAGAAACGTGGAAACTGATTTAAAAACTTTCAAAAGAATAGAGTATCGATCCTGCCTATAGGTAACAAAAGCAAAAGGACCATTCCGACCCCATTTCAATATATTATATATTCCTTCAATGGGTACCTAACCAGCTACTATATATTTCAGTTGGTGCCAAAATCTATTAAATACCGGGATGGTGAAGTTGATGGTGCATGTCCGTCTCTGGAGAATGAAATCAATAAAAAAACAATTTTGATCTGATCGAAAGAGATTCTGGTATAGACTTTCCCACGTTCAAGCCAATTTTTGATACGATAATAATATAAAAAATTTTAAAAAAAATTATATTTTTTAAAATCTTAGAGAGTTTGATCTTATAGGTGAAGGATTAAAATATTTTAGAATAGAGAGGATCTAAATAAATTCGATGAGAAGTAATGGGACTTGTTAGTAGACTATGAAAGAATTTTTTATTTACAGGAATGTCCATTCCATTTTTATTGAACATTATCCTTTTATAAAATCATGTCACGTTTCTTTAACGACGATGTAGACAATTAATTAAATCCAAACATGCTTCTCTTAAATATAGAGATATGACGAGAATTAGCGATCATTAGACATGATGTGACTTTTTAACTACGCGATCCGGTGCCTGGGAATGAGCACCGGTAGTATTGGTCTTTAAAGGATCTGAGTAGATGTATTGCCCAAGGACCCGTTCACCATCGACTTACGAAACGGGACTTGGTCCGAGCATTTCTACTGAGTTTGAGGAATGATCGGCCAGAAGATGCTTGATCATATGATGTTAATTGGAGATGAGATGCTTGTACATTTGGACCGTCAAGGCTAGGTGAATGAAGGTGGTTAGTAGGCCACACTTGGCCTGACCCGATCGACTGGGATATCATTTTTCCTGTTAAGGTGATAGATGGTCATACAACGGATCGCTCGTATACCAAGCATGTGATCAAGTCATCCAAGAATATTAGAATGAGATTGCTGTGCGACCAGGAATCGGATCCAATGAGTAGCTAGTTAGTGCATGTAGATAGCTTAGGGTCATTTGATAAGCACCGGTTACTGTCGAACTTGCCAAGATGAGGGCAGTCGACGACTCGATATCAAGTTGGATACAACGGATAAGAGGAGCCGATGGTATGGCCGAGCCATGCTCAAAAGCATAATCGACTCTAAGACTTGCTCAAGTAGAGAGACTTGACAGTCAAATACTTAGTTGAACTCGATGTCTAGGAAGAGCATCGACTTCTCTGATGAGGGATCAGCTAAGCGGTGGAATTGACCAAGTAATGATCATGTTATCCTACCCAATAATTATAACAGGAAAGATTTTTACCGATAATTATTTTGACCTTTAGCGGCAATTATTATTGTCGCTATGACTTTTAATTGCCGCTATGACTTTTATTAGCAATACCTGCTTGTTGGCAGAACCAAGGACAAAAAAGTTATAGCGGCAATTATAGAGATTGCTGATAAAGGTACAAATAATTGCCGCTATAGATCTGTATTATTATGATAATTGTTACCGGTAAATATAATTACCACTATATAGCAACACATCTAGTATGTTTTTTTTGACAATTATAATTACCACTATAGATCTATGGCAATTGGTACCAGCAAATATATTTAACATTATATAGCAGCCTATCTACTATATATTTCATGGCAATTACAATTACCGCTAAAAATACAAAGTCTTAAAATTATTAGCGACAATTATAATTATTACTATAAAATTTATATTATTATAATAACTTTTATCAACAAATTTAGTCGTCACAATAAAGCAATCTATCTATCTTTTGCAATAATTATAATTACTGCTAAAAGGTATACCAAGCTAACCTTAACAATCATTAGTGTCAATTAAAAATACCATTATATCTCTTTTTTTTCAATATTAAAATATGATTATTAATATAAGAAATTTAATTGATATAATAATTGGTATATGTTCAAAGATCAATATTCATCATAATAATATTAAAATAAATTTTATAACTAATTTTTAAGCACGACTCAACCAATTCATAAAATTCAACTAGAAAGTATTATTATTATAATAACCAAAAAAGAGTTTACTCCATATATTTTGTTCAATTTATATAACTCTCAAATAGAAATATAGCAATAAATATGGATCCATCGTAATCATAAAAGCAAAAAAAATAATGTGGTCTTGGCTTTAATAAACTCCTTGAGTATCAACTAAATTTTAATCCAAAACAGTCCGTTACCTTACGATGCGTGTTTAAAAAAAATAAAAGAAAGCATAAATTAGTTATGATGAAATAATAAAACTGCTAGGTAAGAAATGGCTCAAAACGGTTTCAGCTTCTTTAACAATCAAATATGCCACCAAGAAACACTTCTTAACTCTTGAGATAAGCATAATTTATGGAAACACCACAAAGGCATGAATATTTAAGGGAACAAGCAAAAACACAATTGACTGTGAAAACATGACTTACCATGATGAGGTTGCATTTGCTTCCGGGATGAGGTTCCATTCCTCCACCAATAGCATCAGGAGCAAATCTCCTTCTATATTCATTCTAGCAAGACACTCAAATCGTCATTCAGAAAAGTACCCATAAAAGGAAAAATCATACACCAAGACTAGCTGTGAAAAGCAGAAGGAACCTAGTGAAACACAGCAAGCTGGTGTTATGCTTCCATGTGAGAAGGGGGAAATTAACTACAGCAACAACAGATGTCAAAATAAATGAAGGCATTAACAAAATAGAGTCCCTCTATATTTCACATCAGAAAATATATATGTGGCAGGAAAAGGGGAAAAAACCTTAATTCTTCTCAAAACAGCAGCAACCATTATTATTCCATGCTCAGGATCTCCTCTAAGCTCCAAATGTCCTGATGACTTTCAAGCAGAAGATCATAGATAACCTCGAAATAAATGGGGAAAAGAAAGCTCTCACGATTCTTTATAGAATGGGAAATTAAAGACAATAAACACTGAAACATTCTTAATACAACCACTGCATGTCATACTTCATTGTACACTTCAAGATAGTAGGACCGAGAGACTTCGAAGATGTCTGAGCTCTTATCCTTCTTGATAAGATCAAAAATTGTGTGAATGCCAGGGTCTTTGCAGGTCCCAACCATCGTGTATGTTTTCCCACTGCATACATGCAGAAAAATGTTCGATTATACCGAGGAAAACAGTCCCGAAATCCAATTTCATGATTGCAAGCCACATGTGAAGCTCGGTAATCTCAAATTTGCATATATAATATATTACTTGCAATTAGAAGAAAAGAGTTCAAAGTAGAGAAAATTTTGAAAGGAGAAAGATCCTAGCTTGCAAGAAATTTGAGAACCATCAAATGAACAATGTAAACAGTTTTTTTGGCTACTAAAAGGTTCAGAATCCAAACTGGTTCAACTTCAGAAAGGTCATTGATATTAAAAATTTGACTTTGATGAATTGTTAATACAATTAACAAGTATCATGTAGTTTATGTGGGACAATCATGTTGATGCCTTGCATTTTTAATCATGTCGAAACCTTTCATTTTTTTAAAGAGTAAGCCTGAAATATTTTTTCAAAATAACAATACTTATCTTCTCAAAACATATCTTTGCAAATAAGGGTATATTTATTCAATAAATTATGACCTTTTTTTGTAGTTCTCAGAAAGCTTAGAGGAGATTTTCAGAGTGCTTCATGAGATTTTATCCTATAAAATCTGACATCCTTTATATTTAGAGGATTCATGGATAGGCAAGTACACAAAGATAAAAAACTTACCCAAGAAAAATTAGCAAAAGTAAGTACCTGGATTGAACCATCTGAAATCAATCAGGAAACATCAAATAGTAAATGATGTGGCGAGACCACTGACATGGGGGAGCTGACAGACGCCACATCAAAGGAGGCCGCCGCGTCGGACGCCAAGTCAACCCTCCAGCTCGGACTGCTCTGCCGAGCTAAGCTGAGCTCCCTTGAGACAACGAGCCGAGCTTCGTCCTCCGCCAGGTCGGTCCCGCGAGCTCGGGACGCCTAGGCCGGAGCCGCATTCTGCCCTCCAGAGCGAGACCCTCGAAGATCGAGCCCGTGGCCGGAGTCGAGCCCAGCCCTCCTCCGCCACATGGAGCCTCTCCGAGGCCGAGCCCTCTGGACCGGGCCCGCACTCTGCTCTCCAGAGCGAGACCCTCGAAGATCGAGCCCCGTGGCCGGAGTCGAGCCTAGCCCTCCTCCGCCACGTGGAGCCTCTCCGAGGCCGAGCCCTCTAGACCGGGCCCGCACTCTGCTGTCCTACTCCGAGGCGGTCCCGCAAGCTCGGGACGTCTAGGTCGGATCGAGCCCTGCCTTCCCTGCTCGACCTCTAGCCCGGATAAAGCCGGGAGGACGGCACCATCATCCCAAGGACCACGGGGTGGTGCACGCCATACCGCAATAACTGCCTGTCCGCCCGTACTACCAGGAGGATGGGCCAGTCAGAGAGCACGAACCCCGGGAGCGGCGGTCTCCGGATCGAGGCTCTGCCAAGCTTCCCGGAATGGGCCGACCGGAGAGGATGTCAGAGCAAATAGAAGTTTTCCCTACTGCATGTCAGGAAAGACATCCCGTCCACGGCACGGTGTCCCGCCGCACGTGCCTGCTAGCCCAACGAGGATCCCGAGGCAAGTGTCCGACGATCACTTTTTGACTACAAAGAACGATCGACACTCCCGAAAGGGGGAAGGTAACAACAACGATACCAACACCAACACAAGTGCAAGCTCCACCAAGGAGAGGAGCACGATACCACCACCACCACTGAAATAAAGCAGGGGAATAAGGGGAAGCGACCAAGCAGAGAATCCCTCTGTCCCCGCCGTCGTTCTCCCCCCGCTGCATTTTCATTTCCGTTCTCATACCATCCACTCCTCCTAGAGTGGAGTCCATCAAAAGGGGCTCGATCAGGAGGATCTGTTCCTCTGGATCATCACTGACTTGACCATCGGAGTGCCCCCACCGGAAACCCCGGCCCGGGTCACTAACCCTGTTTTGCAGGTCCAGGACTAGAGGACCGCCAGGCAATGAAGGGAGCGCACTCCGGCGCCGACAGCAACTATGGGCCACAGCGATCTTGGCGGTAACAGATTGGCACACCAGGTAGGGGGCGAGCGGGCGACATTGTGAACGATCTTTGATCCAATTCAAGCCCTCCATCCCTTTACAGACAAGTTCCACGGAGGATGGTGACGACACAGGCGTGAGAGGCCTCCGCTAGCCATGCAGGGTATTCCCCTTCCCGAGGGAACCCACACAACCCAGAGGCGATGCCAACCGCTCCAATTAAACCACCTCTGGCGGAGTCTCAGCTGGCCGCACTCACTCAGCAAATGCAGATTCTCGCTACAGCAGTGCGCCAACTTCAGTGTCAACAACGATCCTTGGCTATCCACCAACAGCCAGGGACTCCGGCGGCCCATGCCATAGCTCCCCGCGATAGCCTACGTTCCTTCCAAGAAATGCCTTCGTAGCCACGGGCCATCATCAACAATCAGAGTAGCCATCAGACTTCGAAGAAGAGGCAACGAGCCGGGTCTGTCGACAGGGAGAGCCGCTCACCAAACCTCGGGCGGGCAGTGTCAAAGCCCCACCGAGGTAGGAGAAGCAAGACCCCCCACCACGGGTGTCGGGCACCCATGTCACCTTCCCCGTCTCCGTTGGCGGAGGGGTCTATTGACGAAGCCATCAGGCGCGCGACGGAGAAGCGCCTCGGGGAACATGAGTGCAAGTTGGCAGAGTTTTCCCACCAGTTTGCCAACATGCAGGGCTCCACCAGTGAGCCAGCGGGCTACGACGCCCGTCACCCATTCTCCCAAGAAATCCAAGCGGAGCCGATCCCACACCGATTCCGGATGCCACAGGTGGACCCTTACGATAAGACCACCGACCCCCTGGATCACCTGAAAAGCTACCGGACCCTCATGAGGGTCCATGGGGCCACCGATGCTCTTCTCTGCATCGCCTTTCCTGCTACTCTCCGGAAAGCAGCGCTGGTGTGGTTCACCCGCTTAGAACCGGAGAGCATTAACTCTTTCGCTCAGCTAGGAAAGAAGTTCGTGGCCCACTTTGATGCCTGTAGGAAGTTGCCACGAGAGGCAAACAACCTCTTCTCCATCCGGCAGTAGGACCGCTAGCCCCTGCGGGACTACATGGCCGGCTTTAAGGCTGCCGTGCTGGAGATTTACAACCTCGAAGAGCCAGTTGCCATGCTAGTGCTGAAGCGAGGGCTCAGGACCTCCCGCCTGACCTACTCGCTGGACAAGAAGAACCCAAGACTTATTTCGAGCTCTTCTTCCGAGCCCAAAAGTACATTCGCACCGAGGAGGCGGATCGCACGAGGCGAGTACTCGATGGGAGGCCACTGAAGAATCCGGCCCCTACCAAGACGTCCGGGACCCGGAAGCCAGCACCCCAGGCTCCGAACTCACGGGGGGACCGGCCAAGATCGAGAGGGGCTCCCGTTCCTGAGGAGAGTCATACCCCCTCCTCGCCCCGAGGACAAAAATCCTCATGGAAATCAAAGGCGAGGATTACCTGAGACGCCCGCTTCCGATGAAGTCCTCCACTGGCCGTGATAAAATAAAATACTGTCGCTTTCACCGCGACCACGGCCATGATACTGAGGAATGCCGCAACCTCAAGTAGGAAATCGAAGAGCTCATCAAGAGGGACTACCTCAAAAGGTTCATGGGGGGCAGACCTCAGGCGGAGTCCCAGGCACTCGTCGCTCTCCCGCCAGCTCCAACCATCGATAACCATCCTACCGAGAAGCCGGTGGGCATAATCTCCAGGGGAGCTGCGCGCGTGTTCAAAAAGGCCCGGGGGGCAGGGGACCCTGAGAATGTACTCCCTTTTATGAGGGAAGGGAAAAATGGAAGGAAAAATGTAAATAATGATGCCGTGATCATCGAGATGACGATCGCAAAATATCCTGTAAAATGCATCATGGTTGATAGTGGAAGCTCTACAAACGTGCTTTTTTATGATGCCTTCTCTAGGATGAACCTTTCCCCCGATCAGCTTAGGCCTGTGCATGCACCCCTTGTTGGTTTCACAGGTGATTCCGTAAGGATAGAAGGAGAAATCACTCTCCCGGTCACTGCCGGGATCCCACCTCGGTAGAGCACTGTTATGATGACTTTCATGGTTGTAAGGCTCCCTTCCGTCTACAACGTGATCTTGGACTGACTCGGGCTTAACTTGCTCGACATCGTTGTCTCCACCAAGAGGCTACTTATACAGTTCCCTACTCCCTAAGGTGTTGGGGAAATGAGGGGAGCATCCCGGTCGGTGCAGCATTGCTTCCAAACGCTCCCTGGGGCCAAGGTCCCCGAGGATGATCCCAAGGCAGATGATCTCAACCAAAGGGCTCAAGACCCAAGGGAGGCCCAGTCGAGCGCCTACTCTCTTACCCTCTCGGAGATGATCCCTCAAAGACAGTGCAGATCGGAGCCCAGCTACCCGAGGAGGAGAGGGCTCAATTACTGGAGTTCCTGCGGGCAAGCGTAGATGTGTTCGCCTGGATGGCAGCGGACATGCCAGGTATCCCTTCTGACATCATTACTCACAAATTGAGTGTTGACCCAAAACATAGACCAGTTCGGCAGAAGAAGAGAAGCTTCATCCCGGAGAGGCAAGCAGCTATCAAGGAGAAAGTTGACAAACTCTTGGCTGCCGACTTCATTCGAGAGGTCCAGTATCTGAGCTGGTTGGAGAATGTAGTGATGGTAAGGAAGAATAATGGCAAGTAGAGGATTTGTGTGGACTACACCGACCTCAACAGGGCTTGCCCGAAGGACAGCTTCCCTCTACCAAAGATTGACCAGCTGGTGGATGCCACCTCTAGCCACAGGCTGCTCTCCTTCATGGATGCATTCTTCGGGTACAATCAGATCCACATGCATCTAGAAGATGAGCACACCGCCTTCATCACCGACCAAGGGACATACTGCTACAGGATGATGCCTTTTGGTCTGAAAAATGCAGGAGCCACATACCAGCACCTCGTCAATAAGATCTTCAAGGACCAAATTGACCGCAACATGCAAGTGTATGTGGATGACATGCTCGTCATGAGCAGGCCAAGCTCGAGCCATATCGCTGACCTCGCCGAATCCTTCCACAACCTGCGGCAACATCAGATGAAGCTGAATCCGGCGAAGTGTGCTTTCGGAGTGGCGGCAGGGAAGTTCCTCGGCTTTATTGTCACCCAGAGAGGCACCGAAGCGAACCCGGAAAAGGTTCGACCATCATCAACATGGAGCATCCGACCTCCAAGAAGCAGGTTCAGCGCCTGAAAGGGCGTATCGCTGTCCTCAGCATATTTATCTCGAGATCGGTTGACCGTTGCCTTCTATCCTTCAAGGTGCTGCGCAAGATGCACGACTTCACCTGGAAGAAGGAGTGCAGGACAGCCTTCGAGGAGCTGAAGAAATTTCTCGCCTCTCCTGCGTTGCTCTCTAGGTCGGAGGAGGGGGAGGAGCTCTTGTTATATCTGGCAATTAAACCAGGAGCTGTCAGCTCAGTCCTTATCCGCGCAGATGAGGACAAATCTCAGAAGCCGGTATACTACATTAGCAAATCCTCCATGATGCGGAGATCAGGTATACTCGCTCCGAGAAACTTATTTTTGCACTAATAATGTCTGCTATGCACCTCAGGCCCTACTTCCAAGCACACCCAATAGCGGTCATGACGGACCAGCCATTGAGGACCATACTCAGCCAACCCGAGACTTTCGGAAGATTGGCCAAGTGGTCCCTGCTACTCAGCGAATTCGACATAGTATACCGACCGAGGTCTTCACAAAAGGCCTAAGTCCTAGCCAACTCGTGGTCAAGTGCACCGGGTTCGTCGAGGAGCCAGAGCAGACAATAACGGAGCCTAAACCAAGAGAGGAGCCTTGGATCCTCCACGTGGATGGAGCATCCAATTTCGGTGGGAGCGGAGCATGCCTCATCCTCACTAACAGTGATGGGGTTGTGGCGGAATGCGCCTTTCACTTCAAATTCATCGTGATAAACAACCAAGCGGAGTACGAGGCACTCCTCACAGGCCTAAGAGTCTCTCGTGAGTTGGGTGTGCAGGACCTAAAAGTCTTCACCGACTTCCAGCTGGTTGCCGGACAAGTCTCCGAAGAGTATGAATGAAGCAAGGGACGCCCAGATGATGAAGTACCTGGAGTAGGTCTGTGTGAACACGACAAGCTTCCGGCATTTCAGCATCTTCCACATTCCCCGAGGGGAGAATGCGCGCGCCGATGCACTGTCTAGGCTTGCGACCTTGCCGGACTCGTCGCTGGGACGCGCCCTCATCGAATACCTCGAAAGTCTCAGCTACGAGAGCTCAGCGAAGGTGCACCAAGTCACCCCCGAGCTGAGCTGGATGGACAAGTACATCAAGTACATCACTGACGGCTCCCTACCCGAGGACCGCGTAGAAGCCACCCTCGTCAAGAAGAAGGCCTCCCAGTTCGTTATGATGGAGGGCCAGCTCTACCGCCGATCCTACTCCTATCCACTCCTGAAGTGCTTCAGGCCTGCCGAGGCAACCTTTGTGCTCCAAGAGATACACGAAGGCCTTTGCGGGAACCACGTGGGAGGGAGAACACTGGCTTATAAAGCTCTTCATCAGGGATACTTCTAGGAGACTATGAGGGAGGATGCCGCCGACTTCGTTAAAAGGTGCGACAAGTGCCAGCGCCATGTGAATATACAGCGCTAGCCGGCGGCGCCGATCTCCTAACTCTCAGCCCCTTGGCCTTTTACCCAGTGAGGAATGGACATCTTGGGGCCGTTTCCCCAAGCACCAGGGCAGCGAAAACTCCTGCTAGTGGTGATTGACTACTTCACCAATTGGGTCGAAGCAGAGCCACTGGCCTGGATCGTGGAAGCTAATATCCGCCAGTTCTTCTGGAAGTCAATCATTTACCGCTTCGGACTCCCCTGTTGTATCATCACTGACAATGGACGACAATTCGACAATCATGAGTTCGAAGGGTTCTGTACTGAGCACGGCATCCAACATCGATTCACCTCGGTGGCTCACCCTCAAACAAATGGAGAAGCCGAGGTGACCAACCAGACCATCCTTCAAGGGATCAGGACTAGGCTGGACCAAGCTAAGGGCAGGTGGGCAGAAGAACTCCCAAGCATTCTATGGGCCTACCACACAACGCCCAGAACGACGACTGATGAGATACCCTTCAGCCTTGTTTTCAATGCCGAGGCGGTCATCCCGGTCGAGCTCGGCATGCCAACGCTACGGGTGTAGCAGTATGATGAGGCGCGGAACTCGGCCACCTCCTGCTCAACTTGGATCTCCTCGAAGAAGCATGGGATAAAGCCCGGCTGCGGATGGCGGCCTACCGGCAACGGGTAGCCCGGTACTACAATGCCTATGTCAGGCCAAAAGCTTTCAAACCCGGAGACTTGGTGCTACGGTGGGCAGAGGCATCTCAACCCAGGGAATGCGCAAGCTCTCACCAAACTAGGAAGGCCCCTACAAAGTGGTTGAAGCCCTCTCACAAGGAGCCTATTATCTCGAAGATCTCGACGGCGTCAGGTTCCCTCGAACGTGGAATGCCTGCAACTTACAAAAATACTATCAATGATGTAAGGTTTCCCAACAATAATAATGACAATGGTCTTTTCTTGGGCAAAGTGTTTATCTGTCTTGCAGGAAAACCTCATCAACCATCTCCGAGCCCAGCTCGGAGATGCCAACCCAAGACCGAAGCTTAGACCTGCGACCAAGGGATCTTCGAGCCACGCCACTCTCAATCTCAAACGTCTTCGAGCCCAGCTCTGAGACGCCAATGGATCTTCGAGCTATGCTTCTCTCAATCTCAAACATCTTCGAGCCTAGCTCTGAGATGCCAAGAGATCTTCGAGCCATGCCGCTCGCAATCATCAACCATCTCCGAGCCTAGCTCGGAGACGCCAACCCAAGACCGGAGCTCAGACCTCCGGTCAAGGGATCTTTGAACCACGTCGCTCTCAATCTCAAACGTCTTTGAGCCCAGCTTCGAGATGCCAAGGGATCTTCAAGCCATGCCGCTTGCAATCATCAACCGTCTTCGAGCCTAGCTCGGAGATGCCAACCCAAGACTGAAGCTCAGACCTCCAACCAAGGGATCTTCAAGCCACGCCGCTCTCAATCTCAAACATCTTCGAGCCCAGCTCTGAGATTCCAAGGGATCTTCGAGCCACACTGCTCTGAATCTCAAACATCTTCGAGCCCAGCTCCGAGATGCCAAGGGATCTTCGAGCCACGCTGTTCTCAATCTCAAACGTCTTCGAGCCCAGCTCCGAGATGCCAAGGGATGAGACGAACCCTTCGACTTGGCGGCGCAGGTATATAAAGCCCTTATAGAAGGAGTCCGACGCCATCTGTTAGATCTCGGCGAGGAACTCCTCCGAGGCCCTGTACATTGTGACCGCCTCTTTAGCCTCCTTCATCGTGGCAGCTTCACATCTGGCATCCTCAACCGACTTGGCCACCTCCCCGGCCGCCTTCTGGGCAGTGACCAACTTCTTCTTCTCTGCCACCAGCCGAGCTTGGAGGGATTGGGCTATCCCCTTCTGCCGGGATGCCTCGGCATTGAATACCCCCAACCTCCGCTCGGCGTCGGTGAGCTCCTCGGTCCTCTTCCTCGACTGACCCTGCTCCTGGTCGAGGCTCTCCTAGAGCTCCCTTGCTTGTCCCTCGAAGCCGGCGAGCTGCTTCTCGAGATCCTTGACCTGCCGGTCAAGCACCTCATCGGAGTCATACCTCTTCTTCAGGTCAGCCTTCAATGATGCGATCTCGGCCGCCAGCTGCTGCTCAGCCTGCTCTCAGTTTTGGTAGCAGCCCCTAACTAAGAGGGCCTCGGCACCAACCGACACCATATAAAAGGTTAAAAAAAAAGAAGAAAGAAGAAAAGAAGAAGGAAGAGATAGAAAAAGATGAAGTCGCTCACCGTATAGAGTTGGGGGAAGATGCTATCAATCACATCTCCTAGCCGTAGCCCGGCCATCTCCTGTCGATCGCATGATTGGATAGAGAAATCCATCATGCGCGCGGCCAGGGCATGGTTGTCAAGCAAGGAGTTCTCCGGTCCCAGCTTGAACGGGAGATGACACCTCGCCTCGTCCCTCCTGCTCTCTCAGGGAGCGGGTGCGCCCATCCCCCTAGTGACGGGACCCCCAGGGACCAGTCGGGGATTCAGCACCATCACAGTTGAAGCCCCCGTTGCAGGAGGAGCTCCAGTACGAGCCTCTCCCCCCCCTCGACCTCAATCATCACCGGGCTTGGGGAGCGGGAAGACACGGCGGCAGTAGCAGCACCAGCCCGAACGACTACCTCAGACTCCGGAGCAGGGACCTCAGCCCGTGGCCTCGTTCGCTCCTCGACCCTCCGGGCCACCCACTGACTCAGCCTTGGTTCCACGGACAGCACAGAAGCCTCCTCAGCCCTCCTCCTCAAGGTGACTGGTGCGGCAGGGGCGGCCGCCGATGAACCCTCAACCTGGGCCCGACTCGAAGGAGGCTCATTGGCCATCCCGGTGGGCGGCCTCTTCTTGGTGATCGACAGCATGTCGCTCTCCGAGAAGATCATCCCTGCATATAGATTGACCGAGGGTTAGAAGCCAGAAAAGTCATCCCAAAATGAGGAGAAGTCGAAACACATATGTATGGAAGAAAAACCAAGGCCGAACTCACCCGACCCTCTCGTCGGGTCAACCCTAGCATCAAAGAGGTTCTACTCCGACAGCAGAACCTCGAGAGAAGGGATCTGGGCGGTGCGAAGCTGCTCGTAGTCATCTCAGTCAGCTGCATCAACCACGAAGATTCGGTTGGGGGACTGGTCTGGATCACTCCAAACCCAGTCAACCCCCTCGACGGCGGCGAAGAAGAATTTGCTCTTCCATCCTTTGATGGAAAAGGGGAGCTCGAATCTAATGCCCTTTGGACGGGAAGACAAGGACCACCACCCATCCTCAGTCGGGTGATGTTTTAGGGCAAAGAACGCCTTGAACAAAGAAAATCGGGTGACAAACCCATGGACATGACAGAGGATGATAAAGGAAAAGATGGTCCTAATGGTGTTAGGGACTAGCTGAGCGGGGACCAGGCGGTAGTTGCTCAGCACAGACATGAAGAAGGGGTGAAAAGGAAAACGAAGCCCTCTCGAGAAGGTCTCTTCGTAGAAGGCAATCCGGCCCGGGCCACTCGAAGTGACCCTATCCCCGAGTCGAGGGACTAGGAGCCGGATAGAGTGCGGGATGCCATAGACATCCCGAATGGCCCCCAGCTCCACAGCAGAAATCGTCGAAGCGATCCCACTAGGACCTGTTGACCGAACAAGCTCAGAAACCGGTTCGGGTGGGGGAGGAGGGCGAGAAGGATGAGAAGAAGCGGCCGCCGGTTCCCTAATGGACACGGGGTGAACTGGAAGGGCCGACCTCCTACTAAACTCGAACCGCGCCCCCTCCGACTCCTCATCGAAGGAGGAAGACATTGGCCCCTGCACGGGAGGACCGGGATGAGACATCCTATGAGAAGGACCCAAGGAGAAGAAAGATTGGACTCGGAAGAAGAACCCTACCACAAAGGGAAAGGAGGAAGAAGGGGGGATCGACCTGGTTCCTTAAAGGGAGGAAAGGCGGAAGCGGATCGTGAAGAAGAAAGGTTCCAAGCATTGCAGCAGGCACGAAGGATTTGAAAGAATGGAAGTTTTGAACTTCTTTTCACTTCAAAAAGACCTGTCAAATCTGTACTGTTACGACCCCTCCGCCAACGGATCCACACCACATGCTGACCATCGATGAAAAGGGCATCCCGGTCGCTCTGAATTCTGCACCGATATTAACTGCTCCTCGGACATGGCCACGCGGCGCCCCCGCACTGGCCTGCAGGACTATCTTACGGAGCGCCAGCAATCATGACCATCATTGCGCCAGATCTCCGCCTTTCCACATCAGCATCACAATTACTCCTTTCGGCCCGAGCGCTGCGCACTAACAAGCCTCGGGAGTGGGGGGCAAATGATGTAGCGAGACCGTTGATGTGGGGGAGCTGACAGGTGCCACGTCAAAGGAGGCCACCACATCGGATGCCAAGTCAACCCTCCAGCTTGGACCTCTCTACCGAGCTGAGCTGAGCTCCCTCGAGGTGACGAGCCAAGCTCCGTCCTCCGCCAGGTCAGTCCCGCGAGCTCGGGATACCTAAGCCGGAGCAGCACTCTGCCCTCCAGAGCAAGACCCTCGGAGATCGAGTCCCGTGGCCGAAGTCGAGCCCAGCCCTTCTCCTCCACGTGGAGCCTCTCCGAGGCCGAGCCCTCTGGACCGGGCCTGCACTCTGCCCTCCAAAGCGAGACCCTCGGAGATCGAGCCCCGTGGTCGAAGTCGTGCCCAGCCGTCCTCTGCCACATGGAGCCTCTCCGAGGTCGAGCCCTCTGGACCAGGCCCGCACTCTGCCCTCCAGAGCGAGACCTTCGGAGATCGAGCCCCGTGGCCGGAGTCGAGCCCAGCCCTCCTCCGCCACGTGGAGCCTCTCCGAGGCCGAGCCCTCTGGACCAGGCCCGCACTCTGCTCTCTTACTTCGAGGCGATCTCGTAAGCTCGGGGCATCTAGGTCGGATCGAGCCCTGCCTCCCCTGCTCGGCCTCTAGCCCGGATAAAGGCAGGAGGAGGGCACCATCATCCCAAGGACCACGGGGCGGTGCCCGCCATACCGCAATAACTGCCTGTCCGCCAGTACTGCTAGGAGGATGGGCCAGTTAGAGAGCACGAACCCCGGGGACGGTGGCCTCCGGATCGAGGCTCTGCCAAGCTTCCCAAAATGGGGCGACCGGAGAGGATGTCAGAGCGAATAGAAGTTTCCCATACCGCATGTCAGAAAAGACGTCCCGTCCATGGCACGGTATCCCGTCGCACGCGCTTGCCAGTCCAACGAGGATCCCAAGGCAAGCATCCAATGGTCACTTTTCGACTACAAAGAACGATCGACACTCCCGAAAGGGGGAAGGTAACAACAATGATACCAATACCAACACAAGTGCAAGCTCCACCAAGGAGAGGAGCACGATACCACCACCACCACTGAAACAAAGCAAGGGAATAAGGGGAAACGGCCAAGCAGAGAATCCCTCTGTCCCCGCCATCATTCTCCCTCGCTACGTTTTCGTTCCGTTCTCATACCATCCACTCCTCCTAGCATGGAGTCCATCAAAAGGGGCTCGACCAGGAGGATCTGTTCCCCTGGATCGTCACTAACTTGACCGTCGGAGTGTCCCTGCCGGAAATCCCGGTTCGGGTCACTAACCCCTGTTTTGCATGTCTAGCACCAGAGGACCGCCAGGCAGCGAAGGGAGCACACTCCGGCACCGACAGTAGCTACGGGCCACGGCGATCTTGACGGTAACAGTAAACATTTTAGAAAACAAATCAATAAGTAACTACAAAGCAATATGATTTATTAGTTTGATATGATCAGCAAAAGATGATGTTGCACTTCAAAGGTCAACTGCACAATGAATCAAAAAAAACAAATTACTGATTGTTTTGCCCCTTCACTACAAAAAAAGCATGATTTCCCGATGCTTTTTTAGATTTTTTCCGATGCTTTAAAAAGCATGGTAAACGCGTCGCTTAGGCAAGAGCGGAAAAAGGTTTTTCTCGATGCTTTGGGCTGCGTCGCATCAAATCAGATTTTTCCCGACGCTTTTAAGCATCGGGAATAAAGTTATTCCCAATGCTTTTAAGCATCGGGAATAATCTCGGAATAAGATTATTTCCGACGCTTTAAAGCATCGGGGATTTCAAATATTTTTTTAAAAAATATAAATTATTCTCATTGCATTTTATTTTTGCCATAGTTGGTCCTACGGTAATGAAAATTATGGTACGCTTTTATTGTGTGGCATCCAATCACCAATTATTAGACTAATTAATGCCCAGCACTTGGGAGTTTCACATCACAAATATATATAAAATGCAACCAACTTCTTTATCAAGCATCCACTGACTAATTCTCAAACACTTGCACCAATAAAGTATGACATAAGCTTGATGGTAACACATTCTAAGTCTGCTAATTGACCAGAAGTGGGCTAAGAAATAATCCAAATTTAATACAGAACGAGTTCAGAACAATGTGGTTTCATACTTGAGTTTACCTTGCTAACATATGGAGCCAGCAAAGCACTTAATTAAAATTTAAACAAATGCCGCAGATCCTATACTTGATATCCAGCATGCTCTTTGCCCTTGTTATACCTGGCCAGTTATGCATTGAGGATGGAAAAACTGGGATTTTGTCGGAATGACATTACTCCAATAAAATGAGATCATGCGCAAAGTCCTATTTCTTGTTCAATTACCATCATTATTTGAACACTCGCTATGGCTCTTATCTTAGTCATTTAACTGCATATATGCCTCCCATGCAAGCTACTTTAATTTCCAAATAAGGATCAATCTCTCTCTCTATCTCCACACGTGCGTGTGCTTGTGCGAGTTGGGGTGCGGATGAGAAAGGAGAATGGCTATTTAACTCTTTCCAGCATATCCCGTCAAAAAATTTCAGCTTACCAGTCCTATCGTGACTCCTTTAATAGGCTTGAGTTTTGCGCACCTGAAAATGATGAGCTCAGGTTTCTAAATTCTGCCACATATCATCTCACCTGCAAAGGAAAACTTCCAGCTAAAGTGTCAGCAAAGATAAAGGGTCCAGCATCATATGAAAAAATTAATTCAGCCAATACACTTTATACACCGGACTTCAGTTCACTTTTAAATATAAGGGTGTACTCAAAAATAAATCCCAACTTAGCTTTCCACATCAGGTGCTTGACACTGCACATAGTTTAGCTGTGCTGAAATGTTTTACTGTCTTACAGACACTGTATAAGACATCATACATAGTTTAGTAATGCAGCATAGTTCTTTTCTTTTGTGATAAGTAATAGAAAATATTTCCGAGGATGATAGAAAGCAAAGCGAAGCAAATGGAAATCGGTAGACGGGACCATATGCAGAGAATGGAACACTAGAATACACCATCAAACATTGCCAGCTAATTTTAGTTCCACATTGAAGAGCCATGCAACAATAGCTCTTCAAACATTGCAACTAATTCACCCAACAAGATGAAACAATGAAAAAAAATCAGAAATAAAGGAAAACTGACTTGCACAAATGAAAATATATCATACATCTGAAAGAAGGTTTAACAGGACTGAAGGTACCAAGCAAATCACTTAGTGCCACCTGCACTTCACTTGATCCATGTTCACGACTTGCTGGAGAAAAGCCGGAAGAAGGTAGAATTGAGGCGGGTTCTTCTCAAAAGAGTGATCTCCTAATGCACATATAGCTGGAAGAGTCGCCACAGCAAGGGGTGCCGGAGTTGCAAGTTCTCTTCGTTTTGCAGAACCGACCAGGATAAGCCAATGATCTACTGGTTGGCAACCAGATAAAACTTCAACAATCTGCCCAGATTTCCCAGTGCGAAGATAAACCAGCAGGACCTCTCTGCACGGATCAACAAAGTATGCCTCCACTTCTACATCCCCATTAAGAGGTTCATCCGGTACGATATTCTGTAGCAAGAGCAAGGCATAGCAACAGGGGGTCCTGCATTTGGATCATAGAACCCACCACCTGAGGCTTTGACCTAAGATCATTATCGCTGTTTATCTTGTGAGCATGAGATGCCTCAAAAAGTACAAGTGTTCTTCACTGTTTATCTTGCGAGCATGCAAGGACTCAAAAAGTGCAAGTGTTCTTCACTGAAGGTTGAGCTCCGTACATGTCATGAACCTCCCATCACAGCCTGCAAAAGAATTTGCCTGTCATGTACAGAACCCATTTGTTGCTGTTCATGCATATTAAAGCCCGAGTCTGGATAAATATAACTTAAAGTGTTCCCTCCTTAGTGTAGGTACTGTGAACAAAGCGAAATGTTAATTGGATGCTAAATTACTATCACAAAACTGGGCCATACATTAATTAATTAGCAAGGAAGAGACGCATGATGTGCATGCAATGCACGTAAGAATCAACAGTAAAATGGATTCAATAACTAGCTAGGCAGTCCTCTAGTGAATGAATAAGATTACCCATGAGAGAGGAGAAAGTTTTATCAAAAGTTATGATTCACATGGATGAGAAGAAAAAATATTGATGCTTAAAAGAGATGTGGTTCATTGGGCTGTTGAGATTTCATCAAGAACATAGAAGGTATCAGAAATTGCATGCACATGTAACTATAACATGAAGTGGCAGACATTTTTAATAAAAACTGGGACAGAGGTCCCGTTGGGCAACTCCCAGGGATAACGGGACCTCGATTAAGGAAACACTAGCCAAGACATTCACCGAGACAGAGGCCATCATTACTGCTACAGTGAAGGCTATCAAATCTAGCTCTTTTCCCTTTTGCCTTTCTGAAGGCATCATTCAGAAGATGCCAGAACAAATGAAATCCTGGACACGGAATCCCGATGGCACACAAGATACACACGTACACTATAAACATCTCCCACCCCCCTCGAAAGAAAAAAAAAAAAAACAACAACAACACAGAGAGAGAAAGAGATGTTGCTATAAACCTGCAAGATCAAGCAGTAACCAAAATTAACTACAATGATTTCAAGCAAAGGAAACTAAAATTTATTAGAAATGATGTCATGCCTCTTTTTCTGCAGCACCAGCTTTGCAAGCAGTAATTGACATAGCTAACATAGCATTTGCTAAATCTTTATTCTGCTATGTGTAAGTCAAACAAGTTCCATTATTATAGATTTACAAACGAAAAGACGAAATTTCTGATGCAAAAAAAATCTATTGACAAAAAAGATCATATTAACATATTTATTATTTTCAATGCTTTTGAGGAAATTTGGCATGCAAGATGAATAAATAACTCATGAAAGCAACTAGAATACTCCATAATAAGACAAACATGGTTCATTACATAGCATAATACAAAATACGACGGGACTCAAGAATATGAAAAACCAATAAACCAAAATGCACACTCAAGAGAACAACTTGCCTTATTCTCAGTTTTGTCCAAACCCATCATTTCTAGATCAATCTGGGATTGAAGCACATGGTCCATGCCAACTAAGGTTTCAAAAATCTTTTCATTAATAATCTTCACAGCTTTTGAAATATCCTTTCCAAGATATTTCTGCAGCTGAGAACAATCAATTTGAATATCATACAAGCGACGATGATTTGGGGGCAAACATACACGATCACTTCCTTGTTCAAGTTCTATGCTTTTTTTGGTAAACAAGAGGAGTAGAAGCTTTCATTAAGACCATACAATACCAACATGATACAAAAACACTGATGCAATACCAAAGATCCTGATACAATACCAACATGATACAAAGTCCCATATACAATGACCCTGATTCAGTCAACCACCAAAGACTATAAAAATAGCACCTACTAACATGATAGAAAAAACTTGAAACAATACCAGTGGTCCAGTACACACCAAACCAGTTGAAATATATACCGAGGTTAATGATCTGTAAGAGATCACAAAGAAGGACATTGCCGAGGGAGCAAGAGACCTTGAACTTGAACCAGAGACATCTCACTTGAGGAGATCTACAAGGACCTCGAAACCATATGTAAGGTATTCACCCTCGTTGCATTATCTGCTGTTGACAGATGGAGAGGAGCCAGAGTACTTTGATGAAGCCATGGAGAGCGGAGATTTGGTCAAGTGGGAGCTGACGATGAAGGACAAGATGCAGTCCTTGATGAAGATCAGACATGGGAGCTCAGCATACTACCGGAAGGAAAGAAAGCACTACATAACAAGTGGGTCTACAAGATTAAGGAAGAGCACAATGGCAGCAAGAGGTACAAGACAAGGTTAGCTATGAAAGGCTTCCAACAGAAAGAAGATTCAGGTTGTGATGTCGACACTAGGAGGAGCACGATAGGGTATGTGTATACCATTGGTGGGATAGCGATGAGTCGGGTCTCGCAGTTGCAGAAGATCGTAGCTCTTTCTATCACCGAGGCAGATATGCTGACAGAGACGGTCACTACAGAGAAATTAGGGACATGCATGATCTCAATTGGCCTCCGGAGTTAGTTGATTAGAGGCGCCGCACAGGATACTGACTTGTTTCTATTTTTTGAAAGTTTATTTTTTGATGTTTTAGGTGGATGCAAAATTGGGTATCTAAGTCTCCAAGTGGAGAGTTGTTGGGTATGGAGCCATATCCACCCATGACCCAAGCTCAGAAGCCCAGAGAAAAAACCAGAAAAATCAGAAAAGAAAGGAAAAAGGAATCCAGCAGTTGGCCCGCCAGACCGGGCACGGCCCAACCCACGTGCATGGCCCAGGCATGCGTGCGCGGGCTGGCATGCAACCCAGGCCTAGGGCACACTGGCGAGCACGCGGCCCAGCCTGGTGCATGAGGCGCGTGGCCCAGCCTGGCGCATGAGGCGCGCGCGAGTGCGTGGGCTCGACTCAGTTCGGAGCAGTGGTGACCTAGGGCATTTCCCAGGCGTTTCCTGCCGGTTTCCTTGGCGTTTCATGCGGTTTATAGCGGTCCACAACCTTTCTACGTGATATGGACCGTCCGATTGCCTGATCAGATGGCTGAGATTGATTCTGACATAGATCAAGCATGATCAGAGGAGTTTGATATGGATCTTGGCACGATTTGAGACGTTGATTTCATATCCGACGGCCTTGGAGCTTTCTTGATGGTTCCTGGACTTCTGAGATACGTTTTTACTCGATTTTGGAATGCTTCTCGTTCTAGGGGATGTCGATAGAGAGCTGCGAAGCAGAACAGAGCCTGCAGACCAACAGAGAGGAAGAAGAGAGCTAAAGAAGAGAAGTCCAAGGATTTTCCAAGAGAGAAAACAAGGGAAAGAGAGAGAGAAAGGTAGAGAGAGGGCAAAGATTCCTCCTGTATTATTTTATTCTTTTTTCTTTCTTCATATTGGACTGGGGTTTGTATACAGGGATGGTTTCTTGTGTAATAACTTCTAGTATTTCTTCTTGACACTACAACAAAAGAATATATTACCGACCAAAATATAATTTGGTTGAGAATAATTAAACTCTTTACCAACCAAATTATAATTATTTACGACCAAAAAATTTTGGTATTATTTGAGATATTGCATGAAAATTTGCGACCATTATTTTTGTATTCACGACCAATTATATTTTTGTTGTAAAAAAAATTATTTATTAACCAAAATTTTAGTTGCTAAAATTAATAACGACTAAATATATGTATATATATATTATTAAAAAATAATTTAATTTTTAAATTCATTATCAACCAAAATATAATTTGGTTGTAAAAAAATGTATTACCGACCAAAATACAATTTGGTTGAGAATAATTAAGTTTTTTTAGCAGCCATTGTTTTTGTATTCACGATCAATTATAATTTTGTCATAAAAAATTATTTATCAACCAAAATTTTAGTTGCTAAAATTAATAATGACCAAATATATATAGATTATTAAAAAATAATTTAATTTTTAAATTCATTATCAACCAAAATATAATTTGGTTGTAAAAAAAATGTATTACCGACCAAAATAATATTTGGTTGAGTCAACAAGTTTATCTCACCTTGAGTACTAGCTACCAGAAGAAGAGTGGACAGGGAAGTCAACAAGTTTATCTTACCTGAAGGTCTTCAGTTGTATCTTCTATGTACATGTTAATGCAGAGAAGAAGTCAGGCGTATGGCGCGCCATCAGGATTTTTTTTTTCCCGTGCCTGGCCTTTTACTTTCGCTCCGCTCATATCCCCCTGCTCCCTAGCCTCTCCTCTTCCTCTCTTCGGTAGCTCTTCCTCGGTTCCACCTCTCGGATCGGTGAAGAAGCGACAGCGAGTGGCGGCAGCGGCTTCCTCCACTTCCGGTCATCATCCAGGTGATGACAGTGATTTTTTTTTTTGGATTGTGATATCTGTCGGGGAGGGGGGCGTTGAAGGAGAGAGTAGAGCGGCGCATCCGAGGGTGATGGGGCAGACGTTGGCGACGGAGATGAGGAACAGATAGGAGGGGCGGGAGGGGTTCAAAGATACGGAGATGGTGGGTAGATCGTGACTCGGTGTGGGATTGAGGGAGGGCGCTGGCGAGGAGGGCATCACGATCCGGGGGGGACGGTGAGGGCCGTCACAATCCGTTGGGGGGGGGGGCGGTGAAGATGCCATGGAAGAGCTACGGGCCGGGTAGGCATGCGGGGGGGGCACAGCGGTGAAGGGCCGTGGAAGAGCTCAGAGGTTAGGGAAGATCCGGTGCCACGGGCGGCAGCAATGGGGGAGTCCTACGGAAGAAAAAAAATAGAGAACTTCGGCAGAATAGAGAGAGGGGAACAGAGCAGAGAGAAGGGATGGGGTGGGTGGGTTCTGAATCGCCGGATGGGGGGGTGGTGGGAGGGGGGAGGAGGCGGAAGAGCCATACGCAGGGTAGGATGGGGTGGGGGTGAGTGCGGAGGAGAATGAAGGAAGGAGGGCGTGTAGCGGTGGGGCATGGAGGAGCTGCATGTGGGGTGGAGGTGGGGTTGGTGGAGGGGGCACGGATGAGCTATGCATGGTTTGGGAGGGGGGTGGAGGCTACGAAGGAGAGCGTGCAATATATGAGGAAGAGGGTGGCGTGCAGCAGCAAAGAGGGTTAACTGTTATGGAAGAAGATGTGGGTGCCCAAAATTTAGAAGCCTTGCGAGAACTTTTTTTTGGTAGAGAGGAATGAGTTGTTATTATCATTACTAAACTATGAAGTTATTATCATTACTAAACTGTGAAGGAAAGTTCAATTAAATAATGCATGCATCACACAAATAGATCCTTGGAATGCAATCTGTGATTATAGGGTGGCAATATTATTTATTTTATTGGAGAAATAAAGTGTATATATCTTTATAATAAACGCCCATAATATTTGATGGTTTTGGGGAGGATTAACTGGTTCATTATCTATAAGCAATGGAGAACATGTCCTTTATAGGATATGTATGTTATGTGGATTTGGACTTATACTGATGTAGCGAGCCGCTGACATGGCTCCCACATAGGATCCAGCTAGGTGCCACTCTTTTTTTTGTTTCCAAATCATATATGCAATTTAAATTATTTTCGTACTAAGAGTTACTTTTAAGACTGTAAGTAGAGAGGGGTGCTTGAGTATGTTAATTTGCATTATTATTTATCTCAAGAAAGTTTTGGATGAAGTATGATGTTTTATGAATGAGTTCTTGCTTTTAATGTTAATCGATGGACAACACAATTGTTTACTAGTAGGAGTTAGATATGGATTACTTAAAAGATCCATAAAGTCTTTCATGCAACAAGTCTCCCTAGACATGAGTATCTTACAAGTAGAAAATGACAACAACACTAACTACCTTGATTGTTTCTTGTTGTTTCTTGTAACTTGTTGCAACAGCTTACTATTTATGAACTTGAATATAATACACAGTCCTTAATAAATTGCCTTATTCTATATTTGGTATTGTAGGTAATTTATTGCTGTTACTCAACCTTTTTTAGAAATCACTATTAGTTCTTGTTACCTTTTAAATGAATGAAACCTACCTTACTGATAATGAAATTTTATCTTTTTTTGGGTTTCTTTTGATCATTTATGATTAAAAAATAAATTAAAAAATATATAACATGTATTTTAAGAAATCCTATCTATTTGGATTTTGAATTATCAACACTGTTTTTGCCAAAGCTTCCTTTCAGATATTTTTTCTTTTAAATTAGACCTGGTTGGGAGTCCTAAGAAAAAAAAAGAAATGTTTGCCATAACAAAGAGATATTTCATGGTGTACATATAAGCATTTTAGTAGTAAGATTTTATTTTGATAGTTTCTTTAATTCAAAACTTGGTTTAACATAAAAATAATATTTTATGTGTGCCTTTTTATCTCAGATTGAAATAAATACAAAAACTGAGGAGATTGTATGAAGGGAACTCATGTGCATTTTTAATCTCATATATTACATATCTTTGTATGATGGATAAGAGTTGGATGACCGCACAAAAGTGGACTGAACAGTATGTTAAGGGAGTTCAAGTTTTTATGGAATTCGTTGCTGATCATATGGGTAAAGAATGTGAGGTTAGATGTCTATGTATTGATTGTTTGAACCTATATATCAAGAGTCAGGATGTGGTTCATAATCATTTACTAATTCAGGGGATGGATGCAGATTATACTAGATGGATATTTCATGGAGAACATATAACTTTTAAAATTTCAAGACCATATGAAACTTTTTACCATCATGATGATGTGGATGATGATAGTGTGCCATGCAATGACATAGATGAGGATAATGGAGTCCATGAAATGCTAAATGATTTTGAAAATTTTGTAAATAATTATCACATGGATCATAATAATGGTGTGTCAGATCTTAATGGAAATGATAGTTCGCAAGATGTATTTGCTAAACTTTTGAGGGATGCTGAAAGAGCACTATATCCGGGTTGTTCAAAGTTTTCTACTTTGTCATTTTTGGTGAAGTTACTCCATATGAAAGTTTATAATAAATGGAGCAACAAATCATTTGACATGTTACTTAAATTACTAAAAGAAACATTGCTAGAAGGGGAGACACTTCCTAAGTCCCACTACGAGACAAGAAATGTGTTGCATGGTTTGGGTTTGGGATATGAAGCTATTCATGCATGCAAGTATGATTGTGCATTATTTTGGAAGGAGTTTGAAAATCATGAAGAGTGTCCTATTTGTTGTACATCTAGATGGAAAATTAATGATGGTAAGGGTAAGAAAGTGCCATATAAGATATTGCGTTACTTTCCATTAAAACCAAGGTTGCAACGCCTTTTTATGTCAAAGGAAACTGCCTTAGAGATGCGATGGCATAAGGATAAACGTATAGATGATGGAAATGTGTTGAGACATCCAGCCGACTCAGAAACTTGGAAAATGTTCGATAATGATTTTTCATGGTTTGCTGCAGATCCTCGTAATGTTAGACTTGGTCTTGCTACTGATGGTTTTAATCCATTTGGTAATATGAGTACATCATATAGCATGTGGCCAGTTATTTTGGTGCCATACAACTTGCCCCCTTGGAAATGTATGAAGGAGAAATCTTTCATGATGTCATTGCTTATTCCAGGCCCCCTAGCACCTGGAAAAGATATCGATGTATATATGCAACCTTTGATAAATGAATTAAAAGACTTATGAAATTGGTGTGCAGACATATGATGCTTGCAGTAGATCAAATTTTCAATTACATACTGCAATGTTATGGACTATAAATGATTTTCCAGCATATGGAAATGTATCTGAATGGAGTACAAAAGGATATATGGCATGTCCGGTTTGTAATTACCAGACATATTCTCATAAGTTAAGAAGTAAAATTTGTTACATGGGGCATCGACGTACTTGCCACATGATCATAGTTGGCGAAAAAGTAAGAAGTTTGATGGAAAGATTGAGCATCGAATGCCGCCACAAGAGTTATCTGGGATGATATATTGCGACAATTGGCAAGCTTAAAAGATATGCAACAAGGAAAGCATCCAAACAATAGAAAGAGAAAACGTTCTCCAGTCGAGTTGAATTGGACTAAACGAAGTATTCTTTTTAAGTTGCCATATTGGACAAAATTGAAATTGAGGCATAACTTGGATGTTATGCATACAGAAAAGAATATTTATGATAATATTCTAGGTACATTGTTGAACATTGATGAAAAAACAAAAGATACTTTGAAGGCAAGGCAAGACTTGAAAGACATGAATATAAGGAAGGAATTACACTTAATACAGAGAAGTGATGGCTCATATATCATTCCACCTGCTTGTTATACTTTAACTAAGAACGAGAAACTATATTATGTGAGTTTTTTAAGTCAGTGAAGTTCCCAGATGGATATGATTCAAATATCTCTTGGTGTGTGAATGTGAATGAAGGAAAAGTCATGGGTTTAAAAAGTCATGATTGCCATGTTATTCTTCAAAGGATACTTCCTGTTGGCATTCGTGGATGCTTGCGAAGGGATGTGTGTATTGCACTAGCAGAGTTGGGAGATTTTTTTCAAAGCTTATGTTCCAAGACACTTAATATGGAAGAAGTACAGAAATTGAAAAAAAAAATTGTATTGATCCTTTGCAAGCTTGAAATGATTTTTTCACCTGCTTTCTTTGATGTCATGGTGCATCTGGCAATTCATCTACCCAATGAGATAATACTTGGGGGTCCTGTACAATTCTGATGGATGTTTCCTATTGAAAGGTAATGTGAATGGTTAAACTATAATTTATTTGTAGTTGTCATTGAGATAAGAAATGAATATATTTTTAACACATTATTTGTTTATTTGTTTCATTAGATTTTTGGGAAATCTTAAAAAAAATGTGTGAAACAGACCTCGTCCTGAATGTTCAATAGCTGAAGCTTATATTGCCAGTGAATGTTTTGCTTTTTGCTCAGTTTATCTTCATGGAATTGAGACTCATTTCAATAGAGAGGAAATGAATTGTGATATAGTAGAAGATAGCGGGTTATCTGTTTTCTCTCATCGATTTAGATCACTTGGAGCAGCAAAATATGTTCAAATGTCATCCAATGAACTCGAGATAGCTCATTGGTATGGGCTATCTAATTGTGAGGAGTTAGAGCCTTATCTTGAGTAAGTATTTATTAGTGCATATATCTTAGATGTACAAATCAATGGTTATATGTTTGTAAATTAATTACAATGCTACTTGATAGAAAACATTTGGAGGATCTTAAGAGAGAATGCACAACTTATGTAGAGAGAAGACAAATGGAGCAATTCCCATCGTGGTTTAAAAAGCATGTAAGTAAATTATCATAATGTTGAGTGCATATCTACATTAACTATATATTAACTAAATATATCTTGTTTTTTTTGTAGATGACATGCTTGTTTAACCAAAAGGCATCAGAAGCAACGGTGGCATTATATTCATTAGCATGTGGACCTCACATTTGTGTTAGAAAATATGCCGGTTGCATTATTAATGGTATTAGGTTTCACACAAGAGATTGTGATGACCGCCGTAGAAGACAAAATAGTGGGGTGACTGTAGAAGGAAATAATGGAGATGATGTCATTGACTACTATGGCATGATCAATGAGATCATAGAGTTAGAATATATAAGAGATAAGAGGGTAGTTATTTTCAAATGCATTTGGTTTGATGTTGGGAATAAGAGGTCCATCATACAAATAGATGGCAAGATTATTAGTATTAACTTGAGCAAAACATGGTTTGATAATGATCCTTTTGTACTTGCTACACAAGCAAAACATGTCTTCTATCTCAATGATACCAAATTAGGAAAAAATTGGCAAGTTGTGCAAAAATTCAAACATCGGCATATATTTGATATTTCAGAAAATCAAGATAATGAGCTAAATGTGAATGAGCTGAATGTGAATGATGAAGTGTATCAAGATAATGAGCTGAATGTAAGTGATTCAATTGTTGAAAATCTAGATGTTGAACCTTTAGTTAGACGTGATGTCGAGCCAGATATTATTGAAGCTAATATAGTACACACAATAGATGGAGTGCATGAAAAGGTCAATGAGTTTCTCATAGATGATGATTTAGAAGATGAAACATTGATAGAATATTGTGATGATGCAGACATAACTACTTATGATGATCATGATAGTGACATTGATGAAGATACATAGTTAATATCTTCATTTTCATGTAATAAATGATTATACATCATCTTTATTTTCATCATTATTTTTTTATATTTGCTTGTGTTCATTATTTGTACTAACTTGTTTAACTATTTATTTGTAGTGATACTTGAGAATGGTTCCAGGATTGAAACGCCGTACAAGGGCCGATTCCAAAAATGCTCATTCCACCGAACCTACCCTAATAGTAGAGCCATCTACATTTTTGTCTCAACAAAATGCTTCTAACTCACCCCCCATTGAGTTTATAGTACCACCTAGTCAGTCCAGTTCTATAGCTACAAATGAGCCATGTGTGCCACTTAATACATCTAATTCTACATAAGGTGATATAGTTATTTTTTAATTAAGTCCTTTGATTTCCAAAGAAAAAATTTTTTATTTATATTTTCAAATGTTTACAGGTTCTGCATCAACGAGGAAGGGTCGTGGTCCTACACACGGTATTGGTTTGAGTAAGATGAAAAAAATACTAGGTAAAAATTTGATAGTAGTGATTGATGTAGACCAAGGGAGACCAGTTGATCAAGTGCAATCAGCAAAATTCTCTAGTGAAGTGGGTTTTGTTTCTCGTCAATGTATGCATGTGCCTAAAAAATTTAAGGATCTAAATGAAGATGACTTAAATCCTGCATTTGATAGGTTGGAGGTAAGACATTTTTTATGAATTTTCATATAAAGTTATAGAATCTTGTTATGAACATGAGGACATGGAAGTATTTTTAGGTTGCCCATGTAAGAGCCAATTCTTTTATACATTATATGTTTCTTATTGTTGAAGATTACTGCATGCACATAGAATGATGGTGCTTTTTTTTTGTTTATATAATTTATAGAGCAAATTGAAGATTCAGGATTTGAGAGAGGACTCGGAAGTAGCGAAATGTGTGCTTCAAAGAATGCAAGCACGTGGCAAGGATGCGAGGTCAAACTTACGAAAGCATTATTTGAAATTTAGCTCTAATACAGAAGCAAGGCGAAATAAGCCGTCTATATATCTCAACAGAATTGGGATGAGCTATGTGATTATTGGTCTAATCCTCGTGTGAAGGTTTATAACCTTCTACCTAGTAACAAAATTTGATTTTTTATTTTTATTAGTCCATATGCTAACGAACATAGTTACTAACATTTGAAAGTTGTTTGTATTTTTTTATCTCAAGGAAATTTGTTCAATCAATGCTGCAAATCGAGCAAAGGCAAAGATGATGCATAAAACAGGATCTATGGCATTTGTAGCAGTACGACATGAAATTGTAAGAGACTATTTTATAACTTTTATATTATTAGATAGAGTTTAGGTTTTAATAAATTTATTGACTTTGGTGTAATATTAGTCACAAAAGGAGCTCAATGGGGAAGAGTGTGACAGAATTACCTTGTTCAAGCGCACTTACTGTAATTTAGCAGGTGTATGGGCAAACTCTTATGCAGAGGAGTGTTATGTAAGTTAACATGTTTAGTTTCATTCATTATACAAATTTTCAAATTTTCAAGTTTTAATCATATAACGACTTTTGTCTTAGAATGACATGCAAAGGTTATTAGCCGAGTCTGAAATTGAAGGAAACTCTATAACTATGGATGAGATTTGTGACAAAGTATTGGGAGTAAGATCTGGATACATTAAGGGACTTGGGCATGGTTTGAAGCCACAACAAGCCTCAAGATCAAAGTTTAAGTTAAACCAACTTGAAGAACAATTAAAAGAATCTCGATTGGAGAATGACAAGTTGAAAGAAAATGTGGATGAACTCAGGGACAGGTTGGATCAGCAAGGACATCTAATCGAGATGTTACTTGCTGCACAGGATCAATCCGTAACCAGACCATTATGGTAATTTATCATCTTTTAATTTTATAAATTAATGATATGTAAAATATTAATCTTGTTTTACTTGATATGGTTACATTCTTATTTTTGCAGAAAAAGTATACTTAGAAATGGCGTTCAACAACATGTCTTCAGTCTTTTGGGGTAAGTGTTGTAGCCTAAATTATCTCAAGTATCTGCTTCTCATTTTTGTATCATGGTTGTTAGTTGTACCTGTGTTAATGGATACTTGGTCTGCTAAAGATTACTAGAAATTAAAACAAAGAGCTGAAGCATGTGTCTTGCTAGATTCTATACATACTTTTAACTTTATATTGATTTTACATCTTTTATCACAATATATACTATGCATATGTGCCATAAAGATGGATTCGATTCTTAATTTGGAAATTAGCTTTCAGACTATGTTACTTTATTTTAATGTCAGAAGAACTCTTAAATGGTAGCTTTGCATAATCTCGAAAGAGAGAGAGAGAGAGAGAGAGAGAGAGAGAGGAGAGAGAGAGAGAGAGAGTTTGCCCTTCCTCCCAAATCTCTCAACTAGAAAAAAACCTTAGGGATAAGAATACTAGCATATGGCCCTAAAACCGAGCTTCTTGATGTTGTGACCCACCTGAGAAATATTTGTATTTTTACATTGAGCTTTTTATTCTCTTTGCTTTCATTTCTTGGACAAAATATTTACATATACTTGGGAGCACCTAGATATCCGTTTCAAAAATTTTGCATCAATAGACAAAATATGCATATTAAAAATGGGATACAATGTACACTATGAAGTAGAAGTATGTATAAAACCACAATGTATGGGTCATCATGTGTTAAAAGTATGCACATAGTTTTGTAAGTGTGCATTGAAAATTGGCATGCATGCAGTAGCAAATAACATCTAAAACTCATCAAATAACAACCAAAACCTGTGAAAGTTCCAATACACAGAATTCATGCAATTTTCAGATGTGTATCGTAGTTATGTGCACTCTTGATATTCAAATCTAGGGCCCAAAGCACTGTCAATTGGAGAGGGTAACATTTTAATTCCATGAAAATAGCACTAGAATCAAAGATAGAGGCCCTTAAAATATACCCCACCCTAGCAAAAAACTAAAAGAAGAAAAAGAAATGCATAATTGATTACATGATGAAATATTGAGGAGTGGAGTAGGATATATTTCACCAACTAGTATTCCTCTAATAAGATAAATACATGGGGAGAATATGGTACCTGTTCATCTCTACTCTAATAATCTTACATAGATACAAGTTTTAGAAATCATGTAACCTTGAATTTTTAGCCCTTGGAATATTCTGGACTTTTCAGATAGCCAAACTATCAGTTCATAATCATGCCCTACCAATAGAATTTAGTATAGGTCCTGTAAGTTATGATTACCTTACAGCTCATGATAAAGAGTATACATAAAAATATGACATGTTTGTGTTTGCTTGTACCATTGGTTAATATTATTTTGACATCTACAGGATGATGTTTACATGAAAAATTTAGATAAAAGAGATTGGGTGTCCATATGGTCTTTATCTAGTTTCAGGAAACATGCGATGCTTTATGCTAGGATATAATTTGGTTTGCACTAAGAAAAAAGGCTTGTGAGTGACACATTGATATTGTTCATGATATTTTATGAGCTAGCAACAAGTGCCAGGTAGTTGTACTAAGATATCTAAATTTCTAGTCACAATGGCCTTGCACGAACAATAGCACTAAACCAGTTATAGATGGTGTTGCAATTAATATTTATGAATTAATTAGATTTTGGTGCATGAAGCGGAGAAGTGCAAGGGATGAGTGAAGACATCTAAAATAATTAGATTTTGGTGCATGAAGTGGAGAAGTGCTTTTAATGTGTTATGTGAGCAGGACAATGCTTTGGATTTAAATGAAAAATCTCGATAAATGGCAGTAACATATAAAACATTACATAGTTCAGAATTCAGAAGTTGAGTATTGAAATAGGCTCAAGCACTTCATTATAAAAAATTCGGTAAAGAGTATGGTATTTCATTAGTTCTTTACTTGTTTGATCTTCTAAAAAGATGTACTAACCTCCATTATATTTCATTAGTTCATTACTATCGCTGTTCTCTTTTTTATATATGATCAGTTTAAAATATTCATAAATAAAGACTTATCTGTTATATTTATTCATGCATGTTGATAATTTGGAGCACAAAATCTATTGAAGTGCAAATTTTGTGCAATCCTGCTCATGTTTTAGAAATGTTCGGCTATTTATTTTTGAATATGTCTGATCTTTTGAAGAGCAGTGAATGTATTTTTGATGTCAACAACTGTTTATGATTCCAATTTGGATATTATAGCCAAACATTTTGCTCATTTTGGATTATTGTATGTATTGACAAATTTATATTCAAGACTATAAGTATTTGGATCTCTTTCACTAAATTTTGTTAAATTTCATTGATTTTGTAGATTTTCAGTTATAAAGAGTTTATAACAATGATGAGTAGCTTTGAATATAGGTGACATCAAGAATATACAAATGTATCAAATAGGCATTGGTGAAAAAAAAAGGATTTTTTTGACCAAAAAGTTGGTTGTTAATATTTTTTATTTCTTAAAATCCAAAAGTTGGTTGGTAAAGGTTTTCTTCCAACTTTTATGTCATACATATTTCAACCAAAGAAAATGGTTGATAATAGTATAAATTTTTTTTTCTAGTTTAATGTCAACCAAAGTATTGGTTGTTCATGTTGTACTAAATATTTAACGACCAAAATAGTTGGTTAGTAAAGGTTTTCCTCTAACTTTTATGTCATATATATTTCAACCAAAAAAAAATGGTTCGTGTTACGGCCGTAACAGTGACGTGGCCAGGCTCAGATACCGCCGAATGCGATCGAGCCACGTGGAGGTTTCTCCGGCCGAGTCAGCGCCACGTCTTTAAGACCACACCGCCCGACGACTTTCTAAGGCAAACTGCCCTCGCCGAGGTCGAGCTCGGCTCGGAGTTCCTCTACCACCTCGTTGGCGCTCAAACCGGAGGGGTCCGCCTAAGTGAGGTCGGCCAAACCCAGGCGACCTCCTGCCACCTCGCCAGGTGTCCACCCAGGAGGGGTCCACCTGGGCCGAGGTCGGCCGGTCCTTCGCCCCTTTGCCAGGTGGCCCCCGGAGACGGGCCCACCTCGGCCGAACCCAGGCGACCTCCTGCCACCTCGCCAGGTGTCCACCCAGGAGGGGTCCACCTGGGCCGAGGTCGGCCGGTCCTTCGCTCCTTCGCCAGGTGGCCCCCGGAGACGGGCCCACCTCGGCCGAAGCCAGGCGACCTCCTGCCACCTCGCCAGGTGTCCACCCAGGAGGGGTCCACCTGGGCCGAGGTCGGCCGATCCTTCGCTCCTTCGCCAGGTGGCCCCCGGAGACGGGCCCACCTCGGCCAAAGCCAGGCGACCTCCTGCCACCTCGCCAGGTGTCCACCCAGGAGGGGTCCACCTAGGCCGAGGTCAGCTGGTCCTTCGCCCCTTTGCCAGGTGGCCCCCGGAGACGGGCCCACCTCGGCCGAAGCCAGGCGACCTCCTGCCACCTCGCCAGGTGTCCACCCAGGAGGGGTCCACCTGGGCCAAGGTCGGTCGATCCTTCGCTCCTTCGCCAGGTGGCCCCCGGAGACGGGCCCACCTCGGCCAAAGCCAGGCGACCTCCTGCCACCTCGCCAGGTGTCCACCCAGGAGGGGTCCACCTAGGCCGAAGTCGGCTGGTCCTTCGCTCTTCGCCAGGTGGCCCCCGGAGACGGGTCCAACTCGGCCGAGGTCAGGCCGCCCGTACGAAGAAGGTCCCAGGGAAGGAGGCGCAGGCCCCGAGGTCATCCCTCGGGCCGTACGCATCACAGACGGTGCCTCGTACGGATTGGGCGGCACGCGGAACACCATTTGCATCGGCCCGACAGGTCCCGCAGTCGAGAGGCGCGATTCTGACCAAGCAGGCCCCACATATGGATGGCGTCCGCACTCGGGAAAGAGAGCACTCTCGTTGGGCCCGAGGTCTGACCGGCCGCCTTACCAGCGCCGCCCGCCCCCCTTTCCTAACTTTGCCTTTTCCTTGCTGGGCTCGGCGGACGAGGTCGGAAAGCCGCCTGGCCCTTCTCACCGAAAAGGGGAAAGAGAAAGGGACGGGGGAGGGGAGCCTCCCAAGAGGAGAAGACAGGCGAGCGACGGGAGGAGATAAAAGGGAGGAATCTGGGGACGACAAGGTAAGCAACAAGCCTGGGGACAAAGCAGAAGCAGCAGCAAAAGGCCTCGCCCCGAGAGTGAGACCAGAGATCCCGAGAGGGGATCACTTGGCGTGAGCTCGACAGGGAGGCCCAGCCGAGGTTCTGGTCCCCAGAGCGACTCTCTCACCAGTAAACTCTCTAAGTCTGGAACCCTCTCGGGGGGACCGGGCTGGAGAGTCTGTTCATTCTCGTCGCCTACTGACTTGACCGTCGGAGCTCCCTCGCCGGGATCCCCGGCCAGGGTCTTCTAACTACTTCTTGCAGGTTCGCAGCAGCCGGGGAGGCTCCCTCGCTAGGCGGTCAGGCAGGATCCACGGACTGGAGCCACGGGCGCGACGGCGAGAGCGGCAACAGATTGGCACGCCAGGAAGGGGGGCAGGACACCAAACCCAAGCGGGGGCCAGCTTTCTGCAGGTGTCGCGCTCTCTGACAATGGTGGTCACTCGTGGCCGCGAGGCGTCCACCAGCCGCGTGGGGGAGGTTCACTCCCCTCCAGGGGCCCACAGCCCGGAGAGGGAGCTTCCAGCTCCCCCTCCTCTTCCACCACAGCCTACCCCAACGGACGGACCCCTTGCGGCCGTCATCCAACAGCTGCAGACCTTGACCTCGGCGGTCCGGCAGCTTCAGCATCAGCAGGTCCCTGGCCACGCAGCCGCAGCCAGGGACCCCCGCGGCACGAGCCGCGGGGCAGCGTGGGAGCCTGCGCTCCATCCAGGACAGGCCATCCCATCCGAGGGCCGTCTCCAACCCCCGGGGGAGCCACCAAGCTCCCGCAAAAAGAAACTACTCCGGATCAGAGGATCACGAGAGTCGATCCCCGGCCGACGAGGCCAAAACGGCGCATCGCAGCAAGCGACGCCGAGGCCTGACTTCGCGCCGAGACCAATCGGCGCCCCCTTCACCCGCAGCCTCGGTGGAAGACTCCACCGACGAAGCCATCAGGCGCCAGGCCGAGAGGCGCCTGGAGGAGCATGAGCGCAAGCTGGCGGAGTTCGCCCGCCGATTTGCCGACCTGCAGAACTAGTCGGCAGACCCGGCGGGCTACGACTCTCGCCCCCCTTTCTCTGAAGAAATCCAAGCGGAACTGATCCCAAAACGGTTCCGCATGCCGCAGGTGGATCCCTACGACGGGACCACCGACCCTCTGGACCATCTGGAGAGCTACAAAGCTCTCATGAGGGTCCAGGGGGCCACTGACGCTCTTCTGTGCATCGCCTTCCCGGCCACCCTTCGGAAGGCCGCTCGAGTCTGGTTCACCCGCCTCGAGCCCGGATCCATTTGCTCCTTCCATCAGCTGGAAGGAAAGTTCGTGGCACACTTCGACGCTTGCCGAAAGGTGCCGAGAGAGGTGGACAGCCTCTTCTCCATCCGCCAGCAGGACCAGGAGCTGCTCCGGGACTACATCACCCGGTTCAAGACCGCAGCCCTGGAAATCTACAGCCTGGACGAGCCCGTCGCCATGCTGGCTTTGAAGCGCGGGCTCAAGACGTCCCTGCCTGACCTACTCCCTGGACAAGAAGCCGCCCAGGACGTACTCCGAGCTCCTCCTCCGCGCCCACAAGTACATCCGAGCGGAGGAGGCCGACCGCACCGTCGAGAGTTGGACGGGAAGACTCCGAAGAGGCCGCCCCCAAGAGACACCCCGGGAGCTCGGAAGCCCGGGCCATCTGCCGACCCTCGCCCGAATCCAAGGCCGAGGGGCGAGGCCACTCCCGAGCGGAGGTACACCCCTCTCCTCGCACCTCGGACGAAAATCCTCTTGGAAATCGAGGGCGAGCGCTACCTCCGCCGACCTCCTCCTCAGAACCCGAGAGCTGTCCGAGACAAATCGAAGTACTGCCAGTTCCACCGCGAGCACGGGCACGACACGGAGGAGTGTCGCAACCTGAAGCGGGAGATCGAGGAGCTGATTAAGAGGGGCTACCTCAGGAAGTTCGTCAAGAACGAGGCCCCCTCGGAGGGGCAGCCGCTCGCGACCTTATCGCCGTCCCTGCAATCGATAACCGCCCAACGGAGAAGCCCGTGGGCATGATCTCGCGCGGGGTCGGTCGAGCGGCGAAGAGAGCCAGGGAAGTCGGGAACCCAGAGAATGTAATCCCTCCCGAGGGGGGGAGGGTAATGACAATGTAAACAACGATGCCGTGGTGGTCGAGATGACCATCGCGAAGCATCCTGTACATCGAATCATGGTGGATAGTGGAAGCTCAGCTGACATACTTTTTTATGACGCTTTCTCTCGGATGAACTTGTCCCCCGATCAGCTGAAACGGTGCACACCCCCTGGTAGGTTTTACAGGGGATTCCGTGGGAGTCGAGGGGGAGATCACTCTCCCGGTCACCGCCGGATCCCCACCCCGGCAGGTGACCGTCCTAATAACATTTACCGTCGTCAGGCTCCCTTCGCCTTACAACGCCATTCTCGGGCGTCCCGGGCTCAACCAACTGGACGCCACAATCTCCACGAGAAGGTTGTTGGTACAGTTTCCCACGCCTTCCGGGCTCGGGGAGATGAAGGGGACGACCCAGCCAGTCCCGCTCTGCCTCCAAACGGTCCCGAGCGCCCGGGGCGCGGAGCTCGCCCCCGGTATCGACGACCTCGATCTAAGGGAGAAGGAACCCAGGGGAGGGCCTGTAGAGCGCCTGCTGACTTTTCCCTCGGTTCGGATCCCCTGAAGACGGTGCAGGTCGGGGCCCAGCTCCCTGAAGAAGAACGAACCCGCCTGCTGGAGTTCCTCCGCGCCAACGCTGAGTGTTCGCCTGGTCAGCAGCCGACATGCTGGGCATCCCGCCCGAGGTCATCATGCACAGGCTAAACATGGACCCAAATTGCCGCCCGGTCCGCCAGAAGAAGAGAAGCTTCGCCATGGAAAGGCAGAAGGCGATCAACGAGGAAGTGGAGAAGCTCTTCGCCGCTGGTTTCGTTCGAGAGGTCCAGTATCCCAGTTGGCTGGCAAACGTGGTCATGGTAAAAAAGAGTAGTGGTAAATGGAGGATCTGTGTGGACTACACCGACCTCAACCGAGCTTGCCCAAAGGACAGCTTCCCTCTTCCAAAGATCGACCAGCTGGTCGACACCACCTCGGGGCATCGCCTCCTGTCGTTCATGGATGCCTTCTCCGGATACAACCAGATCCGAATGAGCCCGGAGGACGAAGAGCACACCGCCTTCATAACTGACCGCGGAACTTTTTGCTACAGGATGATGCCATTCGGCCTCAAGAACGCGGGGGCGACGTACCAACGCCTGGTCAATAGAATTTTCAAAGACCAGATAGGCCGCAACATGCAGGTGTACGTGGACGACATGCTGGTAATGAGCAAACCGATTCGGACCACGTGGCTGACTTGGCGGAGACGTTCGGCAACCTCCGACGCCATCAGATGAAGCTGAACCCGGCGAAGTGCGCCTTTGGCATCTCCGCTGGGAAATTCCTAGGATTTATGGTGACCTAAAGAGGAATCGAGGCCAACCCGGAGAAGGTCCAGGCCATCCTGGATATGGAGCAGTGCGTCTCCAAGAAGCAAGTGCAGCAACTAACCGGCCGAGTTGCGGCCCTCAGCCGCTTTATCTCCAGGTCGGCGGACCGCTGCCGTCCCTTCTTCAAGGTGCTGAGGAAGATGAATGACTTTGCTTGGACCGAGGAATGCCAGCAGGCCTTCGAGGAGCTGAAGAAGACGCTTGCATCGCCACCGTTGCTGTCCAGGCCCGAGGAGGGAGAGGAGCTTATCCTCTACCTAGCGGTTACCCCGGAAGCCGTCAGCTCAGTCTTGGTTCGAACCGATGGCCAGGGGGTCCAGCGACCGGTGTACTATACCAGCAAGCTTCTCCGTGACGCGGAACTCAGGTATTCTCGGCCCGAGAAACTTATTTTTGCGCTAATAGTGTCTGCCCAGCATCTCAGGCCCTATTTCCAAGCGCACCCCATCGCTGTCCTGACGGATCAACCGCTGAAAGCGGTGCTCAGCCGACCCGATACTTCGGGACGATTAGCGAAGTGGGCACTAAAGCTCAGCGAGTTTGACATTACGTACAAGCCAAGGTCAGCCATGAAGGCACAGGTGCTGGCCGACTTCTTGGTCGAATGTGCAGGCTTGGGCAAGGAGCCCGAGGAAGGCCCCTCAGGCCGGTCGATGGAGATAGGCACCGACGAGCCCGGAGAGGATGCCTGGATCCTCCATGTGGACGGAGCCTCAAACTCCGGCAGGAGCGGGGCTGGGCTCATCCTTGCCAACAGCGACGAGGTCGTCGCCGAATGCGCACTCCATTTCCAATTCCCCGCGACAAATAACCAGGCGGAGTACGAAGCACTTCTTGCCGACTGAGAGTCTCCCGCGAGCTGGGCGTAACCAACCTCAAGGCTTTCACTGATTCCCAGCTCGTGGCAGGACAGGTATCCGGGGAGTACGTCGCACATGACCCCTAAATGGCGAAATACTTGGAGCTCGTCAAGGAGGGCGCGTCCAGGTTCCGGCGCTTCAACATCTTCCATATCCCCGCGGGAGAACGCCCGCGCGGATGCTCTCTCTCGACTGGCGACCCTGCCGGACACGATGCTGGGACGCGCTCATGTGGAGCGCCTTGAGATCCCAAGCCTCGAGGCACCGGTGGAGGTCCATCAGGTCAGCCATGAACCCAGCTGGGTAGACAAGTACGCCGCATACATCACCAGTGGCACCCTGCCGGAGGACCGCGAGGGGCTCGCCTCATCAGGAAGAAGGCCGTGCGGTTCGTCCTGATGGACGGGCAGTTGTATCGAAGATCCTACTCCTACCCCCTCCTCAAGTGCGTAGGACCCACGGAAGCCAAGCTTGTGCTCCAGGAGATTCACGAAGGCGTCTGCGGGAACCACGTGGGGGGCAGGGCATTGGCGTACAAGGCCCTCCGTCAGGGCTACTTCTGGGAGACAATGAAGGAAGACGCCGCTGACTTCGTGAAGAAGTGCGACCGGTGCCAGCGTCACGCCACGGTGCAACGGCAGCCCTCCAACCCAATCTCCCAGCTCTCAGCCCCTGGCCGTTCGCCCAGTGGGGGATGGACCTCCTCGGCCCGTTCCCGTCAGCGTCTGGATAGCGGAAGTTCTTGATAGTGGCCATCGACTACTTCAAGTGGGTCGAGGCCGAACCCTGGCGAGGATCACCGAAGCAAACGTCGCCAAGTTCTTTTGGAAGTCCATCGTCTGCCGCTTCGGCCTCCCCCACATCGTGGTCACTGACAACGGACGCCAGTTCGACTGCCGGGAGTTCGAAGAATTCTGCAGCGACCTCGGCATCAGGCATCGCTTTACCTCGGTGGCGCACCCCCAGACCAATGGGGAGGCCGAAGTCACGAACAGGACCATTCTTCAGGGCCTCCCACGCGGCTGGACCAGGCCAAGGGCAGGTGGGCCGACGAGCTCCCCAGCATCCTCTGGGCATACCACACCACCCCGAGGATGGCTACCGACGAAACCCCGTTCAACCTCGTCTTCGGAGCCGAGGCAGTCATCCCGATCGAGCTCAGCCTACCCACACTGCGTGTGGAGCAATATGACGAGGACAGAAAACCCAGCCAGGATGATGCTCAACCTTGACCTTCTCGAGGAAACGAGGGACAAGGCCCGAGTTCGAATGGCGGCGTATAGGCAACGTGTGGCCAGGTATTACAACTCCCGAGTGCGGCCGAAGGTTTTTTGTCGGAGATTTGGTCCTCCGGTGCGCTGAAGCTTCCCAACCGCGGGAATGCGACAAGCTCTCGCCCAACTGGGAGGGCCCCTACCGGGTGGCAGAAGCCCTCCCTCATGGTGCATACTACCTGGAGGAGTTGGGAGGTGCCAGGTTCCCCCGAACGTGGAACGCCTCGAACCTAAGAATGTATTATCAGTGATGTAAGGTTCCCTACTCTCGTAATAAAGTTTCCCCACTTCAAACGCTCCCTTCTCCCTTCGATGAGAAAGCCTACGGCATCGGGTTCAGTCTGGAGATCCTGGGCTTCGGCCTGGAAGGTGGCGCGGAACCCAGTTCACCCACGCAAGCCCGGAGAATAGCTCGGCAAGCCGCGCAAGGCTTGAGAAAGCCTGCGGCCCCGGGGTTCAGTCCGGAGATCCTAGGTTTCGGCCTGGAAGGTGGCACCGAACCCAGTTCGGCCATGCAAGCCCGGAGAACAGCTCGGCAAGCCATGCAAGGCTTGAGAAAGCTGCGGCCTCGGGGTTCAGTCCGGAGATCCTGGGCTTCGGCCTGGAAGGTGGCACCGAACCCAGTTCGGCCACGCAAGCCCGGAGAACAGCTCGGCAAGCCGCGCAAGGCTTGAGAAAGCCTGCGGCCCCGGGGTTCAATCCGGAGATCCTGGGCTTCGGCCTGGAAGGTGGCACCGAACCCAGTTCGGCCATGCAAGCCCGGAGAACAGCTCGGCAAGCCGCGCAAGGCTTGAGAAAGCCTGCGGCCCGGGGTTCAGTCCGGAGATCCTGGGCTTCGGCCTGGAAGGTGGCACCGAACCCAGTTCGGCCACGCAAGCTAGGAGAGCAGCTCGGCAAGCCGCGCAAGGCTTGAGAAAGCCTGCGACCCCGGGGTTCAGTCCGGAGGTCCCGGGCTTCGGCCTGGAAGGCGGGGCAGAAACCATGTCGCCCACGCGAGTATGAAGGCGATCCCAAAGACGGACCCGCTTGAGGCCTACTCTGCCGCCACGCGACCTGGGAGGCCCCAACCTTCGGTTTGAGCAATGGAAGGTCCGGGCCTGCGATCGTTTCAGCATTCCATGCCAACATCTCAAAAAAAAAAAAAAAAAAAAAAAAAAAAAAAAGAAGGGGAGATGGGATGAACTCGAGGTTTGGTCAAAGAAAACTTTCATTGATTCAAGCAACCAGTACAAGCCGGGAGTCCCGACAGGCCGGGAATCCCCAAAAAGAAGAAGAAGAAAAAGAGAAAACACGACTATAACTACGAAGCGGGCGAAAGACAATGGGCTCAGTGTGGTGCGGGGTCGGAGCCCTCCGCCGGGGGTGCTGGCGCTGCTTCCTCGACTTCTGCGGCGGCCGGCTCTTGAGGCTGCTCCGGAGCCACGGCTTCGCTAGCCGACGGGGCCGCAAGAGTGGCGTCGGCCGCACCGGAGGCCTTGCTCTCGACTCCTTGCCTCCTGCCTCCGAGCACCACCCCGCTGAGGTCGAGCTCGGGGAAGAAGGCCCCCACCTTCTCCCGGCATATCCGGAACCCCTTCAGGAAGGAGTCCACGGCGGCCTCCCGGACCTCCGATGTGTACTCGTCGGAAGCCCGGAATTTCGGGATGGCCTCCTGCGCCTCCCGCTTCGCGGCCTCCAGGAGTCCGTTGATGTACGCACTCCGGTCCTTCGCCGCGCTTGCCTCTCGCCGGCCTCCTCCAGCTGGCGCTCCAGCCACTGGGAGTGGGCCTGCAGGCGAGCCTTCTCCGCCGCGTCCTCCTCCGTACGACGCTGGTAGGAGATCCTCTCCTCCGACAAGGAAGCCTCCAGCTCCTTGTTCCGCCCCTCAGAATGCGCCAGGTCGGACTGGAGGGCTTGGTTGCTGGCTGCAGCTCGACCCCCTTTTCCATGAGGTCCTTGACATCGGCCGCGAGCTTGCCGAGCTTCTTCTCCTTCTCGGCGTCCCTTTTTGCGTTCCCTACGAGGAAGTTCCTCAGTAGGAGAACGTCATTCCCGATCTGCACCAACAAGAACAAACCAGGTCAGGAGAAAAGGAGACTAGGTCTCGAAAAAACAGAGAAAAAGGCGCTCGGGCTTACCGTGAAGAGCTGGGAGAATCCCGAGCAAGGCATCCGCATAATCCCGGCCGCCCCGAGCTCGGCGGTCCCGGGCGGTGGAGGCATACTCCATGATCTTTTTCGCGAGCCCTTTGTCGCGGATGACTGAACACCGGTGGGTGATCACCGGTGGCGGAGCTGTCAGGCCGGCTCCTGCGGTGGCTGCCCCCTCTTCTGAGGCCGCGGTCGACGGGCCGGCGGTGGCCACAGGCTGCGCCGTCGAGGCAGCGGCGACGACGGGACCGGCGCTGGACGGAGCTTCGGGCGGTGGAGCCCCCTCAACTGCGGCACCACCAGGTCGGGCAGCCGAGGCATCAGCGGCCCCGCCCTGAGGCAACCTGGGCGGGGGAGCGGCGGCCATCGGGCTGGGTGCGGTCGCCGGTGCGATCTCCCGGCCAGCCTCGGTACGAGCCCTCTTGGCCGCGGGCTCTTCTACCTCGGGGACATCTCTCTGGGCTGCGCCCTCGAGGAGGCTCTTCAGTGAAAACTTCATTCCTGCAATGCAAAAGAACAGAAGGTCAGCCGGCTCGGTCACGAAGAAAAAGGGGGTTGGAGTCAAAGTAGGGCCGAATCTCACCCGTCTCACGGACGAGACTGATCCCGGCCTCAAAAAGATTCTTCTCCGAAAGTAGAACATCGAGTGCCGGGACCACGTCGCTCAGGAGCTGGGAGTAGGCCTCCTGGTCCGCCGACTCAACCCGAGAGTTCCGGTTCGGAGACCGGTCCGGTTCACTCCAGGCCCAGTCGACATCTTCGACTGAGGCGAAGAAAAACCGGCTCTTCCAGCCCTTGACCGAGGAAGGGAGGTCGAACCGGAGACACCTGGGCCGGGGCGAAATATACCACCAGCCGTCATCGGTGGAGCACTTCTTCAGGGTGAACATGGCCCTGAAGAGGGAGAAACGGGCAACGAACCCGTGGAAGTGACAAAAGACTATAAAAGAGAAGATGACCCGGATGGCATTGGGAGCCAGCTGGGCCGGGACAAGCCGGAAGTGGCTGAGAAAAGAAAGGAAGAAGGGATGCAGAGGAAACCGAAGACCCCCAAGGAGGAAGTCTTCGTAGAAGGCTATGCGGCCGGGGCCACTCATGGTGACGCGCTCCCCGGACCGCGGAACAGACAGACGAATTGACCTCGGGATACCATAGGCATCCCGGAGCAGAGAAAGATCGCCTTCGGTCATGGTGGAAGCATGACCGGAGGGACCGACGGGAAGAAAAGGCGGAGCAGGAAGAGAACGAAGGGGCACGGCAGGGGCAACCAGAGGAGACCGGATCCCCCTAGGGATGCCAATGGTGACACCCCCGGGTTGCAGATGCCGGCGGATCTCTTCCGGGATCGTCTCCTCATCTGAGGAGGAAGAAGATGGAGTCCTCGGCCGGGATGGACCGGCCTCGTCCGGATTGGAAGAGACATGGCGACGGCGCGCCATGGAAAAGAGAAGGACAAAGGATCAAAGGGAAAAGAGAGAGAAGGAGGGGAACCGGAGAAGATGGAGGCACTCACCGAAAATACACCAGACGAGCGCAGGGCAACAGGAGTTAGCCTGCAGCAAACCGCCCGCGGAGCAAGGGGAAAGGCCTCGTTCTGGAAAGTCCCCTCCCTTTCAAACTCAGCCGACAGCGGCTGTACCCGTCATTCCACCTCGGGCCACTGGATGATCGCCACGTGGACGCACGCCCGACACCGACGCCTCGTTAGCAGGGTAACGGCCTCTGCCTCGAAGCGACGCATTTATTGCGGGCAAGTAGGCGACGCGTGGCGGCTTCCCATAGGGTTTCAGGCGCATCGAGCCACGGCGACGAGGATCGTGGCAATTATGATGCAAGATCTTCGCCTCCCCATGTCATGTCCGCATTTAATCCCGACGTTCCGTTCTACGACGCCCCGACGGAACGGCGGGCTGGGGGGCAACTGTTACGGCCGTAATAGTGACGTGGCCAGGCTCAGATACCGCCGAATGCGATCGAGCCACGTGGAGGTTTCTCCGGCCGAGTCAGCGCCACGTCTTTAAGACCAGATTCGGCAAGACCACACCGCCCGACGACTTTCTAAGGCAAACTGCCCTCGCCGAGGTCGAGCTCGGCTTGGAGTTCCTCTACCACCTCGTTGGCGCTCAAACCCGGAGGGGTCCGCCTAAGTGAGGTCGGCCAACCCAGGCGACCTCCTGCCACCTCGCCAGGTGTCCACCCAAGAGGGGTCCACCTGGGCCGAGGTCGGCCGGTCCTTCGCCCTTTGCTAGGTGGCCCCCGGAGACGGGCCCACCTCGGCCGAACCCAGGCGACCTCCTGCCACCTCGCTAGGTGTCCACCCAGGAGGGGTCCACCTGGGCCGAGGTTGGCCGGTCCTTCGCTCCTTCGCCAGGTGGCCCCCGGAGATGGGCCCACCTCGGCCGAAGCCAGGCGACCTCCTGCCACCTCGCCAGTTGTCCACCCAGGAGGGGTCCACCTGGGCCGAGGTCGGCCGATCCTTCGCTCCTTCGCCAGGTGGCCCCCGGAGACGGGCCCACCTCGGCCAAAGCCAGGCGACATCCTGCCACCTCGCCAGGAGTCCACCCAGGAGGGGTCCACCTAGGCCGAGGTCGGCTGGTCCTTCCCCCTTTGCCAGGTGGTCCCCGGAGATGGGCCCACCTCGGTCGAAGCCAGGCGACCTCCTGCCACCTCGCCAGGTGTCCACCCAGGAGGGGTCCACCTGGGCCGAGGTCGGCCGATCCTTCGCTCCTTCGCTAGGTGGCCCCCGGAGACGCCCACCTCGGCCAAAGCCAGGCGACCTCCTGCCACCTCGCCAGGTGTCCACCCAGGAGGGGTCCACCTAGGCCGAGGTCGGCTGGTCCTTCGCTCTTCGCCAGGTGGCCCCCGGAGACGGGTCCAACTCGGCCGAGGTCAGGCCGCCCGTACGAAGAAGGTCCCAGGGAAGTAGGCGCAGGCCCCGAGGTCATCCCTCGGGCCGTACGCATCACAGACGGCGCCTCGTACGGATTGCGGCGGCACGCGGAACACCATTTGCATCGGCCCGACAGGTCCCGCAGTCGAGAGGCGCGATTCTGACCAAGCAGGCCCCACATATGGATGGCGCCCGCACTCGGGAAAGAGAGCGCTCTCGTTGGGCCCGAGGTCTGACCGGCCGCCTTACCAGCGCTGCCCGCCCCCCTTTCCTAACTTTGCCTTTTCCTTGCTGGGCTCGGCGGACGAGGTCGGAAAGCCGCCTGGCCCTCCTCACCGAAAAGGGGAAAGAGAAAGGGACGGGGGTGGGGAGCCTCCCAGGAGGAGAAGATAGGCGAGTGACGGGAGGAGATAAAAGGGAGGAATCTGGGGACGACAAGGTAAGCAACAAGCTTGGGGACAAAGCAGAAGCAGCGACAAAAGGCCTCGCCCCGAGAGTGAGACCAGAGATCCCGAGAGGGGATCACTTGGCGTGAGCTCGGCAGGGAGGCCCGGCCGAGGTTCTGGTCCCCAGAGCGACTCTCTCACCAGTAAACTCTCTAAGTCTGGAACCCTCTCGGGGGGACCGGGCTGGAGAGTCTGTTCCTTCTCGTCGCCTACTGACTTGACCGTCGGAGCTCCCTCGCCGGGATCCCCAGCCAGGGTCTTCTAACTCCTTCTTGCAGGTTCGCAGCAGCCGGGGAGGCTCCCTCGCCAGGCGGTCAGGCAGGATCCACGGCCGGAGCCACGGGCACGGCGGCGAGAGCGGCAACAGTTGGTAATAGTATAAATTTTTTTTCCTACAAAAAAGTTTGGTTGCTAAAAGTTTACACGAAATTCTTTTCAACTAAAATAAATGGTTGATAATAATCATATTTGGTTGTTCATGCTGTACTAAATATTTAACGACCAAAATAATTGGTTAGAAATACTAAGACTTTTTTGCAACCAATTATTTTAGTTGTGAATTAGTTATTAAGTGCAAAAGGTATTAGATATTTCTCAACCAATATCGACTTTTTATGATGAAAATTTGGTCATTTATCGACCAAATAATTCGTTGTTAAAAATTTATTTTTTCCCAACCTAATCTATTTGGTCGTCTTATATTAATATTTTGCAACCAAATTCAAAATTGGTTGCTAAAGGTAATTGCTGACGGGGCTTTCACGACCAAAATAGCGACCAATTTTTTTAGTTGGTAAAATTTTAGTAACCAAAAACCGACTTTTTACGTCGACTTATTTGATTGTTAATTGCAATATTTATTATAGTGTGATAGGAAAGATTTGATCCTGTACGACAGTGGACGTAGGAGTAAAAAATTTCTGAATCATATGATTTCTTTGTATTCGCTTGTGCTTGATTTTTATTTATCTTTCAGATTTTTTTTAACTCTTTCTACGAACCTTTCGGTATCTTCCCACCGCAATCTACATCCTTAACAATTTTAGGTTTCTTTCTCTTCCTTGTCTAGTAGTGGAAAGCAGGAGCATTTCAGCAGTTTACGGCATCGAGCTGCTCCCGTATGCGTTGGCGAGCTGCTTCAAGAGATGTGTCAGTCTGGCACTGGACATCATCATCATCATCATCATCTTCAGCCACCTCGTCATCATCAGACTGGCTCCCAGCCAGGGAAGAATGTTCCTCATCTGACCCTTAAGGGGGCTTCTTAATTTCTAGCAGCACCTTTTGAATTTGCCCCTTCTTTGGTTGATACAGCAGCCTTCTTCTTTATCTCTTCAATTTCTTTTGTTCTTCATCAGAAATTCAAAATTAACCACGGAAAGGGAAAAAGGTTGCTCCCAGCTGCAACCTTGAATTAGCCCAAAATCCCGAAATGCATGGCTCGAGATGCATGCAACCAACTCTATCCAAAAAGAGCGTACGTGCTTTTTTTTCTTGGATGCAGGGCAGTATTCTCTGAGCAACCCAATCAATCCCAAGTAAAAGGAATCCCTTTCAGACAAAAAATTAAGATGTCCAGCACTTCACACTCTCCACTTTGACAGGTAAGATGTAAAACAGTACTGTTCTTTAAAAGTAAATATATCCTGCAAAATAATATCACAAAAGCCAGAATAATTTAAAAAATGTTTGCCATCAAATAGATTACGTACGTAAAGCAAATACCGGATCACATAGCACTATATTTTAAAAAGACCGAAGATGACCGAGAATATACAATAAGAAGATGTAAAACAAAACTACTACTCTGTGCAGTCACACCATGATACTAATTCGAGCTATTCAGCATGCAGAAGACCCAAATCTATCACCTCTAATTTAGTTTTTTTTTTTTTTTTTTTTTTTTTTTTTTTTTGATAAGCAAAAGGATGGCACACCATGATACTAATTCGAGCTATTCAGCATGCAGAAGACCCAAATCTATCGTCTCTAATTTAGTTTTTTTTTTTTTTTTTTTTTTTTTGATAAGCAAAAAGGACGGGAAGATAAATCCTGGTGTAACTATCCTGGGATCCAAAAAAAATACTTGAATTTAACCGAGTCATCGGTTCATGGGATGATGTCTCGAACCCGCAACCGGTTAGTAATGAGATAAGGTCTCTAGGTTACCATCTAATTTAGCATTTTTAAAAAAGGATTCTATAAAGATACGGTAGTTAAAATTGTGGAGCTAATAAGACTAATAATGCAGTTATTAATTACCAAAATCATTAAGTCAAATATTGTTCAATGCCCAAAAATTAGAGCCATCCTCGAAAGCAGGTAAGTAAAACAAAAACATTAACATTACACCTGGATATTTTAATTTAACATGACCATTACTATCAAGCCTTTTTCCAACTATTTGGGTTTGGCTTTATAAATCCTAATCCACCAATTATTCCTATTTAAAGCCACTTCTGATGTTATTTAAACCTAGATTTTAATTTGAAATTCACAATTTTATCCGTATTCTAGATTTAATAATTTAATTTTATGAAGTTGAGATATCTACGAGGTATTCGATCTTAAAGCAATTTCAAAGCTATGAAGCAATTGGCAATCTTACTTACCCCCACAACTTATGGAATCCAGATTCAAAGTGCTTACAATATGGCAATCCATAAAGAAATCCAAACAGATAGAGCATTTATGTTAAACATACATAGTATATAGCCACTTAAATTCAGACACCAATGAGTTGGGCTTGGCCCAAATTTTTGACTTGACTGGAGAGTACTATTAGGTCTATTTGGTTTCAACAATATTGCATCTAAATGTACAAGAGGCCAACTTGATTGAAGTATAGATCTAGGTTAAGTACTAGATAGGATTAAAGTTTAGATTTGGGATGGTTCAGCAATGACCTGGATTTAATTGAAGATTACCAATGCCATTTGCACATCCAATGTGTTTGCTCTTGAGGAAGACAAAATTGCTATCTTGTAGCTAGAAAGCAGGTTCTCCAAATAAGCACCTATTCTAGATCCCCCTAAAAGGGGATATTAAGATTATGTGTAAATGAAATAAGACTTTTCTAAGTAAAGAATAATACTTTTTTTATGGAATGTTATAAATACGTCCTATGAATATATTGTTTTAATTTAATTTTAAAAGCCATAAGGCTTTTTTCTGAAGAACATAAAATGTACTCAAAATACATTTGACAGCGTTTTTCATTGAATGTCAAAAGAATAATTCATCCCACTGTCTTTATGGATCAAGCATCGACAAACATCATCATGCATTACAAGTCAACAAGGTAGAGCATGTCACAAATATTACGATGTGAGTTCCATGAAACAGGGCCAGAACCTTATACAAGAAAACTCAATCTCAACTAAAACTATGATCGATCATCTCGATCAAAAAAAAAAAAAAAAAAAAAAATCTTTTCAAAATGAAATAGTCAAGAAGGCAGCCCACAAAAAGAAGGAACCAGTTATGTCGCTTAAATTTCTCCTTTGGCTTGTACAGCACATCGGGATTTTCCCAATGAGGAATTCTTACCAAATTGGGGACAAACTAATATTTTTTTTTAAAGAAAAGAAATTTATCTGTTAACTTGAATGCAATCAAAATAAAGGAAGGATGGTTTTTTTATTTTTTGGTGGGGGAGGGGGGCACGCTCAAGCTCTAGAGAGTGTTTCCTTGCCAAAGATTTCCTAAAACATTTCTTTTAGAACTTATTTTAACCTAAAATCATGGGCTCAGCCCATGACTCCAGTGACACGCGGAGCCCGCCCCAACCCCCCCACTAAAATCATGGGCTCAGCCTTTTTTTTATTTTTGTTGTTGTTGTCCCCTTCGATGATACAACGCAGATATGCAAAGCACCCCCCAACCCCCGCCCCCCCCCCGCGCCCAAAAAAAAAAAAAAAAAAAAAAAAAAAAAAATCCTTTTTTAATTTTGCTCCCACTTGCTCTCTCATTTATTTTTATATTTTATTTATTTAATCTTTTATTTATTTTTAATTTATTTTTAAGATTTTATTTAAATATTAAATAAATAAAAATATTATTATTATTATATTTAGTTAATATTTATAATTAATATTTATTAAAAAATCTTACTATTATGCATTTAAATATTGTTACCTTCCAAACCTATATGGCCATTCTCCCAGGTCATAATATATGACTGGTGTTGCCGCTAAGATCGCTGTGGCATGTAGCTGCTCCCGGCACCGAAGGTGCCCCTTTCACTGACTGGCGGTCCTTTAGTCCTGGACCTGCAAACAGAGGTTAGTGACCCGGGCCGGGGTTTCCGGCAGGGGCACTCCGACGGTCAAGTCAGTGACGATCTAGGAAAACAGATCCTCCTGGTCGAGCCCCTCTTGATGGACTCCACACGAAGAGGAGTAAATGGTGTGAGAATGAAGATGAAAACGTAGCAGGGGGAGAGTAACGGCGGAGACAGAGGGGTTCCCTGTTCTACCGCCTCTCCTTGTTTCCCTCGTTTTTCTTCAGTAATGATGGTGGTGGTGGTGCTTTGCCCTCTTGATTGAGCTTGCACTTGTGTTGGTATTATATTGTTGTTGTTGATACCTCCAAGTTTGTTGTGAACTAGGTTACCGTTGGACGTCCGTCTCGGGATCTCCATCGGGTTGTCAGGCGCGTGCGGCGGTGTCCCAAGGAGCCTTTCTCGATTCGTGATAAGGGGAGTTGTCATGTGCTCCGACACTCCTCCTGGTCGCCTCCTTTCGGGAAACCTGGCAGTACCTCAAATGGTGGGCCGCCGCTCCCAGGATTCGAATCTCCCGGTTGGCTTCCTCTCTCGGGTGGTCCAGGTGGTTGGTGAGGAACGTGGTATCTCGATCAGTGTGCTTCTCCCCTTCTAGTATAACCAGTGGTTGCAGGCGGTCAATACGGTCCGGCGGGTGCTCTAGTGTAGTCCTCGGGTGGCTCGCCAGTGTTCTGGGCTGGCGGGGTCCACGTCCGAGCTGGGGCTGAGCTGGAAAGGCAGGGCTCGCTTCGGCCTAGATGCTCCAAGCTTGCAGGGTCGTCTTGGTGGAGGAAGGCGGAGTGCGGGCCCTCCAGAGGGCTCGCGCTCGGAGAGGCTCCACGTGGCGGAGTGCTGAGCTCGACTCCGAGGGCTCAACCTTTGAGGGTCTCGCTCTAGAGGACAGGGTGCGGGCCAGGTCCAGAGGGCTCGTTCTTGGAGAGCCTCCACATGGCGGAGGAGTGCTGAGCTCGACTCTGACCACAGGGCTCAACCTCCGAGGGTCTCGCTCTGGAGGGCAAAGTGCGAGCCCGGTCCACAGGGCTCGCGGTTGGAGAGGCTCAACGTGGCGGAGGAGTGCTGAGCTCGACTCCGACCACAGGGCTAAACCTCTGAGGGTCTTGCTCTGGAGGGCAGAGTGCGGGCCCGGTCCAGAGGGCTCACGCTCGGAGAGGCTCCACGTGGAGGAGGAGTGCTGAGCTCGACTCCGACCACAGGGCTCAACCTCCGAGGGTCTCGCTCTGGAGGGCAGAGTGCGGCTCCGACCTAGGTGTCCCGAGCTCGCGGGCCCGATCTGGTGGAGGACGGAGCTCGGCTCGCTATCTCGAGGGAGCTCAGCTCAGCTCGGCAGAGGAGTCCGAGCTGGAGAATTGACGCAGCGTCTTCCCTTGACATGGCGCCTGTCGGCTCCCCCACGTTAGCGATCACGCCATATCATTTGCCCCCCACTCCCGAGGCTCGTTAGTGCGCGGCGCTCGGGACGAAGGGAGTAATTGTGTGCTGACGTGGAAAGGCGGGGATCTGGCACAATGATGGCCATGATTGCTGGCTCTTTGTAAGACGGTCCTACGGACCAATGTGGGGGCGCCACGTGGCCACGTCTGAGGAGTAGTTAATGTTGGTGCAGAATTCAGAGTGGCCGGGATGCCGTTTTCGTCGATGGGCAGCACGTGGCGTGGATCCGTTGGCGGAGGCGTCAGATCGGTACGAATCCATTGGGTCATTTCGAAGTGAAAAGAGGGCCTTACCCGAACATCCATTCTTTTGAATTCTCTGCACCTGCTGCTGCGTTCGAGCTTTCTTCTTCTCACAGTTGCCTCAGATTTTCTAAGGAACCAGGTTAGTCTCTTCTCCCTTCTCCCCCCGCCGAGTAGGGTTCTTTCTCCAGGTCTGGGATCTCCTTCGAGTTGAGTCTACTCTTCCGTCCCCCACTTCGAGTCCTTTATTCCCCTTATTCTTGAGGATGTCCCGCTTTGGCCCGGGCTTCTGCCCTCTACTGATCAAGGCGAGGCCGGTCCTTCCGAGCGGAGGCCGACGTCTTCTTCCTCTCTGTTGAGGGGGAGGATACGACTCACTTTGAGTTCAGTAGCAGGTACATAAGCAGGAGAAGGGAGAGAAGGACCGGACCTTGGCTCCCTAATGAGCACCCGACCAGGAGGACTTTTTTCGGTCTTGGCGGGATCACTTCGACAATCATCGCCGAGGAACTGGGGACCGTTTGGGATGTCTATGGCATCCCACCTTCTGTTCGGCTCATGATCCCTCACCCAGGGAATGGGTCACTTCCAGTGGCCCGGGCCTCCTTGCTTTTTATGAGAAGACCTCTCCGGGGGTCTCTGGTTTCCTTTTCACCCCTTCTTCCTGTCCATCTTGGACAACTATTGTTTGGTCCCTGCATAGTTAGTGTGAAACGCCATTAGGGTCATCTTCTCCTTCATCATGCTCTGTCACCTCCACGGGTTTGTTGCCCGGTTCTCTTTGTTCAGGGCCTTCTTCGCCCTGAAGCGCTACCCAACCGAGGACGGGTGGTGGTCCTTGTCCTCTCGCCCGAAGGGCATTAGATTCGAGCTCCCCTCTTCCATCAGGGGATGGAAGAGTAAATTCTTCTTCATCGAGGTTGAGGGGGTCAACTGGGTCTGGAGTGATCCGGACAAGTCCCCCAACCGAAATTCTGTAGTTGATGCGGCTGACCGAGATGACTACGAGCAGCTCCGCACCGCCCAGATTCCTTCCCTCGAGGTCCTGTTATCAGAGCATAACCTCACCGACTCCGGGGTCGACCCAACGAATGGGTTGGGTAAGTTCGACCTGAACTTTCCTTCTCTTTCCTTTCATTTCTTACATTGCTCCCTACGGATTCTGACCATTGTTTGACTTGCATGCAAGGATGATTTTCATAGAGAGTGATCTGCTGGCAATCACCCAGAAGAGGCCGCCAACCGGGCTGGTCGGGGAGCCTCCATCGAGACGGATCTGGGCGAGAGCGTGCCTACGGCTGCTCCCGCCGTAGTGGCTGGTCCGAGTTCTGCTGCTCGAGCCGGTCAAAGCTTGGGGCGACTCGAGCTGGTCAGAGCTCGGGGGCGACTCGAGCTGGTCAGAGCTCGGGGGCGACTCGAGCTGCCCCTGCACCGGTGGAGAGGGTGGCACCTGCGGCGTTGAGGCCAGTCCAGCAGGAGGCCCGAAAGGTTCCCGAGCAGCGTGGTCATCAGGGGGCGGCCCCAGCTATGGAGCCTGAAGTAGTGACCCGGGCAAGGGCCGCAGCTGCTACCGCCGTGTCTTACAGTCCTCCGAGTCCACCTACGATCGAGATTAGGGACGAGGAGGTTTGAGCCACGACCAAGACAGTGACTGAGGTGCCGCCTGCACCGGTGTCAGCTCCTCAGCCTGCCTCCCTGGGCCCTGCAGCTAGTGGGGCAAGGCCGCTCGCTCCAGGAGAGAGTAGGAGGGAGGAGGCGCGACGTCGTCTCCCCTTCAAGATGGGGCCGAGAGCTCGTTACTCCAGAGCCCCGAACTGGCTGAGCGCATGATGGATTTCTCGATCCAGACATGCGACTGGCAGGATATGGACGAATGCGACTGGGCGACGTCCTCAGCGCCATCTTCCCCCAGCTCTACTCGATAAGTTGCTCCTTTATTCTTTCTTTTCTTCCTTCTTTTTCTCTCTTTCTCCTTCTTCTTCTTCTTGTTTTTTTTTGAGCTGACCTCTTTTCATGGTGCAGATCGGTGTCGAGGCCCTCTTCATTAAGGGCTGTTATCAGAACTGGGAGCGCCTCGAGCGGCAACAAGTGGCCGAGATCGAATCCTTGAAGGCCGGCCTGAAGGAGAAGGCCGGGGTGAATGGGGCGCTCGATCAGAAGGTCAAGGACCTGGAGAGGTAGCTGGAGACACCGAGAGGCGACCGAGAAGGCGAGCTCCTGGAGGCCCGTGGATGCCCCTGGAGCTGGAGCGGAGTCGAAGAAGGCGAAGATCGATCGATATCTTTCCACCATTGAAAAGAAGTTGAATTGGTACAGTGCCGAGGCTGATCGGCACAAGGAGGCCTCCTAAGCTGCCCAGGTGGAGCTGGCAGCAGGGAAGGAGAAGTTGGCCATGGCTGAAAAGGTGGCATAGGTGGCAGCCAAGTCAGCGGAGGCTGCCAAGATGGAGGCCGTCGAGGCAAGAAGGGAGCTGCCGAGGCCAAGAAGGGCGCTGAGGAGCCTGTTGGGAAGTTCAAGGCCTCGGAGGAGTTCGTCGCCCAGATCCATCAGATGGCATCGGACTCCTTTTACAAAGGCTTCATGTTCTTGCACGGTCGGATCGAGGCACTTGTTCCCGAGAAGAGCCGCGATCACCTTAGGTATCCTGCCACCTCGGATGTGGAGCCTGAAGAGGACCCGAGAAGCTGTGGCCTCTGAGCCTCCGATGCCAGCTGAGGTCGAGTCGTGCAAGGCTGGAGCTGATCAGCCGAAGGTTCCTGAAGGCGGGGCCTCTCACCTCAAGACCCAGCAGGGGGGCCGGCCAGAGAGTAGTTCTTCTATGTGCTTCTGGCAAGGGAGATTAGAGAAGAGGGCCTCACCTTGCCTGGGGCTGAATTATTAGGCCTCAATATCGGCAAGTCGGGCGCAAGGTTATGGTAGTTGAGAGCAGCTGGGTGGTGGGGACACCGGAGGCACCAGAATAAGACAGAGGCTTTTCAACCCTCTGTGAATTGATCAATAATTTATGAGTCCATCTGTATAAGGGCTTAGCCCATCTGAGTCTATTTTAGTTGTTATTTGAGTCTTTGAGTTGTTATTTGAGTCTTTTGAGTTATTATTTCAGTTATGTACTAGTCAGCTCATGTTGAGTTAGTTCAGTCCAATGCTAGTCAGCTCATGTTGAGCTAATTTTATTTTTTGGAGTCCTGTCCAAGCATACTGAAGACTCAAGACCACATCATACAAGTGAAGACCAATACCAACTAGATTGAAGACATGGAAGTTTATCACAAGTCCAACCCAGCTTGAAGATTTGAAGACCCCAGGAGGAAAATTAGAAACCCTGATTCATTGCAGATGCCCTCCAGATGCCCAGATTCCCTTCCAGATGCCAAAGTATATTCATAGATCAGGGCATCCATGATTTTAAAGGTCCATCTGCATCCTAGCCCAAAGAAATCAAGTCCAAGCACCAAGCCCAAGCCCCTAAGAAGCAAGATACCAGGAAATATTCCTGCTACCTGGCTACCAGGCCACCCCAGCTTCCAGAGGCCCAAACCCATGCTCCCAAGCCCCTTTGGGCAGGCCCCTTGCTGCTCTTAGAAGCCCAACACGGCCCCCTAGGCATCCTTGGAGTGTTGACCAAGTCAAGAAAATTTTTAGGTATTTTTTCTACCTAATGTTTCCTTATTTTCTAGCTAGGGTTTGAGAGGGAAAATGATTCTTATGTAATGTCAATTGTACCCTTACTTGGGGCCCAAGGTTAAGGGTCTATTTAAGGGATCCTAGCCTCTTGTATGAAGGAAGATTTTGATATATGAAATAAACCTTGAGTTCTTCTATTGTTTTGTGTGATTACCCTGCTGTGTGCATAAAGGGGTTTGAGAGTTCTTCTTCCCGGTATTTGTAACCATCTTCCTGCCGCCAACCATCCTTCCAGCCCCCTCCAAAATATTCTTTCCTTTGCTATTTTCCTTTGTTTTCTTGATTTCCTCTGAGCTTTCTAACCCTGACAGGTCATTTGCAGGTCCCCGAGTTCCTACGAATCCAACGACTCAAGCCAAGCCTCAATCGGACCACCGAGCAGAAAGCCGGGTATCCGCGGGTCTTTGGCTCGTTTTCCAGGCCGCATCTATCGAGGAACGAGAGATCCCTTCGCTGCGATCTACACCGGGTGCTTCAGACATTGTTAGGTACACCCCCTCTACCTCCAGTCTTTATATTGTAGGATAACTTGCCCTAACTGAGGCTTCTCAGCCTCGGCGATCCTTCTTTAGTACTTTTCTATATTCTAATCTGCATGCTTGGCTTCAAAAATTCATAAAACTCCCTACAACTAATTTTGATCCGAATTTTGAGAATTAATCACCTAACCCCACATATAAAACATACAAAAAGAATTGCATGTATATTAGTCCCGCATCATTTGGTATCAGAGCATAGATTAGGGCTTGTTTTCTGCAATTTTTTAGTCTGTATATGCTCTGTTATTTAAATTATTTCTCCTTGACAAAAACTCCAAAAATTCTAAAATTTATTTTGATGGACTCATCATAATTTACAGTAATGTTTAGAACTTTTTCAGATTTTATTTCGTCCTGTGAATTTTCTGCAAGCCGAAATACAGCCTATAAATTTTTGGCTCTATTTTTTTCAGCAAGACAAGTTTGGAAGTTTTAGGGTTTTGTTTAGCATCTTTTGCATATCTTTTAATTTTAATATATTTCCTGCATATTAGGCCATAATTTGCAAGTTTTCTTCTATTTAAGAAAATACCCAAAAATTATATATATATTCTCCAAAATACCAAAAATATCTAAACCCTAATTTGCATCCTTATCTGCCTGCCATCATTGCATAATTTACTTTTAAGGGCACTCTTGCTATATCAGATGCAGGGAGGATTTAATCACCTCTCCTTAGTCCAAAACCACATCCCTTGCATTCGGTCCCAAGCCTTAACCTAAAATTAACTAGACTTAATTTGCCCTAGTAGGCTAGGGACACCAACTGGTCGGGTGCGGGCTAAGTGTCAGATCATTGTGTCAAGCTAACCTATGTGTGCCTTATGCTCAGTGTCTAAAACGGTGGTTTAGGGATTCAATCCCGAAGGGCTTGTGTGCTGGTCTGCCTACTTGGCCAATCTCTGATTGGTGTCTAGGCTTGGCAACCAGGGACCTAACACTCCCCTTACACCCGCCTGGCTGAGTACAGGATTACTATAGGCTAGTTTGCCACCCCGATTGAGCATCTAGTTTGGATTCTATGTCTAGTCAGCTGTAGTCGGTTTGATCGAGTCATGCATGAGCATTAGATCAGGAGTCCCATCTTATTCACCATCTCTCTGAATCCATGGATCATTTTGATGCCAAATTTGATGCCCTTGGAGAAAGGTTAGTCCAAACCCTCAATCTTAGGTTTGAGCAAGCAAATGCCCAATTGACCCAGAAGCTTGAACAAATAGATGCCTGACTAGGAACCCTAGAGGAGACACGTAGGACCCAGTCTGAGCCTGATCCTGAGTCCCCTCAGCCTAGGAGGACCCCTTACCATGATCCCTACCGTGAGGTTGAACCTAGGAGAGACCATCGTCTTGACCCTTATTTTGATACTGAACCTAGGAGGACCCCAAACCCTGATCCCTACCGTGAGGTTGAACCTAGGAGAGCCCATCGTCATGACCCATACTATGATACTGAACCTAGGAGGACCCCAAACCTTGATCCATACCTTGAGGCTGAACCTAGGAGAGCCCATCGTCATGACCCAATTCCTAAGGTTAGTCCTAGAAGACCCAATCAGGATTTTGTAGACCAGGAAGATAGATCCTCTTTACCCTCTCCCTATAAACCTAGTATATGCACAACCTATAGATCTTATGACTCCAAATCCTCTGACTCTAGAATCTACGAACCCATATCCCATGAGTCTAGTAGACCCAAGACCCATAGAGCTGAACCCAAATCCTATGACCCCAGATCTTATAATCCCGTGATCCATAGATCTGCACCCTTGTCCTATGAGCTTAGGGAGCCCATAACCCCTATGTATCAATCTAGTACTAGTCAAGTTTCCCTTAGTCAACTTGAACCCCATAGGATTAGTACCCCTAAATATGAACCCAGTAGTGAGCCACTACCCCTTAGGCAACCTGAACCTACTAGGACTAGTGTCCATAATCAGAAACTAGGACCTAGCCAATTTTTCCCTAGTCGGACCTTCTCCAACCATTCCTGAGATTGACAAGGCTTACATTAATGCGAAAGTTTATGAAGTTGATGCGAGCTTAGTGATGAGTATGAAAGAGAAGAGGAGACACCTTTAGTAGACCTAGAATTAGTTGACCCAGTAGATACCCAGGTAGAAATTGCCCTAGAGCTAGTTGACCTTGACCACATCCAACCTAAAGCTATAGTGGAAGAACAATTAGAGGAAGAGAACTATGATACTAGGATTTTACTTGAGGAAACTCTAGAAAAGGATCTAATTGTAGAGCCTATTCCTAAATTCCATGAACAAGAAGACTTTATTCAGGATTTGGCTTACTTAACCCATTGCCCTCAGGATGAATCCCTTCCTGCCATTCCTATTGAAGATCTCTTCCCAGAAATTGTTGACCCATCCTTCCATAGCATGGACCTTTTCTTGCCCATATATATACGGCAACCTCGTAAGTTAGCCTCGTTAGTCTAGGATTAGTCCCTGACATGCCTTCATATATCGAACTTTATCCAACTAACCTTGAACCTTTTTTCCTACCTTACCAAACTAATTCTGAACCCACTTCCTATTTTCTGCCATTTCCTGACACCTCCAGCATTTCTAGGATTATTAGATTGCATTTAACTGAGATTAGCATACTGCATGCATTCATCAAGCATATTAGGTTTGCATCTTACTTCTGGCACACTCTTTGGAATTTGCTAGAAGTTCACTGTAAATTTTCATGTGCATGTCAAGCTAGGATCAAACCTAGGGAACCTATAATCTGTTAGGTTTAGATCTAAAGAGTTCAATAAATTTCTTTCTATAGGAATGCATAGTCAAGTCTGTTAGGTGTTAGTATGAGTCCTTGAATCATTTGTTAGGAGTCTGCATGTGCCCAGCATGTTCACCACCTAAACTAATTTTAAACAAACTGGCTAATTCCCGAAGATGGACCAAAGAATTTGATGTAGGGGATTCTGTCATGATTAGGCTTAGGCCTGAGCGGTTCCCACCAGGGACCATTAAGAAGCTTCATGCTCGTGGAGCCAGACCTTTTAAAGTGTTAAAGAAGGTTGGATCAAATGCCTATGTGTTAGACTTGCCTTCAGATATGGGCATTAGTTCTACCTTTAATATTACAGACCTGGTTAAGTACAGGGAACCGGCAACAATACCCATTGAGGCTTTTGGACCAATCCCTTCTGTTGAGAGTGATCCTTATCCAGAGTGTCCACCAATTAATTGGCCTGAGAGAGGAGAACAGATCGAGTGTATCATGGACGATCAAGCCATTACGACCAGGAGCCACGGTTATCAACGCTTCCTAGTCCGATGGCAAGGCCAGCTAGAGTCGGACGATTTATGGATTTCTCGAGAGGACTTGCAATGCCTCAACCCAGACCTTCTCGAGAGATATGTGAGCTAGTCTGATCTTCACTCGACAGGGTCGAGTTCCTACCATCCCGGGAGAATTGGTGGGGACACCGGAGGAACCATAATAAGACAGAGGCTTTTCAACCCTCTATGAATTGATCAATAATTTATGAGTCCATCTGTAATAAGGGCTTAGCCATCTGAGTCTATTTTAGTTGTTATTTGGGTCTTTTGAGTTGTTATTTCAGTTCTGTACTAGTCAGCTCATGTTGAGCTAGTTCAGTCCAATGCTAGTCAGCTCATGTTGAGCTAATTTTATTTTTTGGAGTCTTGTCCAAGCATACTGAAGACTCAAGACCACATCATACAAGTGAATACCAAGTCCAACTATATTGAAGACATGGAAGTTTAGCCCAAGTCCAACCCAGCTTGAAGATTTGAAGACCCCAGGAGGAAAATCAGAAACCCTGATTCATTGCAGATGCCCTCCAGATGCCCGGATTTCCTTCCAGATGCCAAAGTATATTCATAGACCAGGGCATCCATGATTTTAGAGGTCCATCTGCATCCTAGCCCAAAGAAATCAAGCCCAAGCGCCAAGCCCAAGCCCCTAAGAAGAAGATACCAGGGAATATTCCTGCTACCTGGCTACCAGGCCACCCCAGCTTCCAGAGGCCCAAACCCATGCGCCCAAGCCCCTTTGGGCCGGCCCCGTGCTGCTCTTAGAAGCCCAACACACCCCCCTAGGCATCCTTGGAGTGTTTACCAATTCAACACTAAGTTTAGGGATTTTTTCTACCTAATGTTTCCTTATTTTCTAGCTAGGGTTTGAGAGGGAAAAGGATTCTTATGTAATGTCAATTGTACCCTTACTTGGGGCCCAAGGTTAAGGGTCTATTTAAGGGACCCTAGTCTCTTGTATGAAGAGAGATTTTGATATATGAAATAAACGTTGAGTTCTTCTATTGTTTTGTGTGATTACCCTGCTGTGTGCATAAAGGGGTTTGAGAGTTCTTCTTCCCGGTGTTTGCAACCATCTTCCTACCGCCAACCATCCTTCCAGCCCCCTCCAAAACTTTCTTTTCTTTGCCATTTTTCTTTGTTTTCTTGTTTTTCTCTGAGTTTTCTAACCCCTGACAAGTCATTTGCAGGTCCCCGAGTTCCTACGAATCCAATGACTCCAGCCAAGCCTCAATCGGACCACCGAGTAGAAAGCCGGGTATCCGCGGTCTTTGGCTCGATTTTCCAGGATGCATCCATCGAGGAACGAGAGATCCCTTCGCTGTGATCTTCACCTGGCGCTTCAGACATTATCAGGTACACCCCCTCTACCTCCATCTTTATATTGTAGGAGAACTTGCCCTAACCGAGGCTTCTCAGCTCCGGCGATCCTTCTTTGATACTTTTCTAGGTTCTAATATGCATGCTTGGCTTCAAAAACTCATATAAAATTCCCTACAACTAATTTTGATCTGAAATTCGGGAATTAATCACCTAACCCCACATATAAAACATATAAAAGAATTGCATGCATATTAGTCCCGCATCACTGGGCTCGATGGTGTTGTTAACTAAGAGCTACGTGGCTCGAAGGTCCCTTGGCCGAAGAACTAAGCTTCGGTCTTGGGTCGGTGTTCTAGAGCCGGGCTCGGGGACGTTGTTGACTGAGAGCTGCATGGCTCGAAGGTCCCTTGGTCAGAGATCTGAGCTCCGGTCTTGGGTCGGCATCCTGGAGCTGGGCTCGAGGACGTTGTTGACTGAGAGCTGCATGGCTCGAAGGTCCCTTGGCCGGAGATCTGAGCTCTGGTCTTGGGTTGGCATCCTGGAGCTAGGCTCTGGGATGTTTTTGATTGAGAGCTGCGTGGCTTGAAGGTCCCTTAGCCAGAGATATGAGCTCCGGTCTTGGGTGATGAAATGAAAGTTTTGTTGTTGTATTCCCCTCTTGTTCTCTTTCTTTCCTTCCCCTCCTCTTTTCCTCTCTTCTTTCTTTCTTTTTTTTTTGAGTGGGGAGATCAGAGAAGAGGGTCACAGGATTTGATTGCCTTGGAGCTAGGCTCGAGGCTTTCCTGGCCGGAGAGCTGGGCTCCGATCCAAGGGTTGCCTGAGGGCTTGGCTCAGGTATTTGGTGCCTTGGAGCTGGGCTCGAGGCATTGACAGGAGCTTCTTGTCTCCAAGATCCCTTGGCATCTCGGAGCTAGGCTCGGAGGCATTTGAGTTTGAGGACAGCTTGGCCTGAAGGTCCCTTGGCCGGAGATCTGAGCTCCGGTCTTAGGTTAGCATCCTGGAGCTAGGCTCGGGGACGTTGATTGAGAGCTGCGTGGCTCGAAGGTCCCTTGGCCGGAGATCCGATCTCCGATCTTGGGTCGGCATCCTAGAGTTGGGCTTGGGGACATTGTTGATTGAGAGCGGCATGGCTCAAAGGTCCCTTGGCCGGAGATCCGATCTCCGGTCTTGGGTCGGCATCCTGGAGCTGGGCTCGGGGATGTTGTTGATTGAGAGCGGCATGGCTCGAAGGTCCCTTGGCCGGAGATCTGAGCTCTGGTCTTGGGTTGGCATCCTGGAGTTGGGCTCGGGGATGTTGTTGACTGAGAGTTGCATGGCTCGAAGGTCTCTTGGCCGGAGATCTAAGCTCTGGTCTTGGTTTGGCATCCTGGAGCTGGGCTCGGAGACATTGTTAATTGAGAGCGACATGGCTCGAAGGTCCCTTGGCCGGAGATCTGAGCTCCAGTCTTTGGTCAGCATCTTGGAGCTGAGCTCGGGGATGTTGTTGATTGAGAGCGGTATGGCTCGAAGGTCCCTTGGCCAAAGATCTGAGCTTCGATCTTAGGTTGGCATCCTGGAGCTGGGCTCGGGGATGTTGTCGATTGAGAGCGGCATGGCTCGAAGGTCCCTTGACATCTTGGAACTGGGCTCGGAGGCGTCGATGGCTCTTTCCTACAAGACATATAGATTCTCGTGCAAGGAAAAAGTCATTATCATTATTATTGATGGAAAACCTTACATCATTGGTGGCGTCTTTGCAGACTGCAGGCATTCCATGTTTGGGGAGCCTAACGCCATCGAGATCTTCGAGATGATAGGCCCCTTGTAAGGGGGGCTTCGGCTGCCTTGTAGGGACCTTCCCAGTATGGTGGGAGCTTGCCACGTTCCTGGGGTTGATACGCCTCTGCCTGGCACAGCATCGAGTCCCCGAGCCCAAAGGTTCCTGGCCAAACCCGGGTGTTGTAGTGCCGGGCTACTCGTGGCCGGCTAGCTTTGTTGAGGTCGGCGTTGAGCAGGTTGGGCCCTAACCAATCCCAAGATCACGTTATAGGCTGAAGGAAGCCCGTCGACCGCGAAAGTCACCGCAGCGGTGCTATTGGAGAGGGTGTCATAAGAAAGCACGTCTGCGAAGCTTCCATTATTGATCATGATGCGTTCTTACAGGATGCTTCGCTATCGTCATCTTGGCGACCACGACATCATTATTTACATTTCTCTCCCGCTCTCCTTTCCTCATGAGGGGGAGTACACACCCAGGATCCTTTGCCCCCTGGGCTTTTTGGGTGTGCGCGTAGCTCCACCAAGAAATCATGCCCATCGGCTTCTCGGTGGGACGATTATCAATGGCTGAAGCTGGTCGGAGAACGACGAGCGCTTGAAAATCCACCTAAGGTCTGCCCCCCACGAACCTTTTGAGGTAGCCCTTCTTGATGAGTTCTTCGATTTCCCACATGAGGTTGCGGCATTCCTCGGTGTCATGGTCGTGGTCATGGTGGAAGCGACAGTACTTCGATTTATCATGGCCAGCGGAGGACTTCATCGGAAGCGGGCACCTCAGGTAGCCCTCGCCTTCGATCTCCATGAGGATTCTTGTCCTCGGGGCAAGGAGAGGGGTGTAAATCTCCTCAGGAATGGGAGCCTCTCTCGATCTCGGCCAGTCCCCCTGGGGGTTCGGGATTGGGGTTCCGGTCTCCGGGTCCCGGGCATCTTGGTGGGGGTTGGCCTCTTCAGGGGCTTCCCACCAAGCTCCCACCTCGTACGGTCCGCTCCTCGGCGCGGATATACTTTGGGCTCAGAGAAGGAGCTCGGAGTAAGTCTTGGGTGGCTTCTTGTCGAGCGAGTAGGTCAGGGGAAGTCCTGAACCCTCGCTTCAGCGCCAGCATGGCAACTGGCTCATCAAGGTCATAAATCTCCAGTGCGACAGCCTTGAAGCGGGTCACGTAGTCCCGTAGGGGCTCACGATCCTGCTGCCGAATGGAGAAGCGGCTGTCTGCCTCTCGCAGCAACTTCCTGCAGACGTCGAAGTGGGCCACGAATTTCTGCCCTAACTGGATGAACAAGTTGATGCTCTCTAGCTCCAAGCGGGTGAATCACACCCGGGCTGCTTTCCGGAGAGTAGCAGGAAAGGCGATGCAGAGAAGAGCGTCGGTGGCCCTCTGGACCCTCATAAGGACCAGGTAGCTTTCCAGGTGATCCAGGGGGTTGGTGGTCCCATCATAAGGATCCACCTACGGCATCCAAAATCGGTGTGCGATCGGCTCTGCCTGGATTTCTTTGGAGAGTGGAGGACGGGCATCGCAGCCCACCGGCTTGTTAGCTGAGCCTTGCATGTTGGCAAACCGGCGGAAGAACTCCGCTAGCTTGCGCTCATGTTCCTTCAGGCGCTTCTCTGCTGTGCGCCTGATGGCTTCGTCAGTGGACCCCTCTGTCGAAGGAGACGAAGAAGGTGACGTGGGTGCCCGGCACCCGTGATGGGGGGTCTTGCCCTTTCTACCTCGATGGGGTATGGGCACCACCCGCCCGAGGTCTGGTGAACGGCTCTCCCTGTCGGTAGAGCCGCCTCGTTGCCTTTTCGTGGGAGTCTGATGACTACCCCGGTTGCCCGTGACAGCCCATGGCTGCGAAAGTCTTCCTTGAAAAGAACGTAGGCTGTCGCGGGGAGCTACGGCGTGGGCCGCCAGAGTCCCTGGCTACTGGTGGGTAGCCAAGGACCGGTGTTGATACTGAAGCTGGCGCATTGCTATAGTGAGGGTCTGCATTTGCTGGGTGAGTGCGGCCAGCTGAGACTCCGCTGGAGGTGGTTGGACCGCCGGAACGGGTGGCCTCACCTCGAGATGGTGTGGGTCCCCTCGGGAAGGGGAGACCCTTGCACGGCTAGTGGAGGCCTCTCGTGCCCGTGTTGTCACCATCCTTTCATGGAGTATCAATCTGCAAAGAGATGGAGGGCTTGATCGTGCCCTGGTTGGCGGTTCTTTGGTCCTAGACCTGCAAAACAGGGGTTAGTGACCAGGGCCGGGGTTTCCAGCGGGGGCACTCCGACGTCAAGTCAGTGACGATCCAAGGGAACAGATCCTCTTAGTTGAGCCCATCTCCAAGCGCGAGCCCCCTGGACCGAGCCCACACTCTGCCCTCCAGAGCGAGACCCTCGGAGGTTGAGCCCTATGGTCAGAGTCGAGCTCAGCACTCCTCCGTCATGTGGAGCCTCTCCGAGAGCGAGCCCTTTAGACCGGGCCCGCACTCTGCCCTCCAGCTCAGCCTCTCTGAGGCGGAGGAGTGCTGAGCTCGACTCCGATCACAGGGCTCAACCTCTGAGGGTCTCGCTTTGGAGGGCAGAGTGGGGGCCCGGTCCAGAGAGCTCGCGCTCGGAGAGGCTCCACGTGGTGGAGGAGTGCTGAGCTCGACTCCGACCATAGGGCTCAACCTCCGAGGGTCTCGCTCTGGAAGGCAGAGTGCGGGCCCGATCCAGAGGGCTCGCGCTCGGAGAGGCTCCACATGGCGGAGGAGTGCTGAGCTCGACTCCGACCACAGGGCTCAATCTCCGAGGGTCTCGCTCTGGAGGGCAGGGTGCGGGCCCGATCTAGAGGGCTCGCACTTGGAGAGGCTCCACGTGGCAGAGGAGTACTGAGCTCGACTCTGACCACAGGGCTCAACCTCCGAGGGTCTCGCTTTGGAGGGCAGAGTGCGGGCCTGGTCAATGAGGTGCAACATTGGATATAGTAATGGTGGAGTGGCATCCATGCGAGCACCTCGGATACCTACAGCCACTAGGGATGGCAACGGGCTAGGTTCGGGTTAGGTCATCCAAAACCCATACCCATCTCGCTAAAAAATTTCTCACCCCATACCCATCTTGGATCGGGTCGGGTATAAAAAAAATTATATTTAGATCGGGTCGGGTCGGGTATACCTTGTCTTATAAAATCCAGTTTACTTAAAACCTAAATGGATCAGATCAGGTATATCAATCCCATATCCAATTTACTTAAATATTTTATAAACATAGTTTTTTTATATATAAACGGGTCAAGTTAGAATCGAGACGTACTACTACATGTACCCGATCCAAACCCGAGTCGACTTGTTTTTATATAACCCATATCTATTTATAAATTAGGCGGGTCAGGTTTTACCCACCCCTTTAGGGTTGGGTTGGATCGGGTATCCACAGGGTCGGTAAAAATTACCATCCTTAACATCAACATGCATGTGAGCGATGAGGATTGACAACATCATGCATGGAAGCAAGGGTGCACTACGAGTGCTCAAGCAGACGCCACCATCTCCAAATGCATTCTGGACATCGCCATTGCCTTCACACCCTTGCACCTCCACAGTCACCACTGTCAACCTCACCACACGGACAGATGCCATGCACCTATCACATAGCATGGCCAAGTAGTCAGCCACTAAATTTACTTCTCGATAAACATGATGAACTTCAAACGAAGTATGCCTACAAAATTAAAAGTTTAATATCTTGTAGCAAAGGATTTGGATTGTCGGAATAAGCTTCGGCAATCCAAAATATAACTGTAGCAGAATCTTTCTCTAAAATAGGTCTTTGCAATGTAAATGATAAATAGCAAAACTGAGACCTTCCTAAGTTGCGCGAAGTTCAACCATAGCTATAAAAGTAGCTAACAAACTATGGCTCAGTGGCATACAACGAGGAGTATGCTCTTTCCTTTTAGGACTTCAAGGGAGGGAAAGTCACCATCGCTCTGGCCATAGTGTTCCCAATGTTGTTGGGATCCTGGACAGTACCACCTAGTTTATCTCTGACTGCAGTGCTACCAGTGATGCTACTGACACTACTGGGCTTTAGCGCTAAATTGCCTGGACCGTGGTTGCTAACACTTGAATCTAGTAGAAGAGCTGCTCTAGGCAATCAAGTTTGGTTTGACCCTCCTTACTGAGTAGTACTGATTTAGGGCTCTAGAGCGGGATCTCTGGCGGGTTGGCTAATTTACCAGAAGGTAGTGGTGCCGAAATACTTGGTGGTCATGCCTTTAGGTGGCATAGGGACTCTTTCTCGGAATGCTACGTGGTCATCCCCTTAGGCGGCATGGGGACTCTGTTCAGTATTTCTTCCTAAAAACAGACAATATCAGGCCCTTCCTATATAGATGGTGCTGCTTCCCACCTGGATGTTGAAGGTTGCTAGAGGAGTGATGTTCGTGGACTGTATCCATAATAAAAGTCCTTGTCAGAGGTAGGTCTAGCGAGGATTCTTTGATACTCAAGTTAAATGATAAGTCCCAGAAAGAAAGAAAGGATAGTAGAGTCAAGAGAGAGAATGGATCTCTAAGAGAAGATCTACCTTGGAGGTTATTAGATGCATATCCTAGAAATCAATCTGGCTGATACATTTTCTTTATAGGATATAATTTTATATTTAATATTTCAAATTGGGCTACAATAATCCATACATGTTATGTTCATGTATCGTCTAAGGAATTAATGGACAATGTTACATATTCTTAAGAATTAAAAATTTAAGATATGTGTCATTATAGGTTAACTCCTAAATACTCTTGATCATAGGATCATCACGAAGATAGTGATCTATTCATCAAGAATGGTACATGGATCGCTTTCTTTTTGGATAGACGAGTCTTGAGTCTATAGTGTAGGGATACTAGAGTAAGAGTATAAGTAGTTGTTAGAGAACTACGGTATTGAGTATGACCAAGTATGAGAAGTCATGTGAATATCTACTCACTCATCAGTAATTTCTCGATACTATAGTTGTGTGAGTAGTTTCCTAACTTATGGCCTCGGTAACTTACAATGTGGTTGCTGTAGTTTGACAAGTACATAAACATGATCCTTAACTATATGGAGCCTTATAGTATATGTTAGTTACAGTAGATTCATTATAGGAGTTGATAGTATATCTATAGGGGATCTATTGATCTCTGTAGAAGAGGCATAGTCCTATGCGATTTAAGAAACTAAGTCCGAAAATCCATGGCCATGATAGATGAAGGATGGAGAATTATTTTCATGAGTTTCATAAAGGACTTAGATTAATTAAATCTAGCATATGACGGATACTTAGGGTTTAACGAGATTCCATGATCTACATCCTGTCAGGATTCTAAATAGAGGAACTTGATTACATTGTAACTATTCCTAGGGGTTCATATTTCTATTCTAGTGGATTACCATTATATACTGCTAGATGTCACTGGTGGATTGTGGAAACTCAGTTGAATTTTTTTAAATTGATGATCCTTGTTAGGGTTGAGCTGGAATCATTTCAATCCATCAAAAAGTTTTGATAATACTGTGACAAGGGAGAGAGATCATAGTATATCTCACTTCGTTGTCCCTCTCCAAGTTTATCCTTGAAGGGTTTCATTGTGCCACATCCTATTCTTGTCCTATGACAAGAATAGGGAAAGGTTAGTTGTTTGTTCCCCCCTAAGAAAATTTAGGATTGATCAAAATATGAGAATCGCAAAAATTTAAAAATTATTTTAATATAGTAGTGTGGCGCTGAGTAAATCCATGCATGTATATGATTTGTATTGTTAGATTCAAAATATTTGGGTGACCCAATAACTTTATCTAGATTTGACATCTACAGGATAAGTAATGTAACACTTCTTAATATCTTTCTTTTTAATAGTCATACCAATGAACCTTAACTGAATAATTAATAATATATTTTAGAATATGTAACTAAATAACTTGTGAAGATATATTGTACATATTCTATATAGCTATGATCTAACCCCACCAATGAGAATTATATATTAGACCTATTAACTTGTAATCTAAGAAACTAGTTTCAATATCACATCATCAATGATCAGAATAGTAGTATTTAGACATCTTATATGTTATATAACTCATATCACTAGGTTTTGTGGCCATAACCAAATATTGGATCTAGTATCAATTTATCAAAAATATAATTTTGAAAAGAAAAAAAATATTTTCTAATATTTGATAAGCCTAGAAGTTTGTCTGGTCAAATATATGTGATGTGGCAAGGCCGCCCTTCCCCCGACATACTTGCATCCCACTCTCACACCACTCACTCCTCCTAGCGTGGAGTCTATCAAGAGGGGCTTGACCAGGAGGGGCTTGACCAGGAGGATCTGTTCTCCTGGATCGTCACTGACTTGACCGTCGGAGTGCCCCCACCGGAAACCCCGGCTCAGGTCACTAACCTCTGTTTTGCAGGTCCAGGACCATCGGACGGCCAGACGACGAAGGGAGCGCACTCCGGCATCGACAGCAGCTACGGGCCACAACGATCTTGGTGGCAACAGATTGGCACGCCAGGAAGGGGGAGGGCCTTGTGAACAATCTTTGATCTAGTTCAAGTCAACCCCCCTTTTTTACAAGTAAGTTCCACGAAAGGATGGTGACGACACGGGCATGAGAGGCCTCCACAGTCAAGCGGGGGACTCCCCCTCCCGGGAGAGCTAGCACAACCCAGAGGTGGGGCCATCCGCTCCGGTTCAACCACCTCCGGCGGAGTCTCGCTGGCTACACTCGCCCAGCAAATGCAGATCCTTGCCACAGCAGTGCACCAGCACCGATCCTTGGCTACCCACCAGCAGCCAGGAACTCCCGTGGCCTATGCCGCGGCCCCCAGCGATAGCTTGCGTTCCTTCCAAGGAAGGCCTTCATAGCCATGGGCCATCACTGACAACTGGGGTAGCCATCAAACTCCGACAAAAAGACAACGAGCCGGGTCTGCCGATAGGGAGAGCCGCTCACCAAACCTCGGGCAGGCAGTATCCAAGCTCCACCGAGGTAGGAAAAGTAAGACCCCCCGCCACGGGTGCCATGCACCCATGTCACCTTCTCCATCTCCTTCGACGGAGCGGTCCACTGACGAAGCCATCAGGCGCGCGGTGGAGAAGCGCCTGAAGGAGCATCACCGCAAGTTGGTGGAGTTATCTCATCGATTTGCCAATCTACCGGGCTCAGCTAGCCAGCCAGCGGGCTACGACACCGATCCCCCTTTCTCCCAAGAAATCCAATAGGAGCCAATTTCGAGTCAGTTCCGTATGCCGCAGGTGGATCCTTACGATGGAACCACCGATCCCTTGGACCATCTAGAAAGCTACCGGGCCCTCATGAGGGTCCAGGGGGCCACCGACGCTCTCCTCTACATCGCCTTTCCTGCTATTCTCCAGAAGGCAGCCAGGGTGTGGTTCACCCGCTTGGAGCCGGAGAGCATCAACTCTTTCGTCCAGTTAGGGCAGAAGTTCGTGGCCCACTTCAACGCCTGTCGAAAGTTGCCACGAGATGCAGGTAGTCTCTTCTCCATCCGATAGCAGGACCGCGAGCCGCTGCGGGACTACGTGGCCCGTTTCAAGGCTACCGCATTGGAGATCTACAACCTTGATGAGCCAGTTGCCATGCTGGCACTAAAGCGAGGGCTCAAGACCTCTCGCCTGACCTACTCGCTCGACAAGAAGCCCCCTAAGACTTATTCTGAGCTCCTCCTCTGAGCCCAAAAGTACATCTTGTCGAGGAGGCGGATCGTATGAGGCGGGAGCTTGACGGGAAGCCACTGAAGAAGCCGACCCCCACCGAGACGCCTGGAACCCGGAAGCTAGGACCTCAGGCTCCAAACTCCCGGAGGGGGCCAAGATCGAAAGGCGCTCCTGTTCCCGAGGAGAGTGACACCCTCCTCCTCGTCCCGAGGACAAAGATCCTCATGGAGATCGAAGGCGAGGACTACTTGAGACGCCCGTCTTCGATGAAGCCCTCCACTGGCCGTGATAAAACGAAGTACTGCCTCTTTCACCACGACCATGGCCACGACATCGAGGAATGCCACAACTTCAAGTGGGAAATTGAAGAACTCATCAAGAGGGGCTACCTCAAAAGATTCGTGGAGAGCAGACCTCAAGTGGAATCCCAAGCGCTCGTCGCTCTTCTGCCGGCTCCAGCAATCGACAACCGCCCTACCAAGAAGCCAGTGGATATGATCTCCTGGGGAGCCGCACGCGCACCCAAGAAAGCCCGGGGGCCAGGGGATCTTGAGAATGTACTCCCCTTTATGAGGAAAGGGAAGACAGGAGGAAAAATATAAATAATGATGCCATGGTCGTCGAGATGACGATCACGAAGCATCCTGTAAAACACATCATGGTTGATAGTGGAAGCTCCACAGATGTGCTTTTATATGATGCCTTCTCCAGGATGAACCTTTCTCCCGATCAACTCAAACCTGTGCATACTCCCCTTGTTGGTTTCACAGGTGATTTTGTAAGGGTGGAGGGAGAGATCACTCTCCTGTCATTGCCGGGACCCCACCTCGGCAAAGCACTGTTATGATGACTTTCACGGTTGTCAGGCTTCCTTCCGCCTACAACATGATCCTGGGCCGAACCGGGCTCAACCTCCTTGATACCGTTGTCTCCACCAAGAGACTACTTGTACAGCTCCCCACTCCCTACAGTGTCAGGGAGATGAGGGGAGCACCCTAGCCGATGCAGCACTGCTTCCAAGCCCTCCCTAGGGCCAAGATCCCCGAGGATGATCCCAAGGCAGATGATCTCGACCAAAGGGCTCAAGACCCCAGAGGAGGCCCGGTCGAGCGCCTACTCTCTTATATGCTCAGAGATGACCCCACAAAGACGGTGCAGATTGGAGCCCAGCTTCCCGAAGAGGAGAGGGCTCAACTACTGGAGTTCCTGCGGGCAAGCGTGGACGTATTTTCCTAGACAACGGTGGACATGCTAGGTATTCCTCCTGACATCATTACTCACAAACTGAGCATTGACCCAAAGCATAGGCCAGTTCTATAGAAGAAGAGAAGCTTCACCCCGGAGAGGCAAGCAGCTATCAAGGAAGAAGTGGACAAGCTCCTAGCCACCGGTTTTGTTCGGGAGATCCAATATCCGAGCTGGCTGGCGAACGTGGTGATGGTAAGGAAGAACAATGACAAATGGAGGATCTGTGTAGACTACACCGACCTCAACAAAGCATGCTCGAAGGATAACTTCCCTCTACCAAAGATTGACCAGCTGGTGGATGCCACCTCTGAGCACAGGCTGCTCTCCTTCATGGATGCATTCTCTAGATACAATCAGATCCGTATGCACCCGGAGGATGAGGAGCACACCGCCTTCATCACTGACCAAGGGACATACTGCTACAGGATGATGCCCTTCGGTGTGAAGAATGTAGGAGCCACGTACCAGCATCTGGTCAATAAGGTCTTCAAGGATCAAATTGGCCGGAACATGCAAGTGTATGTGGATGACATGCTCGTCATGAGCAAGCCAAGCTCGAACCATATTGCTGACCTCGCCGAGTCCTTCCACAACCTGCGGCAACATCAGATGAAGCTAAATCCAGCAAAATGCACCTTCAGGGTGGCGGTAGGAAAGTTCCTCGGCTTCATGGTTACCTAGAGAGGTATCGAAGCAAACCCAGAGAAGGTCCAGGCAATCGTCGACATGGAGCACCCGACCTCCAAGAAGCAGGTCCAACGCCTAATGGGATGTATTGCCACCCTGAGCCGATTCATCTCGAGGTCAGCCGACTGTTGTCTTCCATTCTTCAAGGCACTGCGCAAGATGCATGACTTCAACTAGACAGAGGAGTGTAGGATGGCCTTCGAGGAGCTAAAGAAATTTCTCGCCTCTCCCCCGTTGCTCTCCAGGCCAGAAGAGGGGGAGGAGCTCTTGCTCTATCTGGCAGTTACACCCAGAGCCGTCAGCTTGGTTCTCATCTACGCAGACGAGGACAAATCTCAAAAGCCGATATACTATACTAGCAAAATCCTCCACGATGCAGAGATCAAGTATACTCACTCCGAGAAACTCATTTTTGCACTAATAATGTTTGCTAAGCGCCTTAGGCCTTACTTCCAAGCGCATCTGATAGTGGTCATGACGGACCAGCTGCTGAGGACCGTACTCAACCACCCCGAGACTTCCGGGAGATTGGCCAAGTGGTCCCTACTGCTCAGTGAGTTCGATATAGTATACCGGTCGAGATCCTCGCAGAAGGCCCAAGTCCTAGCTGACTTCATAGTCGAGTGCACCGGGTTCATCGAGGAGCCAGAGCAGACAATAATGGAGCTCGGACCAGAGGAGGAACCTTGGATCCTCCACGTGGATGGCGCATCCAATTTCGGCAAGAGCAGAGCAGGCCTCATCCTCACCAACAGTGATGGGGTTGTGACAGAATGCGCCCTCCGCTTCAAATTCACCGTGACAAACAACCAGGCGGAGTATGAGGCACTCCTCGTGGGTCTAAGAGTCTCCAGTGAGCTGGGTATGTAGAATTTGAAAGTCTTCACCGACTCCCAACTGGTTGCCGGACAAATCTCTGGAGAGTATGAAACTAGGGACCCCCAGATGGTGAAGTACCTGGAGCGGGTCCGCTCAAGCACGACAGGCCTCCGACGCTTCAGCATCTTCCACATTCCCCATGGGGCGAATGCGCATGCGGATGCACTGTCTAGACTCATGACCCTGCCAAACTCATCGCTGGGATGCGCCTACGTCGAGTACCTTGAAAGTCCAAGCTATAAAGGCTTAGAGGAGGTGCATCAAGTCACCTCCGAGCCAAGCTAGATAGACAGGTATGTCAGGTACATCACCGACAGCTCCCTACCCGAGGATCACGTAGAAGCAGCCCTCGTCAAGAAAAAGGCCTCCTGGTTCGTTCTGATGGAGGGACAGCTCTATCGCCGATCTTACTCCTACCCGCTCCTGAAGTGCCTCAGGCCCGTAGAGGCAACCTTCGTGATCCAGGAGATACACGAAGGCCTCTGCGGGAACCATGTGGGAGGGAGAATGCTGGCTTATAAAGCCCTTCGCTAGGGATACTTTTGGGAGACCATGAGGGAGGACACCATTGACTTCGTTAAAAGGTGCGACAAATGCCAGCGCCACACTCACATACAGTGCCAGTCGGCGGCGCCGATCTCCCACCTCTCAGCCCCTTGGACTTTTGTCCAGTGGGGGATGGACATTTTGCGACCTTTTTTCCCTGCACTAGGGTAGCGAAGATTCCTGCTGGTGGCGATCGACTACTTCACCAAGTAGGTCGAGGCAGAGCCACTGGCCCGGATCGTGGAAGCCAATGTTCACCAATTCTTCTGGAAGTCAATCATTTGTCACTTCGGACTCCCCTGTTGTATCATCACTGACAACGGACGACAATTCGATAATCGAGAGTTCAAAGGGTTCTGCACCGAATACGGCATCCAACACCGATTCACCTCGGTAGCTCACCCTCAAACAAACAGGGAAGCCGAGGTGACTAATCGGACCATCCTTCAAGGACTCAGAACCAGGCTGGACCAAGCCAAGGGCAGGTGGGCAGAAGAACTCCCAAGCATTCTGTGGGCCTACCACACAACATCCAGAATGACAACCAATGAGACGCCCTTCAACCTTGTTTTTAGCATCGAGGCGGTCATCCCGGTTGAGCTCGGCGTGCCCACGCTATGAGTGCAGCAATATGACGAGGCGCGAAACTCGGCACACCTCCTGCTCAACCTGGATCTCCTTGAAGAAATAAGGGATAAGCCTGACTATGAATGGTGGCATACCGGCAACGAGTAGCCCGGTACTACAACGCCCGGATCAGGCCAAAAGTCTTCAGACCCGGGGACTTGGTGCTATGCCGGGCAGAAGCATCTCAATCCCGGGAGTGTGACAAGCTCTCACCGAACTGGGAAGGCCCTTACAAGGTGGCTGAGACCCTCTCACAGGAGACCTATTACCTCGAGGATCTCGACAGTGTCAGGTTCCCTCGAACATGGAATGCCTACAATCTGCGAAGATATTATCAATAATGTAAGGCTTTCCCCCAATAATAATAATAATGGTTTTTCTTTTGCACGAGTATCTATCTACCTTGCAGGAAAACCTCCAAGAAGTCTTCGAGCCCAACTCCAAGATGCCAAGACCTGAGCCCAGCTCTCAGGCAACTATGGACCGGGGCCTAGCTCTCCGGCCAAGGGATCTTCGAGCCAAGCTGCTCTCAAATCATCAAAGTCTTCGAGCCCAGCTCCAAATAACAAGACCTGAGCCTAGCTCTCAGGCAACCTTGGCCCGAGGCCCAGTTATCCGACCAAGGAATCTTCGAGCCAAGCTGCTCTCAAATCATCAACATCTTCGAGCCCAGCTCCAAGATGCCAAGGCCTGAGTCCATCTCTCAGGTGACCAAGACCCGGAGCCCAGCTCTTCGGAAGAAAAAGTCTTCGAGCCTAGCTCCAAGATGCCGAGACCTGAGCCCAGCTCTCAGGCAACCTTGGACCGGGGCCCAGCTCTCCGGCTTAGGGATCTTTGAGCCAAGCTACTCTCAAATCATCAACATCTTCGAGCCCAGCTCTAAGACTCCAAGACCTGAGCCTAGCCCTCAGGCAACCTTGGACCGGGGCCTAGCTCTCCCGCCAAGGGATCTTCAAGCCAAGCTACTCTCAAATCATCAAAGTCTTCGAGCCCAGCTCCAAGATGCCAAGACCTGAGCCCAGCTCTCAGGCAACCTTGGCCCGGGGCCCAGCTATCCAGCCAAGGAATCTTCGAGCCAAGCTGCTTTCAAATCATCAACGTCTTCGAGCCCAGCTCCAAGATGCCAAGGCCTGAGTCCATCTCTCAGGTGACCAAGACCCGGAGCCTAGCTCTTCGGAAGAAAAAGTCTTCGAGCCCAGCTCCAAGATGCCGAGACCTGAGCCCAGCTCTCAGGCAACCTTAGACCGGGGCCCAGCTCTCTGGCTTAGAGATCTTCGAGCCAAGCTGCTCTCAAATCATCAACGTCTTCGAGCCCAGCTCCAAGACTCCAAGACCTGAGCCTAACCCTCAGGCAACCTTGATCCGGGGCCCAGCTCTCCTGCCAAGGGATCTTCGAGCCAAGCTGCTCTCAAATCATCAACATCTTCGAGCCCAGCTCTGAGATGCCAAGACCAGAGCCCAGCTCTCAGGCAACCCAAAACCGGAGCCCAGCTCTCCGGCCAAGGGATCTTCAAGCCAAGCTGCTCTCAAATCATCAACGTTTTCGAGCCCAGCTCCAAGATGCCAAGGCCTGAGTCCATCTCTCAGGTGACCGAGACCCGGAGCCCAGCTCTCTAGAAGGAGAAGTGTTCGAGCCCAGTTCCGAGATGCCAAGACTTGAGCCTAGCTCTCAAGCAACCTTGGACCGGGGCCCAGCTCTCCGGCCAAAGGATCTTCGAGCCAAGCTGCTCTCAAATCATTAACATCTTCGAGCCCAGCTCCAAGATGCCAAGGCTTGAGTCCATCTCTCAGGTGACCAAAACCCGGGGCCCAGCTCTCCAGAAGAAAAATCCTCGAGCCTAGCTCCAAGGCATCTAAGACCTGAGCCCAGCTCTCAGGCACCCAAGCCCAGGGCCCAGCTCTTCAGCACTAAAGCCTCGAGCCTAGCTCCAAGGTATCCAAGACCTGAGCCCAGCTCTCAGGCACCCAAGCCCGAAGCCTAGCTCTCTAGCACCAAAGCCTTGATCCTAGCTCCAAGGAATCCAAGCCCTGAGCCCAGCTCTCAGGCACCTTGGACCGGGGCCTAGCTCTCCGGCCAAGAAATCTTTGAGCCCAGTTGCTCTCAACTACCAAAATCTCGTGCCCAACTTGCCGACATCAAAGCCTGGTAGCCAGACCCCAGACAAGGTGGAACCCTCCCCTCTGATCTCGCCGCTCACCTCAAAAAAAAAAAAAAAAAAAATAAAAATAATATATATATAAGGGAAAGAAAAGAGAAGAAAAAAGAAAGAGAGAGAGGAGAAGGAAAGAAAGAGGGTAAAAGGGAAAAGTCAGGCAATGCTCGGGAACAGGTAGCAGGAAAATTTTTATTTTATTAACAAAAGTCAGTTACAAATGTCTTCAGGTCCCCGACATGCCAGGTGACCCCGACCAAGTACAAAAAAGAAAAAACAAGAAGGAAAGTTACTCCACTCCGGCAAGCCCCCCGGCTGGGCCTTGAGGCTGTGAGGTCCCATTTCCGGGAACCTCTGGCTGAACAGCTCCGGCTTCAGGTGGCCCTGTCTCGGCCTCGACTGGCAGGGAAGGTTCAGAGGCAACAGCTTCCTCGACGCCCGCCTCCTGGCCCGAGTCCATGTCCGAGGCTAGAGGATACCTGAGGCAAATGCAGCCCTCGACAGGAACGAACATCTCAACCCGACCATGCTGGAATATGAAGCCTTTGTAGAAGGAGTCCGATGCCATTTGGTGAATCTCGATAATGAACTCCTCTGAGGCCTTGTACCTGGCGATGGCCTCTTCGGCATCCTTCCTTGCCCTGATGACCTCCTTCCTTGCCTCGACGGCCTCCACCCTGGTCGCCTCCATCGGACTTGGCCGCCACCTCTGCCGCCCTCTCAGTCATGGCCAACCTCTCTTTCTCTGCCGCTAGCTCGGCCTGAGCAGACTGAGCGGCCTCCTTGTGCCGAACGGCCTCGGCATCGTACCACTTCAGCCTCTTCTCAGCAAGGGCGAGCTCATCAGCATTCTTCTTCGAGCGGCTCCGCTCCAGGTCAAGGCCCTCTCGGAGCTTCTTCGCTCGCCCCTCAGAGTCGGCGACTTGCTTCTCCAGGTCCTTGACCCTTTGCTCGAGTGTTCCATTCACCTCGGTCCTCTCCTTCAGGCCGGCCTTCAGTGAATCGAAATCAGCTGCCCACTGCTGTTCACTGCGCTACCAGTTTCGATAGCGGTCCCTGATAAAGAGGGCCTCGGCATCGATTTGCACCATGTAAAAGGTTAGCAAAAAAAAAAAAAAAACAAAAAACAAACAAAACAAAGAAAAGGAGAAGTGGAGCCACTTACCGAGTAGAGTTGGGGGAAGATGGCGCTAAGCACATCCCCCAGCCGTAGCTCAGCCATCTCCTGCTAATCGCATGGCTAGATTGAAAAATCCATCATGCTCTCGACCAGTGTGGGGCTTTGGAGAAAAGGGCTCTCTGGCCCTAGCTTGAACGAAAGTCGGCACTGCGCCTCCTCCCTCCTGCTCTCTCTGGGGATAGGTGCCCTTGCCCCACTAGTAGCAGGGCCCCCGGGGGTAGGCTGAGGACCTGGCACCTTTGCAGGTGGCGCCTCGGTCACGGGCTCGGCCCCAGCTCGAACCTCCCTATCCTCGATCTCGATCACAGCCAGGCTTGGGGGATTGGGGGATGCCGCGGCAGCAGCTGCAGCCCTTGCCTAGACGACCACCTCGGGTTCCATGGCAGGGGTCATTCCATGTCGACCGTGCCACTCTAGAACCTTCCGGACTGCCCGCTGGACTGGCCCCGGTGCCGCAGACACTACCCTCTCCACTGGTGCAAGAGTAGTTTCGGTCGCCCCCGAATTCTGGCCAGCCAGCGTGGTGGGAGTAGCTTCAGTCGCCCCCTGACTCGGGTCGACCACCACGGTGGGAGCGGCCGTAGACGCACTCTCGCCTCGGACCCGTCTCGACGGAGGCTCCTCGACTAGCTCGGTCCGAGTGATCGCCAGCAGGTCGCTCTCCATGAAAATCATGCATGCATGCAAGCCATACAACAGTCAGAGCCCACAAAAAGCAATGTAAGGAGCACAAAAAAAAAGAGAAAATAAAAGTTCAGGTTGAACTCACCCAACCTATTCGTTGGGTCGACCCCAGCTTCGGAGAGGTCTGCTCTGACAACAGAACCTCAAGAGGAGGGACCTGGATGGTGCAGAGCTGCTCGTAGTCATCTCGGTCAGCCGCATTGATTGCAAAGTTTCAGTTGGGGGACTGGTCTGGGTCACTCCAGACCCAGTCGACCCCCTCAATCATGGCAAAAAAGAACTTGCTCTTCCATCTCTTGATGGAAGAGGGGAGCTCAAACCTAATGCTCTTTGGGCGGGAAGACAAGGACCACCACCCGTCCTCAGTCGGGTGGCGCTTCAGGGCAAAGAAAGCCCTGAATAAAGAAAATCAGGTGACAAACCCATGAAGGTGACAAAGCACAACAAAAGAAAAGATGACCCTAATGTTGTTTGGTACTAACTGAGCAGGGACCAAACGGTAATTATTCAGAACTAACATGAAGAACGGATGGAAGGGAAAGCGGAGACCCCTTGAAAAGGTCTCCTCATAAAAAGCAATACGGCCTGGGCAATTGGAAGTGACCCGTTTCCCCGGACGAGGGATTAAAAGCTGAACAGAGTACGGGATGCCATAGACATCCTGAATGGTCCCCAGTTCTTCGGCGGTGATCGTCGAGGCAATCCCACCAGGACCTGTGGATCGGACAAACTCGGGAGCAAGTTCAGAAGAGGGAGGAGGATGAGAAGGATGAGAAGGACCGGACCCTGGTTCCCTGATGAGTACTGGACCAGGAGGGCACCTCCTGCTAAACTCGAAACGAGCCACATCCTCCTCTTCACCGGAAGAAGAAGGAGACGCTGGCCTTCGCTCGGAAGGACCAGCCTCACCCTGGTTGGTGGAGGGGCGGAAGCTCGGGCCAAAGTGAGGCATCCCCAAAGAAGGAAGAAGCAAAGGACTCGAAGAAGAAGTGAAGGGACGGACTCGACCCGAAGAAAACCCTAGACTTAGAGGAAGGACCCTACTCTAACAGAGGAGGAAGAAAGAAGAAACTAACCTAGTACCTTAGAAGATCTGAGGCAACTGGGAGGAAGGAGAAGGCTCGGGTACTGCAGCGGGCATGAAGAGTTTAAAAGAACAGATATTTGGATAAGAACTTCTTTTCATTTCGATGTGACCCGACGCATCCGTACTGTTACGACCTCTCCGTTAATGGATTCACACCACGTGCCGGCCATCGGTGAAAAAGGCATCCCGACTGCTCTGAATTCTATGCCAATATTAACTGCTCCTCGGAGGTGGCCACATGGCACCCCCGCACTGGTCTGAAGGACCATTCCATGGAGTGCTAGCAATCATGGCCATCATTGCACTAGATCTTCACCTTTCCACGTTAGCATCACAATTACTCCCTTCGGCCCGAGCGCCGCGCACTAACGAGCCTCGGGAGTGGGGGGCAAATGATGTGGCAAGACCGCTGACGTGGGTAGCTGTCAGATGCCACATCAAAGAAAGCCGCCATGACAGACGCCGCATCAATTTTCCTGCTCGAACTCCTTCGCCGGGCTAAGCTCCTCCACGACAACGGGACCGCCCGTCAAAGCCGAGCTCCGTCCTCTGCCAGGTCAGACCCGCGAGCCCGAGATGCCTAGGCCGGAGCCGAGCGGTGCCCTCCAAATTGAGCCCCTCTTCGAGGCCGAGCCATCTGGTCCGGACCCGCGCTCTGCCCTCCAGAGCGAGCCCCTCGGAGATCGAGCCCCGTGGTCGGAGTCGAGCTCAGCCCTCCTCCGCCACATGGAGCCTCTTCGAGGTTGAGCCCTTTGGACTGGGCCCGCACTTTTCCCTCCAAAGCGAGCCCCTCGAAGATCGAGCCCCATGGTCAGAGTCAAGCTCATCCCTCCTCTACCACGTGGAGCCTCTTCGAGGTCGAGCCTCTGGACCGGGCCCGCACTCTGCCCTCCAGAGCGAGCCCCTCGAAGATCGAGCCCCGTGGTCAGAGTCGAGCTCAGCCTTCCCTCGCCACATGGAGCCTCTCCAACGTTGAGCCCTCTGGATCGGGCCCGCGCTCTGCCCTCCTCTACCGAGGCGATCCTGCGAGCTCGGGATGCTTAGGTCGGAGTCGAGCCCCGCCTTTCCATCTCAGCCCCAGCTCAAGCGTGAGCACCGGCGAACCAAGGGATAGCACCGCCGTCCCAAGACACCGGTGGGCCGCCCGAGGATTGCACTGAGACACCCGCTAGACTGCAATGACCACCTGCAGCCGCCGGTTATACCAGAAAGGGGAGAGGCCCACTGATCGAGGCGCCACGCTCCTCACCAACTATCTGAACCACCCGAAAGAGGAAGTCAACCAGGAGATTCGAATCCCCGGGGGCGGCGGCCCACAGATCGAGGTACTGCCAAGTTTCTCGGAATGAGGTGACCAGAAGGAATGTCAAAACACATGACAGCTTCCCTTATCATGAATCGGGAAAGACGCCTCGGGACACCGCCGCACGTGCTTGACAGCCCGGCGAAGATCCCAAGAAGAGCGCCCAACGGTAACCTAGACTACAAAGCTCGAATGAAGCAAGGCAAAGGAGGTAACAACATGCAATACCACTAAAACACAAGTGCAAGCTCAACCAGAGAGCACGGCACCACAAGCAAATCCAAGCAAGGACGGGCGGAAAGGCCACACAGAGAATCCCTCTAGCTAGGCCGCCCTTCCCCGACATACTTGCATCCCACTCTCACACCACTCACTCCTCCTAGCGTGGAGTCCATCAAGAGGGACTCGATCAGGAGGATCTGTTTCCCTGGATCGTCACTGACTTAACCGTCGGAGTGCCCCCGTCGGAAACCCCAGCTCGGATCACTTACCTCTGTTTTGCAGGTCCAGGACCATCGGATGGCCAGACAGCGAAGGGAGTGCACTCTGTCACTGACAGCAGCTACGGGCCACGACGATCTTGGCGGCAATAATATGTGTTTAATTTTTTTTTTACAAATTAACATACTTTGACCTATTCTGAAATATTTTATCACTTATCGGGCAAATATAACTCATCTTTTTATTTTTATTTTAAGATAATGAACCATGAATGCTTTCAGGGCTTTAGAAAGCATGTTTGTGTGTATTTCATAATTTTTAGTTATATTTAAGAATTGGTTTTACGTCTAAGTCCTATAGATTTAAAGGTTGTTATATGATTTATGTTAATTTAGAAGTTTATAATTTTTATCATCTCGGGAATATATGGTAATGAAAAAGAATTATATGATATAATTATATCAGCTATCAAGGATTGAAATTATTTTAATTATGATTATTATAAAATAGTTTGATCTTGAATTTAGGTAGCTTTGCGTATCTATGAGATCCATTTTGCAAGTACGTGGCATCAATTACATGCTCAATGGGACATGATACTTAGTAAAGATAATAAAGATTTGTGTTTGGATGCCCTGGTTTCTTTCCAATTTTCTTTCTAAATGCAAGCTTGTATGGTGGATCATTAAGCTAATTTTTGATAACCAGTGATAAGACTCATTGGTGTGGACTTTCGAAACCAAGGCGTGCCGATTAAAAAGTCCGGTCCGGAGGTAAAATAAATAATAATAAAAAAAATTTATAAAATTTTATTGACGGTGGTAATAAAATAGTTATGAATATATATAATAAATCACATTCATTCGGCTGACGTCAATGACAATCAGGTTGATGTACTTATCTTCGGGTACAAAAAATTAATATATTGTATATCGAATATTTTTTGACTAGAGTTGGAGGATCGTCTGGATGTGGCCACGCCTGAAATCTAACTCCGCTCCCTTTTCTTTTTGTTCCATCAAAAAAAAAAAAAAAAAAAAAAATGACGTGCTTCATCCGGAGCATTTTCTTCGCATGCAAATCTCAATTGGTCAGATTTCTGTTTGCGCGCATGATGTCGTGATATGAGCAAAGCTCCAGTGGCATGGACCAGCAGCTTGTGCCTGTACTTTTGTCTTTATAAAATAAGCTAGGAGGTTTTCAATGTTCAAAAAGATTATCTCATTTTAGATGTACCTGGCTGAAAAAATTTGGAACCAAATGAAAATGGGTAGCTCTCGTTCCAACCTTTTGATCGGGAAGAATTCCATTATAATTTTAATTTTGAAAAGGAATCCAATCCAGACATCCTTTTACAGATTCAAAATTCATTCTATCGTGATTAACTAAAAAACAAAAAACAGTTCAATTATTTGCAACTTGAAATATCTACCTATTAAATAGATAATATATTTAATATATCACTTAAATATATTAAATAATATATTAAATAATATATTAAATTTATATATTATATATTAAATATAATAGATTAAATAAATTAAATTTATAAATATAAAATATATTATATTATACTATATTAATATTATATTATAAATATTTTATAATATCATATTATAATATATTATATTATGATATAATATATTATATTATGATATAATATATTATATTATTTTATAAAATATTAAATATAATATATTATATTATATTGTGTTGATTGAATTGAATTGAATTGAATGGAAAAGGAAAAAAAAAGAATTTGAGATAATATTATTCAAAAAATCACTTGAAATATTTTCATAGAAATTATATTTATAACTTTTTTTATTAAAAAATAATTTGATAATTTAGATTACATAAAAATAATAATTTAAATTATTATTTTTTTCAAAAATAATCTAGGTTATTTTTTTAAAAAAATAATCTAGATCATCAAAAATTAAAAATTCGACGGCATAAAATGCGCATGTTGCACTCAGTGCCGTTAGTATTCAACCAAATATTATTGACCCGAACGGAAGTCCTCGATTTGTCATAACAATCTTTCACGTTCCACGGATTCCGATCTGCTTAACGGGTCCCAGCATTCACTCCGAACGCGTCTTAGCTTATTCTCTTTTAAAACGACGTCTTTGGATCCAACTGTCATCGCAGTCAGCGCAGATCCCCTTCTTATTCTTTATCCCTTCCTCTGACGTCCCAATCCTCGCATAACCTCGCCCTTTTCTTTAATTCCTCTCCCTCGACGATCGGAGACGAAGGAAGGAAGACGACGGCAATGGATCTATGGGAGAGGGCTAGGATTTTCGCGGAGGAGGCGGCGAAGCGTTCGCAGGAGATCTCCAAGGAGGCGGCGAAGCGGTCGCAGGAACTCACCAAGGGGGCTGCCAAGTTCTCCCATGAGTTTGTCTCCGAGACCGCCAAGAAGTCCAAGGAGCTCGCCGCCGAGGCCACCAAGAAGGCTGACCTTATCCGCTCTGAGGCCCTCCGCGCCGCCGACCAGATCAAGACCCTCGCCGTCGACCTCCCCACCCTCCCCATCTCCCCCCTCGCACCGGGCGGATCCGCCGTACCGGACCCGGCCCCGGATCTCGAGCGCTTCGGCATCACCGAGGAGCTCAGGGACTGTGTCAAGGGGATCACCCTCGGCACCTTCCGCGATTTCCCCATGCAAGGTCTGTTAAAATGAAGAATATTTTTAATCAACATCTCAATGCGACGCTATTAACTTTTAAAGTCATACAAAATATGCTTATCTTTCTTTAGATACTAGGGCATTGTTCTTATTACTTGAAATTGTCGGTCACAGGGTTGCTGAATAAACTAGAAAGGGAGGATTTTTAATCCTTTTTTTATTTATAACGCTGAAGTTTTTTTAACTTGTTTAGAATGTAATGGATCTGCGAGATTTATTCATTTATGCGATAATTTTTGGATGATTTCTGGGGCATCTGGGGTTGTTTCGCAGTATTGATGTCATAAGATGTAGCAGTTGTGAATTTTCTAAAGCAAGCTGCTTTAGAAGTTCCTTCTGTTTGTTGTTTTTCAGTCATAGCTTTTCAGATTGTCTTCGAATATTAACAGTCTGTTTTGCTTTTCTCTTTTTTTTTAAAAAAAAATTAAAATTTATAAATTATTCGGTCTTTTAATATGCTTTGTTTATAGATGAACCGGAAATGTCAGATGTTCCAACAGTGTCAAATGTCAGGCAGGATCTTAATGAGTGGCAAGCGAGACATGCTATGCTTGTTCTCTCAACAGTTAAGGTATTTTGTCTTTTGTCATTTTTATTTAGTTTTATAAGTTCATAGTTCAATTTGATCTCTTTTCATTTGGTTTTATCTCATTTTGTTTTTGGGTTCAATTGATACTTGCCAGATTTGTGATTTGACATGAATGGATATCTGATTTTCCCCCCTAATTAGCTATAATAGTCTCCTTCCATACTTTTAGTTGAAGCATAAAAAAAATCTTGTATTGAAAGGATATAATCAGCCTATACTAATTATATGAGGTGGATATATCTGAGTCAAAAAAAAAAAAAAAAACTGTAATGCGAGTTGCAGCTGCATCAATCTGCTAGTGGAAACTGATGCTGGCATTTCATGTTCCTGTTTGGTGAGATTATATCTATGACCAGAGTGTCTGTTATCTTACTATTGATTAACTTTTCTGATCATAATTAGAATGAAGCAACTTCAGAGTTAGGTAATGATGAATGTCACCACCGATTTTCATGCTGCTACATACCTAACAGCCACTCTCCACTCATATTTTATTTTTTTAAAACAATATTTCTCATTTTGAAGATATTGAGACATTTTTGAATCATTATGAAACCCATGCTCTAAATTAAGATGCAATGGAATATACCGATTATACCTATTGGAAAGTCTTTTGAGAATTAAGGAGTTTAAATTTGCAGTTAGGTAAACTCAAAAGCTGATTTTTGTACAAATTGATATGTATAATACTTTGCTAATTGAGAGAACGCTGTTGTGACACCTTTTTCCTAAAGGCAAGATCACAGATGTTAGTGATATCTTACAGAGAATTTGATAAGTCTCATCATGCCATGGGATAATTGTTCTCAAGAGACAAGGAACTTGTGCACTTGTAATGAAATTGATCATTCGAGCTCTTTGAGTGTTGGAAGAAGGAAGAAGTAGGAGAAGAATTGATGGTCTGCTACTGTCAAGTCAGATAAAAGCCTGTCAGTTACCTGGATTGGAAGAGAGCATGAGAATGGATTTGGATTGCCAGAATGGTGAAATGTAGGTCATAAAAAATAAAAAATTATGGTACATATGTGGTTAGAAATGCTAATATTGTAAATTTACTAATAATTGCATTTTAATAAAATGCATGAGTGGAGATTTAATAATGAATAAGTTAATCTAAGTTCATCTCTTATTTTAATAATATTGATTTTGATAAAGTTAATAATAGAGATAATGATACTCATTCAAGATGTCTTGGAGTGTTAGTAATCAGGTGTTTGGAACAAGAGTGAGATTTGGAGTGTATTAATCAAGTTGAAGATTCTAGGTTATGCTGATTTGTCAAGCTAGTAGAACTACGGTCTACAGTTTGAAATTGGTTTTGATGAGTGGCATGTGCCTGTCACTCACGAGATCAACCTGCATACTTGTATCAACATGTATACTTTTTTCCTTCCCTTTTCTCTCTTTTTGGGTAGAAAGGGTTGTCAGTTGCAAGCATCTTTGCACAGGATCTCTACTTAGGTGCTGACCATAAGATTAGTTATTTGTGATATGCTTTTCATTCCTCTAGTTTCATTTATATCTCACAATACATGAATTAAACAGATAAATTGCTTCTGTATTTCAGGAAATATCCAAGCTTAGATATGAGCTATGCCCACGCCACATGAAAGAGAGAAAATTTTGGAAAATATATTTCGTACTTGTAAACAATTATGTGGCTCCGTAAGTATCTTCCCTTTCTGGTTTCTTCCATCTGATAATTTTTTTTAATATTTTTTTTTGTGAACCTGTTTTATCAACATTTCATGCTGAATGTTTTGCCTGCTTCACCTCTATTTATTTGACCCTGACTCTCTTCCATATCAGAATCATACTCACAACCATGTATTACATCATATACAGTTCTTTCCCTAGTTTGATTCATGTTTGTGCATACATGCACATCTGTGCATGTGTGACTGCATATATTTGATTGTATTTACCTTACACAGCTAACACCAACTAAATAGCTAGTTTTGTTAATTGAATCAGAATGTAGTTCTCACATGTACATATATGTTAACATGTAGAATCAATACCCTACATTATACCAGATCTGAGGGAGGAGATTGCAGTGTTAGAAAAGATGTAGGACATTGCTAAATTTCTCTATATGATGTAGGAGGAAAAAATCGAAACCTTTGATAATGAGAATGCTACCGGGCAATCTAGATGAAGAGAATGATGTTCTTAAGGAAACTGTCTAAATGACATGAGAAATGTAGATGAATCTTGTAGTGAAACCTCAAATGTAAAGCAAGGGTGCTCTATAGCTTGAAGTAAATATTGAAGAATGTAAGGTTCTGATGGAACAGCTCATGCTTTGGGAAAAATGCAGATTATGTGGGATGACTTTCACTCCACCTTGTTTGACAATTTTGCATATTATGCTTTTCATTGTTTGCATTCTCATCCATTTATTCTGAAAGCTTGCCGAACAACTTGGTATCTTGTGAGTTAGGTTTTCTTTAAGATAAATTATATTATATGTGACACTTTAAAGTCTATAATGTTCCAAATGCTATTTTCCATTTAGTTTTAGAATTTACCTGTTCATAACACAAGCGTGCAGGAATTACTAAGTTTCTGCTATGCATGTTGCCACTATTTTGTTCTCTCCTGTCTGGCATATGATGTGAACACCTTAAAAATAGCAACTTTTAACATGTTGGTGAATCAACATTTCTTCTGCCATTATCTTATGTTCAAACTAAGTTCAATAAGCAGATTGTCTCCAACACTTTATCAGCTATAAACATGGTCATTGATCCTCGTTAGCAAATGCCTTTGGTTGGACAGTTCTTTGACCTTTCATGCAGTAACCTGTATGAAATACTGTATGAACTATTTAGTTATCAATGTGTAACTTGCAACTGTGCAGTTGAGCTCTGTAATGGCTTCATTATTAACTCTTTACAAAATTGAACATGCAAAACATTTACTTAATACATTAGGTGTATTTGCCATCAAGCCAGAGCTTGGAAGCTTTAAAGAATGTATACTAATTCATTGTTAAGAAAAGTTGCGTTTAATAAAATGACCATGCTATGGTTTTCTTCTTAAAGGATAAATATGCAGTTACCTTACTTTAGTTCTATGTGGATCCAATTAGTTATGAAAAAAAATATATGGAGGAGTTAAAAATGAAGGCGGAACAGAAGCAAAAAGATAGCCTTAAGGAAAATACAACTGCTGCACCAGCTACTATAGCAGAAGCAAGAGAATCGAAGTTGCCAAGTAAAACATCCACCTCATCAAATACTGAGCTTGATTTGGATGTTTTTCTTCTGGGAGACCTTGGAAGTGATGATGATGTTCCAGGTAGGCAACTCAAATTTTCATATTTGTTGTCACTCTTTTATCAAAAGGATAATAAATTTAACCAAAAAGTATATATGCTAGCACTTTATTTTCTCTGTCACTAGGTATTCATGAAATATCTTCATTAGAAAACTGCTGGAGGAAATCATCATGTAATATAATTTGCAGCTAACATTTTCTGACATATACATGTGATATGCTACATTTTTCAGATGATGGTGGTTTTGATGATGAGTTTGATAAGATTGGAAGCAACTCGGTAAGAGAACTCATGCATTTGTAACTTTTGGAATTTCCATTTTAACTCCTTTTTTCTTCTTTTCCATCATGCATGTATGTCACATTGCAATAAATGCTTTATGAGATTCTTACTGGGGGATGCAGCTAGGTTGTTCTTTTGGAGAAAATAAACAATATTAGTTTTTGTTGTTCGGTACAAAAACAAACAAACAAACAATATTAGTTTGCTTAATCTTTTATTAATAAATGCAATAATATATTAAATCTGGATATGTGTGATGCAACTTATGTGTGTATCCTGTCTCTAATTGATGGTTGAATAATTATTCATGGGATGCTTACCTTTTCAAACTACTCTAGGTTGGTACACTATTACTTTTGCATCATAACCACAATAATGAGGAAGCAGGACAGCCTCAAGATTTCAGGGGTCTGTTGCATATGCTGTTCTTTCCTATCTAACACCACACACCATTTCAATTTCCAAAGGTTATGAGTCACTAGTCGCATTTGTTTCTTCCATATTCCAATAGAATTACACCTAAAAAATATTTGTTTCCCCAGTTGTTTATCATTATTTTTGTTTAGTTTGACAAAGCAGTTTTACATCTAGGCTTTGGTGATATGTTTTTCCATGTTTTAGCAGGCGGCTGCAGTAGCAGGCAGTCAAGAAATCACATAGTTTATATGCTACATATGGTGCTTATACAGTTAGTATTTTTAATTATTTAAAATAAATAAAATATATGAAACTAACTGAGGAGCCACATTGGGCTTCCCATGTCCCATCTCCTATCCCTTAATCCACTGACATGTCTTGCTTGTCTTCAAGAATTTTTTTTACTTCAAAAATGACATTCATTATGGAAGTCATCCAAGCCATCCTTTCTGTGCAAATATTCTCTAATTTCCTATGCCCTTCTCCTATCACACCTAGCTTCAGTTATTCATGTCCTCCTTAATCTAGCTAGGCTTAGAAATACTATCTTGATATGGTTGACACTTATTTTTCAATTGAATCTATTATCTTGCTGTTTTTCTTTTTTCCTGGTTAATTTTTGATCAAGTGCAGCTCCTCAAAATAATAGGATATGTGCCCATTTTGATCCAGGTCTAGGGTTGGACATCTTGGGAAAGCTGCTATTTGAATACCTAATCCCTTCCCTCCCCCACACAAACACACATAAAAAAGAAAAAAAGAAAAAGAAAAAGAAACCCTTTTCTATGTTTCGTTCTTGCCTTTTATGTCTATTGGATATCTGAAAGTCTTTTGAAGTCATTTCATTGATTTGAGTATTTTCAATTTGAGAATCTTGTTTCTGATGAGATTTTTGACTTTTGCTATTTTGGTGTTGTGGAATTTGTTGTTGTTTTTTTCCCTGGGCCTTGTGGGTCTAGAAAAGAGGGAGAGGAAAGGGGGGAAGAAGGAGATGAAAGGGAAAGATAAAGAGAGCAGTCAAAAGAATTAGGATGTGGTTAGTAGGGATAGAAAGGTGGAGGGATCGCACATGGTGGAGATGGGGATGAGGATGGCTGGAGAGTTGTGTCATAAAGGCATATCCATCAGAGAATAGACATTTTACTGTATCAACTGGAGAAAACCTGATATCTTTTTTGCTCCATTCCTATGCCTTTTGGCAACCAATCAGAGGGCATGGGAACCTAGGTTATGAAGTTTAGCCGTGGCTGCTAGCTTCCCTCAAAATATGTTAGATACAATAATCAAATCAATTTTTTTATAAATATTAGCAATATTAATAATAACATATTAATTTGCATGTATCCAGCTTGTCTGAAATCCACATCCAACCTTACCATTAGCCTGAACCTGCCCCATTCATATTGGCTTGCGTAAATTGTGGGTCACGTGTGTTGTGCAATGCTAAGAGTGCCTTATATGTGGCTTTATATTAATAAGCAAGTTATGTATTGCAGCTAGACAGTGCTAACCGCGCTGCATATGCACCATGTAGTACTTGAGGACTGTCTTTTTGGCGCATATGCATCATTACCATTGTTACTAACTGCATATAGGAAATGTTATGCATTCAAGGGACTCCCATCTGCATTCATAGGCATTGCATTTTAACATCATTATGCTTTTTGTAACCTGGTTGCTTCATTTGAGTTCTGTTATACCACATTGAAGCCCATGCAAAATCATTTTGTTAATGAACCATTTGAACCAAATGTTTGAGAAATGGCTTACAGTGTAAATCAAGATTAACACTCCCTCCCCTCCATGTGCCAGCAGGATCACATATGTGGAGGGATGAATGAGTTATACTTTTATCGAAATGTGTTGAGATGACAACCAGTTTAGTTAAATCAATAATTGAAAATGTAGAGGATTTGAGCTCATGGTCTCGATCAACTTGAGCTATGACACCATGTTACTAATAACTATAAAAGCTAAGGCTTATAAGGAATGGATCAATAATGTATGTCAGGGTTAATGCATTTATGCCATGATGTGATCTGCTGTAGAGGACTCCATTACATGCATACATTAAGTATAAACTTAGTTTTTTGTATATCATTTTTACTCTGGTATTTTTCAATACCTTCCTATTTGCAGAGCATGAGTAGTTGTATTACCACATGCTTGTTGTCTGTGGTTACCTTAAAGCATTTAATGAATTATTACCTTTTGTTTCAAAATTACAAATTGAATGCCCTGCAAAAAATTGTGTTTTGACAGGGCTTAGATAGTGATGATGATGATGAGAGGAAATCCAAAGCGGGCAAGTAAGGCAGCCAAATTGGAGATTCCAACATATTGGATGGGAAAGAAGCCTCAGCTAGAGTTGCTTTGGTTAAGAACTTTTGCCTGGTGACGGTAGCAGTGCATCAATGCGTGAGAATCCTGCGGTCCAGCGTATATCTCATTCGTTCTGTTTAGTGTTTCTTGTGGCAAATTTATGCCTGTAGAGTGTGTATGAGACACCTATATCTTTTCCTCTACGGGCAGTTGATCATTTGGCTGATGGGCAAGATACCTTATATCATGATTGATTGATGAATTTCGTTTAAAAGTGGTTTTTGTTTTGTTGATCTTTTGTAGTAAAAGGTTTCATGTTTCATGGTCTGTCTAGTATTTACAAGATGTATGATAGGCCTAACAGCCTTATCGCACTTGGAGATGTTTCTAGGAAAAGCCTTTGTGCATCGCGTGCGGTGCAGTAAATCCAACTTAGATCGTATTATATTTTTTATTAGTCAAAATCTATCAAATGTAGTATGACGGGATGGAAGCTGAGCGTGACTAGCATTAATTATTATTCAATTTTTATTTAAAATTTTTGTCCATATCAAAATATTCTTTTCTCCGGTCATTTTTCAGCATGGTTATCATTTTTGAACTAGGATGTCCTAGTTTTGAACTAGGATGTGAACAATGATGTCGTAGGTTTTGAGCTAGGGTGTCGTAATTCTGTTTCAGATTATTTTTGAACTAGGATGTCCTAGATATTGAATTAGGATGTCATAGGTTTTGAAGTAGGATGTCGTAATACTGTTTTATGTCATTTTTGAACAAGGATGTCGTAGGTTTTGAACTGCTAGGGTGTCGTAATTCTGTTTCAGATTATTTTTGAACTAGGATGTCCTAGATATTGAATTAGGATGTCATAGGTTTTGAAGTAGGATGTCGTAATACTGTTTTATGTCATTTTTGAACAAGGATGTCGTAGGTTTTGAACTGGGATATCTTTGAACTAGGATGTTGTAAGGGTATTTTGATATGGACGAAAATTTTAAATAAAAACTGAATGGTAATTAATGCTAGTCATCTCAGCTTCTATTTCATCATGCGGTGCAGGTCATGCTGGATTTGTTGCACTGTATGTAGATGCAGTGCACAAAGAATTACTCATGTTTTTAATACGCCGGGCGTCATATATTTGTATCTTATGTATTGCATATTATCAATGCTCGTGCACACTGCAAATTAAACTTAATTGGCTACTGTCAAGAAACTGACTAAGCTGCACACTTGAACCTAAGCGACTGCTTTGGTTTAGTTTACACACACATTTAAATACGGTGGATGATGGAGGTTCTACATTTATAATTCAATTGGTTACATGTGACCTATTATCTCTAAACCATTGCTATATTAAAAAATATATATTTACACATTTAAATACGGTGAATGATGGAGGTTCTATATTTATAATTCAATTGGTTACAAGTGATCTATTATCTCTAAATCATTGCTATATTAAAAAAAACTTATTTGATTTGAAGATCTTTAAAACATGTATCAAGATATTTAAAAAAAATAAATTAAATAACAAGAAATTATATTTATTTTTTTAAATTATTAAGAGTTTTTAAATTATATTATTTTTTATTATAAGTAGTTTGAAAATAATAAATCACATTTAATTGTTCAGATAATTAATATAAGATATTTTTTTATTTAATATAAACCTGATTGAATTTGATCAAAGATTATTCAAATGTAGCTAGATCTAGCAATATGTAGTGATGCATGTATGCTTATGCCACCATCTCTTCCCCCATTGGAGCTTCTTGATCTCATTGACTGCCACAACTATTGTTCTCTTATCGGACCTTATCTTGCTGCATCTCTAGTTCTTCTCACCACCACAACAATCAAACTACTAATCCAAAGATGTTGAGGAGTGGCTGTAATTGCCTAGAAATCTCCTCATCACAATTTCTTTCTTTTTGTATTCTATTTAATATTTTCTTCTCTTTTTACTTGATTACTTCACTTCCTATCCTAACAACTAAATTTTTTTTTAAATTTTATTCTTAAAATGGAAAGTAAAGCAATGAAAGGCTTAGAAGTTAGGTATTTAAAAAAATAGAAAATATTATGGCAATTACTTAGCCTCGGGACCAAGCTAGCCATGAGATAATCAATTAAGGAGCAATCATACTACCAACTACTCTACTGATAGAGAAAGAGACGGCTATCGATTATTGATCTACTCGATGGTCGACTAAGTAGAAGACGACTAAGCCAGCTATTATACTTACTATTTATAATATCCTGTATCGAGAGGCTATAAATGGCTAGGCCTGATTGATATCTCCTCAAGCGCATCCACAAGTACTTACTTGGGCTTGACTAACTTCAAAAGTAAACTTAGTCGAGCATGCTAGGGTACAATATCAAGGCCTTCTCTCTTGGCAAGAGCAAGCCATCTTGATACTCGGAGTTCATAACATTCGAGTAAGTCACAAAAGTCAGTCAATCATAGTTGTCCCAGCACAGATCATGGGAGACAAGGTTATGGAAGGCAGAATCTTAATAGAATCAGCTATCCTAATAGAAAAATTACAAAAACAAGATCTAAATATTCTACCAAAAATTTGTTACACATGTTAGAGGAGGCCATAGCCCTAATGGTATTCTATTACCTCATATAACTTTATAAATTGGTAAGAGAGGACCCTTAGTGAAGGTAACACATTCTTACACCACTCTCATACTCTCATGCTTATTCAGTCTTACCATTGATCTCAGCTCCGACTGCTGTAGCTTATCTTTTCCATTCACTGACTTGAGCATCAAAGGGTCCTTTCTGGTCACCACTGGTTAAGAGACTTGTTGACTAGATTTCACGTCACGCCTTTTGGTCCTAGTGCCAATGTGTCAGCATGGGACGGGCTAGGTGGCGGGGGGTCTGGCTACAGTCCTCGTCGAGTCGACTCTTACGGGGGAGTCGGCTCGACCGTAGTTCGGAGACTAAATGGGACTGACCGCCTAGCCTGCCGCTGGAGTCGGTACCTAGCTTGCCAAGTCTGGCTTTGGTGCGAAGCCCCTCAAGCCCGCCACCCTGCTACTTATGGGTGGGCTTTATGCCCTTGAAAGATTTTAATCCCAAGCCTTCAAACGGGGTTGACCCTTTTGGAATGGTGGTCAGGGGCTACGATCCAATAGGTGGTATCAGAGCGAGGTTGCAGGTTCGAGCCATGCTGTGCCCCTCGGGTGTCATTGGGGGGGGAATTGTTGACTAGATTCCATGTCACGCCTTCGGGTCCCAGTGCCCACGTGTCAGCGTGGGGCATGCTAGGTGGCGGGGGGGTCTGGTTACAGTCCTCGTCGCGTTGACTCTTATGGGGGAGTTAGCTCGACCGTAGTTCGGAGACTAAATAGGAATGACCGCCCAGCCTGCTGCTGGAGTCGATACCTGGCTTTCCGAGTCCGGCTCTGGGGCGAAGCCCCTCAGGCCTGCCACCCTGCTACTTATGGGTGAGCTTTGTGCCCTTGAAAGACTTTAATCCCAGGCCTTCCAATGAGGTTGACCCTTTTGGAATGGTGGTTAGGGGCTACGGTCCAACAAGACTGTTTTTGTAAGTTTCTATCTAAGAGATGTCAGGAGCAGCTCTTCGATCTACCAGAGAAGGTCAAGAGATCCTCAAGCAACACCAGAGCCCAGTGGAGGGTGATTTGATAGTAATAGATTAGCGCACCAGGTAAGAAAAAGCATCCAAAGAAAGACCCCAGAGCTTGGAGCCAATGGGAGTGACAATGCATGTGCAGGACGCTTCCACCAACCACACTAAATACTCTCCACATCATGATGAACCGCCTAGTTCAATGATGGAGCTTCTTGCTCCATCCCCACCACTGGTAATCCAATAGGACTTGCTTGCTATCCTGATATAGCAGGTCCAAATCTTGATCACAATAGTGCAGGATTTGCAGCAGCGCCCTCAAGTGAAGCAGCCACAACCAGAGAGGTCCTAGCCATTTCCACTACTGCTACTCATCCCAGTCATTGGTCTCCTCGCGGGAGATCTTCTCATTGGTAGACTTCTCATCAATTGCAGTCCCCTTCATCCCATCAAGAGAGCCATTGGTCCTCTCGAGGGAGGTTCTCTCATCGACGGACCATCCATTAATCATGATCTCCTACACCATGCCTAGTGAGTCCCCAACATAAGGAACGATGATGAGGGAAAGAGCCAAAGTGGGAGAAATGCCCCTATTTCTCATCCAAGTCCTCCTAAGAGATGTCTATTGATGAGGCTATTTGATGATTAGCTAAACAATGCCTCGATAACTATGATCGCAAGCTATGCAAGATCAACCACCAACTTATCGATCTTTAAGGAGAGAGCCAGGACTCGGTAAAGTTCAACACTCATCCCCTTCTTTCCAGCTGCTTTCTAGAGGAATCGACTCTTACTTGGTTCAAGATGCCCTAGTTGGAGCCCTACAATAGCACAATCGACCTGCTAGACCATCTAGAGAGCTATAAGGCTCTCATATTGATTCAAGGTACCTCCGATATCTTACTCTATCTTACCTTTCCAGCCACTCTTTGTAAAGTGATCCGAGTATGACATTCCTAAGTTGAGCCAAGGAGCATTAACTCCTTCAAGCAATGGGAGAAGTTTGTGGCTCATTTTAATGCTAGTCGAAAGATGCCAAGCGAACTTGAAAATCTTTTCTCCATTTGCTAGTAAGATGGAGAATCACTGAAAGACTTTATGGCCTGATTCAAGGTAGCCACGCCGGATATCTACCACTGGATGAATCCATAGCCATGCTAGCCTTGAAGAGAGAAATCTGTTCCTTCCAATTCACTTACTCTCTAGATAAAACTTATCCTAAGTCTTATTCAAAATTATTGATCCGTATCCAAAAGTACATCTACATGAAGGAGGGTGCTCTTACTTGATGAAAGACTGATAGAAAGTTGAAGAAGAAGCTATTCCGAGGAGAGTCAAGCGGAGCCCAAGCCAAGAAATATAACTCGTCCTGCCAATAGAGTCCAACATCAAGTAACTCTACCAACAGATTCAATAACTATAATCCTCTCTTAGCCCTTAGATCTAAAATTTTCACGGAGATAGAAAGAGAGCAATATCTATGAAGGCCATATTAGATAAAGCCTTTAGCTTCCCGTAATAAAAGCAAGTAATACTAGTTCCATCGAAACCACAGCCATGATATTGAAGACTACTTTTAGCTAAAGAGGGAGATCAGGACTAGTGGCCGTGCCATCATAGACCGCATCCCCGATTATGGTCTCCTAGTGAGATACCCCCGGGATCTTGGGGGAAGAAAGGGACTCAAAGGAGTCCCCTGTTCTACTGAACAGAGGAAGAAGAAAGAAGAGAAGAAGAGAAGAAAAAGAAAAGAAAAGAAAAAGAAAAGAAGAAAAAAAGAATAAAAGGAAAAGGAAAAAAGAGACGAAAATAATTTTTTTCCTCCTGTCCCTTCTCTCTAGTTTCTCTCTCCACTTTGTCTCTCTAGTTTCTATTATATAATTTTCTCTCTCTAAAGGTTTCTCTCTCTTAGGGATTGGAGAGGTTGTGAACTTGGGGCTAGGGGTCGATGGGTAGACCATTCATGGAACCTGAGTAATGAGTTCTAGATCTACAATTGCTACATCATAGGATTGTTTATGAATATCAAAATTATTATGTAGAATGACTATTTTCTAGACAAGAAGATGTCGAGCGGGTTTCTTAGCATTTAGATCAAAAATCTAGATGCAAATTGATATCTGGTATGTTAAATCTGTCTCGAGTAGAAGTAAGAATTTTTAGACATGATTGCCGGTTTATAAATTATTTTACATAACATGATTTTGATCCTTGGATATGAGCATTGGCATGCATGATTATTTATGTATTATATATTTTATATGTTAAGTCTAGCATGATCTCTAGGATGATTCCCTAGGATTTATGTTGCCGGTCGTTTGGCTGACCCAGGTGCTTGGTTCGGGGCGTGACAAAGTGGTATTAGTAGAGGAGTTCGACTTGGCATCTAGAATCCTAGCTAGTAACAAACTCATGCCAAAACTGATAATTAGCTGATAGCCGGATAAGTCAACATGATCTCCCAGGGGATAAAGTGCTCTTCAAAAAGGCCAAGGAGAGAGGAGAGAAAAGAAAATGTAATCTCTTTTCTGATAAGAATTTAATCGGGGTCCAAAATCTCTATGATGATGCTATTATTATCTCTGTGATAATAGCAAAATATGATATAAAAAAATTATGGTTGATAGTAGAAGCTTGACTAATATTTTATTTTATGATTTTTATTCAAATGAATATATCTGACAATCAACTGAAATTTGATAGTAGAAGCTCGATAGATAGTAGAAGCCCAACAAAGCACCGCTTCCTCACTTTCACTATTGTTTGGGTGCCCTCAGCATATAATGTCATCTTTAGATGGCCAGGGTTAAATTTGCTGGTTGCGATTGTCTTGACCAAACGCCTTCTTGTCTGCTTCCCAACAACAAATGGAGCCAGAGAGATGTGTGGAGACCAACAACTGGTTGACAATGCTTCATGATAGCATCCAAAGTGCAAAAGGCTAGTGAAGTACTAGCCATCGAGCAACTGGACAAGAGAGCCCAAGAAAAGGTAAAAACCAATCAAGCAACTACTTTCCTTTCCACTGAAGGATGATCCTGTAAAGTTTATGCATATTGGAGCTCTTATACTCGAAGACCGGAACCGACTCCTAGAGTTCTTATGGCAAAATGCATATTTCTTTGCTTTATTGACATCAGACATGCTGAGGATCCCTCCAGAGTTCATCATCTACAAACTAAATATCGATCCAAAGTATAAGCCAGTCCGGCATAAAAAGAAAACTTCGCTTTTGAAAGATATAAGGCCATTGACAAAGAAGCTCACAAATTTCAAACAAGCAGATTCATTTGAAAGGCTCATTGTCTCAACTAGTTGGCAAACGTAGTCATAGTAAAAAAAGTAAATAGAAGTAGAGAATATGTATCGACTATACCAATTTGAATAAGGCATACTTGAAGAATAGCTTTCTATTATCAAAGATCGATCAATTGGTCGATGCCACTTCTAGATACAAGCTATTGCCGCCTACACCGCCGTGGTCTGTAGCTCGGAGATGGCGCCGGATGCCGACCTCGTCACTTGGAACCCAGCTCGCATGCCCGGACCTGCAAAAGAAGAGGATACCTGGGTCAGGGATCCCGGTGGAGGCACTCCGATGATCAAGTTAGTGGCAATCTAGGAGAACAGATCCTCCACAGTGGGCCCTCGATTAGACTCCAAGCTAAGAGGAGAAGGTTTTGAGTTAGAGGGAAAGAGTTGGATGAGCGTGGTCGCGGTGGAGGAGAGCTTGAGCTATGGTGGCTGTGTCCGTCGAGACTCTTCTGGCGAGTTTTCGATAGCCTCAAAGTGCTCGATCCCTTGCTGGCTCTGCCATCGCTTGCCCTTGCTTGCTCTTTTTCTTGCTTACCTTGTTTGAAGACCTTTTGAACCTTCTTTTAGGCCATAGATCCTTTCAGCAACCTACCTCGAGTTCCTCCCTCCCTGCAGGCACTGGAAGGTCAACATCCAGCAGTACTCCACGTGGTGCACCCCAGTGCCTTTTCCCATCCATGATAGGGAGTTATGTCACAGGCTCTGACTTCTCAGTCAGTTGCCATACTTTGAAAAACTTGGCAGGGCCTCGATTTTGGAGCAATCGCCTCCTGGTTTGAATCTCCTAGCATGGTTTTCTCTTCCGGGTGGTACAAACGGTCAGCTGGGAGAAGGACCGAGTCAAGCATCAAGCTGAGGAGCTCAAGGCCGAGGCGGCCCGAGTGGCGGAGCAGTCTAAGGACCTTCGAGCCTAGCTAGAGGCAACGCAACATGGGCTGCTGCTGCTAAAGAGAAGGCTACGGGGGTGGTGGCCTTGATGGAGGCCACCGAGGCAGTGCCAAACTTCAAAGCCTCGGTGGAATATGCTGACGAGATCTAGGAGGCGGCCATGGACTCATTTTTCAAAGGCTACAAGTTCTGCTAGTCCCAGGTGGCCCAGCTTTTCTCGGAGCTGAACTTGGATTGGCTTGCCTTTCCAGTAGCTCCGATCGAGGACCCGAGTGAGGCTGCAGCCGAAGTGGAGGAGGAAGAGCTTGCGATCGATGCTGAAGCAGCTCCTCTAGTGAGAGTCTGAGAGGACCCCGGCGTACCCTAGCATCGCCCTAGGAAGGATTCGGCGGAGTAGTTACATGAGGACCTCCACTTTGTTTCCTTCTTGTCCTTTATGTTTTTCCCTTTTATCTCCGGACTGCCCAGCCAGTCGAGGGTCCTTGAATAATGTACTCTTTTACTCCTAAGTTCAATAAAGATTTTCTTTCTTGTTCACTGAGTTCTTCTTCCTCTCTTCTCTTTTTCTTCTTCTTTTCTTTCTCTCTCTCTTTTTTTTTTTTTGCAACCGCTGATGTACAAGTTTTCGTTGCAATGCCATGTTGTGGGGTATCAAGTTTTCAGCTCTTCCCTGTAGAGCTCTGGGTACGAGGGCGGTTAAGAAGAGAGGTCTTGAGTTTTTGAGTCATTTCCATCATGTTGAAAATGAGATAGAGGGGCTTCATGCATCTCCTTGGGGCTAGTTGTGTATTCCGGGTTCTTCCTGGCCGGACCAGGAGCCGATGGACACTTCGAGGAGGCCTGAGTGTCCCAAGGAGAAACTGTCTCCAAGTGCCCGGAATACAACCGAGCTGGGGGGCCTTCTAGAGTCTCTCGACTTCAAGGTGTGGGGCTTCAGGAGTTTCCTATCTTCGAGGTGCGGGGCTTCAGGAATTTCCTGGCTTCGAGGTGTGGGACTTTAGGAGTTTTCTGGCTTTGAGGTGCATGGCTTCAAGAGTTTTCCGGCTTGAGGGCGGGGCTTCAGGAGTTTCCCGGTTTCGAGGTGTGGGGCTTCAGAAGTTTCCCGGCTTCGAGGTGCAGGGCTTTAGAAATTTTTTGGCTTCGAGATGCAGGGCTTCAGGAGTTTCCCGGCTTTATCTGCCAAACCTGGGGTCGGGCAGCAATATTCTTACAAGGCAAAGATAATTTGCACCAAAAGGAATTCTTTCATTAATGAGAGGAGGCCTTACATCATTGGTAGTACATCCTCAAATTACTGGCATTCCAAGTGCATGGGAACCGGGCACCATTGAGCTTGGGAAGGTAGTAGGCTTCGTGGGAGAGAGCTTCGACTACCTTGTAAGGGCCTTCCCAGTTCGGGAAGAGTTTGACGCACTCCCAAGGCTGAGAGGCTTCATCCAACCGCAACACCAAATCGCTTGGGCGAAAGATCTTTGGCCTTATCCGTGTGTTGTAGTACCGGGCCACCCACTATCGATAGGCCACCATCCGGAGTCGAGCCTTGTCTCTCATTTCCTCGAGGAGGTCTAAGTTGAGTAGAAGGCGAGATGGGTTTTCAGCTTCATCATATTGCTCCACCCACAGCATGGGCACACCAAGTTCCATCGAGACTACGGCCTCAACGCCGAAGACGAGGTTGAAAGGCATCTCATCCATGGTCGTTCGGGGTATTGTGTGGTATTTCCAAAGGATACTAGGGAGCTCTTCAGCCCACCTGCCCTTGGCCTGGTCCAGTCTGGTTTGAAGTCCCTGGAGAATAGTTCGGTTGGTCACCTCGACCTCTCCGTTGGTCTAAGGATGAGCCATCGAGATGAAGTGATGATGGATATTGAGGTCGACGTAAAAATCTTCAAACTCCCGATTGTCGAACTGTCATCCATTATCAGTGATGATGGTGTGGGGGAGCCCGAAGTGGCAGATGATTGACTTCTAGAAGAATTGGCTAACCTTGGCTTCGGTAATCCGTGCTAGCGGCCTGCCTCCATCCATTTGGTGAAGTAGTTGATGGCCACTATCAGGAACCTGCACTGTCCGGATGCGGGAGGAAAGGGACCAAGGATATCCATCCCCCACTGTGCAAACGGCCAGGGGGCGGAGAGCTAGGAGAGTGGCACCGCCGATTGATGCTGTATGCAGCCATGGCGCTGGCAGCGATCGCACTTCTTCACGAAGTCGGCAGCATCCTCCCTTATAGTCTCCCGTAATACCCTTGATGGAGGGCTTTATATGCTAATGTTCGGCCCCCACGTGATTCCTGCAGAGGCCTTCATGTATCTATTGGAGCACGAAGGCCACTTCCATGGGTCTCAAGCACTTCAGGAGTGGGTAAGAGTAGGACCTGCGATAGAGTTGCCCATCCATCAACATGAAGCGCATGGCCTTCTTCTTGATGAGGCCATCCTCCATGCAATCTTCTGGTAGGGTGCCGTCGGTGATGTACCTGATGTACCGGTCCATCCAACTGGATTCCAGGGTGACCTGCTGGACTTCCCTGGAACCTCATAGCTTGGGGTTTTGAGGTACTCGATGTGGACATGCCCCAGTGATGAGTTCGGCAGGGTTGCGAGCCTTGAGAGGGCATCGGTGCGAGCATTCTTTCTACGAGGAATGTGGGAGATGCTGAAGCATTGAAAGCTTGCCATGCTCGAGAGTACCTGCTCCAAGTATTTCATCATCTGGGGATCTCAGACCTCGAATTCTCTTGAGACCTGTTCGGCCACCAGCTGGGAGTCAGTGAAGATCTTTAGGTTGGGTACACTCAGTTCACGAGAGACTCTTAGTCCCGTGAGGAGTGCCTCATACTCTGCCTGGTTGTTGGTTGCTGTAAACCAAAAGCAGAGCACGTACTTAGCTACAACCTCATCGCTATTGGTGAGGATGAGGCATGCTTCGCTCCCTCCCGAGTTGGATGCGCCGTCCACATGGAGGACCTAGACCTCCTCCTCGATTTCGGGCTCTGCTTGGCGCTCCAAGGGGATCTCCTCTAGTTCCTCGTCCATGCCCGTGCACTCGACCAGGAAATCAGCCAACACCTGGGCCTTCTGAGATGGTGTCAATCGATACGCGATGTCGAACTCGCTGAGTTTCAGAGCCCACTTGGCCAAATGCTCGAAAGTATCAGGGCGGCTGAGTACAGCCCTCAGTGGTTGATTCGTCAGGATTATGATCGGGTGCACTTGGAAATACGGCCTGAGATGCAGAGCAGACATTATAAGGGCAAAAATTAGTTTCTCGGAATGGGTGTACCTAATCTCTACATCTCAAAGGAGTTTGCTAACATAATACACCGGTTTCTGAGCTCCATCCCCATCTATACGGACAAGGATCGAATTGACAGCCCCCGAGATAACCACCAGGTATAACAAGAGTTCCTCTCCATCCTTCAGCCTTGAGAGTAGTGGCGGTGATGCCAAGGACTTCTTTAGCTCCTCGAATGCTTCCTTACACTCCTCCATCTAGGTGAAGTTATGCACCTTGCACAGCGCCTTGAAGAAAGGCAAGCAGCAATCGGTAAATCATGAGATGAACTGGCTCAGGACAGCGATCTGGCCCGTGAGGCGCTGGACTTGCTTCTTCGAGGTGGGGTGCTCCATATCGACAATTGCCCGAACCTTCTCAGGGTTGGCTTCTATCCTCCTCTAGGTGACCATGAAGACTAGAAACTTCCCTGCGGCCATGCCGAAAGCTTACTTCGCTGGGTTCAACTTCATCTGGTGTAGGCAAAGGTTTTGGAAGGCCTCCACCAAGTCGACGATGTGGTCTGACCTCGGCTTGCTCATGACGAGCATGTCATCCACATAGACTTGCATGTTTCAGTTGATCTGATCTTTAAAGACCCGATTGACCGGTGTTGGTATATGGCACCAGCATTCTTCAAGCCGAAAGGCATCATCCGATAGCAGTACATCTCTCGATCTATGATGAAGGCAGTATGCTCCTCATCCTCTGGGTGCATCCAGATTTGATTGTACCCGGAGAATGCATCCATGAAAGAGAGTAAGCGGTGCCCCAAGGTGACGTCTACTAGTTGGTCAATCTTTGGAAGCGGGAAGCTATCCTTCGGGTAGGCCCGATTGGGGTCAATGTAGTCCACACAGATCCTCCACTTATAGTTGTTCTTCTTGACCTTGACCACGTTTGCTAGCTAGTTAGGATACCGCACCTCATGGACAAAGCCAGCTACGAGGAGCTTCTCCACCTCCTCGTTGATCTCCCGTTGCCTCTTCGGGGCGAAGCATCTCTTCTTAAGCCGGACAGGACGGTACTTCGGGTCGATGCTCAACCTATGAGTGATGATGTCAGGAGGAATCCCAGGCATGTCCGCCGCTATCTAGGCAAACATGTCCGTATTCGCCCGGAGGAAACTCAATAGGTGGGCCCGCTCCTCTTCTTACAGTTGGGCCCCAATTTGCACCATCTTTGTCGGGTCTATCCCGAGTGGACAGGTTAACAGGCATTCAACCAGACTACCTCTGGGATCCTGCACCCTTTGGTCGAGGTCATCGATGCTGGGATCCTCCTCGGAACTTTTGGCTCCCGGGATAGCTTGCAGATAGTGCTAGATCGGTTGAGGTGCCCCCCTCATGTCCCCCATGTCGTAAGGGATGGAGAATTGCACCAATAGCCACTTGGTAGAGATGTCCGCATCGAGCAGATTGAGCCCGGGGTGGCCAAGGATCACCTTGTAGGCCGAAGGAAGCCTAACAACCATGAAAGTCACCATGACAGTACTCTACCGAGGTGGTGACCTAGCAGTAACGGGGAGAGTGATCTCTCCTTCAATTTCCATGGAGTCCCCGGTAAAATCGACAAGGGGGGTGTGAACGGGCCTCAATTGAGCAGAGGACAAATTCATCCTGGAGAAAGCATCGTAAAAAAGGACATCAATCTAACTTCCACTATCGACCATAATCCATTTTACAAGATGCCTGGCGATCGTCATCTCGACAACCATGGCATCATTATTTACATTTTGGTTCCCAGATCCCTCCTCCCTCATAAAGGGAAGCACATTTTCCAACCTCTCTCCCCCTCGGGTCCTCTTAGAGGCGTACTCTATTCCCCAGCATATCATTTCCACAGGTTTCTCGGTAGGTCGATTGTCGACTGTAGGGACAGGAGAAAGAGCAGCAAGCACTTGAGGTTCCGTCGGGATCTTGCCCCCCATGAATTTTTTGAGGTAGCTCCTCCTTATCAGATCTTCAATTTCTCTCTTGAGGCGGCGGCATTTTTCGGTATCATGGCCATGGTCGCGGTGAAACTGGTAGAACTTTGTCTTGTCGCGATCGTTGGATGGCCTCAGCGGGGGAGGTCGATGCAAGTAATGCTCGCCCTCAATCTCCATAAGGATCTTTGACCTCAGGGCGAGGAGAGGTGTGTATCTTTTTTCTAGGATGGGGCCGCTCTTCAGTTTTGGCCCTGATCAAAAATTCAGGGTTGGTCTGGGCTTCCGCATCCCAGACGTCTCCCCCGGAGGTTGCTTCTTCAGGGGCTTTCCATCTAATTCCCTTCTCGTACGGTCTGCCTCCTCGGTGTGGATGTTCTTATGAACACGGAGGAGGTCAGAGTATGTCTTCGGTGACTTTTTATCCAGGGAGTAGGTCAGACGGGAGGTCCTGAGCCCTCTCTTCAGCACCAACATGGTGACTGGTTTATCCAAGTTGTAGATCTCCAGCATAGCAACCTTGAAGCGGGTCACATAATCTCATAAGGGTTCATGGTCTTGCTGCCTAATAGAGAAAAGACTGTCTACTTCCCGTGGCACCTTCCGGTAGGCGTCGAAATGAGCCACGAACCTCCTTTCTAGCTACACGAAGGAGTTGATGCTTTCGGGCTCGAGTCGGGCAAACTAGACCTGAGCGGCCTTCCGAAGAGTGGCTGGGAAGGCAATGTAGAAGAGGGCGTCGGTCGCCCCTTGGACTCTCATGAGAGCCTTGTAGCTCTCCAAGTGGTCCAGAGGATCGGTAGTCCCATCGTAGGGATCCACCTACGACATGCGGAACCGACTTGGGATCGGCTCCTCTTGAATTTCTTGAAAGAAAGGGGGATGGGCGTCAAGGCCCGCTGGCTCACGGGAGGAGCCCTGCAAGTTTGCAAACTGGCAGGATAGTTCTGCCAGCTTGCGCTCCTGCTCCTTCATGTGCTTCTTAGCCATGCGCCTGATGGCCTCGTCGGTGGAGCCTTCCACCGAGGCCGTCGGAGGAGATGAAGACGACAGTTGAGGGGGGTCATGATGGAGGACCTTGCCTCGACGGCCTCGGTGGTGCTTAGCAGTGGCCTGCTTGGGGGTTGGAGACTGGCTCTCCTGGTCGACAGACCCGGTCCACTACCTCTTCGTCGGGATCCGGTGGCTTCCCCAGGGATCGATCATGGCCCCCGATAGCGATGGCCTTCCTTGGAAGGAATGTAGGCAATCGCGGGATGCGGTGACTTGGGTTGCAGGGATCCCTGGCTGTTGGTGGGTGGCCAGGGATCGGTGTTGATGCTATAATTGTCGTACTGTCGCAGTCAGAAACTGCATCTACTGAGAGAGCACTGCCAATTGGACATCCGCCATAGGTGGTTGCGGTGGAGCGGGGGGCTCCCTTTTTGGACTGTACGGGCCCTTGTGAGAAGGGGAGTCTCCTGCATTGCTGGTGGAGACCTCCCGCGCGCGTGTCATCACCATGCTTTGGTGGAGTTGCATGTGAGGGGATTGGCCTGAATCAGACTATGTCCTGCCTCCCTACCTGGTGCACCAATCTATTGCCGCCTACGCCGTCATGGCCTGCAACTCAGGGATGGCACCGGATGCTGACCTCATCGCTTGGAACCCAGCTCGCGTGCCCGGACCTGAAAAAAAAGAGGAGACCCGGGCCGGGGATCCCAACGGGGGTACTCCGACGATCAAGTTAATGACGATCTAGAAAAACAGATCCTCCCCTATGGGCCCCCGATTGGATTCCATGCTAAGAGGAGGAGGTTTTGAGTTAGAGGGAAAGAGTTGGATGAGCGTGGCCACGGTGGAGGAGAGCTTGAGCTATGATGGCTGTGTCCATTAAGACTCTTTCGGCGAGTCTCCGATAGCCTCAGAGTGCTTAGTCCCTTGCTGGCTCTCCCCTCGCTTTCCCTTGCTTGCTCTTTTTCTTGCTTACCTTCTTTGAAAACCTTTTGAACTTTTTTTAGGCCATGGATCCTTCCAGCAACCTATCTCGGGTTCCTCCCTCTCTACAGGCACCGGAAGGTCAACATCCAGTAGTGCTCTATGTGGTGCACCCTAGTGCCTTTCCCCATCCATGATAGGGAGTTATGTCGCAAGCTCTGACTTCTCATCCGGTTGCCACACTTTGGGAAACTTGGCTGGGCCTCGATTTTGGAGCAGCCACCTCTTGGTTTGAATCTCCTAGCATGGTTTCTTCTTTCGGGTGGTACAAACAGTTGGCTAGGATGCACAATGCCTTGGTCAGGGTGCCCCTTCCTATCTAGTGTAAGCAATGGTGGGAGAGATCACGGCACCCTGGGGGCGTCCTTCTGGATCCCTTGGGTGGCGCATCGCCATCCAAGGGAGGTGGTGACGTCCTCTTCCTTCTGCTTTCGAGTCCTTTGAAGTGCTATAGACTTTGCCATGGGGACGGCCTCTGGTAGCCGGACCTCTCGATCGAAGAGCGCTTGGCTCGAAGAGAGGAAACTCGACTTCGACTGAGGTGGGCTCGTCCTCGAGGGAGCCCGATGAAGGAGCTCGAAAAGAGCGGGCTCGACTTCGACCGAGGTGGGCTCGCCCTCGAAGGAGCCGCCCGGCGAAGGAGCTCGAAAAGAGCGGGCTCGACTTTGATCGAGGTGGGCTCGATCTCGAGGGAGCCATCCGGTGAAGGAGCTTGAAGAGTGCGGGCTCGACTTCGACCGAGGTAGGCTCGACCTCGAGGGAGCCGCCCAGCAAAGGAGCTCGAAGAGCGGGAGCTCGACTTCGGCCTGGGTGGGCTTAACCTCGAGAGAGCCGCCCAGCGAAGGAGCTCGAAGAGAGGGTCTGTCGTGGCAGCTTCTGCCAACATGGCATCTGGCTGGATTCAACTGGGACTCCACGTCAACAATTTTGCCATATCACAAGCTATTCAACTTTATGATGCCTTCTTAGGCTACAATCAATTAAGAATGACCTTTGAGGATCAGGACAATATTGTCTTCAACATCGAAATGGTATTTATTATTATAAATTAATACCTTTTGATTTAAAAAATGTAGGACCCACCTATCAACAGTTTGTCAATAAGATCTTTAAAGATCAGATTGGTTGGAATATGAAGGTTTATATCGATGACATGCTCATCAAAAGCTCCAACGTAGTTGACCACATCAATGACCTGAAGAAAGACTTCAACTCCTTTCATCGATATTAGATGAAGCTAAATCCAAGCAAGTGCATTTTCGGTGTCATAGCCAACAAGTTTCTTGAATTTCTGATCACTAAGCAAGGCAATGAAACAAATTTGAAAGAAGATCCAAGTAATTCTTGACATGCGACATTTGACCTCCAGGGAGGAAGTGCAGCAGCTGACTGGATGCATCACCATACTCAGTCAGTTCATCTCAAGATTAGTTAAGCAGTGCTTACCATTCTTCAAGATTTTGTAATAGATGCATAACTTTACCTAGATGGAGGAATGCAGATAAACTTTTAAGGAGCTGAAGAAGCTCCTCCAGGGTCTCCATCCTTACTCTCCAAGCTTGAGGCCAGAGAGGATCTCTACTTGTACCTTGTTGTATCTCCAAAGACTATAAGCATTGTGTTTATTCAGATGGATGATAAAGGGATGCAAAAACCCATATATTATACCAATTGAGTGCTCCACTATGTAGAGACCAGGTACTCTAAATCTGAGAAGATAATTTATGCACTAATCATTTCTGTACTGCATCTCAGACCCTACTTCAAAGCCTATTCTATCATCGTCTTAACTGACTAACTACTTAAGACTATCTTGCAATGGCTTGACACCTCCAGGAGGATAGACAAATAGGTAATCAAACTCAACAAATTTGACATCTTTTACTGTCTGAGATCATCTAAGAAGGCCCAAGTTTTAGCTAATTTTCTCATCAAGTGCACATGGTCGAGCAACAAGCTTGAGGAAGTACTTGTCGAGCAACCTAACCTAAGGATGACCTGGATTCTTCATGTGGATGGAGCTTCAAATTTTCAAGGGAGCAAAGCTAGACTTATTCTGACAAAATCAAGAGTGGTCGCCAAGTATGCTCTGTGCTTTTCCTTCAAAGTAACTAACAATCAAGCCAAGTATGAAGCTCTATTGGCTAGGTTAAAGCTTACCGAGCAACTCAGAGTGGAAAGTCTAAGGGTCTTCATCGACTCTCAATTAGTAGCTGGTTAAGCAACTAGTGAATTTGAAGCTTGGGATCCGACGATGGTCAATTACCTTGATAAAGTGTGGGCCTTAGCATCAACACTCAAGTACTTCGACGAGAATGCTTGAGAAGGTGCACTATTTCAGCTAGCCACTTTAGCAGACAACTCCTTTAGTCAACATACATTGAATACTTGAAAGCTCTCAACATCAATGAAGTCGAGGGGTCTAATAGGTTACCAACCAACCAAGCTAGATGGATCCATTTGTCAAGTTCCCGACCGAAGGCATCATTCCTGACAATTCCTCAGAGGTAAAAAAATTCAAATGGAAAGCTTCTCAATTCATGTTTCTAGATAGATAACTTCATAAAAGGTCTTTCTCGTTTTCATTACTTAAGTACTTGCAGCCCACTAAAGCCAACTATGTACTTCGGGAGATCTACGAAGGAATTTATGAAAATCATCTGGGAGGCAGGTCCTTAGCCTACAAAACTTTAAGGCAAGGATACAACTGGCCCACCATGTAAGAGGATGCTATGAAACTTGTTTGGAGATGCAACCGGTGCCAACATTGTGCTAACATCCTATGGCAACCAGCAAGCCAACTGGCTCATCTCGCTTTTCCCTGACCCTTCATCCAGTAGGAAATGGATATACTTGATCTATTTCGCCCAGCAATTGGCCAGGAAAAGTTTTTCATTGTCACTATCGACTACTGCACTAAATGAATGGAATAGAACCCTTGGTGCGCATCACTGAGAGCAAAATCAAATTTTTTTTCTAGAAGTCCATTTGCCATTTGATCTTTTCCTTGTCATCATTATTGACAATGTGAAAGAATAAGTTCCCTACAAGCCAATCAAAAGAGTGATGTGATGGAAATTTTTTACATCATCTTCTAACTCATGTAATGATATTTATTCTTATATTAATAAAATGAGGTATTTGGATTCATCATTTCAATTGCATCTTACTATGTTAAAGATTATGATAAGCCCCATAGATCAAAGATATGATTTTAGGAGATATGATTGGAATTATGCCTGTGAGACCTAAAACCTTAAAATTCTAATCTTAAACTTTTCTGGTTATTAGAACATTAAGTTGGAGATCAATATTCTAGAAAGACTGGCACATCTTATGTATGCTTGATGGAGAGGGTGACTAATCTTACTAGTCACTTATGTGGGAATACTAATACAAGGATGTAGGTACTCATAACGGAATGAGTTCACTAAATTGACTCACTGATATAAAACATCTTATGAAGCCTTACTTGCATGTCAAAAGATGTTTCTCTATGTAGGGTTGTGCAAGTGATCCTTAGACTTAAGATTACCACAAAATCTTGTATACATGAATCTATGTTTTGGTTCATGCTTATGATTAAATTATGTATGGGATGTTTTGGACATCGTGGAGTGTGCATAAGGTTGTGAGTAAATCAACTAGAAATTGATCACTTATAGTAAGAGGAGATAACATCTTATGCATTTCTATCTCTTGATAACTCAAGAAGACTTTGGCCAAAGTAGAATGAAAATTAGGGTTTCTAATCTTTCATTAGAGTTATTTTTAATTGATCGAGAATCAATAGCTATATTTGTTTGAGTTTAACATAAATCTATACTCATAAATATATTCAGGATGCAAGATGATCGAAGGATTGAATTACACCTAATTTACCATTGAAGGATATTTTAGTAATTTCAACCAAATTTTATATCTCCTGGGTAGTCATGATATGTTGCTAGATATCAACTTGGCTTGTAGGTTTGGATGAATTAAATATTTTAATTCATTCCTCGATTAGAAGGTTTCTAATTGCCAAATTTGTGTCAGCATGAATTTGACCTTAATTGATTAGAAGGGATATAATCAAATTAGGTCAACATATATCTGGACATACTGCTAACTAGATGTGGAATCCAATGGATCACACATATAAGAGAATTGGTCAAATAATTATTTTGATAAATTTAATTAGATTAATTAATCCAATTGGTTAGTCGGAGAGCATGCTAGCACATGTGGCTAACTATAGCTCCAATTTGGATCGAGATTAATTTGAACCAATTTAATTAATTTATCCATATTAATTTAGAATTAATTTGATTGAACCTTTGACTTGATAAGTCATTTGTTGGGTTGGATAAGTCTAAATAGGCATTGAATTGATAGAGTCCAAGAGGCATGGAACTCTATCCATAATGGGTGCACAAATATTGGGCAGCTGAATGTTTTGGCTTGGAGGACGTGCAAGAGTCCTTCACAAAATGGGTTTAAGATCCATGTGGTATTATTATCAACCCTCCATCAAATTGGCACAGGTTTTAAAGCCTAAGAATGCTTTGTTTTGTGTGGAGAGGTATCGAAAGGTTAGGCATGCACGTGCAAGTTTTTTGAAGAGGCGCCTAAGAGTCCTATTTTAAGACAGAAGGAGGTGAATCTATTGGGATTTCTAGGCTTATTTGAACGTGGAAGAAGTGATCTTTCCATGTGGAAAAATCAGAGACAATCTGATTTCAGATGGGATGCGAAAAGCATCCCATCATGTGTCACGCACGTAGGGAGAGATATGCTGAAACAATTCAAAAGTTTAAATTTTATCCCTATAGAAATAAAATTGAAGCTTACCATATTTTTAAGAGAGATGTGAGAATGGATGTGTCCCTTAAAGTAGCATCTCCTCCTACTCTATTTAAAGGGGGTGACACGTAGGAGATGGTTATCGAAAAAAATCTATCATCTCTTGTTAAGACAAGAGTCCCCTCTCCCTCTCTCTTGTACAAGCCTTAGTCATTTTAGGGCAAACCTTTCCTAGCCTAATGCAAGTCCTATTGGGTTTAGAAAAAAGGTCAAAAGGGTCCTAATAGGCTAGCCAAGGAGTCAAGAAGCCAAGAAGAGGTTCAAGTCAAGTAAGGAAAGTGGTTCAACCAAATCGAGTTAAGGTAAACTCAAGTCTGGTAATTGGGTTCAAAAAGAAAATATATTTGATCCAATTCTCGTGTGGATTACTGTTGAAGGGCAGATGCTTATGTGCCTCATGAAAATAATCATCATCAAATCATAATTAAATAGGTATGTTCTTTATACTTCCTATTAGAAGTAGTTTTAATTGTTATTATCAAGGAGATCCAAGGTTCTAAGGTTTCAGTGTTCTTGGTGTTCAAATAAATTTTGAAATACTAAGGTTCTGTCGTACACCGTAACCCAATATAATAGCTGATATTTCGATAATAGGGCATTCAAAAATTTTTATGCCAAACTCCACATTCAGTACCAATTTATGTCTGTCAGGCATCCTCGGTCACATGGGGAGGTGGAAGTCATGAATCGTATAATTCTTCAAGGGCTCAGGACTAAACTAGACAAAGCTAAAGGTAGATAGGTGGAGTTACCTGATATGCATTGACCAACAAGACTCCCTTCAACTTGGCATTCAGCACTCGATACAGTGATCCCAATCAAGATTGGACTCCTTATTATATGGATTGAGCACTTCGACGCATCAAGCAACTCCAGCCAACTGATAGCTAACATTGACTTGCTAAAGGAGACTTGAAATCGGGCCCACCTATGGATGGTGATGTATCAACAATAAGTTACCTGGTATTACAATTCTCGAGTAAAGTCGGAGACTTTTATTCAGGATATCTTGTACTACAATGTATGAAAGTCTCAAGGCCTACCAAGTAAGGCAAGTTATTTCTAAACTGGAAAGGACCTTATTGAGTAATTGAAGTCCTTCAGAAGGAGCTTATAGGATAGAGACCTTGATGAGACACTCATGTCTCAGACTTAGAATGCCAAAAATATTTGAATGTATTACCAATAATATAATAATTCATGTTCGACAATACAAAAAAATTTCGTCGATAATGTTCTTAAAGGTTTTGTCTTGACATTCAAACTTGGTCATCCAGCATCAATCTTGATGAAGCTTGCTAAGTCTACCAGTTAACTAACAACTGGTCGAAGAAGGTGGCTGTGATCACAACCTCCATCTTGAGTGTTATTCCCATCTAGCCAACTAACAACTAATCGAAGAAGATGGCTTTGTTTTCACACCTCCATTTTGGGTCTCACTCCCATTCAGCCAACTTACAACTAGTCAAAGAAGGTAGAAATATTCACAACTTCTATTTTGGATCTCACTACCATCCAGTCGATTAACAAACGGTAGAAGAAGGTGGTTGCGTTCACAACCTCCATCTTGGATCTTATTTCTATTTAGCCAACTAACAATCGGTCAAAGAAGATGGTTGCTTTACAACCTCCATCTTAGGCCTCACTCCTATCTGGTTGACTGATAATCAGTCAAAGATGGCTGTATTCTCACACTTCTATTTTGGATCTCACTTTCATCTAACTGACTAACAATCGATCAAAAAAGATGGCTATGTTCACAATTTTCATCTTGGATGTCCCAAATCTTTTTTTTAGCTGACCAGGAACTAAAGTCTATCTAAAGTAAATCATTGTAGTTGGAATAAAAAAGAGAAGAGAATTATTGAAAAAAAGATTTGGGTGCTGTCCTGACTTTCCCCCTCCCCTTCCTCCTTCCTCTCTTTCCTCTTCTCTCTCCTCTTCTCCTCCTCTTCTCTATTCTTCCGGTTCTTCTTCTCCTTCCTCTTTCTCTTCTTCTACTCTTGTTCCTCTTCCCCTGACTTTTTATTCTTCTATCCCCTTCTTCACTACTTCTTCTTCTTCCTCTCTTCTCCCTTTTCTATTTCTTCTTCTCAGTTTCCCTCTCTTCTGCATCTTCTTCCTCCCTGTTACCTTCCCTTCTTCTCCAAGCTCTTGTAACCAAACTTTGATCTTCTCTTCTTCCTCTATTTCTTACTTCCCCTTATTCTTCTTATTATCCTCCCCTTATTCTCTTCTTATTCCTTAAATCCTCTGCTTCAACTCATCACCACCAGCAGATCACATTCAAGGAAGGTTTTATCCTTCCACTATCTCCTCCCCCAACCTCTTCTTATACTCCTTCATCCGTAGAAAGAGCAACAAACCAAGGAGTCCCGATGCTCTCTTCTCCAGATCCGAAGAAGGGGACGACCGGCGAGAGATGCAATGCATGGCTGATAGGGGAGAAGGCCCTGAAGGCATCATACTCTAGGATATTGGCATGCTTCCCCACGACCCTTGGGTGCCGGTCCTGCTAGCGGTGGAACCCCTTCTGGCTCCTTCTCCACTTCCCTACTGCCATCTCCCTCCAGTCTGTCAACCCTCGACCTCCCAACTCAGCAGTCGACTGAGCGAGTCTCTCCGTGAGGAGATCGCCACCATTGTCCACCATGGAAACCCATGCCTCTCCACCATTGTTGACCACCTGTCGGCTATCGTCAAGCCCCGGATCCCGTGAAACCTCCCACCTCCTTTTCTGGTGCTCCATCGCCCAACCACTCACCATCGCAGATCACCACCGCCCAGATTCGGGCCGTCCATCTCCATCGGTACCGATTTCTACCATTCCCATGATCGAGCTGTCTCCCTCCTCAGATCTGAGGGACGATCCACAGCAGTCCGGCCCCTTCCACCATCACCAGTCACCACCGACTCCATCCTCGTCCCCCCATTTTCCCTACCACTGATAGACACTGGAGCATCGTGATGCCCCTCTTCTCTTCCTATGCCGCCATCCTCATTTCCAGCACCGACAAAGTTCACTTGATCTTCCCCTCCTGCACACCCTTCAAAGCACAAAAGGACCCTTTGCATGATCATGAAAGCAGGGAAGGAAATGCACATCTCTCGAAGTAGTAAACCGCTCTGTTGCTGACTTTAGAATAAATCAGAGAAAATATAGAAAAGAAAAAGAAGAATAAAAAAAATTGGGTTTGTTTGACCTAGCCTAGCGGTCGTTTCTTAATGACCAATGATCCAATCCCTTAAAATGATCTCGATCGGGTCATCCCGCATCAAATTTGGTATCAGAGCATGATTTAGCTTAGGTTAGGATTAATTACATTATATTTACTTTTTGGTATTTTAATTGTTTACATTTAAAAAAATTCTATCTCAAAGCTATTTGCTTCACTATCAAGCTGGAGCCATTGGATTCCAGAAGACTGGAGACTTTCAGAGTAGCATGAAGCCTGACTCGCCAGAGTCGAGTTCTCTTCACCCCAGAGGAATGATAAGGATATCCCAGCACAGATCTTGATGCACACCAAGCCTTCCTTCGAGCATATTATATTTTTTATTTTATTTGGGTGTATGGGGATTGGGCACATTATTTTTAATTTTTTATTATTCTTGTATCCAGCTTATGCATAAATCTTAGAGCATGAAAACTGGATTAGTTTAAAATTTATTTTAAATTAGTTTGATTGTTTTAGATTAGTTTGGATATGTTGATTTAGAGTCAGTTACAGTTCTAGTTAAGTTTTTAGCTGACTAGGGACTAAAGTCTATCTAAAGTAAATCATTGTAGTTGGAATTAAAAAAGAAAAAAGAATTACTGAAAACAAAAGTTTGGGTATTGTCCCGACTTTCCTCCTCCCCCTCCTCCTTCCTAACATTCCTCCTCTCTCCTCTTCTACTCATCTTCTCTATTCTTCCTGATTCTTCTTCTCCTTCCTCTTTCTCTTCTTTACTCTCGTTCCTCTTCCCCTCTTCTTCTTCCCCTGACTCTTATTCTTCTTTCCCCTTCTTCACCACTTCTTCTTCGTCCTCTCTTCTCCCTCCTCTATGTTGACCACTTAAGTGATTTTGATGATAACCAAACATTAGAGCATGTACATTTATTTCTAACAACTCTTCAAGTATTTTACAAGTTTTTATAGGATGATTTAATTGTTCAAACTTCAACTCCTACACCTTTGTTTCTTGTTTGAGTTGTATTGTAAGTTATTTTTGTAAAGAAGAACCCAATGAAAATGCTAAGAAAAAATTATATAAAAAGGGTTACTTCTGTGTGTGTGCCTTAGAATTATTTTGAGTTGGTATGTTTGAAAATTGTAAGAGTGTGGGTGAGAGTTTTTCTTTGAGTTGAATTATAAAAATCCTGAAAAAATTACTCGAGCCGACCCAGCATGTTGAATAGCCGACTCCATCTCATAGCACATAGCAAGGATTCTGGTACGCAGCAATCCAAGTCGACTCGAAGGCAATCGAGCCGACTCCAATGAATCCGAGTCGACTGGAATTTGTCCGAGCCAACTCCTCCAGAGTCCAATTTTTGAAGATTTCTGAGAACAGCCAGGCAAGCCAACCCGAACCAGAAAGAGCCGACTCTGCCAGACCTAATTTTGAAGACCTGAGAAAGCGAGCTGACCCGAATTGCAATGAGCCGACTCTTCCATAGTGATGATTTCAGAACCTGAGAAGAAGAGCCGACCAAAGATCAAAAGAGCAGACTCCTCGAGTTCAAGTTTTTCAAAGATACAAGTTCGAACCGACCCGAGCTATCAAGAGCCAACTCGTCCAGAGTGAAGTTTGGCACCCTGAGACAAAGAGCTGATTGCACTAAGGATTTGGCGACTTGACCTATCGACTTGAAGGATCCGAGCCGACTCAAACATCGCTTTCAGGTATCCAATGACTAGTTCCATAATTTATTTTTGAATACCAAAAAGTACTCCAACAGTCACAAACCACTTTCCAATGGTTTACAATGGCTAGAATTGCCTTGAAGTGATGGAATACCATATATTTGAAGGATTTGAACTTCCTTGAAGTAATGATTTAGAGAGTTCTTCAAAGAAAAGAGAGCTTCATTGAATATCCTACCTACCAACAAGAAGAGAGCACAAGAGCATTCAAGTCAGCATTCAAGTCTTCACCAACTCTGATCAGAAGCTTGAAGCAATTTGGGAAGAAGCCACTAAAGAAATTAAAGCTCATTCAAGCGCATTCAAGTGGACTTCTATCAAGCTGCACCGAAAACTATTCGATAAATTGAGTTTGTCATTTTTGTTGCATTTAATTCAATTCATTTTTGAATTGTTGGGTTATTGGTGAGCCCGGTTGAAAAACCAAATAAGTTCTTGGTGATCCTTGATAAAAACCAAGTGTTGGGTTCTTGGTGATCTTGGTAAAACCAAGTTAGGTTCTTGGTGATCCTGGTAAAACCAAGTTAGGTTTTTGATGATCCTGTGAAAATCAAGTTGGGTTTCTGTGGTGAGCCTGTTTAAAACCAAAGGGTGTTGGGTTTTCTTTGGTGATCCCGTTAAAACCAAAGTGTAGAGGTTTTAGATTGTGATCCTGTAAAACAATCCCACTGTATTCGGGTGTGAATATAGTGAAAATTCCAAGTGGTATCTTGGGTAGTGGACGTAGGAGCTGGATTGCTCTGAACCACTATAAATTTTGTGTGTTTGTGTTGTGCTTCTTTATTCTTACTTAGCTTCTGCAATTTACTACTCTGTCACAGCACCTACCACTTGCAAGGGATTTTTAATTGCACATCATTTGCCTTAATTTTTAAATTCCCAATTCACCCCCCCTCTTGGATAGCCACCGGGCAACAACTGGTATTAGAGCAGTGTCTCTGATTATACCAGAGTAAAGATTGATGGCTTATCCTATGAGTACATCTTTGGCCAAAGGCTAGTCAACTAATAGACCTCCGTTCTTCTCAGGCATAAATTATTCTTATTGGAAAGCAAGAATGAAAATCTATATTCAAGCTGTTGATTTTCAATTATGGAAGGTCATTCTTAAAGGGCCACATGTTTCCATGATTAAAATTGATGGCATGGATGTTCCTAAGTCTGAAGAGGAATGGGATGAACACGACATAAAATTCGAGAAATTGAATGCCAAAGCCATGAACTTGCTATACTGTGCTTTGGATTCAAATGAGTTCAATCAAATTTCCATTTGCTCTTCAGCAAAGAAAATTTGGGATAAACTTGAGGTGACCCATGAAGGAACTTCTCAAGTGAAAACTTTAAAGATTAATCTTTTAGTGCACAATTATAAACGGTTTAAAATGGTTCCTAATGAAAATATCTCTGTCATGTATACTAGATTTACAATATTATTAATAGTTTGAAAAATCTTGGCAGGATTTACTCAAATGCTGATTTGGTGCAAAAGATACTGAGATCACTTCCTGACAAATGGGACCCTAAAGTTACTGCCATCCAGGAAGCTAAAGATTTGAACACTTTATCCATGGATGAACTAATGGGTTCTCTCATCACACACGAATTGGCCATGCAGCATAGAATGGATGATGATCAGAAAAAGAAGAAAATAATTGCATTCAAGGCTGCATTGGAATCAAAAGATGATGAAGAAATGGAAGATGACTCTACCTCCTCCAAAGATGATCTTGAAGATGAAGACATTGCAATAGTCGTGAGGAGATTTAGAAAGTTTATGGGAAAGAAGAAAGGAAGATTTAATAGAAAATTTTATAAACGAGGAAAACACTCGAAAGAAAAGGACAAGGACAAAGATAAAGAAAAGGAACAAGTCCCCACCTACTATGAATATAAGAAACTGGGGCACATTCATCCAGACTATCCACTACTAAAGAAATTCTTCAAAAAGAAGAAAAGAAAAGTGATGGTTGCCACGTGGAGTGATAGTGAAGACTCCACTTCAACTGAAGAGGAAGAGACCACGAAAATAGCTAATTTATGTCTAATGGGTCTCAAGGATGAGATAACTTCTCCTGATACTCAAATTGAATTTACATTTGATGAGTTAAATTCTGCATTTCATGATCTTTTATCTGAATTTAAAAAGGTAGGAGTAAAGATTAGATTATTAAATCATATCAATAATTCTTTACTTAAAGAAAAAGAGAAAATTTCAGAAAAGAATACTTTATTGCAAAAATAACCTCATATCTTTTCTGATAAATACAATATTTTGAAAACTGAAAATAGTGAATTTTAAGACAAAAATAATATTTTGTTGAAAGAAATCAATGAGCTAAAAAAGGAGGTTGAAAAACTCAAGCCACTTGTTGAAAAGTTAACCTTGTCTTCTAACAAGCTTGAGTTAATTATTAAAGATTAAAGAATTTCTGGTAAGAAAGCTGGAATATGTTTTAATGCTTCAAACTCAAATTATATTTCAGCAACTATATTTTTGAAACAAAAATATTTTGTTCCCAAGCTTACTTCTCAAAAGGATATTGTAACAAAAGGTTCTACTTCAATTTCAAAAGCTACTTTGTATGTTCCAAAAAATTTAATTACAAAACCTACTATTTCTGTATCTCATGCATCTAGAATTTCAAAGCATGAATCTTTTCAAAATTCTAGAATCAGATGTTTTGCTTGCAAAGAGATAGGACATAAAGCTCTTAATTGCAACATCATTAGAAATGTCTATATTAAATCAAGAAAGATTTGGGTTCCCAAAGGAACTACTTCTGCTAACTTGCAAGGACCCAAGTTAGCTTGAATACCTAAAAGAACTCTTGATTTTCTTGTAGGAATGTCTTGCAACCCAGAAATTGAAGAAAAGATGGTATCTCGACAGTGGCTGTTCAAGGCATATGATGGGTGACAAAGAATAATTTATCACCCTGGAAATGAAAGAAGGAGGTATGGTTACTTTTTGAGATAATGGTAAGGAAAAAATAATCATAATTGGTAAGATTAAAATAACCCCCTGTACTTTCATTGAAAATGTATTACTAATAGATAAATTGAAGCACAATTTATTGAGTATTAGTCAACTTTGTGATAAGGGCTTCAAGGTTATCTTTGAATCCTCTATATGTATAGTAACAAACTCTCTTGAATCTGATAGTAAATTCATTGGACATAGACTAAGAAATATTTATGTGGTAGATCTAAATGATCTTGCCATATCAAGTAGTTCCAATTTAGTTGCAATGAATGCTAAGACCAAGGAGTCTTGTTTATTATGGTATAGACGATTAGGTTATGCTAGCATGCATACTATTGCCAAGTTAATTTTCAAAAATTTGGTTAGAGGCATGCCTGAGTTTAAAGTTGATTTTGATCATGTTTGTGATGCATGCCAAATGGGTAAACAAACTATGGGAAGATTTAAATCCAAAAATATGATTTCAACCACTAGACCTCTAGAACTACTTCACATGGACTTATTTGGACCAACTAGGACCACAAGCCTTGGAGGTATAAAATATGCCATTGTAATTGTAGATGATTTTTCTAGATTTACATGGGTTTTATTTATTGCTCATAAAGATGATACCTTCAAAGTATTTCAAAAATTTTATAAAAAGGTTTCAAATCAAAAAAATCTTTCAATATTTTCAATTAGGAGTGATCACGGCACTGAATTTGAAAATCAGTTTTTCGATAATTATTGTACTGAAAATGGCATTAATCACAACTTCTTCGCTCCTAGAACATCACAACAAAATGGTGTTGTAGAGAGAAAAATAGGACTTTGGAAGAAATGGCCCGAACAATGTTATGTGAAGGTAATCTTCCAAGGTACTTTTGGGTAGAAGTGGTGAACACTGCTTGTTATATTTTAAATCGCGTTTTGATCCGTCCTATTTTGAAGAAAACCCCCTATGAGCTTTGGAATGAAAAGAAATCCAATATCAATTATTTTTATGTATTTGGTTGTAAATGCTTTGTGCTTAATAATGGTAAAGATAATCTAGAAAAATTTGATGCTGAATCTGATGAAGCAATTTTTCTTAGTTATTCATTACATAGCAAAGTATATAGGGTTTTTAATAAAAGGACTCTTATTGTTGAAGAGTCTATGCATGTTATTTTTGATAAAACTAACCCTTCACCTTCTAAGAAAAAAGAGCGTATAGATAATGATGCATGTACAATACAAAAGGAGTTGGAAGACATGAGCATACAAGAAATACCAATTGAAGAAGGAGAAGAAACGGTAAGTAAGGATCATACCGAACTACCAACAGAATGGAGGTACGCTACTTTCCATCCTAAAGAATTAATTATTGATGATCCTTCACAAGGTATTAGGACTAGGTCTGCACATAAGACTGCACATGATTACCTAGCCTTTGTATCACAAATAGAGCCTCATACTTTAGAAGAAGCTGAAAGTGACCCAAACTGGATGATGGCTATGCATGATGAATTGAACCAGTTTGAAAGCAATAAGGTTTGGACATTAGTTGATAGACCTAAAGACCACCCAATTATAGGAACCAAATGGGTCTATAGGAATAAACTATATGAACAAGGAAATATCATTAGAAACAAAGCTAGATTAGTGGTTAAGGGATATAGTCAAGAAGAAGGTATTGATTTTGATGAAACTGATGCACCCGTAGCAAGACTAGAAGCCATTAGATTACTTCTTGTATTTGCTTGCTACATGAATTTTAAACTTTTTCAAATGGATGTAAAAAGTGCATTTTTAAATGGTTTTATCTCCAAACAAGTTTTTGTAGAACAACCACCGGGTTTTGAAAATCATGCTTTTTCAAACCATATGTTTAAACTCGATAAAGCTTTATATGATTTGAAACATGCCCCTAGAGCCTGGTATGATAGACTTAGTACCTTCTTGATTGAAAATAATTTTTCAAGAGGAAATGTTGATAAAACTCTTTTCATCAAAAAGAAAAATAATGATATATTAGTTGTACAAATTTATGTTGACGATATTATATTCGGTGCAACTAATGAAAGTTTTTATGAAGAATTTGCTAAGCTAATGCAGGGAGAATTTGAAATGAGCCTAATGGGTTAACTCAATTACTTTCTCGGACTTCAAGTAAAGCAAATAAAGGAAGGAATCTTCATCAACCAAGCCAAATACACCAAAGAAATAATGAAGAAGTTTGGTATGGAGATGAGCAAATAAATGAACATACCCATGAGCCCATCCTGCAAATTGGACAAAGATGAGAATGGATCCAATGTTGACCAAAAGCTATATGAGGTATGATCGGATCCTTATTATATTTAACTGCAAGTAGACCAGACATCCTGTATAGTATATGTATATGTGCTAGATTTCAATGCAATCAAAAGAAACACATATGCTTGCTATTAAAAGAATACTAAGATATTTGAAAGGTACAAGTAATCTAGGTCTTTGGTTTTCATAAGAATCATCTTTGAATTTAATCGGATTTTCTGATGTTGATTATGCTGGTTGTAAAGTAGATAGAAAAAGCACTAGCAGCATATGTCAATTTCTAGGATTGAATTTAATCTCATGGCACTGCAAGAAACAAAACTCAGTAGCACTATCTACTGCTGAGGCAGAGTATGTTGCTGCAATGAGTTGTTGTGCATAAGTCTTATGGATTAAACAATAACTAGAATACTTTGGTATTACACAATGCAAAATTCCTATCAAATGTGATAACACAAGTGCTATAAATTTAACCAAGAATCCTATTCAGCATTCTAGGACCAAGCACATAGAGATTATACATCATTTTATTAGAGACCATGTTTTGAATGGTGACATTGAATTAAAATTTATTCCAACCGAAAAATAATTAGCTGACATTTTTACTAAGCCACTAAATCAGGATAGATTTGAATTGCTTAGAGGAGAATTAGGGCTTTATAATCCTTTCTAGATTTCTTTAACCTAATTTTCTTTGAGATTAAGAATGAATTATCTAGAAAACCTCCTATAATTATCCATGATTTTTGAATAACTTTCCTTGAAATTTCATTCGATCGAAATCAATTTCTGAATCATTTCATTTTTTGTGGAAAGTTTCTGTTCGAGTCGATTCTAGCAATTTTGCTCTGGTCGAGCCGGCTCGAATGTCTAAGTTTTCTGCTCTCGCTCTGGTCGAGCCGACTAGGTCAACCTAAAATTTTGCCTAGCCGACTCAGTGCTTTGATTTTTTCAGAGTTCGCTCTGGCCGAGCTGACTCGGATGTTTTTAGGGTTGGGCGAGCTGACTCGAAAGTCGAAAATTTGCTGGTTAAATAGTTCTGTGTAATCCTTTCTTGAACTTAACTCTTTCTATTTTCACTTCAAGCACACTCTCTCCACTCGAAAACTTTACCAAAAACCATTCCCTAAATCCTTGATTTCTTAAATCCCACTGCAATGGCTCCACGAAGATCTGCAAGGAAGATTATTCAAGTTGGTGAATCAAGCGCACGCAGTGAAGATGTAAGAGAAAAAGGAGAAAAGAGGAAAAGGTCTACCACTGAGCAACAGGAAGAAGAAACTCCTTCTCCTCCAAGACAAATTGTATCAATGGCCAACCGGCCTGTGACTTGTGGAAGAGGATCGATTTTACCTTTTTAGAAGAGATGGAAATGAAGATCGAAAGATGGATAGAAAGCCAGGGTTGGAAGCACTTTTGTTCTTTGGACATCTTAACCTACCCCTCACTGGTACAGATCTTCTATGAAAATATAGTTCTTCGAGAATTTCAATTGGAATCAACTGTTAAGGGAATCAAGATCATCATATATGAAGAGAAGTTGGGGAACTTGCTACAAATGCCGACGGACAGCGCCACTGAGCTTATCCTACTTGATAAAGAACACACTCTAAAACTTATTTTGGAAAAAGAAGATGTGAGCTCCATTCAACATGTTCAGGCCAACTTACTTTCAAAGAAATGAGGCTTTTTCACAATATGGTCAGGAGAATATTTCTTCCCAGGACCGGTCGCTTTGACCGGGTCAGCGAAAAAGATATGACTTTTATGGGACATCTGATAGAAGAAAAGCCTCTCAACCTTCTCTACATAATGATGATTCAAATGACTGAAGCAGCCAGAAAAGTCAAAGCCTGCCTACCCTACGGTATGGTCTTCACTCTACTGTTTGAAGAAGCTGGAGTTGACTTAACTAATGAAATAGGCAAGCCACTGCATCACTTTGACACTTATTCCTTCAATTCACTAAAAAGAATGGGTTACAAACTACAAGAAGGAATATGAATAAAGAAAGTGTCAGTCAGGTTGCTGCTACTTCTTCAGAAGATGATGAAGCTATTGCTGTTGAAGAGAGATTTGAAGGCACAATAATTACTCCATCTGACCTTAAGAACCTTATATTTCAGAAGATGGAAATAATCTCAAATTCAGTGACAGATCACATGAATTCTGCAATTGATAAAATGAGAAATACAGTAAATGCCAGCTTGCAGGAAATGAGATCTGAACAGAAGCTTCACCAGGAGAAAATTGAAAAGGAAATGGAGGATTTTAAAGAAGAAATCAGAAGCATCTTGCTGCAATCACAAAAAGAAATAATCACTACTGAAGATGCTCCTGTACAGATCTTCAAGGAGTCACTTGAGACTCCTGCTCCTATTCCTTCATCTGATCCACTTAAACCTAAACCTGTTGTGACAAAAAAGAAACCCAAAACCAAGAAGGCTAAGACTTTTAGAGCCCCTATTAGAACTAGGTTCAGGGATTTAAGGTTTAAACCTCTGAAAACTAAGATCTCTGATAAGGTTATAGAGGTAGGCTCCTCTTCTCCTAGTGAAGAAGAAGAATAGGTTATTTAGTTAGTCTTTTGGTTGTACTTCTGACTTTATTAATGTTCTACTTTTTATCTTTTACAATATGAATGTACTTTCCTTCCTACTTTGTATGGCAAATTTATCAATGAAATGAAAGATCTTTTAGCAGTTTCCTTTGTTGTCATGTACAATGATTTGATGTTAGTCTTTGTTGTACAACTATGATGAATTTTTAATTAGAATTTTCAATTTGAGAAAGTGAAATTATTTCAAACAAATATTAAATACTTTCTCAATTTATTTGAAAATCTGACCTTTATTTGAAATCACCTTTTTGATTGATTGACAAAAAGGGGGAGAAATGAAAAATGGGAGAATATGAGAATAGTTCAATCAAAATGGGAGAATGAGAGAATAATATCAATATTAATGTTTGAACTATCATGAAAATTCTGATATTTATGTTGAGCTTCCTACCAATTATTCTTAAAGTGCTTAAAAAAATGAAAAAGGGGGAGCACAAAAGTGACAGTATTCAAAAGAACCTAGTGCTTTAAAACCTAGAGAAAGGGGGAGATTCTCTTGAATGGTTTTGCTCTGATTGCTACTTAATCTTAATGCTCTGATTGCTATTGCTCTACAAATTGATCTTAATTTGTCATTTTTTTTCAAAACTCTAATACTCCATGTTTTGTGTGAATTATAGTATTATGAAGCATGAAAAGTTTAATACATTAATGATATACAATGATATCATCTCTTGAGCTCTGACACTTATTTATAAATTTAGTTATCACTAATACATGTGAATATTTACCTTCAAATACTTTTATACATGTAAAGTGTAAAGAATTTTTCATGCCCAGTGTTTTGTCATCATCAAAAAAGGGGAGATTGTTGACCCCTTAAGTGATTTTGATGATAACTAAACATTGGAGCATGTACATTTATTTCTAATAACTCTTTAAATGTTTTACAAGATTTTGTAGGATGATTTAATTGTTCAAACTTCAACTCCTACACCTTTGTTTCTTGTTTGAGTTGTGTTGTAAGTTGTTTTTGTAAAGAAGAACCCAATGAAAAAGCTAAGAAAAAATCATATAAAAAGGGTTACTTCTGTGTGTGTGCCTTAGAATTATTTTGAGTTGGTATGTTTGAAAAATGTAAGAGTGTGAGTGAGAGTTTTTCTTTGAGTTAAATTATAAAAATCCTGAAGAAATTACTCGAGCCGACCCAGCATGTTGAAGAGCCGACTCCATCTCATGGCACGCAGCAAGGATTCTGGTACGTAGCAATCCAGTCGACTCGAAGGCAATCGACCGACTCCAATGAATCCGAGTTGACTGGAATTTGTCTGAGCTGACTCCTCCAGAGTCCAGTTTTTGAAGATTTCTGATAACAGCCATGCGAGCTGACCCAAATCAGAAAGAGTCGACTCTGCCATACCTAATTTTGAAGACCTGAGAAAGCGAGCCAACCCGAACTATAATGAGCCAATTCTTCCAGAGTGATGATTTCAGAACCTGAGAAGAAGAGCCGACCAAAGATCAAAAGAGCTGACTCCTCGAGTTCAAGTTTTTCAAAGATACAAGTTCGAGCTGACCCGAGCTATCAAGAGTCGACTCGTCCAGAGTGAAGTTTTATGCCCTGAGACAAAGAGATGACTACACTGAGAATTTGGCGACTCGACCTATCAACTCGAAGGAATCGAGACTCGAAGGAATCCGAGCCGACTCGAAGGAATCCGAGCCGACTCGAAGGAATCCGAGCCGACTCGAACATCGCTTTCAGATATCCAACGGCTAGTTCCATAATTTGTTTTTGAATGCCAAAAAGTGCTCCAACGATCATAAACCACTTCCCAACAATCTACAACGGCTAAATTGCCTTGAAGTTATGGAAGACCATATATTTGAAGGATTTGAACTTCCTTGAAGCAATGATTTAGAAGTTCTTCAAAGAAAAGAGAGCTTCATACCAATAAGAAGAGAGCATAAGAGCATTCAAGTCAGCCTTCAAGTCTTCACCAACTATGATCAGAAGCTTGAAGAAATTTAGGAAGAAGCCACTAAAATAATTAAAGCTCATTCAAGCACATTCAAGTGGACTTCTATCAAGCTGCACCGACAACTATCGACAAATTAAGTTTGTCATTTTGTTGCATTTAATTCAATTCATTTTTGAATTGTTGGGTTATTGGTGAGCCGGTTGAAAAACAAAATAGGTTCTTGGTGAGCCTTGATAAAAACCAAGTGTTGGGTTCTTGGTGATCCTGGTAAAACCAAGTTAGGTTCTTGGTGATCCTGGTAAAACCAAGTTGGGTTTCTTTGGTGAGCCTAGTTAAAACCAAAGGGTATTGGGTTTTCTTTGGTGATCCCGTTAAAACCAAAGTGTAGAGGTTTTGGATTGTGATCTTGTAAAACAATCCTACTGTATTCGGGTGTGAATATAGTGGAAATTCCAAGTGGTATCTTGGATAGTGGACGTAGGAGCTGGGTTGCTCCGAACTACTATAAATTTTGTATTTGTGTTGTGCTTCTTTATTCTTACTTAGCTTCTGTAATTTACTACTCTGTCACAGCACCTACCACTTGCAAGGGATTTTTAATTGCACATCATTTGCCTTAATTTTTAAATTTCCAATTCACCCCCTCTTGGTTAGCCACCTGGGCAACACTCTGTTTCTTCTTCTCGGTTTCCCTCTCTTCTGTGTCTTCTTCCTCCCTGTTGTCTTCTCTTCTTCTCCAAGCTCCTGTAACCCAACTTTGATCTTTCTTCTTCCTCTGTTTCTCCCTTTCCCATATTCTTGTTATTCTCCTCCCCTTATTCTTTTCTTATTACTCAAATCCTCTGCTTCAACTCGTCACCACCAGTAGATCACATTCAAGGAAGGTTTCATCCATCCGCCATCTCCTCCCCCAACCTCTTCTTATACTCCTTCATTCGTAGAAAGAGCAACAAACCAAGGAGTCCCGGTACTCTCTTCTCTAGATCCAAAGAAGGGGACGGTCGCCAAGAGATGTGACACGTGGCTGATGGGGGAGAAGGCCCTAAAGGTGTCAGACTCTAGGATATTGGCATGCTTCCCCGTGGCCCCAGGGTGCCAGTCCCGCTAGTGGTGGAACCCCTTCCAGCTCCTTCTCTGCTTCCCTACTGCCATCTCCCTCCAATCTGTCAACCCTTGGCCTCCCAACTCAGCAGTCGATCGAGCGAGTCCCTCCGTGAGGAGATTGCCACCATCGTCCAACATGGAAACCCATGCCTCTCCATCATCGTTGACCACCTACCAACTATCGCCAAGCCCCGGCTCCTGTGAAGCCTCCCACCTCCTTTTCCAGTCGTCCATTGTCCAACTACTCACCATCGCACATCACCACCGCCCAAATCTGACCCGTCCATCTCTGTCGGTATCGATTTCTGCCATTCCCATCATCAAGCCATCTCCCTCCTCAGATCTGAGGGATAGTCCATAGCAGTCCGACTCCTTCCACCGTCACCAGTCATCGCTGACTCCATCCTTGTCCCCCCCTTTTTCCTATCGTCAACGGACACTCGAGCATCGTGATGCCCCTCTTCTCTTCCTGTGCTGCCATCCTCATTCCCAGCACTGGTGAAGTTGGGCAGATTTTCCCATCTCGCACGGCCTTCAAAGCATAAAAGGACCCTTTGCATGATCATGGAAGCAGGAAAGAAAATTCACGTCTCTCAAAGCAGTTGCCCGCTCTGTTGCCAACTTTAGAATAAATCAAAGAAAATATAGAAAAGAAAAAGAAGAATAAAAAAATGGATTTGTTTGACCTAGCCTAGTGATCGTTTCTTAACAACCAATGATCCAATCCCTTAAAATGATCTCGATCAGGTCATCCCACATCAAATTTGGTATCAGAGCGTGGTTTAGGTTAGGTTAGGATTAATTACATTTTATTATCTTTTTTGTATTTGAATTGTTTACATTTAAAAAAAATCTATCTCATAGCTATTTGCTTCACTATCAAGTTGGAGCCAGAGGATTCTTGAAGACTAGAGACTTTTAGAGTAGCATGAAGCCTGACTCGCTAGAGTTGAGTTCTCCTCATCCCAGGGAAATGATGAGGACATCCCAACATAGATCCTAATGCACACCCGACCTTCCTTTGAGCAGATTATATTTTTTATTTTATCTGGGTGTATTGGGATTGGGCATTTTTTTTAATTTTTTATTATTCTTGTATCCAGCTCATGCAAAGATCTCAGAGAATGAAAACTAGATTAGTTTGAAATTTGTTTTAAATTAGTTTGATTGTTTTAGATTAGTTTGGAGTCTGTTATTTTAGAGTATATTACAGTTCTGGTTAAGTTTCCAGCTGACCAGGGACTAAAGTCTATCTAAAGTAAATCATTGTAGTTGGATAAAAAAAGAGAAGAGAATTATTGAAAAAAAGGTTTGGATGTTGTCCCGACTTCCCCCCTCCCCCTCCTCCTTCCTCTCTTTCCTCTTCTCTCTCCTCTTCTCCTCCTCTTCTCTATTTTTCCCAGTTCTTCTTCTCCTTCCTCTTCCTCTTCTCCTCCTCTTCTCTATTTTTCCCAGTTCTTCTTCTCCTTCCTCTTCCTCTTCTTCTACTCTTGTTCCTCTTCCCCTCTTCTTCTTCCCTTGACTCTTATTCTTCTTTCCCCTTCTTCACTACTTCTTCTTCTTCCTCTCTTCTCCCTTTATTTCTTCTTCTCGGTTTCCCTCTCTTCTATGTCCTCTTCCTTCCTATTATCTTCTCTTCTTCTCCAAGCTCCTGTAACCCAACTTTGATCTTCTCTTCTTCCTCTATTTCTCCCTTTTCCTTATTCTTAAAATTCTCCTCCCCTTATTCTCTTCTTATTGCTCAAATCCTCTGCTTCAACTCGTCACCACCAGTAGATCACATTCAAGGAAGGTTTCATCTCTCCGCCGTCTCCTCCCCCAACTTCTTCTTATACTCCTTCGTTCGTAGAAAGAGCAACAAACCAAGGAGTCCCGGCACTCTCTTCTCTGGATCCGAAGAAGGGGACGGTTGCTGAGAGATGCGACACATGGCTGATGGGGGAAGAAGGCCCTGAAGGCGTCAGACTCTAGGGTATTGGCATGCTTCCCTGTGGCCCCTGGGTGCCAGTCCCGCTGGCGATGGAACCCCTTTCGGCTCCTTCTCCACTTCCCTATCACCATCTCCCTCCAGTTCATCAACCCTTAGCCTCCCAACTCAGTAGTCGACCGAGCGAGTCCCTCCATGAGGAGATCACCACCATCGTCCAACATGGAAACCCATGCCTTTCCATCACCGTTGACCACCTGCCAGCTATCGTCAAGCCCCGGCTCTCGTGAAGCCTCCCACCTCCTTCTCCAGTCCTCTGTCACCTAACTACTCATCGTCGCACATTACCACTGCCTAAATCCGGGCCGTCCATCTTCATCGGTATCGATTTCTACCATTCCCTTCATCGAGCCATCTCCCTCCTTAGATCTGAGGGACAGTCCATAGCAGTCCGGCCCCTTCCACTGTCGCCAGTCGTTGTCGACTCCATCCTCGTCCCTCCCTTTTCCCTACCATCGATGGACACTAGAGCATCATGATGCCTCTCTTCTCTTCCTGTGCCACCATCTTCATTCCTAGCACCGGTGAAGTTGGCTCGCATGCCCTTCAAAGCACAAAAGGACCCTTTGCATGATTATGAAAGCAAGGAAGGAAATTCATGTCTCTCAAAGTAGTTTCCCACTCTGTTGCTGACTTTAGAATAAATCAGAGAAAATATAGAAAAGAAAAGAAGAATAAAAAAAATGTCTCAGCTTTGATAGAGATCGTTTCTTAACGACCAACGATCCAATCCCTTAAAATGATCTCGATCGGGTCATCCCGCATCAAATTTGGTATCAGAGCATGGTTTAGGTTAGGTTAGGATTAATTACATTTTATTTGATTTTTTGTATTTGAATTATTTATATTTTAAAAAAATCTATCTCATAGCTATTTGCTTCACTATCAAGCTGGAGCCAGAGAATTCCTGAAGACTGGAGACTTTCAGAGTAGCATGAAGCCTGACTCGCCATAGTCAAGTTCTCCTCATCTCAGGAGATTGATGAGGATATCCCAGCATAGATCTTGATGTCAGATGTATACCCTGAAAGCCAAGTTGGCTTGACATATTATAATTTTTAGGGCATGAGCATTGTACTTAATTTTTCTTATTAATAAAAGGATATTAGTTTCATTCATATTAATGTGTCTATGAATCATCCATGGAGTTAATGGACAATGACACATATTCTCAAGAGTTGAAAATTTGAGGCATTTATCTTTATAGATTAACTCCTAAATACTTTCGATTATTGGAATATCATGAGGACGATGATTGATCCATTAAAATCGATGCATCACTTTCTTTTCTGAGTAGATGAGTCTCTGACCTATAGTGTGGTGACACTAAAGTGAGAGTGCAAGTAGTTGATAGAGATCAATGGTACTGAGCATGACCAAGTACAGGAAGTTATACAGATGACTACTCACTCGTCAATAACTTCCTGATGCTGTAGTCATGTGACTAGTTCTTTGACCTAGAGTGTCTCAGCTACTCACAATAAGGTTGATGTAGTTTGACAGCACAATCACATGGTTCCTATCCATTCGGGACCTTGCGGTGTTCATTGGCTGCAGTAAGTTTATTATAGGAGTAGGGTGTTCACTTGTAGGGATCTATCAGCCTTAGTAGTAAGGAATAATCCTATGCAGCTTAATGAGACTAAGTCCAAAAGTCTAGCCATAGTAGGGTGATAATGAAAAAATGTTTTCATTAGTATCATAATTGGACTTGAGTCGATTAAGTTAAGTATATGACTGATGGGTTTGACGAGTATCCATAACCAACATCATGTCAGAATTTTTGATAGAGGAACTGAATCACATGGTAACTACACCTAGGGGTTCTAATCTTATTCTACTGGGTTGCCACTATATACTACTAAGTATCACTGGTAGATTGTGAGAGCCCATTAGGATCATTTTCGGATCGATGATCCTGATTAGTAGTAGGGTTGATACTACTGGGTATCACTGGTGGATTTTAGGAGCTTTAGTAACCAATCAGTAAATCAAAATGTTACTAAAATTAGCAATTTTAGTACATTTGGACCTAATTATAAATATTACAATTAATTATTTATGGATTAGTTGTTAATTAAATTAAATCAGGTTTAATTTGATTTTAATTAAGCCTAATCCAGTTGGGTCAATAACCTTTTTTGAAATGGGTTCAATTAGGTTTAATGTGGCTTCAATTTGAGTGTCAAATTAATTTTGTATGCACCATGAGTCAAAGTCCAATTAGACTGGGACTCTCTCCCTATCTCTTTCTCTCTCTCTCCTTGTCTCCCCATGCCTCCACACGTCAAAGGGTGGGTCCCATTTATTTTGTATGACAAAAGAAGGGGGCGTGAAAACCAAGGTGGGCGCTAATCTCATCTTGGCATGAAAGAATTTAAGGAGAGTCCTCTTCTACTCCTCTTAATTTTCAACCGAATAAAATCAAACACCTGTGTTTTGGCATGGAGAAATAAAAAGAGGGGATTTACCGTGAGAAATAAATAGGGAGTTAGGGGTGGGCGATGCATAAGCTTCTCCTTTTGTGCATGAACCGTTCTCTTGGTCGACAAGCACCAGAGATTCTCTCTCTTAGTGTTTTGTTTTCTTCTTCCTTGTGAGGCGTAGATCTTCCCTTTAATAATTAGGAGAGGTGTTTTTCATAAGAGAAAGAAGAAAGGAAAGAGGTCCAAGGTCTTGCAAATCTCGGTTGCAAGATAGAAGCCAGTTCAAGAAAAGTCGGTCCAGATTCGGATCGGCATAGTTTTTAAAGCAGGTGATTTGCTGAAAGAGGAGAGGGCTGCAAGGACCTAGCAGTCCGGTGCTCTCTATGACTCGATTACGATAGCTTCGTGTAGATACCAGCATAGACCAGGCGATTGCGCGGCTCTGGTAGAATTTCGATTTCAATAGCGGATCGGCACATTTTTTAGAGCTGGCCAGGATAGCGATCCAGGTAAGTATTTTATGCTTAAAATAATTTTTATTTCAGATATGATAATTTTTTGATATATATTTAGCATGTTAGGAATTTATGATAAATAAATTAGATTTATTTATGAATTGCATGAAGTAGATATAAATTAGTTTTATCTACTTTCACTGCAACAGGCTGTTGATGCCTGACCGATTGCAATATACTGTTCCTAGGAGAACTCCAACACCTGATGTACACTCGGCCTTCCTTCGAGTAGATTATATTTTTTTATTTTATCTGGGTGTATGGGGATTGGGCATATTTTTTTAAATTTTTTATTATTCTTGTATCCAGTTCATGCACAGATCTCAGAGCATGAAAACTAGATTAGTTTGAAATTTGTTTTAAATTAGTTTGGAGTATGTTATTTTAGAGTCTGTTACAGTTCTGGTTAAGTTTTTAGCTGATCAAGGACTAAAGTCTATCTAAAGTAAATCATTATAGTTGGAATAAAAATAGGGAAGAGAATTATTGAAAAATTATTTGGGTGTTGTCTCGGCTTCCCCCCTCCCCCTCCTCCTTCCTCTCTTTCCTCTTCTCTCTCCTCTTCTCCTCCTCTTCTCTATTCTTTTCGGTTCTTCTTCTCCTTTCTCTTTCTCTTCTTCTACTCTTGTTCCTCTTCCCCTCTTCTTCTTCCCCTAACTCTTATTCTTCTTTTCCCTTCTTCACTACTTCTTCTTCTTCCTCTCTTCTCTCTCTTTCTCCCTCCTCTATTTCTTCTTCTTAGTTTTCCTGTCTTCTGCGTCTTCTTTCTCCCTGTTATCTTCTCTTCTTCTCCAAGCTCTTGTAACCCAACTTTGATCTTCTCTTCTTCCTCTGTTTCACCCTTCCCCTTATTCTTCTTATTCTCCTCCCCTTATTCTCTTCTTATTACTCAAATTCTCTGCTTCAACTCGTCACCACAAGCAGATCACATCCAAGGAAGGTTTCATTCCTCCTCTATCTCCTCCCCCAACCTCTTCTTATACTCCTTCGTCCGTTGAAAGAGCAACAAACCAAGGAGTCCTGGCACTCTCTTCTACAGATCCGAAAAAGGGGACGGTCTCTTAGAGATGCGATGCATCACTGATGGGGGAGAAGGCCCTGAAGGTGTCAGACTCTAGGGTATTGGCATGCTTCCCCGTGGCCCCTGGGTGCCGGTCCCGCTGGCAATGGAACCCCTTCCGGCTCCTCCACTTCCTTACCGCCATCTTCCTCTAGTTCGTCAACCCTTGGCCTCCCAACTCAGTAGTCGACCGAGCGAGTCCCTCCATGAGGAGATTGCCACCATCATCCACCACGAAAACCCATGCCTCTCCATCGCCGTTGACCACCTACCAGCTATCGTCAAGCCCTGGCTCCCGTGAAGCCTCCCATCTCCTTCTCCAGTCCTTCGTCACCCAACTACTCACCGTCGCACATCACCACCTCCCAGATCTAGGCCGTCCATCTCCGTCGGTATCAATTTTTTCCATTCCCATCATCGAGCCATCTCCCTCCTCATATTTGAGGGGCAGTCGATAGCTGTTCAGCCCCTTCCACCATCGCCAGTCACCGCTGACTTGATCCTCGTCCCCCCTTTTCCCTATCACCGATGGACATTGGAGCATCATGATGCCCCTCTTCTCTTCCCATGCTGCCATCCTCATTCCCAGCATCGACGAAGTTGGCAGGATCTTCCCCTCCTACATGCTCTTCAAAGCATAAAAGGATCCTTTGCATGATCGTGAAAGCAGAGAAGGAAATGCATGTCTCTTAAAGCAGTTACCTACTCTATTGCCGACTTTAGAATAAATCAGAGAAAATATAGAAAAGGAAAAGAAGAATAAAAAAATTGGGTTTGTTGACCTAGCCTAGTGGTCATTTCTTAACGACCAATGATCCAAACCCTTAAAATGATCTCGATCGGGTCATCCCGCATCAAATTTGGTATCAAAGCATGATTTAGGTTAGGTTAGGATTAATTACATTTTATTTGCTTTTTTGTATTTGAATTGTTTACATTTAAAAAAAAAATCTATCTCATAGCTAATTGCTTCACTATCAAGCCGGAGCCAGAGGATTCCTGAAGACTGGAGACTTTCAGAGTCGCATGAAGCCTGACTTGCTAGAGTCGAGTTCTTCTCATCCCAGGAGAATGATGAGGACATGCAAGCATAGATCCTGATGCGCACCCAGCCTTCCTTCAAGCAGATTATATTTTTTTATTTTATCTGGATGTATGGGGATTGGGCACATTTTTTAATTTTTTATTATTCTTGTATCCAGCTCATGCATAGATCTCAAAGCATGAAAACTAAATTAGTTTGATTGTTTTAGATTAGTTTGGAGTCTGTTATTTTAGAGTTTGTTACTGTTCTGGTTAAATTTTTAGCTGACTAGGAACTAAAGTCTATCTAAAGAAAATTATTGTAGTTAGAATAAAAAAAGGGAAGAGAATTATTGAAAAAATGTTTGGGTGTTGTCCTGACTTCCCCCCTCCCCCTCCTCCTTCCTCTCTTTCATCTTCTCTCTCCTCTTCTCCTCTTCTCTATTCTTCCCGGTTCTTCTTCTCCTTCCTCTTTCTCTTCTTCTACTTTTGTTCCTCTTCCCCTCTTCTTCTCTGTCTCTTATTCTTCTTTTCCCTTCTTCACTACTTCTTCTTTCTCTCTTCTCCCTCCTCTGTTTCTTCTTCTTAATTTCCCTCTCTTCTGCATCTTCTTTCTCCCTATTACCTTCCCTTCTTCTCCAAGCTCCTGTAACCCAACTTTGATCTTCTCTTCTTCCTCTATTTCTCCCTTCCCCTTATTCTTTTTATTCTCCTTCCCTTATTCTCTACTTATTCCTCAAATCCTATGCTTTAACTTGTCACCACCAGCAGATCACATTCAAGGAAGGTTTCATCTCTCCGCTGTCTCCTCCCCCAACCTCTTCTTATACTCCTGTGTCCGCTGAAAGAGCAACAAACCAAGGAGTTCCGACACTCTCTTCTCCAGATTTGAAGAAGGGGACGATCGTTGAGAGATACGATGCATCGCTGATGGGGGAGAAGGCCCTAAAGGCATCAGACTCTAGGGTATTGGCATGCTTCCCTGTAGCCCCTGGGTGCCAATCCCGCTAGCGGTGGAACCCTTTCCGGCTCCTTCTCTGCTTCCCTACCGCCATCTCCCTCCAGTCCTCAATCCTTGGCCGCCCAACTCAATAGTCGATTGAGCGAGTATGTAGGCTCGGGTAGGCAATCCAAGAGGGGAGGTGAATTGGACTTTTAAAAAAAATTTTAACTATTTAAAATATGAACTAAAGCAAGTATGTGCTAATGCAATTCAAGTGCTTGTGTATTTCAAATAAATGCAGTGAAAATAAAGAATTAAAAGCACAAGGAGAACAATCACACAAACACAAAGATTTATAGTGGTTCGGTGCAAACCTAGCACCTACATCCACTCCCCAAGTTTTTCTTGGGAATTTCACTATAATCTCATGATTATAATCAACTTGTTTTGTCTTCGGGCTCACAAGTCAAATCCTAGTTGGTTTCAAGGCTCACCAACAACCTTCCTTGGTTTTACGGGCTAACCAAGAACCTACCTTGGTTTTGCGGGCTAACCAAGAATCTAGTTGGTTTTCTGGGCTAACCAACAACCCAACTTATTTTGTCTTTGGGCTCACAAGTCAAAACCCTAGTTGGTTTTTACCACATAGGCTCACCAACAACCTTTGATGGCTTTCACTAGGCTCACCACCAACCTAGATATAAGAGTTTAAGAAAGAAAATAAAAAGCTTTCTTACAAAGCGGATTTGTCATTGAAGCACATTGATTGTTGATGTTGAGCTTGTCTCCATGTTGTAGAAGCTTCATGGATGCTTGATCATGTTGCTCTTGGAAGCTCCCTCTCCTCTTTGAATTCTTGGAGGCTCAACACTCAACAAATTGGATCCTTAAAATATCCTTCACATATTTTCACTTGGAAATCAAAGGATTTATCTTTCAAACCATGGATCCTCTTCCTTCTCCTTCTCTCTTGCTTCCCAAGTATTTAAATAGCCCTCCAAACCATATTTGACCGTTTATGACCATTGGAGGAAGAATTATCGCCATTGGAGCCAAGTTAGGGAAGTTCTGCACTTCAAAAAAACTAGCCGTTATAATCCAAGTGTCAACACTTCACCTCCAGGTGTCGACACTTCATTTCCAGGTGTCGACACTTCATCTCCAGGTGTTGATACTTCATCATCAAGTGTCGATACTTCATTCCTGTGAGTCGACACTTGATCAAAGATGTTTTTTGAAGTCTTCTGTTTTGTCTTAGGCCTTGAGTCGACACTTCCCTCTTCAAGTGTCGACACTTGATTTCCAGGTATCGACACTTCATTTTTAGGTGTCGACACTTCACTATTGCCAGGCTAAAACTTCTTCAAAATTCGATTCTTGAGTACCTGTAGCTGATTTACATACTTAACGCATAATTAGTACTCAAATATACTTAAATGTTTTGTCATAATCAAAACCAGAGTCAACAAAGTCCCTCCATGAGGAGATCGCCACCATCATCCACCATAGAAACCCATGCCTCTCCATCATCGTTGACCACCTGTCGGCTATTGTCAAGCCCTGGTTCTTGTGAAGCCTCCCGCCTCCTTCTCCAGTCCTTCGTTGCCCAATTACTCACCATCGCACCTCACCACCACCTAGATCCTGGCCATCCATCTCCGTCAATACTGATTTTTGCCATTCCCATCATTGAGCCATCTCCCTCCTCTGATCTGAGAGACAGTCCATAGTAGTCTGGTCCCTTCCACTGTCGCCAGTCATTGCCGACTCCATCCTCATCCCCCCCTTTTCCCTGCCACCGACGAACACTGAAGCATCGTGATGCCCCTCTTCTCTTCCCATGCTGCTATCCTCATTCCTAGCACTGGCGAAGTTGGCCGGATCTTTCCCTCCTACATGCCCGTCAAAGCACAAAAGGATCCTTTGCACGATCATGAAAGCAAGGAAGGAAATGCACGTCTCTCAAAGTAGTTGCTTGCTCTATTACCAACTTTAGAATAAATCAGAGAAAATATAGAAAAGGAAAAGAAGAATAAAAAAATTGGATTTGTTTGACCTAGCCTAGTGATCGTTTCTTAACGACCAATGATCCAATCCCTTAAAATGATCTCGATCGGGTCATCCCGCATCACAGAATCTCTCACAAAGAAGGAAGCTTCTCATTGCATAACTTGCTGAAGTCTTCTTTATCGAATTTGCTGACTTGACTGTTCTTATTCAGAGATAAGTCTAGCTCCCCCCAGACATAGCTCATCCTTCATAGTTGATCAAAGGATACAAAAAAGATTCTCCTCTTTCAGTTATGAATGGAAGAGGGTAGACCAGTGATGAAAGCTCATCCATGGTGAGGGCTGATGAACTACTGCTCATCCATGGTGAGGGCAAATGAACCACTGCTTGCCCATGGTAAGGGCAGATTAACCACTAGCCATTCATCTTGGGGTGCTGCTTCAACATGAAAAGGACCTGAAATAGAGATATTCGAGACCAGATATAAAAGAAGTGGTAGAGAACAATGAAAGAACATATGAGTTGGAAAGAATTTGAGGCTAACTAGGCCAGAACAACCTAATAGAAGTCTAGGACATTGACAACAAAAGGATACAAGGGGAATTGAAGATCGGCACAAAGAGACACCTCGTGCATGCCAGGCATTCAATCGAACCAGAGGATACTTGGTTCTCTGGCCCTAGAGCATGGACATGAAAGGTACTCGAGAATCTGTACCTATCATGGATTAGGAAGATTTCAACCTTAGTCATCACTGAGGCCTCGGCCATCAAGTTGATTAGAGCTATTTCTAAGCCGATTGGACACTCTGCTCGATGAACCCCTTGAAGGGGGAGATCTCAACCCCTTCGAAACTCTCATAACTCCCCCCATCCAGGGAAGGGTCCTAAGACCCCTGGAATCCAGAGACGTTACTCAATGAGTGACTTTCATCCTCAGTGAAAGACATTCCCTTGGAAAGCAAGAGAAGGATCAAAGGAAGAGAAGAAATCAAGGAAAAGTAAAGAGAAAAACCTCTACCCAAGAACTGGATGAAGGTGGGAATAAGGAGATTTAGGTAGTAGAAAGACAAGGAGGAGCTCCTAAGAAAACCATGCAAAACCTCTAAAAGCTTCAAGGGAGAGCGAAGAAAGAAACATGGGTGAAGAAGACCAACCTAGAGACAAAGTCTTTGGTGAGCAAGGGCCAGAACATCTTCTTCCTTCTTCTCACTTTTCTCTGCAAGCAAAGATCCCTGCAATGATAGCAGAGGGCTCTATTTATAGCCAAAGTCAGTGGGTAGGATCAAAGCCTCAATCAGGTAGGAGGCTCAAGGTCTCAACACATGGTGAAACCCAGTCGGTTAACATTGTGCTGCCTTAAAATCATGACCAGACAATTGATTCCTAATACCGAGTTCCACGCAAATCATTTAAAGGCTACGACTAGCCATATGGCATTACCCCATTGGTTGAAGGAGATCGGACGAATCGCCAGGCCATTTCAGGAGTTATTGTGTAGTACTTTTGAGTGTTATGCCAATGATGTCTCTCTCCCATGATCAAGGTGACAAAATAACTAGCAACGATTTCTAAGATATTAATAATACTCGGATGATAAAAATATCTGCTCAACACTCGTGGTCAATATGGTAATTACTCCCTTCATCCAGAAATGATAAAGTCTGATAAAGTTATTCGGTAATGCTCTGAACTCTGGAGTAGGGGGCATTTGTTATAGCAATTGCTTACTCAGCCTCAAGAACTAAGCCAGCCACCGGATAACCAACTAAGGAGAAATCACACCATTGACTACTCTACTAACGATGGGGGAGATGGCCACCGATTATTAATCCTCCCGATGACTAAGTCAGCTACTACACCCACTATTTATAACACCCTGCATCAAGAGGCTACAAATGGCTAGGCCTGATTGACATCCCCTCATGCACATCCACCGAGTACTTACTCGGGCCCTACTAACTTTCAAAGAAAACTTAGTCAAGCATGCTAAGGTATAATGTCAAGGCCTTCTCTCTTGGTGATAAGTTTATTAATTATCCCAATTTAAACATTAAAATAAATATTAATTAATTTATATTTATTAAGAATTTATATTTTGTATCAATGTTTTATAGAAAAGAAGTTCATGGATGAAAAGAGTCCAATTTTTAGAACTAACGGCACAAACAGTACTCAGATTGAAGTTCAAACGGTCTAAAATTAAGAAACAACAAAATTACTTACGCTTTAGACAAATTTTAAAGCAGTCAATCCATGGTGGACCAGCACTTGGTTTACAAAACACCCCACGATCCATTAGCAGCTTACTAATGGAAAGTTTTTTATGGCAAAATCACAGGAGATGTCGTCCCGCCATCGCCGGAGCTGTCGTCCACCTTCTTCGTTAGTCGAAGAAGCCATCCAGCTATCTTCTGGACCATTTTTACCTCCAAAGTTCACTGCCATTACAAGACCATTACAACCACCCCCTTGTTCATCTTTCCTCCATGAGAGCCATAAGTGTGCTATTCACAAGCCTGTACCATCATCATCCTCTACTCATCATTGCCTTTCCCGAGCCACCGGCCATCATCAACCCACTAGAAGCTTCCTCTGCTCAACCAGCCAACACCAGAGGGGATGCTGAGAACTCGTCAACCACCATTGTCACCATCTTCCATGCTGCCACCACCCTTCTCTGTTGCTTGGTTGATCTGGGAAACAAGACACAGGAGTTTGTTGTAGCACCCCAGTTGATTACCCACAAAGATCTCCATGCGGTGTACAAGGTTTCTCAATGAGACCACGATTAGCTCGGTCTATAGCCAATCCAGCACTAATGGATGAAGTAGATGGCATTTGGGCTGAGATTGGATGATGGGGAAGAAATATGACATGAAGCAAGATTTGGACATGGCTAATCTGCACTAATGGACAACTCAAAACCAAACTCCATCCAAGGCTTATTCAATAAGGATTGTTCAAGGTGATTGAGCCAGTTTCGGGGCCTATTTAATGGGTGGCCATGGAGAATAAAAGGAACAAAGCTTGAGGGCTAGGAACCAGTAGCCAGAGGCCACGACATAGTTTTTATTTTATTTTGTAACTTAGTTTAGAGTTGGAGAGAGAGAGGGAGATGAATAAAGAAAAAATTTTTCAAGAAAAAAGGTGCTATGACAGAGCCTCGAATCTCCAAGAAGATGTATCCAGGAGCCATGCTCGATTGAGGTGTACTCTTTAGGGAAGTACAGGTTTCCATACTTTAGTTTTATATTTATTTTCTCTATTCTATGCAATCAAATAAGCTTTAAATTTCTTTTAAACTCTTTCCTATTCAATTTTTTAAAATTAATTACCTATGTGGGATGGATCATGATCTTAATACGATATGGTCCATGCTCAACATAGATGATTAATTATAAGATTTTCATTCACTTATCTTATTAGAATCTTTCCAACTCAATTATTGAATAGCCTATACTGGTGGGACGGGCCATTATCTAACAATATATGGTTCATGCTCAGCAAGATAGTCTATACCAAAGGTTAGTTTAAAAGATTCCGACATAATTATGGATTTAGATTATTTAGATTAGAATAAATACATGTTTTATATTTGTGATTATCTAAAAACCCGAACACATCTTTTTATCTTTTAAATCTCTCGATCTTATAGTTAATTTAAATTAATTAGTTTTCATTAACCCATCATCTATCTTCTAAATATCTAAATATTTATCTCTTTTCTTTATTTTCTTTTGAAATAATTATCCTTGATATCCAAGGATACGATCTTACTTATCCTAGCTATGGTAGTAAGTTAAGTTTTATTTTTGATTGCCTACGATAGTGATAAAGTTTTGGCACCATTGCCAAGGATCAAGGTATGATTATTTTATGAAAAAAAGTAATTTTTTTTATTTTAGTTATTACTCTTTTTAGTTCATTACCTTTTTTAGTTGTCTTAATTATTAGATTTTCTTATTTTTTTTTAATATAAAAAAATACTTTCCTTCTTTTCACAAATCAATTCCTAATCTAATTAACTTTTCTTTTAAATTAACCTACCTTAAATAATCTAAAAGAAAATAAAAAGATACCTTTCTATAAAACTTAATTAATTTAAGGAAATAAATAATAAACCTTGAAAGACTTCTTAACTTGTTCGGATACCTTGTTGATTTGCATTGCATTTTCATAAAATACTTTAAGGGCATAACCCCTAAATAATATAAGGTGGGGATTTCATTACCCTTTCTTGGTCCATAAACCATCATCCTGCATATTGCATTGATCTAAGTCTTTAATTTAAAATTAATTAGATATTGGCTCCTAAGAATTTTCGAGCCCACTAGGATAAGGGATCCTAAGAATTGGACTAACTCAGAATTAACTGGTTAACTGATGTCTAGTAAAGGATTCAAGAATAATATCGCTCTGAAGAAAGGTGATTCTTTAATTAGTTCCGTTGACTGACCTGGCCAATTTATTTGGTGTCTAAGGAAAGCAATAGGGAGACCCCCACCAACCTTATCCTTACCTAGTTAGTAGAGTATCTGACTTCAAAGGCTCAAAGGCAACCTTGGTAGTTAGGAGCTGTCTAGACATAGGATAACCCTAGGATAGAGAGACTATTGTGTGGTAACTTGTTTGTGCTAACAAAATTTTAACCTAATTAAATCACCCTTCTTTATCATCTATAGATTTAGGATCATCTAGGTTTCTCATCTTTAGAATTCTTCTCTTTTTTCTTCTTCTTTTTCTCTCCTTTTAAAAAAAATCAAAAAAAAATTCTACTAAGATAAAATGACGATTGGTTGATACAATCTAAACCATACAAGATTAAAAGATCATAGATTCTATTGAATGATTAAAGATCTTAATGAATTATTGTTACCCAGATCATATTGAATGACTTCAAACCCTACAAGATTATTGGTACAAGATTGTTGCCCAGTTGGCCAACCCAAGAGGGGGGGTGAATTGGGTTTGAAAAATTTTTAGCAAATATGTGCCTTTTGAAACCTTGTGTGGTGAGTGAAATAAATAGAGTATTGCATGTGGAAGTAAATAGCAATGCAAAAGCAAAAGCAAACACAAACACCACAAGATTTAGAGTGGTTCAAAGCAACCCAGGTCCTACGTCCATTATCCAAGGTGTACACTTGAGATTTTCACTATATTCACCCCGAATACAGTCGGATTGTTTTCCTATGGGCTCACAATCCAAAATCCAATACAAAGTTAGTTTTTCTAGGCTCACTAACAACCCAACTTGATTTTAAAGGCTAACCAACAACCTAAAACTAATTTACAAGCTACAGCCACCTGTTGTACTTGTAACAACTCAAAAATAGAGTTAACAAAAGAAGCAACACTAAAACAAATCCAATATGTTGAATGGTTGCAGTTGAAGCTCTTAATGAGACCTTCTTGAATGCTTCTTCAATGCTCTTCAAGACTCTCTTAACTCTTCAAAGATTAACTCAAGAGTGTAGTTGGAAGTTGCTGGAGAACTTGAGTTTTTGCTTGAAAGCTCTTTGAATATTCAATACTCTCATTAAAGTTCCATAAAAAAAAAATTTCTTGTCTTAAATCTTTCATTTATAGCTTCTTGAAGTGTTCCCAGATGAGTATGGCCATTAGAATACCTTGAGAATCAAAAACTAGCCATTAGGAGGCTTAAACTTCAAAAAATCTGAATTCTGGAACTAGCCATTATTGTTGAAATTCTAGGATTCGAGTTGGCTCGGATTGTCAGTGAAATAATTCTACAGTCTGTGAGAGTCGGCTCTTATCGGATTAGAGTTGGCTCAGATTACTGAAATCTCAGAACCAATTTTCTGTCACTTTATGAGAGTCGGCTCTGATTTTCTTAGTGTTGGCTCGAATGTTTGTATCAGAAGAGTGATGTGCCATGCCAAGAAATGTATCAGCTCTATCTATTAGAGTTAGCTCGAGTGAAACTTCTCCAAAGGCTTCCAAATAGTTTCAAACTTCTTCCAAACATCTTCTAAACTACTTCTAAACCTATTCTAAGATATTTATACTTAAAATTACATTGATTTGGCCCTTTTTCATGAATAGACAATTGAATTTACCTAGGGCTCTTAAATACATAAAAAATACATGAAACTTTTTCTTGAATACATTGATACATTCCATAGTCTTGAGAAACATAGGGTTGATGATTGTTCATTAGAAATGTGTTGACTGGATGCCAGTCAGGTGCCAGCTCATGCCTCGAGGCTGCGGTCTCGTTCGTCCGGAGGTCTAGGTCGCGTAATGCGATGCCAGCTAGGTGAGTGTGGGGTCCTATATGGGTTCAGGTCAGCTCCTCTTGGTTGGGTGCTGTGGTGCTTGGCCCCACGAGCCGACTCGAGTTTAGTACCCTAGGTTGCTCTTGCGGGGGTCGGCGGGGGGTCGACTCGAGTATCCTGGGGTTGCTGCGCTGGTGGTTTAAGAGAGATAAACATGCCTCTTATAATAGGGACATTCCTTTTGTAAGAGTGGTTAGGGGCATCGATCCAACAACTGGTATCAAAGTCGAGGTCTCGGGTTCGAGTCTCCGTAGGAGAAAAACTTGATCGTTTCGTTAGGGGGGATTGTTGACTGGATGCCAATCAGGTGCCAGCTCATGCCTCGAGGCTACGGTCTCGGTTCGTCCGGAGGTCTGGGTCATGTAATGCAATGCCAGCTAGGTGAGTGCGGGTTCCTGTCTGGGTTCAGGTCAGCTCCTCTTGGTTGGGTGCTGCAGTGCTTGGCCCCACGAGCTGACTCAAGGTTTAGTATCCTGGGTTGCTCTTGTGAGGGTCGACGGGGGGTCGACTCGAGTGCCCCGGGGTTGCGCACTGCTGGTTTAAGAGAGATAAACCTATCTCTTATAATAGGAATGTTCCTTTTGTAAGAATGGTTAGGGGTATTGATCCAACAATTGGTATCAGAGCCGAGGTCTCGGGTTCGAGTCTCCGCAGGAAAAAAAACTCGATCATTTCATTGGGGGGGGGGATTGTTGACTGGATGCTAGTCAGGTGCTAGCTCACGCCTCGAGGCTACGATCTCAGTTCGTCCGAAGGTCTGGGCCGTGTAATGCGATGCCAGCTAGGTGAGTGTGGGGTCCTGTCTGGGTTCAGGTCAGCTCCTCTTGGTTGGGTGCTGCGGTGCTTGGCCCCACGAGCCGACTCGAGGTTTAGTACCCTGGGTTGCTCTTGCGGGGGTCGGCGGGGGGTCGACTCAAGTGCCTCGAGATTACTGCATTGCTGGTTTAAGAGAGATAAACATGCCTCTTATAATAGGGACGTTCTTTTTGTAAGAATGGTTAGGCGCATCGAGTCGAATTGTTGACCCCATAAGTGATTTTGATGATAACCAAACATTGGAGCATGCACATTTATTTCTAACAACTCTTCAAGTGATTTACAAGTTTTTATAGGATGATTTATTTGTTCAAACTTCAACTCCTACATCTTTACTTCTTGTCTTTAGTTGTGTTGTAATCTGATTTTGTAAAGAAGAATCCAATGAAAAAGTTAAGAAAAATATGTAAAAAGGGTTACTTCTATGAGAGTGTGTGCCTTAAATTTATTTTTGAGTTGGTGTGCATGAAAAGTGTAAGAGTGTTGGCAAGAGTTTTCTTGAAGTTTAATTGTAAAAATCCTGAAGAAGTCACTCGAGCCGACCCAATACAATGAAGAGCCGACTCTATCTCATGGCACGCAACAAGGATTTTGGTACGCAGTAATCCGAGCTGACTCGAAGCAATCCGAGCCAACTCTAGTAAATCCGAGTCAACTGAAATAAGTCCGAGCTGACTTTTCCAGAATCTAGTTTTAAAGTTTTCTAAGAACAAGTCAAGTGAGCCGACCCAAACCAGAAAGAGCCGACTCTACCAGACCTAATTTTGAAGACTTGAGAAAGCGAGCCGACCCGAACTGCAATGAGCCGACTCTTCCAGAGTAAAGATTTCAGAACCTGAGAAGAAGAGCCGACTCCTCGAGTTCAAGATTTTCAAAGATGAAAGTTCGAGCCGACCCGAGCTATAAAGAGCCGACTCGTCCAAAGTAAAGTTTTGCACCCTAAGACAAAGAGCCGACAGCACTGAAGAATTGGCAACTCGACCTATCGACTTAAAGGATCCGAGCCGACTCGAATATCATCTTCAGGTACATAACGGCTAGTTCCAAAATTTCTTTTTGAATGCCAAAAAGTGCTCCAACGATCATATGTACATCCCAATGGTCTACAACATCTCAAACTATCTTGGAGTGATGGAAGACCATATATTTGAGGGTTTTGAACTTCTTTGAATAAGTTTTTAGTGAGTTCCTCAAAGTTTTGAAAGCTTCATTGAATATCCTACCTACCAACAAGGAAAAGAGCACAAGAGCATTCAAGTCAGTCTTCAAGTCTTCACGAACTCTGACCTGAAGCTTGAAGCAATTTGGAAAGAAGCCACTGAAGTAATTAAAGTGCCTTGAAGCACATTCAAGTGGACTTCTATCAAGCTACATCGATAACTATTCGACAACTAGAGTTTATCATTATTGTTGCTTTTATTTCAATTCATTTTTGAATTGTTGGGTTATTGGTGAGCCCATTTGAAAAACCAAATAGGTTCTTGGTGAGCCTTTGATAAAAATCAAGTGTTGGATTCTTGGTGATCCTGGTAAAACCAAGTTAGGTTCTTGGTGATCTTGTGAAAACCAAGTTGGGTTTCTTTGGTGATCCTGTTTAAAATCAAAGGCTGTTGGATTTTCTTTGGTAATCCCATTAAAATCAAAGTGTAGAGGTTTTGGATTGTGATCCTGTAAAACAATCATACTGTATTCGGGTGTGAATATAGTAAAAATTTTAAGTGGTATCTTGGGTAGTGGATGTAGGAGCTGAGTTGCTCCGAACTACTATAAATCTTGTGTGTTTGTGTGGTGCTTCTTCACTCTCATTTAGCTTCTACAAATCATTAATCTGCCACATCACCTAACACTTTAAAAGGAATTTTTAATTGCACATTATCTGTTCAAATTTTTTAAATTTCTAATTCACCCCCCTCTTAGGTAGCCACCTAGACAACAACTGGGATCAGAGCAGTGTCTCTGATTACATTAGAGTAAAGATTAATGGCTCATCCCATGAGTACATCCTTGGCGGAAGGCTAGTCAAGTAATAGACCTCCACTCTTCACAGGCACAAATTATTCGTATTGGAAAGCAAGAATGAAAATCTATATACAAGCTATTGATTTTCAATAATGGAAGGTCATTCTTAAAGGGCCAAATGTTCCCATGATCAAAATTGATGGCATGGATATCCCTAAACCTGAAGAGGAATGGGATGAACATGACATGAAATTAGGGGAATTAAATGCCAAAGCCATGAACTTGCTATACTGTGCTTTGGATTCAAACGAGTTTAATCGAATTTCCACTTGCTCTTCAACAAAGAAAATTTGGGATAAACTTGAGGTGACCCATGAAGGAACTTCCCAAGTGAAGACTTCAAAGATTAATCTTTCAGTACATAATTATGAACTGTTCAAAATGGAACCTAATAAAAATATCTCTGCCATGTACACTAGATTTACAAATATTATTAACGATTTGAAAAGTCTTGACAGGGTTTACTCAAATGCTGATTTGGTACAAAAGATACTGAGATCACTTCCAAATAAATGGGATCCTAATGTTACTGACATCCAGGAAGCTAAAGATCTAAACACTCTATCCATGGATGAATTAATGGGCTCCCTCATCACACACGAATTAGCTATGCAGCATAGAATGATGATGATCAGAAGAAGAAGAAAACTATTACATTTAAGGCTGCATTGGAATCAAAGAATGATGAAGAGATGGAAGATGACTTTAGCTCCTCCGAAGATGATCTAGAAGATGAAGATATTGCAATGATCATGAGGAGATTTAGAAAGTTTATGAAAAAGAAGAAAGGAAGATTCAATAAAAAATTCCATAAACGATGAGAACATTCCAAAAAAAAGGACAAGGACAAAGTCAAAGAAAAGAAACAAGTCCTCACCTGCTATGAATGTAAGAAACTGGGGCACATCCATCCAGATTGTCCACTGTTGAAGAAATTTTTCAAGAAAAAGAAAAAGAAAGTGATGGTTGCCACATGGAGTGACAGTGAAGAATCCACCTCAACTGAAGAGGAAGAGACCACGAAAACAGCTAACTTATGTATAATGGGTCTCGAAGATGAGGTAACTTCCCCTAATACTCAAATCAAATTTATTTTTGATGAGTTAAATTCTGTATTTCATGATTTGTTATCTGAATTTAAGAAAGCTGGGGTAAAGATTAGATCTCTAAAGAATATCAATGATTATTTACTCAAAGAAAAAGATGAAGTTTCATAAAAGAATACTTTATTACAAAAAGAATTTCATGACTTTTCTGAAAACTATAAAGTATTAAAAATTGAAAATAATATTTATCATGACAAAAACAAGGTTTTATTGAATGAAAATCTTGAGTTGAAAAAGGAGGTTAAAAAACTCGAGCCACTTGTTGAAAAACTAACTCTATCTTCTAACAAGCTTGAGTTGATTCTTAAAGAACAAAGAATTTCTGGTAACAAAGCTGGAATTGATTTTAATTCTTCAAGTTCAAATTATATTTCAGCAACTACTTTTGTGAAACAAAAAGATTTTGCTTCAATGTTTACTTCTCAAAAGGCTTTTGTGACAAAAGGTTCTACTTCCATTTCAAAAGCTACCTTGTATTCCATTTCAAAAGCTACCTTGTATGTTCCTAAAAACTCAAATACAAAACCTGCTATTTCTGCATCTCATACATCTAAAATTTTAAAGCATAAATCTTTTCAAATTCTAGAATCGGATGTTTTGCTTGCAAAGAGATAGGACATAAAGCTTTCAAATGTGATACAGTTAGAAATGTCCTTAATAAATCAAGAAAGATTTGGGTTCCCAAAGGAACCACCTCAGCTAACCTACAAGAACCCAAGTTAGCTTGGATACCTAAAAAAACTCCTTAATTGTCTTGCAAGAATGTCTTGCAGTCCAGAAATTAAAGAAAAGATGGTATCTCAATAGTGGTTGTTCAAGGCATATGACCAGTGACAAGGATCAGTTCATCACCCTAGAAATGAAAGAAGGAAGTATGGTTACTTTTGGAGACAATGGCAAGGAAAAAATATTCGAAATTGGTAAGATCAAAATAACCCCCTGTACTTTCATTGAAAATGTATTACTAGTAGATAAATTGAAGCACAATTTATTGAGTATTAGTCAACTTTGTGATACAGGCTTTAAGGTTATCTTTGAATCATCTATGTATATAGTAACAAACTCTCTTGACTCTAGTAGTAAATTCATTGGACATAGACTTGAAAATATTTATGTGGTAGATCTAAATGATCTTGCCACGTCAAGTAGTTCCAGTTTAGTTGCAAGGAATGCTAAGACCAAGGAGTCTTGTTTATTATGGCATAGATGATTAGGTCATGCTAGCATGCATACTATTGCCAAATCAATTTTCAAAAATCTAGTTAGAGGCATGCCTAAGTTTAAAGTTGATTTTGATCATGTTTGTGATGCATGCCAAATGGGTAAACAAACTAGGGGAGATTTAAATCCAAAAATATGATTTCAACTACTAGGCCTCTAGAACTACTTCATATGGACTTATTTGGACCAACTAGGATCACAAGCCTAGGAGGTATGAAATATACCCTTGTGATTGTAGATGATTTTTCTAGATTTACAAGGGTTTTGTTTATTGCTCACAAAGATGAAACCTTCAAAGTATTTAGAAAATTTCACAAAAAGGTTTCAAATCAGAAAAATCTTTCAATAATTTTATTAGGAGCGATCACGATACTGAATTTGAAAATCAATTTTTTGATGATTATTGCATTGAAAACGGCATTGATCACAACTTCTTCGCTCCTAGAACACCACAACATAATGGTGTTGTAGAGAGGAAAAATAGGATTTTGGAAGAAATGGCCCGAACAATGTTATGGGAAGGTAATCTTTCAAGGTACTTTTGGGCAGAAGCGGTGAACACTGCTTGTTATATTTTAAAACGTGTTTTGACCCATTCTATTTTGAAGAAAACCCCCTATGAGTTATGGAATGAAAAGCAACTCAATATCAATTATTTTCATGTTTTTGGTTGTAAATGCTTTGTGCTTAATAATGATAAAGATAATCTAGGAAAATTTGATGCTAAATCTGATGAAGCAATTTTTCTTGGTTATTCATTACATAGCAAATCATATAGAGTATTTAATAAAATGACTCTTACTGTTAAAGAGTCAATGCATGTAATTTTTGATGAAACTAACCCTTCATCTTCTAAGAAAGAAGAGTGTATAGATAATGATGCAGATACAATTCAAAAAGAGATGGAAGACATGAGCATACAAGAAAGACTAATTGAAAGAAGAAAGAAAGGTACGATCATAAGAATTAATTATTGATGATCCTTCACTATTAGGACTAGGATCCTTGCACATATAACTGCACATGACTACTTAGCCTTTGTATCACAAATAGAACCACATACCTTAGAAGAAGCTGAAAGTGACCCAAACTGGATGATGGCTATGCATGAAGAATTGAACCAGTTTGAAAGAAATAAGATTTGGACATTAGTTAATAGACCTAAAAACCACCCAATCATAGGAACCAAATGGGTCTATAGGAACAAATTAGATGAACAAGGAAATGTCATTAGAAACAAAGCTAGATTAGAGGCTAAGGAATATAGTTAAGAAGAAGGCATTGATTTTGATGAAATATATGCACCTGTAGCAAGACTAAAAGCCATTAGATTACTTCTTGCATTTGCTTGCTACATAAATTTTAAACTTTTTCAAATGGATATAAAAAGTGTATTTTTAAATGGTTTTATCTCCGAACAAGTTTTTTGTAGAACAACCACCGGGTTTTGAAAATCATGCTTTTCCAAACCATGTGTTTAAACTCAATAAAACTTTATATGATTTGAAACAAGCCCATAGAGCCTGGTATGATAGACTTAGCACTTTCTTAATTAAAAATAATTTTTCAAGAGGAAACATTGATAAAATTCTTTTCATCAAAAAGAAAAATAATGACATATTAGTTGTACAAATTTATGTTGACGATATTATATTTGGTGCAACTAATGAAAGTTTTTGTGAAAAATTTGCTAAGCTAATGCAGGGAGAATTTGAAATAAAATTAATGGGTGAACTTAACTACTTCCTCGGACTTCAAGTAAAGCAAACAAAGGAAGGGATCTTTATTAACAATGCCAAATACACCAAGAAAATAGTCAAGTTTGGTATGGAGACAGGCAAACAAATGAGCACACCCATGAGCCCATCTTGCAGATTGGACAAAGATGAAACGGATCCAATGTTGACCAAAAGCTATATAGAGGTATGATCGGATCCTTATTATATTTCTGCAAGTAGACCGGATATCTTGTATAGTGTATGTGATGTGCTAGATTTCAATGTAATCCTAAAGAAACACATATGCTTGCTGTTAAAAGAATATTAAAGGGTTGAATTTAATCTCATGGCACTATAAGAAACAAAACTCGGTAGCACTTTCTACTGCTGAGATAGAGTATGTTGCTGCAGGAAGTTGTTGTGCATAAGTGTTATGGATTAAACAACAACTAGAAGATTTTGGTGTTACATAATCTAAAATTTTAATCAAGTGTGATAACACAAGTACTATAAATTTGACTAAAAATCCTATTCAGCATTTTAGGACTAAGAATATAGAAATTAGATACCATTTTATTAGAGATAATGTTTGAATGGTGACATTGAACTAGAATTTATCCCAATTGAAAAATAATTAGCTGACATTTTTACTAAGCCACTGAACCAGGATAGATTTGAATTGCTCAGAGGAGAATTAGGGCTTTGTGATCCTTTCTAGATTTTCTTTCCTTTAAAATTAAGAAAAAATTATCTAGAAAACCTTTTGTAACTATTCATGATTTTTGAACAACTTTTCTTAAAATTTCATTACATCAAACTTAATTTCTAAAGCATTTCATTTTCTGTGGAAAGTTTCTGTTCGAGTCGACTCAAGCAATTTTGCTCTGGTCGAGCCGGCTCAAATGTCTAATTTTTCTGCTCTTGCTCTGGTCGAGCCGACTAGGTCAACCTAAAGTCTTGCCTAGCTGACTCGGTGTTCTAATTGTTCTGAGTTCGCTCTGGTCGAGTCAACTCGGATGTTTTTAGGGCTAAGCGAGCCGACTCGAATGTCAGGAAATCACTATTTAAGTAAGATCCAAGTAATCTTTTCTTGCTTTTAACTCTTTCTATTCCATTTCAAACTCACTTTACTCCACTCGGAACCTTACCAATCTCTCAAAAACCATTCCCCAAAAGCTTGATTTCCTTATTCCTACAAACTTTGTTGAAATGGCTCTAAGGAGATCTACACGAAAGATTCCACAAGCAGCAGAATCAAGCAAACGCAATAAAGATCTAAAAGGAAAGGGAGAAAAGAGAAAAAGGTCCACTCCAGAAGAAGAAACATCCTCTCCGACTGGGAAATCCACATCAATGGCCAATAGGCCTGTTACTTGCGGAAGAAGGATTGATTTCTCCTTCCTAGAAGAAATGGAAATGAAGATTGGAAGCTGGATAGACAACTAGGATTGGAAATATTTCAGCTAACTGGATATTCTGACCTACCCTTCTATGGTATGAACCTTCTATGAAAACCTAATTCTTGAAGAGTACCATCTAGAATCAACTGTCAAGGGAATTAAAATCATTGTGGATGAAGAAAAGTTGGGCAACTTGCTTCAAATGACAACGGACGGCGCCACCGAGCTTACCCTAACTGACAGAGAACACACTTTAATGCTCATTTTGGAAAAAGAAGATGTAAGCTCCATCCAACATATTCAAGCCAACTTACTGTCAAAGGAAATGAGACTTCTTCACAATATGATTAGTAGAATTTTTCTTTCCAGAACCGGTCGCTTCGACTGGGTGAGTGAAAAAGACATGACTTTTATGGGACATCTGATTGAAGAAGAACCTCTTAACCTTCCATTCATCATGATGATTCAAATGAGAGAAGCAGCTAGAAAAGTCAATGCATGCCTACCCTACGGTATGGTTTTCACCTTACTATTTGAAGAAGCTAGAATTGATCTAACCAATAAGATAGGCAAGCCTCTACATCACTCAGACACTTATTCCTTCAACTCTCTTAAAAGAATGGGATACAAATTAGAAGGAGTATGGATAAAGAAGATGTCTGGTCAGATTGCTGCTACTTCCTCAGATGATGATGAACCTACTGTTGTTGAAGCCAACAAATCTGGAAACAAGGATGAAGAAGCAATGATAACTCCATCTGAACTTAAAGAGTTGATATTTCAAAGGATGGAAACAATCTCTGATGCACTAACAGGTCATATGAATTCTGCACTGGATGATTTAAGAAACTTAGTTAATGCCAGCCTGTAGAAAATGAGATCAAAACAGATGCTTCACAGAGAGAAAATGGAAAAGGAAATGGAGAACTTTAAAGAGGAAATCAGAAGTATCCTATTGCAATCTTCAAAGAAAACTTTTGTTGCTGAGGACACTCCTATACAGATCAACAAAGAGTCACTAGAGACTTCTATTCAACCTTCTCTTGTTCCTTCATCTGATCCGCCATCATTCAAACCTAAACCTGCTGAGGCCAAGAAGAAGACGAAGACTATGAAGACTAAGACACCTAGAGCCCCAATTAGAACTAGATTGATTTAAGGTTTAAACCCCTGAAAATCAAAATCTCTGATAAGGTTATAGAGGTTGGCTCCTCTTCTTCTAGTGAAGAAGAAGAATAGGTTCATTAACTAGTCTTTTGATTGTACTTATGACTTTTTTAATGCTTTACATTTTGTCAGAAACTTTGCAATGAATGTACTTTTTTTCATACTTTGTATGGCAAATTTTTTAATGAAATGAAAGCTCCTTTATCAATTTCTATTGCTGTCTTGAGTTATCCTTCTAATCATACAATGCTTTTGATACAACAATAATGAATTTTTAATTAGAATTTCTAATTTGAGAAAGTAAAATTATCTCAAACAAATATTAAATACTTTCTTAATCTATTTCAAAAATTTGAGCTTTATTGAAATCATCTTTTTGATTGCTTGACAAAAAGGGGGAGAATGATATCTATAATTGAGCTATCATGAAAATTCTGATATCTTTGTTGAGCTTCCTATTCAATTATTCTTAAAGTGCATAAAATGAATAAAAAAGGGGGAGAACAAAAGTGAGAGTATTCAAATGGACCTAACTGCTATATTATTTTAAAACCTAGAGTAAGGGGGAGATTTTCTTAAAGAATGGCTTTATCTCTAAATCCTTCTCTTGCTTCGATTGCTCTACAAATTAGTCTTAATTCTGTCAATATTTTTTTAAAACTTTGATACTCCATGTTTGTGCTAATCCTAATTTTATGAAGCATACAAAGTCTAATACTTTGATATATACAAAAGCACTAACATCAATGATATACAATGATATCATCACTGGAGCTCTGATACTTATTTACAAACATAGTTAGCTCCAATACATGTGAATATTTATTTTCAAATCTTTTATACATGTAAGTGTAAAGAATTTTTCATGCCCAGCATTTTGTTATCATCAAAAAGGGAGAGATTGTTGATCTCATAAGTGATTTTGATGATAACCAAACATTGGAGCATGCACATTTATTTCTAACAACTCTTCAAGTGGTTTACAAGTTTTTGTAACATGATTTATTTGTTCAAACTTCAACTCCTACATCTTTACTTCTTGTTTTGAGTTGTGTTGTAATCTGATTTTATAAAGAAGAACCCAATAAAAAAGTTAAGAAAAATATGTAAAAAGGGTTACTTCTATGAGTGTGTGTGCCTTAAATTTATTTTTGAGTTGGTGTACATGAAAAGTGTAAGAGTGTTGGGAAGAGTTTTCTTGAAGTTTAATTGTAAAAATCCTGAAGAAGTCACTCGAGCCGACCTAGTATAATGAAGAGTCGACTCTATCTCATGGCATAAACAAGGATTCTGGTACGCAACAATCCGAGCCGACTCAAAGCAATCCGAGCTGACTCTAGTAAATCCGAGTCGACTGGAATAAGTCGAGCCGACTCTTCCAGAGTCCACTTTTGGAATTTTCTGAGAATAAGCCAGGCCAGCCGACCCAAACCAGAAAGAGCCGACTTTGCCAGATCTAATTTTGAAGACCTGAGAAAGCGAGCTGACCCGAACTGCAACGAGCCGACTCTTCCAGAGTAAAGATTTCAGAACCTGAGAAGAAGAGCCGACCAAAGTTCAAGAGAGCCAACTCCTTGAGTTCAAGATTTTCAAAGATGAAAGTTCGAGTCGACCCGAGCTATAAAGAGCCGACTCGTCCAGAGTGAAGTTTTGCACCCTAAGACAAAGAGCCGACTGCACTGAAGAATTGGCGACTCGACTCATCGACTCAAAGGATTCGAGCCAACTCGAAGGAATCTGAGCCAACTCAAATATCATCTTCAGGTACATAACGGCTAGTTCCAGAATTTCTTTTTAAATGCCAAAAAGTGCTCCAATAGTCATATGTCACATCCCAATGGTCTACAACATCTCAAACTATCTTGGAGTGATGGAAGACCATATATTTGAGGGTTTTGAACTTCCTTGAACAAGTTTTTAGTGAGTTCCTCAAAGTTTTGAAAGCTTCATAGAATATCCTACCTACCAACAAGGAAAAGAGCACAAGAGCATTCAAGTCAGTCTTCAAGTCTTCACCAACTCTAATATGAAGCTTGAAGCAATTTGGAAAGAAACCACTGAAGCAATTAAAGTGCCTTGAAGCACATTCAAGTGGACTTCTATCAAGCTGCATTGGTAACTATCCGACAACTAGAGTTTGTTATTATTGTTACATTTATTTCAATTCATTTTTGAATTGTTGGGTTATTGGTGAGCCTGTTTGAAAAACCAAATAGGTTCTTGGTGAGCCTTTGATAAAAACCAAATGTTGGGTTTTTGGTGATCCTGGTAAAACCAAGTTAGGTTCTTGGTGATCTTATGAAAACCAAGTTGGGTTTCTTTGGTGATCCTGTTTAAAACCAAAGGGTGTTGGGTTTTCTTTGTGATCCCATTAAAACCAAAGTATTGAGGTTTTGGATTGTGATCCTGTAAAACAATCCTACTATATTCGGGTGTGAATATAGTAGAAATCCTAAGTGATATCTTGGATAGTGGACGTAGGAGATGGGTTGCTCCGAACCACTATAAATCTTGTGTGTTTGTGTTGTGCTTCTTCACTCTCATTTAGCTTCTGCAAATCATTAATCTGCCACAACACCTAACACTTTAAAGGGATTTTTAATTACACATTATCTGCTCAAATTTTTTAAATTTCCAATTCACCCCCCTCTTGGATAGCCACCTGGGCAACAACTGGTATCAGAGCAGTATCTCTGATTATATTAGAGTAAAGATTGATAGCTCATTCCATGAGTACATCCTTGGCGGAAGGCCAGTCAACTAATAGACCTCCACTCTTCACATGAAATAAAAAGTACCTTTACATTTGTAATTGTATCAAAGTGAGTTTAGAATATGTAATACAGTACATCATATCAAGCAATTTCAAGTTATGATTTATATATGGTCTATTGTAAGAAGACATAAAAGTTCATTTTGCAAATTAACTGAAGTATCAGAGCTTTACAAGTTAACTAAGGTGTCAGAGCTATTGAGTGAAATGTTAAGGCTGTCAATACATTCTAGCTAATTTCTCATTATAATTTTTAGATTTTTAGAAGTATTCCAAGGCTCATTGTAATTTTTTGAGATAAACTCCCCCTTTCTCAAGCATTTTGTACACACATTGCTCATTACACATTTTTCATTGTAATTTCATATTTTTCATGTATTACATATTAGTATTTCATTGTAATTTTTCATGCATCACATTATATTACTCTCCCTTTTTGTCATCAACAAAAAGTATACATACTACCCCTTACTATAAAATTATATATCATCACACATTTAGAGAGTAAAAAGGAAGTAAATATGATTGTTATAAATAGTGAAATTTCATTTAGTACATGTAACACAATAACATACATGAAGCACAACATAAGCAAGACATCTATGAGGCTAGTCCTTATCAGATGGAAGATCTAATATAACAGTAGCCATAACCCTAGAAGCAGATGACCTAGGAGTTGGTGAGTCATGTTCCTAGTTCTAAGGGAAAGGCCAGCTCTAGGTCTAACAGGAGCTCTAGATCTATGATACTGTCTAAGTGTAGGTCTGGCTTCAGTATGTGCTGGTGGAGGAGTAGGCTTTGGCTCAAAAATTGACAGCAATGGAGTCCTCTGATCAGTAAAAGCATCAGATAATGCAAGAGTGCTAGTCACTGAGAGAATCTCAGTAGCAGGTCTATCAGGAATGCTTTACTCATGCTGCTCTGCCTCGGGTGCTAGTGTGCCATGACATGTCGATCTGTAGTGTGCACATCAGCATGCTGATCAGTAGTGTCAAAGTCCTGTCCATCATCTGGTGGTGAAGGAGGTGATCCAGAAGGTCCAGCTGAGGTAGTGTGATATAAAGATGCTAGAATCCGATTGAAACCATCTCTAACCTCAGTCTATAGTAGATCTATCCTCGAGTGTACCTCTGCTCAAATTGTCTGAAGATCAGATCTAAGAGCAGAAATATCATCTCAAAGTATCCTCAAGTGCTCGGAATCCTGCTGCCCACCAGTGCTCGGCTCAAAAGGAACTGATAGAGGAGGTGTGGTAGGTGCTGGCTCTGAGGGTCTAGCCTCATCATCATGCTCATCCTCATCATCTCCTGTCTGCTCAGCAGTTTTACATCCTCTGGGATATCATCATCATCATCATTAGAGTGAACTGCTCTTTGTCCTGATACTTTTTTTACCCATACTCCTTCAACTTTATGATACCCCATTCTGTGTAGTGACTTCTCTAAATATCTATCAGTGTGCAAAAGGGGTCTATTGTCCTCTCTAGATAGGTTAATGCCACAATCCTGAAATAGAAGGGTGAAGGCCATCCCATAGGGTAGACATGCTCTGGCCTTGCGAGCCACATCTCTGATATGAGTCATCATAATGAATGGCAGATTAAGGGCCTCCCCCTCAATCATGTATCTCATGAACATAAGGTCACACTCGCTCACCTAGTCAAATCGCCTTATCCTAGGCAAGAACACCCTGCTAATGATATTATGGAGCAGTCTCATCTCAAGTGATAGTCTATTTGCTGAACATTTGAGATTCCTTCCACATTTCTTCTCTCCAGAATAGTCCTCAAAGTATTTTTTCTATCCTTGAAACTCAAATAACATTTTCCAGTCTTGGGCATTTGTAGAACTCTGCTTAACCTAACTTCATCAACTGAAATAGTGATTCCTTTCACTATAGAGAGGATCTGGTGTGCTCCAAAAGATAGATGCTCAAAGAAGGTCCTAACCAGTGTGGGATATGTGGGGACATCCAAATAACAAAAGAATTCCCATCCTTGTGCTCTAATCTAATCACTAATGCAAAAACTTTGTTGTTCAAGAAATGTAAAATCCACTCTTCTACCTGAGGTTACTGGTTTGTTGCCCATCTGAATGATTTGTTGCTGTGGAGGAGGCAGAACTTGAGGATCTTCTGGAGTCGGCTCATCTTGTCTTCTTTTGGATCTTCTTTTCGTTTGAATAGTGCTTGGAGCCGTCCGTTTAAATCTCTTTGCCACTACCTTCTTGGGTGCCATTGATCTAGGATCTAAGGGATTTGAAGGGATTTGAGTGGTCCCTAGGGCTAGAAAGGAAAGTACTCCCTTAGGCTTGGGTTCAACAGGAAATAGTAAGGTGAATAGAAATGTTTAGGGCTTATGGTTCTTAAGTAGGTCCGTTATCCGGTCGACTCGTCCAGTGAACTTTTTTTGCTCGAGTTGGCTCGAGCAAAACTAAGGAAATGGTTCCAAATCTCAAGGAAATAGTTTCTAATCCTAGAAAAATACTAGAAAAGATGTGTATCTAACTTAAATAGGTGATGTAGGTCCTCTAGATAAATTTTTGTTAATTCTTGAAGAAATTAGGTCAAAACTTCTAAAAAGGATCACAAAGATCTAATTCTCCTCTGATCATTTGAAATCTATCCTCACTAAGGGGTTTAGTAAAATGTCAGCCAGTTATTTTTCAGTACAAATAAATTCGAGTTCAATATCACCATTTTGAACATGATCCCTAATGAAGTAATGTCTAATTTCAATATGCTTAGTTCTTGAGTGCTGAATAGGATTATTTGTTAAGTTGATAGCACTTGTGTTATCATATTTGATTAAAATTTAGATTGAATAACACCATAATCTTCTAGTTGTTGCTTAATCTATAACACTTGAGCACAATAACTCCTTGTAGCCACATACTCTGCCTCAACAGTAGATAGTGCCACGGAGTTTTATTTCTTGTTGTGCCATGAGATTAAGTTCAACCCTAGAAATTGACATGTGCCACTAGTGCTCTTCCTATCAATTCTACAACTACCATAACCAGCATATGAATAACATATTAAATTTAAAGATGAAGGTTTAGAGTACCATAATCTAAGCTTGATATACCTTTAAGATATTTTATGATTTTTTTAACAGCAAGTATATGTGATTCTTTAGGATTAGCTTGAAATCTTGCACATATACAAACACTAAACAGTATATCAGGTCTACTTGTAGTCAAATAAAGTAGAGATTCAATATACCTCGATATAATTTTTGATCAACCTTGTTACCTTCCTCATCTTTGTCAAGTTTACAAGTTGGGATCATGGGTGTGCCAATTTTCTTTGTTGATTCCATCCCAAACTTCTTCAAGAGTTCCTTAATATACTTTGTTTGGTTATGAATATCCCTTTCTTTATTTGTTTGATTTGCTGTCTAAGGAAGAAAGTGAGTTTACCTATCATGCTCATTTCAAATTCTCCCTGCATTAGCTTGGAAAATTCTTGACATAAAGTTTCATTAGTTGCACCAAAGGTTATATCATCAACATATATCTATACAACTAATAATTCATCATCTTTTCTTTTGATAAACAATGTTGTATCTACTTTACTCCTTTTGAAACCATTTTCTAAAAGAAACTTGCTTAACCTCTCATACCATACTCTAGGTGCTTGTTTTAAAACAAATAAAGTTTTGTTTAGTTTGAAAACATGATTTGGAAAAGAGTGATTTTCAAAACTGGGAGGTTGTTTTACAAAAATTTTTTCTTCAACGTAGCTATTTAAAAAAATACTTTTTACATCTATTTGAAAAAGTTTAAATTCCATGTGACATGCAAATGCAAGTAAGAGTCTTATGGCTTCAAATCTTGCTACAAGTGCATAAGTTTCATCAAAATCTATTCCTTCCTCTTGGTTATATCCTTTAGCAACTAATCTAGTTTTATTTCTAATTACATTGCCTTTGTCATCTAATTTATTTCTAAAAATTTATTTAGAACCTATGACAGGATGTTCCTTAGGTCTTGCTACTATGGTCCATACATTGTTTCTTTCAAATTGATTAAGTTCCTCCTGTATAGCCATCATCCAGTATGGATCATTTTCGACTTCCTCTATGCAGTTAGGTTCAACTTGAGAAATAAATGTTAAATAGTCAAAGGTGTCTCTAAAAGATGACCTAGTTCTTACTCCTTAAGAGGGATCACCAATAATTAATTCTTTAGGATGAGAATGTGCATACCTCAATCCTTTGGTAGCTCATCATTCTGTACTTACCTTCTCTTTTCTTGCTCAACTTGTTTTTCTTTCAAGCTCATGTCCTTTACTCCATCCTTCAGGGACCTGCATCATTATTAATATCTCTTCTTTTCTTGAAGGTATGAGATTAGATTCATCAAAAACAACATAAATTGATTATTCAAATGTTAAAATTATTTTGTTGAAAACTCTACATGCTTTACTTGTGGTTGAATATCCAAGAAATATATCTTGATCAGATTTTGCATCAAACTTTTCTAAGTTATCTTTTCTATTGTTCAAGATATAATATTTACATCCAAAAATATGAAAGTAATAAATATTTGATTTTCTATCATTCCAAAGCTCATAGGAGGTTTTTTTCAAAATTGGTCTAATCAAAACATAGTTTAATATGTAACATGCAGTGTTCATAGCTTCTGCCCAAAAGTACCTTGGAAGATTGCCTTCACACAACATGGTTCAGGCCATCTTTTCCAATATTCTATTTTTTGTTTTCACAACTCTATTTTATTGTGATATTCTAGGAACTGAAAAGTTATGATCAATGCCATATTTTGTGCAAAATTCTTCAAAGTATTGTTTTCGAATTCAGTTCCATGATCACTTCTAATTGAAATAATTGAAAGATTTTTCTGATTTGAAATCTTTTTATGAAATTTTTGAAAAATCTTGAAGGCTTCATTTTTGTGTGCTAAAAATATAATCCAAGTAAATCGTGAAAAATCATCTACTATCACAAGTCCATATTTCATACCTCTTGGCTTGTGATCCTAGTTGGTTCAAATAAGTCCGTGTATAGTAGTTCTAAGGGTCTTGATGTTGAAATAATGTTTTTAGATTTAAAATTCCCTATAGTTTGTTGACCAAATTGACATGCATCACAAACATGATCAAAATCAACTTTAAACTTTGGTAAACCTCTAAGTTTTTAAAAAATAATTTTGCTAAAGTATGCATGCTAGTATGATCCAATCTTCTATGCCAAAGTAAACTAGATTCCTTTGTTTTAGTATTCATAGCCATTAGACTTGTACATAACTAGATCATTCAAGTCTACTATATAAATATTTTCAAATCTATGACCAACAAACCTAATGCTAGAATCAAGAGAGCTAATTACTATACACATTGAAGATTCAAATAAAACTTTGAAGCCTCTATCACATAATTGACTAATGCTAAATAATTATGCTTTAATTTGTCTACTAGCAATACATTTTCAATATAAATAGAAGAGGTAATTTTGATCTTACCAATTCCAATGATTTTTTCCTTGCCATTGTCACCAAATATAACAATCCCACCATCTTTCATTTCAAGGATGATGAATTGATCTGTCACCCGTCATGTGTCTTGAATAGCCGCTATCTAGATATCATCTCATTTGTGAATTTGGACTGCAAGACATTCCTGCAAATTAATCAAGTAGAATTTTTAGGTACCCAAGATTTCTTGGCTCCTTGATGGTTAGTAGCTATAGTTTCTTTAGGAACCCAAATCTTTTTCACTTTTTTTTTTGTTTTTCTATCTTAGGTTATATTCACATGCTTTGTGTCCAACCCCATTACAGCAAAAACAAACTACTTTGGGCTTTTGAAAATAAATGGATGCTGAAAATTTTGATGCATAAGGTTTTGAAGCTAAAAATCTATTTATATGCATTGTATTATACCCAATTCCAGCTTTATCATTAGATTTTCTTTAATTTTTCAAGATTAGCTCAAGTTATTTGAACTTAAAGTCAATTTATCAATAAGAGATTTGAGTCTATTCATTTCATTTTGCAAACCTTTTTTCTTTTCAAAATGTTCATCTTTTTCAGCTTGTAATACTTTGTATTTTTCAGAAACATTACTTAATTCCTTTTGTAATAGATTATTCTTTTTAGAAGTTTTATTCTTTTCTTTCGATAATATGTCATAATTATTATTCATGGATTTGATTTTCAAACCAGCCTTCTTATATTCAATTAAAAGTTCTTGAAAAGTAGAATGCAATTCATCATAAATAAATTCATAAATGGGTTCACTAGATGTTACCTATTTTCTAGACCCATTAAACATATATTTGCTGATTTTGATGTCTCTTTCTCTTCATTGGAAGTAGATTCATCGCTATCACTCCATGTAGCCATCATTGCTTTCTTTTTCTTCTTCTTATATCCCTTTTTCAGTCTGGGACATTCAGAACGGTAGTGCCCTGGCTTCTTACATTCATAACAAATGGATAGTTGCTCATTTTCCTTGTCTTTATCTTTATCTTTTTCTTTACTTTGTTCACCTTTACCTAGGTGCTTCTTCCAGTATCTAGACTTTCTTTTATCCATAAATCTTCGGAATCTTCTCATAACTAGAGCTATATCATCATCTCCTAGTTCTTTATCCGAGGAAGGGCTTTTTCTTCTTTTTCCTCTTCTTGCTTCTTAATCTTTGCTGCAGCCTTGATGCTATTGATTTCTTTTTCTTACTATCATCTTCGTTGCGGTGCTGCATTGTCAATTCATGTGTAATCAAAGAACCAAGAAGTTCATCAAGTAGAAGTGTGTTTAAGTCCTTGGCTTTTCGTATTGCAGTGATCTTAGATCCCATTTATCTGGTAAGGATCAAAGAATCTTTTGGACAAGATCAGTATTGAAATATACCTTGCCAAGACTTTTCAAACCATTAATAATATCTATAACTCTAGCAAACATTTTAGATATTGTTTCATTTGGTTCCATTTTAAACAGTTCATAATTGTGCACAAGTATATTAATTTTAGAGGTCATTACTTGTGTAGTGCCTTCATGTGTAACTTGTAGTTTATCCCAAATTTTTTTTATCGAAGTGCAAGTGAAAATCTGGTTAAACTCATTTGCATCCAAAGCATAGTAAAAAAGGTTCATGGATTTGGTAGTAAGTTCATCCATTTTCATGGCATATTCATACCATTTCTCTTCCAGTTTAGGAATGTCTATTCTATCTACTTTCTTAATGGTATGTATAGTCCTTTCAAGATTATTTTTTATAATTGAAAGTCAACAGCTTGAATATAAATTTTATCCTAACTTTCCAATAGGTGTAATTGGTCCCGGTGAACAGTGGAGGTCTATTACTTGATTGACCTTCGACCAAAGATGTGCTCATTTGGGTTGCCATAGAACTTTTCTCTTAATCGTTAGATTAATGGCACTGAGACATGGCTCTGATATCACTTGTTGCCCAGTTGGCCAACCCAAGAGGGGGGTGAATTGGGTTTGAAAAGTTTTTAGCAAGTATGTGCCTTTTGAAACCTTGTGGTGAGTGAAATAAATAGAGTATTGCATGCGGAAGTAAATAACAATGCAAAAGCAAAAGCAAACACAAACACCTCAAGATTTAAAGTGGTTCAAAGAAACCCAGCTCCTACATCCACTATCCAAGGTGTACACTTGAGATTTCCGCTATATTTATCCCAAATACAGTCGGATTATTTTCCTACAGGCTCACAATCCAAAATCCAATACAAAGTTAGTTTTTCTGGGCTCACTGACAACCTAACTTGGTATTCAAGGCTAACCAATAATCTAAAACTAATTTATGCCACCTGTTGTACTTGTAACAACTCAAAAACAGAGTTAACAAAAGAAGCAACACTAAAACAAACCCAATATGTTGAATGGTTGCAGTTAAAGCTCTTGATGAGGCCTTCTTGAATGCTTCTTCAATGCTCTTCAAGGCTCTCTTAACTCTTCAAAGATTAACTCAAGAATGTAGTTGGAAGTTGTTGGAGAACTTGAATTTTTGCTTGAAAGTTCTTAGAATATTCAATACTCTCATTAAAGTTCCATAAAAGTTTTTTTCTCTTGCCTTAAATCCTTCATTTATAGCTTCTTGAAGTGTTCCCAGATGAATATGGCTGTTAGAATACCTTGAAAATCAAAAACTAACCATTAGAGGCTTAAACTTCAAAAAATTTGAATTTTGGAAATAGCCGTTGCTGTTGAAATTCTGGGATTCGAGTCGGCTTGCAAACCTTGAGTCAGCTTGAATTGTCAGTGAAGTAATTATGCAGTCTGTGAGAGTCTTCTCTTATCAAATTAGAGTTGGCTCATATTACTGAAATCTCAGAACCAATTTTCTGTCACTCTGTGAGAGTCGGCTCTGATTTTCTTAGAGTCGGCTCGAATATTTTGTATCAAAAGAGTGATGTACCATGCCAAGAAATGTATCAGCTCTATTTATTAGAGTCAGCTCAAGTGAAACTTCTCCAAAGGCTTCAAACAGCTTCAAACTTCTTCCAAATATCTTCCAAACTACTTCTAAACATATTCTAAGATATTTATACTTAAAATTACATTGATTTGGCCCTTTTTCATGAATATATAATTGAATTTAACTAGGGTTCTTGAATACATAAAAAATACATGAAACTTTTTCTTGAATACATTGATACATTCTAATGGTCTTGAGAAACATAGGGTTGATGATTGTTCATTAGAAATGCCCTACAAAAACTTCTTAAACATTTGAAAAGTATCAGTATCAAATACATGCTCTAATATTTTGTAATCATTAAAATCATTCCAGGGGTCAACAAAGATTGACTCTGTCTGACCGTTTAAAATTAGATCCCAAGTTAATATTTTATGAATCGACCATAATAGATTGATAGGCATCTTAAATTCATGAGATTCGAAGATGCATATAAACATACAAGGGAATCTAAATAAACTAAACTTGCATCTATGATCTATAAGATTGAGAAGTCCTAGAACGTAAAAGATATACACAGTTTCACCATATGCCAGTATTGATGTGCACGGCATGTGATGCACCAGATCATGTGTAGAGGAATGTTCTTACCTGATGCATCCAATCCAAAATGAGTTTACATAGGGGATGTAGTCAATGATAGATATATAACTGAACCCTATGCACTAACCTATAACTTAGGATGAGATCATCACTCTAATTTTGTGTGGTTATAAGATGCAACACTAGAAGCCCATAATTTTGATCAGCCTTATCCTAGGCCTAACCAAGTATTGAATAATTAACCAGGATTAGATCTTGAGAAAGAACCTAGTGCTCTAGAAAAAGTCCTAGAAGCTTTGGCTAAATCATGTATTAACCTTGATGCTACAATCAAGAGCACCAATGCTACCTTGAATAGTTTCATGTCGACCACGAGCTAACATATAACTCCCAATACCTAAACTATTGCCCATTTGGATATGCAATGAAAACCATTAGCCATATCTATGAGAAAAGAAGAGCTGCCTAGTCAACCCGAGAATGACCCTAAAGGTCAATACTTGGCTCAAAGCTTTAATATCTCTATAATTGTCCCTTAGCAATCAATTATGACTCTTGGAAATAAATTGATCATAGAGCAATCCTGTACAACAAAGAGACCAGCCTGGATATTTGACTAAGGCAGAAACTTATGAAGAGAAATCAGAAAGGAGGGATGAACCACTTCCATCATTATCCAACTTATTTATGGTTCCAATCCTAAGAACCCTAGAATCGTCCATTACTTTCAATGAAAATGAAGAACAATTTGGTGTAATGATGGAATCAACTGAGACTTCCCTAATATCACAAATGTATAATATAATAGAGAAAGCCATGCATAATATTCTTCTCCATGATTCATTAAACCCAAGTCTGGCTCATTTTGAGGTGGATGATCTTGATGTAGAGGAATGTACCTTAAAAATGAATGATTTGGTAGAAATACCCTACCCTAAGACCACCTCACTTTGGATAAAGAAATAGGAGACATCACCTAAATTGCCAATAGCTCTCTTGTTAGAATCACTACCAAACCCAACATCGAAGCCACTCCCTGCTGCATCCTCTAATACCTTACTGGTAATATGTAATCAGGAAGCTCAAATTGTAGATGTTCTAAAAGCACATAAAGAAGCTATTAGATGGGACATTGCACATATGGGGGGTAACGAATTTTAAATTTTTATATTTGATTTCTCTGTATTTGTCACTATTTTCGAGTATTACCTCTAAAATTTATCTATAATATTGAAACAATGTATGAAGATAAAGTTGATATTGATTTGGAAAAAGTGCCAAGTTATAGATCAGAAATGGCTTATGCGAAGCTCTAAATTATTAGCTTACCCTTCATGACACTGATTGTATTTTTGCCTATAAAGGAAGAGGCATTATATGTGGATCCTAAAATACTTTCTTCATATATAGAGCATATTGAGTACATAGATCTAGATCTATTAGAGCCTCGACTGATACTTGAATTGTACGTAAATCTAAGTATAATGAAAAAATTGTTAGCTATTAGGGGAGCAAACTACTTAATGGTTCCATGCAGGAAATATTCTGAAGCTCAACCCGAATCATGTAGAGAATTACAAACCCATGTCAAGATTCGAGCAGGAATAGGATAAGAACTCTGAAAAGTCTGGCTGAAGATGTTAAACTTAATGCTTGATGGGAGGCAACCCAATCTGTTTAACGAGTCTTGCTTTAGTGATGTTCATTTTTATAGGAATAATGGACCTCTCCTTACAAACATACCTTGCAATTCACGATGCTTATTTAGTCTAGGTGGTACTCTTCCTATTTTACTTTCATGTCCTAATCTTTTCTTACTCCATTGAGGATAATGAAAATTAAGTTAGGGGATAAGGAAAAATCTTTTGAATTTTTTTTAAAAAATTTTTACAAAATTTTGAAAATCTTTTTGAATTTTTTAAAAAAGATTATGAAAAAAAATTATAAATTATGTGCCATGAAAGAAATTTTTAAGCAAAATAGACTGAGAAAAGGGTAACAGAGTTAGACAATATTCGTTAATTATTGTAGCGAGTTAAGGAGTAAACTAGCTTGTCAGACTTTTAACAGTCTATTTAGGTCACCTAAAGGCTATTAGCACTTCTATCGCACATGCACACTAACAAGATAAAGTAGGTATTAGTAGTAAGGTCAATTAAAGATTTAATTATTACTAAAAAATTGATAATTGATATACATTCCTCATTTAATTTAAATATGAGGAAAGAGCTACCTGTCTGAAAAAAGAAGAAAAAAAAAAAAGGGACAAGTTCTAAATATTGGTTTCTCATCGAGTAACTGGTACCTTCGTCTAAGTAAGCATTGTTGTTTGCATCAAAAAATGAGTAGTGTGAAGATATCATAAAAAAAGAGAGAGAGAAAGAGAAAAATTTAGATGATGTGAAAGCTATTTCAGCTCATGTACTTAATTTGGAGGGTATATAAAAAATTAATCAAAAGTAGGTGATAAGAGAAGATATAATTGTTCTTCATAATCTAGCACTGAAATACTAAGTTAGTCATCATAAATATACAAGTGCTATAAATCTTTGGATAAATTTTAAGAAAGTTTCTAATAGTTCTGATTATGAAATTTATTTCGAAAACTCAATATTTAGTTAGTGATACTAGCTAATTTCTTTCAACTTTAATCCCAGATCTAATTTTATAAAAGAAGATTTTAATGATACATGGTTATATTTTAACTACATTGCTAAGGCACTAGCAATGATTAAGTTAGAAGGTGTGATGAGTCTATTAATTATCTCAATTTAAATATCAAAATAAATATTAATTAATTATGTTTATTAAGAATTTAGTGAGGACACTAGGACCAGACACAGACTTCAAAGCCCTAATTTGGATCTCTAATTAATGTGTTGGGAAGTCAGTCACTTTTTGTTTGGGTCTAGAGTCATTCAAGTCCTGTAATAAAGATTGAGTCATGTAATAAATTTAGGTCAAGTGAGTCATTTGAGTCCAATTGGGTCCACCTAGTCCAAGCAAGTGAGTCCCTTTGTGTTCCAGTCCAGTCAAGTGAGTTTTGAGCCATGTAGTTTTGCTTTCCTTCATTCAAGTCAAGTACAAGAGGAGAGTCACTAGACCCCCACTCAAGCCACTCTAGTTCATGCGCCTGGGCCCCTACTCTAGCACCCCAGCCTAGCATAAAGTTGGTGCCCCAGGCTAGCCCAAGCCCACATGAAGATTGGCGCCCAAGCTCCCAGGCCCAAGAGGGATTGCACCCCAGTCCAAGTCCATAAAAGTTGACGCCCAGCCCAGGTCCACCAGAGTTGGCGCCCAAGGCTTTGACCAAGTCCAAGAGGATATCATCCCAGCCCAACATGGAGTCAAGCAGCCCAAGCCCAAGAGGAGTAAGTTTTCCAAGTCCTAATAGGAGTTGATGTCCAAGTCCTACAAGGACTCCAGTCTCCTAATCCTACTCCAGTTTTGTACTCCCTGTCCCACTCAAACTTGTAATCCTACTTTGACAAGAAAAGGACCCTGGGTGAATCTATAAATACCCCACCCCTCCTCCTTCTTGTAATGATGAATGATTGTTATGAATGAGAGTTATCTTCTTTTCTTTTCATGCAATTTTCCATTGACGCTGTATAAGGGAGAGGGTGTGAGGCCCAAACTTATCACTTCGCAAGGAGGGCACATGAGGTGCAACCCAACCAAACCCTAGCCACCCCATCACCAGCCCATCTTCCCTTGGCCGCCCCATCAACTTCCTCCATCAAGGTGTCCCCATCTCTTCCTCCATAAACCTTATCCACTAGGAGTCTTTCTTCCAGCCCAAGGCCGCTCTCTTCCAAGCATACTGGCACCCTCTTCAAGCCCAGGCCGCCTACCCCCAAGCAGCCCCAGGCATCCTCAAGCCCCAGGCCGCCCTCCAAGAAGCCAAGCATCCCCCATCAATCTAGGCTGCTAGCCATCCTCCTGCCTTCTCCTCTCTTCCAACTTCTCGTTCCTTAATTTTTCCATCTTCTACATCCCTAACTCTTGACGTTTGCAGGATCCCTCAGGTGAAACGATCTTTGGATGAAGCTTTTCCTTGCCCCGAAACCAACTGATAAAAAGTTGATGGATCTGCAGGAACAAGGCTTCGTCATCCAGGCGCTGATCCAAGAGGTGTGACCCCTTCTACAATGCAAGGAAAATCATTTCTAGGTATTTAAACCCCTTCTCTTCTCACTTTGTCTAATTTATTGAATTTAGAGCATGCCTTATTAGTGGTTTCTTAATCCTAGGATCCTTTTTCTTTATCACTTTGATAGTTTCTAATATGCTAGTAGAACTCTAGTTGTTACATGAAAACCCTAGTTGCTCTTATACTTTTTTTTTGGAACAAAATCATAAAAAATCTGAAAATCATTGCTCATATAATCTGAATTTCTTTATGTTAATCCCTCGCATGTTCATCCCGCATCAGTTTAGAGTTTACCCGCATCAGAATTGATACTATTTATTAGTGTTTTGTAGAAAAGAAATTTATAAATGAAAAGATCTTAATTTTTGGAATCCAACAGTACAAACAGCACCCAAATCAGAATTCAAATGGACCCAGAATTATAAAAAATCCAAATTACTTAAGCTTTGCACAAATTTTAAAGCAATGGGTCTATAGTGGACCGATCGCTTGGTTTACAAAACATCTCACGGTCCACCAGCAGCCAATAGTAATGGTCCATGGCCCAGAGCCATGGATCGTGGGTAGTTTTTTATGGCAAAATCATTGGAGATGCCATCTCGCCGTCACTGGAGCTACCATCCACCTTCCTTGTCAGTCGGAGAAGCCATCCAACCATATTCTGGACCATTTTTACCTCCAAAACTCCACTGCCATTCCAAGACCATTACAGCCACCCCCCAGTTCATCTTTCCTCCATGAGAGCCATCGGTGTGCTGTTCACGAGCCTGTCCATCATAATCCTTTGCTCGTCGCCGCCTTTCCCGAGCCATCGGCCATCATTAACCCACCAGAAGCTTCCTCAACTCAACTGCCCAACACCACTGCATGCCACCATCGTTGCCATCACTGCTCATGGTCGAAGGGGATGTTAAGAACCCATTAACCACTATTGTTGCCATCTTCCATGCTGCCACCATCCTTCTCTATTGCTCGGTTGATTTGAGAAACAAGACACGGGAGTTTGTTTTGGCACCCTAGTTGATCACCCATAAAGATCTCCACATGGCGTGCAAGGATTCTCAATAAGACTACAATTAGCTCGGTCTACAGCCAATCCAGCACTAACGGGATGAAGGAGATGGAATTTGGGTTGAGATCAAATGATGGGGAAGAAATCTGACATGAAGTGGGATTTGGACACAGCTGATGTTGCCCAGATGGCCAACCCAAAAGGGGAGTGAATTGGGTTTGAAGTTTTTTTAACAAATATGTACCTTTTTGAAATCTTTGTGTAGTGAGTGAAGTATATCAAGTGTTAAGTGCGGAAGCAAATAAATAAATATAAACAAAGCAATCACAAATACCATGAATTTATAGTGGTTCGGAGCAACCTAGCTCCTATGTCCACTACCCAAGGTACCACTTGGGATTTCCACTATATTCACAACGGAATACAGCTGGTTTGTTTTACACCGGTCTCACAAACCAAAACCCAATACAATGTTAGTTTTTCTGGGCTCACTAACAATCCAAATTTGGTTTTCAAGGCTCACTAAAAATCTAAAACAATCCTCAAGCCACAGCCCCTGTTGTACTTGGAACAACTCAAAATAGAGTTACAAAAGAAGCAACACTAAAGACAAACCAAACGTTGTTGGATGGTTGCAATTGAAGCTCTTTTTGAAGCCTTGTTGATTGTTTCTTCAATGCTCTTTAAGGCTTTCAAACTTCTCTAATGATTGACTTAAGAAATTGATTGGAAATTGGTGAAGACTTGAGTTCTTGCTTGAATACTCTTTTGAATATTCAATACCCTCATTCCCTTTTTTAAACTTATTCAAATCCATCATTTATAGTCTTTTGAATTGATCCCAAATAAATATGATCATTGGAATGCCTTGGGAGTTGAAATCTAGCCATTGGAAGCTTTTTTGGTGTCGAAAACTTCATTCTAAAACTAGTTGTTATACTTCAGAAACTGGGATTCGAGTCGGCTCGGATGGGTCGAGTTGGCTCGGATGCTCAAATAGGTAAAAATTGAACTTAGTCGAGTCGACTCTCTTCAATCGAGTTGGCTCGAATGACTAGTCTCTCATAACTGAGTTTTACTCACTCTGGAAGAGTTGGCTCGGATTGTCATTGAGTCGGCTCGGTTGACTGGTTTCTCAAAACTTTATTTAGCTACTCTGGACAAGTCGACTCTAGTTTCATTGAGTTGGCTCGGTTGACTGTGTATCAGAAACCCTTGTGCCATGCCAAAATAATGTATCAACTCTATTCCTTGAGTCGACTCGAGTGATCTTTGTCCAAAAGCTTTCAAACTTCTTCCAACATCTTCCAAACAACTTCAAACTTCTTCTAAACCTAATCTAAGTAATTTAAACTTAAAAATTACATAGAATTGACCCCTTTTTCATGAATACATAAACAAATTTTCTTTGGGTTCTTCAATACATAGAACTTTTCTATGAGAAACTTGATACACTATAATGATTTCAAAATTGTAGGGAGAATGATTGTGCATTTGAATCATCCTACAAAAACTTTTTAAACATTTGAAAAGAGTCAGTATCAAATACGTGCTCCAATATTTGTTATCATCAAAATCATTCCAGGGGTCAATAATCTTTTCCTTTTTGATTATGACAAAATACTGGGCATAAAAATATAATAATTACCTTTATATTTTAATTGAATCAGGGTTAATGCTATACAGTATATCAAATAATTTGAATTGACTGTTCAGATTATGATCTAACTGTTTCAGAGCTTGATTGAAATATAAGAGCTTAACAAGTTATATATCACAATGTATCAGAGCAGATAAATTCAAGTATCAGAGCTATCAAGCATTCAATTGAAGTAAGATAGCTTGAGTATCATAGTTTGAGCTTAAGTATCAGAGCTATGTATATATGAGAGTTCATTTTGTAATTTAACTTAAATATCAGAGTTTTTATAATTTGACTGGAGTATCAACAATATCAGAGCTATAATGGTATCAGAACTTTAAAGGTATTAATATAAGTATTAGAGCTCAAACTTTAAAAGATTTAACATAAGTATCAGAACTAAAAGTTGGTGCTTAAGTATTAGGCAAAAGTATCAAAGCTTAATATTTTTTCAATAAAAATATCAGAGCTTAATAATTTTTCATTATTATTACATTTGGTCATTTTCCATATTTTCTGTATTATTTTTGTGCTATTTCTATGCTTCACATATTTCCCCCCTTTTTGTCATTAATCAAAAAAGTAATAATCAAAAGACTGACAGAGATAATTTTCTGTATTAATTTTGTGCTATTTCTATGCTTCACATATTTCCCCCCCTTTTTGTCATTAATCAAAAAAGTAATAATCAAAAGACTGACAGAGATAATTGCATATTGATCTGAAAATATATATTTCATTACTTCCAAAAAAAGTATATTGCATATACATCCAAGAAAGTACAGTCAATGCATGATACATCAAAATGTGTAACTAAAAGATATCATGGTTACTCTCATTGCTGCTAGAAACTATATCTAAAGTTTCAGAAGCATATACTCTAGATCTTCTAATGGGAGGTGAAGGTCCTCTAGAGTTATGGGTCCTAGAAGCTCATCCAGTTCTAGGAGATGGTCTAGCATGTGGAGGTGGCTGTCAAGCTCTAGGTGAAGACTGTGGAGGTGGCCTAGGTGGCTGACTAGAAAAAGAAGCTCCAAAGCTAGGTCACACTCCAATGAATCCAAGTATAACTGCTCCAAGCTCCGTCTCCATCCTGTGCATCCCTTGCTGAATATCATGTAGAGCAATAGCCTGATGTGTAGCAAAGGAATCAGCTACGCCACGGAGTCTACCAAAATCAGAATGCAGATCTCTAAGATCAGTCCGATAGTCCTCCTGCATCCTCTGGCTCCACTTAACTATCTCTACTCTCAAAGTGAGCTCTCTTATATTAGCACGGAACTCCTAAAGGCCATGCTCTACTGTCTGACGAAGATTGCCAAACATGAAGCTGAATCTAGCTGTCAGAGTTTCTGTGAACTGAGAAAGCTGCTCAAAAGTAACAGTGGTCTAAGTAGAAACACTAGCAGAAGTAGAAGGTGTTGTAGGAGTAGTAGATGCGCCTGGTGGAGTCCTCGGACTACTAGGCTATCCACACATCTCATCATGTGCTTCAGCCTCCTCAGTTGACTCATCCTCATCCATGGTCTGCTCAGCTGCAGGTGCCTCAACAGAAATATCCTTATCTGAGTCATCTGAATATGCTAACCTTTGACCTGAAGTCTTCCTAGTCCAGACTCCCTCTACTCTATGGTATCCCATCCTGTGTAGGAATTTCTCTGAATACCTATCAGTGTGAAGCAGAGGTCAGATGTCCTCTCTAGTCAGATCAATACCAAAATCTTGAAACAACAGTGTAAAAGCCATCCCATATGGCAAGCAAGCTCTAGCCTTTCGAGCTGCATCCTGAATCTGGGTCATCATGATATATGGTAGATTGAGGGCCTCCCCCTCAATCATATATCGCATGAACATTAGGTCTTTCTTACTAATCTAATCGAATCTGCCAGTCCATGATAAAAACACCCTACTGATGATATTATGCAACAGTCTCATCTTTAATGACAAAATATTAGCTTGAACATTTATTGTACCTTCTACAGTATTCCTTTCAAGCATAGTTCTTATAGTCTTTTGCCTTTTTTACAAGTTTAGATAACACCTTCCATCTCTTGGTATTTGCAGAACTCTACTTAGTCTAGATTCATCTACTGACATGGTTATCCCCTTAACTATAGAAATGATCTGATTAGCTCCAAGGAACAGGTTTTCAAAGAAAGTCCTAACTAGACTGGGGTAAGTGGGTATGTCCAGAGAGCAATAATAGTCCCAGCCCTGACCTTCTATCCAATTTCCAATCCTAAATCCCTGATTTTCAAGAAAAGCAAAATCGATTTTTCTTCCACATGTGACTGGATAGTTGCCCATTAAAATTACTTGCCTTTAAGGAGCTGGCTGCTCTTACTGAGGTTCTTCCCGAGTTTCATGAAGAGTCGGCTATGCTTCTTATCTTCTTTTGGCTTTCTTTTCTTCTTGGACTGTTCTCGATGCCGCACGCTTGGAAACCTTGGCTACGACCTTTCTAGGTGCATTGGATCCAAATCTAAGAGAGAAATAGGAGGATTTGAGTGGTTCCTAAGGTGGAAAGCAATATGGTCCCCTAAGGTTTTACTTGAACAGTGAAAAGGAAAGTAAAATGGATTTTTAAGGCAGTCTGCTTATAAGAGTACCCGACATTCACGTCGGCACAACTCCTACTCGAGTCGGCTCGAGCCAAAATACAGAAAAAGACTCTAAAAACTCAATGAAAAGGTTCCTATCCCTAGAAATATATTAGATAAGGTGGTTGTCAACCTTAGATTAGTGATCGAGGTCTTCTAGATAATTTTTTCATAATTTTAAAGAAATTATGTCAAAAAATCTAAAAAGGATCACATAGGTCTAATTCTCCTCTAATCATTTGAAATCTATCTTCATTAAGTGGCTTAGCAAAGATGTCAGCTAATTGATTTTCAATTGGAATAAATTCAAGTTCAATATTACCCTTCAGTACATGATCCCTAATGAAATAATGTCTAATTTCAATATGTTTAGTTCTAGAATGCTGAATTGGATTCTTTGTTAAATTAATAGCACTTGTGTTATCGCATTTGATAGAAATTTTAGTTTGATAAACACCATAGTCTTTTAGCTGTTACTTAATCTAAAGCACTTGAGTACAACAACTCCATGTAGCTATATACTCTGATGCAGAACGAAAGCTCTGATACCAAAATTGGTGCAGAACGAAAATATGGAATGCGGAAGCAAATTAAAATTAATGTATTTTTTTTATTTATTTATTTTCAGAAGTCGGCTTTGACTCAAAGGAAAGATAAACTAATGTTGAAAGAAACTAAGAAATAACAGAAAGCATAATTAAAATGAGTGGATTATCAGAGTAACTCAGAAGTAGGATCGCTGGGGATTGAGAAACCCCCAGACCTAGGGTTTACTCCTCTTTCAAGAAACAGACGAAGAGAGAAGAGAAGGTTTTATACCTGACTGTGATATCTCTCGTTGCTTCAATTGAAGGACACTCTCGAGCAGATTGTAGGATCCTTGGAGACGGGGTATCTTCGCAATGGATCCTCGGATTGTAGTCCTATGGCAAGGTTGGCCTTCTTCTCGAACTCAGGATCTGGAAGAAAAGAACAAAAAAAAAAGAACCAGAAACTCAAAGAAAGACACTGACCTGAGGACTTAATGAAGATTGTTGGATGTAAAAGTTTCGGAGATCTTGATACTGATCTGACTCTTCGTTGAACTTGCTCTGTAGTTGAAACAGTTGATCTGAACCTGGATGCTGGTGGCCGGCCTCTATGTGGAAGAGAGGGGCCATGGGATGTAAATGGAAAATTAGGGTTTGATGGTGGTGGAGTAGAGATGGGTGGACTAAGCTAGGGTTTTGGGGTTGGAGATCTCACACCTCCTCAAGGTTCCTAAGGAACCCGGATTTACTCCCTCACGGAGCTCAACACTTGAATACAAGTGCGGAAGAGAGAAACACAAAGTTGCTCACAAAGAAATTGATTTCATTCATCATTTCATGGCTCAACTCTTTTGGACACCTCCTTTTCTTTCTCCCCAAGTCATGGCTCTTCCCAACTTTGCTTTGGTCTTTTTAGGCATGGATTGAGCGCCCCCTTGAAGTGCTCCCCAAGAAATGCCTCTTTCCTCCTTTAGCTTGGCCTTTTAAGGTATATATGGGGCGCCTCCTTGATTTTGGCTTCAAGAAAAATTCTTGCTCCCTTGGGTGTGGGGACCAAGACACTGGGATGGAGATGTGGCGCCCCCTGGACTCTGGCGTGTGGCTGGGAGTGTGGCACCCACTTACTTGAGCCTGGGAGAAAAATGTGGCACCCTGGACCTTGACTTGAAAAAGGTGACACTAACCTGGAGAAGACCTAGGCCACTACTAGGATTTGTACTGAGTCAACATGACTCAACAAAATTTAAATTACAGACTCAAGACTAAAATTGAGTTGACCAAGTCAACCCTTATTACAAAACCAGAAAATCCTAATTCTTCGGGCAAGGTCAATCAGAGATCCAGATGGAGCCCTGAAGTCTTCTTCTGAGTCTGGTGCCCGCACCATACTCTACCTCAGTAGTAGATAGTGCTACGGAGTTTTGCTTTCTACTGTACCATATGATTAAGTTCAGCCCTAGAAACTTATAAGTATCACTAGTACTTTTTCTAGCAACTTTACATCCACCATAATCAGCATCAGAATAACCAATTAAATTTAATGATAATTATTTGGAATACCATAGACCTAGATTACTTGTTCCTTTAATATATCTTATGATTCTTTTAAGAGTAAGTATATGTTATTCTTTTGGATTAGATTGAAATCTAGCACATATATAAACACTAAACAAGATATCAGGTCTACTAGCTGTTAAATACAACAATGATCCAATCATACCTCGATAAAGCTTTTAATCAACATTGTTTCCATCTTCATCCTTGTCAGCTCTGCAGGTAGGGCTCATGGGTGTGCCAATTTCTTTGACCGACTCCATACCAAACTTTTTAAGAATCTCGTTGATGTACTTAGCTTGGTTGATAAGTATTCCTTCTTTTGTTTGCTTAATTTGAAGTCCAAGAAAGTATGTCAACTCATCCATTAAGTTCATTTCAAATTCATCCCGCATAAGCTCAACAAATTCTCCACACAAATCTTCATTAGTTGCACCAAAAATTATATCATCTACATAAATCTGTACAACTAACATATCATCTTCTTTTCTTTTAATGAATAGAGTTGTGTCTACACCACCTCTAATAAAATTATTTTCAAGTAAGAATTTACTTAATCTATCATACCATGCTCTAGGTGCTTATTTTAAACCATACAATGTTTTATTGAGTTTGAAAACATGATTAGGAAAAGCATGGTTTTCAAATTCGGATGGTTGTTCTACAAAAACTTATTCAAAAATATAGCCATTTAAAAATGTGCTTTTCACATCCATTTAAAATAATTTGAAATCCATTTAGCAAGCAAATGCAAGTAATAATCTAATGGCTTCTAATCTTGCTACAGGTGCATAAGTTTTATCAAAATCTATTCCTTCTTCGTGGTTATATCCTTTCGCAACTAATTTAGCTTTTTTTTCTTATTATATTATCTTTTTCATCTAATTTATTTCTATATATCTATTTAGTACCTATAACAGGATATTCAGAAGGTCTATTTATTAAGGTCCATACATTATTTCTTTTAAATTAATTAAGTTCTTCATATATGGCCATCATCCAATTTGGATCATTTTCTACTTCTTCTATACAATTAGGTTCTATTTATGAGACAAATGCAAGATAATCATGTACATCTCTAAGTGAGGATCTAGTTCTAACTCCTTATGTGGGATCATCTATAATTAATTATTTAGGGTGGTGATGTGCATACCTCCATTCCTTAGGTAAATTATCATGCTCTTTGCTTACCATTTCATTTCCTTCTTCTACTTGTTAGAACTTTAAGCTCATGTCTTTCATTGCTTTATTAATTATACATGCATCATTATTAATGCACTATTTTTTTCTAGAATGTGAGGGGTTAGTTTCATCAAATATCACATGAATAGACTCTTCAACAGTTAATGTTCTTTTATTGAAAATTTTATATGCTTTGCTTAAAGTTGAATAACCAAGAAATATTCTTTCATCAGATTTAGTATCAAATTTTTCAAGGTTATCCTTTTCATTATTTAGTACAAAGCATTTACAACCAAAAACATGAAAATAATGAGTATTTGGTTTTCTATCATTCCAAAGCTCATAGGAGATTTTCTTTAAAATTGGTCTTATTAAAACACGGTTCAGTATATAACATGCAGTGTTCATAGCTTCTGTCTAAAAGTATCTTGGAAGATTGCTTTCACATAACATAGTTCAGGCCATCTCTTATAATATTCTATTTTTTTTTCCATAACTTCATTTTGTTATGGTGTTCTAGGGACTGAAAAGTTATGATCAATGCCATGTTCTATGCCAAATTCTTCAAAATATTGATTTTCAAATTTAGTTCCGTGATCATTTCTAATTGAAATAATTGAAAGATTTTTCTAATTTGAAACTTTCTTGTAAAATTTTTGAAATACTTTGAAAGCTTCATCTTTATGTGCAAGAAATAAAATCCATGTGAATCTTGAAAAATCATCTACTATCACAAGTCCATATTTCATACCTCCTAGGCTTGTGGTCCTAGTTGGTCCAAATAAGTTCATGTGTAGTAGCTCTAAAGGTCTTGAAGTTGAAATAATATTTTTTGATTTAAAACTCTCCTTAGTTTGTTTACCAAATTGGCATGCATCACACACATGATCAAGATCAACTTTAAATTTAGGTAAACCTTTAACTAAGTCTTTGAAAATTAATTTGGCTAAAGTATGCATGCTAGCATAACCTAATCTTCTATGTCAAAGTAAACTAGATTCCTTTGTTTTAGCATTCATTGCCACTAAATTTGTACTGCTGGACATAGCTAGATCATTCAAGTCTACTATGTAAATATTTCCAAGTCAATGACCAACAAATTTAGTGCTAGAATCAAGAGAGCTAGTTACTATACACATTGAAGATTCAAAAACAACTTTGAAGCCTTTATCATATAATTGACTTATGCTCAATAAATTATGCTCCAACTTGTTTACTAGCAATATATTTTCAATAAAGGTGGTAGGGATGATTTTGATCTTACCAATGCTAATGATCTTCCCCTTACCGTTGTCACCAAATGTTACTATTCCTCCATCTTTCATTTCAAGGGTGATGAATTATTCTTTGTCACCCGTCATATGTCTTGAACAGTCATTATCCAAATACCATCTTTTCTTTAAATTCTAGGCTGCAAGACATTCCTGCAAAATAATCAAGTAATATTTTTAGGTATCTAAGCTTTCTTCGATCCTTGTTGGTTAGTAGGAGTGGTTCCTTTAGAAACCTAAATCTTTTTCACTTTAGTTTTATTTTTTTTCTCAAATTACATTCAAAAAATTTATGTCCAACCCCATTACAAGAATAGCAAATTACTTTTGACTTTTGAAAAGATGTAAATGTTGAAACTCTTGATGCAAAAGGTTTTGGAGCTGAAAACTTCGATACATAAGATTTTGAAGCTGAAAACTTACTTGCATTCAATGAATTGTATCCAATTCTAGATCTATTATTTGATTCCCTTTGATTTTTCAAAATCAGCTCAAGCTTATTTGAATTTAAAGTCAATTTGTCAACTAAGGGCTTGAGTCAACTCATTTCATTTTGCAAGCTCTTATTCTTTTCAAAGCATTCATCTTTTTCAACTTGCAAAACTTTATATTTTTCAGAAACATAGCTTAATTCTTTTTGCAAAAGGTTGTTCTTTTCAGAAATTTTATTCTTCTCATTCATTAAAACATCATTGTTATTTTTCAAGGTTTTAATTTTTGAGCCAACCTTTTTATATTCCAATAAAAGCTCATAAAATGTAGTCTGTAACTCTTCATAAATAAATTCATCATTGAGTTCAATAGATGTTATCTCATCTTCTAGACCCATGAAATATATGTTTGCAGTTTTGGATGTCTCTTCCTCTTCCTTATTTGATGTGGATTCATCGCTATCGCTCCACGTAGCCACCATCATTTTCTTTTTCTTCTTTTGTATCCCTTCTTTAATGTAGGGCATTCAAAACGATAATGCCCCGACTTTTTGCATTCATAGCATATTGGTTGTTGCTCCTTATCTTTTTCTTTATCTTTTTTCTTTTCTTTGCTATGTTCCCCCTTTCTAAAGTGTTTCCTCCAGTACCTTGATTTTTTCTTGCCCATAAATTTTTTGAATCTCCTCATGACTAAAGCAATGTCATCATCTTCAAGTTCTTCATCAAAGGAGGGGCTTTCTTCTTCTTTCTCTTCTTCTTGTTTCTTGAATTCAGTTGCAGCTTTAAAGGCTATAGATTTCTTCTTTTTGCTATCATCCTCGCTACGGTGTTGCATTGTAAGCTCATGTGTGATTAAAGATTCGAGGAGCTCATCCAATGGGAGTGTATTCAAGTCCTTGACCTCTTGAATAGCAGTGACCTTTGGATCCCATTTGTTCAGTAAAGATCTAAGAATCTTTTGCACAAGGTCAGCATTTGAATATATCCTGCCAAGACTTTTTAAATCATTAATAATATCTGAAAATCTTGAAAATATGGTAGATATCATTTTATTTTGCTCCATTTTAAATAGTTCATAATTGTGCACAATAATATTTATTTTGGAAGTCCTAACTTGAGAGGTGCTTTCATGAGTAACTTCAAGTTTATCCCAAATTTTCTTTGTCGAAATGCAAGTGAAAATCCGGTTAAACTTATTAACATCCAAAGCACAATATGGAAGGTTCATGGCTTTGAAATTCAATTCACCCATCTTCATGTCATATTCATCCCATTTCTCTTCCGGTTTTGGGATGTCTATGCCATCCACTTTCTTAGTGGGTGTGCGAGGTCCTTTCAAGATAATTTTTCATAGTTGAAATGCCTTGGGAATTGGAATCTAGCCATTGGAAGCTTTTTTGGATTCAAAAACTTCATTCTGGAACTAGCCGTTATACTTCAGAAACTGGGATTCGAGTCGGCTCGGATGGGTCGAGATAGCTCGGATGCTCGGACAGGTAAAAACTGAACTATGGTCGAGTCGACTCTCTTCAATCGAGTCGGCTCGGATGACTGGTCTCTCAAAACTGAATTTTACTTACTATGGAAGAGTCGGCTCGGTTGACTGATTTCTCAAAATTACATTTTAGCTACTTTGGACAAGTCGGCTCTAGTTTCATTGAGTCGGCTCGATTGATTGTGTATCAGAAACCCTCGTGCCATGCCAAAATAATGTATCAGCTCTATTTCTTTAATCGGCTCGCGTGATCTTTGTCCAAAAACTTTCAAACTTCTTCAAATTTCTTCCAATATCTTCCAAACAACTTCAAACTTCTTCTAAACCTAATCTAAGTAATTTAAACTTAAAAATTACATAGAATTGGTCCCTTTTTCATAAATACATAAATAAATTTTCTTTGGATTCTTCAATACATGAAACTTTTTCTATGAGAAACTTGATACATTACAATGATTTCAGAATTGTAGGGAGAATGATTGTGCATTTGAATCATCTTACAAAAAATTTATTAAACATTTGAAAAGAGTCAGTATCAAATACATGCTCTATTGTTATTATCAAAATCATTCCAAGGGTCAACAACTAATTTGTGCTAATGGACAGCTCAAAACTAAACTCCATCGAAGGCTTATTTAATAAGGATTGTTCTTCTATTTTGAAATGGATTGAGCTAGTTTCGAGGCCTATTTAATGGGCGACTGTGAAGAATAGAAGGAACGAAGCTTGAGGGCCAAGAACCAGTTGCTAGAAGCCACAACGTAGTTTTTATTTTATTTTGTAACTTAGTTTAGGGTTGGAGAGGGAGAGGAATAAATAAAAGAGATTCTTCATGAAAGGAGGTACTGTAACAGAACCCCGAATCTTCAAGAAGATGTATCCATGAGCCATGCTCGACTGAGGTGCAGCCTGTAAGGAAGTACTGGTTTCCGTACTGTAGTTCTGTATTTATTTTCTCTATTCTATGTGATCAAATAAGCTTTAAATTTTTTTTAAACTCTTTCCTATTTAATTTTCTAAAATTAATTACCTAGATGGGATGGATCATGATCGTAACACGATATGGTCCATGCTCAACATAGATGATTAATTATAGGATTTCCATCAACTTATCTTGTTAGGATATTTCTAACTCAATCGTTGGATAGCCTATACTTGTGGAACAAGCCATGATCTTAACAATATATGGTTTGTGCTTGGCAAGATAGTCTATACTAAGGATTAGTTTGAAAGATTTTGACATAATTATGGACTTTGATTATTTAGATTAGAATAAATACATATTTTATATTTGTGATTACCTGAAAACTTGAAGACATCTTTTTATTAATTAAATCCCTCGATCTCATAGTTAATTTAAATTGATTAGTTTTCATTAACCCATCACCTATCTTCTAAATATCTAAATATTTATCTTTTTTTTTATTTTCCTTATAAAATAATTATCCTTGATCCCTAAGGATATGATCCCTACTCATCCTAACTATGATAGTAAGTTAGGTTTAATTTTTGACCAATTACAACGGCGATCACTTGGCAACAAGCAAGCTGCTTTGATACTCGAAGTCCATGATGCTCGAGTAAGTCATAAAAGTCAGTCGATCATAGCTATTTCAGCACAGATCGTGAAAGACAAAATCATAGAAGGTAGAATTTCAACAGAATTAGCTATCCTAATAGAAAAGATTCTAGAGGACAAGATCCCAACATTCTAGCAAAAAATTTGTTATACTTGTCAGAGGAAATCACCTTCCTAATAGTATTCTGTTACCTTGCATAACTTTATAAATTGATGAGAGACCCCCGATGAAGGTAACACATCTTTACACGACACATACTCTCATGCTGATTCAGTCTCGTCATTTCTCTTAACTTTGATTGCTATAACCCATCTTTTTCATTCACTGATTTGAACGTTGGAGAGTCTCTCGCTGATCACCACCAGTAAAGAGACTGTTCTTGCAGGTCTCCACTCGAGAGATGCCAGGAGCAGCTCTTCATTCTATTGGAGAAGGCCAGGAGATTTTCAAGTATCATCGAAGTCCAATGAATGGTGATTTGACAGAACAGAAAGTATCCAAAGCCTTTTTTTGATCTACACCAACTACAAGTCTTATTTTCTTTCACTCTCTTTTTCTTAGAATTTATATTTTTTTTTATTTTTTTTGGATAAAGTTTTCAAAAAAATTATCATGAACTAGCTATATCCATATTTTCTCAATATCATACAATGAACCTAAATTAGATCTTCTCAATCCAACAAGGAAATGTTTGGTCCGTAACGAAAATCAGAATCAGAATAAATTGGAATGAGAATCAGAATAGCCATATCCCCTAAGCATTTAGTTTATAATCATAATCAAAATCCAAATCTAAATCTGAAAAAAAAAATAAATTCTTATAAGAGAGTTGGAATTTGATTTTGGAGAGATTAGATCATTTCCATTCTATCCTAGAATCGGAATAGGAATAGAACTCTTTCAAACCAAATGATTAAAATAAGAATTATTGGGATATCCCGGTTCAGCTACGAATCAAACTCCGGCTCAACTAATCCAAAGCCCTTTTCTCCAGACCACGGACTTCGGACCAGAAAAAAGGCCAGGCCAACTGCATGCAGCTCACTGCTTTTCACCGGACTACAACATCCAAAGACCAGTCCTACGGATAACGTCTTCGGCTTTAATCGAAGACCAGATTTCTCATCGACTTTCGAAGATGTGCTCTTCAGTCCCTGCCGTAGACACAATCTCCGGCCCCGGGAAAAATACCCAGTCTTCGGCCCACGCGAGGGAAAACCCAAAGATTGGACCACAATCTGGTCCAAATAGGCAACTATAACTAACAGTTACAATCAACATTCTCCATGCCACGATCATGGTGCGCAACTCCAGCTGTCACGCCTTTGATCTGGCTGGAACCGCTCAATGACAACCCATGATCGTCAATCATGGGAGAAATTGACTCCCCATGATCACCGGAAAAAGAGCGGGCCACAGGTCGGAGGCCTTCTTTTAAATAATGGTAAGAAGGATGGCTCGAGAGGTGCGCACACATATGCTCACGTATATTCTAAGAGCTCTTTCTCTCATACTCTCGACACTCTTCCCCATTCCATGGCTGGAATCCGTCACTGACTTAGGCATCAAAGTATCCCCCGCCGGAACAACCTCGGCAAAGGACCTGTTTTGCAGGTGAACCAGGGAGCGGTCATGCGGTGCAGCGGCTCCGACCAGCCGATTTAGGGACTCCATGTCAACAAATTAGCATGCCAGGAAGGAAGGATCAGCACTATTTAGGCTCCCTCCTAGACTAAGGGGAAGTAAGAAGTTCTTGATGGCGAGAGGAAAGACTCAAGTGGCTTCTACAAGCCGAAGTCATGCTCCGTCTCAGGGGAGCGCACCCCCGGGAGAGAACGATGTCCCACCTCCCATGGTTGTCGTGGGACTACAGCAATTCGAAACCCTTGTGAACCAGGTCACCAACCTCACGGCCATGGTTCAGGACTTTCAGAGCAGAGCCTTTCCGGCGGGAAATCCATCGGCTACCTCTAGACATAGCTCTCAGTCCCGAAGGAAGAGAGCCCCACGAGAGGATTCCATGCATCCCTCCCCCCATTCTCGGCCCTCTCCCGAAGGCCAAACTTCGAGGTTGCCTAGGTCCGCCAATTCCTCGCAAAAAGGAAAAAGGCCTAGGCAAACTCCCTCGCCCTCCTCCAAAGACTCCATTTCTGTGGAGAGAGAGCCGAAATAGACTCTCGATTATGACGAGAGATTCAGAGCCATCGAATCAGAGATGGTGAAGGCGCGAGAACAGAGAATGAGAGATCTGAAGGATCCCGATGACTTGATTGTGGGTGATCTACGCCCACCATACACCGATCGTATCATGGCCGAAGTCATTCCTCGGCACCTCAGGGTTCCCTAGATGGAATCCTACGACGGCACCTCCGACCCCCTCGACCATTTAGGCAGCTTCAAGACCCATATGATGATCCAAGGAGCTTTGGATGCAATGTACTGCCTAGTGTTCCTGGCTACCTTGAAGAAGTCCGCTCAAATGTGGTACTCGAGCCTGCGCCCAGGTACCATCGATTCTTTTTCCGAGCTAGAAAAATTATTTGTCTTGCATTTCAGGACCTGCTTCAAGACTCCACGGAATACGGACACACTGTTCCTCCTTCACCAGAACGAAGGAGAAAGCCTGCAAGATTACATCTCCAAGTTTAATGCAGCCATGCTTGAGATCCCCGATCTCAATGAGCATGTGGCCATGTCTGCATTGAAGAAGGGGCTCGTACCTCTAGGCTTACTTTTTTCCTGGATAAGAAGTTTCCTAAAAGCTATGCTGAGCTCTTGTCAAGGGCTCAGAAATATGCCGATGCTGAAGAGCAGACGGCAAATCGATGACTGATCGAAGGGAAACCACCTTCGAAAAAGAAGAATAACAGGGGACAAGGTTCTCAAACTTTCAATAACAATGGCGACAAATATACAGACCGCCGAAGAAGTCCTCCCAGGCTTAGAGCTTCGGGAGGAAGATTCGACTCCTACACCCCCCTCAATCTCCCTCGAGGGAAGATCCTCATGGAGATAGAAAAGGAGAACTATCTCCAACGGCCTCGTCCCATGAAAACCTCCTCTTCTGTAAGGAATAGGAACAAATACTGTCGATTCCACCGGGACCACGGCTACAACACTGAAGAGTGCATCCAACTGAAGGATGCAATTGAGGATCTCATCAAGAGAGGATACTTGGGGCGGTACATTGGTCGCCAAGGCCCCCAATTGGTAGCAACTGTTCCCCAGCCACCTCCCGAAGAGGCCGAATTGCCAAATCGAAGGCCCACCAATGGAGGTGTAGGGATGATACACCGACCCACCGACTGGAGAAGGGATGAGGATGACGCTCCAAAGCGACTTAAGAACAACAACTCTATCCTCTTCTCCGATGATGACGTTGCGGGAGTTCGGCTCCTGCATGATGATCCCCTTGTAATCTCGACCGTAGTAGCCAATTATGATGTACAGCGAATCCTTGTTGATAATGGAAGTTCGACTGATGTCTTGATGTACGATGCATTCTCTAAAATGTGTTTGCCTAGACATCAACTGCGAAAATCTCTCATACTGCTCTTCGATTTTGGGGGCAACCAAGTTTATGCCGAGGGAGAAATAGTGTTGCCTGTAACCCTTGGCACCGAACCTCGACAAAAGACACTGTCGATCAACTTCATGGTGGTCCGGATTCCCTCAGCATACAACATATTCTAGGGCGGCCTGCCTTGAACAAATTTCGAATCGTGATCTCCTCTCATTACCTCTTGGTGTGCTTCCCCACCAGGAATGGTGTCGGAGAAGTTAGAGGAAACCAGAGGATGGCACGATAGTGCCTAATGATCGAAGACAAGCAATTCAATGATCCAACAACTCCGGATCAGCTGGATCCGCGGGATGCAACCACAAATCTTGGTAAGCCCATGGAGAGGACCGTCCCAGTACCTTTGATAGAGGAAGATCTCTTCAAAGTTGTGCAGATCGGGAGCACGCTTGATGAAGAAACCAGAATGGAGTTGATCCATTTTCTCAGAGACAACGCCGACGTCTTCGCCTAGTCGGCTTCGGATATGCCAGGGATTCTTGCCGAAGTAATCACTCATCGACTGGAAGTTACCCCTGGGTACAAATCGGTACGGCATAAGAAAAGGAGCTTCGCTCCTGAAAGATAGCAAGCTGTGGACGAAGAAGTTGGCAAGCTCCTTAAAGCAGGGTTCATCCGAGAGGCCCACTACCCGAGTGGTTGGCCAATGTGATAATGGTCAAGAAAGCTAGTGGCAAGTGGAGGATCTGCATTAACTATACAGACCTCAACAAGGCTTGCCCAAAAGATAACTTCCCTCTCCCAAAGATTGATCAGCTGGTCGATGCTACTGCCGGCCACCAGTTGCTGAGCTTCATGGATGCTTTCTCCGGCTACAACCAAATTAGAATGGATCCACAAGATAAGGAGAAGATGGCTTTCATCACTGATAAAGGTCTCTACTGCTACAAGATGATGCCGTTTAGCCTCAAGAATACCGGAGCAACGTTTCAAAGGCTAATCAACAAGGTATTCAAAAAGCAACTGGAAAAAAACATGGAGGCCTATGTTGACGACATGATCGTCAAGAGCCTCCTCCAGAAAGACCACATCCGTGACTTGGAGGAATCATTCAGTGCTCTACGGTGCTACCGCATGAAGCTAAACCCGGCAAAATGTACCTTTGGGGTCACTTCGGGCAAGTTCTTGGACTTCATTGTCACCAAACGAGGGATTGAGGCGAATCCTGAGAAGATTCAAGCTTTGAAAGATATGCGACATCCCTCCTGCAAAAGAAAGTCCAGCAGTTGATAGGAAAAATTGCCTCCCTCAGCAGATTCATTTCTCTGTCAGCTGAGAAATGCCTTCCGTTCTTCAAGGTACTCCGGCAGACAAAGGGCTTTGAATGGTCCGAAGACTGTCGCACTGCCTTTAAGGAGCTGAAGAAGTACCTAGAGACCCTGCCAGTACTCTCCAAGCCACAAGAAGGCGAGGTTCTCTACCAATATCTCTCTGCTTCAGATGAAGCAATCAGTTCAGTTCTTGTTCGGAGAGATAAAGACGGATCCCACAAGCCAATCTACTATATCAACAAGGTCTTGCATGACGCTGAGACGCGATATGCAAGGATGCAGAAGCTGATCTACTCTTTGGTGGTTGCGACAAAGCGACTACGGCCATATTTCCATGCCCACGCCATTGTGGCACTAACCGATCAATCTCTCAAAGCCGTTCTCCGATCTCCGGACACCTCTGGAAGGATAGCCAAGTGGGCTGTGAAGCTAAGTGAATTTGACATCAGCTTCCAGCCCCGAACGGCTATGAAGGCCCAGGTGCTCTCTGATTTTTTAGCTGAGTGTACCTGGAAGTCCGAAGACGAAGCATCTTTGATAGAAGATGAAGTTTCGAAGGAGACGAAGTCCGTCTGGGTACTTCATGTGGACATAGGTTCCAATGCTACTGGATGCAGGGCTGGACTCATGTTGGCCGAACCTGATGGCCACACCATAGAGTACGCACTCTGGTTCTCCTTCCATGCCTCTAATAACTAGGCCAAATACGAGGCCTTGCTCACCGAACTTCGGATCACCAAGGATCTGGGAGTCCAGTAACTTCGAGCCTTCTCAGACTCCCAGTTGGTTGTGAATCAAGTTAACGGAGAATATGCAACGAAGGATCCAACCATGGTACAATACTTGGAGAAGGTACGACTTTATCCTCCCAACTGGAACATTTTGAGATCATCCATGTTCTACGATCAGAGAACTCCCTGACGGATGCACTATCTCGACTGGCAACTACGGCACCGGAATCTCTCGGGCACACCTTTGTTGAACATCTTGAAACTCCAAGCATAGCCGAAGAGGCTGTGGAGGTGCGCCAAATTGACGCTGAGCCAAGCTGGATGGATCCCATCATCAAGTTCCTGAATGAGGGAGAGCTACCAGAAGATAAGGCAGAGGCCAAGAAGATCCGCTGGATGGCATCTCAATACATCATCTTAGACGAAACCCTCTACAAAAGATCGTTCTCTCAGCCACTGCTAAAATGCTTAGGACCCACAGATGCGGATTATGCTCTGAGAGAGGTCCACGAGGGCATATGCGGTGATCACTTGGGAGGCAGATCTCTGGTGTAGAAGATCATTCGACAAGGGTATTACTGGCCCTCCATCCAGAAGGACTCGACTGATTTCGTGCGAAAGTGCGACCAGTGCCAGAGGTACGCCAATGTACAGAGACAGCCTGCGAGTCACCTGACTCAACTGGCAGCCCCGTGGCCTTTTGCCCAGTGGGGAATGGACATTCTTGGCCCATTCCCGCCAGCATCAGGGCAAAGGAAGTTCCTCTTAGTGGCCATCAACTACTTCACGAAGCGGGTAGAAGCCGAACCACTGGCCCAGATTACAGAAGGCAAGGTGAAAAATTTTGTAAAAAATTCCATGATATTCAGGTTCGGCATCCCACACGTCATCATCACGGACAACAGGAGACAGTTCGACAATCCAAAGTTCAAGGACTTCTGCGCTCGGTATCATATCCAGCATCGGTTGACATCCGTTGCTCATCCACAGTCCAGCGGAGAAGCCGAAATCACTAACCGGACCTTCCTTCATGGTCTAAAGACAATGTTGAACGTCGCCAAAGGGCTTTGGGCTAAAGAACTGATCTCTGTTCTCTGGGCATACCGAACTATCTCGAGAACGGCTACCAGCAAGTCTCTGTTCAACCTGGCATACGGTACCGAAGCCGTGCTACCTATTGAAGTCTCCCTACAGTCCCTGAGAATTGATAATTATGAAGAGCCTGAGAACTCCGATCGAAGAAGGATTGATCTGGACTTGTTATCAAGCACCAGGCTCCAGGCCTAGATAAGGATGGCGGAGTACCATCAAAAGGTCACCAAATACTACAACTCAAGGGTGAAAGAGCAAACTTTCCGTACGAGGGACATGGTGTTGCGAAGGACAGAGGTATCTAGACCAACGGAACAGGGTAAACTCTCCTCCAACTGGGAAAGCCCATATCAAGTCGAAAAAGTCATTCGACCAGGAACATATCGACTCAAGACCCTGGAGGGGAAGACCCTATCCCGGCCATGGAATGTACAAAACCTTCGTAAATACTATCAATAAATGAGTTCTTAAAATTTCTGTGCAAAGCTACTCAACCCTGCTCAACTCAGAATGGCTAGTTGTATCGACTGAACGACAACAGCCTGAGTGACCCGATCTGAAAAATCGATCAACTGCGCAAAGGAGAGTCTGATCCACTCACCTTATCGGTATGCCCGACGAGCACAATGGATAGCCTAACCAGGCCACCAAGAAGATCAAAGGCGCAGGGATAGTTTTTGTAACCTACCCTATGGTGAATCCGAAGACGCACCGAGGCGGGCCTGAACAGCCTACCTTAATCACGACAGAAGTGCACAGGGACGGTGTAAACATCCTACCCTATGGTAAATCCAAAAACATGCCTAAAAGGATCACTGTCGTCCTTTCTATCGATAACAGACATTACAAGAACGGTCCAACCGACCTCATCTCTTCCCTGTAGACCAAAAATGGTCCGCGGAGTCTACATTTTAGACAAAGCAACGATACAACATATCGCAAAAAAAAATGCATGGGAAGAGGTAATAGAAAGATACTTCATTTCTCTTTTTCAATTTTTTACAAAAAAAAAAGAAGGAAAAACTCTCACAAAGAGAGAACAAGAAAAGAAAAAGAAACTCTCATAAAGAAAGATACAAAAAAAAAGGAGAGTAGCATTGGAAAGATGCGGGAACTTTTCAATAATCCCCCGCCGGGTTTTTCCGTACCGGCGGGGAGAGATCTGGAGGGACGACGAAGGGCCCCCGGGGTTCCCGTCCGAACCAGAATCTGACCCCTCATCGAAGTCGGAATCAAATTCATGTCCGAGAAAGGGAACGGAGGACTTGATGTTGTCCAGGCCCTTCAAGTTGTAAAACGTGAAGGCCTTCCTCCTATATTCCTGGAACCCCTGGTAGAAGGAGTCCAGAGCCGCCTCGGTGACTTCATCCTTAAAGGCAACAGAAGCCCTGAAGTCTGAGACGGCGTTCGCCGCCTTCCTCCTTGCTTCCTCCGCCTCCGTGGCTGCTGCATCTTTCCCTGAGGTGCCCCGGGAAGACGAAGTACTTTGGTCCCCCTCGGGGCCATCCCTTCGAGCCCTCTTCCGAACTGCAGACCTGGTGAGAGGGGCCTGCGCTACCCTCTTCTACGAAGTCTAATGAAGCCAGCTCACACCGGGCTTCATCCCGCCACCTACACGCAAAATAGTCCAATTCAATTAACTGAGCCATAATGAAACCAGGAAAGGGGAGCAGAAATTTTCATTGCTATACCTAATGAGGAGAATCTACTAATTCTCGCTCGATGAAGATTTCTCTCCTCTAACAGTTCCTGAATGGGGGCAACTTCGGAGTTGACCAGAAGATCGTAATCCTACTAATCAGCCGCCAAGACCTTCTTCCCGTCATTGACGATTAGACGAGGTTTCTTCCACACAGTGTCGAAGTCCCATGGATCAAAAGACAACACAAACACGAAGACGGGTTTCCACCCGTAGATGGTGCTGAGCATGTCCTTGATGACCTTGCAGCTTGATCTAGAGCCAATCACCCACCACCCATTGCTGTGGAAATCCCTCTTGAGAATGAAGAGGGCTGTGAACAAATTGGTCCTAGGTTCTATGTTTGCGATGCTGCACATGACCAGGAACCCGCAGATGTTCTGGATGCTGTTCGGGGTCAACTGCGCCGGCACCACTTGGTACAAGCAGAAGACTTGATGAAGAAGGGGTGCAGGGGAAACCGAAGACCAGCTTTCAGATGATCTTCGTACATGGCTAGACACCCAGGGGGAGGTTCGTTCACTCGTTCTTCGAATGCGGGGAGAACGAAGGGGAACTCCTCGGGAATGCGATAGTGTTCCCAGAGAAGGGCCGCCTTATCCTGAGAAACTGAGCTGGAAATCGACTTCGGACCTACTATGTCACCGGCCCTCGAGGGCCCAACCTGTTCTCCCTGACTCTCTACGATTTCTTCCATGACAAAAGAATGAAGCAAGGGAGCAGGAGGAAGATTCTACCTACGAAATAGACTGGTAGTCTAGAACAAGTTGGACGAAGGATGAGACGAGGTTGAAGAAGCTTCTTTAGCCGAACCTTCGCCCTTCCCCAAAAGAAAAGCAAGGGTCTCTGAAGCCCTGCCAGGGTTGATTTGATCCAAGGTTACCCTGGAAGGTAACCCGCCTTCAACTAACTGCCAGGATGAGGCGCACCCATCATCCAACGGACGGGGAAAAGCCGCCACAACCATCCAAATCTCAACCAACAGATTGGCATAACCATCGTGTAACAGGAAAAGGAAAGATGGCCCCAGGGCCGCCCACTTTTTCCCTCTTCCCCAACCTGGGAGTGACAGCTGTCCATCACCTGATTCCCAGATCATGATGGACAGTCCAATCAGAGATCCCGTAATCATCCACTACACTGTCTCCCGGGAGGAAAACGACAAGGCACTAATACTCTCACTTCTCGAGGCAAATTTCCGCTTTGAAAATTGAGAGTAGGGGGGTAACTGTTGGGATATCCTGGTTCAGCTACGAACAGAACTTCGGCTCAACTGGTCCGAAGCCCTTTTCTCCGGACCACGGACTTCGGACCAGGAAAAAGGCTAGGCCAACTGCAGGCAGCTTACTGCTTCTCACTGGACTACAACATCCAAAGGCCAGTCCTACGGATAACGTCTTCGGCTTTGATCGAAGACCAGATTTCTCATCGACTTCCGAAGATGCGCTCTTCAGTCCCTGCCGTAGGCACAGTCTCCGGCCCAGGGAAAATACCAAGTCTTCGGCCCACGCGAGGAGAAACCCGAAAATTGGACCACAATCTGGTCCAAATAGGCAACTGTAACCAACGGTTACAATCAACATTCTCCATGCCACGATCATGGCGCGCAACTCCAGCTGCCACGCCTCCGATATGGCCGGAACCACTCAATGACAACCCACGATCGCTAATTATGGGAGAAATTGACTCTCCATGATCACCGGAAAAAGAGAGGGCCACAGGCCAGAGGCCTTCTTTAAAATAATTGTAAGAAGGATGGCTCGAGAGGTACGCACACATATTCTAAGAGCTCTTTCTCTCATACTCTCGATACCCTTCCTCATTGTGGTTAGGATCCGTCACTGACTTAGGCATCAGAGTGTTTCCCGCCGGAACAACATCGGCAAGGAACTTATTTTGTAGGTGAACAAGAAACGGTCCTGCGGTGTAGCGACTCCGACTGGCCAATTCAGAAACTCCACGCCAATAAGAATCATTCATTTTATTTCTATTTTAAGTTCTTAATCTTGCCCCCAATCAAGCCCCTTAAAATTAAAAAAAAAAAAAATTTGAAATAAGACGTTTTAGGTTCAGCCTCATTCATTTGTTATATTCTTGGCGCGCGGTGGGAGCGTATATAAGCTCAGGGAGCAGAGAGACCATTGTCACCAAAGGCTGAATCGTCCATGGAATCCTCTCGGAGCATGGAACCCGTACAGAAGGGCAACTTTGGAGTCCAACAATAGGTAATATAAGCTAGAGAACAACTTTTTTAACGTGAGCTGGAGGGTCGGCCGAGCGAGCCAACCCTATGTGTCCCCACAAATTATGTCGGCCATATGTCTTGATAGCCATACAGCGCCCACCGACGAAGGGTGGGCATGGCATACATAGCCAACCGACCCTTTTAAACCTAAAAACAGGCCTTCCCTCCTTTCTTATACCCGACTCCTCTCTTGCTCTCTATGCTCCTTCCGATGTGGGACTATGTTCTCCATCCTTTTCATTCCACCCTCCCGTTTTCTTCCCCGGTTTTCGCTTCCCGTTTTCTATTCCTGTTTTCCTGCTGCTGGCTACTTAGCCGCCATGTTGAAGAGAAGAGGACTCTTTCACTCTTCCTCTCTCCCTATATTTTCTTCTCTCTTCTTCTCCTCCTCCTCCTGTTGCTATTCTTCGTGCAAGCGGACGCTCCCTTCTCTCCCTTCTCTAAGACCGCCCGTCCCCAAGAAGATCCCCTTCGCCGCCTCCGCCCACGGGAGGACCTGGGAGGATCCGTACCGTTGGATGTCCAACACCGACGACCCGGATCTCCTCGACCATCTGAACCGGGAAAATGCCTACGCCGAGGCCTTCATGGCCGACACCCGCGATCTCCAGGGGCGACTGGTCGCCGAGATGAAGGTTCGGATGCCGCCCAAGCTCTCCACTCCCCCCGAGCGATGGGGCCCCTGGTCTGCTCCAAAACTCTAAACCCTTCCCTCTTTTTGTCCCGAAATCTTATCCAGAGCATCTCCTCACGAGTTCCCTACTTTTTTTCTTAAAAAGTTGAAATTTTAGGTGTCGTCGACTAAAGTAGTTCTAGTTAATCTTGTTTTGACCCTTAAAAATTAAAACTTGTGGCATTTTACTTCAACTCTTTGAATTATATATTGGTCTTAAAATAAAAATAAAGGTAGAGTTCCTTCAAATTGACTTAAATTAACTGGCATCAATTGAGTAAATTCTAGTTATCATAGTTGTTGCCGCTAAATCTCCCGGATCGAGTTCTCTCGACCGGACTGGCTGGAGTACGTATCCTCCGGTTCCTGCAAAAAGTCCACGGTTCGGTGATATTCCGATGGAACACTCCGATGGCTAAGTCAGTGAAGACTCGGAGCAACAGAATGGAGAAATCGAAAAGAGAGCTCGTAGAAAAGAGATGCTGAAAATGGCCGATTTGCCCCTAGAGAAATTTTGGTAGGTGCCATGTGATATCAAGACGAGATGATATTGTGGGATTGTAGAGTAGTGACACTGAGGTGTCAAGAAACTGTTGTAACAGAATTCTGATACCAGCTGGAAGGGATCTCTGGGGCCTCCGACTCGTCCTTGGAACGGCCCGTTTTGGCCGATATGGGCATAGCTGAAGTAGGTCGGTCGGACCCCTTGTAAGTCAGTCGGACCTCTGGTGGGTCAATCAGACTTCTGGTAAGTCAGTCAGCGAAACGATAGACTCTGGTCCAACCCGGCTGAAGAGCCGTCGGCTCCGATTTGGTTCGGAGGAAGGCCGATTGTGTATAACAGTTGCTCCCTTGCTCTTGGCCTTCGAGAAGGCTTGTAGCTTTGAAGGGCGAGAGCATCATTTTTGCATTGAATGCATCCGTCCTTGAGGGGATTGCAGATCCGATCAGGTGTGCTGCGTCCGGTCATTCCTCATTCCAGAAACTCGTGCCCGGGACAGGTGTCGACCCCGCATTGGAAGCGAAGGGAGCGGCAATTAATACAGAAGGGGCGCAATGATGAGCGGCCAACCTGGCCCGCTCGGCTGTCGGGCTTCGGAGATGATTTGAGTGACGTGGGACATCTGGACAGTTAGTGCCACGTTGGGGGTGACCCATCTGCCGCTGATCTGGCGATCACGCGGATCGTGGCTAGAATGTGTTTCCTTCCATCGCATCAGCTTCCGCTACGTGGAAAGTTGTACCGCCTGGTGTCTGGGTCGCGGCGCTCGAGGAATGGTGGTAACTGGTTCCTCCAGGGGCTATAAAAGGGGGGCGTTGAAACTCTGGGTGAAGCTTTTGCTGCATCCGCCCTTGAAGAGAGATCACCTTTGAAGAGAGGTTTTGCTTCATTCCACCATCTCCATCTTTTTAGGAAATCCAGTCCTCAGATCAGTTCTTCTTTCTAAGCCCCGTAGTAAGGACCTTCGGTAGCCGGAGCTCTAGCTGTAGGGTAGAGGAACTAGATCCTGACCATGTCCAATCTGAATTAGTGCGGGATCGGATAGAGGCCCTTAGAGTTATGTTCAATATCCCTTCCACTGCACCTCACTGTCCCGGATCAGGAAGGGAGGATGACCAGGCTGCCGAGTCCGGGAGCCCTCCCGGTGTATAAGGATCATTTGAAGGCCGGCCTTCGATTTTCCTTGTGCGACTTCTTCGTCCAGGTTTTCAACTTGTATCAAGTACCCTTGCGCAGCTGGCCCCGAATAGTATTCGGGCTATCAGCTGCTTCATGGTCTTATGCTAGAGGGTTGGAGACTTTCGGCGTAAGGAGTGGTGGGTGTTCAACCCCCGTCCCCAGTGGAAGATAATCGGAGATCTTCCGTTGGCCATCTATGGATGGAAGTCAAAATTTTTCTTCGTACACAGTCTTCAGCCTTGGAGCTTTAACCCGTCATGGGGGAACCGAGGCTGATAGCCAACGAAGGGAGGGCGGTCTTGATGGCCGACCAAGCCGACTTTAATAAGTTAGAGGTAGTCGGTATCACAATGATGGCGGAGCTGCTTCGGGAGGATAGCCTCCACTCGGTCGGAATTAGCCATCACGAACACTTAGGTAAGGTAGAAACCATTGCCGTCGGTCTCTTTTATGTTCTGTCGGCTATATTTTCTTCTTTCCCTACTTTGATTTTTCTCTCGTAACAGGAGGGAAAATGAAGTCCGACCGTGCAAAGATAGCAGAACGGGCAGCAAGGAAGAGGGTCGCCCAGTCCGCGGAGCCCACCGCGAGCAAGCAGAAGAAACAGCGGGCGGAGGAACAGCCCACGATTGTCATAGCATCGGACTTCGACGAGGACAACATGCTCTTGTCGGAGCAGTTGGCGGCGAAGGCGTCGAGGCCCCCGCCCACTATCGGGGAGTCAGCCGTCCAATCGAAGCCAGACCTATCTGAGCCGATCGAGGTGGGGACGGCCCCGGCCTCGTCATCAGCTGAGCCGACGAAGGTGGTCTGCCCTGCAGATAAGGGGAAAGGGGTAGCTGGAAGGGTAGAGGTTGAAGAAGTCAGCTATGACACCTTTCAGCGTTGGCACGTCCTTCACAACTCAGTCAGGCCAGGGACCTACTCAAAGGGCATTATCCAGGCCGACTGGGAGGAGTCGAGTCAGTGCAAGCTGCACGAGGTGGCGAGAGGCGCCTACCTCATCCTAATGAAGGTAATTTGTCATCCTTTCATTTTCTTCTTTTCTTTTTTTTTTCTTGTGCATGACTAACGTGGTCTGTTACTTGTAGCTTCTTCACGAGATCTCGCTGATGGACGAAGGCCTCAGCGAGATGGTCAACGCGGCAGGGGCCTCGACTAGAAGGCCGAAGAGCTGGAGGTGGCCAGGGTGGCGGCAGTGGCATCGCAGAAGCCCACAGAGGAGAGGCTTTCGACCAGTCTGGCCGAAGCAGAATCCTTGAGGAAGCAAGCAGAGGACTTGCAGACTTAATTGGCCGAGCGGGAGGCCAAGTCAAAAAGGAAGAAGGAAAAGATCACATCCTTGACTCGTCGGCTACTTGTGAGGAGCGGTGGTCCGTCGATGCCGAAAGGAGCGTGCAGGCCCACCAGGCATTGGCGGGGAAGTACTTGACCGAACTAAGAGAGGCGAAGGAGCTGGCGACGGAGCAGGTCCGCGGCGCCGTGGCATAATACAAAGCTTCTGCCGACTTCAGCGATGAGATGGAGGAGGCTGGGGTGGCGAGTTACGAATACGGCTTCGACGATTGCTTAAAGAAGGTGGCCGAAGCTTTTCCAGAGCTCGATCTACCTTCGATACAGTTGAGGCAACCGCCAGAAGGAGAAGGGGGCTCGGTTGACACCGGGGTTGATACCCAAACTGCTACCGATGCGGGACCACGGAGGCTTTGGTCGAGGCTTGGATCGAGGCTTCGGATGCTGTGTGAGAGGCCGAAGCTCCTTCAATGAGTGGGAAGGATCTCTCCCCTTTGTACTTGGTGAGATTTAAAATCAATTGTAAAAGTCTGTCCATATCTGTACAAAACTTTTGATTAATAAATTGACATTTTTGATATTTGTCTTTTGTTTTGTTTTTTTTTTTTTTTTTTTTTTTGAACAGGCTATTCTTGCCTCTTTGTTGCCGACCAACGGCTTTTTCTGGGATTGCTGAGTGCCCAATCGACTTTTAACTTAGCCATTTATAAGAAATATTTCTAAGTGTCGAGAGGCCGGCTTAGTCCGAACTTGTCCCTTTTAGAAATATTTCTAAGGGATCTTCGAACTAGCCGTTTGTAGGGAAATTCCTTAAGTGTTTAAGGATCCCACGGTATTTTCCGATCGAGGTCGGATTTTAAGTGGGCTGCACTAGAGTCTTTCCGATCGGGATCAGATTTTGAGTGGGCTATACTAGAGCCTTTTTTATCAGGGTCGGATTTTGAGTGGGCTGCACTAGAGCCTCTCCGATCGAGGTCGGACTTTGAGTGGGTTGCACTAAAGCCTTTCCGATCGAGGTCGGACTTTGAGTAGGCTGCCTTAGAGCCTTTCCGATCGAGGTCGGACTTTGAGTGGGCTGCCCTAGATCCTTTCCAAGGATCGCCACTTGTCATCCATCTAGATGCTCGAGTCGGTAAGTTCCGGCTCGGATCACTTCGGCTACCCGTTAGGGGCCTTCCTAGTTGGAGAAGAGCTTTTCTTGCTCAGTTGGCCTTGATATCTCTGTCCTCCGTAGAACCAGGTCTCCGACCCGGAAGCTTCGAGACTTGACTCGAGAATTGTAATATCTGGCCATTCTTTGACGATAGGTTGCCATCTTCAGGTCCGCTTGGAGTCGGGTCTCTTTGAGCAAGTCCGAGATCAGCCCTTCTCTGCTTAGAATTGGCTGGTTTGGCGAAATGATCAATCCGGAGGGACTGCAAGGAGACTTCCACTGGTATGACCGTCTCACTCCCGTAAGTGAGATTGAATGGAGTTTCTCCAGTCGCCGTCTGGGAGGTAGTCCGGTAGGCCCAGAGTACCGAGTGGAGTTCTTCTACCCAGAATCCTTCGACGTCATTCAGTCGGATCTTCAGGCCATGTAGGATCATCCGATTGGTGAATTCGGCCTCCCGTTGGATTGGGGGTGTCCGACTAAAGTCAACCGGTGGGAGATATGATACTGCTGGCAGAAATCCCAAAATTTCGGGTTGTCGAATTATCTTCATTGTCGGTGATGACTGCCTGCGGTATGCCGAACCGAAAAATGATGCAGTTTCGGACGAAGCTCTCCACCTTGGCTTCGGTAATCTGCGCTAACGGCTCAGCTTCCACCTACTTGGTGAAGTAGTCGATGGCTATAATTAGGAACTTTCGTTGTCCAGACGCCGAGGGAAATGGCCTGAGGATGTCTATTCCCCATTATGCGAATGGCTAGGAGGTGGTCGCGGGGTTAGCTGACTAGCTGGTCGCCTTCGAACATTGGAGTATCTCTGGCATGCGTCACACTTTTTAACAAAGTCTGCTACATCCTTCTGGATGGTTGGCCAGTAATAGCCCTGCCGGATAATCTTGTAGGCCAAGGATCTATTTCCCAGGTGATCGTCGTATATGCCTTCATGCATTTTTCTAAGTGCGTAATTGACGTCTGACAGCCCTAGGCACTTGAACAGTGGTTGCGTAAATGATCGCTTGTAAAAGATTCCGCCGAGGACGACGTACTTCAAGGCCGTCCGGCGTACATGTTTGGTTTCAGTTTTATCTTCTGGCAGGGTTCTTTTGTTGAGGAACGCAAGGACGGGGTCCATCCAACAAGCCTCTCGTTCCACTTGATGGATTCCCGATGTCTCTTCAGCAATGCTTGGGCTTTGTAGGTACTCCACGAAAGTCCGGTCGGAGGGATCAGTGACGACAGTGGCCAGCCGTGACAAGGCGTCCGCCCGAGAATTTTGCACCCGAGGTATGTGGATGATCTCGAAAAATTTGAGTCGAGCACAAGGCTCTGCACCTTACTCAAGTATTTGGCCAGGGTCGGATCTCTCGCCTCGAATTCGCTTCTCACCTAATTGACTACCAGTTAGGAATTCGAGAAGGCTCTGATCTGTTCGATGCCTAGCTCATCAGCTATTCTCAGTCCCGCGAGGAGGGCTTCATACTCCGCCTGGTTATTTGATACTTAGCATGCGAAACGCAGGGTATATTCCAGGCTCTGTTTGTCGGGGTCGGCAAGGATTAAGCCTGTTCCACAACCAGCAAGGTTAGACGCCCCATCCACATTGAGTGTCCAGGCAGGTTTGACCCTTCAGCAATATCATCCTCAGGTGTGTCGACCGTTTGCAGAGGTGTCTCCTGCCTTCAGGTACACTGCTATGAAGTCAGCGATTACCTGAGCCTTCATGGCTGACCGAGGCTGGAAGGAGATGTCAAATTCACCAAGCTTGACGGCCCACTTGGCAAGTCGTCCTGAGATATCAGGACTTCTAAGGATCGTCTTGAGAGGTTAATCATCAGGACAATGATTCGATGTGCCTGAAAGTAGGGCCGCAATTGCTTGGCTGCTATAATCAGGGAGTAAACAAGCTTCTACATCTTAAGATACCTTGTTTCGGTGTCATGGAGTATCTTGCTAGTGTAGTGGACCGACGTTTGCTGGTTGTTCTCTCCTATCCGAACAAAGACAGAGCTCATCGCCTCATCGATGCTGATAGATACAAATACAGGGACTCTCTTTCCAGTTTCCACAGGCTTAGAAAGTAAGGGGGGAGTCTCCAGATATGTCTTCAGTGCTTCAAAGGCCGACCGACATTCGTCGGTCCAATGGAAGCGATCAACCGTCGCAGTATTTTGAAGAAAGGGAGACACCTTTCGGCCGACCAAGAAATGAAGCGACTGAGAGGGGCTATCCGACCCGTGAGTTATTGCACTTGCTTCTTGCTTATTGGATGCCCCATGTCGATGACGGCCTTGATTTTATTCGAATTGATCTCAATTTCTCGCTGTGTGACCAGAAAGTCGAGGAATCTTCCATAGGTCATCCCGAAGATACACTTGGTCGGGTTCAACTTCATCTGGTGGCGCCTCAGGACGTCGAAAGATTCTTTAAGATCTTGATGTGGTCGGCTCTCCGGAGGTTCTTGACTATCATATTGTCAACATATGCCTCCATGTTTCTTTCAAGTTGCCCTTCGAAGATCCTGTTGATCAGCCTCTGAAAAGTGGCTCCGGCGTTTTTAAGCCGAAGGGCATCATTTTATAGCAGTACAGCTCTTTGGCTGTTTTCTCCTCGTCCTCCGGATCCATGCTGATCTGGTTGTACCCGGAGAAGGCGTCCATGAAGCTTAGAAGCTGGTGACCGGCAGTGGTGTCCGCCAGTTGGTCGATCTTCGGTAAGGGAAAGCTGTTCTTCGGGCAAGCTTTGTTGAGGTCAATATAGTCCACACATATCCTCCATTTTTTGTTGGCTTTCTCACCATCACGACATTCGCCAGCCAGTCGGAGTAGTGGGCTTCTTGATGAAGCCAGCTTCGAAGAGCTTATTGACCTCCTCATCAATCGCCCTGTCTCTCAGGGGCAAAGTTCCTCTTCTTTTATCGGACAGGCTTGCAAGTAGGATCACCTTAAGTCGATGGGTTATGACTTCCGACGGGATGCCCGGCATGTCTGACGCCGACCAGGCGAAGACGCCGGCATTGTCCCGTAGGAAGCCGACTAGCTCCGATTTGGCCTCCTCGCTGAGCGTGCTCCCGATCTGCAGGATCCTAGTGGGATCGTCCTCCCTGAGGGGCACGAATAGGATCGTCTTGACCGGTTCTCCACAGCAGTCGGTTTCGGCCCTGGGATTAAGTTGTTCTAAGATGGAATGGTCTCCCAATTGCCTGTCTTGAATATTAAATACTGTCTGGCCATCCTGCGATCTCCTCTCATCTCTCCGACCCTGTTCTGAGTCGGTAATTTTGCCAACAAGTGGTAAGTAGATACAATAGCTCGAAATTTGTTCAGGGACGGCCATTCCAATATCGCGTTGTAAGCAGATGTCATCCGGACGACCACAAAATTGATAGGGAGGGTCTTTTGATAAGGCTCTTATCCAATGGTTACGAGCAGAGTTATTTCTCCTTCTACGCTAACGGAGTTCCCCCTGAATCCAGTTAACGGCATTGGAAATTCTTGCAGCCTGGTTCTAGGCAGGTTCATTCTGACAAAGGCATCATACAACAAAACTTCAGTGGAGCTTCCATTATCAATGAGGATCCTCCTTACATCATAATTGGCAATTACTGCCGATACAACAACATGATCATTTCCAGAGACCTGGGTCTCTCGGAGGTCTTCGTCGGAGAAACTAATTGCATTAGAATCCCGAGGCCTCTTCAAGATGTCCTGACCTTCTTCATCCCTCCAGTCGGACCGGCGGTGGAGCATGCCAATATTTTCGTCGATGGGGCGTTGGTTGGGCAGCTATGTTTCCTCCGGAGGGTTTCTGGCGATGGAAGTTTCAGCCCGACTTCTCTGGGGTCGGACGTACTTGTGCATGTACCCCTGCCTGATCAAGTCTTCGATCGCGTCCTTCAACTGGAGGCAATCTTCTGTGCTGTGCCTGTGGTCATGGTGGAACCGGCAGTACTTGTCCTTGTTCCTTGATGTGGAGGGGCTCCTTATCGGGTGAGGCCTTTGTAGGAGGGTTTCCTTCTCTATCTCCATAAGGATTTTCTCCCTCGGGAGGGAGAGTGGTGTGTAAGTCTCAAACCTCTTGGGAAAGTCCTTTGACTTAGGACTGCGGCGTCGGGCCGAGTTGGTGCCATCACTGAGAGGTCGGACTTCGGGAGCCCTATCACTTCTCTTGGGAGCTGACCTCCCTTCAGCCTGGCGTCGGCTTGTCGCTTGTTCTTCTGCCATGACGTATTTTTGAGCCCGGGCTAGTAGTTTGGAGTAACTTGTTGGAACTTTTTGTCTAGTGAGAAAGTGAGCATGGACGATTGCAGCCCCTTCTTGAAGGCCGACATAGCTACATGCTCATTGAGGTCCAGGATCTCCATGGTCGTCGAATTAAATCAGGCCATGTAATCCCGAAGGGTTTCTCCTTCTTTTGTTGCACGAGGAAGAGGCAATCCGTGTTCCTCGGCGTCTGGCTACAGGTCCTGAAATTGGATAAAAAGATTTTTCCAGTTGGGAGAAGGAATAGATCGTACCTGGTCAGATGGCGGAGAACTACATCCGAGCTGCCTTCTTGAGTATCGCGGGGAAGGCGATGCAGTGGAGGGCGTCAGAGGCGTCCTGTACCATCATGTGGGCCTTATAAGTGCCCAGATGATCTAGAGGGTCGGTGGTGCCATTGTAGGCGTCCACCTCGGGGATCTTGAAGTGACGGGGGATAGCTTCTCCCATAATTCTGGCGGAGAATGGTGGACGAGAGTCGTATACCAGCGCTTCTTCTCCCTTTTGCCAATCGACCAGTTCGGCAATTTGCTCCTCTATGCGTTGGAGCTTGCTGGTGTAGTTTCTCGGGTCCCCGTCGCGTCACTGGTCGTCGTCGAGGATCGAATCCGCGGAAGGGTGCGAGGCGGACCTTACTCTCTTTCTGTCGGCATGAGTCCTTGTGACCTCTGGGGCTCCGGGGTTGTGTGGGAGCGGAGTTGAGGGACTCCTTGCTATCGACTTCCCTCAGCAGCAGGTCGATGACTAGTTCTGGATGCCGCAAGTGGCTGATGTCTGTCGTTGGCCACGTCTTGAAGGTTTTCAACCGCGGCAGCAAGAGTATCGATACATTTCAGAAGGGTCTGGAACTGCTGTTGTTCCAGGGTGATGGTAGGCTGGGCGGCGTCGTTCTCCCTGAGAGGTTCTCTCGACCTTGTCTGGGAGCAGCCCCTCTGTTGGAGGTATTCTGAGCTCTTCCTTTCACCATTCTTTTGTCTAGCAGTGTATCCTCCTTTTAGAGAAGGAACACAAGGACGGAGGTTCGGGCCCCTTCCTCTAGCTCCAATCTGTTGCCGCTGAATCTCTCGGACCGGGTTCTCTCGACCGGGCTGGCTGGAGTGCGCATCTCCCGGTTCTTGCAAAAAGGTCCCACGGGCTGGTGATGTTTCGGTGGGGGACATTCTGATGGCAAGTCAGTGGGAGACTCGGAGCAACAGAATGAAGGAATCGAAAAGAGATAGCTCGTGGAAAAGAGAGAGCCCTCCTGGCTCGAGGTCCCCCTTTTACCTTATATAGGCGCGGAACTTTACCGAAATCTACTAGGAGCTAGGCTGGAAATGACTGATTTGCCCCTAGAGGAATCTTGGTAGTGGCCAGGTGGTACCAGGACGGGGTGACATCGTGGGATCTGTAGAGTAGTGGCGCTGAGGTGTCAGGAAACTGTTGTAACAGAATTCTGGTACCAGTTGGAAGGTGTCTCTGGGGCTTCTGGGTCGTCCTTGGAGCGGCCCGCTTTGGGCTGATATGGGCCTAGTTGAAGTGGGTTGGTCGGACCCCTAGTGGGTCGGTCGGATCTCTGGTAGGTCGGTCAGCGAAAAGATAGACTCTGGTCTGACCCGGTTGAAGGGCCGTCGGCTCCGGTTTGGTTCGGAGGAAGGCCGATTGTGTATAACAATAGTTTTAACCCGTAAAGATAGAAACGTCTGCTTGCATCATATACGTTTTTCCAAACCGTCTCCTAGTCGTTGAGTGGCTTATAACATTGTCAATGATCAGAGGTTCAAAACTTCCACTGATATGTTCATGTTAAAGTCTGAGAAAAGGTTGACTTGTAGTCCTCGAAATACTCGGGTATCTTAGACCTTAGGACACACTACAGTTTCATACTTCAGATTTACTTTGAGCAAAATGAAATCAAATGCTCTTTCTTATAGCGTCATGCTAGTTAAACCATGTAGTGGAAGCATAATGTACTCAGAATTGTGAATCCTACATTTTGTGAGCTTGTTTATCTGGACCCCAACTAGTCTTTAACTTGGATGAGCAGTTCATGGCATTGGCGAGACTGTGGCCTGGATATACTTTGTCTATGTGCTTACATCCAATTTTTTAAAAATATTGATTGTATTTGTTTTGGATTATGTTAACTGGACTTTAAATTCTTGAAACAGGTTATATTATCAATACATCCCTGAGGGGAAGGAATATCCTGTCCTGTGTCGGAGGCTTAGTCAACCTGGTGGTTTCACAAAAGCATTCCTCAATTACATGAGAGGCTTTGGGGAGGAAATGCTGCTTGATTGGAATGAAGTTGCAGAAAAATATGGCATGCGTTGATGATATTACTCTTTTTGTTTGTTTGTTTGTCAGCCTTAGTTTTGTGATCAGCTGATGATATGTGGCCTTCATTATATCATGTTCTCTCATTTGAATGCAAGTTATATACTTGATTTTGGACTGAAGCCTTTCACATGAAATACTTTATATCTTCTTAGCTAGAGTATAATTTACTTTATGTTATGGTTGTGTATCAACCTGATGATGTTTTGGACTGATGATGCGTTGCCTTCAAAGGGGATTCTGGAGGATCCCGGCAACAACACCACCCCCGCGCCACACACCCCCCCTCCCCCCCCCAAAAAAAAAGAAAGAAATCTGAAACCTAATCTGCATTTTTGACTTCTTTCTTAACCTTTGTAAGAGTTTTGACAGTTATTTTTATCTGACTGCATTAACTAGCTACGTAATCACCATGTTTTGTGTATGCTAGTTCGATAACTTCACCCTCTGTTTGTGCATTTAGCTTTCCTTTTGGTCTCTGGTCCAATTATTGTACTTTCTTCCTGGTTACATGGAAACTACTACCTTCTGCTCCTTTATCTTCTTTACATGACCTTGGTAAAATTGGCTTATTAATAAGTTGAAATGCATGCAGGTTATGTTCATATAGGGACTTGTCGAGTTTCTCCAGATCACAAGTTCCTTGCCTATGCGCTGGACACTTCTGGTAGTGAATTGTTTGTACTTCGAATTAAAGATCTTAGAACTGGACATATCATTGCAAGTCCCAGAGTAGAGGGGGTTGTTAGCTTGGCATGGGCTAAGGATTGCAGTTGTTTGTTGTATACTGTTTGTGATGAAACTCAGAGGCCTAACAGGCAATTCTCTTCCCTTGTATTTGGATTGTTCTAATTGAAAAATGAATATAAGAAAAACTGTGATTTTACATTTAGTTGGTTTTCCTGTTCTGAACTGGCTTTGGTTAGCAGGGTTTTTTGCACAAAATTGGGGTCAGGTGGAGCAGATGATCTGCTTTTTACTGAAAATGATGCGAGTTGCTGTGTGGACATAACAAGCACAAAAGATGGCAAGTTTATCACCATCAATTCTAACTCAAGGACGTCATCTGAGGAAGGTCACATTTCTAATATCTCTTTTCTGTTAAGTAAAATTAAGTATAAAGCTCCAAGAAGTTTCTTGGGGCCCCACATCCTTATTATGGGTTCGATTTTTATCTCATTGCAGGTTTATGTGATTGATGCAATGAATGTAAAAGATGGCCTTTGGCCAGTTAGGAAACGTGTACCTGGTGTGCAATATTTTTTGGAACACCACTATGGTTTTTTCTATATTCTTACTAATGCTCCTTCAAGGGACATGGTATCAGCTGTTGGAAGCTATCATTTAGCTAGATGTAGAGCTGAGAAATCTCTGCTGGCAAGATGGCAGGTCAAATTCTTCAATACACATAAAATATCATTGTGATGTTGGGTATGAGTTATTGTAAACTGCAAAACATGTTTTGCACAAGTGGTAGATGCATGCTTAGTAAAATGATAATGCATTGATAAACTTATACATCAAGAATATTTTGTATTGATTGCCACATTGATGTTGCCATGCATACGAAGCTACCACCTGTCAACTCTTTTGTTATTCTAGTATCTTTCCAGTCGATCATGCTAAAATCTTCATATTTCGTTATGCAAATAATGTGATCTTATCACTAGATTTCATATGGAAGTTCAATTATATTTTGGTCATTTGGCTGAACCACTTGCTGGCAAAGGAGAAGTTTTAATAGTAACAGTGAGTAAATCATGATCAAATAAAACATAGGAGAAAAAGACACTCCACAATTTTTCCAAATAATCTGGGAAAGTTGTAATAGGAATGTGCTCTCTAGCTAGCTATTGGGGTAAACCCAGTCACTAATGTTAGCTGCATTGGTTTGGACTTTAGTAACTAAAATGATGGCATTATCTACTTGAGACTTGAGACTCCTAGAACCAAGGTTTTAAATACTGTGGGATGAGGCCTTTTAGGTTTTTACATGGAACAGGATACCCTGTGTACCAAAACTCAAAACAGTGGATGCCCCCAGGTCCATTTCTTGACTTGTCCCATTTCGACACTCAAGATGGTCCTTGTCCTAACATGGGATGTTGGGTCACCCCACCATCCCATAGACATTCGAAAGCCTGCTTAGAGCATTCCCTTTTTTCTTTTTTGATAGAGATGCACTTTTATGTCATCAGGTGGATCTCAGTTCAAGATCATTGAATTTTGACCTTAAAGTCATATCATTAAAAAGTAAAATGAAATGACAGTATTCATTTAATAAACCACTGACTATATAAAAAACACCTGTTAGTTACTGAAACATTTTAATACTATGTCATGTTCTTTATCCTCATTGTTTAGTGACTTTGAAGGTTGTAGTACAAGATTTTGGAATTTAATTTTCATGATATCATTTATTTACTTGATTAATATTCTTACCTCTTTCTTGTTTCAAATATCTAAGAAAAATGTGACAATAAAACTGGCTAATAACCAGTTAGAAATGATGTTTTTATCCTTGATGTTGGATAAATCTGCTTTCTATCTAAAAACACAGATAAGGCACCTACCAATTACACCACTATTTTGTGTAGTACAGTTCGGCCTAGAATTTTTTTTCTCATCAATACAACTGTAATAGCTTTATATGTATGTGTGTGTGTGTGTGTGTTATGTAGCTTTAAAAACTAGCTAAATCTCCACTTGATTATTGCATTTTGTTTTTTTGGTCCTTTATGACATAGGATATTTTTAGTTTGTATCTCAAACATCAGTTATGCTATGTTTTTCAAGGGCTTAAATGTCCATGTCCAATCTGGTGACCTTCGAAATCTATCTTTTTCTGTTTCCAGGTTATTGTTGTACCAGGTGAGGGCATCACCTTTCAAGACATGGATATCTTCAATGGACATTTGGTGCTTTTTCTTCACCAGAAGGGAATTCCTTTATTTTGTTCCATAAATCTTCCAGTTGATGTCAATGTCAAGGTACTGTTGAATTGAACCAACCATATTGACTATTCATTAGGGCTAGATTGAGTAGATGTGAGTGAAGGCCATGACATATAGAGTCGGATCACCAAGAAGCCTTATCCCAATCTATTTTCTTTTATTATCTTAGGACTAATTATTCTTCGTGGCCTTTCAATAATAGCTGTTCTTGTTATATGCTTACCCTTTTATATATCTGTTTTGCAGCAAGCAATAAAAGTCAAGGATCTCAATCCATGGTTTTTCCCAGTACCCTCAAGCCTATACAGTATTGTTCCTGGATCAAACCATGATTTCATGTCATCCACTTACCGTGTTGTGATATCTTCACCGGTGGTACAACTTTCACTTGGTTATATTGATAACACTTTGCTTACAAGTTTGAAATATTATTGTTTTGATATCATATCTTAAACTCATGTTTTTCATAAACTCTTCTTCAAATTCATAATGAAATTGAGCTGGTGCCATAAAGTTGTTGGAGAATCTCGAAGTAACATGATGGTTTGGGAAAAATGTATTGACAGAGAGAATGTGCCACTGATATGGAACAAAAATTCAAAGGCTTAGAGCCTGCTGCTTGGTATGCAACAGTGGCTGGAAATGTCCAAATAAAAAACCTGTAATCTCAGGGAGATGTTAGGCCATCTGAGGTCGGTTGTCGGAGCTCCCTGTTTCCAGTTCCTCACATTCTGGACCTCTCTTTTCTTCTCCTAGCTAGACCTTCGTTCTTAATTGTTATACTAAGAATTAAAGAGGGGAAGGATGAAGCAAGAAGAGCATGAGATATTAAGAGGTAATACAATGTTTCAGTCCTCCATTGATTGCTGATATCTTGCAGGGAATTTTGTGGGAGCCAGCTTGGATACCGAAGAAATATTGATATATATATATATATATATATATATTTCTTAAAGAGACTTAAGCTATCCAGAAATTATATATAATCTTATCCAATTCTATACTTAAACCCAACTGCTTATTGATGAATCCAGCAATACCATAACTATCAAACTGCAAATTGAATATCATGTCCTAACTTCTTCTTAATCACTTTGAAGCCCAATAAACTCTATTCAGTTAGAGACTAGATCTGGTCTCTCCTCAAGCTACAATAGGAGAGTACAGTCCATTCTAGCAAAACAGACTTCTATTACCACAAATTATGGCTGGGGTTGCAACTGGGACTACTTCAAATTTTGGATTTGTTTGGTGCAAGCAGTTTATTATTAGTCCTCATGATGACTTCTCTTTCACTGAATTCAATAATGATTGATTAATGGTACTGCAGTATTGTTGTTTCTTTCCTTTCTTTTATTTTTTATGCATTATAGGAACCTAAAAAGTAGCATGCTCTTTAAATTTTATTTTGCATGCTTTTATTGCTCATGCTGTACTTGTTTAAGCAATTTTTGCTTTTGACTACCATGACTTATGTCCTGTATACTTTTTTGCATGAATTCCAAATTCTCTACCTTTATTAAGGCTGGAGGCCAAACTTCAGAGAGGTGTTGATCTTTTATTCTCCCCTAAAAATGCAGATGCCCGATGTAATGGTTGACTACAATATGGAAAAGCAGACAATCGCAATTGTACATCAGGATGAGGTAGTGGGCTTTACCAACAATACTCAGGCAAATTCTTCTTCCGAGAATTTGCTTTCGAATCTTTTTAGCATTCAGTCTCACAGCAACGAGCATTTGCAAAATGTAGAAGATTCACAGAAGTGGAATGATCTTTCTGAGTCATTTTACTGTGAAAGGAGGGAAATCATTTCATATGATGGTGTTCTGGTTCCCCTGACCATTTTGTATTCACGGCAAGCAAAAATTACTGGTCAATCACCTGGGCTCTTGCATGGATATGGTGCTTATGGAGAAGTTTTAGATAAAAGTTGGTGTTCTGATCACATATGCTTGCTTTCTCGAGGTTGGGTTCTTGCTTATGCTGATGTCAGGTAAGACTGTTTCAGTGCCTCTAGTTGCTATTAGTTTGCCTATTGTCTCACGAATTGCTTGCACATAATTTTTGACAATGCAGTCATTGAAAGCTATGATAATTTGTTTTGGTAGATCATTTGAACTTTATTTTCACTGGCCATGGTGCAACCCAAGATTGACCTTGCTTTGCCAATATATGCCATATGTACAACAGGATATAATGCTGCACTGATGTGAGTGCCACTTTGATGGTTGCTATGCACCTATCACATTTTACAGTTATGATTTATGAACAAGGATTTGCCCATCTAATCACATATATAAAGAATATGATATTTCATTACTGTATAATCTGATATACACATTGAGAGTATACAACGACACTGGGTTTTATTCACATGGATTAATGAATTCTTGGAGCAGTTAGTTTTTACTGATATGCCATTACTGGTGCAAGCTTGTGTTATTAGTGCTTTCTTTCATCTCAGTTATAAAAGCTTGCATGACCATATCTTTTGCTGTTTATGGATTAGTTTATGTAAGAAAGAACATAGAATGCAAAATGCTTTGTTTTCAATTGGATTTTTCCCAGTGAATATAGCTACTCACGGGTAAGTTTGCATCAAACTGAATGCTTCAATGCTTCATGTCAGCTAATCTAGATGTTTGTCTAAACTCTTCAGGGTTTAGGGCAGTGATATTTGAATATGTATAAAGCTAAAAAAAAAAGATGGCCACTATTTGTCCTCAGATTGAAACGTGATCTACATGTCAGACATTCTAGGCTGGTTAGAACGTATTCCCACTTCTACTTGGGAGAGAATTTCCAAAGTTAGATATTTAAAGCCCCTATTTGGTGAATCTAGAATTGCAGCAAAATTGATCATTTTGATTTTCTAGTTCAATGACTATGCTATTTGTTGGATACAAGGACATACTTAGAATCTGCAACTTAAGTTCTAACATTTGGTTTTAGAGCAAGTTTCAATTCAACATCTCAAAATTGTTGTCCTTTGCTCCATTCAGATGGACCAAAATAATTAACTTGAAAGATGATACTTCAAATTGAATATTGGGTTGGGAAGTGTTGGTTCAGTAAAGATGTATTCGATTGGTTTTAAGTTCTTTATATGCAATAAATATGGATAACTATTTAATTATAAATTCAGATGAACTACATGATAATCTCTAGGAGCTTGCTGGTTTCTTCAACCTTAGATGAAGGAAGTTCCCAGGCTTCTGGGTGGCAACAGCTCTTCTGATTACCCTTTTTGTTGGGAAAAGGATTTTTTGACAAATGTGTTGCATCGAAAAAGAAGTGCAAGTTGTGTACAGAACACATGGAATGGTTTCCAGGATGAATGTGTGTGTGGGGGGGGGAGCGCATGTGCTCATGCAGACAATGACTATAAAAGAAGAGAACAAAGGCAGCTAGCAAGTAGCAGCTAATGACTATAAAAGGAAGAGAACAAAGGAAAATCTTAGTTTATGGTCTGCTATATAGTGTGTATGATGAGATGTGCAGAAAAGATGTACGACCATTAGCATGTATGCTCTTGAAAATCTTAGTTTATGGTCTGTTATATAGTGTGTATGATGAGATGTGCAGAAAAGATGTACAACCATTAGCATGTATGCTCTTGATAAAATTGTGGCACAAATACATGTAAACTCCATTTGATTTCAAGTGTTATCATTGCTAATACAATGTAAATGTTCATATTTTTTTCTTAGGGGTGGAGGCGGCGATGCATCATGGCATCAGGCTGGCACCAGATCATGCAAGCTAAACTCAATTAAGGATTTTGCTGCATGTGGATTGTATCTTGTCAAGGAGGGTTTTGTTCATAAAAATCGGCTTGGTGCTATTGGCTGCAGTGCAGGAGGCCTTCTGGTAGGTGCAGCTATCAATATGTACCCTGACTTGTTTTGTGCTGCCATTTTGAAGGTAATTGTTGTTTTAGTCCACAAGTATATTCATTTATTAAAGAGAAAGTGAGCTCATGCTTTCCTAAGAGTCTTTCTATGATTGCCTACATCTTTCTGTGATATTCATGGGATACACATAAAACAAGAGGACAAACAACAGAAATTATTTGTGTGAAGTCAGCAGTCAGTGTTTGATTTGTTTTTGTAGAGAAGGTGGTGGAAGATATGGTGGTCCTTTGCAGTGATACTGTTGCATCTTCTGACCATCCTATTTCTTTGTTTTGCCAAAAGAAAGAGCAATTAAAACAATGGCATTCTTTTTTTAAAAAAAAAAGAATATGTACACCGAAAATATGACCATTGGTAAAGAAAGATAGATTTCATTTGGAGCAGTTTTCTTGCAAAATTAAAGGTAAAAGAAAAGGTTATGCAGAATCATAGAATTTGAAAATTCATTAAAGATTTTCAATTCTTATCTTCCGGATTTTCGTAATGCTTGTGGTACCCTCAAAAGTTCATTTTAATAAATGCACTTTTTTCAGAAAAAAGGCAAGTCACCCTAGGGATTTAATTTTTATTCAATCATTCATTTTCTGAAAAATATTTCCAAAATGTTTCTTTCCTTTCGGATAGATTCATTATTTACATGGAAAATACATAGGTAGCCTGTGATTTGTATGCTTGAATTATGATGAGTTACAACTAGCCTCCTTTTGGTTGACTTGATGCAGGTTCCATTTCTTGATATCTGCAACACAATGTTGGATCGCAGTTTACCTCTCACCATTTTGGATTATGATGAGTTTGGTGACCCTAGAGACCAAGATGACTATGAGACAATTCGCAGTTATTCTCCATATGATAACATATCTCCATGTGTTTGTTATCCTTCAATGCTAATTACAGCATCATTTCATGACTCAAGGTTTGCAAAAGTTTTTATCTACTTCGATCTTTTTAATTTATTATTATTTTTTTAACTGATAACTGCTGACTCAATCAAAAGATTAATTGCTAACTTTAACCAACTTTTTACTTAACTTTTTAGCCTGGTTTTAGGAAGATATGAAAATAATAATACAGTATCAATTTTCTTCACCGTTCCCTTGTAATTTCTTTTACAAAATGTTGCAATTTTGGACCTAGGCCCATCTAGACTAACGCTCTGTCTAAAACAATGTCATGTAACAATGCGGTCTAGCATATTTGTCTCTCCTGGGGAATGAAAAAAAAAGAGAAAGAAAAGAATATGGGTCAGAGAGGTGAGCAGGTCACCCAGCACATGATAATGTACCCTGGCATACTTCTTCCATCAAGGCTAATTGACAAAAGAGGGGAAAAGCAAGAAGACGATGAAGAGAAAGGGGACAGGTGGTTGCATGGTTTAATATCTATGTAATGTCTCTTCCTTGGGCAATGGCTTAGGTGATCACTTATGTGGTCAAAACACAGTTCATTAAATGATTGATCCCTATTTATATATGGACTCTCTTTGGCCTCTATACACTTTTAAATCTGCAGTTGCAATGCATATATCTCCCAAATGCTCAACTTTGAATAGATAGGCTCATGCCAGGAATGTTTGAGAGGCTTCATTTTGATGTCTTATTTGATTTTCTACAACTGGATGCGGTATAAGTAGCTGCCCAACCTTGTTTACATTTGAAAGAACGTAACAAATTACCCATTTCTCAATTTCTCCCCTTTTCTTTTATTTCCTTACCCTTTCCTGCAGTCAGTATTTATTAATGGGAGTTCTCGCTTTTCCGATTGCTTTTTGTATCAATAAATTTTCAGTAAAACAATTATCAGCCTCCTGATTTGTTTTTGATTTTGGATGTCAGTTCAAGCTCGTAATGTTATATGCTTCTGGCTGCCTCATCTTCAGGGTAGGAGTCTGGGAAGCTGCTAAATGGGTGGCAAACGTGAGAGATAAGACGTGCCCCTCTTGTTCACGTTCAGTCATTCTGAAGACAAACATGAGCGGTGGACATTTTGCAGAGGGTGGGCGTTTCATGCATTGTGACGATACAGCTTTTGAGTATGCATTTCTAATTAAAGCAATGAGACTGCTTCAAGATGAGACGCAAGCCTGAGTCCTTAAGAGAAGACTTTGATATTCCTCATCATTGGAAGATGGTGTTCAGGCTACTGAAACCAAAATTGCTGGCTCGATCTTTATCTGAAAGTAATTGCTTCCCTTTCTGTGAAACGTAGATGCTTGTCCAACTGCTTGAGCCAGAAGTATGCCACATTTGTATGTTTTAAATGCAACATCAGTGCATGCAACTCGCTCGACTGCATCGTTAGGTTTTGGGGCAGGGGTTTTAGGCACAATGATTTTACCATTACTTTCAGATGTACCGTGCTACATTTCCATGCATAACTGAATATCTCATGTTTCCTGTACTAAAGAGTCTTTAAATGTTGTTCATCATATTTAAGTGCATCATAACCACTAGGCCAGACCTTGAAATCTTTTCTAGAACTTTGCTCCTTTATTACTGTCTTCTAATGAATACGAAGATACTTCGTGTCCATTGTTGTCTGTCAATTTGTTCAGCTTTCACTTGCCTTTATCTTTAAACGTCTGAGAAACTATTTGATAATAGTTATGTCAGATCTTTACTCCGTAATTTTTGGTTGACCAATATATCTTTGTCAATCATTTATGGTTTAGTCCTGTCTCTGTTTTAGCAATCATTCTAGTCAATAGTAGCTGAATTTGGGGAATCTTTGGTGATTGCTGTGAGCCTGTAAAGTGTGCGACTCTGTCAGGCATTTCTTCCTGCTGACAGATATAATTTCCTTTATATCATGTTACTGTAGTTGTTTTTTCTGATTAATCCCAAGAAGGATTCAATTGGACACCAACGAACTATCCTATAATATCAGCTGTGTTGTTCCTTTTCCTGTAGGACTCTGAAAACCGAGAGCTAGCTATTATTGCCCCGTTAAAATGTGTAGTTCTGGTTCCTTTCTGTGTTGAAATTATGGAAGATCAGAAGCAGCCATCATGCTCGGAGTATCCTAGCAACAAACTAATTTTGTCCATGCATTCTATGTAAAGCATACTCCTGATGCAACCTTCAACCTCCATTTTGGGTAACTTTGACCTGATTCCATGGCTAGCAAATGATAATTTCTCTTTCTTCTAGATCTTGCTGTAGATAAAGGTAAACACCAGTGAATAATTAAAGAGGAAATGCATAAAATTGTCACCAACTCTACAAGTTGACTGTGTTCTTTTCTTTACACAATCCTCTTGGCTCTTTTGTTTAATTTTTGCGACAGAGAAACAAAAGGAGAATATAGGTTACCTACTAGAAGTTGGCATTTATTTACAGATATCACATGAATAGGGGAAGAACATATGGTGAAGGATTGAATTCCAAACTATTCTGGTTGACGAGATGATATTTGTACATAAATGCCCTTTTTTCAGTCATCCGATGATAAGCAACAATGGAACACTCATAATCATCCATCAAATATTACTTACTGGGTTTGTCGCATGCATTGCTTAGCCGAATTCATCACACATGTACATCATTTTATTTCTGCGATACATGGTCTGATGTTATGGATCAAGGGAGTTCAGCAATGTTCGATGGATCATTCTCAGCATGATAATAATATTCGAAAAATTGGTGTTGGTTTCCTAGCTCTGACAGCTTTAGGTAGGTAAAAATGAAGCCTCGTAGAACCTAGTTCATGGCTGAGGTGACCTGCCGTATTTTTTGTTTTGGTAGTACCCATACTGGTATCAAGTTTCCATCCACTCCATCTAGACCGAAGGGTACCCCACAACCCCTGTTTGGGATTTTCCACCCACCATTAATCAATAGCACGGTTCTCGGTTGGGAAGATGGATCACGGAAGCCATCTCTAGGGACCTGCAAGCCATTAAATTCCCGTGGAACCAAGTGCATTCATTCAGTGGAAAGACACAAGATTTGCAGAGTCCAGACGCCTATGCATGCTAATTTCCTCAAATTAGAAGTCCTCATCAATGCTGACAGCCACAAGAAACAAGAACCGAGGCCAGGCCATGTCTTCTTCCCATCTCCACCCCCACTTTCCATGCCTCGAGACTGTGCAAAGTATATGCTTGTCCTTTCTTTTTATTCTCTTCTGAAGGTGGATTGGTTGCAATAAAAGATCGGAGCTGGACTGGTTCCATCAGTTCCACTGGATTTCTGTAAGCGATGCAAATATTAGACCTACCGAGAATTTAATCTTTTGGTTCGAAAAGAAACCATGATTATAAGCGCCGCTACATGCGGTCGGCTTTTTATATTATTAGGAAAAAAAAAAAAAAAAAGAAAGATGCTACTGCTATTGGTGATATCAAAATCGATGCATATATAACTTAATGAACGCAATTTTGAGGCATTGGCTTTCTACGAGCAGTGCAAAAATTAGACTTACCGGGAATTTGACTTTCCGGTTCAGAAAGAAAGTATGATCATAACCGAACCTATCCCGGCGATACCTGCGGTCGGTTGGTTTTCTTATATTAATAGAAAGAGATGCTACCGCTACCACCTGTTGGTGGTCTCAGAACCGACGCATCTATAAATTATAGGACACAATTCTGAGGTTGTTGGGAGGCATCTTTTGGACTATTAGTCTAGTTTATCTCTCTATACTCTGTTCTTACTTCAGTGTTAAGCTGGGTTCTGAATCATTGGACGAGGGACCAGCAAAAGCCTACAAGTAGTTGATTTCTTGCTTCCTTCTAGGTGGAGCCCCCAATTTTGAATGGGACTTGGAGGTGCTTGCTGTGGTATTCCGTCGTAAACTGATCGATAGGAAAGATTTTTACTGAGCACTGGCCGGTTTACTTGTATTCAACTCGATCATACTTTTGCACATAGATTTCAAATCATGATATGGTTCATGACAACGTTGGCAAATTGTTTGCTGTGTCTTGTAACTAAGAAACTTCTATCATTAGGCGGGCATCCAATGACTTCTAGACTGGTGCTTACAAAAAGTGGTACGAGAGAATGGTAAAGTCAACAGGGAGGAGAGAATGGTAGAGCCCATAGGTCCAAGTTTATTGATCAAGTGACAGTAATGTGTTAACATGAATATAGATGTGGGGGGTATTTTTCTCGAGCCAGAAGATGGTTGTGGGGTATTAGAATGCATCAAGTGAATTAAATACCCGATGAAATGATTGTGAGTGGTTTGTTTTTGACTGATATAAGCTTTTCTTTTGATTTTGAGATATACTATGATGATGCAGTTTTTGGCAAAGATGCATCAAGGAATGGGGTGCCAGCCATCAAACTGAAGTCTTGGTGAGGATCTAAATATTGGTACTCTCCAGCTTTCCATGTGATAAAACCTAAATTACCTTCTACCCAGCGAACTTTTTATTCAATTTTACAGTGATACATGCTTGCAGATTTACCTCTCTACATGTTACAAGTGATTCCTCTTGCATGTATATTTTTAAACTATCATGCGATGCCTGACAGGGATCTGAAATAGTTGGTTCAAAATTGTACCTCATGGCTAAGATAATTTTGTGTCAGCAGCTAGTGACTTGGATTCTTGCCCATAAGATATGGGGAAGAGTAGTTTGGGGCCTATTTATCCAGATATATTGATTAGACAACTAATGAGTTAATATGTCCATTTTTGACTGTGTGAAGTGAAAGAGAGAGAGAGAGACTTCATGAATTGTTTGTGAACCACTTGACACAGTCCTATTAGGTTTTTATTGTGATCATCTCTTCTTAAAAAATGAAAAAAAAAATAATAATAATAAGGGAAAGGGAGACTCATCTGTGGAATCACATAGGCCTGGGTACTTCTCTAAATGCTTCCTAGGTTATGAATCTTGAATCTACTTTACTTGATAGAGGAGCAATAATTAGTGTCAAGTTTTCGTACTAAAGCTTTCCTTGATTAGTTGTGTAACCACCATATGATGTATGAATGAGCAGGGGCAGCCTACTAGTTCTCCTTTGTGGGGCCACTAATTGAGCAAAATATGGCTTATGATATTTCTTTTATATGATACTACAAATTTATAGATTATAATTTTAAAAACCTACTTATCTTAATATAAAATTTATTATTTTCTTAAATTAATGCAAATATATAGTAATAATTATAATGAGCAAATCGGTTCCTAAAAAAAGGATAAAGATATAATCAAAATTAAAATTAGACTAAGAATGAAAATCAACCGTTCCAATATTCCACATCATGGAATTATTATTTTCATTGAATATTTTGAATAGAAAATCAGAATTATGATATAATAATTATGTCAGCCGGATCTCAACTAATCAAATATCTTGTCTCTTAAACAAATAAATAAGTTATATCATAACAATGATTATAAATATGTATGTTTAATATCTGATATTTTTAATTTTTAAAATTTTAATATGTGATATTATTTAATATGTTTTTTTTTAATAGTATTAATATTTAGTAACAATGTTAGATTAATTGTTTTTAGTTTTAAGAATTAATAATGAGAATAAACATACAATAATTTATTTAATTAGCTCCAAGATACTATAAATATTAGTAGATGACATTATGATATGGTTGGCTATTTTAAATAGACCATATCAATAGATTATGTCCCATGATCTTATTAGTGTTTGGGCGAACAAAAAAAAAAAAAAGAGGAAAATACAAAGGGTAAAAAGACAAAAAAAGAAAGAATAGCTTATGTTTAGCTTAATAGGACTTGATCATTTAATTTTCAGATTAACCTTGTGCAATTGCTAATTCTAAACACGTCCAATTCATATCCTTTTATTAGAACTAATTATTATGATATGCACATTTCAAAATATCATATGATGCATGGCAAGGATCACAAGCAGTGACTCAGGATTTGTCCCAAAAGAAAAGAAAAGAAAAGAAAATGATGAAGGAGTCTTTTAGATCGAATCTCTGCATCCCCGTTGCTCAATCAAACAAACTAATGATATGAAGACGGAAGTGTGATAAGAGATTTCATCAAGTGAATGAGAGATACTTGATGAAGTGTTGCGAGTAGCTTCATACCTGCTACTCAATCAGGCCTTAGGTCAGTACTTGTTCATTTTCATAAATGCCTCCTAAGCTATGAAATATCTCTCATCTCATCTATACTTGGAAGGAAGAGAGGTGTGACCAAGAGCTATTACCTGGTTCCCTGTTACCATCAAACTTTCCTTGTTTTCCACCGTAATCACCTCAATCCAGTAATCTAATGGTGAAAGCTGACACACCTGAATGTTTGAATTATGTATACTGAATTGCAGTTGGTTCTTGGTATTCCACAAGCTCTGCTCCATAATTGGAGGTTCTTGGTATGGGTGTTGGATGATGTATTTTAAAGTATTTGCAATCAGTGAACTATAATATAATATACAAATAATTGTTCTTCTACTCATCTGAAAAAAAAAAAAAAAAGGATGTCAAATAAAAATAAAATAGTGAAGTTGGTGTGAAAGACATTCCCTTGCATGGGAACTCAAAAAGGGAGTAATAAATCGAGTCATGGGGTGAGATCTCAAGGCCCATCTATCACTGGCCGAGTTAAATTAAGCCACAGGGAGAAAATGGAGTACGTCCAGTAGGTGATGGGTGTGATAATATATGGACGGAAACGGAATGGTTGTTGCCGCCCATGAGAAAATGATAGGAGAGTATATAATTTAGAGAATTAGAGCACGCACATCCAAAGTTATCTATCAAACAACAATAATGTGCTAATATATATAGGCAATTGTGGGGTATTTTTCTCAAGCAAGAACGTGATTGTGGGGTATCTGGCTAAATGAAGTGAACGGGATACCTAACGACATGTTTGCTACTTAGCTGCTTGTCAAATTTAGGTTTGGATTATATCTTTTGAGTAAAATAAAGAGCCTTCTTCTTTCGCTCGCGTTGTTAATTACGTAATATTTTCTTGAAGATCCATATAGGTAGATAAAATATATATATATATATTTTTGTAAGGAAAAGAAATAGGGAGGATTACATCTATCCTAGCAGGTCCCCATCTTACCAGGTAATGTTCAATTCGAGACGTTCAAATTTTCGCAGTCCCTCCTCACTAAATGATGAGTATGTCAATCTGACACCACTAAAATGCCGGCCAGTAGAACGAAAATAAAGAAGAAGATCATGATCTTTCATTCACATCAACTATCATAGATCCTACAAAAAAAATTAAAATATTTTAAAATTTATATCAAATTTGATTCGATGATTGATGTTATTAAAATAATAATAATATTTATCCGATCGACGGATCTACCAAACTTGGTGCGCTTCAGATTTTTCTTCATTTTTTTTCTTTTTCTAAGAAATGTGGTGAGAATGTCATCGTTGATGAACTCCAATCCGAAAGAAACTCCCCACAGCAGTTGAAGTCCTCTCCTTGTAATTCATCACGTTGTGACAAGCGAAACATGGTATCTAAATGATTTCATATCGACACCATGCGTGGAATAAAATATAATAGATTCGATGTTGGGATTAAACGTATTCGAGAAGCGGGTGATTTGAAATGAATTATCAAAATCGAATCATGGACAAGAATTTTGTTGGCGCCCACACGGCCACCAACCACCCACCAGGGGATGAATCAAAACCAGGAAGAAGGAATGAAGTACGCCAAAAGTTGGTAACGGATGGATATGGCCTTGGCCGGCGTGTTGGGGTGGTGACGGAGGGAGGGATCGCGTCCAAGGGAAAGAAGAGGGGAAAGAGAGTCGTCGTCCACATCTCTCAAAGTCCATTGGAGCCTGACGCGTTGCCACGTGTGAACTCTCTCTCTCTCTCTCTTTCTCTCTCTCTCCACTGACTCATAAAACCCAATGGCCCCATGAACACCTGGCTGGGTCGAATTGGGTCCACCATACTCGAACATCATCTGGAGCTCCTAATGATGAGTCACAGCACCCTCCTCGATGCCCATGGTTGTCAACTTATTTCCTTTATTGGGTGGGGCATGAAACAGGATTTATAGCACCAGGAATACTTGATCACCATCTTATGTCTTTATAAAACCACCAAGATAACCGTAAACCTGGAGTGTTTATTTTCATTTCTTCATCAAGTTTTTTTTTTTTTTTTCAAGAGTTTAGTGAACCACTCTTGGATGCTAGATTCTTATAAACTAAATCCTTGTAGAAATAATTATTTCATTTTTTTTATTTCATTGACTAGAATTTTTATAGTAATTTTTAACGAAAGATGATTTTGCCTAGAAACATTCCACGGTCGCCGATAGAATAAGTCAGATCCGGTGGACTCACCGCTCTGATGAGACGATAATGTTGACTTGCTTGCTCTTCTTTTGAGTGATCTTGAGTATCCAAATACTTTCTTAACGACTTGACAATGATAACCATTATTAATTATAAAAATAGCACAACCATAAGTTATATATACACTTTCATTTGGGTTAAAATTTCTAAAATAGCTCTAAGGTTATCTTATTCACCCAAAAAAATATCTAAATAAAAGAAAGTCTCGGTCCAGTGATCAAGTTTTTGATGGGACAAACTCACGATTGGAAAGAGATGGTAAACTATAAAACAGGAAATCCTAAGAAAATAACTCCTATTAATTTTGGCCATGCTGTACAAAATGAGAATCTACTAGTAGTTGCTTTGCATATTAATGTTGAGGTAAACTCCCTACCCTCGAAATTCCAAGGATGCCCAGGGGAAATGAAGGCACAAGTGACCATCATCCATCTCCAGGACGAAGCAAAGCCATGTTCCAATCTTCCTTGATGCCACTGGCCCTCGGTATTGGTCCTCTAGCTCTCAAAATATTTATATATAGAGCATTTGCTCAAATAAAATATCAACCAAATATCTACAAAAATAAAAAAAATTACCAGAGTTGCTATCAGAGTTTTTGATGAAACAACATCAGTTACATGCTATTTCAATGAAATGCCTCATCCAAAGTTTATCCCTGGAAGATCCTTGACCCCAGAAAAAAATAAAATTCCAAGACAGCATATTATCAAGCAACCAAAGACTAAAAACCAAAGGTAGAGCCTCGACATGGACCCTCTATCCAATTCATATTCATTCTAGCAAAGCTTCGGCTTAAACCCTCTACCCAATTCATGTTCATCTTGGCAGAGTTTCGATCTGTACCTCTGCTCAATTCATATTCATCCAAATAGAGTCTCGGTCTAGACCCTCTATCCAATTGATATTCATTCTAGTAGAACCTCTGCTTGGACCCTCTTCCAATTCATATTCATTCTGGCAGAACTTTGGCCTAGACCCTCTGTCCAATTAATATTCATTTTGGCAGACCCTCATCTAATAGATCTTCATCCTGGTTGACCCTCAACCTTGGCCTGGTTGACCCTCAGCCTAAATGATCCTCAACCTGGTCAACCTCTAGTCTCTTTAAAGGCCCACCTTGCCTCCAACAATTGTATCAATGCACCAATAAGGGCAGATTTGGTAAGATCGCTGACATGGAGTCCCCTTCGGATCCAGTTGGCAACCATGCTGGCAGGTATCGCCATGTCAGTCCCCCTCTTCGAGCTCCTTCACCGGGCAGCTCCCTTGAGGTCGATCCCACCTCGGCGAAGTCCAGCTCCCTCTCTTCGAGCTCCTTCGCTGGGTGGCTCCCTCGAGGTCGAGCCCACCTCGGTCGAAGTCAAGCTCCCTCTCTTCGAGCTCCTTCGCTGGGCGGCTCCCTCGAGGTCGAGCCCACCTCGGTCGAAGTTCAGCTCCCACTCTTCGAGCTCCTTCGCCGGGCGACTCCCTCGAGGTCGAGCCCACTTCGATCAAAGTCAAGTTCCCTCTTTTCGAGCTCCTTCACCGGGTGGCTCCCTCGAGGTCGAGCTCCCTCTCTTCGAGCTCCTTCGCCGGGTGGCTCTCTCAAGGTCGAGCCCACTTCGGTCGAAGTCGAGCTCCCTCTCTTCAAGCTCCTTCACTGGGCGGCTCCCTCAAGGTCGAGCCCACCTCGACCGAAGTCGAGCTCCCTCTTTTCGAGCTGCCTTACCGGACGACTCTCCCGAGGTCGAGCCCACCTTGGCCGAAGTCAAGTTCCCTCTCCTCAAGCCAAGCGCTCTTTAGTGGAGAGGTATGTTGGCCCGAAGCTATCCCAATGGCCAAGATCCACCGTGCCTTAAAAAATCCTAAAGCAGAGAGAAGGGGACACCACTACATCCCTTAGATAGTGGCACGCTGCCCAAGGCCTATGAAGGAGAAGTGCACCAGCCTACAGAGGGGCGCCTCCGCAGGGTGCCAAGATCTCTTCCATCGTTATTTACACTGGATAGGAAAGGGCACTCCAATCAAAGCACTGCACTCCCCAGCCGATCGTTTACACTGCCCGAAAGAAGAAAGCCATGCCAGGGGATTCAAACCTGGGAGTGGCTACCCCCGGATCAAGGTTCTGCCAAATTTTTCAAAGTATGGCGATCAGTCAGGAAGTCAGAATCCATGACGTAACTCCCTACCATGAGGAAGGGGGCGCCGGGGCATGACCCACGGGGTGCTGCCGGTCGTTGACCTTCGAGCACCCCTAGAAGGGGGAGAACCCGAGGTGGGTAGCAAAGAGGATCCATGGTCTAAAAGGAAATCCTATGGGCCATCGAACAAGGTAAGCAAAAGCAAGCAGAGGGAGAGTTGGCGAGAGAGAGCATTCTGAGGCTACAGGAGAACTCACCAGAAGAGTCTCAATGAACACAGCCGCCACAACTCAAGCCCTCCTCTTCCACTGTTGTTCCCACTCTACTCTTTCCTTTGAAAACAAAATCTCCTTCAAGCATGGAGATCTGACAGGGATCCATCGAGGAGGATCTGTTTTCCTGGATCCCCACTAACTTGATCATAGGAGTGCCCCCACCGGGAACCCCGGCCCGGGTCTCTTCTTTTTTGCAGGTCCAAGTATGCACACTGAATTCTGGGTAACGTGACTGACTCTAGCATCACGCTCGAGCTACAGGCCATGGCGGTATAGGCAGCAATAGATTGGCGTGCCAGGTAGGGGACAGGACATGGTCTGATTCAAGACAACCCCCTTGCAAACAACTCCGCCTGAAACATGGTGGTGATGCATGCACGGGAGGTCTCCACCAGCTATGCGGGAGACCCTCCTTCTCACGGGGTCCCACATAGCCCAGAGAGGGAACCCCCCGCTCCACCACAACTGCCTCTGACGGATGTCCAGCTAGCCATGCTTGCCCAGCAGATGCAGGTTCTGTCTGTGATAGTGCGACAATTACAGCACCAGAACTGATCCCTAGCCACCTAATAGCAGTTAGGGACCCCTATGACCTGAGCCACCTTACCCCGCGATAGCTTGCACTCCTTCCAAGGAAGGTCATCGCGGGCCACGACTGACCCCTGAAAAAGCCACCAAACCTCGATAAAGAGACAGTGGCTGGTCAGTTGACCGGGAGAGTCGGTCTTCGGCCTTCGAGTGTGCTGCTGTTAAGCACTGCTGAAGCCATCGAGGCAAGGCTCTCCATCATGACCCCCCTCAGCTGTCATCTTCATCTCCTCCAATGGCCTCGGTGGAAGGTTTCATCGACGGGGCCATCATGTGCATGGCCGAAAAGCGCCTGGAGGAACAAGAGCATAAGCTGGCGAAACTATTCCGCCAGTTTGCAAACATGCAGGGCTCCTCCAGTGAGCCAGTGGGCCATGATGCCCATCCCCCATTCTTCCAAGAAATCCAAGAGGAGCCGATCCCAAGTCGGTTCCGTATATCCCAGGTGGATCTCTATGATGGGACCATCGACCTCCTGGACCACCTGGAGAGCTACAAAGCTCTCATGAGAGTCCAGGGGATGATCGACGCCCTTCTCTGCATCGCCTTTTCAGCCACTCTTTAGAAGGTTGCTCGAGTCTGGTTTACCCATCTCGAGCCTGAAAGTATCAACTCCTTTAAATAGCTAGAAAGGAGATTTGTGGCCCACTTCAAAGCCTATCCAAAGGTGCCACGAGTGATAGACAATCTTTTCTCCATCAGGCAACAAGACCATGAGTCTTTGCAGGACTATGTGACCCGTTTCAAAGTTGCCGCACTGGAGATATACAACCTGGATGAGCCCATCGTCATGCTGGCATTGAAAAGAGGGCTCAGGACCTCCTGCCTGACCTATTCCCTGGACAAGAAGCCATCGAAGATGTACTCCGACCTCCTCCTCTACATCCACAAGTATATCCGTGTCGAGGAGGCGGACCACACGAGGAGAGAGTTGGACGGGAAGCCACTGAAGAAGCAGCCTCCAGGAGAGGCATCCGGGATACGGAGGTCTGAGCCGATCCCAAACTTCCGACCAGGGCCGAAGCTGAAGAACGACCCCATCCCAGAAGAAAGATACACTCCTTTCCTCGTCTCGAGGTCAAAAATGCTATGAAGATTGAAGGCGAGCGCTACTTATGTTGCCCTCCCCAGCTAAGGCCATCCAACGATCGTAACAAGACAAAGTACTGTCAGTTTTACCATGACCATGACACCGAGGAATGCCGCCACCTCAAAAGAAAGATCGAAGATCTAATAAGGAGGGGCTACCTCAAAAAATTCGTAGGGGGCAAGACCTCGGCATAACCTCAAGCACTTATAGCTCTTCCTCCTGTCTCTCCAGTCGACAACCGATCCACCGAGAAGCTTGTGGGTATGATATGATGGGGAATAGAGCACGCTTCTAAAAGGGGTCGGGAGGGGGAGAGATCAGAAAATGTACTCCCCTTTATGAGGGAGGAGGGATATGGGAACCAAAATATAAATAATGGTACCATGGTTGTCGAGATGATGATTGCTAGGTATCCTGTAAAGTGGATTATGGTCGATTGTGAAAGTTCGGTTGATGTCCTTTTTTACAATGCCTTCTCTAGGATGAATTTATCCTCCGCTTGACTAAAACCAGTGCACACCCCCCTTGTCGATTTTACTGGAGACTCCATAGGGGTTGAAGGAGAGATCACTCTCCCTGTTACTGTCGGATCACCATCTTGGCAGAGCATTATCATGATGACCTTCATGGTTGTTAGGCTCCCTTTGGTCTACAACGTGATCCTTGGCCGCCTCGGACTCAATTTGCTTGACGCGGTCATTTTCACCAAGTGGCTGCTGGTGCAGTTTCCCACTCTTTATGGAATAGGAGAGATAAGGGGGGCACCTTAGCCGATCCAACACTGTTTGCAAGCTGTCCCCGGAGTCAAAAGTGCCGAGGAGAATCCCAGTGTGATGACCTCGACTAGAGGGTGCAGGACCCCAGGGGTGGCCCAGTTGAGCGTCTGTTGACGTACCCCCTCGGCACAGACCCATCGAAGATGGTGTAGATTAGGGCCCAGCTGCAAGAAGAAGAGCGGACTCGCCTATTGAGTTTCTTTCGGGCGAATGAGGACGTGTTCGCCTAGACTGCGATAGACATGCCAGGGATTCTGCCCGACATCATTACTCACAAGTTGAACTCGATCCGAACTGCCACCCGATCCAGCAGAAGAAGAGGTGCTTTCCCTCGAAGAGGCAATGGGCAGTCAACGAGGAGGTGGAGAAGCTCCTCACGATGGGGATCGTTCGTGAAGTGCAGTATCTTAGCTGGTTGGCGAATATAGTTATGGTCAAGAAAAGCAATGGAAAGTGGAGGATCTGCATAGATTACACCGACCTCAACCGAGCCTGCCCAAAGAATAGTTTTCCCCTTCCGAAGATCGATCAACTGGTTGATGCCACCTCAGGGCATCGCTTGCTCTCCTTTATGGATGCATTCTCCAGGTACAATCAAATCCGGATGCACCCAGAGGATGAGGAGCACCTTGCCTTCATCATGGACCAGGGGATGTACTGCTATCAGATGATGCCATTTGGCCTGAAGAATGATGGTGCCATGTACCAACGGCTAGTCAACAAAGTCTTCAAGGATCAGATCGATCGTAACAAGCAAGTTTATGCGGACGACATGCTCGTTATGAGCAAGCCAAGGTCAGACCACATCACGAACTTGGCGGAGGCCTTCCAGAACCTTCGCCTACATCAGATGAAGCTGAATCCGGTGAAGCCAACCCTGGGTTTCATGGTCACTCAGAGGGAGATCGAAGCCAATCATGAAAGGTTCAAGCAATTATCGACATAGAGCATCCCACCTCGAAGAAGCAAGTCCAGCACCTCACAAACCAGATCGCAGTCCTGAGTCGGTTCATCTCACGATCTGCTGACCACTGCCTACCTTTCTTCAAGGTGCTGTGCAAGGTGCATGACTTCACCTAGACAAAGGAGTGTCAGGAAGCCTTCGAGGAGCTGAAGAAGTTCCTAGCATCACCATCGCTGCTCTCCAGGCCGAAGGATGGAAAGGAGCTCCTGCTATACTTGGCGATTACCCCAGGAGCCATCAGTTCGGTCCTTGTTCGCACAGATGGAGACAAAACTCAGAGACCGGTGTATTATGCTAGCAAGTTCCTCTGAGATGTAGAGATCAGGTAGACCCACTTCGAGAAACTAATATTTATACTCATAATATCTGCTCAGCGCCTCAGGCCGTATTTTCAAGCACACCCAATCATGATCCTAATGGACCAATTGCTGAGACCCATACTCAGCCACCCTGATACGTCCGAGCATCTGGCTAAGTAGGCTCTAAAGCTCTGTGAGTTTGACATCGCCTACCGACCGAGGTCATCTTAGAAGGCACAGGTGTTGGTCAATTTTCTGGTTGAGTGTGCAGGCATAGGCGAGGAGCTAGAGGAGACCCTCTCGGAGTGCCGAATGAAGCCCGAAGCCAAGGAAGAGGTCTGGGTCCTCCACATGGACGGCACATCCAACTTGGGAGGGAGCAGAGCAGGCCTCATTCTTTCCAATGGTGATGGGGTTGTAGCCGAGTGCGCACTCCGCTTCCAGTTCACGGCCACCAATAACTAGGCGGAGTACGAGGCACTCCTCACAAGATTGAGAGTCTTCCATGAATTGGGTGTACCCAACCTGAAGGTCTTCACCGACTCTTAGCTGGTGGCTGGACAGGTCGCAAGAAAACTCGAGGCCCGAGACCCTCAAATGTCAGAGTACTTGGAGCAGGTACGTTTGAACATAGCGATATTCCGGTGCTTCAACATCTCCCATATTCCTCATGAGGAGAACGCTCACGACGATGCCCTCTCCAGACTTGCGACCCTACCGGACTCATCGCTGGGGCGTGCCTACGTCGAGTACCTCTAGGCTCCAAGTTACGAGGCTTCTAGGAAAGTCCAACAAGTCACCCCAAAACTTAGTTGGATGGACTGGTATATCAGATACATCACCGACGGCACCCTACCCGAAGACCGCACAAAGGCTGACCTCGTCAAGAAGAAAGCTGCGCACTTTGTGCTGATGGACGGGCAACTCTATCGCAGGTCATACTCTTATCCACTTCTGAAGTGTTTGAGACCCTCAGAGGCGGCCTTTGTACTCCAAGAGATACACGATAACCTTTATGGAAATCATATGAGGGGCAGGACATTAGCATACAAAGCCCTCCTCCAAGAGTACTACTGGGAGACTATGAGGGAGGATGCACCGACTTCGTGAAGAAGTGTGACCACTACCAGCGCCACACCTGCATACAGCGTCAACCAGCCATGCCACTCTCCCAGCTCTCCGCCCCCTAGCCGTTTGCTCGGTGGGGGATGGACATCCTTGGTCCCTTTCCCCCCATAACTGGGTAGCACAGGTTCCTGATAGTAGCCATCGACTACTTCACCAAGGGGTAGAGGCGAGTCGCTAGCACAGATTATTGAAGCCAAGGTCAACCAATTCTTCTGGAAGTCGATCATTTGTCACTTCGGACTCCCCCACACAATCATCACTGACAACGAACGACAGTTTGACAATCGAGAGTTCGAAGAGTTCTGCGCCAGCCTCAATACTCATCATCGCTTCACCTCGGTGGCCCACCCTCAGACCAACGGAGAGGCCGAGGTGACCAACCGGACCATCCTCGAGGGGCTCCAAGCCAGGCTAGATCAGGACAAAGGTAGGTGGGCCGAAGAACTCTCTAGTATTTTCTGGGCCTACCACACAATGTCCTGAACGGCCATAAATGAGATGCCCTTCAACCTCGTCTTCGATGCCGAAGCCATAGTCTCGGTGGAACTGGGTCAGCCCACGTTACGGGCAAAATAATATGATGATGCTGAAAACCCAGCTCGCCTTCTACTCAACTTGGATCTCCTTGAAGAAACAAGGGATAAGGCTCGACTCCGGATGGCGGCCTATGACAGCGGGTGGTTCAGTACTACAACTCTCGGGTAAGGCCAAAGACCTTCCACTTGGGTGATTTGGAACAACGGTGGGCCAAAGCCTCTTAACCTCAGGAATGCGGCAAGCTCTCCCTGAACAGGGAAGGCCCTTATAGAGTAATCGAAGCCCTTCCCCATGGAGCCTACTATCTCCAGAACTGGATGGCACCCGGTTCCTACGAACTTGGAATGCCAATAATTTAAGGATGTACTACCAATGATGTAAGGCTTCCTCTCATTAACAAAAGAATTTCTTTCGGTGCAAAATTATCTTTGCCTTGCAGGAATATTGCTGCCCAATACTAGGTCTCGCGGCCAAAGCCGGCAAACTCCAAAAGCCCCGCACCTTGAAGCTGGAAAACTCTAGAAGCCCCGCACCTCGAAGCCAGGAAACTCCAGAAGCCCTGTACTTCGAAGCCGGGAAATGCTAGAAGCCCCACACCTCGAAGCTGGGAAACTCCTAAAGCCCCGCACCTCGAAGCTGGAAAACTCCAGAAGCCCCGCACTCTATCTGCTCGAGTCCCAGTTCGGTGGAGACGTCTTCAAGATTTTTCATGCTTAGCTCCCCAGCTCGGTGGTGTCCCGGGTGCCCGGAGATGGTCTCTCTCTAGGCCACTCAAGCCTCCTCGAGCCATTCACCAGCCCCCGGCTTGGCCAGGAAGAACCCGGAATATGCAACCAGCTCTGAGAAAGCACGCAAAGTCCTGCAATCAGGCTTCCGGCATAGTGAAGGTAACTTGTGAAGTCCCTGACTTCTCTTCATGGCTGCCTATTGCACCTGGAACTCTGCCAAGAAGGGCTGAAAGCCTGGTATCTTGAGATAAAACACCATAGCAGGAATATGCATATAGGCAATTACAAAAGAGAAATCGAGGAAACTAAAAGTACGAGAATGCAAAGTTCGATGAAAAGAAATAAAGTTTCATTGAAACTGGAAAGGAGAACTATATCATCAAGGGACCCTCGACAGGCTGGGCGATCTTGAAATAAAAGGAAAATACAAGGAGCAAAAAAGAAAACTAAAGGAGGTCCTTATCCTAAAGGCTATTGCTCCGCCGACTCCTTCCCGAGATGACAGTTGGACGTGCTGGCATCTTCTTGGACCTCCACCGGAGGGGCTGCTTCCATACCGGCTGCAGACTCTGCCACCTCCACTTTGGTCACGGCCTCCTCTGAACCCCCGCTTGGATCTTCTGGAAGAGCAAGCTCGTCCAGCTTTAGCTTCGGGAGGAGTTGGGTCACCCGAGACTCGTAGAACCAGTAGCCCTTGATGAATGAGTCCGTGGTTGCCTCCCGGACTTCATCAGCATATTCCGTTGAGGCCTTGAACTTGGGCACTGCCTCGGTGGACTCCTTCTTGGTGGCCTCCTTCTTGGTGGCCTCCATCAAGGATACCGCCCTAGTGGCCTTCTCCTTAGCCGCCAATGCTCGACCTGCGCCTCCTCCAGTTGGGCTCGAAGGGCCTGAGATCGCTCCTTCGCTCAGGCCATCTCGGCTTTAAGCTCCTCAGCCCGACATTTGGCCCAATCTTTCTCTCGAGCCAGGGATTCTTCGAGGTCCCTAATCCACCTCTCAACACCGGCCACCTCAGCATAGAGGGCTTTGTTCTTCTTTGTTGGCTCCACCCAGTGATTTTGATGAATAACAAAACATTGAGTACATATTGTATTCTAATGAGGATTTCAAGTTGTAAGTTTTCAGGAAGAAAGCACCTCAAAATTCTAAAAACTTATGGTGTATGGCACGTAATTGCACGGAGCAATTTTCACATATCCGGGCATCCACTTCATTGAAAAAGGGCTTATAATTACTTAACTATTATGTGTTTATGCATTCATGAAGTTTATTTTTGATTTCGAGGCTTTTACACTTGAATCTGGATGTTTTCAGTCTCAAGTATCAACACCTGGACAGTCAAGTGTCGACACTTCAGCATTTGGCACGGACAAAAATCCTTGGTACGCCAAGTGTCGACACCTATATTCAAGTGTCGACACCAAGTGTCGACACTTAGGTTCTAAGTGTCGACTCAAGGCCTGAGAATTTTGAAAATACAGAACTTTGTTGGTTCAAGGATTTTTGTGTCAAGTGTCGACACCTGTGCATCAAGTGTCGACACTTGAATGTTCAAGTGTCGACTCCCAGAAATCAAGTGTCGATACCTGACAGCCAAGTGTCGACACTTGCAGCCTGACAGCTCTAACGGATCTATTTTTCTGGCTTGCAGAAACTGGTTTTCAAGCTTCAAATGGCTATTTCCAATGCTCCAACGGTCACAAACCATTTTTAGAAGGTTTTTGGTGTATTTAATCTCCACCAACCTCATTTTAAAAGAAGAGATGTGAAGAGATGTGAAGAGAAGTGAAGAAAAGAAAAGAAAAGAAGAGAGAAGTCTATTCAAGAGCATTCAAGTCCACTCAAAAGCCAAAAAGCCAATATTCTCTCCAAACTTCAAATCAAAAAGCCTCTTCTAGCTTGATTCCACTGAAAAAGCCTACTAGCACAACTTTACTACATTCCAAAAGGAGGCAACTTGAAGAAGAGTGAAGTCAAAGCATCCTTTGGGCTTCAAAGATTTCAATCTACTCTTGAAGAGAGTTTGTTGTAGCTTTTAAATTTTATATCTGTTTTATTGTGCTTTAACCTTGCTTTCAAGGGTGTCTTGAAAGAGGTTATTGTGGTTTGTTGGTGAGCCAAAGTGTTAAAACCAACTAGGGTTAACTTGTGAGCTCGAAGACAAAACAAGTATTTAGGTTTGTTGGTGAGCCTAGGTAATAAAACCAACTTAGGTTTTGACTTGTGAGCCTTGTGAAAAACAAGTCAACTGTAATCTGGTGTGGATTATAGTGGAATTCTCAATGGTGGCTTGGGGAGTGGATGTAGGTGCTAGGTTTGCACCGAACCACTACAAACCTTGTGTTTGTGTGTGATTGCTCTTTTCCTCTCGTATTCTTTATTTAATTGCTATCATCTTGCATCTAATTTATTATTGCTCACAAGCACCACTAGACCTTCACTTTATTGTGTTAAATTTTTAAAGACCCAATTCACCCCCCCTCTTGGGCTCCATTTCTGGGCAACAAGTGGTATCAGAGCTTCGGTACTCTCTTGTAGGTCCAAGGATCTTGAGTAAAAGATCATGGCAGCCCCAATAGGTATGGGTATTGTTGAAGGTCAAGCTTCAAACCGACCCCCACTTTTTAATGGCACAAATTACACATACTAGAAGACACGCATGCGCATATTTATACAAGCTCTTGATTATAATTTGTGGAGAACAATAGTAAAAGGTTCTCATCAGCCTACAATGATGATTAATGGCATTCTCACCCCTAAAATTGAAGATGATTGGGATGAGAATGACATTAAGCAAATTGAGCTTAATGCTAAGGCAATGAACTTTTTATTTTGCTCTCTTGATCCTAGTGAGTTTAATAGAATATCAAACTGTCTCTCCGCAAAGGAGATTTGGGATACACTTGAGGTTATCCATGAGGGTACATACCAAGTGAAGACCACCAAGGTTAACATGCTAATTCACACATATGAAATGTTTAAAATGGAACCTACTGAGTCTATTAGTGAAATGTATACTAGGTTCACAAACATTGTGAATGGCATGAGAAGTTTAGAAAAAATAATTTCTAACGGTGAACTTATGAATAAACTTCTCAGGTCTCTACCAGCTTCATGGGATGCAAAGGTCACTGCAATTGAAGAAGCAAAAGATGTCAACACTCTCCCGGTGGAACAACTGTTGGGTTCCCTGATAACATATGAACTATCCCTCAAACAGAAGAACAGAGAGGTGGATAAAAAGAAAAAGACAATAGCATTCAAATCTACTACCAGAGAAGACTCAAGCGAAGACTCTGAAGAGGATGACGAAGAAGATGAAACAGCTATGTTAGCAAGGAAATTCAGAAGGTTTATGAGGAAAAAGAAATTCAATTACAAAAAGAAACATTTGAAAGGTGAGCCGAATAAAGAAAAAGATAAGGAAAAGAAGGAGGAGCAGCCCACATGTTTTGAGTGCAAGAAGCCAGGGCATTTCAAGGTAGACTGTCCCTTACTAAAGAAAAGCAGAAGAAAGCTAAGAAAGAAGGCTATGATGGCAACCTGGAGTGAAAGTGAAGACTCCAGCTCTGAGGAAGATCAACAGGAAGTAGCAAATTTCTGTCTAATGGCCGATCAAGAAGAGGTAAGCTCTGAAACTGAAAATGAAATATCTTTTGATGAGCTTCATGAAATTTTTGATGAACTAGTCATAGAATTTCAAAAATTAAAGTCAAAACATAAAGACTTAAAAAAGCAAAATCAGGAACTAGCTAAAACAAACAACAACCTTACAAATGAAAATGAACACCTTATAATACAAAACAAAAATTTAAATGATAAGATTATGGCTCTTGAAAATGAAAAGAATATATTTGAAAAGAAAAGTAACTTACTTTCAAATAAAAAATTGTCAAGACAAAACGAAGAAATTTTAATGGAAAACAAAAGATATAAGGAGGAAATCGATAAACTAAAGCCTTTTGTTGAAAAATTTATTTACAGTTCTGAAAAGTTAAATTTACTGTTAAATAACCAAAGAGCAGTATTTGACAAAGCTGGATTAGGATTCAGAACTCACAAAAAACAGAAACTCTTTAAAAATTTCTTTGTGCCTGCATCTTCATCAATTACATCTATACTTGTGGTGTTGAAGGACATAAATCTTATATGTGCAATAAAAGAAAGTTAAGGAACACTAAGAAAGTTTGGGTTCCAAAAGGAACCAATGCCACTAACCAAAAAGGACCCAAGATGGCTTGGGTACCTAAAGTCTCCACTTGATCTTTATTGCAGGTATGCCTTGCAACCAACAAGAAAAGAATGTGGTACCTTGATAGCGGTTGCTCAAGGCATATGACAGGAGATATGGAGCATTCTCATCACTTACATATCAAAATGGTGGCAATGTAACTTTTGGTGATAATGGAAAGGGCAAGATCATCGGTATTGGTAAAATCCATATCACCCCTACCTCTTATATTGATAATGTTTTATATGTTGATGGATTAAAACATAACTTGCTTAGCATTAGTCAATTCTGTGACAAAAATTTTAAAGTTATTTTTGAATCTTCTTTGTGCATTGTTTCTAGTCTAGATGACAATGGCATTAAGTTCATCGGTCACAGGCATGGCAATATTTATATGGTTGATCTTGATGATCTCCCTATTCAGAAAGGTCAATGTCTAGTGGCAATGGAAGCCAAGATTGATGAAACTAGTTGGCTTTGGCATCGTAGACTAGGACATGCAAGCATGCATTTAATTTCAAAACTTAGCAAAAAGAATTTAGTAAAAGATTTGCCTAAACTCAATTTTGAAAAAGATAAGATTTGCAGTGCATGTCAACTTGGAAAAAAAATAAAATCTTCTTTCAAACCTAAAGGAGTAATCTCTACATCTAGACCTTTGGAATTGCTTCATATGGACCTCTTTGGGCCTACTAGAATATCTAGTTTGGGAGGTAAGAAGTATGGTCTAGTCATTGTAGATGATTTCTCACGTTTTACTTGGGTCATGTTTTTAGCACATAAAGATGAAACATTTTCTGAATTTATTAGATTTCACAAAAGAGTCTTAAATGAAAAAGGTGTTTCAGTAATTTCTTTAAGAAGTGATCATGGAACTGAATTTGAAAATGCCGATTTTAATAAATTCTGTATTGAAAATGGAATCCATCACAATTTTTCTGCACCTAGGATACCTCAACAAAATGGGGTAGTAGAAAGAAAAATAGAACTCTTGAAGAAATGGCACGCACCATGCTTTGTGAAAATGATTTACCTAGATACTTTTGGGCGGAAGCCATAAATACTGCATGCTATATTTTAAATCGAGTTTTAATTCGACCGATTTTAAAGAAAACCCCTTATGAGCTTTGGAAGGGTAGAAAACCTTCAATCCATTATTTTCATATTTTTGGATGCCGTTGTTTCATCTTAAACAATGGTAAAGATAATCTAAATAAATTTGATGCCAAATCAGATGAGGGAGTCTTTCTAGGCTACTCCACATCTAGTAAGGCATACAGGGTCTTCAACAGATGGACACTTGTTGTTGAAGAATCCATTCATGTAGTATTTGATGAAACTAACCAAAAATCTTTAAGAAAAGAAGATGTACTTTTTGATGAATCAGGTAACAAGAAAACTGAAGAAATAAACAACAATGAAGGACTTACCAAGGAACAGAATGATGATCAAAACACTGATGGAGATCAAGCACAAGGTGATGAAGATACATCAACTGTTGATCCTTTACCAAAAGAATGGAGGTATGCTCATGGACACCCAAAAGAACTAATTATAGGTGATCCATCTAAAGGTGTAAGTACTCGATCATCTCTTAAAATATCTGTGATTACTTAGCTTTTGTGTCTCAAATTGAACCTAAAACTATTGAGGAAGCTGAATGTGATAGTAATTGGATAAATGCTATGCAAGATGAACTTAATCAATTTAAAAGGAATAATGTTGGACACTGGTAGATAGGCCTTCAAACACATTAATTATTGGTACAAAATGGGTTTTTCGAAATAAACTTGATGAAAATGGAATAGTAATTAGAAATAAAGCTAGACTAGTTGCCAAAGGATACAATCAGGAGGAAGGGATAGATTTTGATGAAACCTTTGCTCCTGTGGCTAGACTTGAGGCAATTATGCTATTATTGGCTTTTTCCTGTTTCATGAACTTTAAACTGTATCAGATGGATGTTAAAAGTGCTTTTTTAAATGGATTAATTGAATAAGAAGTTTATGTTGAACAACCTCCTGGTTTTAAAAATTTTGAATTTCTAAATTATATTTATAAACTTCATAAAGCTTTATATGGATTAAAACAAGCTCCAAGAGCTTGGTATGAACGTTTAAGCTCCTTTTTGCTGAAAAATAATTTTATTAGAGGTAATGTAGATAAAACATTGTTTTTAAAGAAAAAGAATGATGATCTCTTAGTAGTACAAATCTATGTTGATGATATAATATTTGGTGCTACTAATGAATCTCTTTGTCAAGATTTTGCAAATCTAATGCAGGGTGAGTTCGAGATGAGCATGATGGGAGAACTGAATTTCTTCCTCGGACTCCAGATAAGGCAAACCAAAGAGGGGATCTTCATCAACCTAACAAAATACACAAGAGAAATACTCAAGAAGTTTAGGATGGAGAACACTAAGCCATTAGGTATCCCTATGAGCTCCACATGTAGACTTGACAAGGATGAATCAGGTAAGTCAATAGACAAAAAATTATATCATGGCATGATTGGTTCATTGTTATATCTTACTGCTAGTAGGCCAGATATCATGTTTAGTATCTGTATGTGTGCTAGATATCAGTCCAATCCTAAAGAGTCTCATCTTTTGGCTGTTAAACGCATACTTAGATATCTATCTAGCACAATTGGAATTGGTTTATGGTACTCTAGAGAATCTTCATTTGATTTAATTGCTTATTCTGATGCTGATTTTGCTGGGTGTAAACTTGATCGTAAAAGTACTAGTGGAACCTGTCAGTTTCTTGGAGTAAATTTGATCTCCTGGAGTAGCAAGAAACAAAACTCAGTTGCTCTATCTACGGCAGAAGCCGAATATATAGCAGCTGGGATCTATTGTGCTCAAATCCTCTGAATCAAACAACAACTCGAAGATTTTGGCATTAAACTAACAAAGACATTCATAAGATGTGACAATACTAGTGCAATCAACCTATCTAAAAATCCTGTGCAACATTCAAGAAGTAAACACATTGAAATAAGACATCATTTCATAAGAGATCATGTACAAAATTCTAATGTAATTCTTGATTTTGTTTGTACTAATGATCAGTTAGCTGATGTGTTTACAAAGCCTTTGAGTGAGGATAGGTTCTGTTTGATTAGAAGAGAGTTAGGTGTCATTGATCCATTCTCCTAGGACTCTCATAGTATCATTTTACCTAAGTCCTAAAGCTCAAAACCTATTGTTTAAAACCCCAAGAATTTTGTCAAAATTTTTCCTATTTTTTTTCGGAATTTCTCGAATTTTCTTGGCCAAGTGTCGACACTTGGAAAGTGTCAAGTGTCGACACCTGACCAAGTGTCGACACTTGACAAATCCGAAGTGCCGACACTTGCGAATCTGAACTGTTTTAAACGGATCAAACAAAGATTTTTTTTAAAAAATTTTCTTTCCCCAAATTTCTTGGAACAGTGGTCCCCCCTGTCCAAATATGTCCTTTCACCCCTCAATCCTTCACAAATCAGGTATTTTCCCTCTCTAATTTCGTTTTTATTTTTCTATGTTTTTAATCTTATTGTTTTCAAACCAAACGATCGTGTTTTAGGTTTTTCGAACATTTTTCTTGAATCTAGCCGGATTTCTGCATGTTTTAGTAAATTTCTAAAACTCCATTTGAGGGAATCATGTTTTAGATTTGTTTTTCTCGGATTTCCCTTATCTTTTGGGCATTATTCAACCCTTTTTCACAAAAATCACTGTTTCATCAATTTTGGGCAAAATAAAATGGGTTTTCATCTAATTTAAGCGTACTAAATCCTTTTATTGATGATTTAGAAAGGTTTTTAGTAATACATTTGCAACATTTTCGCCTATTTGCAAAAATCCTAAGTGATTAAAACCCAAATCCCATGATTTTTGATTTTCAAACCTTACAAAAATAATTCTTTTTGGGATTCAAATGTCTTCCACCTAACACAAATTTTTTTTTTCCATAATTTTTGCTCAAAAATTTTGTCATTTGATCAAAACTTATTGATTCTGGTTTTCAAAACCTATCTGAACTCTAATCTCAACCTATAGCCAGTCCTTTGTTCTAAACCCTTCTTCATTCTTCCTGGTCAGTTGGCTGATATAGGTCCTAGGAAGAGACTTGCAGTTAGGGCGAGGCCTAGTCAGGGTACTGAGAGGAGGTCGAAGGCCAGATTTGATGCCGCACAGCAGAGCAGTACAGCCACTCCGAGCTCCCCCCCTGCAGAGAGGATGGCAGGGAAGTCTGTAGCTTCAGGGAGGAGAGTTGATCTTCAGTATTTCGACAGGCACCACTTTGGCATTAGGGAGATACTCACAGATGCAGGACTAGTACCCTTCTGCACCATGCAGGAGAGATACTATCCTCACCTGGTGAGGGAGTTCTACGGTACACTGGACTGTCGATGACTTTTATGGACGACATCCGTCAGGGGTACACAGATTTCTTTGACTGATGAGCTGCTGAGCCAAGTATGGAAGATACCCCGGAGAGGAGTCTATGCATTTTTTTGTTGATGATAGAGAGGCGGCTTTCAGATGCATCCTTGAGCGAGAGGATGTTCGCGGTATCTCAGTGGTTACCGCGAACCAGTTATCTTTAGAGATGCGACTGCTACACTACATTACCGCATGGATCCTTCTACCGAAGACTGGCAGATTCGATTTCATCACCGAGAGAGAGTTCATGTTGATGACCAGTCTGATCAAGAGGAGACAGATTGATATACCCGCCTTGATGCTTTCACAGATGCATGATGATGCCACTCAGCGTCGACACTGTTTGCCATACGGGATGGCACTGACCCGTCTTTTCAGAGCTTGTGGAGTATCATTGGAGGGGGAGATCCCCAAAGAGATATTATACACGGATGTATATGATGAGAGGTCACTGCACTGGATGGGATTCAGGATGGTTGGAGGTCGATGGGTTAGGAGAGAGTCTGGCCAGGAGCCAGATGAGGAGGATGAGATTCGAGAGGCTTAGGCTGGACCATCTGAGCCAGCAGTTCTTCCTCCAGTAGATATGCCATCGACACAGGCAGAGCACCTATCACCTGACGCTTCAGCTCCTCCACCTCCATCTACCAGATTATCTTTTGAGGAGCATGCCAGGGCACAGTTCACACAGATCAGAGGTGAGGTGACTCAGCTGCGTAGCGAGGTCGAGCTTCTACGAGCACAGACTACCTCGGAGCATGCTGAGATTCGCAGATCCATGGAGGAGGGATTTACACGCCTTGAGAGTCTACTGAGATCACTTATACCTCCTGCTGCACCTGCACTTGCTCGATCTGATGATGATGATGACGGCGGCGATCACCAGAGCGACCATGCTGATTTTGCTGATGGAGGTGATCAGGATATTGACCGAGCCACTGAGGTAGTGGGCACTGACAGGGACAGTATAGGCGGAGCTGATGCTTATGAGGTGGTCAGTCGAGATCCTCCTACTACACCTGCTCCTTCTACTGCACTGGTTGACTTCATTCCAGATCCTGTTGAGCCAGCTGATCGTCTTTCACCTCCTTCTACCAGATCTTCTAGGGTTGTACCTGCTTTTGGCCCTGCCGGCCGTACCAGGAGTCTTAGAGCTTTAGCACCTCCTAGGGCTTTAGCCACCAGATCTAGGATTAGTGCTCCTTTCAGTCTTGATATTTTATCTGATGAGGATTAGCCTCACAGATGTCTATTTCAGATCTTGTTTTATATGTTTGATACTTGACTGACTCTATTTATATATGTATGTTTCAGCTCTTTTGTACTGAAAATTTATCTCATATATATATGTGTTTTTGTTCAGTACCTTGTTATCTTGAAAATTTTGTGCTTCAGTTTATCATTCTTTAGCTCTGATACTCTTTATAATGATATATTTTTAACTCTGATATTCCTTGATATTAGCACAATTTCAGCTCTGATATTTGTTTCTCTACTCTCTTTTTGTATCCATGCTAATTGTGAGGGGGAGGTTATTCCCTTTTCTTATGATTGACAAAAAGGGGGAGAACAAGTAATGATTTTAATCTTATTGCGAACAAGTAATGATTTTAATTTTATGGAGAACAAGTATTTGATTTTATGAAGAACAAGAATATTGATTTTTATTGAGAAAAAGGTGTATTATATTGATTATATTAATTTCACCTTGCAAGAATCTTTGAAGTTTACCGTAATAAGAAGTATCTAATTAAGGGAGAGATTGTTTTCTCCTATCTATAAAGTTGTTGCCTCTACTGTGACTAAAATTCATGTATATAAATTCTATGGTTAAAGTTTGAACTGTATTGTCTCTTTTTCTCAAGGTTTTGTCATCATCAAAAAGGGAGAGATTGTTGGCTCCACCCAGTGATTTTGATGAATAACAAAACATTGAGTACATATTGTATTCTAATGAGGATTTCAAGTTGTAAGTTTTCAGGAAGAAAGCACCTCAAAATTTCAAAAACTTATGGTGTATGGCACGCAATGGCACGGAGCAATTTTCACATATCCGGGAATCCACTTCATTGAAAAAGGGCTTATAATTACTTAACTATTATGTGTTTATGCATTCATGAAGTTTATTTTTGATTTCGAGACTTTTACACTTGAATCTGGATGTTTTCAGTCTCAAGTGTCACACTTGGACAGTCAAGTGTGGACACTTCAGCATTTGGCATGGACAAAAATTCTTGGCACGCCAAGTGTCGACAACTATATTCAAGTGTCGACACCAAGTGTCGACACTTAGGTTCCAAGTGTCGACACCAAGTGTCGACACTTAGGTTCCAAGTGTCGACTCAAGGCCTGAGATTTTTGAAAATACAGAACTTTGTTGGTTCAAGGATTTTTGTGTCAAATGTTGACACCTGTGCACTTGAATATTCAAGTGTCGACACTTGAATGTTCAAGTGTCGATACTTGAATGTTCAAGTGTCGACTCCCAGAAATCAAGTGTCGACACCTGACAGCCAAGTGTCGATACCTGACAGCCAAGTGTCGACACTTGCAGCCTGACAGCTCTAACGGATCTATTTTTCTGGCTTGCAGAAACTGGTTTTCAAGCTTCAAATGGCTATTTCCAATGCTCCAACGGTCACAAACCATTTTTAGAAGGTTTTTGATGTATTTAATCTCCACCAACCTCATTTTAAAAGAAGAGATGTGAAGAGATGTGAAGAGAAGTGAAGAAAAGAAAAGAAAAGAAGAGAGAAGTCTATTCAAGAGCATTCAAGTCCACTAAAAAGCCAAAAAGCTAATATTCTCTCCAAACTTCAAATCAAAAAGCCTCTTCTAGCTTGATTCCACTGAAAAAGCCTACTAGCTCAACTTTACTACATTCCAAAAGGAGGCAACTTGAAGAAGAGTGAAGTCAAAGCATCCTTTGGGCTTCAAAGATTCCAATCTACTCTTGAAGAGAGTTTGTTGTAGCTTTTAAATTTTATATCTATTTTATTATGCTTTAACCTTGCTTTCAAGGGTGTCCTGAAAGAAGGTTATTGTGGTTTGTTGGTGAGCCAAAGTGTTAAAACCAACTAGGGTTAACTTGTGAGCCCGAAGATAGAACAAGTATTTAGGTTTGTTGGTGAGCCTAGGTGATAAAACCAACTTAGATTTTGACTTGTGAGCCTTGTGAAAAACAAGTCAACTGTAATCTGGTGTGGATTATAGTGGAATTCCCAAGGATGGCTTGGGAAGTGGATGTAGGTGCTAGGTTTGCACCGAACCACTATAAACCTTGTTGATGGGGCACGGGATAGGGATAGGATCGTCGGCGAGCTAAGAAGTCGCCGAAGATTAGGGTATCCTATTTTTTTCACTATTTTCTGATTTCTTTATGGTGGTGACGAAGGAAAAAATAGGGATGGAAGATAACGAGGATGGACTACCACGAACCCTGAAACCCACTCTCACAGAGAGACTTCACACCTCTAGGTTATTATACCTACCACCCACCTCACTACATGCAGTCTAGGGTATCTCACCTACCACCCATCTCACTACAAGCGGAGCCCAGGGTATTTCACCTGCCACCCAGGTCACTCCTGGAGCCATGAGGGGGATTTCAAAGAACGTGGAGGAAAACGAAGATGGGGGGATAACTAGGGCATCACGCCCCTACGATGTCCCGAAGGACAAAGACAACATCAACACCCGTAGGTGAAGACGTAATGGGCCATAGCCCTGAACAACAACTGCCAAACCAACTGACAAACCAAATCCCAAAAATTCAATTTCTTCTATCTCTTTTACAATAGGAATGAGGGGTTATTTATAAGCTCCATAACCCTCATTTGAATTTGAATACAGGATAGGGATAACTCAAATTTAAATACAAGATAGGATAAGATAAGCCTATCCATATCTCAATCCTAACCAACAAAATTCTAATTTAAATTTCAAATAAAAGATAAATCTTAAATTTATTCTTCAAATTTATTTGCTGCTCCGAAATTTGTGCTGCTTTGAGATTCGTGCAGGCTGATGTCCCCATCATTCCCCTGGAGTGGGGAAAAACTTGACTCTGTCGAGTCAGGCTTAGCAGGATTTGACAGAACCGGAACTAATCAAAGCAAAGAAACTATCTTTTTTTTTTTTTTTTTGGCTGCTCTGGGATCAGTGAAGCTTTGAAGATTGTATAGCACTGAGATTCGGGCTACTCCAGAAAGCGAGCGTTGAAGTCGGTAATAGTGAAGGCATCCTTTCTTCCTCACGGATCGAACCAGGGAGAGGAGCAATGGAGTTCGACGCCGTCAAGGCTGGGTGGAGATCGTCCGGCAGGGCGGCGATGGCCGACGACGGTAGCGAGGGTGATGACAGTGGCCGGTGATGGCGCTGTGTGGCCGAGGGCATCGTGGACGATCGGATCTGGGTGGGTGTTCACCAACGTCGAGGCTGGGGTGGAGACGGTGGCTCGGGGCAGTGGTTCTGATGGACGGCATGGAGCATGACAGCATTCGGCGGCAGTGGGGAGGTGTCGGGTGTTGGAAGTCGGCTCGGGCGTGCGGCGACGTGCGTGCGGTGGCCGATGTGGGAGAGTGCCCACAGGGGTGTCCAGGTCTAGAACAACGGCGGCTTCTTCTCCTTGCACGATGACGGCAGTGGTTTCGTCTTCGAATCGCCGGAGGAGTGGGATCAGCCAGCAGGACGGATCGGGGTGGTGGTTATCGCTACCGCCGCATCGTCTAGGGCTGTAAAAAACCACAGGGGTGGTGCGGGCTGCGAAAGAGCTGCTGTGGGGGGGTGTATGTTGCGGCGCGGAGGAGACGGGTACCGGTGGGCGGCGCCGATCGGTTGCATGGATGGGTCTGGCAGGAGGGAGCTTCCGTGGCACTCTGGTCGGGCGGCATCTTGAAGACCTGGACCTGGAAAGCAGAGGAGGACTGCGACAGATCCATGGAGGCCGGAAGGATGTTGCCATTCCGGCAGCAAGACGGGATGTGACCGAGGTCGGTGTCATTAAATCTGGTCAGGGGTAGGTCGAGGATGGTGTGGGACATGAGATTCCGCTGGGGAAGGGGGGTTGGGGCATCGGCTGCAGGCGGTGAGCAGGAGAAGGGCCTCACATTGGTAGAAAGGAGAGGGGTTGGGGTGCAGGCGATGTGGAATCTGTGAGGAAGAGAAACCCTAATCCGCTAAGCTCTGATACCAAGTTGATGGGGCACGGGATAGGGATAGGATCGTCGGCGAGCTAAGAAGTCGCCGAAGATTAGGGTATCCTATTTTTTTCACTATTTTCTGATTTCTTTATGGTGGTGACGAAGGAAAAAATAGGGATGGAGGATAACGAGGATGGACTACCACGAACCCTGAAACCTACTCTCACAGAGAGACTTCACACCTCTAGGTTATTATACCTACCACCCACCTCACTACATGCAGTCTAGGGTATCTCACCTACCACCCATCTCACTACAAGCGGAGCCCAGGGTATTTCACCTGCCACCCAGGTCACTCCTGGAGCCATGAGGGGGATTTCAAAGAACGTGGAGGAAAACGAAGATGGGGGGATAACTAGGGCATCACGCCCCTACGATGTCCCGAAGGACAAAGACAACATCAACACCCGCAGGTGAAGACGTAATGGGCCATAGCCCTGAACAACAACTGCCAAACCAACTGACAAACCAAATCCCAAAAATTCAATTTCTTCTATCTCTTTTACAATAGGAATGAGGGGTTATTTATAAGCTCCATAACCCTTATTTGAATTTGAATACAGGATAGGGATAACTCAAATTTAAATACAAGATAGGATAAGATAAGCCTATCCATATCTCAATCCTAACCAACAAAATTCTAATTTAAATTTCAAATAAAAGATAAATCTTAAATTTATTCTTCAAATTTATTTACTGCTCCGAAATTTGTGCTGCTTTGAGATTCGTGCAGGCTGATGTCCCCATCACTTGTGTTTGTGTGTGATTGCTCTTTTCCTCTCGTATTCTTTATTTAATTGCTATCATCTTGCATCTAATTTATTATTGCTCATAAGCACCACTAGACCTTCACTTTATTGTGTTAAATTTTAAAGACCCAATTCACGCCCCCTCTTGGGCTCCATTTCTGGACAACATTCTCTTCTATAGCTTGGGCCCTATCATTCTTCTCCTTGGCCTCGGCCACCAGCACCACGAGCTCCTGCTCCTTCAGATCCTCCCTCTTATCCCACTAGGTGCAGTAGTCATAGATGAGGAGGAGGTCCGTCCCGACCTGCACCAATGAAGATGTCAATCATGGTAGTCCAAAAAAAAGAGAAAAGAAAAAAGAAAAAGAAGAAGAAAGAAGAAAAAGATAGGAGGACCTACCAAGAAAAGGTGGAGAAAAGTACCAAGGATGGCCTCCGACAATAATCTGCATCCCCTTTCGCACTGTTCGCGCGATTGGATGGCGAAGTCCATGCGCTCGCCATCAGACGATCCTGGGTGACCATGGAATTCGGCATCATCTCGATTGTCACCCTTCGGATGATAGTCCTCGATGGGGCTGGGACTGCCGCGCTGCCCTCGGGGGGAGCAGCCGAAGATGTCTCAAAATTCTGGGTGGAGCTCACCACCGTGCTCGACAGCACCGTCGGTGGTTGTTCCCTCCTCTCCTCTCTCCCTGCGTCCACCTCGATGACTTCCAGAGGCTGGAACACGATGGCAGCGGTAGGTCGGGTCCGTGCACTCGTGTCAGACTCCTGGGTCAGGGGCTGAGTCTGCTGCCTCGATGAATCGAGGGCCGGTTCGGTCGCCCTTCCCCCTAAGCTGGAGCCTACAGCTGGCCCAAGCCTTTGCCTAGGCTCAATTCGGGCCCTCTTCGATAGCGTCTCCCTGGGCCCTGCCGACCGCTCCTTTTTTGGGTGGACTCAAGGAGTTGCTTCATTAAGAATTTCATGCCTACAGGAAGAGGGAAATAAAGGTCAACCTCCAACATAAGAAGGGTTGCAAAAAAAAGAAGAAACGTTGTTTCGAACTCACCCAACTCTCGGATTGGGCTAACCCCAGCTTCGAACAGGTTCTACTCTAATAGAAGAACCTCAAGGGAGGGGGTCTGGTTGGAAATGAGCTGGTCGTATACTTTTCGATCAGCAGCCTCGACCTGGGAGTCTCGGTTCGGAGTCTGGTCCGGATCACTCCAGACCTAATCAACTCCATCAACAGAAGCAAAAAAGTACTTGCTCTTCTATCCTTTGATAGAAGAGGGGAGTTCAAACTTGATGCCCTTCGAGCGAGGAGACACAAACCACCATCCATCTTTGGTCGGGTGGCATTTCAGGATAAAAAAAGTCCTAAACAAGGAGAAACGGGCTACGATCTCGTGGAAGTGGCAGAAGACAATGAAGCAGTTAACGGTTCTAACTGTATTAGGGGCAACTGAGTAGGGACAAGACGGTAATTACTGAGCACGGAAAGGAAGAAAGGATTAAAGGGTAAGCGAAGAGCCCCTACGAAGAATTTCTCGTAGAGGGCGATCCGACCCAGGCCACCGAAGGTGATCTGTTCCCCTAGCCCCAGGATCGAGAGTCGGATGGAGTCTGAGACCCCGTAAGCACCCGGATCATAGAGAGGTCCTCTCTGGTCATCGTCGATGCGATGCTAGAGGGCCCGGTCGGATGGGAAGGCCTAGAAGGGATCTCAAGAGCAGAAGGAACAGGAAGGGGAGCCCTAGGTTCTCCTATAACTATGCCGATCGGACGAGGACCCCTACGGATGTAGAGAGGAACCTCCTCCTCATCGAAGGATGGAGTTCTCGATCGAGAGGGCCCTGCCTCGTCGGGGTTGCTGGAGAGACGATGGTTCCAACTTGAGGAAGCCATCTAAGACAGAACAAGGAAGAAAGAATAAGAAAAATGGTGTTTAGAAAGGTTCTAAAGGCAGACTCGACCTACCCAGAGAAGAAAGAGCGGACTAAAGGAGACTAACTTGGTGGCCTTGAAGGTAAAGGATAGTCGGAGGGGGAGGAAGAGACTCAGATCCATCGGTGAGCATGAAGAATTTGAAAGAGATGATTTGAGAAAAGTTTTATTTTTTTTCAAAACAGCCAGACAGTGACCATGCATCCTCTCAGGACTTCCTCCATTGGATGGGCACCACATGTCGAGATCAGCCAGAAACGACATCTTGGTTCACTAAAAGCTGCCTCGGGTCCTGCATCAGTCATTATGCTTCCTCGAACTCACGGACGTGGTATTCCCGCATTGGCCTCAAGGCCCGATTCACGAAGTGACAGCGATCATGGTATTAATGGTACCAGATTTTCATCTTTCCATGTCAGCTCTGCATTTACTCCCTTCACCCCAAACACAATGCTCCACCAGGACTTGGGAGTGAGGGGCAAATGATGTGGCAGGATCGCTGACATGGAGTCCCCTTCGGATCCAGTTGGTGGCCATGCTGGCATGTATCACCATGTCAGTCCCCCTCTTCGAGCTCCTTCACTGGGCGACTCCCTCGAGGTCGAGCCCACCCGGCCAAAGTCAAGCTCCCTCTCTTCGAGCTCCTTCACCATCGAGCCCACCTCGATCAAAGTCAAGCTTTCTCTCTTCGAGCTCCTTCATCGAGCGGCTCCCTCGAGGTCGAGCCCACCTCGACCGAAGTCGAGCTCCCTCTCTTCGAGCTCCTTCACCTGGCAGCTCCCTCAAGGTCGAGCCCACCTCGACCGAAGTTGAGCTTCCTCTCTTCGAGCTCCTTCACCGAGCGGCTCCCTCAAGGTTGAGCCCACCTCGATCGAAGTCGAGCTCCCTCTCTTTGAGCTCCTTCACCAAGTGGCTCCCTCGAGTTGAGCCCACCTCGGTTGAAGTCGAGTTTCCTCTCTTCGAGCTATTTTACCGGATGGCTTCCTTGAAGGTCAAACCCACCTCGACTGAAGTCGAGCTCCCTTTCTTCAAGCTCGTTCACCGGGCGGCTCCCCCAAGGTCGAGCCCACTTTGGCTGAAGTCAAGCTCCCTCTCTTTGACCTCCTTCATCGGGCAGCTCCCTCGAGGTCGAGCCCACCCCGGTCGAGGTCGAGCTCCCTCGCCGGGCAGCTCCTTCAAGGTCGAACCCACCTTGGCTGAAGTCGAGTTTCCTCTCCTCAAGCCAAGCACTCTTCAGTGGAGAGGTCTACCAGCCCGAAGCTGTCCCAATAGCCAAGGTCCACCGTGCCTCAAAAAATCCTAAAGCAGAGAGAAGGGGACACCACTACATCCCTTGGGCGGTGGCATGCCGCCCAAGGCCTATGAAGGGGAAGTGCGCCGGCCTACAGAGGAGCACCTTCACAGGGTGCCAGGATCTCTTCCACCGTTGTTTACACCGGATAAGAAAGGGCACTCCAATCAAGGCACTGCACTTTCCAGCCAATCGTTTGCACTGCCCAGAAGAAGAAAGCCATGCCAGGAGATTCAAACCATGGAGCGATTACCCCCGGATCGAGGTTTTGCCAAATTTTTCAAACTGTGATGACCGACCATGAAGTCAGAATCCATGACATAACTTCCTACCATGAAGGGAGGGGGCACCGGGGCACGACCTACGGGACGCTGCCGATCATTGACCTTCGAGCACTCCCAGAAGGGGGAGAACCTGAGGTGGGTAGCAAAGAGGATCCATGGTCTAAAAGGAAATCCCAGGGGCCTTCGAACAAGGTAAGCAAAAGCAAGCAGAGGGGCAGTTGATGAGAGAGAGCACTCTGAGGCTACCGGAGAACTCACCGGAAGAGTCTCGATGGACACAGCCACCATAGCTCAAGCTTTCCTCTTCCACTGATGTTCCCACTCTACTCTTTCTTTTAAAAACAAAACCTCCTTCAAGCATAGAGACTGGACAGGGATCCATCGAGGAGGATCTGTTCTCCTAGATCGCCCACTAACTTGATCATCGGAGTGCCCCCACCAGGATCCCCGGCTCGGGTCTCTTCTCTTTTGTAGGTCTGGATATGCATGCTGAATTCTGGGTAATGAGGCTGATGTATGGCGCCACACTCAAGCTGTAGGCCACGATGGTATAGGCGGCAACAAGGGCCATTTCCCAAAGATCTTCATCTCCAACCAACTCGAGGGCAGCCCTCGGCTTCAGTAAAAGAATTATGTCCGACCTAGGACCCATGAACTTAAGAAGAGAAAAATTCCTTCAGTCTTGATAAGGAACCTTCACCCTTTTAACATCCAGGATAGTCCCTTCTGAATGAGTTAATGTCCTAAGCCTTAGCCTGACAGACCCTCATCTTAGGTCCTTAGTATGATAGATTTTCAACCAGTTGATCTTCATCCTAGCTAGGTTTTGGCTTGACTAAGCCTTGGCCTAATAGATCTTCATTCCGGATCATCTTCAACCTAATTCATCCTCAAGAAGAGAGAAATTCCTTGGTAAAATACTTCTAGGCAACCAAGATAATAAATAATTGATGATCATTCCCATGCATATAGTGACATGGCTGGAAGGCCATCTTTTGTAATTTCTACCAAATCTCCTCTATTAAGAGGGACATGATCCATCTTAGGCTATAGCTCCTGTTTCCATTAAAAGATGCAACCAGCAGTACAGAAGAGACAAAGTTCCAAATGAAAAAAACAAGACTACATTTAAAAGTAGACACGCATTCTGATAAAGTCTGCAGCCCTGTCACTTTCCACTAAACCCATTAAGGGTTTTAGCATTTCAGAAATACCCTCCTTCCTTATCTATAAAAGGGGCTCCCTAGTAGCCTCCAAGGTATGCCCTTTATATGCATTTTTATAGAGCTCTCTCTCTGTTGCTACCTAGATCGCCATGGCCTGTAGCTCCTACGTGACGCTGGTTGATGGGCTTCTAGCATAGCATCTCCCGTGCATGGCCGGTCATGCAAAAAAGAGAGGAGACCCAGGTCGGGGATCTCGATGGGGGCACTTCGATGATCAAATTAGTGGACGATTAAGGGAAACAGATCCTTCTCGGTGGATCCCAAAGTGGTCTCCACTCTCAACGAATTCAAGAGATGATAGGAAGAAAGTTGAAGTAGGAGAGCTTGAATAGTGATGGCTACTGCAATGGGAGCTCTAGGGAGAGTTCTTATGTGTCCCTCTTGCCCTTAGAGCCTTGCTAGTTACCTGCTCTTTGTTACTTACCTTTACCGAGGGCCCCTTTGAGTTTCTTATAGAAGTGTCATACCTTTAGTGGGGCGTAGAGCCCTGATCTAGTGCTCCCTGGGAGCACCCCATGCGGATGAAATGTAGGCATGTTCCTCCCTCTCTTCCCAAGAGGAGGGGGACTAGATCCATAGTCTCCATAGGGAAAATTCTGCCATGGGTACAGGTGGAGTACTAAGAAGTACGCGTCTCTTCCGCAGCGAGTGCGAGTGGCATGCCACGGGCCTGACACGCCGATAGGGCACTGCCTCTTCCTGGCATCATTCCACCATGTATGGGGAGACCTGGCAAAGCACCGGTCTGGCAGGAGATGCGACAAGGCCTGAGATCCCTAGTAAAACATTCCTTTTCCGGGTGGTGCAAGTGGTAGGTTGAGTAGTGTGATACTTGAGTGGAGTGCCTTTTCTCAGGAGGTGCCGACAGTAGGCTGAGAGGCTTGATTCTCTGGCAGGGTGCTTCTCTACAGGCGGTGTTCTCTGATGAAATGCCATCCCACAAGGATTGCAGGTGGCATGCCCTGGTGGGATGCCATCCCTCAGAGGTTGCAGGTGGCATGCCCAGGTGGAGCACCACCCCACAGGGGGCCAGTCTCTCCAGGCAACGTAGGGGTTCTAATGGGGATGGTGACACCACCTGCTGACATCACTATCCCAGTCACTCTAGGGGTGCTCGAGGAAAAGATTGTGTCCACTTGTCAAAATCTATACCTGACTTCGGGAGAAAAAGTTGACATTGACTAGGGACTTGACCTCGAGTGAAGGGAATATGACCCTAGCCAAGGGCTCGACCTCGAGGGAGCCAACCTTGGCCAGGGGCACAGAAGGTGGGAGCACAACCTCGGTCGAGGGCTCGACCTCGGGGGAGCTGACCTCGGCCAGAGGCTCAGAAGGCGGGAGCATGACCTCGACCAAGGGCTCAACCTCGAGGGAGCTGACCTTGACCAGGGGCTCAAAAAGTGGAAGCATGACCTTGGTCGAGGGCTCGACCTCAAGGGAGCTGACCTCGGCCAAAGGCTTGGAAGGTAGGAGCATGACATCGACCAAGGGCTCGACCTCGGGGAGCTGACCTCGGCTAGGGGCTGAGAAGGCGAGAGCACGACTTCAGCCAAGGGCTCAACCTCGAGGGAGCTGACCTCGACCAGGGGCTCAGTGTTGGGAATTGTATCCCAAAGCCAATCGTCTAGGCTGTAGACAATTATGCTTTCTTGTAACTGTATATAATTTTTGAATGAATAAAAGTTATTCTTTTCTTATTGGCTATTCATCATATTTACATTTTCTTGAAATGAACTCTTGTATTATGAAGTCCTTAGAACTACATTGTTTGATATTGAGAAGATATATCAAGTAGTTCTTAAACTGTTTCACAACCAAATGATACATTGTTATAGGATGACGATGTATCAAGTGTAGGTTGTTGTATGTCATATTTGTTGGTTATCCTCTTAACCAATGAGTGTGGAGACACTGGTATGACATGTAAGTGCAATGTATGACATCTCACTGAACGTGACCATCTATAGAGCTCTCTTCTGCCAAAGGGTTGCTCGTGAAAGGATATGGGTATATATGTCCCTTAGACCTGAGGTCATCATGGCAGCTTACAAGCAACTCACTATACTTTGGTGCCGGACTACCTGGATTTCTAATCCAGTGATGGAAGGTTTCTGGGTGCAGTAAGTGCTTGTGGAGCAATGGTGGATCATGATAGAATTGACCTCTTCAAATAGTTTAGAGTGAATGATCCACTATATCTCAATTTAGCAAAACCTTGGTCAGCGTAGTTCTTGTGAGGAGTCACAGAACTTGTGAGGTTGAGACATGATCTGGATAAACAAAATTAGGGTTGGCAGTCGAACCCTAGGTCATCATAAGTATTATGAGGTCAAAGGGATGAATTATGCGGCAACCATATACCAGAGGTTCTTATGAGGTGCTATGCATCTTCGACCTATCCGAATATCGGGTATCATTGCTAGATGAGGACTTTGACTGGTACTGAAAATGTTGCAGTGCTACAGGCTTAGTGTTCGAACCTATGGGGTCACACACCATAGAGGATTTCTATCTGATCTTGAGGTTAATCAATGATTAAGAATCGTTTACCATCATTAAAGGTCAATTGATTAACTTTGTTCCAAGTGTCGACACTTGGAATTTTGCAGGTGTCGACACTTGGTGAAGTATCGACACTTGGCAATTTTTATGAGTCGACACTTTCTGTGACGGGCAGTTTTCTGGGAAGAAGTTTTAAGAGAATTTTGAACAAGTTTTGACCTGATTTGAATTTCGAATTCAAACCAGTTTTGGCTCCAAGGTTATTTAGTATGATAGTCATAATTACCTTCTTAGGTTGGACCCATTTGGTATGGCCTTGATCCTCTCCCCCATTCTCTCCTCCTTCCTCTTTCTCCCTCTCATGGCTACACCTATAAATGAAGGTCATTCCATAGGCTACAGAGGTTACAACAACAACTAGATAGACACAACAAGAGAAAAGAGAGAAGATAGAGAAGGGTTGTGAAAGGTCTAGGGATTGGGTGTAAGAATCCTAGCATTCTAGCTAGGTCTTGGAAAGAGAGTTCTCTTGGAAAAGGGTTCCAGCTCTCCTCCTAGTCTTCCCGGAAGAAGAAGATCGGCCCAAGGATCTCGAAGAGCTAGCACTCCAAGGGAGTTGATCAGAGTCGAGCCTAGGTGTGGATTACCTGTAGAGGCCAGACATGTATGTGGCTTGAGCGCCCTCCTCCTTCTACAGCTTTTCTCTAGTATAAAGATATGGTACTTTTATATTTGTTTTTATGTCTTGTTTTGATGTTATGATGCATGCTATTACATTATGCTAGATCCTGTTATGGGCAGATCAGTAGATCATTTAGATCTATCAACCGAGCATTCCGCTGTGCATGTTTTAAAATATATATTTTCTGCCCTGCTTTTGTGAATGCATGTTTGCATATTGGTATACTTCGTAGATGCACTTCACCTTCAATGGTATCAAAGCAATTGGTTCCTTTTTGTAGTATAATGATTCTAGTATGCTAATAACATCACTTCTTAAGTACTTGGATTGAGTGCTTCACCATGGTTGTTCGGTCAAGGAAAGAAGTAGGGCTGCAAGACCCTCTCTTCCCATTCAATGGGATCTCCTATGACGTGTAGGGGTGCCGATGTGATTGACTCTTGAAAAGAAAAATAAGAAGTAAGAAAATATATATTAAAAATATTTTAATCTAATGAAATGATCATAAAACAACTTTAGATAAGATCTAAGAGTTTTTATTGATCGGTTTTGATTGAATGTTTGGAAAAACATTGGATTTGAAATCACTGTATTTTCACTATCTCAGGCTATGAGTCGATACTTAGCCTTGTAAGTGTCGACTCATGAGAAAATTTTCTGAGATCTGGGTTCTATTTTTCCCTTGTGACAGGCTGAAGTGTCGACACTTGACCAAGAAGATTCGATACTTGGGCTTGTGAGACAACACTTGGCCTTGTAAGTGTCGGCTCATGAGCACTTGCCAGAAAACTTGATTTTCTATTTTCCTCCTGTCTCAAGCCTTGAGTCGACCCAAGTGTCGACACTTACTCCTGATGAGTCGACACTTGGGATGAAGATGCAGAAAAATAGTGAATTCAAATTTTAAGTTTTTTGTAAAATTATTTTACATCTGTAAATTAAAATTGTTTTAATTTAATTAAGGATATTGAACTTAATTGAGAATTAAGAATGACTAAGAACTCTAGGAATATGATTCAAAGATTTTAAGTCATTTCAATAAGCCTTAAGGGTCATGGGTTAGCTTATATTAGGTCCTTGATTGGGTTAGACCTAAGTTTAGATGCATTGGATAAATTAGAGAACTAATCTAATCAAATGTTGAGTTAGGATTTCTTCTCTAGATCTATCTAATAGTTAGATTGATTAGTCTATAATCTAAATGGACCTAATTTATGGCTCAGTGGAAAGCCCAAGTCCTTAAGCTAGTCTAATCAAGTTTGATGAATCAATTGATGTCGAGGTAAGTTTGGCATTTTTATCAGGTTCTTTAAGGCTACCTCTTACCTGGCCACTCTGTTGGTGTCTAAGGCAAGACGGTTAATGACGAAACCCAACCCATGATCTCACTTACCTGGCCAATGTGGTTGATCAGGATTGATTGGATAGGTCATTGACTCGTGTTAACCCTTGTCACCCAAGGTTAATCAGTCTTGACTAATTTTAGATGCCCATGGATCATTTGTTATAAGTAACCCTCCTAGATTACTAATTTGGTTAGTGGGAGGTTGATCCATGTCTTCTCATCTCTTCATCTATCATATTATTTAAAAACCTTCTAAATTATTAAATCCTTAAAAGGACAAAGTTATAAGGATAACCAAGTCCTAGCCTCCCATTAAGTGGGATGGTAATAAGTCCAATAGTTGGGTATTCATTGGCAGATCCAAAGATCGGGTGTTCATCAAGCTATTAGAATTATTGTTTCTAATATGATGGCTCAGTGCGACTCTCTTAACGGTGGTCAGGTGGATCGGTCAAAATCGGGCTAGACTATTCATTAGTTAGAAGCATTGAATTTTGTCATGTTAATGGTTGGACCTAACCGGGACCTTCAATAGGAGGCCCAAAGGTCGATTAAAGTGCTCCTTGGGGCAAAACCTAAATACTAGAGGTTATTTGCAAAACCCAAAGGCCGGCCAAAGTTGGGCTCATGTGTTGTCTATTGGACTCTGGTACTCACTAGGAAATTAAAGTAATTCCTCGGATTGGAGGTAGAGGCTACCAGGCTGAGCAAAATAGTGGGAGGGACCTTTAGACTAAATTCCATGTCTTTAGGTTAATAATTCATATACACTAATTAGCTTTGGTTTTCCTTTCAGATGTCTTCTAACCTATCACTCTGGTATCTTCTTAACAACGAGAAGCTCGATGGACCCAACTTCGATAGCTGGTATCGAAGGCTCAAGATTGTCCTTGGAGCATGAACAGATCCTGTATGTGATATCGGATCCGGCACTTGAGATCCCTGTTGCTAATGCTCGGGGTTCGGTAGAGACACTTATCAGAAGTGGCTCTCTGACAGGACCACTATCTGGTGCATAATGTTAGCTACAATGAACGATGAGTTTGGTCGCAAGTTCGAGGAAGCCTAGCTAGAAGATATCCTTCAAAGGTTGAAGGAGACTTTCGAAACACCAGACGACGTTGAAAGGTACAGGGTCTCCTATGCTATCTACAATGCGTGGATGCATGATAGGGCCTCGATCACTGATCATGTATTGTACATGATCGAGATGTTTGAGTGCTTGGGCAAGCTCGGTTGTCCCTTGCATGAACAGCTTGGGAAAGATGTGATACTGAATTCCTTCCTTTCTTCCTATATAGATTTTCTCGATCATTACAGAATGAATAAGCCTGCAGTTAACTACCATGGTCTGTTAGGGTTGTTGCAGACTTATGAAAAAGACCACCAATTAAATAAAGGGGTGGTGAATCTAGTGGGAGGATCTTCGGGAGGGTGTCATCCCTTTAAGAAAGGGAAGAAGAAAAATAAAGGGAAAAAGGTGCTAAGTGCTTCTGGGCCCAGTCAGGCCAAGAAAGTGAAGGCTGATCAGAGTCATGTATAGTGCTTCTTCTGCAAGAAGCAAGGTCATTAGAAGAGGAACTGTCATTTTTATATTGCGTCCCTTGACCCGAACAGGTCCAAGAAGAGAAAGCTGCAGGATGGTCCTGGACAAGGTATTTATATGATAACACCTTGTAGTTTCTCTTTTTGCGATACTACTAACTGGGTATTGGATACTGGAAGTCCAATTCATATTTGCAATTCTTTGCAAAGACTTTAAGTTAGTAGAAGATTCATGGAAGGTGAGAGATTCTTGAACATGGAAAATGGAAGCTGAGTTCCAGTCCTGGCATTGAGAGTCCTCAAACTTGTTTTCGAGTCCTGTATTGTTGTTTTGAACGAGTGTCATTTTTGTCCATCTTTTATTTTGAATGTCATTTCTGTAGGCCAATTGCCCATGTATGGTTATGAACTATCATTAAAGAATGATGTTTGCAAAATCATTTGGAATGATTCTATAGTTTTGATTGGACAAATGCGTGATGACATTTATGTACTATCGTGACCTGTTAGTGTAATGTACACGTCTAGCAAATGCCCTAGGATAGATAATGTCAGCAAAGCATACCTATGGTATTGTAGGCTAGGTTATATTAATAGGAACAGGATAAATAGGTTGAAAAGCGAGGGTCTCCTTGATTTTAGTGAAGATAGTTCACTTCCAACCTGTAAGTCTTGTCTTCTTGAAAAAATAACTAAGTCATCTTTTACTGTAAAAGGTGAACGAGCCAAAGAAATTCTGAGTCTAGTACATACTGATATATGCAGACCTATGAATGTTAGTACCAAGGATGGGTACGGTTATTTCATTACATTTACAGACGACCTTTCGAGGTACGGTTATGTCTTCTTTATGATATATAAATCTGAGTCATTTGAAATGTTCAAATGATATCGTAGTGAAGTAGAAAAACAAACTGAAAAGTTTATCAAAATCCTTCGATCCAATCGAGGCAGTGAATACCTTTCGGGTGAGTTTCTGACATATCTCGAGGAGAATGGGATTCTCTCTCAATGGACACCTCTAAGGATACCTCAATTAAATGGAGTGTCTGAGAGAAGAAATCGAATCCTATTAAAAATGGTTTGATCCATGATGGGCTTTGCTTCTCTGCCGGTATCCTTTTCGGGATATGCTCTAGAATCAGCCTATTACCTTCTAAATAGGGCTTCAAGTAAGTCCGTTAGTAAAACACCATATGAGATATGGATTGGACGTAAGCCAATACTATCACACCTTTGGGTTTGGAGGTGCTCGGCTTATGTAAAACATTTGGAAATCAACAAACTTGGACCTAGGTCTGACCGGTGCCTATTTGTTGGGTATCCAAAAGAATCTAAGGGGTATTACTTCTACTTAGCCGAGGAATAAAAATTATTCGTCGGTCTTAGGGCTATCTTTTTGGAAAAGGAGTTCCTTGGTGAAGGGACTGTAGCCGCTAAGATTGAACTTAGTGAAGTTCAACAAGTAGAAGAACGAACACACTTAAGGGACAACATAGAATCGGCTATGATTAGATCACACCCAGAGCCCACTCAGGAACCATTAAGAAAATCTGATAGAGTACTGAGCCAACCAGATATATACTACGATTTCTTGGTCCGGGACGGTGATCCCATTGAACTCGATGAGAACAATGAGGATCTAATTACCTATATGGATGCGATGTAAAGGTCTGACTCTGAGAAATGGCTAGGAGCCATGAAATCCGAAATGGAGTCCATGGACATCAACAATGTATGGATAATGGTTGATGCACTTGAAGGGATAAAACCCATTGGATGAAAATAGATTTTCAAAAGAAAAAAGGGCGCAGACGGGCAGATGGAAACCTATAAAGCCCGTCTAGTTGCCAAGGGGTATCGTCAATGTTATGATATTGACTATGACAAGACGTTCTCTCTCGTGGCAATGCTCAAATCTATTCGGATCATGCTTGCTTTAATAGCACACTTTGACTATAAAATCTGGCAAATGGATGTCTGAACAGCTTTCCTGAATGGTGAGCTGGAAGAGGAGGTGTATATGATACAACCTGAAGGGCTCACATCCATAGACGAGTCAAAGGTGTGCAGGCCTCAAAAGTCCATCTATGGACTGAAGCAAGTATCAAGGAGTTGGAACATGCAATTTGATAAGTGTATCAAGTCATATGGCTTCGTTAGGAATGGAGAAGAACCTTGCATTTATAAATGGGCTAGTGGTTCTGTGATTGTATTCCTTATGTTGTATGTGATGACATTCTTTTAATCGGAAATGACATCCCAGCACTACAAGGAATAAAGGTCTGGTTTTCGTCTCAGTTTTTTATGAAGGACTTGGATGAAGCCTCTTACATACTGGGTATGAAGATCTATAGAGATAGATCTAAGAGGATTCTAGGACTGTCTCAGTCTACATACATCGACACCGTGCTAAAATGATTCAGCATGAAAAATTCCAAGAAGGGCTATCTCCCGATAGGCACTGGAATTGACTCTCCAGAAGGAATTGTGCGACAACTCCTGAAGAAAGAGAGCGTATGAGTAGAATCCCATATGCTTCGGCAGTGGATTTTATAATGTACGCCATGACATGTACTAGACCAGACATGGCATACTCACTAGGCATAATGAGCAGATACCAGTCTGACCCAGGTGAAGGTCATTGGAAAGTGGTAAAGACCATCCTTAAGTATTTACGAAATACTAAGGACCAATGACAAATTTATGGAGAATCCGACTTGAAAGTTATGGGTTATACTGATTCCAGTTCCAGTCAGATCAGGATAATAGCAAGAGTGTGTCAGGACTTATCTTTACCTTAAATGAAAGAGCTATCTGCTGAAAAAGTTCCAAGCAGCCTACTGTGACGGACTCAGTATGCAAAGCAGAGTACATTGCAACATCAGATGCAGTGAAGGAAGCTATGTGGTTGCGGAAGTTCCTTAGCGAGCTGGGAGTGGCACCTTCCCTGGATGGTCCTGTTCCGGTATATTGTGATAGCACTGGAGCTATAGCTCAAGCCAAAGAATCGAAGTCTCATCACCACACAAAGCATATTTTGTGGCACTATCACCTTGTACAAGAGATCGTGGAACGAGGTGACATTGACCTTCTGAAGATCAAGGGAAAGAAAAACCTGGCTGACCCCTTCACTAAAGCTATCGGAGTTCAAGAGTTTGATTATTGTAAAAGAAAAATGAGAATGAGATTCTATACCAATTGGCTTTAGTCCAAGTGAGAGTTGTTGGAAATTGTGTTCCAAAGCCAATCGTCTAGGCTATAGACGGTTGTACTATCTTTTAATTGTATATGATTTTTGAATGAATAAAAGTTATTTTTTTTTTATTGACTGTTCATCATATTTATAGTTTTCTGAAATGAACTCTTGTATGATGAAGTCTTAGAACTACATTATTTGATATAGAGAGGATATATCAAGTAGTTCTTAAACTGTTTCACAACCAAATGATACATTGTTATAGGATGACGATGTATCAAGTGTAGGTTGTTGTATGTCATATTTGTTGGTTGTCCTCTTAACCAATGAGTGTGGAGACACTGATATGACATGTAAGTGCAATGTATGACATCTCACTGAACGTGACCATCTATAGAGCTCTCTTCTGCCAAAGGGTTGCTCGTGAAAGGATATGGGTATATATGTCCCTTAGACCTGAGGTCATCATGGCAGCTTGCAAGCAACTCACTATACTTTGGTGCCGGACTACCTGGATTTCTAATCCAATGATGGAAGGTTTTTGGGTGCAGTAAGTACTTGTGGAGCTATGGTGGATCAATATATAATTGACATCTCCAAATAGTTTAGAGTGAATGACTCATTATGTCTCAATTTAGCAAAACCTTGGCCAGGATAGCTCTTGTGAGGAGATACAGAACTTGTGAGGTTGAGACATGATATGGATAATCCAAATTAGGGTTGGCAGTCGAACCCTAGTCATCCTGAGCATTATGAGGTCAAAGGGATAAATTATGCGGCAATCATATACCAAAGGTTCTTGTGCGGTGCTCTGCATCTTCGACCTATCCGGACATCGGGTATCATTGCAGGATGAGGACTTTAACTGGTATTGGAAATGTTCCAGTACTACCGGCTTAGTATTCGAACCTATGGGGTCACACACCATAGAGGATTTCTATCTGATCTAAAGGCTAATCAACGATTGAGAATTGTTTGCCATCACTGGAAGTCAAAATGATTGACTTTGTTCCAAGTGTTGATACTTGGAATTTTGCAGGTGTCGACACTTGGTGAAGTATCGACACTTCAATTTTTGTGAGTTGACACTTCCTATGACGAGCAATTTTCTGGAAAGAAATTTTAGGAGGATTTTGGACAAGTTTTGACCTAATTTGAATTTCAAATTCAAACCAGTTTTGGCATCAAGGTTATTTGGTATGATAATCATAATTACCTTCTTGGGTTGGACCCATTTGGTATGGCCTTGATCCTCTCCCCCATTCTCTCCCCTCATCTCTCCTCCTTCCTCTTTCTCCCTCTCATGGCTGCACCTATAAATGAAGGTCATTCTATAGGCTGCAGAGGTTACAACAACAACTAGAGAGACACAACAAGAGAAAAGAGAGAAGATAGAGAAGGGTTATGAGAGGTCTAGGGATTGGGTGTGAGAATCCTAGCATTCTAGCTAGGTCTTCGAAAGAGAGTTCTCTTGGGAAAGGGTTCCAGCTCTCCTCCTAGTCTTCCCGGAAGAAGAAGATCGGCCCAAGGATCTCGAAGAGCTAGTGCTCCGAGGAAGTTGATCAGAGTCGAGCACAGGTGTGGATTACCTGTAGAGGCTAGACACGTGTGTGGCTCGAGCGCCCTCCTTCTATAGCTTTTCTCCAGTATAAAGGTATGGTACTTTTATATTTGTGTTTCTTTCTTGCTTTGATGTTATGATGCATGCTATTATATTATGCTAGATCCTGTTGCGGGCAGATTGGTAGATCATTTAGATCTATCTATCGAGCCTTCTGCTGTGCATGTTTTAAAATTATTTTAAAATGCATATTTTCTGCCCTGCTTTCGTGAATGCATGTTTGCATATTGGTATGCTTCGTAGATGCACTTCACCTTCACTAAGAAGGTAGGAGCACGACCTCGATCGAGGGCTCAACCTCGGGGGAGCAGACCTCGGCCAGGGGCTCAGACTTGGCACTTCATTTAGCCACTATATCCAGGTGCCGCCTTTTTCCAGCATGGTAGCCAGCTAGATCCGATAGGGGTTCCACATTAGCAGTCATGCCATATCAGTTTTCCCTCACTTTAGAGTCTCGAGCATGATGCATCGCTCAGGGTGAAGGGAGTTTTGGTGATGCTGATGTGGAAGGATATTTGTCCGGTACCATCAAATGCCTCAATTGCTGACGACTCGCAGATCATGCCTCAACGCCAAAGAGGAGATGCCACATTAGTGGGCTCAGGGGGAGCATGATGATTGGCATTGGGCTTGAAGCAATCTTTGGCATGTCGAAGCACCATTCCTAACAGATCTTGATGTGTGGCATGCATCCAATGGTCAGAGGATCGAAAGGATGCATGTTTCAATCAGCACGATGTGATGGAGCGCTGTCAGGCTGTTAGAAAACGAGGAAACTTTTTCCTTAACCATCTCTTTCAAACCTTCGAGCTTACAGGGAGAACCAAAGCCATTTCCACCTAGTTCCGACCTTTCCTTCGAGGTATTCAGGTCAATCTTCCCTCCTTGTTTTCTTCTCTTTCTTCGGCCTGTGCTAAAGGAGACCTTATTTAGAGTCCTTAGGTTTCCTTTCTCCTATCTCTCTTCCCATTCCACTTAGGATGAGTCCTTCTGGCTGGAGACGCCTTCGCTCATGTCATTTCAGTGAAGCAGGGCCCTCCCAACCGAGGATTCCCTCCTTCGATGATGAGGATGATGTCCCTCTTAACATGTAGGGGTCCCTGGTCGACGAGAATAGTTATAGGTCAACCTAAGGCACCTTCTCATCCTTCTCCTCCTACTTTTCCTGTCGACCGTGATCCAACTGGTCCTTTTAGCATCACTTCAGTGATGACCCAGGAGGACCTCTTTCGGCTTCGGAACACCTACAAGATTCTGAACTTTGTTCGACTCTCAATTCTGGGATTGGGGGAGCAGTCACTTCCACTGGCCCAGGTCGTATCGCCCTATACGAGGACTTCTTCCTCGAGGGCCTTCGTTTGCCTTTACATCCCTTCTTTCTTTCCTTTCTTAGCAACTTTCATCTAGTTTCGGCCCAGCTTATCCCAAATGCAATTAGGATCATTAATGGGGACCTCACCAGCACGAATCCCGAAATAAGCACGAATCTTGGAGCCGTGCAAATCTCGGAGCATATCCAGAATAAATTTAGGATTTATCTTTTAATTGAAATTTAAATTAGGATTTGGTTGGTTATGATTGAGATATGGATAGGCTTATCTTATCCTATCTTGTGTTTGAATTTGAATCATCTCTATGTTTTTATCCTGTATTCAAATTCAAATGAGGGTTGGACAGGTCTATAAATACCACCCTCAGTCCTTTGTAAAAAATAGTTTTTGAGGAAAAAAAAATTGAGTTTTTAGAAGAGTGATTCTTCTTGCCTTCGCCTTCGGGCATGGGCATGAGGCCCTAGTCATCCCCCTTCCCATTCCATCTTCTTTATCCCCTCGTGACCTTTGTGATTCATCCTAGCATCACCAAGTATCGAGGAGGGTGTAATGCCTTAGAGGTGAGAGGTCTCTTCGTTAGGGTGAGTCCCAAAAGTCCATGAGATTCAAATCCCTGTCTTCCATCCCCACTATTCCTTCGCCACCCCTAAAAAAATCCGAAAAAAAAGTACCCTCATTTTGGTGACTTCTAGGCTCGCTAACGGTCCTACCCACCTGTCCCCCATCAATTTTGGTATCAGAGCCCGGTTAATTAGGGTACCTTCATATCATCCCAGATTCTCTTTTATCAGCCATCCCTCCACTTCCCAGATCCAAAAAAAAAAAAAAAATAGATCTCTCAACCCGTTCATCCAGGTCATCAATAATTTTTTTTTCTTCCCGGATCTTCATCTCCATCTTTTGTTCTTCATCTCTGCTCCCCTATTTCTCTGGATTACTGAAATCTTCTCTCTTCCCCTCACTATTCCAATCCTGAAAACTTCAACTCCCAAATAATCCAGTCCATCACCAATTCCTCCCACCCGTTCCACCATCGCACAACACCTCATCTAGATCAAAGCCCCACCGGAATAATTCCTCGGAAGCCATTGCCGGCTAAGTTCGTCCTAGTCCCACTGAACCGCCAGATGGCTCGGAGGCCCTCCTTGCTCCCGCCTCCACCGGCACCACCGCCGATCCCGCCCCATCACCAACACCCTTGCAGCCACCACCCCAATCCTTCTTTTCCATCCCTCCCCCGCCAAACAACACCCTACAACTGCCAACGCCTCAGCCGCCACCACCCCTGTCGTCGCCAAAGCCCCACCCGCCGCCCCACATCTTCCGATCTCCATACCATCGCCCCGCCCTCGATGATTCAACCCATCACCCCCCCTCCGCTTGGATAGACTGCGCCTCTGCCAATCCCCATCATCGCCAGCTGCTCCCTCACCGCCAAACTTCTTCCACCCGTGAGCAAAACCACCATCGACCAGACCTTCCCCGCTGGGAGTTTTTCTCCCCCTGTTCCTTCTTCTCTGTGCTTCACTGCCTTCATCTTCTCTGTGCTCGTCTTCACCGTCATCACCGTCACCTACCAGCCCTTGGACCATTGGCTTCACCAACTACGGCCAAAATAGCAACATGCCGGAGAATAATTTCTGGTCGTACGGCTCCGGCGGCAATGCTGCATCGGAGAAATTCTCCAACTACCGTGACCAAGCCAATGTCAGCGACAACAACTTCACCTCCTACACCAAAGAGAACAACGCTGGCTTCACCGATTTTGAGAACTATGGAAACTCCTTCAATCAACAAGGTAGTGACTCCTTCAAAGGCTACGGCGAGGGGTCCATCAACCACACGATCGCGTTCGCATCCTATTCCGGCGATAACACCACTTTCAAGGGCTACACCAAGACCGGGAGCATCAGTTTCAAGAGTTACCGCAACTCCTCCACGCTCCCATCCTCCATCGCCACGGCATTGATGTCTTTGCATCCGTCTCCGATGACCGCACCACCCACGTCTGGGACGTCCGTCCGTGACCTCCTATCCTCCCTATTCTGGTTTTGGTCCATGAAGAAGAAGGAGAGGGACGCACGAACGTGAAAGCAAATCCATCTCCCTCTTGCCGACTTCAACTCAGCACAGATTGCGAAGCTGCATGCTCCTTGAAGCTGCATGCTCCTTAAAGCAACACAGATTTCAAAGCACACTAATCTCAAAGCTACACCATTTTCAAAGTAAAGTTGATTTAAAAAAATCATGGTTATGTCAAGCTAAAGTTTGGAGTTCCCGGAGCCTGAAGTCAAGCTAAAGCTGGAGCCTGACCCAAACTCGATAGAGTTGAGTTTTCCCCACCTCAAGGAAATGATAGAGACCTCACCAGCACGGATCCCGAAGCAAGCACGAATCTTGAAGCTATGCGAATCTCGAAGCATATCCAAAATAAATTTAGGATTTATCTTTTATTTGAAATTTGAATTAGGATTTGGTTGGTTAGGATTGAGATATGGATAGGCTTATCTTATCCAATCTTGTGTTTGAATTTGAATCATCTCTATCGTTTTATCCTGTATTCAAATTCAAATGAGGGTTGGACAGGTCTATAAATATCACCCTTAATCCTTTGTAAAAAAATAGTTTTGGAGGAAAAAAAAATTGAGTTTTTAGAAGAGTGATTCTTCTTGCCTTTGCCTTCGGGCATGGGCGTGAGGCCCTAGTTATCTCCCTTCCCATTCCATCTTCTTTATCCCCTCGTGACCTTTGTGCTAGGATGGTTTGGGGTCCTCCTACATTGAGGGGAATTAGGATCTGGCTCAGACTGTGACCCATGGTTTTTTTCTGGGGTCCCTACCCGGACTTTTAACTGATCAAACCTATTGGCAAGATGGTCAATTCTATCATTGGTTTGAATACGAGACTGAGTTAACTGGGTCATCTGGGTAGTTATCTGGGTAGCCATCTGGGCCATTTGATCAGCTAGGGCTTTTATTTGATATTGTAAATTTTTCATGGATTCAGACATTTGTGAAGGAGGTGGGTGATATAAAACTCCTGATCTAGTGCTCATGCAAGACTCGATCAGACCGACTATAGCTGACTAGACCTAGAATCCAAACTAGATGCTCAATCAGGGTGGCAAACTAGCCTATAGTAACCCTGTACTCAGCCAGGCAGGTGTAAGGGGAGTGTTAGGTCCCTGATTGCCAATCCTAGACACCAATCAAAGATTGGCCAGGTAGGTGGACCAGCACACAAGCCCTTCGGGATTGAATCCCTAAACCACCATTCTAGACACCAAGCACAAGGAACACACAGGTTAGTCTTGACACAGTGATCTAACACTTAGCCCGGACCCGACCAGTTGGTGTCCCTAGCCCACTAGGGCAAATTAAGTCTAATTAATTTTAGGTTAAGGCTTGGGACTGAATGCAAGGGATGTGGTTTTGGGCTAAGGAGAGGTGATCAAATCCTCCCCCCATCTGATATAGCAAGAGTGCCCTTAAAAGTAAATTATGCAATGATGGCAGGTAGATGAGGATGCAAATTAGGGTTTAGATATTTTTTTTTTTGGTATTTTTGGAGAATATGTATTTTTTTTTGTTTGGTATTTTTTAAATAGAAGAAAACTTGTAAATCATGGCCTAATATGCTGGAAATATTATAAAATTAAAAAATATGCAAAAATTGCTAAACAAAAACCTAAAACTTCCAAACTTGTCTTGCAGAAAAAAAATATTGTCGAGAATTTGCAGGCAGTATTTCGGCTTGAAGAAGATTCACAGTCTGAAATAAAATTTTTAAAAATTCTAAAAATCACTTTGAATTATGATAAATCCATAAAAACAAATTTCAAAATTTTTATAGTTTTTAACAGGGAGAAATAATTAAAATAACAGAGCATATACGGACTGAGAAATTGCAGAAAATAAGTCCTAATCTAAGCTCTGATACCAAATGATGGGGAACTAATATGCATGCAATTTTTTTTATATGTTTTATATGTGGGGTTGAGTGATTAATTCCCTAATTTCAAATTAAAATAAGTTGTAGGGAATTTTATATGAATTTTAGAAGATCAACATGCAGATTATGACCTAGAAAAGTAGAAAAGAAGGATCGCCGGGGCTGAGAAGCCTCGGTTATGGCAAGTTCTCCTACAATAAAACTATTGGAGGTAGAGGGGGTGTACCTGACAATGTCTGTGAAGATCGCAGCAAAGGGTCTCTCGTTCCTCGATGGATGCGGTCTGGAAAATCGAGCCAAAGACCCACGGATACCCGGCTTTCTGCTCGGTGATCCGATTGAGGCTTGGCTGGAGTCGTTGGATTCGTAGGAACTCGGGGACCTGTAAACGACCTGTCAAGGGTTAGAAAACTCACAAAGGAACAAGAAAACAAAAGAAAAATAGCAAGGGAAGGCTTCTTTTGAAGTGGGCGTCCAGGGATTTGAGATGTTTGTTGGCAGCAGGAAGATGATTGCAGCATTGGGAAGAAAAACTCTCGCAAACCCCTTTATGCACACAGCAGGGTATCACACAACTCAATAGAAGAACTCAAGGTTTTCATTCATCAAAAATTCTCCTTCATACAAGAGGCTAGGGTCCCTTAAATAGACCCTTAACCTTGGGCTCCAAGTAAGGGTACATAAGTCTTTACATAAGAATCCTTTTCCCTCTCAAACCCTAGCAAGAAAATAAGGAAATATTAGGTAGAAAAATCCCTAAAAATTTTCTTGACTTGGTCAAGACTCCAAGGACGCCTAGGGGGGCGTGTTGGGCTTCTAGGAGCAGCAAAAGGCCGGCCCAAAGGGACTCGGGTGCATGGGTTTGGGCCTGTGGAAGCTGGGGTGGCTTGGTAGCCAGGTAGCAGGAATATTCCCTGGTATCTTGTTTCTTTGGGGCTTGGGCTTGGCACCTGGGCTTGATTTCTTTGGGCTAGGATGCAAATGGACCTCTGGAATCATGGATGCCCTTATCTATGAATATACTTTGGCATCTGGAAGGGAATCTGGGCATCTGGAGGGCATCTGCAAGAAATCAAGGTTTTCTAAATTTTTCTCCTGGGGTCTTCAAATCTTCAAGCTGGGTTGGACTTGTGCTATACTTCCATGTCTTCAATCTAGTTGAACTTGGTCTTCACTTGTATGATATAGTCTTGAGTCTTCAGTATGCTTGGACAGGACTCAAAAAATTAAAATAAGCTCAACATGAGCTGACTAGCATTGGACTGAACTAGCTCAACATAAGTTGACTAGTACAGAACTGAAATAACAACTCAAAAGACTCAAACAACAGCTAAAAAAAGGACTCAGATAGGCTAAGACCTTATTACAGATGGACTCATAAATTATTGATCAATTCACAGAGGGTTGAGAAGCCTCTGCCTTATTCTGGTGCCTTTGGTGTCCCCACCAAGGTGAGAGGTCTCTTCGTTAGGGTGAGTCCCAAAAGTCCATGAGATTCAAATCCCTGTCTTCCATCCCCACTATTACTTCACCACCCCTAAAAAAATTCCAAAAAAAAAGTATCCTAATTTTGGTGACTTCTAGGCTCGCCAACGGTCCTACCCACCTATCCCCCATCAGTCATCTCCTATTTCACCATGCTCTATTATTTTCACGGGATTGTTGCCCATTTTTTCTTGTTCAGGGCCTTCTTCATCCTGAAGCGCCACCTTAAAGGATGGTCCGATTGGTCACCTCTGCCTCCCTGTTGGTCTGAGGGTGAGCCACCAAGGTGAAGTGATGACAGATGTTGAGATCGACGCAGAACTTCTTGAAAGCTTGGTTGTCAAATTGTCATCCGTTATCGGTGATGATTGAGTAGGAAAGGTCGAAACAGTAAATGATTGACTTCCAGAAGAAAGATCTGGCCTTAGCTTCAGTATCTATGCCAACAGCTCAACCTCGACCCAATTGGTGAAGTAGTCGATGGCCATAATCATGTACCTCTATTATCCGGACATGGGAGGAAATGTATCCAAGATGTCCATTCTCCACTGGGCGAACGGACAAGGAGCAGAGTTAGGAGAGTGGCATGGCCGGCTGACGTTGTATGTAAGCATGTCGTTGGCAATGGTCACACTTTTTTATGAAATCAGTCGTGTCTTCTTTCATAGTCTCTCAGTAATATCCTTGCCAGAGGGTTTTGTATGCCAGCATCCTGCCCCCCATATGGCTCCCACCGAGACCTTCATATATTTCCTAGAGCATGTAGGCCGCCTCTAAGGGTCTCAAACACTTCAAGAGTTGGCAGTAGTGGGACCTCCGGTAGAGCTACCCATTTATCAACACGAAGCACACAGCTTTCTTCTTGAGGAGGCCGGCCTCTGCATGGTTCTCGTGCAGGATACCATCAGTAAAGTAATTGATGTAGCGATCCATCCAACTAGGCTTAGGAGTGACCTATTGGACTTCCCCGGACCCTTTATAATTGGAAGCCTGTAGGTATTTGATGTAGGCACATCCCAGCGATAAATCAGTAGAGTTGCAAGCCTGGAGAGAGCATCTGTGCGGGCGTTCTCTCCATGAGGGATGTGAGAGATGCTGAAACACTAGAAGCCCACCATGCTCGAACGTCCCTTCTCTAAATATCTTGCCATTTGAGGATCTCGAGCTTCGAACTCTCATAAGATTTGACTTGCAACTAGCTATGAGTCAGTGAAGACTCTTAGGCTTGACACACCCAGCTCGCGGGATATCTTTAATCCCATGAGGAGTGCTTCATACTCGGCCTGGTTATTAGTAGCTTTGAACAGGAAGCATAGTATGCACTCGACCATGACCCCATCGGAGTTGGCGAGGATGAGGTCGGCTCCGCTTCCACCCGCATTGGATGCGTCATCCACATGGAGGACCCAAGCCGTCTTGTCGGTTGGCAGTTCCATGAGATGCTCCAAAGAACCTTCTTCCAACTCTCCGCTCATGCAGGTGCATTCCACCAGAAAGTCAGTTAGCACATGTGCCTTTTGAGATGGCCTCGGGCGATAGGTGTATCAAACTTACTGAGCTTTAGCACTCATTTAGCCAGACACCTAGATATGTCCGGATGGCTGAGTATGGCCCTTAGAGGCTAGTTGGTGAGGATTGCGATTAGGTGGGCTTAGAAGTATGACCTGAGATGTTGAGCAGACATAATGAGCATGAAAATTATGTTTTTAGAGCAGGTGTACCTAGTCTCCGCATATCGAAGGAGCTTGCTGGCATAATACACCAGCTTTTGGATCCTGTCTCCATCCATAAGAATGAGCACTGAAATGACAGCCCCTGGGAAGACCGCTAGATATAGGAGGAGTTCCACCCCATCCTCCAGCATGGAGAGCATGGTGGCGATGCAAGAAACCTCTTCAGCTCCTCGAAGGCTTCTCGACACTCCTCCATCCAGGCGAAGTCATGCATCTTGCGCAGTACCTTGAAGAAGGGCAAGCAATGGACAACGGAGCGTGAGATGAACCGGCTTAAGGCAATGATGCGACCAGTCAGGCACTGAACCTGCTTCTTCAAGATAGGGTGCTCCATGTCGACGATTGCCTGTACCTTCTTGGGATTGACCTCGATCCCTCTTTGGGTGACCATAAAGCCCAAGAATTTTCCAGCGGCGATGTCGAAGGTGCACTTGGCTAGATTCAACTTTATCTAATGGAGATGGAGGTTTTGGAAGGCTTCTGCTAGGTCCACGATATGGTCCGACTTCGGCCTACTCATAACGAGCATGTCGTCCATGTAGACCTACATGTTGCGGTTGATTTGGTCTTTGAAGACCTTACTGACCAAGTGCTAGTATGTGGCTCCAGCATTCTTTAGACCAAACGGTATCATCTTTTAGCAGTAAGTCCCTTGATCTGTGATGAAGACAGTGTGCTCTTCATCTTTTGGGTGTATCCGGATTTAGTTATACCCGAAAAATATCTATGTAGGTGAGTAAGTGGTGCCCTGATGTAGCATCCACCAGCTGGTCGATCTTGGAAAGGGAAAAGATGTCTCTTAGGCAGGCTTGATTGAAGTTGGTGTAGTCTACACAGATCCTCCACTTCTCACTGGCCTTCTTGACCATGACTACGTTCGCTAACCAGTTGGGGTACTGGACTTCTCGGACGAAACTGGCTACAAGGAGCTTTTCCACCTCTTTGTTGAATGCCTTTGTCTCTCCGGGGTGAAGCTCCTCTTCTTCTATCATATTGGGCGGCACTTCGGGTCAACGTTTAGCTTATGAGTGATGACGTCGGAAGGAATTTCTGGCATGTCCATCATGGCCCAGGCGAAAACATCCATGTTCACTAGAAGGAAACTTAACAGGCAAGCCTCCTCATCCTCCTGTTACTAGGCTCCTACCTGTACCATCTTCAAAGGATCTGTGTCGAGGGGGTATGACAACAGGCACTCAACTGGGCCGTCCTTGGCATCCTGCGCCCTTTGGTAGAGCTCGTCGGTGATAGGATCCTCCCCGGTGCTTCCAACCTCGGGATGGCCTGCAAGTAGTGCTGAACTGGCTAAGGGGTCCCTCTCATCTCCCCTATGCCGTAGGGGGGTAGGAACTAAACTAGAAGCCATTTTGTAGATATGACCACATCGAGCAGGTTGAGCCCAGGGCGGTCGAGAATCATGTTGTAGGCTGAAAGAAGCCTGACAATCGTGAAAGTCATCATGACTATGCTCTATTGGGGCGATAATCCGGCAGTGACTGGGAGGGTAATCTCTCCCTCGACCCCTACCAAATCTTTAGTAAAACTGACCAGAGGGGTGTGCACTGGCTTCAACTGGGCAAAAACAAATTTATCTTGGAGAAGGCATTATAAAAAAGGATATCAGTCGAGTATCCACTATCGACCATAATCCATTTTACAGGATGCTTAGCTATCATCATCTCAATGATAATAACATCATTATTTACATTTTCCATCCCGATTTTCCTTTTCCTCATAAAGTGAAGTACATTCTCAAACCCTTTCCCTGCCTTAATCCTTTTCGAGATGCGCTATATCCCCCAGGAGATCATGCCCACTGGCCTTTTGGTGGGTGGTTGTCGATAGGAGGGAGAGCCGCGAGCGCCTGGGATTCCGATGGGATTTTGCCCCCCACGAACTTTCCAAGGTTGTCTCTTCTAATCAGATTTTCAATCTCCCTTTTGAGATGGTAGCATTTCATGGTGTCATGGCCATGGTCACGGTAGAACTGACTTGTCTCGACCACCCAATGGTCTTAGTGGGGGAGGGCGGCATAGGTAGCATTCATCCTCGATCTCCATTAGGATCTTGGACCTTGGGATGAGGAGAGGAGGGTACCTCTCTTCCTGGATGGGGGTACTCTTTGGCTTCGGGCTCATCTAAAGGTTAGGGGTCATCCTGGGCCTGTGCATCCCAGAGGGTTCCCCCTGGGGCTGCTTCTTCAGGGGCCTCCCATCTAGCTCCCTTCTAGTACAATCTGCCTCCTCCGCACAAATATACTTATGGGCTCATAGGAGGAGCTTGGAGTTGGAGTAGGTCCTTGGGGGCTTCTTGTCTAGGGAGTAGGTAAGACGAGAGGTTCTAAGCCCTCTCTTCAATACCAACATGGCGATGGGCTCATCCAGGTTATAGATCTTCAGGGTGGTAACTTTGAAGCCGGACACGTAGTCCCGCAATAACTCATGGTCCTGCTAGCGGATGGAGAAGAGGCTGTTGGCTTTTCGCGGCACCTTCCAACAGGCATCGAAGTGCGCCATGAACTTCTTCTCCAATTATGCAAAGGAGTCAATGCTCCTGACCTCAAAACGGGTGTACCAAACTCAAATGGCCTTTCGAAGTGTGGCCAGGAAGGTGATGCAGAGAAGGGCATCAGTTGCCCCTTGGACTCTCATGAGATCCTTGTAGCTCTCTAGGTGGTCCAGGGGATCGGTGGTCCCATAGCAGGGATCCACCTGAGGCATGCGGAACTGGCTGGGAATCGGTTCCTCTTGGATCTTATGGGAGAAAGGGGGCGGGCGTCGTAGCCCGCGGGCTCGCATAAGGAGCCTTGCAGATTGGCAAACTAATGGGATAGCTCAGCCAGCTTGTGCTCTTGTTCTTCTAGGTGCCTCTTAGCCTGATGCCTGATAGCCTGATGCAGAACAAATAAAGGGATGCGATGCGGAAGTAAATTAAGATTAACTAATTTTTTTTGTTGTTTTTATATGTTTGTAGAAGTTGGCTTCAAATCAAAGAAAAGTTAACCTAACATTGAAAGATACTAATATGATAATTGAAAGCACAATTTTAAGGAAACTAAATTATCAGAGTAGTTCAGAAGCAACGGATCGCTGGGGGTTGAGAAACTCCCAGACCTAGGGTTTCGCTCCGAACTTTCAACAGAACAGAAATAAAGAGAAGAGATGGTTTATCTAACCAGACAATGATCTTCACAGATTTTGGTGGAAGAACTCTCCCGAGCAGATTGTTGGATCCTCGGATTCAGATATCTTCGTAATGGATCCTCCAATACTGGTCCTTTGGCGGGTTGGCTTCTCCTGAACTCAAGATCTGGAAGAGAAGAAAAATAATTGATGGAATCAGAGAGTCAAGGGAAAGATTTACCAGGTTGATGAACTTGAAGATTGAAATTGCTGAAAACTAGATTCTCCTGGATGTTGATGTGATTTTCCTTGGAACTTGCTCTGGATCTGAAGTAGCCGGACTGGATCTGGATGAAGGTGGATGGCCTGGACTTGTAGAGAGAGAGAGGCCGTGGGAGATGGATGGAGCTAGGGTTTGATGGATTGAAAATAATGAAGGGCGGCTAGGGTTTTGGAATTTCAAGTGGCTAACCTAGGGTTTTGGATAAAGATGGAGATCTCTCACCTCCTCAAGGCTCCAATGGAACCCGGATTACCCCCTCACGGAGCTCAACACTTAGAATAGTGCGGAAGAAGAGAAACCTAGGTCACTCAACACAAGAGAATAGCAAAAATAATTTTTCTTCATTGATTTCTTAAAGTTACAAAGAGGGGTCTATTATATAGACCTAAAATTTTCTCCAAGCTTGTACAAATTCCCATGTGGGACTAAACTCCTCCAACCTCTAGATTAGGTAGAAAATCTTCTCTCTTGGCCGACCAAGAGTTCAAAAAAATTTGGGACGGCCATAAAGGAATTTTTTTTTTTTGGAGTTTTTATGGCGCCTCCTTTGGAGTTGGATTTGGATTTGGAGTCCTCTTCTTCTTATGACATTTCTTCTTTTCTTCCACTCCAAGTTAAGCTCTTTGATTTTGATTTGAACTTCAATTGGATGTCCTTCTTTGATTTTTTCTCCAAGAGAAGTCTTTTCCTTCTTTGCTTAGACAAAATTGGCAGGTATGGGCGCCTCCCTTAAATTAGCTTCCAATTTGATTTTTTTCTTCTTTGGATGTGGGGACCATGACACTGGGATGCCTCTATGGCGCCTCCTGGACTCTGGCGTGTGCTCGGAGTGTGGCTGGACGTGTGGCTTGGAGTGTGGCCTCCACTTGCTTGAACCTTGATTTGATTGGAAGACAAATGTGGCACCATTTTGGACCAAATTGAAACCACATCGAGACTTGCATCGAGTCAACATGACTCAACAAAATTTAAATGGTGACTCAAGAAATAAATAAACTGGTTGACCAGGTCAACCTTTATTACAAACCCTAATTTCTCGGGCAATGTCAATCAGAGAGCCAAATGGAGCTCTGAAGTCTTCTTCTGAGTCTGGTGCCCGCACCAATTCTCCCAGGGTGGGAGGAACTCGACCCTGTCGAGTAAGGCTCAAGTTGGCTCTGGTATCTCTCCAAGAGGTCTGGGTCCAATTCTTGTAATTCTTCTCGGGAGATCCAAGAGTCATCAGAATCTGGCCTTCCTTGCCAGCGGACCAGGTACCTTTGGTATCCTCGATTACGAGTAGAGATAACCTGATCATCCAGGATCTTTTCAATCTGCTCTTTCCTCACAGGCCAGTTTGTTGGTGGACACACAGGGTCGGGATCACTCTCAATGATAGGGTTAGGCTCAAAAGGCTCACTAGGAATCACAGCTGGCTCCCTGTACTCTACTAAGTCTGTAATGTTGAAAGTAGAGCTAATGCCTAGTTCTGGAGGCAACTCGAGCACATAGGCATTGGATCCTACTCTCTTTACCACTCTAAATGGTCCAGCTCCCCTAGCATGTAACTTTCTAACGGTTCCAGGAGGAAATCGTTCAGGCCTTAACCTAATCATCACATAGTCTCCCTCAACAAAAGATTTGACTCGCCTTTGAGTATCAGCCAACTTCTTATAAGTTTCATTACTTAAATTTATTTTGGCATGAATTTCTTTATGCAAGTCTTTTACATGCTGTGCAAAATTCTCAGCAGACTCGGAGACTCGAGTGTGGACAGGTAAAGGGACTAGGTCAAGAGGTGTGTGAGGTTTGTACCCATGTACAATTTCAAATGGACTCTTACCCGTAGACCTATTGATCGAGTCATTGTACGCAAATTCTGCCCTTGGTAGGTATAAATCCCAATTTCTGGTGTTTTCACCAATAAGACATCTCAGCAAATTTCCTAGGCTACGGTTCACTACTTCAGTTTGGCCATCAGTTTGGGGATGATAGGCAGTTGAAAACTTAAGTTTTGTCCCTAACTTATGCCAAAGGGTCTTCCAAAAGTAACTGGTGAACCGGACATCCCTATCTGAAACGATTGTCTTAGGTAGGCCATGGAGTCTAACTATCTCATTGAAGAAAAGTGTGGCTACCTTAGACGCATCAAAGGTTTGGGAACAAGGCAAGAAGTGGGCCATTTTAGAGAATCGGTCGACTACGACACAGATAGAATCATGTCTCCTCTGGGTCTTAGGTAAACCTAACACAAAATCCATACTCACATCTTGCCAAGGACGATCTGGGACAGGGAGTGGGGTATAAAGGCCAGTGTTTTGTTTTCGCTGTTTGGCAACAGCGCAGGTTCGACATCTAGCTACAATATTAGCTACATCCCTTTTCAAGCTAGGCCAGAAAAAGTGGTCTTCAATAGCTAGAATGGTCTTGTCTTTTCCAAAATGGCCGGCTAAACCTCCAGCATGGATTTCCCAAATCAAAAATTCCCTAAGACAAGTTCTAGGGATACAAAGCCTATTTTTGAAGAACAAAAAACCATCTACAAGGGTATAATCCTGGTGATTACTAGATGGTCCTTGAACTAGATCCTGATACACAGTTGTGAAATCCGGACAAGACTCATATTCCTCTTTGATTTGCTCAAGCCCTATGACCTCAGTTCTAACAGAAGTTAATAACAGAGATCGGCGACTAAGGGCATCAGCTACCTTATTCTCAACTCCAGCCTTATGTTTCAGGACAAAAGTATAGGACTGGATATATTCTACCCACTTAGCATGCCTAGGGTTAAGCTTCTTTTGGGAGTTCAGAAATCTAAGAGCCTCATGGTCCGAAAATAGTATAAATTCCTGTGGTAGTAAATAATGTCTCCAGTAACGCAAAGCTTGCACCACCGCATAAAATTCCTTATCATAGGTAGAATACCTAAGCTTAGCATCATTAAGTTTTTCACTAAAGAATGCTATGGGATGATTCTCTTGGCTTAGGACTCCACCTATTCCTACACCTGAAGCATCACAGGCAACCTCAAATACTTTAGAAAAATCGGGTAATCTCAGAATGGGTGCCTGGGTCATTTTATCCTTAAGATCTAGGAAGGCTTTATGGGCTGACTTAGTCCAATGAAATTCTCCCTTCCTAATACAATCAGTGATAGGAGCAGCTAAAGTACTAAACCCCTTGATGAATCGCCTATAGAAGGTAGCCAAGCCGTGGAAACTTCTAACTTCATGCACATTGGTTGGCTCTGGCCAGTCTACTATGGACCTAATCTTCTCAGGATCGGCCGTCACGCCGTCAGGGGTTACTACAAAACCAAGAAAGATAACTCTACTAGTCATGAATTCACACTTCTTAAGATTACCGTAGAGTCTATCATTCCTCAAAACTTGGCAGACTGCTCTAAGGTGGCCTAGGTGATCTGCTGGGGTCTTACTATAGATCAGGATGTCATCAAAATAGACCACCACAAATTTTCCTATGAAAGCTCTAAGTACCTGGGTCATAATTCTCATGAAAGTACTAGGGGCATTGGACAACCCAAAAGGCATAACAACCCATTCATAAAGACCATCCTTAGTTTTGAAAGCAGTTTTCCATTCATCCCCGGGTCTAATCCTAACCTGATGATAGCCGCTTTTGAGATCAATCTTAGAAAAAACCATTGCACCAGCCATCATATCAAGCATGTCATCTAATCTAGGGATGGGAAACCTATATTTGATTGTAATTTTATTGATGGCACGACTGTCAACACACATCCTCCACGTGCCATCTTTCTTTGGGGTCAGTAAGGCTGGGACTGCACAAGGGCTAAGACTTTCTCTAATAAACCCCTTCCTTAATAATTCTCCAACCTGCTTTTGCAGTTCTTCATGCTCAGATGGATTCATCCTGTAATGGGGCAAGTTGGGCAAAGTCGCTCCTGGGATTAGATCTATGGCATGCTGGATATCCCTAAGAGGTGGAAGGTGGTCTGGCAAATCCTCGGGAAAGACATCCTCAAATTCTTTTAACACAGGTTTAACTTCTTGAGGAGGCTCTGAGGGTTCCGAAGTTCTAAGTTCCTTAGCAGTCAACATCCAGATGGGTGAACCACTATGAATTTCTTGTTCTAGATCCTTAGCACTGATTAGGTTCACTCCAGTTTTCATCTCCTTAACCTTACCGGCTCCTTTAGTTACCTTGTCCTTAGGGGGAACGGAATGGATCGTAATCTTCTTCCCATTGAAATTAAAGATATAGGTATTGGATTTTCCTAAGAGGGTGGCATCATGATCATACAACCAAGGTCTTCCGAGAATTATACTGCTCACCCCCATGGGTAAAACATCGCACCAAATCTTTTCGTGATAAGATTGCATTTGGATTTGGACTTGACATCTAGACTGGATGGGTATGGAGGTAGAATCTACCCAAGAAACCTTATAGGGGTTGGGATGGGGAACTGGGATTAAGCCTAACATCTTGACAATGCTAGTAGAGATGGCATTTACACAGCTCCCACTATCTATGATGATCTTACATACCTTATCCCCTAATTTAAGAAAAGTCTGTAGGATGTTAGTCCTATGCCAATCCTCTTGAACTAGATTCTGGGATAGGATGCATCTTACAACTCCTAATTGGTCAGATTCATTGGGTTCCTCCTCTCCTTCATACTCCTCAACCAAATTCATTCCGGCCTCATAAACTTCTTCTTCAAATTCCTCACTGGGCTCGGAATTATCATTCTCTCCCTCTTCTATGTAAAGGGATCTACGTGGGCACTGGCTAGCAACATGACCTACCTTATGACACTTGAAACAGGCTATGACAGTACACTGACTGGAAATGTGACCTGGTTTCTGACACTTAAAACAGGTGATATTTGAACTAGGGGTTCTCTGGGTGTCAGGTGCCTTACCTTTGTCCATGGGCCTAGGGGTAGAAGTACCCTGAAAAGGTTTACTAGGGATAACTTGGCTAGGTCCATTCCTTGGGATTGGGGCACTAACCCTAGAAGGTATAGGTTCTCTCTGAAATTTCTCAGTGTTCAGTGCAATCTGGTAGGCTTGGTCTAGATCAGTAACCTCTCTCAGAAATAGTTCTCTCTTGATATCTTCCCTCAGTCCAGCCCTAAATCTAGACAAAGTGACTTCGTGGGCTTCACTCACATCACATCTCATTAGGTATTCATCAAAAGTAGCTATGTAGTCTGAGACAGATCGGTTTCCTTGTTTCAGGTTTTGCCATTGGTCTAACAAGTTTTGCTGGTATGAAATGGGTAGGTATTTATCTCTCAGTTTTTCTTTCATACCCTGCCAAGTGGTTATGGGCTCAACATTCCGTCTCCTAGTGGTTAGCTCAATGTTCCCCCAGTATAACCTAGCTTGACGCACTAATTTCATCTTGGCAAACTTGTATTTCCTCTCCTCAGACATAGTATACCACTCAAAGTATTGGTCCATCTCACCCTCCCAATCAGAATACACCTTAGGGTTCAGACTACCATCAAAAGTGGGTGCATCTAATTTGATGTTCCTGATGAACCTATCATCTCTATCTTCAGGCTCTGGGTCAGGCCTCCTATGATTAGGTTCAGGATCTCTATATAAAGGCCTTCTAGGCTCCTGATGTGGGTGAGGTTGAGGCACATTAAAATCGGGGTCAGGAGTCCAATTCCGATGTCTAGGTTCTTCAAGTACTTGGACTCGGTCCCTAAGTTGGGTAAGATCCTCATGAATTTGTGCGCTAAACTGGGCCACAGTGTTTGTCATATCCTGATTCATTTTAGCCATACTTTCAGTAAGAGTTCTGATCATGGCCTCTAAATCAGGTTGGGTTTGACCAGGTTGATATGGCACTCCGTTTCTGGTAGACATGATGATTCAAGCAAGCACACAAAATGAGACTAGACTAAATCGACTACTGGATCACTAGACCTAGAGTCCAAACTAGATGCCCAATCAGAGTGGCAAGCTAGCCTGTAGTAACTTAGGACTCAGCCAGACAGGTGTAAGGGGAGTGTTAGGTCCCTGATTGCCAATCCTAGACACCAAACAGTGATTGGCCAGGTAGGCGGACCAGCACACAAGCCCTTCGGGAATGGATCCCTGAACCACCGTTCTAGACACTGAGTGCTAAGCACACACAGAATAACTCGGCAAACTGACTCAACACTAGCCTATACCCGACCAATTGGTGTCCCTAGCCCACTAGGGCAAATTAGGTTTAACTGATTTTAAATTAGGTCTAGGTTCGAATGATTGGATGGTGGTTTTGGGCTAAGGAGAGGTAATCAACTCCTCCCCTTATCTTAGATGCTCAATTGCACTTAAGTAAATTATGAGATGATCACTCCAAAAAGAATTGAATTGCAGAACACAAAAAAATAGAGTTGCTGTATTTTAATGCTCAGAATTTTTACCGAAACCAATAAATCACAGAAAAATTATTGAAAATAGGTTCAATTATACTGGTTTCAACGAAGTAAAAATCATGCAATTCGGAGTTTTATGCAGGGAGAAATAATTCAGACAACAGGGCAATTACGGGCTGCAACTAGATTGTCTTCCCCGTTTATAATCCCTGCTACGAAGTTATAACCCAATGGATCCCCTACACGCCCTAGGAACACCCCGTGAAATGGGAGGAGGAGGCTTGCGCCTCGCTTAGTTCCTAGGACCGGATGTCCTGGGGAGTCTACTTCGAGCAGACAAAATAAAAAGAGAACAATCAAAGCAAGCAAGCAAATCAGAAACCCTAGACTGGGCTCTGATACCAAAAATGATGCAGAACAAATAAAGGGATGCGATGCGGAAGTAAATTAAGATTAACTAATTTTTTTTATTATTTTTATATGTTTGTAGAAGTTGGCGTCAAATCAAAGAAAAATTAACCTAACATTGAAAGATACTAATATGATAATTGAAAGCACAATTTTAAGGAAACTAAATTATCAGAGTAGTTCAGAAGCAACGGATCACTGGGGGTTGAGAAACTCCGAGACCTAGGGTTTCGCTCCGAACTTTCAACAGAACAAAAATAAAGAGAAGAGATGGTTTATCTAACCAGACAATGATCTTCACAGATTTTGGTGGAAGAACTCTCCCGAGCAGATTGTTGGATCCTCGGATTCAGATATCTTCGTAATGGATCCTCCAATACTGGTCCTTTGGCGGGTTGGCTTCTCCTGAACTCAAGATCTGGAAAGAAGAAAAACAATTGATGGAATCAGAGAGTCAAGGGAAAGATTTACCAGGTTGATGAACTTGAAGATTGAAATTGCTGAAAACTGGATTCTCCTGGATGTTGATGTGATTTTCCTTGGAACTTGCTCTGGATCTGAAGTAGCCGGACTGGATCTGGATGAAGGTGGACGGCCTGGACTTGTAGAGAGAGAGAGGCCGTGGGAGATGGATGGAGCTAGGGTTTGATGGATTGAAAATAATGAAGGACGGCTAGGGTTTTGGAATTTCAAGTGGCTAACCTAGGTTTTGGATAAAGATGGAGATCTCTCACCTCCTCAAGGCTCCAATGGAACCCGGATTACCCCCTCACGGAGCTCAACACTTAGAATAGTGCGGAAGAAGAGAAACCTAGGTCACTCAACACAAGAGAATAGCAAAAATAATTTTTCTTCATTGATTTCTTAAAGTTACAAAGAGGGGTCTATTATATAGACCTAAAATTTTCTCCAAGCTTGTACAAATTCCCATGTGGGACTAAACTCCTCCAACCTCTAGATTAGGTAGAAAATCTCCTCTCTTGGCCGACCAAGAGTTCAAAAAAATTTGGGACAGCCATAAAGGAATTTTTTTTTTTGGGATTTTTATGGCGCCTCCTTTGGAGTTGGATTTGGATTTGGAGTCCTCTTCTTCTTATGGCATTTCTTCTTTTCTTCCACTCCAAGTTAAGCTCTTTGATTTTGATTTGAACTTCAATTGGATGTCCTTCTTTGATTTTTTCTCCAAGAGAAGTCTTTTCCTTCTTTGCTTAGACAAAATTGGCAGGTATGGGCGCCTCCCTTAAATTAGCTTCCAATTTGATTTTTTCTTCTTTGGATGTGGGGACCATGATACTGGGATGCCTCTATGGCGCCTCCTGGACTCTGGCGTGTGCTCGGAGTGTGGCTGGACGTGTGGCTTGGAGTGTGGCCTCCACTTGCTTGAACCTTGATTTGATTGGAAGACAAATGTGGCACCATTTTGGACCAAATTGAAACCACATCGAGACTTGCATCGAGTCAACATGACTCAACAAAATTTAAATGGTGACTCAAGAAATAAATAAACTGGTTGACCAGGTCAACCTTTATTACAAACCCTAATTTCTCGGGCAATGTCAATCAGAGAGCCAAATGGAGCTCTGAAGTCTTCTTCTGAGTCTGGTGCCCGCACCAATTCTCCCAGGGTGGGAGGAACTCGACCCTGTCGAGTAAGGCTCAAGTTGGCTCTGGTATCTCTCCAAGAGGTCTGGGTCCAATTCTTGTAATTCTTCTCGGGAGATCCAAGAGTCATCAGAATCTGGCCTTCCTTGCCAGCGGACCAGGTACCTTTGGTATCCTCGATTACGAGTAGAGATAACCTGATCATCCAGGATCTTTTCAATCTGCTCTTTCCTCACAGGCCAGTTTGTTGGTGGACACACAGGGTCGGGATCACTCTCAATGATAGGGTTAGGCTCAAAAGGCTCACTAGGAATCACAGCTGGCTCCCTGTACTCTACTAAGTCTGTAATGTTGAAAGTAGAGCTAATGCCTAGTTCTGGAGGCAACTCGAGCACATAGGCATTGGATCCTACTCTCTTTACCACTCTAAATGGTCCAGCTCCCCTAGCATGTAACTTTCTAACGGTTCCAGGAGGAAATCGTTCAGGCCTTAACCTAATCATCACATAGTCTCCCTCAACAAAAGATTTGACTCGCCTTTGAGTATCAGCCAACTTCTTATAAGTTTCATTACTTAAATTTATTTTGGCATGAATTTCTTTATGCAAGTCTTTTACATGCTGTGCAAAATTCTCAGCAGACTCGGAGACTCGAGTGTGGACAGGTAAAGGGACTAGGTCAAGAGGTGTGTGAGGTTTGTACCCATGTACAATTTCAAATGGACTCTTACCCGTAGACCTATTGATCGAGTCATTGTACGCAAATTCTGCCCTTGGTAGGTATAAATCCCAATTTCTGGTGTTTTCACCAATAAGACATCTCAGCAAATTTCCTAGGCTACGGTTCACTACTTCAGTTTGGCCATCAGTTTGGGGATGATAGGCAGTTGAAAACTTAAGTTTTGTCCCTAACTTATGCCAAAGGGTCTTCCAAAAGTAACTGGTGAACCGGACATCCCTATCTGAAACGATTGTCTTAGGTAGGCCATGGAGTCTAACTATCTCATTGAAGAAAAGTGTGGCTACCTTAGACGCATCAAAGGTTTGGGAACAAGGCAAGAAGTGGGCCATTTTAGAGAATCGGTCGACTACGACACAGATAGAATCATGTCTCCTCTGGGTCTTAGGTAAACCTAACACAAAATCCATACTCACATCTTGCCAAGGACGATCTGGGACAGGGAGTGGGGTATAAAGGCCAGTGTTTTGTTTTCGCTGTTTGGCAACAGCGCAGGTTCGACATCTAGCTACAATATTAGCTACATCCCTTTTCAAGCTAGGCCAGAAAAAGTGGTCTTCAATAGCTAGAATGGTCTTGTCTTTTCCAAAATGGCCGGCTAAACCTCCAGCATGGATTTCCCAAATCAAAAATTCCCTAAGACAAGTTCTAGGGATGCAAAGCCTATTTTTGAAGAACAAAAAACCATCTCCAAGGGTATAATCCTGGTGATTACTAGATGGTCCTTGAACTAGATCCTGATACACAGTTGTGAAATCCGGACAAGACTCATATTCCTCTTTGATTTGCTCAAGCCCTATGACCTCAATTCTAACAGAAGTTAATAACAGAGATCGGCGACTAAGGGCATCAGCTACCTTATTCTCAACTCCAGCCTTATGTTTCAGGACAAAAGTATAGGACTGGATATATTCTACCCACTTAGCATGCCTAGGGTTAAGCTTCTTTTGGGAGTTCAGAAATCTAAGAGCCTCATGGTCCGAAAATAGTATAAATTCCTGCGGTAGCAAATAATGTCTCCAGTAACGCAAAGCTTGCACCACCGCATAAAATTCCTTATCATAGGTAGAATACCTAAGCTTAGCATCATTAAGTTTTTCACTAAAGAATGCTATGGGATGATTCTCCTGGCTTAGGACTCCACCTATTCCTACACCTGAAGCATCACAGGCAACCTCAAATACTTTAGAAAAATCGGGTAATCTCAGAATGGGTGCCTGGGTCATTTTATCCTTAAGATCTAGGAAGGCTTTATGGGCTGACTTAGTCCAATGAAATTCTCCCTTCCTAATACAATCAGTGATAGGAGCAGCTAAAGTACTAAACCCCTTGATGAATCGCCTATAGAAGGTAGCCAAGCCGTGGAAACTTCTAACTTCATGCACATTGGTTGGCTCTGGCCAGTCTACTATGGACCTAATCTTCTCAGGATCGGCCGTCACGCCGTCAGGGGTTACTACAAAACCAAGAAAGATAACTCTACTAGTCATGAATTCACACTTCTTAAGATTACCGTAGAGTCTATCATTCCTCAAAACTTGGCAGACTGCTCTAAGGTGGCCTAGGTGATCTGCTGGGGTCTTACTATAGATCAGGATGTCATCAAAATAGACCACCACAAATTTTCCTATGAAAGCTCTAAGTACCTGGGTCATAATTCTCATGAAAGTACTAGGGGCATTGGACAACCCAAAAGGCATAACAACCCATTCATAAAGACCATCCTTAGTTTTGAAAGCAGTTTTCCATTCATCCCCGGGTCTAATCCTAACCTGATGATAGCCGCTTTTGAGATCAATCTTAGAAAAAACCATTGCACCAGCCATCATATCAAGCATGTCATCTAATCTAGGGATGGGAAACCTATATTTGATTGTAATTTTATTGATGGCACGACTGTCAACACACATCCTCCACGTGCCATCTTTCTTTGGGGTCAGTAAGGCTGGGACTGCACAAGGGCTAAGACTTTCTCTAATAAACCCCTTCCTTAATAATTCTCCAACCTGCTTTTGCAGTTCTTCATGCTCAGATGGATTCATCCTGTAATGGGGCAAGTTGGGCAAAGTCGCTCCTGGGATTAGATCTATGGCATGCTGGATATCCCTAAGAGGTGGAAGGTGGTCTGGCAAATCCTCGGGAAAGACATCCTCAAATTCTTTTAACACAGGTTTAACTTCTTGAGGAGGCTCTGAGGGTTCCGAAGTTCTAAGTTCCTTAGCAGTCAACATCCAGATGGGTGAACCACTATGAATTTCTTGTTCTAGATCCTTAGCACTGATTAGGTTCACTCCAGTTTTCATCTCCTTAACCTTACCGGCTCCTTTAGTTACCTTGTCCTTAGGGGGAACGGAATGGATCGTAATCTTCTTCCCATTGAAATTAAAGATATAGGTATTGGATTTTCCTAAGAGGGTGGCATCATGATCATACAACCAAGGTCTTCCGAGAATTATACTGCTCACCCCCATGGGTAAAACATCGCACCAAATCTTTTCGTGATAAGATTGCATTTGGATTTGGACTTGACATCTAGACTGGATGGGTATGGAGGTAGAATCTACCCAAGAAACCTTATAGGGGTTGGGATGGGGAACTGGGATTAAGCCTAACATCTTGACAATGCTAGTAGAGATGGCATTTACACAGCTCCCACTATCTATGATGATCTTACATACCTTATCCCCTAATTTAAGAAAAGTCTGTAGGATGTTAGTCCTACGCCAATCCTCTTGAACTAGATTCTGGGATAGGATGCATCTTACAACTCCTAATTGGTCAGATTCATTGGGTTCCTCCTCTCCTTCATACTCCTCAACCAAATTCATTCCGGCCTCATAAACTTCTTCTTCAAATTCCTCACTGGGCTCGGAATTATCATTCTCTCCCTCTTCTATGTAAAGGGATCTACGTGGGCACTGGCTAGCAACATGACCTACCTTATGACACTTGAAACAGGCTATGACAGTACACTGACTGGAAATGTGACCTGGTTTCTGACACTTAAAACAGGTGATATTTGAACTAGGGGTTCTCTGGGTGTCAGGTGCCTTACCTTTGTCCATGGGCCTAGGGGTAGAAGTACCCTGAAAAGGTTTACTAGGGATAACTTGGCTAGGTCCATTCCTTGGGATTGGGGCACTAACCCTAGAAGGTATAGGTTCTCTCTGAAATTTCTCAGTGTTCAGTGCAATCTGGTAGGCTTGGTCTAGATCAGTAACCTCTCTCAGAAATAGTTCTCTCTTGATATCTTCCCTCAGTCCAGCCCTAAATCTAGACAAAGTGACTTCGTGGGCTTCACTCACATCACATCTCATTAGGTATTCATCAAAAGTAGCTATGTAGTCTGAGACAGATCGGTTTCCTTGTTTCAGGTTTTGCCATTGGTCTAACAAGTTTTGCTGGTATGAAATGGGTAGGTATTTATCTCTCAGTTTTCTTTCATACCCTGCCAAGTGGTTATGGGCTCAACATTCCGTCTCCTAGTGGTTAGCTCAATGTTCCCCCAGTATAACCTAGCTTGACGCACTAATTTCATCTTGGCAAACTTGTATTTCCTCTCCTCAGACATAGTATACCACTCAAAGTATTGGTCCATCTCACCCTCCCAATCAGAATACACCTTAGGGTTCAGACTACCATCAAAAGTGGGTGCATCTAATTTGATGTTCCTGATGAACCTATCATCTCTATCTTCAGGCTCTGGGTCAGGCCTCCTATGATTAGGTTCAGGATCTCTATATAAAGGCCTTCTAGGCTCCTGATGTGGGTGAGGTTGAGGCACATTAAAATCGGGGTCAGGAGTCCAATTCCGATGTCTAGGTTCTTCAAGTACTTGGACTCGGTCCCTAAGTTGGGTAAGATCCTCATGAATTTGTGCGCTAAACTGGGCCACAGTGTTTGTCATATCCTGATTCATTTTAGCCATACTTTCAGTAAGAGTTCTGATCATGGCCTCTAAATCAGGTTGGGTTTGACCAGGTTGATATGGCACTCCGTTTCTGGTAGACATGATGATTCAAGCAAGCACACAAAATGAGACTAGACTAAATCGACTACTAGATCACTAGACCTAGAGTCCAAACTAGATGCCCAATCAGAGTGGCAAGCTAGCCTGTAGTAACTTAGGACTCAGCCAGACAGGTGTAAGGGGAGTGTTAGGTCCCTGATTGCCAATCCTAGACACCAATCAGTGATTGGCCAGGTAGGCGGACCAGCACACAAGCCCTTCGGGAATGGATCCCTGAACCACCGTTCTAGACACTGAGTGCTAAGCACACACAGAATAACTCGGCAAACTGACTCAACACTAGCCTAGACCTGACCAATTGGTGTCCCTAGCCCACTAGGGCAAATTAGGTTTAACTGATTTTAAATTAGGTCTAGGTTCGAATGATTGGATGGTGGTTTTGGGCTAAGGAGAGGTAATCAACTCCTCCCTTATCTTAGATGCTCAATTGCCCTTAAGTAAATTATGAGATGATCACTCCAAAAAGAATTGAATTGCAGAACACAAAAAAATAGAGTTGCTGTATTTTAATGCTCAGAATTTTACCGAAACCAATAAATCACAGAAAAATTATGGAGAATAGGTTCAATTATATTGGTTTCAACAAAGTAAAAATCATGCAATTCGGAGTTTTATGCAGGGAGAAATAATTCAGACAACAGGGAAATTATGGGCTGCAACTAGATTGTCTTCCCCGTTTATAATCCCTGCTACGAAGTTATAACCCAATGGATCCCCTACACGCCCTAGGAACACCCGTGGAATGGGAGGAGGAGGCTTGCACCTCGCTTAGTTCCTAGGACCGGACGTCCTGGGGAGTCTACTTCGAGCAGACAAAATAAAAAGAGAACAATCAAAGCAAGCAAGCAAATCAGAAACCCTAGACTGGGCTCTGATACCAAAAATGATGCAGAACAAATAAAGGGATGCGATGCGGAAGTAAATTAAGATTAACTAATTTTTTTTGTTGTTTTTATATGTTTGTAGAAGTTGGCTTCAAATCAAAGAAAAGTTAACCTAACATTGAAAGATACTAATATGATAATTGAAAGCACAATTTTAAGGAAACTAAATTATCAGAGTAGTTCAGAAGCAACGGATCGCTAGGGGTTGAGAAACTCCCAGATCTAGGGTTTCGCTCCGAACTTTCAACAGAACAGAAATAAAGAGAAGAGATGGTTTATCTAACCAGACAATGATCTTCACAGATTTTGGTGGAAGAACTCTCCCGAGCAGATTGTTGGATCCTCGGATTCAGATATCTTCGTAATGGATCCTCCAATACTGGTCCTTTGGCGGGTTGGCTTCTCCTGAACTCAGGATCTGGAAGAGAAGAAAAATAATTGATGGAATCAGAGAGTCAAGGGAAAGATTTACCAGGTTGATGAACTTGAAGATTGAAATTGCTGAAAACTGGATTCTCCTGGATGTTGATGTGATTTTCCTTGGAACTTGCTCTGGATCTGAAGTAGCCGGACTGGATCTGGATGAAGGTGGACGGCCTGGACTTGTAGAGAGAGAGGCCGTGGGAGATGGATGGAGCTAGGGTTTGATGGATTGAAAATAATGAAGGGCGGCTAGGGTTTTGGAATTTCAAGTGGCTAACCTAGGGTTTTGGATAAAGATGGAGATCTCTCACCTCCTCAAGGCTCCAATGGAACCCGGATTACCCCCTCACGGAGCTCAACACTTAGAATAGTGCGGAAGAAGAGAAACCTAGGTCACTCAACACAAGAGAATAGCAAAAATAATTTTTCTTCATTGATTTCTTAAAGTTACAAAGAGGGGTCTATTATATAGACCTAAAATTTTCTCCAAGCTTGTACAAATTCCCATGTGGGACTAAACTCCTCCAACCTCTAGATTAGGTAGAAAATCTCCTCTCTTGGCTGACCAAGAGTTCAAAAAAATTTGGGACAGCCATAAAGGAATTTTTTTTTTTTTGAATTTTTATGGCGCCTCCTTTGGAGTTGGATTTGGATTTGGAGTCCTCTTCTTCTTATGGCATTTCTTCTTTTCTTTCACTCCAAGTTAAGCTCTTTGATTTTGATTTGAACTTCAATTGGATGTCCTTCTTTGATTTTTTCTCCAAGAGAAGTCTTTCCTTCTTTGCTTAGACAAAATTGGCAGGTATGGGCGCCTCCCTTAAATTAGCTTCCAATTTGATTTTTTCTTCTTTGGATGTGGGGACCATGACACTGGGATGCCTCTGTGGCGCCTCCTGGACTCTGGCGTGTGCTCGGAGTGTGGCTGGGCATGTGGCTTGGAGTGTGGCCTCCACTTGCTTGAACCTTGATTTGATTGGAAGACAAATGTGGCACCATTTTGGACCAAATTGAAACCACATCGGGACTTGCATCGAGTCAACATGACTCAACAAAATTTAAATGGTGACTCAAGAAATAAATAAACTGGTTGACCAGGTCAACCTTTATTACAAACCCTAATTTCTCGGGCAATGTCAATCAGAGAGCCAAATGGAGCTCTGAAGTCTTCTTCTGAGTCTGGTGCCCGCACCATAGCCTCGTCGGTGGAACCTTCTACCGAGGCTATCGGAGGAGAAAAAGATAAGGATCGGAGGAGATCATGCCGGGGGGTCTTGCTGCGACGGTGCTTGCTATGCCTTGAGGTGACATGGTCTGAGGCCAGGGACCGACTCTCCCGGTTGGCCGAACTGCTTCACTGCCTCTTCCTTGGGGTTGAAGGCTTCCCTGGGGGTAGGATGTGGTCCATGGGTGTGATGGCCTTCCTTGAAAGGATTGCAAGCTGCCGTGGTGTCTGGTAGCTTGAGCTGCGGGGGTTCTTGGCTACTACTGGGTCGTTAGGGATCAATATTGATGATGCAACTATCGCACTACTGTAGTCAGGGTCTAGACTTGCTGGGCGAGTGCAGTGAACTGGGGGTCCATCGAAGGCAATGGTGGTGGAGCAGGGAGCTCCCTTTCCTGGCTGTGCAAGTCACCACGGGGAGGAGGATCCCCACGCGGCTAACGAAGGCTTCCCGCGTGCACATCACCACCATGTCGCCGGCAGAACTATTCTAGCAATGAGGGACTGGCTTAAGCTGGTTGCCCCCTACCTGGCATGCCAATCTATTGCTGCCTAGTTCGTTGTAGCCTGCAGCTCCTATGTGGCACCGGTTGGTGGACTTCCCACTTGGCATCTCCCGCACATGGCCAGTCCTATAAGAAAGAGAAGAGACCTGGGCCGGGGATCCCGGTGGAGGCACTCCGATGATCAAGTCAGTGGGAGATCAAGGAAAATAGATCCTCCTCAATGGATCCCAAAGTAGTCTCCACTTTTAAAGAATTCAAGAGATGATAGGAGGAAAGTTGGAGCAGTGAGAGCTTGAGCAGTGAAAGTTTGAGCAGTGATGGCTGCTGTAGTTGGAGCTCCAGGGGGAGTTTTTGTGTGTCCCTCTTGCCCTTAGAGTCTTGCTGATCGCCTACTCTTTGTTACTTACCTTTGCCGGAAGCCCCTTTGAGTTTCTTATAGAAGCATCGTACCTCTGGTGGGGCATAGAGCCCTAACTTGGTGCTCCCTGGGAGTGCCCCATGCAGACGAAATGTAGGTATGTTCCTCCCTCTCTTTCTAAGAGGAGGGGGACAAGATCCATAGCCTCCGTAGGGGAATTTCTGCCATGGGTGCAAGTGGAGTATTGAGAAGTGTGCATCTCTTCCACAGTGAGTGCGAGTGGCATGCCACAGGGCTTGACACCCTGATAGGGTACTGTCTCTTCCTGGCATCGTTCCACCATGTCGAGGGAGACCTGGTAGAGCACCGGTCTAGAAGGAGATGCTACAGGACCTGAGACCCCTGGTAAAACCTTCCTTTTTTGGGTGGTGCAAGCGGTAGGTTGAGGGATGCGATGTCCCCAGTAGAGTGCCTTCACTCAGGGGTGCCGATAATAGGCTGAGAGGCTTGATGCTCTGGCGAGACACTCCTCCACAGGTGGCATGCTCTGGTGAAACACCATTCCATAGGGGTTGCAGGCGGTGTGCTCTGGTGGGACGCCATCCCTCAGAGGTTGCAGGCGGCTTGCCCTAGTGGAGCACCACCCACAGGGATGCCAGTCCCTCCAGGCAGTGCAGGGATTCTGATAGAGACGGTGACACCACCTACTGACATCACTATCCTAGCCACTCTAGGGGTGCTCGAGGAAAAGATCATGTCCACCTATAAAAATCTATACTTGACTTCGAGAGAACTTAACTTTGACCTGGGACTCAACCTCGAGCGGTGGGAATGTGACCCCGGCCGAGGGCTTGACCTTGGAGGAGTCGACCTTGGCTAGGGGGGTGGAAGGCGAGAGCACAACCTCGGCTGAGGGCTCAACCTCGAGAGAGTTGACTTTGGCCAGGGACTTAGAAGGCGGGAGCACGACCTCGGCCAAGGGCTCGACCTTGGAAGAGCTACCTCAGCCAAGGGCTCAACCTCGAGGGAGCTAACCTCAGCCAGAGGCTCAGAAGGAGGGAACATGACCTCGGCCAAGGGCTCGACCTCGAGAGAGCTGACCTTGGCCAGGGGCTCGAACTTGGTGCTTCATCTGGCCACTATATCCAGGTGGCACCTTCTGCAGCATGGCGGCCAGCTAGATCCGACAGGGGTTCCATATCAGCGGTCATGCCATATCACTATCTATTCTACTTCTTCCCCTATTGCCTGTAAGGCTGTAAATGGGTTAGGTTGACCCATGACCCAACCCAACCTGATCCATTTAGATTCGATCCAATCCATTTTTAAGGATTCATGGATCCAGGTCAGATTCTAAAATTAGATCCGTTTCATTTTCTGCGTCGCATTTGGATTTATTAAATTTGGATCCGACTCGACTTGAACCTGCCAATACTGTTAGGATCAAACCTATTTGGACCTTTAAATTATAATTTAAAATTTGGATGGAATTTATTTTTAATATAAAGTTGGAGTTATAATTATTTTTATATCTTATTTTTTTTGAAAATAATATTATTTGTTATCTATTTTATAGTTAATAATAGTTGGCTATGTAATAATTAAAATATAGTTATCTATATTTGATTCGAATCATATCTAGATCCAAATTTTTTATATTAGAACAGGATTATTCATGAATCTGAACCAACCTGAATAATTTGTTGAATCGACAACTTTGACAGTGGACCTGACCCAACCCCATTCGATTTTCTAGTGGGTTGGGTTTGGATATAATATTAGGACTCGATCAAAGAACTGGGTTGGGTCTGGATTACTCATGACCTGGTCCAACCCAATCCATTTTCATCCCTAATTGTCTGAAACTATATCGAGCATCGGATTGCCCGCATCGAGACCATCCCCGATGGGATTTTTTGCAGGTATAGTCCGTGAACGCCTCTTTACCGATACTCCAATGATTGAACCGATTTCAGCATCAACAAATATTATAAGAATAACTAAAAGATAAAAATTTAAATTCAATTCCTCTCCTAATCCATATCCGCAGCAAGGTCCTTTGACTTACAATAAACTAGTTAAACTTGATTTTTTATTCACTTGATTTTGGAGGAAGTGGAGTCATGCATTCATGTCCTAAGTTCTTCGATGAGTAACTATATCCATTAGATAAAACTTCCAACAATTTTGTGTAGCCAAAGCAATAAATAATCTAATAATCTCTATTTTGGTATCTAGAGAAAGTATTTCTTAGTAATTAAGTATGACAGGTTGTTCATAGTCTTTTGCTATATATCGATCTCGTCCTGTGCCATTTAACCTTGGCTTGACTTTTATCTTGAACATCCATTTCGCGACCATTACTTTTGTGTCCTTATAAAATATTTGTGAGCTCCATATATCATTTCTTTGACTATTTTAAGATATAATCGGTATTACAGGCTAACTATTTGCTTCTTGTTTTATTTTTTCCCTTCTTTTATTAGGAAAGCCCTTTGGCATGATCAATGACCAAGAGCGAGTTTTGACGTCGGCGCCTCATATGCAGAATTCCAATTTCCAATCTGGACCCTTCCATCGGTGGTCCCTTCATGCGCATTGATCATACGGATCGCTAGAAGATCGGACGGATCACGGCGTGGGGAACGTCGAGATCAGGTTCCATACTGGAATCTCCCTTGGTTGGTCGTGCGTCCGGTTTCCCTGTCTTGATACGACCCAATCACCACCGTCGGATCGGAGAGGGGCCCCACATGATGGCCATCGATGATCAGATGTCCAATCAAGGCTAGTAAATGGCGCAAAGTCGCACTCATCACCATCCATTTTGTTACTTTACCGCGTCTCGATTCCTTTTTTATCTTTATTTGGTGCAAGTCTCAATTCCTCTCATCTACTCCCCCTTGCCTTATCTCGGAAAACGCTCCGAGATTATCGCCCTCCTAAATTTTCATAAATTCGAAGTAATTTTTTTCATTATAAAGTTTGCATCAAAGTTCATCTAATTAACGTTTTTTTAAACTAATTTTGCACGGGAAACATAATTAGAATGTTTTTTTATCATTTTGCATCCGAATCTGTATACGTGATACATGTATGTATGCATAATTGCCGATTCACCAATTTTGAAGGTGTATCATGGTGGGCCCATCACCGTAACGCACGGGATGCTTGGAACGCATACTTATCCAATTTTTTATAAAATTGATGTTGAATTCCGAAAAAAAAAAAAAAAAAGAGGGTACTTAATAATTTACTTTCTAAAAATTTAACAATTTATTAGAGCGAAAAATGGATTTTCAACCCCCAACCTACCCCCGAAAAAATATAAAGGGATTGAAAAAAAATGCTGCGAGGAGGGTGGAGAAAAGTCGACCGTTCTGACACGGTATACCGTCAACAATGGACGCGACCGATAGCGCCGGGCGCCGTCGGAAGGCTCGGCAAACGGTCGTCACGAAAACCGCCGCCGCCCTCCGACCATTGGAATTAAATCCCCAGACAGGCGATCCCAGCCGTCGATCTCATCGACCAGCGTCCGTAATTCCGTGTTACCCCAATCATTCGTCGAGGAGAGCACTGTCCGTATCGCGAGATCTCCCCACGTGTCCTCCTCGACGCGTGCAGCGGACGGTGGGCCCCGCTGGCATAAATTAATTTGTCGGATCGCGGATGAGGACGGAGGGTTAGGATTTAACAGCGGTTAGCGTATCGCCGGGATACGGTCCATACGGATGGAGACGCGTCGCCTTGTGTATACAGCACCGACGACCGAGGCGACAGCTGCTCTCTTCCATTTCATTAAAAAGAAAAAGAAAGAAAAAGAAAAAGAGGCAGCTGCGCTCTTTAAAATGGATGGGGATGGAGCGGCCCCCTCGCCCGGCCACGGTCTCGTTCTCTCGATGCCCCGCGTGCCCCCCCTCATTTCGCCGACGATTCAAGCTGGATTGTCGAGCGAAATTACAAAATCCAGACTCTAGATCTCGATAGCACGGAGGTGCGGTGGTATCGGCCCGTTTTCGGGCGACAAAAAACAACGGCTTGTGGCCGTTTGTGGAAGGAGATCAGGCGGGGGACCTGGATTGATACGTGATCGGAGCGGAATCAATGAATGAAAGCCTAAAGAGGTAAAAAGCCGATACCTTTTTTGGCAATTTTCGCTGAATTCGTGGTCGGAATCGGTGTCTGAACGAGAAATTTGCGAGTTTTCATACGAAAGTTAGTGTTTTCTGGAAGGAAATCTGGAGTTTCTAGGGGTGTCTTTTCCGGCTGCTGCATTTTTGAGGGTTTAAATTCGCCCTGGGATTCTGCATTGAGTGGAGTCGGGAAGATTATTGATTGCCTTTGTCGATTTGGGTGTCAACATTCTCTTTTCGCCTCCTGAGACGTTGATGGTTCTCGTGGGAGGGGATTGGTGTTAGATTCTTATTTATGGGGGGCAAAGCTCAGTGGTTTCCGAGGATGTGCCGGTTGGAGAAGTCGATGGGATCTCAGTACGCCGGGGAGCGGCAAGTGGGTCTGAAGGCCGGCGGCGGCGACGACGGCGGGGTGAAGGTGGAGAAGCTCAAGGGCTCGATGGTGTCTAAGTCTCGGGTCAAGCTCTGGATGATCCGAGCGACGACCACCGTGCTACTGTGGACGTGCGTGGTCCAGCTCACGGCACTCGGAGAGATGTGCGGGCCGAGGGTGCTCAAGGGCTGGCCTTCTTGCTTCATCCCCTCCGATTCGCCTCCTCCGGTGAAACCCTCTTCGGTGGTCGACAAAATCCCTCCTCCGCCCAAAAGTGAGTTCTTCGTTCATCAGAAAATCCCCACATTTTTTCCATTTCTTGTTCTCATCTTTTGCTACGTAGAATTAATTTGTTATTTGTTGGTATAAATTTTTAATTCTAAGTTTTGTGTGATATCCCCTATTTTCAGTATGTCTAGGTCAGCAGCGACTTCAGATTCCCACTCTTTTGGCATGATATATATTCTGAATTTGTTCGTTTGTGTCTTTAATGTTATGCCTGGTTCTCTTTTACCAAGATAGTATGTTTAGTGTTTGTTAGTAATTATTGGAGTTGTTGGTTATTATTTCTTTGTTTTCAGCCGGCTAGGATCTTGTTGCTGAGGATTCTTCTTTGTATCGTGTTTGCAATTGTTGCTTAGTTTGTGAAAAAAATTCAAAGAAGTTGTGCTCATGCGTTGTGCTTTATGTGGTTGAGAATTTTATGACTTGTAATGATTGTTCCTCGATAGAAACTTCTAGTCTATTCCATCAATTTGTGCTTGGCTATGGGCTTCCTGCTTTTTCCTTGTCTTCTATCCTCGGGCAATTTTCCAAATTTAGATGTTTCTTTGATTCACCTCTTACTGCTACTGCCCAAGTTTTTCTGGTCTTACCCTTCTTTCTTGGCTCACCAACCTGTGTTTAAGCCCCTTAATTACTTGGGTTGCAGATGGTCAGACCTTACAACATAGAGGCAACTCTTATCATTTCTTTGATGCATTTTCTCTCACTTGTAGTAGCCTCATAGTTTAATGGGATATCCTTCGCAATGCCCTGGGTGTCTCTCCTCTGTGCAGTAAATGCTTGTTTGACCTCTTCACCAATACATACGGTTGAGACTTTCTTGCAGTTGTTAGATAATTTTATCTTGTCGCTGTGTTTTATTTCATGATGGTTGATAACTTGATATCCGTTCTGCTTCAGCTGAAATCATGGCTACATTCCTTTTTCTTATAGGAATATATAAGAACAATGGTTATTTGATGGTGTCATGCAATGGTGGGCTTAATCAGATGCGAGCAGCTGTGAGCAATTATTTTCCTTTACTGTTCTATTTTTAATGGCGTTGGATTATTTTTGTGGTATTCCAGCTATGCACTTTCCTGGATACTCGATGTTATAGTTTTTGATATTGCAGCTCTCCCTTTCAGATTTGTGATATGGTTACCATTGCTAGATATTTGAATGTGACCCTCATTGTACCAGAGTTGGATAAAACATCATTTTGGGCTGATCCTAGGTGAGTCTATCCTTTTCTTTTGATGAAAAAAACTAGCTGATATTATTTTTGATAGTTTAATTTTGAGATACAATTGGTCATATGTAAATTATCTTAACCTTCTTTGCAGACTCCATTTCTGCCATTTTTACGTGCTAAATCTATAAACTTTGTTGATATGGCAGTGAGTTTCAAGACATTTTTGATGTGGATCATTTTATTACATCATTGAGAGATGAGGTGCGGATATTGAAAGAACTACCCCCTAGGTTAAAAAGAAGGGCAGAACATAGAATGTTATATTCTATGCCACCTGTCAGTTGGTCTGATATTTCTTATTACCAAAATCAGGTAAGTTTTCCTCTTTATTCATGATAGAGATAATATCGTTATTGGCAAGTTTAGAGCTGAGGATAATGGATATGCTTCGTGCATGCAGATTCTTCCTTTGCTACAGAGGCACAAGATAGTCCATTTAAATAGAACCGATGCCCGGCTTGGTAATAATGGCTTGCCTTCAGAGATTCAGAAATTGCGTTGTCGAGTAAATTATGCTGCTCTTCGATTTACCTCTCAAATTGAAGAGCTAGGTAGACGAGTGATTAGAATGCTGCGACAGAATGGTCCATTCCTAGTCCTCCATTTACGATATGAAATGGACATGTTGGCTTTCTCAGGCTGTACTCAGGGTTGTACTGAAGAAGAAGCAGAGGTGTTGACAAGAATGAGGTTTTTTCCTTTCTTTCTATCTTCATTCTTCATATTTGAACTTTTTTTAAAAAAATTTCTTTTTTTTTAAAAAAAAAAGAAAAAACTGAGTTTGATAGCATCATGAGTTATTTACATGCTTTTATTTGCAGATATGCATATCCTTGGTGGAAAGAGAAGGTTATCAACTCTGACCTGAAAAGGAAAGATGGTCTCTGCCCTTTGACGCCAGAGGAGACTGCTCTGGTTTTGAGGGCATTGGATATCGATCATAGTGTCCCCGTATACATCGCAGCAGGAGAAATTTATGGTGGACAAAGGAGGATGGCTGCCCTTACTGCAGCTTATCCAAATGTGGTCGGTATCTGCAATGGTTGTTTACTTCTAAGTTAATGCTTGCAATATCTGTTCTGTTTTCTATGTACTTAAATTGTCTATACTTTGGGAATAGGTGAGAAAGGAGACGCTGTTGGAGCCTTCCGATCTTAGGTTTTTCCAGAACCACTCATCACAAATGGCAGCACTAGATTACTTGGTTTCTTTAGAGAGTGACATTTTTGTTCCTACATATGATGGTAACATGGCCAAGGTTGTCGAAGGTCATCGCAGGTATTGTTTTCCATATCTTTAGTGATGTATGTCTTCATTACTAGAACTTAGTATTGTAACTATAAGCTCCTGCATGGCTGGTGTTGACTGACTCTTTGCAGGACAATGTTTTCTAGCTTATCTTGATATTTGATGATGAATGATCTATTAAATTGAATATCCAGCCACAAGCTTCATGTTGCTACAAGTTCTCTTCACTTTGTATTCAAAAGATGCTTTCACTAAGCTGCTTTAATGACACCTCTCCTTTTTGCCTGCTAGAAGTTGAGAGCATTATATCCTCCTATAATACTTGCTTTTAAAAAAAAAAAAAAAAAACCTTGGATGTTTTTCTGCCTGAAGTTTTAAGCCGCTGATCAAATAACAGCTAATTATAGTAAATAAACCATGATGTAGCATGAATATTTTCTTCTGGAAACCTGCAATGTTATCTTACAAGGTTTCTTTTGGGTCATGATGTTTCAGGTACTTGGGTTTCAGGAAGACAATCCAATTGGATCGAAAGCTCCTTGTTGAGCTGATAGACCAGTACAATAATGGTTCTTTGGGTTGGGATGAGTTCTCCTTGTCGGTTAAGGCTGCCCATGTTAGTCGGATGGGAAAGCCCACAAGGAGGGTTGTGATTCCTGATAGACCCAAGGAAGAGGACTACTTCTATGCCAATCCCCAAGAGTGCCTGCATCAGCTCGATGAGCCATGAGTTTGTGAAATTATTTTAGCCCTTCTCTATTCTTTCATAAATGCAGTAAATCTATATCCTTTTTGAAGAGGTCTCCATTGGACCCAACTGATTAAAGTGGAGAATGTTTGCTTCAAGGAGAGGCTAGATAATTGGAGGTCAGCTCATGCTGGAGGTGTTTTTCTGATGCAACTGGTAAATACACATATTTATAATATGAGATAGTTTTATTTATATTGTTCAAAGAGAAAAATTTGATTCTTGTATAGAGGGTGATTGTGAGAGAGAGGAGAGGGTCAGCCTATTGCAGGGAAATACCAGCTGCTGCATGTACGACAACAGCAGATCGAAATAGAGAGATGCCACTTGTTAATCTGGATACACGGTTTTGTGGAAGGTCCGTTCCCTTAACATATCCAAGAATTTTGTCTCCCAAATCTGTCAACCAAGTTTTCTCTCATATTAGAAGTTCTCTTTGTTGTTTAGCGACTCCAATCTATGTTAACTTACCAGAAACATTTACAACATCCTCGGATTTCATAGATTGATTCGACTCTTGTTTGTTTATTGTTTGTAACAATTTTGTGCCATGTTTCATGTACACTCGACATATCTTTATCTTATTTCAGTACATAACACGAAACAGATCATATAATAAACACATCTAGTGTCCTTTAAACGCACTCAACGGTGACATCTGTGTGAAGAACTCGAGCAGATGGAGTAATAAACAGAAAGACCCCAATCTAGTGGATTGGGTGGTACGTGTAAACGAGGAATCTTTTATTGTGTATATCTCTTTCTTAATCAAAGCTTTTCAGAGAATAAATCTTCCAGTGTAGTACGAACCGTGTTGAATGATTAGTTTATACAATCGAGATATTGGGATCTTTAAATGGCCATCATCGCTTCAGCACTGGAACTCCATTAGTTTTGCAACAGGAAAAGTATTATAATGACGCAGGATGGCGTGCTGGACTAATTTATAGTATTCCATTTAAGCCTCCAACTTCAAGTGATGTAGCATGGTCACTCAGCACTCCTGGTGTCAGGATAGGAGGCATTTTTTTTATGTCCACTTGTTGGTGGGTGCGACGATGGTGGTGACAAAATGGTGTCGCGGGGTTTGAAATCTGAACTCAGGATAGCTTATCCGTTGAAAACTTTGCCAGATTTTGGGATTGGTCGAGTCCACTATTTTATTTTATTTTATTTTTATTTTTTGTTTTGCGGGGTGGGGGGTAAGTCGCTCGTCCGCTTATAATTTTATTTTTTTGTTGGAAGTGTCCCCTTCCGTTTCCACCAATTTGAGCGTGGGTATGGGGTGCGGGCCCCGCACACCAAACTCATCCACGCCGGGTCTAATTTTAATTGTCCTGGTCGCAAGGTCGCCGTCGTTAATATATATAGTATTCGAATTAGATTGGTGGGCGTGATGTGAAAACACCCATCGATTTGACGGCTACGATCTCTCCTCACGGAACTCGGAGTTGATGCACGGCTGACGATCCGACGAAGCATTTTCTCTGACGTGACACCGACAGGGCTCGCCAGCTAATGGGATATCGCCACGTGCCATCGTGCGCTGGCCGTGGAACGAGTTGCATCCGATAACTTGACTGCACGAATCTTGGAGCACCTATATCCGAATCCGTGGCCGGCGGGAGTTTGCCGCGTTCCCTGGCGAGCTTTTTTATTAATCAATTAATTTAATGCGAAGATTCCGAAGACCGAGCGGACGAGCGAGAATCCCGAGATAGTCCGTTGTACGGACGGCACGTGGCAGGACAGATGTCGTTTGGAGAGGCAGGAAGTACGTGTCCGGTGACGATGGGTGGGGACGGCCGTCTGGTGAGCTCTGCGATGGAGCAGAAATCCGGACAAAGTTGGGCAGCTGGCGGTCCGAAGCATGTCGGTACGCGAGATTTTTTTTTTTTTTTTGGTTGGAAATCTGAGAAGAATTCACTAACCTGAAACTGCTACTCTCGGGACGTTGTATCTAACCATAAGGCTCAAATTTTGCATCCGTTGCATGGGAGATTAAAAGGGGTAGGATTGGGTTTTTGGCTACTGGTGACCAAGATCGTAGGTAGCTGCAAATAATGCACCTTCTCTCTCTAATCAATGATACTTATAAAATGGTCTCATGGATGTTTAAATGTCACATGTTGTGGATCATGGCTTGGCTGCTGCTTGAAGATAAGATAGGTACAAGAAAATGAATGTGGAAAGCAATAAATGGGGAGGTGATCATAAAAAGCATCCAGATAAGAATAGTGGCTAATGTTAGCTGGCATCTAGATTAAATGGCGAGCTAGTGAGAGAGACAATGATTTCTCACTAAGTTCTTCCTTGTACTTAAATGCCCAAGCCAAATCAAATTTGCAAATAAACATTATTTTTACTGAAATTTTAAAATAAATAACAATTATATATTTGGATATCTTTATTTTATGATTAGAGAGATTCTCTTTGGTTTATGCTTGAACTAGAGCACCTATTCGTAGATCTTGCCATCCATTATCTACATGGCACTTATGATTATGTGGATCCCACATGATGTAAAAGATCGTATGCCCTGCATAATGCATGGCATGTATAATCATCGACCATCTTAGAGATCATGGAAAGTCTTGAATTGCAAATAGGTCTTCCCTAGCTTTAGGTTTACGGGAGAGAAAATGAATCCCTATTTTATCAAATGTCTCGTTACGTTACGTGACGTACGTATTAGATGCTTTGAAAATTCATATTGAAAATATATTATATTTGCTTCGTTAGTCGAGATATCTTAATTTTCAATCCAAGCTTGCATGCATTTGCCACGAATGGCATTTAAAAACGGATTGCTTGAGGGTGGCACACGGAATTTTTTTCAAGAAACGTGCCAATTCGGTAGACTCTCTGATTTTAGTACACGGGAGTAGTTTCGATGTCACCCTCATCCAATCTTCAACCAGGCTTCCATCAATTCTCCTTATGTAATCTCTTTTACTTTTTTTATTTCTAAGTTAACCCAGATACAATCATGGTCCATAATGTTGTTACAGGAAACTCGCATTCGGAAGTGCATAACATGATCACCAAATGGACATATCAAACATTAGTAATGCATGCTAATTTAACATATTTAATTATAAGAAGATGCAGGAAATTCTCCTGTTCTATCGGCCACCAAACTCCAAAAACTCGAAATTAAAATTTCAGTTTTTTTTTTTTTTTTTTAAAAAAAAGAAAGGTATTCATGTAGCCAGTGCAAGCAAGATAGAAAAAGATGCTTGATCTTAAAATTTTGGTTAAAAGAAAGAGATTCTCTGGATGAACCTTTAGTATAAAGCTATAAACAGTTCGTAACCGACGCATAATAAGCTCGCTTTACAGCAAAGAAACTACGACGCATGCTTGTGCGAAGCGAAATGGCTTACAAAAAGGTGTTTAGTTTGTAGTGGCCCAAGGAATCATACCTATAGGAAGCCTTTTTCTTTCTCTCTTTTTTCTTAGTCTTATACGTTCATAATTGCTGCTCGTTTCTTCTTGTTGGAAATATATAGCCTAGTAGATAAAGAAACCTCCGGAATCCTGCTTGAAAAGCTAAAGCAACTTATAGTTTAATGGAAACTAAGAAGTAAATGAAGAGGCTAAGAAGAATCCAACAAAAAACAACATGGCTAGTAGCATGGTGCATCTGCTTCAAAGCTAAAAGCTAGTTGCATATTGCTTCTTAACCTTCTGAAATCTTGAACATGATGCATGCATTTAGTTGCGTGATTTTGCTATCAGATTTAAGCATCCAACAAGGTAGCAAAACCTTGTTCGGATATCTAAAAATATATATATACCGTGCTTATAATTATAGCTGTTGGATATCTTAATTATTTTGTATTATTGATCAAGGCCTTTAGTCAAGTCAAAAGGACGGCAAACACAAGGTTGTAAATTGTAACAAGTAATCCCCGTTGATCTCTGGCTTCATAATGTTGCCTTTTTCCATATTAAGCACGCCACGTTACTTGGTTTTTGAGATGACGTGTAAGTTTGACTTCTAAGTTTATCTAATTCTTGCAAAATGGGCAACTGCGTGCATTTCAACTACCAGACGAAATCAATGGAATACTACGTTCGAGAATCGACACATCCTCGCTCCAATCTTCCTCCTTCCAACTTGGCTAATCTTCAGTTTGTTGTTCTTTTACATCACTCTTATCGATAAAGCCTTCGGTGAAACCCATGAAATTAACCATTATAAGCATTGTAGTCCATGGTACACTTCAGTTTAAGCTACTTCCAACGGAGCCATTTTCAGTGAGCAAAACCTCATTTGACGGCAGTCTTTTGTTGAATCGAATGCTCATAGATATATCAATAATCAAGGTTGCAGAGTCTATCTCCTCCCTTTGCCTCTGCTCCACTGCCTCCTACATCTCTTAGGCTTTGTTTGGATAGCCCTCGTTAAGGGAAGGGAAATGAAGGAAAAGGAAGGAAAGGGAAGTAAAATATTATTGTTGTTTAGATAGTCCTCGTAAGGGAAAGGAAATGAAAGCTTAGCTATTAAAAACTTTTCCTTCCTTACTAATTCCTCTAAATTGGGAGGATTGAAAACTTAGCTTAATCAAGGGAAGGGGAGGGAAGGCGAGGGAAAGGAGCATCCTTTCCCTTCCCTTATTTTTTCTAAAAATTAATATCCAAACAAAAAAAAGGTAAACCCTTCATTTCCTTTCCCTCCTGATCCCTCCATTCAAACAAGGCCTTAATGATTCTGACTGAATAGTTATTAAGATGCTTTTTATTGCTGCACCTCTCCATGTTTGGAAAACTGGATGTGCTGAAGTAGTTTTAGGCTCCCGAGGGTTTTTAGAAATTTAACCAATGACTTTCATGATTGGCTTGATTAACTCCTAGACATGTAAAAGAAGTTTTTGTCATTGGAGAAATCGATAGAATTTCTCCAACGGGAAACCCTTTGATATTTAAATCAGCTTAAAGAATGGGAATAATGAGAAGGAAATAAAAAAAGAGTGAGTTTGAATCTCCCCCTTGGAGTTTTCCTTAATATTCTATTTATAGAGATTTAGGATAGAGTTAGTTAAGCAGTTGTCATGCCCCGACCCCGAATCCGAGCCGGAAGCGCATCAGACGGCCATATGCCCTTGGTTTCGTTCTTTCCTTAGACATATAAGGCCTGTACCATACCAAACTCAACAAAAATAATCAACTGGGCAATCACATAAAATTTTTATTAGACAACCAAATTCAAATGTTCATACGAACTAACAGCCACACACTTAAATTTATTAGAAATAAATAAATAACAGTGTCCACTAAGTCCTAAATTCTCACTGACTGGTTTCCAAACCCACATGTTCCTCTGATCCTGAAAAAAAGTAAGGGAATAGAGTGAGTTTCCCTAAAACTCAGTAAGTTATCATACATCTCGAGTAAAATTATACCATAAATCAAGAGCAAGATAGCTTAAATAAATCAGCGTACATAAGTAATCAAACATAATATTACTAATATAGAGCCAAATCAGTTGAGTTTTCATTATTATTCTTCTTTAATACTCTTCTGACAACACACACTTCTTAGGATGGCCATCCATACTCGCTCACCTAGTCCCCCCTGACTATGGCCACGATCAGCCCGTGGCTAGCCCTACAAGAGTCCAGAATCCTATCTCACATACCGTTCAACGGTCATGTGCCAGTGATCGCCCTACTGGAGGCCCACAAGGAAAACTGGCTCTGAAATTATACGAGAAACATGCATCCTCTGCATATGCCAGCGATCATCTCGCTGGCTAGGCCCACAAGAAAAACTAACTCCTGTCTCACATACCGCTCAACGGTCATGTACTGGTGATTGCCTCACTGGAGGTCCACAAGGAGACTAAATCCTAACTCGTGTAATCATAGTCGGACTAGAGAGTAACTAAAACCAACTCAACTCATGACACAGTACATTTTAATCATAAGTGTTTAGCCTCATACCATATCATATCATTAATATATAGCATAAAGTTATACAGTAAAACTCAGCAACATACTAAATAATAAGCTCATATCATGCATGATAAATTTTACTAGAGAATGATAACTTACGATTCCCACCAACAAATTACAGTTCAATACTAAACCCGGTTTGACAACGACGATCCTGCACAACATTTAATCATACCATTAATTTACATATCCATGTAAAACTAAAATAATAAAGGAAAACTACATTCCCTGATAGCCAAGTCAACTCGGTTCTTCCTTCTCCTCACTAGTCTAGTTCATCAGAGCCCGGCCCATTAAAGCCTAGCCCAACCGAGCTCGGCCCATCAGTGCCCAGATAACAGAGCCCAGACGAGCTACTCCTCAAGAAAAACCAAGGAGGATCGGCGGTGATCTTCTCGATCGACCGCCAGGAAGGATCACCGGAAGGGAGGGAAGGGACCGGCGGTCCCTTCGACAGCTATCCGGCCACCTGCCAGAAAGCTCAAAATAAAACCCCCCTCCCCCTGTTAACAGAGTTGGCTCCTCTATCAACAAGGCCAACCAAAACTCCACGATGAATGCTGGAAGGATAGATCGGCGGCGATCATCGCAATCGTCCGCCGAGAAGATGACTGAAAGAAAGGAGGGATCGACGGTGACCAATGACCGCCCAGCCTTATCTTAAAATCCCAGAGAAGGAAATAAAAATAAAAGAACAGGACGGACTCCTCCCTCCTCCCCGTCGATCACCCCTACACAATCCATGCCCAAGAGAAAACGGGGAAGCAGGACTAACCGACGAGGTCAGTTTCGGGTTACGGCGGCCACCGAAGGAGAAAGCGTTCCGGAGGAAGCTGAGACGCGCGAGGGAATCATCGGCGTCCACCGGAGAAAGGAAAATCTGGATCGGATTGAGGCACACGACGTCCCCTTTAAAACCCGAGGAAGACCCTTATCCCCCCTCCGGCGGCGTCGACCGGCCTCTTCGAAACCTCCGCCAGTCGTTCCGAAGGTTGGGTGCCCGGTTTAATTCGAACTGAAGTTGGCAGGGGCTGCCGACTTCAACCCAGTAATGGCCCATTGACATCAGGCCTCACAGCAGTTATAACTATTTATGAGGACGGTTATGTCGTTAAAAAGTTATTAAGTCGATTAGATCATTAAGAGATTAATTTGTGAAGTAATTTGCTGAGTGGTCTATTACATTTCTTGATAACCACTTTATTAACATTGTCGTAATAGTTTTAATAACTTAAAGACATATGCTTCATGTTAAATGAAGTTATGAATTTTATACCTGGCTTGGATAAATGGTTGGTACCTATCAAATGAATAGTTGAGCATCTTGTATTTTGATAAGATATCAACTTCTGGCCATTGAGTATCCTGCACTTTGATAAGAGATTAGTTTCTGACCAATGGACGGCATCTGTGCCTTCATAAAAGATCAATTCCTAGCCATCAAGCATCCTGCACCTTGATAAGAGATTGTCTCCTAGTCGTTGGGCATCTTGCATTTTTATTAGAGATTAGTTCCTGAACATCGAACATCCTACACCTTCATAAGAGATCGGCTCATGACCATCAAGCATCATGTACCTTGATAAGAGATGGACTCTTGGACATCAAGCATCTTGTGCCATCCTGTGCTTTGATAAGAGATGGGCTCTTGACTATTGGGCATCCTTTGCCATCCTGTGCTTTGATAAGAGATGGGCTCTTGACTATTGGGCATCCTGTGCCTTAATAAGAGATGGGCTCCTGACTGCTGGGCATCCTATGCCTTGATAAGAAATAGCTCTTGGTTGTTGGGCATTCGGTGCTTTAATAAGAGATTGACTCCTGGCCATCAGGCATTCTGCACCTTAATAAGATATGATCTTTTGATCATCGAACATCCTGTACCTTAATAAAAAATCAGCTCCTGGCCATCAGACGTCCTATGCCTTAATAAGAGATCGATTCTTGGCTATCGAGTATCCTGTGCCTTAATAAGAGATTATCTCTTGGCCATCGGGCATTCTGTACCTTAGTAAGAGATCGATTCTTGGCTGTCACACATCCTGTATCTTGATAAGAGAGTGGCTCCTAGTCGATAAGTACTATATAGGATGTTTGTTTTGGTTGGCCTTTTTATAACCTCTTTATATGATCTCTTTTAGTTAGTCTTAATATGATCTCTTCTGATCGGTCTTCATATGATTTCTTCTGGTCAGCCTTCTAATGATCTTTTTATATGATCTCTTTTGGTTAGCTTTCATATGACCTTTGCTAATTGACCTTATGATCTTTTCTAAAAAGATCAACCTTCATATGACCTTTTCCTATGATCTTTTCTGGATAGCCTTCATTTTACCTTTTCTGATTGGCCTAACGTTCTTTTCTTGAAAAAAAAAAAACACATCAATCTTGTAATACTTTTAATTCTTTCTTATCCTTCTTTCTCGGGGCTTTAGTTTCAATCCTCCAATCCATCAACCTTCTTGGCAATGTTCACCTATACTTTCTCCGTGAAAAGGTTATTGAATGAAAGTTAAGGCCTTAGATTTGAGCTAAAGTAATAGCATCATCAATTTCACTAATTTCATAACAGAAAAAATAAAAGAATTCTGCTTATTTTGATTAAAATAGGTGGTGGTTTCTTTTTACATTTCAATGGACACGTCACCCATCAACGCCAATATATGTCAAGTTGGTTAGCAATTTTAGATTATAGTACGATACTACCAATTATACGAGGCTCTGTTCCTCGAAACTATATATAGATCTGAGCCGATCATTGGCCAATCGGGCCTAAACTGTATACATTTTCAGTCGGTTTTTGGACCGGGCCTATAAAAATGTTACATCTTCAGTGCCCAAGTCCGGCCCATGATCAGCTCTAATATAGATGGATGACCACAACATTATGTCATCATGTCGTACCTCCATTTGTGGGGGTAGCAAGGGAAATTCATATGAGGTTCGAAAATAAAAATAAAATAGGCTGTGGCTTCGCAAAATAGTGCAACGTGCGTTGTCTCAATTCTTCGTGCACCAAAATTTACCTTCTTAGCGAGATAACATGAATAACTACACTGAAAGAGAATGCCAATTCCAATGTGAAAACTGATTCATTCCAGGATCCGTGCATTATTAGCCACCAATGAATGATCCACACCAGCTTCCAAGAGCTGCCATGTCTAACAAACACATCATGCTGCCAGCCCTAAGTGGATGGATGCACACAAATTTAAGAATGGTAACGATGGGCCAACTTGCGCCGAGCTAGATTTGATTGGAGTTGGATCGAGTTCCATGACAACCAATAAATGAAACCATCGTCGCTTCTCCATCCAAACCAATTTCGTGCCAAAGTGCCTGCCCATGACCTACATGGCTTCGGGTTGTATCTTTAGCACGGAAGAATGATCTTCATTTTTTTTTTTTCGTACCATTAGCTATTGGATCATGCCTTGCATAGCTCTTCAAAATATTTCGAACTCTCCCTTTGATCTGCCTGCATTGATCTCATGGTCGCTATTATTCAATCCAATGATACACATCATGAAAACAAAGAAAAAAAGAAAAAAAAAGAATTATTCTTGTTGAAAAAGATACAACCTCTGTGGTCCAATCCGAAATGGTATCATATGAGGCGGGTAAAAGCTCTATGAAAAAGTCTCTGTGCACCGCGTGCAGCGCAGGAAATCCAGCGTGGCCCGCACCATACTTTTTTATTGGTCCAAATGTATTCACTGTAGCATGACGGGATGGGAGCCGAGCGTGACTAGCATTAATTACTATTCAGCTTTTATTTGAAATTTTTGTCCATACCAAAATACCCTTCCCTCCGGTCCCTTTTCTGCAGGGGTATCGTAGGTTTTGAACTGGGGTGTCGTAGCTTTTGAACTAGGATGTCGTAATACTGTTTCAGGTTTTATTTTATATTTTTCTGCAGGGGTATCGTAGGTTTTGAACTGGGGTGTCGTAGCATTTGAACTAGGGTGCCGTAGCTTTTGAACTAGGATGTCGTAATACTGTTTCGGGTTTTATTTTATATTTGTTTGCAGGGGTGTCGTAGGTTTTGAACTGGGGTGTCGTAGCTTTTGAAATAGGATATCGTAATACTGTTTCTGGTTTTAATTTATATTTTTTACAGGGATGTCGTAGGTTTTGAACTAGGGTGTCGTAACTTTTGAACTAGAATGTCGTAATACTGTTTCTGATCATTTTTTGAACCAGGGTGTCGTAGGTTTTGAACTAAGATGTCGTAAGTTTTGAGCTAGGGTGTCATAATACTGTTTCAGGTCATTTTTGAACCAGGATGTCGTAGGTTTTGAACTAGGATGTCGTAGATTTTGAACTAGGATATCGTAAGGATATTTTGGTCTGGACGAAAATTTTAATTAATGCTAGTCATCTCAACTTTTATTCCATCATACTACAGTAAATATTTTTGGACCAATAAAAGCGTGCAGTGCAGGCCATGCTGGATTTGCTGCACCGCACGCGATGCACAAAGAATTACGCAAGCTCTATTCATGCTCGATGCATTAAAATTTGGAATAAAATGTCGATCCATATGGGGTTCAAATTGAAACAATTTTGATGCACGGATGGTCCATTTCGCTCCAGGTGTAAAAAGGCCAACTACTCTCAAACTTCTTTTTCTTACCCACATTAATGGGCCAGCCAGGAGTTATTATTTGTGTTGGGCCAGAACTCTGTCTCATGCTTCTCAAACTGGAAACCTAGCCCACGGTCAGGTTTTATCAATGCATGAGTGGTTATTTTTGAATCATCGGAAAGGTGGATCACTACCTCCATTAGGGCATGTTTGGCATCACTTCAAGCATGCTTTCATGACTTTTAAAAAAAAGATATTTTAAAAAATAATTGTTAAGACGGTAATCCGGTTGGTAGAGATCTTACTTCACTATCAACAGGTTGGTATTTTGAGATATGATCCCACGGGTGACTCGATTAAATCCAGGATTTTCCTGGACCCTCGATAGTTGACATGAGTGAGAGATCAGGATCTCTTTCATTATCCCCGATCTATTGACCGGCGTCTTTGTGGTATCAGGTTGACGTCTTCACCATTATAATAGGAGAGGCTGCACGAATCTGAGCACCTCGTAGGTCAGGATCTCCCTCTTTATTTCCGATCTATTGGCAGACGTTTTAGTGGTGTCAGGTTGACGTACTCACTATTAGATGGGAAGAGTTGCACAGATCCGAGCACCTTATATCGAACGGGCCCCCACATATGAAAAGACTATCAAACTCGACATAGATCACTCTAGCTAATGTAGGAAAAGATTAAACAGAAATTAGAATTAGGCCACTCATATAAAAAATCTAAGTTTCGTGGCCCTAACTTGTCCGTACAATTTTTAATCGAGATGTTCCATTCTTTAAATTTGGATAACTTTTTGAGTCCTATGTTGCGGCACCAACTTATAAGATCCTGGCATGCAAAGTAATCATGATAAATCCCATAATTTGGGTCTCAAAATAAATCAGTCAAAGCAATTTTTTTCAATGAAAACTTCGATCATGCATATCTCTGGATTACAAAAAGATAATATGGAAGGCAATATCTACCTTGCATGAAGTTTTAATTTTTTATGATTAATTTTACTAATCTTATTTTTTTTCGAAAGAGTATAATCTTTTTCAGTAAAATAAAAAACTAACCTGCAAAGGTGGACATCATTAATATATGCAAAGACTTTATAGCTCATAATTATTATTATTTATTAATAAAAGAAAATGAAACTTATAAGATCCTGGCATGCAAAGTAATCATGATAAATCCCATAATTTGGGTCTCAAAATAAATCAGTCAAAGCAATTTTTTTCAATAAAAATTTCGATCATGCATATCTCTCGATTACAAAAAGATAATATGGAAGGCAATATCTACCTTGCATGAAGTTTTAATTTTTTATGATTAATTTTACTAATCTTATTTTTTTTCGAAAGAGTATAATCTTTTTCAGTAAAATAAAAAACTAACCTGCAAAGGTGGACATCATTAATATATGCAAAGACTTTATAGCTCATAATTATTATTATTTATTAATAAAAGAAAATGAAACTTAAATCCTTCTTTTAATAATATTTTGGTTTTTTTAAAATTTATTTACAAAAAAAAAAAAAAAAAAAAAAAAAAATTGAATAGGTCGAAGGATTCCTTCTCCTTGATTGGATCATATACTCAAAAAGAGTGCTGGTGACTTAAATAGGAGGAGATGCATCTGTTCATCTATGCTTTTGTGTGAATCAACCCTGCTTATAATGGCCACGTTATTTCTCCCCTGGAAACACTCTACCCAACTCCTTCAAGCAACCTCATATTATAGGCCACAAGTGACGACGGTCCACTACAAGAAAAATCATACTCATGATGTTTAACTAGAAATAAAACTTTGATCGAGCTGTGCTAGAAAACTTGAGTCCAAGTTGACCAACCTGATACGCAATATTAACTTGATTTGATCCAGCAGTCAAGCAAAACCAAACTCAACTTCAAATGTTTAAACTCAAAAAATTTAACATGAATAAAAAAATTTCAAAAAAAAAATTATTTGAAAATTTATCTTTTACTTTCATTAATCTCATATTTTAAATTTATACATGAGAAATTAAGAATATCTCCTCCCATACATTTGGAATTTAAATTAAGAAATTTTTTTTATGATATCTCTCCCGACTATTATAGAATGAAAGACAAAATCGAGAGAATATCTCCTTCTACAATTATGGAATGGAAGATAAAATCGAGAAAATATCTCCTCCTACAATTCTAGAAATGAGACTAAATCAAGAGAGAAATTCTTTATAGTATCTCTTTCTACAATTATAGAAATGGAAGACCAATCTCATAAGATTTTCTCTTGCAATTCTGGAAGTAGAAGATCAAATCAAAAAAAAAGAATTTTCAGAATATCTTCTCTAATAATTATAGAAATGGAAGACCAAATCAAGATCAGCCCGTGTATGAATTGTTTGCAAGATCTTCTCTATGCTGAGGTGGAAACAATTTTGCAGGTTGATTTGTAGCCTGATTTTTAATGATTTTGGCTTCAATACTCCTTCTCAATCGAGCGATGGTAAGGACTAGAGACCAAGTTTGTTTCGTAGACCGATAAATGTATCCCGAGATAGTGGTTTTGTAAACATATTAGCAAGTTATGCAGATGATGGAACATAACAAGTAATAATAGATCCTAGGATAACCTTTTCCTGAATAAAATAATAATCGATCTCGATGTGCTTGGTCCAAGCATGAAAGACCGGATTGGCCATGAGATGTAATGCAGATAAGTTGTCGGAGAAAAGTAGTGAGGCTCGACGATATGGAACCCCAATATCACGAAGTATAAATGAAATCCATATGAGTTCGGCAGGAGCTGAAGCAAAAACTTGATATTCGGCTTCAACGGTGGATCGAGATATAGTGGGCTATTTCTTGGCATACCAGGAAATACAATTCGAGTCAAGAAAGGTATAATATCATGTGGTAGAATGATGCATGACTTTATATCCAGCCTAGTCTGCATCAGTAAAGGCAAACAAGTCCAATAAGCTATGGACCAGAATGCGAAGCCCAAGATGTAGAGTGCCTCGAACATATCGAAGTATGCGTTTGACCAGTTAAAAATGGGCTATAGTTGAGGCATGCATGTGTTGACACACTGTGTTAATCGTAAGTGAGAGATCTGGAGATGTGAAATTAAGATACTGGAGAACTCCAATGAGACTTCGATAGTACGAAAGATCATTATACGGTTGATCACCATGTTTGAGTGGTGGAAGTTTGTTAACTATGGGAGTGATAATCGATTTACACTACTTCATAGAAGTCCGAGCTAAGAGATCCAACGCATATTTTTTTTGAGAAAAAAAAAGTCCATCAGAGGAGCGATTCACTTCGATTCCTAAGAAATAATTAAGTGGGTCGAGATCTTTCATAAAAAATTCCTGACTGAGGGCATGAATAAGATGGTTCAAAAGTTATGGACAATCACCTATGAAGATAATGTCATAAACATAGAATAACAGGATGATATTATGACTATTGTGGTGAAAAACAAATAATGATAGATTGGCATTGCTACAGAAGAAATCATAACTAATAAGAAAGTCGCTAACTTATCGAACCATGCTTGAGGGACTTGTTTGAGCCCATATAAAGCATGCCAAAGAAAGCAAACATGATCAGGATAGGACGGGCCATGAAACCCAGGCGGTTGCTTCATATACACAAGAACATCGTGATCATCATGTAAGAAGGCATTCTTGATATCTAGTTGGCAAATAGGCCAATTTTGAAAAGTGGCAACTGATAGAACAATACGATACTACCTGGTTTAATTATTTGACCAAAAGTTTCTAGAAAGTCAATACCCTCTTCTTGATGGAAGCCTTTTGCCATAAGACGGCTCTTAGTTGGTCAAGCATCCCATCTGCACGGAGCTTTAATTTGAACATCCATTTACAGCCGACAACGTTCATCGAGGGGTGATGCAGGACAAGTTTCCAGGTTTGATTTGCTATAAGAGCATCTAATTCCTCATGCATAGTAGTTGTCCAACCGGGATGTTTTAAGGCAGAATGGACAGTTCAAGGTTCAGCAGGAATAGATGATAATGCAATATTAGCATACCTTGGATAAGGCTTGGAGATGTTAGCCTTGGAGCGGGTGACCATGGGATGTGATGAGAAAGTGGCAGTCTCGGATTATGGTGGACTATGACTGTGGATGTCACCCTCTTACGGTGGTGGAGTTAGTTGGTCAGATGTTGCGATTACTAGGTCAACTATGATTAATGCATCTTCAATGAATAGGCATGCATGTTCTCGTGCATAATCAGACTCAGCATGTGAAAGATTGGGTAGCTGAGTTGTTAATAGAACAGGTACAAAGCTATATTGGGCTTCAACCAAATCATTTAGTGGATGCTGGAATGTGGTTTGGACTTGAAGCAGCTTGTGGAGCACAGCAAGGGTTGGGCTGGGATGTTTTCCAGTTATTATTGGAGGCTTGGTTATGAGTTAGGCTAGAAGTTGCGATCCAATATAGTAGCTCCCCCTCAGTTATAGTAGTGACTTAAGAAAAGGCGGAAAATAAAAAATTATACTTATCAAAAATAACATGTCGAGATATATAAATATGGCTAGTTAATCGACAAAGATAGCGGTAGCCCTTGTGTTTGTCACTATATCTCAAAAACATACATGATAGAGAGTGCTTGTCAAATTTGTTCATCATATAGTTTCGAAGGTATGGATAATAACGAGATCCAAAAATCTGGAATAAAGAGTAGTCGGGGTCCTTCTTGAATAAGATCGAATACGGACTTTAGCTTCCTAAAGCTATGGATGGGAGTCAGTTTATCAAGTAATTTCTAGTTGTAAATGCTTCTACCCAATAACAAAGAGATATAGAAGCTTCAAAGAGTGCAGCGAGCCCAAGTTCAACAATATGTCGATGTTTTCTTTTAGCAACACCATTTTGTTCTGGTGTGCTTGGACAAGAAAGCTGGTATTGTATACCATAATCATGAAGATGTGCAAGAAACCTGTTGCTAGAAAATTCATCTTCTCCATCAGATTGAAAGATTTTAATCTTATGATCAAACTGATTTTCAACCAATTTCTAAAATGAGAGAAAAATATCAAAAAAATCTAATTTCTGCTTCAAGGGATATAACTAGCAATAACGAAAAAATCATCAATGAATATCATATAGGAACAAATTTTTTGTAGTGAAGAAATTAAGGCGAGTCCCCAAAGATCACAGTATATTTTTTTAATAGATCAGAGCAATAAAAGTTAGATAGATAAAATAATAATTTTGAATTTTTGTTAATCTGACAATTGGTACATAAGGTGTCAGTTGGCTTATTTACTAAAATAAAATTGTTGCTCCCTAGATGTTGCAAAACATGATTGCTTGGATGGCCTAGTCGGCGATGCCAAGTTAGTTCATCTATTACCTTAGTCCTCTAAGAAGAAAATGTAATAAGATATGGATCTTTATTGGTGTACAGCCCTTGAAAAATTAATTTCTGATATCATCACTTTGTATATCCTAGAATCCTTGATAGAAAAACTATAAGAATTAAATTCAAAGTAACATGGATAATCTTTTATTAATTGAGATACAGAGAGTAAGTTTTTTTTATTTTTGGTATAACCAAAATATTATGAAGTGCAAAATGACATGTATCACTACCAATTTGGCCAATACCAATATGAGTAATTTGCAATGGCGTACCATTTTCAACTATCACACTATCAGAGCCATAATTAGGAACTAAATTTACAAGATTACCTGACTTATCAGTGATGTGAGCATTGGTGCCAATGTTGGGATGCCACTCATCATCCTAAAGATATGAGATATGTAGAGTTGCTAGACCTTGTGATATGTCACCACTCTGATAACTATTGTCAAAGTGATACTAATATTTTAGTGCAATGATACTAATATTTTAGTGCACCATGTCCCTTTTTCTTGCAAATTTGATAAATGAGAAGCTAGCCCGTGTGTTTGAGCTTGGTGTGGAGTTGACTGAACTAGACTGTTGGGTAACCTTACTATTATCCAAAAAATATCTACCACTTTGGTTCACTTGAGCAAATCCTTGACCTTTTGAGTTAAAAAATTATGGTATGTCTCTACCCCTATGATTATTCTTGTTGCCACCATTATTTTGCTATGAGACAAAGGTTATAGATATGTTTGGGGTAGTGCTTATGTTTTCCTTATTACACAGTTTGTAACTTTGGAGTTGTAGAATCACTTCTGCATATGATAGAAGAAGAAGTTTGAACATAGTCGTTTTAAACGAGTCATGGCTACCATCAAGGCCTTCAAGTAACCTAAAAATCTTATTAGCATTTGACACAGATTTACCAATAGCATGCAGTTGTTCATAAATAGATTTAAACTCGCAAAGATAAGCAGCTAAAGACTTATTCCCTTTCCTGATGTATTGCAGTCGAGCAAGAAGATCGAATTATCGAGCAACTCAACTTTGCTTAAAATGATCAGTTAGGGCTTTCCATGCCTCTATCACCATTTGGAGTCCGATGACATATCCGAGGACTTCTTCTGAGAGTGTGCCCACGATCATTGGTTTTACAAGACAGTCAATATGAATCCATGATGTATAGTCCGAATTGATCACCTTGACTCCATTTTCTAGAGTCAAAATCTGTGGTAGTGCACGTATACCCTGTGAGGAAGCCAAGTTAGCCCTGACTTTTAATCAGAAACAATATTTGTATTTCTTATAGCAAAAAATTATTATCATTCAGTTTCAATGTGACAAAGTTTGCCATATTGTTGATTAAAGGAAATAAAAACTTTAGATTTAAGAAGGTAGATGACATGGTGAAAGGTCTTTATATCATAGTTTGGCTCTGATACCATAAGAAATTTTGAAAAGAAATTATTTAGAAATTTATTTTTTCACTTTTATTAATCTCATGTTTAAAATTTATATATGAGAAATTAAGAATATCTCCTCCTACACTTTTAGAAATCAAATCAAGAAAAATTCTCTACGATATCTCTTTCTATAATTATGGAATAGAAAATAAAATTGAAAGTATATATTCTCCTATAATTATGGAATGGAAAAGAAAATTAAGAGAATATCTCCTCCTATAATTTTGAAAATGGAAGATTAAATCAAGAGAGAAATTTTCTATAGTTTCGCATTTTATAATTATGGAATTGAAGACCAATTTTCATAATATCTCCTCCTGCAATTTTGGAAGTAGAAGATTAAATCAAAAGAAAAGAATCTTCAGAATATCTCCTTTTATAATTATAGAAATGGAAGACCAAATCAAGATCAGCCCGTGCATAAATTATTTTCATGATCTTCTCTATACTGAGATGGAAAAAATTTTGCGGGTTGATTTGTAACCTGATTTTTAGTGATTGTGGCTTTAATAATGGATTCAATTTCAAATTTCTCCCGATTTTTGAGCATTTCTTTCTCACATTTTGATTCTTAGAGATAGCGAGAGAGGAGAGAGGGGGGCTTATTTATATGCTTGTAATGATTTCGATATCGTAATTGCAAATCTAAACAAATAATTAGTCCATCTTTCTTCGGCAGAGTTTAGAATAAATTTGCTTGGTCCAAAGGCTCTAGGGGAGTTGACTCTTGGTGCAACTTGGGGTTATCCTTATAATGAACAAAACTTCAAAATCAACCAAAGTCAAGGGCCTTAGATCGCATGTTAGATATGGCTTAAGAGTCTTGTTGATGCTGAATCCCCACTGACCGGATGGAGTGGTTCGTCCGCCGGATCGCCATCAACTAGAACCTGCAAAATAGATCCCTTGACCGAAAATCTTCCGGCGGGGGATACTCCGATGCCAAAGTTAGCAAGAACTCAGGTAGCAGCGAAATGAAGAGCTTGAAAACAAAGAGGGAAAGGAAAGAATTCGAATAATCTGGAGATAGCCAAGCTTACCTCGAGTGTTATCCCAATCCTTGGGAAGAAGCGTACGCTTCATCAACTCCTGGGCCAGTTCAGGATTCCCCAAGCCCTGTCCCTCAGAAAAAATGGTGAAGTCCACATTGCAACCTTCGTTCGAAGGAGCACTCCTCCTGGGGTCATCTTCGGAGTGATATTTTGCCTTCCTTTCCCTTTCTCCTTCGGAGATACGAGGAGAGATTCCCTGTCAAATTCCGAATCACGTTGATCCGGGGGAGGCATCGAATGGAGACTCCTCGAAGGGGGCCCCCTTGGAGATGGACTTCTTGAAGGTTCAGGTGGACTCGGCAGAGAAGTTGGAGGCACTTCATCTTCGTCTGATGCAGGCCTCATCGGAGGCGTGCTCGAAGCCTCTTCAGCCCTTGCTTTCTTTCGGGCTTCAAATTCTTCTGATACTGGCACAGGCCTTTTTCTTGTGGCCTGTCGGAGTTTGTCAATCTATGGTTTCATTGGATCACCTGCAGTCAAAAGAAAGATAATTCAATGATAAAAAAAAGAGGAAAAACTCGAAGCCCGCTATCTCTATATCTATTGCTGGGACTTTACTGATATGGGTACGATGAAGGTTTTCTTCCTTCAGCAGTTCTTTGAACATGGAGATTTCTGGCTCTGATAAGGTTTCAAAGTCCTTTTGGCTGGCTTTCAGAACCCTTTCCCTAGCATTTGCATCCAAACGTGGAGTTTTCCATTCAACGTTAAACCCCAGTTGGTATAGTACACGAAGAAAAAGCAGGGTTTCCATCCATGTATGGCACTAGGAGTCCCTTTTATCAGTCTTTGGCTTGGCCGAGGACTGATGACCCATCACCCCTTACCATGGAAGTCTCTTTTCAATACTGTTGCTGCCAGGATCGCCGTGGCCCGTAGCTACTGCCGGCGCCGGAGTGCGCTCCCTTCGTCGCCCGGTGGTCCTCTGCTCCTGGACCTGTGAAACAGGGATTAGTGACCCGGGCCGGGATTTCTAGTGGGGGCACTCCGACAGTCAAGTCAGTGATGATCCAGGAGAACAGATCCTCCTAGTCGGGCCCCTCTTAATGGACTCCACACAAGGAGGAGTAAAAGATGTGTGTGAAGGCGAAAACGTAGCAGGGGGAGAATGATGCAGGGACAGAGGGGTTCTCTGTTCCTCCGCCTCTCCTTGTTTCCCTCGCTTTCCTTCAACTGTGATGGTGGTGGTGGCGCTTCGCCCTCTTGGTCGAGCTTGCGCTTGTGTTGTTGATAGATTGTTGTTGTTACCTCCCCCCTTTCGGGGGTGCCGATCGTTCCTTGTAGTTGAAGAATGGCTGTTAGGCGCTTGCCTCGGGATCTTTGCTGGGTTGGCAGGCGCATGCGGCAGGATTTTGTGCCATGGATGGGATGTCTTTCCTGACATATGGTACGGGAAGCTTCCATTCGCTCTGACATCCTCTCCGGTCGCCCCATTCCGGGAAGCTTGGCAGAGCCTCGATCTGGGGGTCACCACCCTAGGGGTTCATGCCTTCTGGCTGGCCCATCCCCGTGAAAATATGGGCGGACAGGTAGTTATGGTAGTATGGGGGGCATCGTTCCGTAGTCCTCGGGCGGCTCGCCGGCATCCCGGGATGGCAGGGCTTGCTCCGGCCTGGATGCTCCGAGCTCATGTGGTCACCTTGATGGAAGAGTGCGGGCCCGATCTAGAGGGCGTGCGCTCGGAGAGGCTCCACGTGGCGGGTGAGCGCTGAGCTCAACTCCGACCACAGGGCTCAAACCTCCGAGGGTCTCGCTTTGGAGGGCGGAAGGTGGACCCGGTCCAGAGGACGCGCGCTCAGAGAGGCTCCACATGGCGGGTGAGCGCTGAGCTCGACTCCGACCACAGGGCTCTAACCTTCGAGGGTCTCGCTCTGGAGGACGAAAGGCGAACCCGGTCCAGAGGGCGCGCGCTCGGAGAAGCTCCACATGGCGGGTGAGCGCTGAGCTCGACTCCGACCACAGGGCTCTAACCTCCGAGGGTCTCGCTCTAGAGGGCAGAAGGCGGACCCGGTCCAGAGGGCACGCGCTCGGAGAGGCTCCACATGGTGGGTGAGCATTGAGCTCGACTCTGACCATAGGGCTCTAACCTCCAAGGGTCTCACTCTGGATGGCAGAAGGCGGACCCGGTCCAGAAGGTGCACGCTCTGAGAGGCTCCACGTGGTGGGTGAGCGTTGAGCTCGACTCCGACCACAGAGCTCAAACCTTCGAGGGTCTCGCTCTGGAGGGTGGCTCCGGCCTAGGCATCCCGAGCTCGAGAACCCGACCTGGTGGAGGACGAAGCTCGGCTCGTTGTCTTGAGGGAGCTCAGCTCCGCTTGGTAGGGCGGTCCGGGCTGAGATGTTGCCTTGGCGTCTAACACGGCGGTCTCCTTTGACACAGCACCTGTCAGCTACCCACGTCAGTGGTCTCGCCACATCATTTGCCCCCCACTCCCGAGGTTTGTTAGTGCACGGTGCTCGGGCCGAAGGGAGTAATTGTAGTGTTGACATGGAAAGGCGGAGATCCGGTGCAATGATAGCCATGATTGTTGCTGCTTCATGAGGCGGTCCCGCGGGCCAGTGAAGGGGTTCCATGTGGCCACGCCCGAGGAGTAGTTGATGTTGGTGCAGAATCCAGAGCGGCCGGGATGCCTTTTTCATCGATGGGCAGCACGTGGCGTGGATCCGTTGGCGAGGGGTCATAACAGCGCGGATTTGATGATGGGGGACAGGGGTAGGATCGTTGGTGAGCCTAGAAGTCACCAAAATTAGGGTATCATATTTTTTTTAAAATTTTTTTAGATAAAGGGTGGCGAAGGAATAGTGGGGCTAGAAGACAGGGTTTGGAACTCATGGATTTGGGACTCACCCTAATGAAGAGACCTCTCACCTCTAGGGCATTACACCCTCCTCGATACTTAGAGGCGCTAGGTTGAATCTCAAAGGTCACGAGGAGATAAAGATGTAATGGGAAGGGGGATAACTAGGGCATCACGCCCATGCCCGAAGGCGAAGGCAAGAAGAATCACTACCACTCTTTTCTAAAACTCATTTTCATTCCCAAAACTTGACTAAACTTTTTTTTACAAAGGACTGAGGGTGGTATTTATAGACCTGTCCAACCCTCGTTTGAATTTGAATATAGGATAAAAAGATAGAGATGATTCAAATTCAAACACAAGATAGGATAAGATAAGCCTATCCATATCTCAATCCTAACCAACAAAATCCTAATTCAAATTTCAAATAAAAGATAAATCCTAAATTTATTCTGGATATGCTTCGAGATTCGCATGCTCCAAGATTCGTGCTTGCTCCAGGATCCGTGCTAGTGAGGTCTCCATCATTTGATGGCCCTTTCGGAGTGAAAAGAATTTTTACTCAAAACTCCCATTCTTTCAAATCCTTCAAGCTTGTTGTAGTACCCGGACCCTTCCTTCTTCGTGATCCACTTCCGTTCTTCTCTTCTCTAGGGAACCAGATTGGCCCTGTTCTTCTTCCTCCTTTCCCTTTGGGGTAGGCTTCTTCTCCTGAGTCTAGTCTTCCTTCTCCTTAGGTTATTTCTACAGGATGTCTCATCCCGATCCTTCTGTACAGGGGATAATTCTTTCCTCCTCCGACGAGGAGTCGGATGGGGCACGATTCAGGATTAGTAGGAGACTGGTCCTTCCCGTCGACCCCGTGTCCGTTAGGAAGCCGGGGGCCGTTTCTTCTCACCCTACCTGTCTTCCTCCCTTACTCGAACCAACTTCTGCATCTGTCCGGTCAACAGGTTCGGGTGGGGTCGCTTTGACGATCTCCGTCGTGGAGCTGGGGGCCATCCGGGATGCCTATGGCATCCCACCTTCTATTCAGCTCATGGTTCCCCGCCCCGGGAACGGGTCACTTCTAGTGGCCCAAGCCATCTCGCCTTTTATGAGGAGACCTTCTCTAGGGGTCTTCGGTTCCCTTTTCATTCCTTTTTTCTATCTGTTCTGAGTAACTACCGTCTAGTCCCAGCACAGTTGGTGCCGAACGCCATTAGGGTCATCTTCTCCTTCATTGTACTTTGCCATGTCCATGGGTTCGTCGCCCGATTTTCCTTGTTCAGGGCATTTTTTATCCTGAAATGTCACCCGACAGAGGACGGGTGGTGGTCCTTGTCCTCTCGTCCGAAGGGCATAAAATTCGAGCTCCCCTCTTCCATCAAAGGGTGGAAGAGCATATTTTTCTTCGTGGCCGTCGAGGGGGTCGACTGGGCTTGGAGCGAGCCGGATCGGTCCCCCAATCGGATCTCCATGGTTGACACAGCTGATCGGGATGACTACGAGCAGCTTCGCATCGCCCAGATCCCCTCTCTGGAGGTCCTGCTATCAGAGCAGAACCTTTTTGACGCCAGGGTCGACTCATCGATGGGGCCGGGTGAGTCCGGTTCTTTCCCCTATGCATGTTTTTTCTTTTTCTTCATCTTGGGCTGACCTTCTTGGCTCCTGGATACAGGGACGATCTTCTCGGAGGGAGAACTGTTGCCAATCTCCAAGAGAGGCTAGCCACCGAGATGGCCGCTGAGCCTCCTTCGAGGCGGGCCCGGGTTGAGGGTGCACTGGCATCTGCCCCTGATGTGCCAATCACCCCGAGGAGGGAGCTCGAGGGGGCTCCTGTGTCATCCACGATGCCAAGTCCGAGTCAGCAGGTGGTTCGGGAGGCAGAAGGACAGACGAGGCCATAGGTCGAAGTCCCTGTTATGGAGCCTGAGGCGACCGTCCGAGCTGATGCTGCTGTTGCTGCCACGCCGCTCCACTCTCCAAGTCCGAGGATGATTGAGGCTGAGGGAGGAGAGGCCCATGCTAGAGCTCCTTCTGCGATGGGGGCTCCGACCACGATGGTGCCGGGTCCTCGACTGGTTCCTGGGGATCCTACCACCGGAGGGATGGGCGCACTGCTCCCCGAGAGAGTAGGAGAGACGAGGCGAGGCACCATCTCCCGTTCAAGTTGGAGCCGGAGAGCTCCTTGGCTGATAACCATCTCCTAGCAGCTCGCATGATGGATTTCTCCATCCAGCCATGCGACCGGGAGGAGATGGCCTGGCTACGGCTGGGGGATGTGCTCGACAATATCTTCTCCCAGCTCTACACGGTAAGCAACTTCATTTTTCCTTCCTCTTCCTCTTTTTTGCTCTCCTCTTTCTTTCCTTTTTTTTTGACCTTTTCATACTGTGCAGATCGGCGTCGAGGCCCTTTTCATCAGGAGTAGCTGCCGGAACTGGGAGCGAGCTGAGCAACAACAGGTGGCCGAGATCGCATTGCTGAAGGCCGATCTGAAGGGGAGGGCCGATTCTGAAGGGGCACTTGATCGATGGATCAAGGACCTCGAAAGGCAGCTCGCCGACTATGAGGGGCGAGCGAAGGAGCTCCAGGAGAGCCTTGACCACGAGCAGGGGCAGTCGAGGAGCTTGCCGGTGCCGAGCAGAGGTTGGGTGTATTTAACGTCGAGGTGGCCCGGTAGAAGGGGATCGCCCAGTTCCTCCAGGCCCGGCTGGTGGCCAAAAAGGAGAAGTCAGCCGTGGCCCAGAAGGCAACCGAGGAGGCGACCAGGTCAGCCGGGGATGCCAGGCATGAGGTGGCGGCGACGAAGAAGGAAGCCGAGGAGGCGGTCGCAAGGTACAGGGCCTTAGAGGAGTTCCTCGTCGAGATCTAACAAACGACGTCAGACTCCTTCTTCAAGGGCTTCATGTACCTGCACCGCCTGGTGGAGGGATTCATCTTGGCCGAGGGCCATAGCAGCCTCGACTATCCCGGCACTTCAGATCAGGAGGCGGGTGCTAAGGAGGCTATTGCTCCCGAGTCTTCTATGCCAGCCGAGGTTGGGGCCGTGCCACCGGAACCTGGAGCCGCACAGCCGAAAGCCCCTGCTGATGGAGACTCCCAGCCCGACGGTCCAGCTGGAGAGTAGTTATTATTATTATTTTTTGCTTCCTTTGTATCTTGTTTCTTTTCTGTACTTGGCAAGGCCACCCGGCTTATCGGGGGCCCGCAGAATGCTTGTAACTGATACTCAATCAATAAAGTGTAAATTTTCTTGCAACCAGTTTCTTTGTTTGGCTCTTCCTTTCTTTCTCTCTTTCTTTCACTCCCCTTCTTCTTTTTCTTTCTTTTGATGAGTGGGGAGATCAGAGAGGAGGGCCTCACCTTGCATGGGGTTGAGTTATTAGACTTCAACGTCGGCAAGTTGGGTGCAAGTTGATGACACTGAGAGTTGCTAGGCTCGAAGGTCCCTTGGTCGGAGATTTGAGCTCCGGTCTTGGGCTGGTGTCCTAGAGCTGGGCTCGGGGATGTGGATGACTAAGAGCTACGTGGCTCGAAAGCCCGTTGGCTGGAGATTTGAGCTCCGGTCTTAGGCTGGCATCCTGGAGCTGGGCTCGGGGACGTGGATGATTGAGAGATGCTGGGCTTGAAGGTCCCTTGGCCGGAGATCTGAGCTCCGGTCTTGGGCTAACATCCTGGAGCTGGGCTCGGGGATGTTGATGACTGAGAGCTACATGGCTCGAGGGTCCCTTAGCGGAGATCTGAGCTCCGATCTTGGGCTGGCATCCTGGAGCTGGGCTCGGGAACGATGGAGCTGCTGACTCGAAGAGCTGCTGGATCTCGAAGATCCCTTGGCCTGGAGGAGATCTGAGAGAGCTGGCTCGAAGTCCTTGCTGGCATCCAGAGCTGGGCTGGGGACATGGATGACTGAGAGCTGCGTGGCTCGAAGGTCCTTGGCCAGAGATCTGAGCTCCGGTCTTGGACTGGCATCCTGGAGCTGGGCTCGAGGACCTGGATGACTGAGAGCTGCATGGCTCGAAGGTCCCTTGGCCGGAGATCTGAGCTCCAGTCTTGGACTGGCATCCTGGAGCTGGGCTCGAGAACGTGGATGACTGAGAGCTGCGTGGCTCGAAGGTCCCTTGGCCGGATATCTGAGCTCCGGTCTTGGGTTGGCATCTGGAGCTGGGCTCGGGGATGTGGTGACTGAGGAGTAGTAGTTCTGTCACCGTGCATCCCTCTCGTTCTCTTCTTTCCTTCCCCTCTCTTTTTGATGAGCGGGGAGCTAGGCTCGGGGATGCTTGAGGTTGAGAGCTGCATGGCTCGATGATTCCTTGGCCGGAGGTCTGAGCTCTGGTCTTGGGTCGGCGCCATGGAGCTAGGCTCAGGGGTCTTGTTAGTTGAGAGCAGCATGGCTCGAAGATCCCTTGACATCCTGGAGCTAGGCTCGGGGATGCTTGAGGTTGAGAGCTGCATGGCTCGATGATTCCTTGGCCAGAAGTCTGAGCTCGGTCTTGGGTCGGCGCCCTGGAGCTGGGCTCGGGGGCCTTGTTGGTTGAGAGCGGCATGGCTCGAGGTTCCCTTGACGTCCTGGAGCTAGGCTCGAGGATGTTGATGGAATTCTCCTGCAAGACAGATAAACACTTGTACAAGGAAAAAACCATTGTCATTATTATTGCTGGGAAACCTTACATCATTGATAGTATTTCCACAAGTTGCAGGCATTCCACATTCTGGGAAACCTGATGCCGCCGAGATCTTCAAGGTAGTAGGCCCCTTGTGAGAGGGCTTCAGCTACTTTGTAGAGGCCTTCCAGTTCGGGGAAAGCCTGCCACACTCTCTGGGCTGGGACGCCTCCGCCCGCCGTAGCACCAAGTCTCCAGGCTTGAAAGCTTTTGGCTGATGCAGGCATTGTAATACCGGGCCACTCGTTGCCAGTAGGTCGCCATTCGTAGCCGAGCTTTGTCCCTCGCTTCTTCAAGAAGGTCCAGGTTAAGCAGGAGGTGTGCCGAGTTCTGTGCTTCGTCGTACTGCTGCACCCGCAATGTGGGCACGCCGAGCTCGACCGGGATGACCGTTTTGGCATCGAAAACAAGGTTGAAGGGCATCTCGTTGGTCGCTGTCCTGGGCGTTGTGTGGTAGGCCCATAGGATGCTTGGGAGTTCTTCTGCCCACTTGCCCTTAGCTTGGTCTAGCCTGGTCCTGAGTCCTTGGAGGATGGTCTGGTTGGTCACCTCGGCTTCTCCATTTGTTTGAGGGTGAGCCACTTAGGTGAATCGGTGTTGGATGCCGTGCTCAATGCAGAATCCTTCAAACTCACGATTGTTGAACTGTCGCCCGTTGTCGGTGATGATGCAGCAGGGAGCCCGAAGCAGCAAATGATCGACTTCTAGAAGAACTGGCGGACATTGGCTTCCGCGATCCAAGCCAGCGGCTTTGCTTCGACCCACTTAGTGAAGTAGTCGATTGCCACCAGCAGGAACTTTTACTACCCTGGTGCTGGGGGAAATGGTCCCACGATGTCCATTCCCCACTGGGCAAAAGGCCAAGGGACTGAAAGTTGGGAGATCTGCGTCGCCGGCTGGCGCTGGCACTTGTCACACCTTTAACGAAGTCGGCGGTGTCCTCTCTCATGGTCTCCCAAAAGCACCCGTGGCAAAGAGCTTTATAAGCCAGTGTTCTCCCTCCCACGTGGTTCCCGCAGAGGCCTTCATGTATCTCTTGGAGCATGAAGGTTGCCTCGGCAGGCCTGAGGCATCTTAAGAGTGGGTAAGAGTAAGATCGGCAGTAGAGCTGGCCCTCCATCAGGACGAACCGGGAGGCCTTCTTTTTGACGAGAGCAGCTTCTGTGCGGTCTTCGGGCAAGGCACCATCAGTGATGTACCAGACGTACTTGTCCATCCAGCTCGACTCGGGGGTGACTTGATGCACCCCCGCTGAGCTCTCATAGCAGGGACTTTCGAGGTACTCGATGTAGGCACATCCCAGCGATGAGTCCGGCAAGGTCGCGAGCCTGGACAGTACATCCCGCGTGCATTCTCCCCTCGGGGGATGTGAAAGATGCTGAAGCGTCGAAGGCCTGCCGTGCTTGCACGGACCTACTCTAGGTACTTCATCATCTGGGCATCCCTCGCTTCGTATTCTCTAGAAACTTGTCTGGCAACCAGCTGGGAGTTGGGGAAGACTTTCAAGTCCTGTACACCCAGCTTGCGGGACTCTTAGGCCCGCGAGGAGTGTCTCATACTCTGCTTGGTTATTGGTTGTGACGAACTTGAAGCGGAGGGCGCATTCTGCCACAACCCCATCGCTGTTAGTTAGGATGAGGCCTGCTCCGCTCCCGCCAGAATTGGATGCTCCATCCACGTGGAGGATCCAGGGCTCTTCTCTTGGCCTGGGCTCCGTTGCTGTCTGCTCTGGCTCCTCGGCGAACCCGGTGCACTCGACCACAAAGTCGGCTAAGACTTGGGCCTTTTGTGAAGACCTCGATCGATATGCTATGTCGAATTCGCTGAGCAGCAGGGACCACTTGGCAAACCTCCTAGATGTCTCGGGTTAGGTGAGGATGGTCCTTAGCGGCTGGTCCGTCACGACCACTATTGGGTGTGCTTAGAAATAGGGCATGAGGCGCTTAGCATATATTATTAGTACAAAAATGAGTTTCTTGGAGCGAGTATACCTGATCTCCGCATCGCAGAGGATTTTGCTGGTCTAGTACACCGATTTTTGAGACTTGTCCTCGTCTGCGCAGACGAGAACCGAGTTGACGGCTCCCGGTATAACCGCCAGGTACAGTAGAAGCTCCTCCCCCTCCTCCGACCTGAAGAGCAATGGGGGAGAGGCGAGGAAGTTCTTCAACTCCTAGAAGGTGGTCCTGCACTCCTCGGTCCAGGTGAAATCATGCATCTTGCGCAGTGCCTTGAAAAATGGCAGACAACGGTCGGTCGACCTCGAGATGAATCTGCTGAGGGCGGTAATATGCCCCGTCAGGCGTTGGACCTGCTTCTTGGAGGTCGGGTGCTCCATGTCGATGATGGCCTAAATCTTTTCCGGGTTTGCTTCGATGCCCCTCTGGGTGACCACGAAGCCGATTTTTGAGACTTGTTTCTCGTCTGCAGACGAGAACCGAGTTGACGGCTCCCGGTATAACTGCCAGGTACAGTAGAAGCTACTCCCCCTCCTCCGACCTGAAGAGCAATGGGGGAGAGGCGAGGAAGTTCTTTCATCCTAGAAGGTGGTCCTGCACTCCTCGTCCAGGGAAATCATGCATCTTGCGCAGATGCCGGAAGGTGGCAGACTACGGTCGGTCGACCTCGAGATGAATCTGCTGAGGGCCTAATATGCCCCGTCAGGCGTTGGACCTGCTTCTTGGAGGTCGGGTGCTCCATGTCGATGATGGCCTAAATCTTTTCCGGGTTTGCTTCGATGCCCCTCTGGGTGACCACGAAGCCGAGGAATTTTCCTGCCGCCATCCAAAAGGCGTACTTCGCCGGGTTCAACTTCATCTGATGTTGCCGCAGGTTATGAAAAGATTCGGAGAGGTCAGCTAAATGGCTCGAACCTGGCCTACTCATGATGAGCATGTCATCCACATACACCTGCATGTTGTAACCGATTTGGTCCTTGAAGACCTTGCTGACCAAGCGTTGATAGGTAGCTCCTGTGTTCTTCATACCAAAAGGCATCATCCTGTAGCAGTATGTCCCTTGGTCGGTGACGAAGGCGGTATGCTCCTCGTCCACTGGATGCATGCGGATCTGATTGTACCCAGAGAATGCATCCATGAAGGAGAGCAGCCAGTGGCCAGAGGTGGCGTCTACCAGCTGGTCGATCTTCGAGAGAGGGAAGTTATCCTTTGGGCAAGCTTTATTGAGGTCAGTGTAGTCTACACAGATCCTCCATTTGCCATTATTCTTCCTTACCATCACTATATTCGCCAGCCAGCTCAGGTATTGGACCTCTTAAACGAAACCGACAGCCAGGAGCTTATCGACTTCCTCTTTGATAGCTGCCTGTCGCTCCGGGGCAAAACTTCTTTTCTTCTGCCAGACTGGTTTGTGCTTTGGGTCAACACTCAATTTATGAGTAATGATGTCATGGGGGATACCTGACATGTCCGCCGCAGTCCAAGCGAACACATCTGCATTCATCCGCAAAAATCCCAGCAGTTGGGCCCTCTCCTCCTCGGATAGCTGGGCTCCGATCTGCACCGTCTTCGTGGGGTCATCTCCGAGCGGATAGGAGAGTAGGCTCTCGACCATGCCTCCCTTGGGGTCTCGGGCCCTTTGGTCGAAGTCATCCACACTGGGGTCGTCTTGAAGGATCTTGGCCCCAGGGAGGGTTTGGAAACAATGCTGCACCGGTTGGGGTGCTCCCCTCATCTCCCCGACACCGTAGGGGGTTGGGAACTGTACAAGTAGCCTCTTGGTGGAGACAACGGTGTCGAGCAAGTTGAGCCTGGGCTGGCCCAATATCACGTTGTAGGTGGAAGGGAGCCTTACAACCATGAAAGTCATCATGATGGTGCTCTACCGAGGTGGGGTTCCGACAGTGACCGGGAGAGTGATTTCTCCTTCTATCCTTACAGAATCATCCGTGAAACCAACAAGGGGTGTGTGCATGGGCTTAAGCTGATCGGGGAAGAGATTCATCCTGGAGAAGACATCATAAAAAAATACGTCTGTGGAGCTTCTACTATCAACCATGATGCCCTTACAGGGTGCTTCGCGATCGTCATCTTGATAACCACGGCATCATTATTTACATTTTTCTTCCCGTCTTCCCCTTTCCTCATAAAGGGGAGTACATTCTCAGAGTCCCCTGCCCCCCAGGTCCTCTTGGGTGCACGCGTAGCTCCCCAAGAGATCATGCCCATCAGCTTCTCGATGGGGCAGTTGTCGATGGTTGGAGCTGGCGGAAGAGCGACGAGCGCCTGAGACTCCACTTGAGATCTGCCTCCCACGAACCTTTTGAGGTAGTCTCTTTTGATGAGTTCCTTGATCTCCCACTTGAGGTTGCAGCATTCCTCGATGTCGTGGTCGTGGTCGCGGTGAAAGCGATAGTACTTTATCTTGTCACGGCCGGTGGAGGTCCTCAATGGAGGTGGGCATCTCAGGTAGTCCTCGCCTTCGATCCCCATAAGGATTTTTGTCCTCGGGACGAGGAGAGGGGTGTAGCCCTCCTCGGGAACGGGAGTCCCTCTCCATCTTGGTCGGTCCCTTCGGGAACTCGGAGCCTGGGGTGCTGGCTTTCAAGTTTCGGACGGTTCGACGGGGGCCGACTTCTTCAGGGATCCTCCATCGAGCTCCCGCCTCGTACGGTTCGCCTCCTTGGAGCGGATGTACTTTTGGGCCCGGAGAAGGAGCTCAGAGTAGGTCTTGGGGGGCTTCTTATCCAGCAAGTAGGTCAGGCCGAAGGTCCTGAGTCCTCGCTTCAGTGCCAGCATGACGACTGGCTCATCAAGATTGTAGATCTCCAATGGGGTGGCCTTGAAACGGGCCACGTAGTCCCGCAGGGGCTCGCGGTCCTACTGCCGGATGGAGAAGAGGCTGTTTGCCTCTCGCGGCAACTTCCTGCAAGCGTCGAAGTGAGCCACGAACTTCTGTCCTAGCTGGGCGAAAGAGCTGATGCTCTCTGGCTCCAAACGGGTGAACCACACCTGGGCTGCTTTCCGGAGAGTGGCAGGAAAAGTGATACAGAGAAGAGCGTCGGTGGCCCCGTGGACCCTCATGAGGGTTCGGTAGCTTTCCAAGTGGTCTAGGGTGTCGGTGGTCCCATCGTAAGGATTCACCTGCGGCATCCAGAACCAATGCAGAATCGGCTCTGCTTGGATTTCTTGGAAGAATGGGGGATGGACGTCGTAGCCCGCTGGCTCACTGGAGGAGCCCTACATGCTGGCAAACCGGCGAGCAAACTCCACCATATTGCATTTGTTGCCGATCTCGCCGCCGCGCCCGTGCCTCAGAACCGCCGATCCTACCAGACCGCCTTGCTCCCGGGCCCCCTGGCCGGAGCGAACCTGCAAGGAAAGGTCAGAAGACCCTCGCCGGGGATCCCGGCGAGGGAGCTCCGACGATCAAGTTAGTAGACGGTAAGAGGGAACAGATTCTCCAAGACGGGCCCCCGAAGGAGTCCCAGACTCAGAGAATTTACTAGCAAAAATGGTGCCAGAGGGACCAGAAACCCGGCTGGATCTCCTTGCCGAGCTCACGCCAAGCGATCCCTTCTCGGGGCCCTGGATCTCACCCTCAGAGTGGAGCCTTCAGCCTCTATTTCTTACTTGTCCCACCTTACCTGGTCGCCTCCTCTTTCCTTCCTTTTATCTCCTCCCGCTGCCCGTCGGTTTTTCACTCTTGGGAGGACACCTGGCGAAGGAGCGAAGGGGCCCGGCTCGACCTCGGCCTTGGTGGGACCGTCTCTGGGTGCCACTTAGCGAGGGAGCGGGGGAGCAGCCGACCTCGATCGAGGTGGACCCCTCCCGAGCGGACACCTGGCGAGGCGGCAGAAGGGTGCTCGGCTTCGATCGAGGTGGTCCCATCTTCGGGGGCCACCTGGCAAAGGAGTGAAGGGGCCCGGCTCGACCTCGGCCTCGGTGGGACCGTCTCTGGGCACCACCTGGCGAGGGAGCGGGAGAGCAGCCGATCTCGACCGAGGTGGACCCCTCTCGGGTGGACACCTGGCGAGGCGGCAGAAGGGGCCCTGGACCGAACTCGACTTCGGCCTGGGCGGTAACGCCTAGGGATATCACCTGGCGAGGTAGCCGGGGGGGCAAGGGCCGAGCTCAACCTCGACGGCATGGGACCCGCAGCTGACTCGGTCGAGGAAACCTCCACACGGCTCAATCAGGCCCGACGGAATCTGAGACCGGCCACGTCATCATTATGGCCGTAACAGTTGCCCCCCAATCCGCCGTTCCGTTGGGGTGTCGTATAACGGAACGTCGGGATTAAATGCGGATATGACATGGGGAGGCGAAGATCTTGCATCATAATTGCCGCGATCCTCGTCGCCGCTTCTCAGTGCGCCCGAAGCCCTATAGGAGGCCACCATGCATCGCCCACTTGCCCATAATAAATGCGTCGCTTCGAAGCAGAGGCCGTTTCCCTGCTAACGAGGCATCGGTGTCGGGCGTGTGTCCACGCGGCGATCATCCAGTGGCTCGGAGCGGAATGATGGGTACGGTCGCTGTCGACTGAGTTTGAAAAGGATGGGACTTTCCGGAATGAGGCCTTTTCCTTTGCTCCGTGGGCGGTTTGCTGCAGGCTAACTTCCACTACCCCGCATTCGCTCGGTGTATTTTCGGTGAGTGCCTCCATTTTCTCCCTAGTTCCCCTCTTCTTCTTCTCTGAATCTTCCTTGCTTTCTTCTTTGTCATGGTGCGCCGTCGCCATGTTTCCTCTAATCCGGACGAGGCCAGTCCGTCCCGGTCGAGGACTCCGTCTTCTTCCTCCTCGGAGGAGGAAGCGATCCCGGAGGAGACCCGCAGGCGACTGCAACCTGGGGGTATCACCATTGGCATCCCCAGGGGTGTCCGGTCTCCTCCTGTCGCTTCTGCTCTTCCGCTTCTTTCCCTTCCTGCTCCACCTCTTCTTTCTGTCGGTCCCTCCGGTCATGCTTCCACAATGACCGGAGGCGACCTCTCTTTGCTCCGGGAGGCCTACGGCATCTCGGGATCAATCCGTCTACTTGTTCCATGGCCCGGGGATCGCGTCACCATGAGTGGCCCCGGTCGCATAGCCTTCTACGAAGACTTCCTCCTCGGGGGTCTTCGATTTCCTCTGCATCCCTTCTTCCTTTCTTTCCTTAGCCACTTCCGTCTCGTTCCGGCCCAGTTGGCTCCCAACGCCATCCGGGTCATCTTTTCTTTTATTGTTTTTTGCCACTTCCATGGATTTGTTGCCTGTTTCTCCCTCTTCAGGGCTCTGTTTGCCCTGAAGAGGTACTCCACTGACGACGGCTGGTGGTACATCTCGTCCCAGCCCAGGTGTCTCCGGTTCGACCTCCCTTCTTCTATCAAGGGCTGGAAGAACTGGTTCTTCTTTGCCTCGGCCGAGGATGTTGACTGGGCCTGGAGCGAGCCGGACCGGTCTCCGAACCGGAACTCCTAGGTCAAGTCAGCGGACCAAGAGGCCTACTCCCTGCTCCTGAGCGATGTGGTCCCGGCACTCGAGGTTCTGCTCTCGGAGCAAAATCTGTTTGAGGCCGGGATCAGTCCCATCCGCGAGCCGGGTGAGATTCAGTCCTCCCTTGACTTCTGTATTCTTTCTCCTTTTTAGCCGAGCTGACTGACCTTCTCTTCTTTTGCGTTGCAGGCATGAGATTTTCGCTGGAGAACCTCCTGGAGGGCGCGGCCCAGAGGGACGTCGTCGAGGTGGATGAGCCCGTGGCGAAGAGGGCTCGCACAGAGGCGAGCCAGGAGGTCGTGCCGGCGATCGTACCCAGCCCGGTGGCCGCTGCTCCCCCGCCCAGACTGCCTCGGGGTGGGGCCATTGATGCGCCCGCCATCAGACCCGGCGTGCTGCCGACGAGGGGGCTCCACCACCAGCAGCTCTGCCCAGCGCCGGCCCCGTCGTTGCCGTGGCTCCAACAGTGCAGCCCGCGACCTCTGCCGCACCGTCGACGGCGATTCTTGCTGGAGGGGCGGTCGCCACCGCAGTCGACCTGACGGCTCCGCCACCGGTGATCACCAACCGCTGCTCCGTGATCCACGACAAAGGGCTTGCGGAGAAAGTGATGGAGTATGCCTCCACCGCGCGGGACCGCCGATCTCAAGGCGGCAGGGACTACGCTGATGCCCTGCTCGGGATCCTCCCGCAGCTCTTCACGGTAAGTCCGAACTCAGGCTCCTTTGTCTTCTTTGGCCTCGGTTAGCTTTTACACTAACCCGATTGCTTTGCTGTGCAGATTGGGAACGACGTGCTCCTGCTGAGGAACTTCCTCGCGGGGTACGCGAAGAAAGATACCGAGAAGGAAGAGAAGCTCGATAAGCTCGCGGCCGACGTCAAAGATCTTATGGAAAAGGGGGTCGAGCTGCGAGCGAACAACCAGACCATCCAGGCGGACCTGGCACGCGCCGAGGGGCGAAACAAGGACCTGGAGTCCTCTCTGTCCGAGGAGAGGAACTCTCACCAGCGCCGCGCGGAAGAGGACGCAGCCGAGAAGGCTCGCCTTCGGGCCCATTCTCAGTGGCTGGAGCGCCAGCTGGAAGAGGCCAGATGGGAGGCGAGTGCGGCGAAAGAGCGGAGCACCTACGTCAACGGGCTCCTGGAGGCCGCGAAACGGGAGGCGCAGGAAGCCGTCCCGAAATTCCGGGCCTCCGACGAGTACATCTCGGAGGTCCGGGAGGCCACCGTGGACTCCTTCCTGAAGGGGTTCCGGATGTGCCGGGAGAAGGTGGGGTCCTTCTGCCCCGAGCTTGACCTCAGTGGGGTGGCGCTCGGAGGTAGGAGGCAGGGTCCCGATTGAAGGGCTTCCAGCGCGGTCGATGCCACAGATGTGGCCCCGGCGAGCGACACGGCCGAAGCTCCGGAGCAACCCCCTGAGCCAGCAGCCGCCGACGGCGAGGAAGTGGAGCCTGCGACCCAGGCTGAGGGCCCCGCCACCGCGCCGAACTGAACCATTTATCTTCTTCTTTTTCTTTGTTGTTGTTGTTTTTTCTCTCTTTCTTCTTTTTTTTTTTTGGGACTCCTGGCCTGTCGGGATTCCCAACTTGTACTTCTCCTTCTCGGATCAATGAAAATTTAGTTTGGCCATGTCTCAGACTCGCCTTCTTTTTTGCTTTTCTTTCTTTCTGAGATGTTGATGTGGTGGAGTGCCGGAACGAGGGTGGACCTGGTCCCGTCCGTCGCTCAGATCAAAGGTTGGGACATTCCGGACCGCGTGGCGTCAGAGTAGGCCTTGAGCGGGTCCATCTTTGGGATTGCCTTCGTGCTCTCATGGGCGAACCGGGTTCTGCCCCGCCTTCCAGGGCGAAGCCCGGGACTTCCGGACTGAACCCCGGGGTCGCAGGATTTCTCAAGCCTTGCGCGGCTTGCCGAGCTGTTCTCCGTGCTCGCGTGGTCGAACTGGGTTCTGTCCCGCCTTCCAGGCCGAAGCCCGGGACTTCCGAACTGAACCCCGGGGTCGCAGGCTTTCTCAAGCCTTGCGCGGCTTGCCGAGCTGTTCTCCGTGCTCGCATGGGCGAACTAGGTTCTGCCCCGCCTTCCAGGTCGAAGCCCGGGACTTCTGGACTGAATCCCGGGGCCGCAAGCTTTCTCAAGCCTTGCGCGGCTTGCCGAGCTGTTCTCCATGCTCGCATGGGCGAACTGGGTTCTGCCCCGCCTTCCAGGCCGAAGCCCGGGACTTCCGAACTGAACCCCGGGGCCGCAGGCTTTCTCAAGCCTTGCGCGGCTTGCCGAGCTGTTCTCCATGCTCGCGTGGGCGAACTGGGTTCTGCCCCGCCTTCCAGACTAAGGTCCAGGACTTCTCGCTTCCTTCGGCCTTCGGCCACGATCGGGTGTGCCGAACCCAGGGCCATGCGCCGGTTTCCATACGAGGTGAGAAAGAGCATTTGAAGCAAAGAAACTTTATTGCAGGAGTGGGGAACCTTACATTACTGATAATACATTCTTAGGTTCGAGGCGTTCCACGTCCGGGGAAACCTGGCCCCTCCCAATTCCTCCAGGTAGTAGGCACCGTGGGGGAGGGCTTCTGCTACCCGGTACGGGCCTTCCCAGTTTGGTGAGAGCTTGCCGGACTCCCGTGGCTGAGAAGCTTCAGCGCGTCGGAGGACCAGATCTCCGGGACGAAAAAACTTCTGCCGCACTCGGGAGTTGTAATACCTGGCCACCCGTTGCCTATATGCCGCAATCCGAACTCGGGCCTTGTCCCTCGTCTCTTCAAGAAGGTCAAGGTTGAGCATCATTCTGGCGGGGTTCTCTGTCTCGTCATATTGCTCCACACGCAGCGTGAGCAAGCTGAGCTCGATCGGGATGATCGCTTCGGCTCCAAAGATGAGGTTGAACAGGGTCTCGTCGGTCACCGTCCTCGGGGTGGTATGGTACACCCAAAGGATGCTGGGGAGCCCCTCGGCCCATCTGCCCTTGGCCTGGTCCAGCCGCGTGCGGAGGCCCTGCAAAATGGTCCTGTTCGTGACTTCGGCCTCTCCATTGGTCTGAGGATGCGCCACCGAGGTGAAGCGATGCCTGATGCCGAGTTCGCCGCAGAACTCTTCAAATTCCCGGCAGTCGAACTGGCATCCGTTGTCAGTGACCACGGTGTGGGGGAGGCCGAAGCGGCAAACGATCGACTTCTAGAAGAACTTGGCAACGTTTGCCTCGGTGATCCGTGCTAAAGGTTCGACCTCGACCCACTTCGTGAAGTAGTCGATGGCCACGATCAAGAATTTTCGCTGTCCAGACGCCGGCGGGAATGGGCCCAGAAGGTCCATCCCCCATTGGGCGAATGGCCACGGAGCTGAAAGCTGGGAGATTGGGTTGGAGGGCTGCCGTTGCACCGTGGCGTGACGCTGGCACCGATCGCACCTCTTCACGAAATCAGCGGCATCTTCCTTCATCGTCTCCCAAAAGTAGCCCTGACGAAGGGCTTTGTAGGCTAACGCTTTGCCCCCCACGTGGTTCCCACAGACTTCCTCGTGAATCTCCTGGAGCACGAGTCTGGCTTCCGCGGGTCCTACGCATTTAAGGAGGGGGTAGGAGAAGGATCTTCGATACAATTGCCCATCCATCAAGACAAACCGCACGACCTTCTTTCTGATGAGGCGGGCCGCCTCGCGGTCCTTTGGCAAGGTGCCGTTAGTTATGTAATCGACGTACTTGTCCATCCAGCTGGGCTCATGGCTGACCTGGTGGACCTCCACTGGGGTCTCGTGGCTTGGGGCCTTAAGGTGCTCCACGTGAGCGCGACCCAGCATCGAGTCTGGCAGGGTCGCCAGCCGGGAAAGAGTGTCTGCACGGGCGTTCTCCCTGCGGGGGATGTGGAAGATGTTGAAGCGCCGGAAACCGGCCGTGCCCGCCTTGACGAGCTCCAAGTATTTCGTCATTTGGGGGTCGTGCGCGGCATACTCCCCGGAGACCTGTCCTGCCACGAGCTGGGAGTCAGTGAAGGCCTTAAGGTTAGTCACGCCCAGCTCACGGGAGACCCTCAGCCCGGCGAGGAGCGCCTCATACTTCGCCTGATTGTTTGTCACGGCGAACTGGAAACGGAGCGCGCATTCGGCGATGACCCCGTCACTGTTGGCAAGAATGAGTCCGGCTCTGCTCCCTCCAGAGTTCGAGGCTTCATCTATGTGGAGGATCCATGCATCCTCTTCGGGCCCCTCGGGGCCCGCTTTCAGCTGCCGGTGCAAGGGATCCTCTTCGGGATCCTTGCCTAGGCACGCGCATTCGACCAAGAAGTCGGCTAGCACCTGCGCTTTCATGGCCGACCTGGGCCTGTACGCGATGTTGAACTCGCTGAGCTTCAGTGCCCACTTCGCCAATCGCCCCGAGGTGTCGGGTCGGCTGAGCATCGCTTTCAGCGGCTGATCCATCAGGACGGCGATGGGATGCGCTTGGAAATAGGGCCTGAGACGCTGAGCAGACACTATTAGCACAAAAACGAGCTTCTCGGGCCGAGAATACCTGAGCTCCGCATCGCGTAGAAGTTTGCTGGTATAGTACACCGGCCGCTGGACTCCTTGGTCGTCGGTCCGAACCAGAACCGAACTGACGGCTTCTTGGGTGACCGCCAGGTAAAGGATGAGCTCCTCTCCCTCCTCGGGCCGGGAAAGCAGCGGTGGCGATGCGAGCGTCTTCTTCAGCTCTTCAAAGGTCTCCTGGCATTCCTCGATCCAGGCGAAGTCGTTCATCTTTCTCAGCACCTTGAAAAAGGGACGGCAGCGATCTGCCGACCTGGAGATAAAGCGGCTGAGGGCCGCAACCTGGCTGGTGAGTTGCTGCACTTGCTTCTTGGAGGCGGGCTGCTCCATGTCCAGGATGGCCTGGACCTTCTCCGGGTTGTCTTCAATTCCTCTTTGGGTCACCATGAATCCTAGGAACTTCCCGGCGGAGACGCCGAAGGTGCACTTCGCAGGGTTCAGCTTCATCTGATGACGTCGGAGGCTGCCGAATGTCTCCGCCAGGTCAGCTACGTGGTCCGAATCGGGTTTGCTCATTACCAGCATATCATCCACATACACCTGCATGTTGCGGCCGATCTGGTCCTTGAAGATCCTGTTGACCAGACACTGGTACGTGGCCCCAGCGTTCTTGAGGCCGAACGGCATCATCCTGTAGCAAAAAGTTCCATGATCGGTGATGAAGGCGGTGTGCTCCTCGTCCTCCGGGTTCATTCGGATCTGGTTGTATCCCGAGAAGGCGTCCATGAATGACAGGAGGTGATGCCCTGAGGTGGTGTCGACCAGCTGGTCGATCTTTGGGAGAGGGAAGCTGTCCTTCGGGCATGCTCGGTTGAGGTTGGTGTAGTCCACACAGATCCTCCACTTACCACTGCTCTTCCTTACCATGACCATGTTCGCTAGCCAACTGGGATATTGGACTTCCCGCACAAAGCCGGCGGCAAGGAGTTTCTCCACCTCCTCGTTGATGGCCCTCTGTCTCTCCATGGCGAAGCTCCTCTTCTTCTGGTGGACCGGGCGGCAGCTCGGATCCACGTTCAGTCTGTGCGTAATGACCTCGGGGGAATGCCCGGCATGTCGGCCACCGACCAGGCGAACACGTCTGCGTTCGCGCGGAGGAACTCCAGCAGGCGGGCCCGTTCTTCTTCTAGGAGTTGCGCCCCGACCTACACCGTCTTCAGCGGGTCCGAACCAAGGGGATAAGTCAACAGGCGTTCTACGGCCCCCCCTGGGTTCCTTCTCCCTTAGGTCGAGGTTGTCAACATCGGGGCCGAGCTTCGCGCCCCGGGCTCCCGGGACCGTCTGGAGGCAATGCGGGACCGGCTGGGTCGTCCCCTTCATCACCCCGAGCCCGGAAGGCGTGGGGAACTGCACCAACAACCTTTTCGTAGAAATCATGGCATCCAGTTGGTTGAGCCCGGGACGCCCGAGAATGGCGTTGTAAGGCGAAGGGAGCTTGACGACGGTAAACGTCATCAGGACGGTCATCTGCCGAGGTGGGGATCCGGCGGTGACCAGGAGAGTGATCTCCCCTTCGACCCCCACGGAGTCCCCGGTAAAGCCCACCAGGGGGGTATGCACCGGTCTCAGCTGATCATGGGACAAATTCATCCGAGAGAAAGCATCGTAAAAAAGCATGTCAGCTGAGCTTCCACTATCCACCATAATTCGATGTACAGGATGCTTCGCGATGGTCATCTCGACCACCACGGCATCGTTGTTTACATTCTCGTTTTCCTTTCCCTCCTCAGGGGGGATTACATTCTCTGGGTTCCCGACTTCCTGGGCTCTCTTCGCCGCCCGCCCGACCCCAAGTGAGATCATGCCCACCGGCTTTTCCGTCGAACGGTTATCGATTGCAGGAACTGGTGGTAAGGCCACAAGCGGCTGCCCCTCCGGGGGGACCTCGTTCTTGACGAACTTCCTGAGGTAGCCCCTTTTGATCAGCTCCTCGATCTCCCGCTTCAGGTTGCGACACTCCTCCGTGTCATGACCGTGCTCGCGGTGGAACTGGCAGTACTTCGACTTGTCTCGGACACCTCTTGGGTTCTGTGGAGGAGGTCGGCGGAGGTAGTGCTCGCCCTCAATTTCCATGAGGATCTTTGTTCGAGGGGCGAGGAGAGGGGTGAACCTCCGCTCCGGAATGGCCTCGCCCTTCGACCTCGGATTCGGGCGAGGGTCGGCAGGTGGCCCGGGCTTCCGAGCTCCTGGAAGATCCCTCAGGGATGGCCTCTTCGGAGTCTTCCCGTCCAGCTCTCGGCGGGTGCGGTCAGCCTCCTCCGCTCGGATGTACTTGTGGGCACGGAGGAGGAGCTCGGAGTACGTCCTGGAAGGCTTTTTGTCCAGGGAGTAGGTCAGGCGGGACGTCTTGAGCCTGTGTTTCAAAGCCAGCATGGCGACGGGCTCATCCAGGCTGTAGATTTCCAGGGCTGCAGTCTTGAACCGGGTGATGTAGTCCCGTAGCAGCTCCTGGTCCTGCTAGCGGATGGAGAAGAGGCTATCCACCTCTCTTGGCACCTTCCGACAAGCGTCGAAGTGTGCCACAAACTTTCCTTCCAGCTGGTGGAAGGAGCAAATAGATCCGGGCTCAAGACGGGTGAACCAGACTCGAGCGACCTTCCGGAGGGTAGCGGGGAAGGCGATGCACAAAAGGGCGTCAGTGGCCCCCTGGACCCTCATGAGAGCCTTGTAGCTCTCCAGATGGTCCAGAGGGTCGGTGGTCCCATCGTAGGGATCCACCTGCGGCATGCAGAACCGGCTCGGAATTGGTTCTGCCTAGATTTTTTCAGAGAAGGGAGGACGGGAGTCGTAGCCCGCCGGGTCTGTCGATGAGTTCTGCAGGTCGGCAAATCGACGGGCGAACTCCGCCAACTTGCGCTCGTGCTCCTCCAAGCGCCTCTCGGCCTGATGCCTGATGGCCTCGTCGGTGGAGTCTTCCACCGAGGCCGCTGGCGAAGGGGGCGCCGATCGGTCTCGGCGCGAAGTCACGCCTCGGCGTCGCTTGCTATGATGCGCCGTCTCGGCTTCATCGGCCGGGGATCGACTCTCGTGATCCGCCGAACCGGAGTAGTTTCTTTTTGCGGGAGCTTGGTGGCTCCCGCGGGGGTTGGAGACCGCCCTCGGGTGGGATGGCCTGCCCTGAATGGAGCGCAGGCTCCCACGCGGCCCCGCGGCCCGGGCCGCGGGGGTCCCCGGCTGCGGCTACGTGACCAGGGACCACTGCTGATGTTGAAGCTGCCGGACCGCCGAGGTCAAAGTCTGCAGCTACTGGATGACGGTCGCGAGGGGCCCGTCTGTCGAGGTCGGTGGTAGTGGAATAGAAGGGGGAGCCGGGAGCTCCCTCTCCGGGCTGTGGGCCCCTTGAGGGGAGGGAACCTCCCCCACACGGCTGGTGGATGCCTCGCGCCCTCGAGTGACCACCATTGCCGGAGAGCACCGTGCCTGCAGAAAGCTGGCTCCCGCTAGGGGGTGTTGTCCTGCCCCCCTACCTGGCGCGCCAATCTGTTGCCGATCTCGCCGCCGCGCCCGTGCCTCGGAACCGCCGATCCTACCAGACTGCTTTGCTCCCGGGGCCCCCTGGCCGGAGCGAACCTGCAAGGCAAGGTCAGAAGACCCTGGCCGAGGATCCCGGCGAGGGAGCTCCAACGATTAAGTTAGTAGACGGCGAGAGGGAACAGATTCTCCAAGACGGGCCCCCGAAGGAGTCCCAAACTCAGAGAATTTACTAGCAAAAAAGGTGCCAGAGGGACCAGAAACCCGGCTGGATCTCCTTGCCGAGCTCACGCCAAGCGATCCCCTCTCGAGGCCCTGGATCTCACCCTCGGAGCGGAGCCTTCAGCCTCTGTTTCTTACTCGTCCCACCTTACCTGGTCGCCTCCTCTTTCCTTCCTTTTATCTCCTCCCGCTGCCCACCAGTTTTTCGCTCTTGGGAGGCTTCCCTCCTTGCTCTCGTTGTCCCCTCCCCCTCCTTTTCTCTTTCCCCTTTTGGTTTCGAGGGCCAGGCGGCTTTCTGACCTCGTTTGCCGAGCCCAGCGGGGAAAGGGTAAAGGAAGGGGGGTGGCGCCGGCAGGGCGGCCGGTCAGACCTCGGGCCCGGTGTGGGCGCTCCCCTTTCCAGGTGCCGGCGTTGTCCATTGACGGGCCCTGTTTTGCCAGAACCGCGCCTCTCGACTGCAGAACCTGTCGGGCCGACGTAAGTGATGTTTCGCGTGCCGCCGCCATCCGTACGGGGCACCGTTTGTGGTGCGCACGGCTCGAGGGCCAACCTCGGAACCTGCGCCTCCACTCTTTGGGACCTTCTTTATACGGGCGGCCTGACCTTGGCCGAGGTGGACCCCTCCCGGGTGGACATCTGGCGGAGCAGCAGAAGGGCGCTTGGCTTCGGTCGAGGTGGTCCCGTCTCCGAGGGCCACCTGGCGAAGGAGCGAAGGGGCCTGGCTCGACCTCGGCCTCAGTGGGACCGTCTCTAGGCGCCACCTGGCAAGGGAGCGGGGGAGCAGCCGACCTCGGCCTAGGTGGACCCCTCCTGGGTGGACACCTGGAGAGGCGGCAGAAGGGCGCTCGGCTTCGGTCGAGGTGGTCCCGTCTCCGAGGGCCACCTGGCGAAGGAGCGAAGGGGCCCGGCTCGACCTCGGCCTTGGTGGGACCGTCTCTGGGCGCCACCTGGCGAGGGAGCGGGGGAGCAGCCAACCTCGGCCGAGGTGGACCCCTCCCGGGCGGACACCTGGCGAGGCGGCAGAAGGGCGCTCGGCTTCGGTCGAGGTGGTCCTATCTCTGGGGGCCACCTGGCGAAGGAGCGAAGGGGCCCGGCTCGATCTCGGCCTTGGTGGGACCGTCTCTAGGCGCCACCTGGCGAGGGAGCGGGGGAGCAGCCGACCTCGGCCGAGGTGGACCCCTCCCGGGCGGACACCTGGCGAGGCGGCAGAAGGGCGCTCGGCTTCGGTCGAGGTGGTCCCATCTCCGGGGGCCACCTGGTGAAGGAGCGAAGGGGCCCGGCTCGACCTCGGCCTCGGTGGGACCGTCTCTGGGTGCCACCTGGCGAGGGAGCGGGAGAGCAGCCGTCCTCGGCCGAGGTGGACCCCTCTCGGGTGGACACCTGGCGAGGCGGCAGAAGGGGCCCTGGACCGAACTCGACTTTGGCCTGGGCGGTAACGCCTCAGGATATCACCTGGCGAGGTAGCCGGGGGGGCAAGGGCCGAGCTCGACCTCGGCGGCATGGGACCCGCAGCTGACTCGACCGAGGAAACCTCCACGCGGCTCAATCAGGCCCGACGGAATCTGAGACCGGCCACGTCATCATTATGGCCGTAACAACGTTCATGTTCCTCCAGGCGCCTTTCCGCCGCATGCCTGATGGCTTCATCAGTGGACCCCTCCACTGAAGGAGACGAAGAAGGTGACGTGGGTGCTTGGCACCCATGGCAGGGGGTCTTTCTTTTTCTACCTTGGTGGGGTCTGGGCACCTCCTGCCTGAGGTTTGGTCAGCGGCTCTCCCTGTCGGTAGAGCCGGCTCATTGTTTTTTCGCTAGAGCTTGAAGGCTGCCCCTGTTGTCGGTGGTGGCCCGTGGCTGCGATGGCCTTCCTTGGAAGGAGCGCAGGCTATCGTGGGGTGCTGTGGCATGGGCCACTATAGTCCCTGGCTGCTGGTGGGTAGCCACGGACCGGTGTTGGTGCTGAAGCTGGTGCACTGCCATGGCGAGGATTTGCATCTGCTAGGCAAGTGCAGCTAGTGGAGCTTTCGACGGAGGTGGCTAGATCGGAATGGATGGCTCCGCTTCTTGGCAATAGGGGTTCCCCCGGGAAGGGGAGTCCCCCACACGACTAGTGGAAGCCTCCCGTGCCCTTGTTGTCACCATCCTCCTGCCTGGCTCACTTGTGAAGAAATGGAGGGTTCGACTTGGATCAAAGATCGTTCACAATGTCGCCGCCCGCCCCCCTACCTGGCACGCCAATCTGTTACCGCTAGGATCGCCGTGGCCTATAGCTGCTGCCGGCGCCGGAGTGCGCTCCCTTCGCCGCCCGGCGGTCCTCTGCTCCTGGACCTGCGAAACAGAGGTTAGTGACCCGGGCCGGGATTTTCGATGGGGGCACTTCGATGGTAAAGTCAGTGATGATCCAGGGGAATAGATCCTCCTGGTCGGGCCCCTCTTGATGGACTCTGCACTAGGAGGAGTAAAAGATGTGTATGAAGGCAAAAACGAAGCAGGGGGAGAATGAAAGCGGGGACAGAGGGGTTCCCTGTTCCTCCACCTCTCCTTGTTTCCCTCGCTTTCCTTCAACTATGACGGTGGTGGTGGCGCTTCACTGATGCAGAACAAATAAAGGAATGCGATGCGGAAGTAAATTAGGATTAACTAATTTTTTTTTGTTTTTATATGTTTGTAGAAGTTGGCTTCAAATCAAAGAAAAGTTAACCTAACATTGAAAGATATTAATATGATAATTGAAAGCACAATTTTAAGGAAACTAAATTATCAGAGTAGTTCAGAAGCAACGGATCGCTGGGGGTTGAGAAACTCCCAGACCTAGGGTTTCGCTCCGAACTTTCAAAAGAACAGAAATAACGAGAAGAGATGGTTTATCTAACCAGACAATGATCTTCACAGGTTTTGGTGGAGGAACTCTCCCGAGCAGATTGTTGGATCCCGGATTCAGATATCTTCGTAATGGATCCTCCAATACTGGTCCTTTGGCGGGTTGGCTTCTCCTGAACTCAAGATCTGGAAGAGAAGAAAAACAATTGATGGAATCAGAGAGTCAAGGGAAAGATTTACCAGGTTGATGAACTTGAAGATTGAAACTGCTGAAAACTGGATTCTCTTGGATGTTGATGTGATTTTTCTTGGAACTTGCTCTGGATCTGAAGTTGCCGGACTGGATCTGGATGAAGGTGGATGGCCTGGACTTGTAGAAAGAGAGAGGCCGTGGGAGATGGATGGATCTAGGGTTTGATGGATTGAAAATAATGAAGGGTGGCTAGGGTTTTGGAATTTCAAGTGGCTAACCTAGGGTTTTGGATAAAGATGGAGATCTCTCACCTCCTCAAGGCTCCAATGGAACCCGGATTATCCCCTCGCGGAGCTCAACACTTAGAATAGTGCGGAAGAAGAGAAACCTAGGTCACTCAACACAAGAGAATAGCAAAAAATAATTTTCTTCATTGATTTTTTTAAAGTTACAAAGAGAGGTCTATTATATAGACCTAAAATTTTCTCCAAGCTTGTACAAATTCTCATGTGGGACTAAACTCCTCCAACCACTAGATTAGGTAGAAAATCTTCTCTCTTGGCCGACCAAGAGTTCAAAAAAATTGGGACGGCCATAAAGGAATTTTTTTTGAATTTTTTTGGTGCCTCCTTTGGAGTTGGATTTGGATTTGGAGTCCTCTTCTTCTTATGGTATTTCTTCTTTTCTTCCACTCCAAGTTAAGCTCTTTGATTTTGATTTGAACTTCAATTAGGAGTAGGTTGGATGTCCTTCTTTGATTTCTTCTCCAAGAGAAGTCTTCTTCCTTCTTTGCTTAGGTAAAATAGGCAGGTATGGGCGCCTCCTTTAAAGTAGCCTCCAATTTAATTTTTTTCTTCTTTGGATGTGGGGACCATGACACTGGGATGCCTCTGTGGCGCCTCCTGGACTCTGGCGTGTGCTCGGAGTGTGGCTGAGCGTGTGGCTTGGAGTGTGGCCTCCACTTGCTTGAACCTTGATTTGATTGGAAGACAAATGTGGCACCATTTTGGACCAAATTGAAACCACATTGGGACTTGCACTGAGTCAACATGACTCAACAAAATTTAAATGGTGACTCAATAAATAAAATAAATAAACTGGTTGACCAGGTCAACCTTTATTACAAACCCTAATTTCTCGGGCAATGTCAATCAGAGATCCAAATGGAGCTCTGAAGTCTTCTTCTGAGTCTGGTGCCCGCACCATTCACCCTCTTGGTCGAGCTTGTGCTTGTGTTGTTGATGGATTGTTGTTGTTACCTCCCTCCTTTCGGGGGTGCCGATCATTCCTTGTAGTTGAAGAATGGCCGTTAGGCGCTTGCCTCGGGATCTTCGCTAGGCTGGCAGGTGCATGTGGCAGGATTCCATGCCGTGGACGGGACGTCTTTCCTGATATATAGTATGGGAAGCTTCCATTCGCTCTGACATCCTCTCTGATTGCCCCATTCCGGGAAGCTTGGAGAGCCTCGATCTGAGGGTCGCCGCCCTAGGGGTTCGTGCCTTCTGGCTGGCCTATCCCCATGGAAGTACGGGCGGACAGGTAGTTATGGCAGTATAGGGGGCGGCATTCCATAGTCCTCGAGCGACTCGCCGGCGTCCCGGGATGGCAGGGCTTGCTCCGGCCTGTATGCTCCGAGCTCGTGTGGTCACCTTGACGAAAGAGTGTGGGGCCGGTCTAGAGGGCGCGCGCTCGGAAAGGCTCCATATGGCGGGTGAGTGCTGAGCTCGACTCCGACCACAGGGCTCAAACCTCCGAGGGTCTCACTCTGGAGGGCGGAAGGTGGACCCGGTCCAGAAGGTGCACGCTCTGAGAGGCTCCACGTGGCGGGTGTGCATTGAGCTCGACTTCGACCACAGGGCTCAAACCTCCGAGGGTCTCGCTCTGGAGGGCGGCTCCGGCCTAGGCATCCCGAGCTCGAGCGCCGGACCTGGCGGAGGACGGAGCACGGCTCATTATCTTGAGGGAGCTCAGCTCAGCTCGGCAGGGCAGTCCGGGCTGAGGTGTTGCCTTGGCGTCTAATGCGGCGATCTCCTTTGACACGGTGCCTGTCAGCTACCCATGTCAGCGGTCTCGCCACATCAAATACAAACATGGAGGTAAATAGAGAAGTCTTCGACTCTACATTCCTTAAGTTTACAAAGGACTAGGAATCCACAAATATTCCTAAAACTATTCGAAGTCAGCTGAGTCGGAACTATCTGATAAAGGTTAAAAATTTTTGTAAAAAAAGGATGGAGTGAAAGCCGAAGACCAGCCTTAAAATGATCTTCGTATATGGCGATTGACCTAATAGGAAGGTTATCTACCCTTTCATCAGGTTTTGGGAGGATTATTTTAAAGATTCGCGGGATGTGAAAGCGGTGTCGAAGACTTTCTAACTTAGCAAGTGATAATGATCTAGCAACTGTATCGGGAGACCTTTTTGGACTCCTCTTCCTACCCGAGCCTCTTTCCCTACTAGTTTCATTTCCTGGTAAACCCCTGCTGGTAGAAGGATTACTTACGGACTCCGATATTACAAAGAAAGAAAAAGAAAAAATGAAGGACCTCTACCTCCAAAGAAAACGGAAATGGCTGGTTGAAGAATAGCAGCGCAGAGCGAGAGGAAGAAGAAATGCAGAAGCAAGGAAGTTCTTCTTATGAAGTTCTTTCCCTTTTTATAGAGATAGAGTGATGGGGTTTCATGTCGATTCAGAGATCTCCTCAATCGTGTACCGTATCGATGGCGCCGGACGTGGGTACGATTTTCTAGGAGACGTCCATTAATAAGGCAGTGATTGTAATCCGCGTGAAAAGCCACAGATGGTCAAGATGGATTTTCAACAGTGATCAAGCCACAGATTGTCGCCAGGTGTCCTGCCCTGACCAAATAAAAGCCCTTTTAACAAAAATTCCTTAAAAAGATTTTCCAGATTTGAAACGTCTTTTCAAAGCAGCAATGGGGAGATGACACGTGTCTTCAGCACGATCCCCACGCCACCAAGCAGTTATTGTAAATGATAGGTGTCAGAAGTATGCCATTATTACTTGTTAGTCTTTGCTAAACGACAAATGCTAATACTCCCATTTTTTGAAATAAAATTATTTCGAACTTGGAAGTGGGGGGCAGCTGTTATGATATTCTGGTTCAATTTTAAAATAATTACCGATTCATTCTTTGAACCGTTTTCAATTGTTGGTTTATCAGTCAAATCAGTGTACCAAAGGAAATATCTCCTTGACTTGATGAAAATTCTGATTCACAAAAAGGATACATTGTATTCCTTCGGCTTCGTATCTTTAATATGGTCCGAAGACTAATCCTATCAATTTTATACCTTCAGCTTCATATCTTCAGCATGGTCCGAAAAGTAAGCTTTTCAATGTTATTCTTTCGGCTTCGTATCTTTAGCATGGTCCGAAGAGTAAGCCTTTCAATGTTATTCTTTCGACTTCGTATCTTCAGCATGGTCCGAAGAGTAAGCTTATCTTGTTCTCAGGATTACTGTAAGTGTTATATATTTCTCCTTGTTATTTCCAAAGAAACTTATCCGAAGTATATAACTAACATTCCCTCTAAAAAACTACTAAAGAGAATGTTATGTTCACTTCGGATTTTCTCTAAAAAGAAGGCATATTGAACATGTGGATTTTTTCTGACTACGGTTAGAATTTGTTCTGGTTGTTATAACTGTCCACGTGGTCAATACCCTCAAATTGAATAACTAATTCTTCGACCACCACTACTTACAGTTATGAGGAGGTTTCATTAACCAACTCCCATAACCGTAAGTAGTTACACTTGTGCCTATAAATACTGGTAAGAGGGGATACCCAGGTAAGCGAACTCTCAGCAAACTTAAACCATCTTTTTTCTTCTTTTTCACCACTCTACTTTTGAGCTCTCCATTTTGCTGCCTGAGTTCTTGCTAACTTTGGCATCGGAGTATCCCCACCGGAAAAATTTCGGTCAGGAAATTTGTTTTGCAGGTTCCAGTTGATGGCGAACAGACGAACGAACCACTCCATCCGATCGACGATGATTCAGCATCAACAAGTCTAATTGTAGAAAATTAGGTTGGGTAGTGAAGTTATCACAAGTTAAACGTTAACCTATTCTTGGTTAAATTATAGATATGGTAATTGCAGAAGATCCATGGGATATCCTACTATCCGAATGAAAGTGATTTTATTCGATCAATTTTTAAATCCCAAAATAGATATGGGTTCTAGATAAAATATTTTAAACAAGTTCAACTTGGATGCGAGTAATGGTATGCTTGCTCCGAATCTAATCGGACATAATTTTAATCTAAATCCCTTCCTTTAAAGTAATAATTGTTTTAAAATGCTTGCATAATGAGTTTTTTACCCAATCCAATTCAATCCACCTTGTCTTTCTTACATAATTCATTTTTATCTATCCAATCTGATTTACACTATCTACTTTATTTCACCCGATCCAATATAATTCAGGCAAATATGAAATGGATATAGGTATAGAAATGGGCATGAATAATTCCCAATGCCATCCATAAAATTAACTCAACTTCAAAATCAACCTAAGCCAAAAACCTAATATTACTTGTTAAAATATAGCTCAGGAGCCTTATTGTAGAGAATCAAGTTGGATTCATGCTAGTGAAGTTTTCAAATATCAAATCGAAACCTATTCTTCACTAAATTATAGAGATAGCAATTATAACTAATCCATTCGATATCTAATCTGAATCAAATTGGATGGATTTTGTTCGATCCATGTAGATCTAGAGATACACATAAATTTTAGATTAAAAAAATTTAAAACGTGTCCAGATCGGATGTGCATAATAGTATGCCTCGTTCTAAATCCAAATAGAATAAATCCGCATTCTAAAATAATAATTATTTTAAAATATTTGTATAATAAATTTATTACTCAACCCAATTCCATCCATCTTGTCTACTGATTTACCAACCCTACTAAATTATGTGCAAATATTATTATTATACCAAAACCGTTGACCATGTGTCGGATTTCGGCACCAGGAGTGAACAGCGTGGCAGCCATTCTGGCCATCCATTCCAATCGCTAGGGAAAAAAAAAAAAAAAATCCATCCCCAATTCCCACCCATATCCTCTAATATTAAATTTACCATTTGGTGCATTTTAACTGTGAGCGAGCGAGCGAGAGAGAGAGAGAGAGAGAGAGAGAGAGAGTGAGAGCGGCCATGGCTTCTTCTTTCCTCTCATTCTCCCTTGTTCGCCCTCTCCCCCCTTCCTTCTCCTTCTCCCCTAAAACACTCTCCCTCCCCCACGTACTCATCCGCCGTGGCCCGCGCACGGCCGTCGCCGTCCGGGCCAAGAACAGCGGCTCCGGCGCCGACCCCCCTGACCGCATCCTCGCCGCCGCCTGCTACCTCTACCCTTTCCTTGACGGCGTACAGTACGGACGGTACGTCCTTGCCCAGTTCCCGGCCTTGCAGGTCCTCCTCCAGCCCCTCCTCCCCGCCATCCGCCTCTTCCGCTCCTCCCCCCTCAACGGCTTCCTCCTCTTCCTCACCCTCTACTTCGCCGTTGTCCGCAACCCCTCCTCCTTCAGCCGCTACGTCCGCTTCAACACCATGCAGGCCATCGTCCTCGACGTCCTCCTCATCTTCCCCGACCTCCTCGAGCGCACCTTCAATCCGCGCCAAGGGCTCGCCCTGGATCTACTCCAGAGCGTCGACAGCACCGTCTTCTTCTTCCTCCTCGTCTCCTTGGTCTACGGATCGACCTCCTGCCTCCTGGGCCAGGTCCCGAGGCTCCCCATCGTAGCCGAGGCTGCCGAGAGCCAGGTCATGTGAGTTTCCTCCTGCTCTGCTCCGGTCTACCTCTTCACCTAAGGAAAGATTGGAACTTTCAACAATTTTTCTTTTCTTTTTTTATGGGGATACTCCAATTGGTGATCTGGGTTAGCTCTTGATGGTGGTTTGAAACTGGAAGGAGAGGAATTGGTTTCTTCCTGTTGATTAAGCTTAAAAATGAACATTCAAAAAAAAAAAATTTGTTGCTTTTGGGGTGGAGTAGGGAAGTGGGTTGTATTACTGTATTGTTGATTCTGCTTCTTTTGCTGATATGGATTTCATACTCTGAATTAAAAATTCACTCCTTTTGTTCTTAAAGGTTGGGGAAACATCTTCCCCTTTTGCTAATAGAAGTGAAAATTTTCAGGGGCTTGGCATTTGTCTTTGGTTGACATGGATGAGGTTTGCAGGATATATAATGGTTACTAGTTTATTGTTCTTGGATGCCATATCTTGCTTCAGTTCCTATAGCTTGAAGCCTATGTGTTAATTTCGAATGCCTTTTAGTGCAAGTTTGTTTCGCGCTTTCCCTATTCAGAGCAAGATAATTCTTTTTGGCTGGAGCATAATTTCAATTTAATGACTGAGAAAGAACAGGGAGTGGGTTATGCAACATGGGAGAAAATTGAAAGGTGATATGCTTCATGGTAGTATAGGATTTTCACTTATGGGGCTAGTGACTTTGACCACCATGCCAAATTAAATTCTTGAATGGATTAGGATATCAAGTAGGTTGATGTCAGGGGCGGCTCAACACATAGAGACCTAAAACTAAATGCTAAAATGAATTATTTTTTTAATTAAAATTTACGTAAATTTTTTATTAAAATTTTATTTTTCTAGCTCTTTGAGATGCAAAATTTTTAATTAAATTTTTATAATCAAGTTATTCTAACATTTCTTTTTCAATTGATAACATAGCCAATCCATTTAATCTTTCTTGAGACATTGTTGATCTTAAATAATTTTTTATTAATTTTAATTTTGAAAAACTTCTTTCTACCGAAGCAACACTTATTGGAATTGTTAATATTATTCTAAAAGCAATATAAGCATTTGGAAAAGAATCAAGTCTTTTTATATGATTAAGTATATTAATTGAACTATTATCTTCCATTTGTATAATTTCTTTTAAAATCTTTAGCTCTGAAAATAAATCTAAACCATCAATATCAGAGTAATTATTATATTTTAAGGAACATTCAAGATTAAGGCAATGTTCTTTCAAAGTATTGTTATCTAACGACTTCAACTTTCTACTGCTAAATAGAAAATCAAAAATATTTTCATATATCTTAAATTGTTCAAATCTACTTTGGAGTGAAAAAATTGCTTGATCTACTATATATAAGAAATAATCAATTCTAAATGATTCTTCAAGAGATCTTATTATTTCATTATCAACATTCTCATCAAATTGCTTTCTTCTATAAATAATACGTTTATCATGAAATTTAGGTTCTATATCCATTTGAGATGCAATTTCTTTAGAAGAAATCATAGAATATGTAAATCCATTTTCTCTATATTTTTTAAAAAAAGAAAGAAGATATTTTAATTGTTCTATAGCAATATCAATACACATATCTTTTGATTGTAAATTTTTGCTAACTGAGTTAATAGCAAATAATATATCATACCAAATAGTCATGCCCCATAAAAATTAAAAATTTTCAAGCTCATATGTTGCTAAGCAATTAGCTTCACTTTTAGTTTTAGGATCTTCACTAACTTATGCTAATTTTAATAAAGCATTTCTTATTTGTGGAGCTTGAAATCTTATTGCTTTAATACTTTCAATACGGCTTTCCCAACGTGTTTGTGATAATGATTTAAGAGTTAGGCCAGGTATATTATCTTGTAAAACTTTCCATCGTTTAGTAGAAGAAGAAAATAGTGAATATATACATTCTACCACTCCAAAAAATGATATAGCTTTAGTACAAGAATTAGCCATGTCACAGAGTACTAAATTTAGATTGTGACAACCACATGGTGTATAAAAAGATCTAGGATTTATATCTAAAAGTCTTTTTTGCACTTCTTGTTGCTTGCCCTTCATATTAGATCCGTTATCATATCCTTGCCCTCTTAAATTATTAATATCAAGTCTAATATTTTTTATTTCATCCACAATGGCATCAAAAAGACCTTTTCTAGTTGTATCATCTACTTTTAAGAATTCAACAAAATATTCTATAACTTTAATTGGACTTGATGAAATATCCACACATCGTAATATAAAAGACATTTGCTCTTGATGACTTACATCTGGAGTACAATCAAGTATTATTGAAAAATATTTTGCCTCTATAATTTTTTTAATAATTTTATTTCTAATTTCACTTGCTAACAAATTTATCAATTCATTTTGTACATTATGTCCAAGGTAATGAGTATGAATTTTATTATCTTTAATACGTCGAACATGTTCTTGCATCACCGGATCAAATTCTGCAATCATTTCAATTAAACTTAAAAAATTTTCACTATTTTTTTGATAAATCTTTTCATTTTTTTCACGAAAAGTCAAATTATTTTTACCAAGAGTTTTTACTACAGCAAGAATTATTGTTAATACTTTTTTTCAATGTTCTTCATCTTTTTTTATTTGTTCTTGAATACTTTTATCAATTATTTTATTTTTCAATAATCTCAGTTCTAAATCAATCCATGAACTCATATTAATAATATGCTCATTACTCATCTCATGACTTTTAAGTTTAGCACTAAGATTTCTTCAATCTCTAGTACCTACATTAGCTAGTTTACTTGTACTAAAAGCTGAATTAAATAATTTGCAACAAAAACAAAATACTTTATCCAAGTCTTTTGAATAAACTAGCCATCTTCTTTCATGCTTCTCTCCATTTGCCAATTTTTGAATATAATATGTAGTAGAAAAATGTCTTGAGAATTCATCTTTAGGAAACTCTATATCATTAATTCTAATTGGACCTTTTTCTACTAATAAATCACTCAAATTTGTATCAATATTTATCCATTGACTTGGATCATAAATATTTTTAGGAATACAATCATTTAAATCAACAGTTTGGTTCTCTTCATCATGATTTTGAGTATCAATTTGAATCACTTCATTAACTTCTTCTTGTTCTAGTATTTCATTATCATCTAATTCTAAAAGATTATTAACTTGTTTATTTAAGGAACATTCATCAATATTTTCTGATGTATTATTTTTATTGCTTGTAAAAAATTTATCAAGAGCCCCTTTTTGAGATAGAGTTAAACTTTCAATTCTTCTTTTTTTTTGAAGTTTAGAATAACCAGATTCATATTTTCGAGTTGACATATTTAAATTCTTATTATAAAGTACCAAAAAAATTAGCTATTATAATTATCTTATATTTTTTAAATGGCTAATACAAGATCAACAATCAAAATTTCTAACTCAATGAATTAACTATTATATAAAATAGAGATAATATAATAATATAATATAAATTTTAAATTAAAAATAAAAAGTTTGCAAAGTTTAGAACAATAGTATCTGATTGTTGAATGCTTATTGTAAATCAGATGAATAATCAATCAAGCCTTATGTAGGAGTGCGGGGAATGTGAGTTGAGAGCCTTGAAAGTACTACTAAGGAAAAAAGTTAAAGAATGAGAAAAGAAGAATTAAGAAGTAGATGTTATAAATTGAAAACAACTTGGTTTTATAGAAAAAAAAGTATCTGTTTGTACTTCATAAATTCAGTTTACCATTTGTTAATTGGAAATGAGAGAAACAACTTCCTAGCTGAGAAAGAGAATTTGAAAATGATATAAATGATGTTTGCTAATATCCAAGGGTGCCTTCAATGTGAATACAAATACCTATTATAAATGCTATAAATATTTTTTTTACTAATGGTGCCTATTAAATACTATAAATATTTTTTTGCTAATGGTGCCTATTAAATGCTATGTAATGGGGGCCTAAAGCAAGGGCTTTAGTGGCTTTATCCTATAGCCGGCACTGGTTGATGTGGCTAGGCGCCTGCATTCGGTGATCCTAGAAGCCGATGTAGCACCTACGATCCATGCCTCGATCCAGTAGAAGTTATGGTTGAGTAAAGTTCCTGGTCGAGTAGAGCTCCTGGCCTAGTAGAGTTCCTAGCCGACTTGAACCCTGGTTGCGGAAGGAGGTGGTCCCCGCAAGCCAGGAAAGGAAGAGAAGATTGAAGGATGCAGCAATCCCAGACAGGCATGTGCACCTTGTTTGGCCTCAATGAAACTAAACGGCAATTAAAGAGAGCGGGGTTGTTATCTTTGCTGGACTTATCGTGATACATCGCGAGGGAGAAATGGTGCCTTGCCTGTCCTGTACCCCCCACAGAGGTGTGCTTTGCCGGGACAAGGAGCTGCACGGCATGCCGTCCCTCTTTCGTACAAGAGATCCTGTGGGGGCTCCGATCCCTGCAGGACCTGTACCCTCCTCAAGAGAACAAGTCCTACAGCACGCTGCCTACATCCGTTGCAGACGGGGCCCTGCCGGAAATCCAGTTTCTGCCCCACGAGTTTCTGTTGAGCCTGTACCTTTCTTTAGGAGGTGCACCATCGCATGCCGCCTGCACCTGTTACAGGGGGTCCTATCGAGATTCTAGTTTCTATCACACGGGTCCTGCTAAGCCCGCACCCCTCTCAGGAAGGGTGCGCTGCCAGAATACCAAATTTGGCTCACCAGTATCGACTGCCATATATATCGGTAAGAGGGACCTCCGACGAAGGTAAGCAAGGAAGTAAGAAAGAAGTGGCAAGCAACCCTCATCACTTAAAAAAAATCAATTTTCTTTAAAGAAGTCTCTTGATAGTGGTTAGCTAGGCCTCCATGATGGAGGATCTGTTATCCTTGAATGCCACACTAACTTGACCGTCGGAGTATCCCTACCGGGATTCCCAGTCTGAGTCTTCTCTTTTTTGCTGGATCGTCTGACAGCTAGGAGCGTTTTAAGATAAGGTATCTGATGATGCCCGAAGCGACTGACATGGCCCCGGGACCCATCGAGCCTACAGGCAAAAGATGATCTTAATGGCAACAGATTGGCATACCAAAGCAGCGAAGGAAGATACCGCTAACCACCTGCCCAAGAGATCACCGCATTATTACAACAGTTCTATGGTTGTAACGCGCATACGAGAAGCTTCTGCTAGTCGTGTCGGAACCTGTCCCACCATGAAGACTGGCGTAGCTAGGAGGTGGAGCTTCCAACTCCACCCCCCGTCATTGGCAGACTAGTATACGCAAGTCACTACGCTTGCATAGCAGGTCTAATCTTTAATTATGGCGGTGCATCGTCTACAGCACTAGCATCGGTCTATGGTGACACAGCAGCAACCGGGGACCTTCGTGGCCCCTATAAGTTTTTGGTCCCTCCGGTAGGGACCATCCCAGGTGCAGGCCGCATCGTTCTCGTGCTCCATGTGTCACCCACAAAAAAGCCAGCATGCCCAGGTGATAAGCGTTGGGATAGCTCAGCCGTCCGGGAGAACCGCTCCCCGGACTTGAGCTACGACGGCCCCTCGCACCAATGGCAGAAGCACGACAGGGGGGCTTAAGCGTGAGCTTCCTCAATCTCCACCTTCTTCTCCACCGACGGTCTTAGCTGAGGGATCGATTGACAAGGCCATCTGGTGGCAAGTCATGGAGCGCTTGGAGGAACACAAGCGTAGACTGGTCGATCTTGCTCGCCAGTTCACTGACCTCCAGGACACTTCTCGTGAGTTGGCGAGCTACAACACCCGCCCTCCTCTCTCCCGTCGGGTCTAGGAGGAATCGATTCCCAGCCAGTTCTACATGCCCCAGCTGGACTCCTAGATGGGACCACGGATCCCCTGGATCACTTCGAGAGCTACAAAGCCCTTATGCATGTCCAAAGGATGACCGACGCCCTTCTTTGTACTGCCTTCCCAACTATGCTCCGTAAGGCGACTAAAGTCTGGTACTCCCATCTCGAGCCAGAGAGCATCAACTCCTTAGAACAGCTGGAGAGGAAATTCGTGGTGCACTTCGATGCCTGCCGCAAGGTGCCACGAGAAACTGACAGCCTTTTTTCGGTCCGCCAGTAGGATCACAAGTCCCTTAGGGACTACATGACCTGCTTCAAGATGGCTGCTCTAGATATTTATTACCTAGATAGGCCTGTTGCCATGTTGGCCCTGAAGAGAGGATTTAGAACCTCTTGCTTTACTTACTCCCAGAAGTATATTCGCGTGGAAGAAGCTGATCGTGCTTGGAGAGAGTTTGATGGGAGGCCTCTAAAGAGGCAAGTTCGTGAGAAGCTAAGCAAGCCTTGGGAGCAGAAGTTTACTCCAACTCAGACCGGCCCCAAGTCGAAGAACACCTCTGACAAGGACAAGGTATATATCCATTTCCTCGCCCCGAGAGCTAAGATCCTAATTGAGATCTAGGACGAGCGCTTTCTACGTCGCCCTTCCATGCTAAAGCCGTCCAATGATTGTGATAAGTCCAAGTACTGCCAGTTTCATAGAGATCACAATCACGACATCGAGAACTCCACTTGGGGTTCAAGGCGGCAAGACCCATCATGCCACCATAGATTATCAGTCCACGGAGAAGCCAGTGGGGATGATCACTTGGGGGGCATGGAGAGGGCCAAAAAGAACTAGAGATGAGGAGAGGACTGCTGATGTAATCCCTTTAATGGGAAAAGACCTTCTGGGGGAAGAAAATCCTAATAATGAAACTATTGTCATGGATATGATAATAGTAAAACACCCTGTAAGAAGTATTATGGTTGATGGTGGAAGCTTCTCTGATATCCTTTTTTATGATGTTTTTGTAAGGATGAATTTGTCTCCTAGCTTGTTCAAGCCAATGTTTGTACCCTTAGTTTGCTTTACTAAAGACTTTGTTGGGGTCAAGGAAGAAATTACACTCCCGATCACAACCGAATTGCCATCCCAATGGAGCATGGTTCTGATGACTTTCACTATAGTCAAGCTCCCTTTGGCCTATAATGTAATCTTGGGACGGTCCAGGCTAAACCAGCTTGATGCGGTCATCTCGATTAGGTGCCTTCTTGTGCAATTTCTGATCCCGTATGGTATCGATAAGATGAGAGGGGACTGGCAAATGGCCTGATATTGCCTGCAGACCATCCCCAGGGTTCGAAGAGTCGAGAAGAGCCCTACTGTGGACCACTTGGATCAGAGGGAGCAGGAGGCGAGAGGGGGCCCGTCGAGCACCTACTGTCATTCCCTTTCGATGAGGATCCCATGAAGATGATGCAAGTGGGTACCCTCCTGTTCGAGGAGGAAAGAGCCCGGCTGCTGAGCTTCTTATGGGTGAATATGGATATTTTCACTTGATCCACCTCGGACATGCCAGGGATCCTTCCTGACGTAATCATCTATAAGCTAAATATTGATCCCAAGTATCGATAGATCTGGCAAAAGAAGAGAAGTTTTGTGTTGGAACGGCAGCGGGTGATAAGTGAGGAAGTCGAGAAACTGCTTGCTGTGGGTTTCATCCGAGAGGTACATTACCCTCGGTGGTTCGCAAATATGGTTATGGTCAAGAAGGCAAGCGAGAAGTGAAGAATTTAAGTGGACTACACTGATCTTAATCAAGCATGTCCAAAGAAAAGTTTTCTACTGCCTAAGATCAACCAACTCGTAGATGCAACATCGGGACACTGGCTGCTCAGCTTCATGGATGCATTCTTAGAGTACAACTAGATCCGCATGAACCCAAAGGATGAGGAGCACACCGCGTTCATGATGGACAGTGGAACATTTTGCTATAAGGTGATGCCGTTCGGTCTAAAGAACATAGGAGCAACCTACCAGCATTTGGTTAGTAAGGTTTTCAAGGATTAGATAGGCCGCAACATGCAAGTATATGTAGACGATATATTCGTCATGAGCGGCCAAGAATCAGACCACATTACTGATTTGATGGAGGATTTTGATAACCTACGCCTTCACTAGATGAAGTTGAACCCAGCAAAGTGCACATTCGATGTCACAGCTAGGAAGCTTCAGGGTTTCATGGTCACTCAGCATGGGATCGAGGCAAATCCCAAGAAGATATAGGTCATTGCAGACATGAAGCACCCGACGTCGAAGAAGGTCTAGTGCTTGACCGGTCGTGTCACCGTACTTAGTTGATTCATTTCGTGCTTGGTCGAGCACTGCCCACCATTCTTCAAGGTGCTGTGCAAGATGTATAACTTCACCTGGTTGGAAGAGTATAGGGAAGGGTTTAAGGGGCTGAAGAAGTTCCTTGCCTCACCCCCTTACTTTCCTGACAGGAGGTCGGGGAGGAGCTCATCCTTAATTTAGCCGTATCCCTAGGCGTAGTTAGCTCGGTACTAGTTTGCACTGACAAGGATAACACCCAAAAGCCGGTCTACTATACCAGCAAGGTGTTGCATGATGTGGAACTCAGGTACGCTCGATCTGAGAAAATAATTTTTGCGCTAATCGTATCTACTTAGTATCTTAGGCCCTATTTCTAAGCTCATCCAATTGCGATCCTCACTAACCAACCTTTGAGGGCCATCCTGAACCGACCGGATACCTCAGGATGCCTGGCCAAATAAATGATGAAGTTCAGTGAGTTTGATATCTCGTATTGCCCGAGACCATCTCAGAAGGCCCAGGTCCTGACCGACTTTCTGGTGGAGTGCTCATCGACGGATGACAACTTGGAGGAGGTGCCACTTGAGCTAGTGCGACGTCCACTCGAAGAAGGGACAACGTGGATACTCCACGTCGATGGTGCATCAAACTCAGAGGGTGGAGCTGGCCTCATCCTCACCAACCAGGAGGGGGTGGTGGTCGAGTATGCTTTACATTTCCTCTTTGAAGTGATAAATAACCAAGCCGAGTATGAGGCTCTCCTGTAGGGTTGAGGGTATCTCACAAGCTGGGAATCATGAGCTTAAGGGTCTTCACTGATTTGCAACTTATGGCTAGACAAGTCATAATTGAGTTTGAGGCTCGGGATCCCCTTATGGTGAGGTACCTGGATGAAGTGCGCTCTCACATGGCAAACCTTCGGTACTTCGGTATCTCCCACATTATCCAGGGAAAGAATGCCAGTGTTGATGCTCTCTAGGCTTGTGACCTTGCCCGATTCCTTGCTAGGGTGCACCTTGATTGAGTACTTGGAGATCCCCAGCCTTGGAATGACTGGTGAGGTCCAGCAAGTCACCCACGAGCCGAGCTGGATGGACCCCTACATCGGGTATATAGTCGAAGGTACTTTTCCTGAAAATTACATGGAAGCCAGCCTCTTGAAGCGAAAGGTCGCCCGGTTCATGCTGATGGATGGGCAACTTTACCAGAGATCTTACTCCTACCCCTTGTTGAAATGCTTGAGACCTTCCAAGGCCGCCTATATCCTCTAGGAGATCCATGAAGGTATCTGTGAAAATTATGTAGGGGGTAGAGTGCTGGCCTACAAATCCTTGAGGCAAGGTTATTGATGTGGCAGGATCACTGACGTGGAACCCATGTCAGACCCAATCGGACGCCATGTCGGATGAAGCGGCCATGTCAGATTCTCTCTCCGGACTCCTTCGCTAGGTTGGCTCCCTTTGGGTTGAGACACCGCGGCCGAAGTCGAGCTCCGCCTCTGCCCGGACTCCTTCGCCAGGCTGCCTCCCTTCAGGTCGAGATGCCATGGCCGAAGTTGAGCTCCATCTCTACCTGGACTCCTTTGCCAAGCTGGCTCCTTTCGGGTTGAGACACCGCGGTCAAAGTCGAGCTCCGCCTTTGCCTGGACTCCTTCGCCAGGCTGGCTTCATTCGGATCGAGATGCCATGGCCGAAGTCGAGTTCTGCCTATATCCGGACTTCTTCGCTAGGCTGGCTCCCTTCGGGTCGAGATGCTGTGGCCGAAGTCGAGCTTCGCCTCTACCTGGACTCCTTCGCCAGGATGGCTCCCTTCGGGTCGAGATGCCATGGCCGAAGTCGAGCTCCATCTCTACCCGAACTCTTTTGCTAGGCTGGCTCCCTTCGGGTCGAGGCACCGTGGCCAAAGTCGGGCTCCACCTTTCTGAGCTCATCCCACCTCGGACGAGGAGACCTGCAGCTGAAGGACGTCGCCTCTACCTTGGACGGCGACAAGCCACCCAAGGAACACAGAGGGGTGCCCTCAGGGCTGCAATAATTGCCCCAACTACCACTTTCATCGGAAGGGGAGGGTTCCCCGATCAAGGCGTTGCGCTCCCAGTCGACCGTCTGCACCGTCCGAAAGAGGAAGTCAACCCAAAGGATTCGAATCCTGGGGGTGGTTGCCCATCGATCGAGGCTCTGCCAGGCTTTTCGAAATGGAGCGACCAGGAGGAGGTACAGAGCGCACAGTGCTGTTCCCTATCACAGATGGGGAAAGGCTTCTCGCACATGGCACCAGACATCGCTACACGCACCTGCAAGTGAGGGGAGGATCTCGAGGTAAGTGGCGCGCAACGACCCTAGCTAAAAGGAACTCTCCCAGGTTCAAACAAGGTAAGTCAAGCCAGGTGAAGGCATGGGGTAAGCAAGCAAATGGGCAAGAGGAGAGTCATCGCTCCAGGCTACCGGAGGCCCCCAAGAGGGGCCTTGATGGGCACAGCCGCCCAGCTCGGGCTCTCCTCTACTGCCACTCACATGCTCTGCTCTCGACCCTACTCACACTCTCTCATTTCACAAACTTCTCCTCCTAGTATAGAGTCCACCTACGAGGCTCGACCGGGGAGGATCTGTTTTCCTGGATCACCACTGACTTGAGCATCGGAGTGCCCCCACTGGGATCACCGACCCGGGTCTCCTCTGTTTTGCAGGTCCAGGCATCCGAGCAGGATCCTAAGCGACATGAGCACGGTCCAAGGTTGTCTTTAGCTACAGGCCATGGTAGTTTTGGCGGCAACAGATTGGCACGCCAAGTAGTGGGGGTAGAAAATATTCTGATCCAAGCCAGTCCCCTTGCAAGCGGCCTGCTGGGAACATGGTGTGATGCGAGCGAGTGAAGTCTCCACCAGCCATGTGGGAGATCCCCCTTCTCGTGGGGACCCACACAGTTTAGAAAGGGAGCTCCCCGCTCCACCTCAACCACCTCCAGCGGATGCTTAGCTGGCCGCACTCGTCCAGCAGATGCAGCTTCTCACTATAGCTGTGCGCTAGCTGCAGCACTAGCACCGGTCCTTGACCACCCATCAGCAGCCAGGGACTCCCGCGGCCCAAGCCACCGCATATCACAATAGCCTACGGTCCTTCCAAGGAAGGCCTTTGTTGCCGCAAGCCAAGCAGAACGCCGGGGAAGCCACAGGACCCCGACGAAGAGACACTAGACTGGGTCAGCCGACCAGGAAAGCCGATCTCTGGCCTACGAGCAGGATGCTGCCCAGCACCATCGAGGTCGCAGGAGCAAGGCCTCCCGTCATGACCCCCCTCAGCTGCCACCTTCAGCTCCTCCATTGGCCTCAGCGGAGGGTTCAACCGATTAGGCCATCAGGTGGTGCGGGCACCAGACTCAGAAGAAGACTTCAGAGCTCCATTTGGATCTCTGATTGACATTGCCCGAGAAATTAGGGTTTGTAATAAAGGTTGACCTGGTCAACCAGTTTATTTATTTTATTTATTTCTTGAGTCACCATTTAAATTTTGTTGAGTCATGTTGACTCAGTGCAAGTCCCAATGTGGTTTCAATTTGGTCCAAAATGGTGCCACATTTGTCTTCCAATCAAACCAAGGTCCAAGCAAGTGGAGGCCACACTCCAAGCCACACGCCCAGCCACACTCCGAGCACACGCCAGGGTCCAGGTGGTGCCACAGAGGCATCCCAGTGTCATGGTCCCCACACCCAAAGAAGAAAAAATCAAATTGGAAGCTAATTTAAAGGAGGCGCCCATACCTGCCTATTTTACCTAAGCAAAGAAGGAAGAAAACTTCTCTTGGAGAAGAAATCAAAGAAGGACATCCAATTGAAGTTCAAATCAAAATCAAAGAGCTTAACTTGGAGTGGAAGAAAAGAAGAAATGCCATAAGAAGAGGAGGACTCCAAATCCAAATCCAACTCCAAAGGAGGCGCCATAAAAATTCCAAAAAAAATTCCTTTATGGCCGTCCCAATTTTTTTTGAAGTCTTGGTCAACCAAGAGAGGGGGTTTTCTACCTAATCTAGAGGTTGGAAGAGTTTAGTCCCACATGGGGATTTGTACAAGCTAGGAGAAAATTTTAGGTCTATATAATAGACCTCTCTTTGTAACTTTGAAAATGAATGAAGAAAATTATTTTTTTTGCTATTCTCTTGTGTTGAGTGACCTAGGTTTCTCTTCTTTCGCACTATTCTAAGTGTTGAGCTCTGTGAGGGGGTAATCCGGGTTCCATTGGAGCCTTGAGGAGGTGAGAGATCTCCATCTTTATCCAAAACCCTAGGTTAGCCACTTGAAATTCCAAAACCCTAGCCACCCTTCATTATTTTCAATCCATCAAACCCTAGATCCATCCATCTCCCACGACCACTCTCTCTCTACAAGGCCAGGCTGTCCACCTTCATCCAGATCCAGTCCGGCTACTTCAGATCCAGAGCAAGTTCCAAGGAAAATCACATCAGCTTCCAGGAGAATCCAGTTTTCAGCAATTTCAATCTTCAAGTTCATCAACCTGGTAAATTCTTTCCTTGACTCTCTGATTCCATCAATTGTTTTTCTTCTCTTCCAGATCTTGAGTTCAGGAGAAGCCAACCCGCCAAAGGACCAGTACTGGAGGATCCATTGCGAAGAAATCTGAATCCGAGGATCCAACAATCTGCTCGGGAGAGTTCTTCCACCAAAATCTGTGAAGATCATTGTCTGGTTAGGTAAACCATCTCTTCTCTTTATTTCTGTTCTGTTGAAAGTTCGGAGCGAAACCCTAGGTCTGGGAGTTTCTCAACCCCCAGCGATCCGTTGCTTCTGAACTACTCTGATAATTTAGTTTCCTTAAAATTGTGCTTTCAATTATCATATTAGTATCTTTCAATGTTAGGTTAACTTTTCTTTGATTTGAAGCCAACTTCTACAAACATATAAAAAAACAACAAAAAAAAATTTAATTAATCTTAATTTACTTCCGCATCGCATTCCTTTATTTGTTCTGCATCATCAGGCGCATGGCGGAGAAGCACCTGGAGAAACATGAGTGCAAGCTGGCGGAGCTGTCTCGCCAGTTTGCAAATCTGCAGGGCTCCTCCCACGAGCCTACGGGCTATGACACCCATTCCCCTTTCTCTCGAGAGATCCAAGAGGAACCGAACCCGAGTTGGTTCCGCATGTTACGGGTGGATCCCTACGACGGGACCACCGACCCCCTGGACTACCTCAAGAGCTACAAAGCCCTCATGAGAGTTCACGGGGCGACCGACACTCTCCTCTGCATTACCTTCCCAGCCACTCTCCGGAATGCAGCTCGGGTATGGTTTACCCACTTGGAGCCAAAAAGCAATGGCTCGTTTGCTCAGCTAGAGCAGAAATTTGTGGCCCATTTCGACGCCTGTCGTAAGGTGCCATGTGAGGCAGACAACCTTTTCTCCATCAGGCAACAAGATTATGAGCTCCTACGGGACTATGTGGCATGCTTCAAGATCGCCACGATGGAGATCTACAACCTGGATGAGCCAGTTGCTATGCTGGTGCTGAAGAGAGGGCTCAGGACTTCCCGCCTGACCTACTCCCTGGACAAGAAACCTTCCAAGATGTACTCCGAACTCCTCCGTGTTCAAAAGTACATCCGCACCTAGGAGGCGGATCGCACGAGGAGGGAGCTGGATGGGAAGTTGCTGAAGAAGCCAGCTCCTGGCGAGACATCCGGGGTGCGGAAGACCGGACCAGCGACATCGAACTTCTGCTAGAGGCCGAAGCCGAAGAGCGGCCCCATCCCAGAAGAAAGCTACACACCTCTCCTTGTCCCGAGGATGAAGATCCTCATCGAGATTGAGGGTGAGCGCTACCTTAAGCGCCCACCTCCATTAAGGCCGTCTAATAGTCGTGACAAGATGAAGTATTGCCAGTTTCACTACAATCATGGCCACGACACCAAGGAATGCCGGCACCTTAAGAGGGAGATTGAAGACCTCATAATGAGGGGCTACCTCGGATGGTTCATGGGGGGCAAGACCCCGGCGGAACCTCAGGCACTCGCTGCTTTCCCTCCGGTCCCTGTAGTCGACAACCGCCCTACTGAGAAGCCTGTAGGGATGATCTGCTGAGGAATCAAGCATGCCCCCAAGAGGGCCTGGGGAGGAGAGGGGTCCGAAAGTGTACTCCCCTTTGTAAGGGAGGGAGAATCTGAGTTTGAAAATGTAAATAATGATGCCATAATCGTCGAGATGATAATTGCAAAGCATCCTGTAAAATGGATTATGGTCGATGGTGGAAGTTCGATTGATATCCTTTTTTACAATGCTTTCTCCAGGATGAATCTATCCTCTGCTCAGCTCAGACTTGTGCACACCCCCTTGTTGGTTTTACAGAAGACTCCGTGGGAGTCAAGGGGGAAATCACTCTCCCTGTCACCATCGGGATGCCACCCTGGTAGAGCACCGTCATGATAACCTTTACGGTCGTTAGGCTTCCCTCGGCCTAAAATGATCATTCTTGGCCGACCCGGGCTCAATCTGCTCGATGCGGTCACTTCTACAAAAAGATTATTTATGCAGTTCCCTACTCCCTACAGTGTTGGAGAGATGAAGGGGGCACCTCAGCCAATCCAGCATTGCCTCCAAATTGTTCTTGGGGCCAAGGGCTCCGAGGACAATCCCAGCTCGGACGACCTCGACCAAAGGGCATAGGACCCCAGGGGTGGCCCGGTCGAGCGCCTGCTGTCGTATCCACTCAGAGCCGACCCAGCAAGGATGGTGCAAATCAGGGCCCAGCTGCCTGAAGATAAGCGGGCCCACCTGTTGGAGTTTCTTCGAGCAAACGTAGATGTGTTCACCTGGATGGCAGCCAATATGCCGGGAATTCTTCCTGAAGTCATCACCCACAAGCTGAGCATTGATCCAAAGTATTGTCCAGTTCGGCAGAAGAAAAGAAGTTTCGCCCCGAAGAGGCAATGGGCGATCAATGAGGAGGTAGATAAACTCCTCGCAGCCAGCTTTGTCCGAGAAGTACATTATCCGAGCTGGCTGGCAAATGTAGTGATGGTGAAGAAAAATAATAGAAAGTGGAGGATCTGTGTGGACTACACCGACCTTAACCGAGCCTGTCCAAAGGACAGCTTCCCTCTATCAAAATCGATCAATTAGTGGATGCCACCTTGGGGCACCGCTTGCTTTCCTTCATAGATGCATTCTCTGGATACAACCAGATCCGGATGCATCTAGAGGACGAGGAGTACACTGCCTTCATCATTAATCGAGGGACCTATTGCTACTGGATATGCCGTTCGGCTTGAAGAATGCTGGCGCCATGTACCAGCAGCTGGTCAATCGGGTCTTCAAGGATTAGATTGGCAGAAACATGCAGGTGTAGGTGGACGACATGCTCGTCATGAGCAAGCCGAGGTCAGACCATGTTGCCGACCTAGCAGAAGCCTTCCACAACCTCCGAGAGCACAAGATGAAGCTGAACCCGGCAAAGTGCACCTTCGGCGTAGCAACAGGGAAGTTCCTTGGTTTCATAGTGACCTAGAGGGGAATCGAGGCAAACCCGAAGAAGGTCCAGGCAATCGTCGACATGGAGCATCCGATCTCGAAGAAGCAGGTCCTGTAACTGATGGACCGGGTTGCAGCATTAAGCCAGTTCATCTCGAGATCGACCGATCGCTGCCTCCCTTTCTTCAAGGCGCTGTGCAAAATGCAAAACTTCGCCTGGACCGAGAAATGCAAAGCAGCCTTTGAGGAGCTGAAGGATTTCTTGGCATCACCGCTACTACTCTCCAGGCTAGAGGAGGGAGAACTCCTACTGTACCTGGCAGTCACCCCGGGGGCAGTCAGCTCGGTCCTTGTCCGCACGGATCAGGACGGATCCCAGAAGCTGGTGTACTATGCCAACAAAATTTTTCAAGATGTGGAGATCAGGTATACCCGATTCAAAAAACTAATTTTTGCTCTTATCATGTCTGTCCATCGTCTTAGGCTGTACTTCCAAGTGCATCCGATCATGGTCCTGACGGACCAATCCCTGAGAGCTGTGCTCAGTTGCCCCGGCACATCCGAACATTTGGCCAAGTGGGCACTGAAGCTCAGTGAGTTCAACATCGCGTATCAACCGAGGTCATCTCAGAAGGTCCAGGTGTTGGCCGACTTCCTGATCGAGTGCGTGGGACTTACCGAAGAGCCAGAGCAGACTACCCCAGAGCATCAAATTGAGCTCGGAGCTGAGGATGAGTCTTGGATCCTCCACATCGACGGCGCATCCAACGCAGGCAGGAGTGAAGCAAGCCTCATCCTCGCTAACAGCGATGGAGTTGTAGCCGAGTGTGCACTCCGCTTCTAGTTCATCGCTACAAACAACTAGGCGAAATACAAGGCACTCCTTGCAGGCTTGAGGGTATCCCGCGAGCTGGGTGTATCCAGCTTGAAGGTCTTCACCGACTCTCAGCTGGTGGCCGGACAGGACTCCGGAGAGTATGAAGCCAGAGATCCCCAGATGATGAAGTACCTAAAGCGGGTTCGTTTGAGCACGACAGGCTTCCAACACTTCAGCATCTCCCATATCCCCCATGGAGAGAATGCTCGTGCCGATACACTATCAAGACTCACGACCTTGCCAGACTCGTCACTAGGGCGTGCTCATATCGAGTACCTTGAAAGTCCGAGCAACGAAGCTCCCGGAGAGGTGCAGCAAGTTACACCGGAGTTGAGCTGGATAGACAGGTACGTCATATACATCACCGACGGCACCCTACCAGAAGATCGTATAGAGGTTGACCTTGTCAAGAATAAGGCCTCACGGTTTGTCCTGATGGAAGGGCATCTCTACCACCGATCCTACTATCCGCTCCTGAAGTGCCTGAGACCCGTGGAGGTAGCCTTCGTACTCTAAGAGATACACGAAGGCCTCTACGAGAATCACGTTGGAGGAAGGACACTAGCGTTCAAGGCCCTCCGTTAAGGATACTACTGGGAAACCATAAGGGAGGACGCCGCCGACTTCGTGAGGAAGTGTGACCGATGCCAGCATCACGCCTACATACAGCGTCAACCAGCAGCACCGCTCTCCCAGCTCTCCGCACCTTGGCCGTTCGTCTAGTGGGGAATGGACATCCTGGGTCCATTCCCTCCTGCATCAGGGCAATGAAAATTCATGATAGTGGCTATTGACTACTTCACCAAGTGGGTAGAAGCAGAGCCACTGGCACGGATCATGGAAGCCAAGGTTTGCCAGTTCTTCTGGAAGTCGATCATCTGCCACTTCGGGCTTCCCCACAACATCATCACTGATAACGGATGATAGTTCGATAATTGGGAGTTCGAAGAGTTCTGTACCGAGCTCGGTATTCAACACCGCTTCACCTCGGTGGCTCACCCTCAGACCAATGGGGAGGCTGAGGTGACCAACCGAATTATCCTCCAAGGACTTAGAACCAGGCTAGACCGGGCCAAGGATAGGTGGATAGAAGAACTCCCCAGCGTTCTTTGGGCCTACCACACAATATCCAGGATGGCCATGGATGAGACGCCTTTCAGCCTCATCTTCGGCGCAGAGGCCGTCGTCCTGGTTGAACTTAGTGTGCCAACATTATAGGTACAGCAAAATGATGAAGCAGAGAACCCGGCCCGCCTTCTTCTCAACTTGGACCTCCTCGAGGAAACTAGAGACAAGGCTCGACTCTGGATGGTGGCTTACTGGCAGTGAGTAGCTCGGTTCTACAACGCACGGGTGAAGCCAAAGGTCTTTTGTCCAGGCGACCTGGTGCTGCGCCGAGCTGAAGCATCTCAATCCCGGGAATGCGGCAAGCTCTCACCGAATTCGAAGGGCCCCTATAAAGTGGTCGAAGCTCTTCCTCATAGAGCCTACTACCTAGCGGAGCTGGACGGTACCAGATTTCCGCGAACATGGAATGCCGGCAACCTGAGAATGTACTATCAATAGTGTAAGGCCTTCCCCCACTAATAATAAAGTTCCTCTTTGTGCAAATTACTTTTGCCTTGCAGGAACATCATTGCCCGACCCCAAGTCTGGCAAGCTCAAGCCCAGAAACTCCAAAAGCCCAGAACTCAAGACCAGAAACTCCAGAAGCCCGGCACTCAAGCCCGAAAACTCCAGAAGCCCGACACTCAAGCCCGAAAACTCCAGAAGCCCGTCACTCAAGCCCGGAAACTCCAGAAGCCCGGCACTCAAGCCCGGAAACTCCAGAAGCCCGGCACTCAAGCCCAAAAATTCTAGAAGCCCGGCACTCAAGACCGAAAACTCCGGAAGCCCGTCACTCAAGATCGGAAACTCCAGAAGCCCGGCACTCAAGCCTGGAAACTTCAGAAGCCTGGCACTCAAGATCGGAAACTCCAGAAGCCCGGCACTCAAGATCGGAAACTCCAGAAGCCCGGTACTCAAGACCGGAAACTCCAGAAGCCCGGCACTCAAGCCCGAAAACTCCAGAAGCCCGGCACTCAAGCCCGGAAACTCCAGAAGCCCGGCACTCAAGCTTATAAACTCCAGAAGCCCGGCACTCAAGCTTAGAAACTCCAGAAGCCCGGCACTCAAGCTTAGAAACTGCTGAAGCCCGGCACCTCACAGTCACCAGGTAGGTCCAACGAGTGCAGCATCCGAGCTCGGCCTTGCCGTGCACACCTAGAGCTGGTCCCAGCCGTGGTCGAATAGACCTTCTCAAGCAAAGCGCTCGGAAGCCCTGCAACCACTTCACTCGCGAGGTGGGAATGACTCAGCAAGTCAAGAACTCCTTCCTGAACTCCTCGTGAACTCGAACCTCTGCAGAGAAGGGTCCAGAGACTCAGAGCCTCGATGTAGGGTTTCTCAACACAAGCATGCACACAGGCAGTCGAGAAATGAAGGGAAGAAGATTGACTAAGTAATATATATATACATATACAAAAGAGACACAGGTCGAGATGACTGAAAAGGAATTTCATTGATACTTGGTGAAATTGTACATTGTCTATGGGCCCCGACATGCCGTGCAGCCCAGATTAGAAGTAAAAAGAAGAAAAATTACAAGGAGCCCCTATGCTATCCAACTGGCTCCTTCCCAGGATGGCACCTAGATGGGGCATCATCTTCTGGGACCTCCGGCGATGGGGCTTCGTCTTCGGTGACCACCGCCGGCGGAGCTAGGTCAACAACAGCAGCTAGTTCCCCTCCTCGCCCAAGTCAAAGGTCGGGCTCGTGCCCGGAGCACCCAGGAGTCTGAGCCTGTCCAGGTGCTTGTTCGAGATGAGGCCCTCCACCCTAGACTGGCAGTACCTGAATCCCTAAAGGAAGGAGTATGTCATCGCTTCGTGGAATTCGGTGATGAACCCCTCGGAGGCCTTATATCTCGCCACTACCTCGGCGGCCTCCCTCCTAGCAACCTCAGCCCGGCTGGCCGCCTTGGCGGCCTCCTTCTTTGTAGCCTTCGTCGAGTTGACTGCCGCAACGGCCTTCTCTTCGGTGCATGTGGCCTTCTTCTCGGCAATGGTGGCTTTCTTATTGGCGGCGATGGCCCGCTCCTTCGCCGCCACCAGTTCTGCCCAAAGGGACTGGGCGTATTGAAAGATTGTGCCCTGAAAGCCAATTGAAATATTGTAATTTTGATCCCAAAATCAATGAATTGACATTTTATAAAGGCATTATTTTCATCATTTGCTGTGTCTTTTTGATTTTATGATGAACCCCATAGATTAGGGCTATGGTTCTAGGGTTATGATGAGATCATACCAGTGAGACCTAAAGCCTTAAAACCCTAATCTAAAATATTCCTGGTCGATGGGACATTGAGTTGGGGATCAATGTTTCCGGCAAGACCAGCACATCCTATATATGTTTTGTAATAAGGGTGACTGATCTCACAGTCACTTGTGTTTGACACTAATACTAGGATGTGAGTGTTCATTGGAGAATGAGTTCACTGAATTGATCCAGATTGAGAATATCTAATGGAACCTTATCTGTTTGTCAATAGATAATTCTCATAGTGGGAGTAGTGCATGTGGTCCTTTGACCTGAGACTACCATAGTACCTTATATACATGAATCCATACTTTGGTTCGCAGTCAATCATGACACTGAGTCATGCACGAGGTGATACTGGTTATGGTGGATTGTATATGAAGGTTGTGAGTAGGTCAACAAGGAATTGATCAGCCCTAGTAAGAGGGAATAGCATCCAGCTAATTTCAAATGATGGATTCAGGAAACCTTTGATCAAAGTATGAACATTAGAGTTATTTTCTAATGGTTCATTAATGAATCATCATTATAAAGATTGAGCTAGGGATGAATATGAAAATTGGATTTGACAAATATCCATATTCCTAATCATATTCGGGATGCAAGTTGATCAAAGGACTGAATTGCCCGGTAACTCACCACTGAAGGGTATTTTGGTAATTCCACCAAAATTCCACATCTTCCGGGTAGACATGATACGTTGCTAGACGTCAATCTTGTCTTGTAGGTATATGATTGAGTCATGGTAATTCAAATCAGTCAATTTGAATTAGATTCTAATTGACCGAGTCGAGCTAGTTTGAGTTGACCTAAATCGGCTTAGTTGAGATCTAACCGAATTAAGTCAAATAGCACTCGGACCTACTGCTGGCTAGGTGTGGAACCCAATGGGTCACACACAAAAGAAAATTGATGAAGGATTTAATTTGGAATTAAATCATGTTTGCAGGATAAACACACTAGCATGTGTTGCAGACCAAATTTCTATTCGAATTTGGTTCCGAATTGGGCTTAATTGGGTTCTAATTGAACCAGATTAAGGTCCAATTTAATTTTTAGGACATTGGGCTAACCCATGGCTGAACCCAAGTGAATTTAATTCACTGAGACCCTCTCTCCAAGCCGCCCCCTCCCTCTTCTCACCCGCGCGCGCCAAGAAAGAAAAGTCCACGTGCGTGGACTTCTCTTAAAATGCGTGAGAAACAAAACGTCGGAGAAAAAAATCTGAAAAGGGGCGTTTTCAGATCCTTGTCTGGCGCCCTTGGATCTGGATCTGATGGCTAGAAAAATTTAAGAAAAGGATCCGTCGCTTTTCGGTCGCAAATCCGTCTCCAAAAGTCGCGATCCTTCCTGAAGTTTTTCCGAGAGTTCTCCTCGTCGGAAAAACGAAAATCAAATCGGAGAATCGTGATTTTTGGTTGAGGGGATGCGTGAGGGATGAGGGATCGTGATCCCTGGGGTTTCAGAGGGTTGCGTTGTTTCGAGATGACACCCCTCTGAGATCTATAAATAGGGTTGGGGTTCTCGGGGGTTTTCACGTAACATAGTTCAGAGATCCAATTCCCTCACTTCCTCTCCAGAATACTCCTTCCTCTTGTTCTTGTTGGGTATTGTTTCCCTTACAGAGGTATCCTCTGTCGAAACTCTGACCCTAAACAAGAATAAGAAGAAGGTCTTGAACGGTAAAGGAAAGAACAGGGAAAGGATCTTTTCTTCTCTTCTTTCTTGAATTAAGACTTTGACTGTCTTAATTTTTTCTTCCAATTCAATTCAAGAAAAGGGATTCAAGAAAGGGAATTCTTGAAGAAAATTCAAGAAGAGGAAAGAAGGAAGAAAAGGAAATTTTCAAGAAAGAAAATTTCAGCCTAAAGGTCCAAGAATTGAATTCTTGAAAAAGAATTCAAGAAGAGGAACCAAGAAATAGAAATTTTGTCTTCATTATTTTTCTGTGTGGATCACCATTGGAGGGTGAACATTTGGGCGCCTGGTGGAGATTCAGAGTTTGGATTTTGCGATACAGGTTAGTATCTTGATTTGAGATTAAATATTATATAAACATCTTATATGTTTTAATTCTTTTAAGGAGATTTTGGGTTGAAGGTTTGGTGAAGATTTCATTAAGATAAAAAATTTTGAAATCTATGATTCCGCCTTGCCACCGAACCTTACAGTGGTATCAGAGCCTCCTTATAAAGATTAAAATATATATTCTGAATTTTAGATGCAGTTTTATAAAAGTAAGATGACACACTAATCACATTTTTGTGTTAATTATGCATATATGTTTGAAGTATGCCACTAATTAAGGTTTTCACTTAAACCTTAATTTGCATAGAGATATGTTTAGCCTTCTAGTCATCATACTGAAATAAGGTTGCCCTGGCATAATGGTGGATCCATTATGTGGTAAATGGTTGTCCTAGTATGATGGCACACTATGGCACATATTTGCTAGAATGTGCTTTGTTTTAATAAACCCCTCTTTAACAACATATTAAGTTGTAGTGTCATATACCAAAAGCAAAAATAATCAATATGATTAGTTTATCATTCGGTGTCTAGGAAAAGTGGTTCATGATCGGTAAAGAGGACGTGGTTTTTAATTGGTTCCGTTGACTGACCTGGCCAATTCTTATTGGTGTCTAAGGAAAGCAACGGGGGGACTCCCACCACTCTCCCACTTACCTGGCCGGTATGATTAACTTAATTATTGATTAATATGCTCAGTGTAATATTCACTACATATGGCTTTCCTTCATGCCAAGTCATTATTATGTTATGATCCATATTAGGTTTGTTGTGTACACACAAGGCCTTTTCTTTATGGTGACTAACATAATTTTTTCTTGGTACATTTGATGCTTATGGAATGATTTAATATAATACTTTGTTGTGTACACACAAGGGTATTATGATTAATATCATGACTATATAGCAATGAAGGGTCTGACTTAACTAAAATATTATAGTTTGTTGTGTACACACAAGACTATTAATATTTTAGAGGCCAAGATAAGTTGAGAATTGTATGAATTACAATTGGAAAGAGTTTTTCCTACCTTTGAACTTATATAAGATTTGTTGTGTACACACAAGGTCTCTTATAAGGAATTAGGATCTCAACCCCACTAAGAGAACCAATTAGGGTTTTCTCGATCATCACATTGAGGGTTATGATGCTTGATAAAATAGTGGGAGACATAATTAAGTTAAAGTCCTAATTTAATTATGTTTTGTCAACATTGATTGTCTGCTTATGTAATGTTGTTTGTTAATGTAGATTAAATGGCCTCTTCACTCTCACTCCGTAGCATTCTTGATGCAAATAAATTGACTGGACCAAACTATGTTGATTGGTTGAGAAACCTGAAGATAGTACTCAGCCAAGAAAGAATTTCTTATATTCTTGATACCCCAACCTTGGAACCATTAGGGGAAGATGCCTCGCAAGAGGATAAGACCACATATAACACGTGGCAAAATGACTCACTTACTGTCAAGTGTATAATGCTTGCCTCTATGACCAATGAGTTACAGAGGCAACATGATAGCATGGACACAAACTCCATATTGCTCAATTTAAAAGAACTTTATGGAGAACATAGTCGAACTGCAAGATATGAAATATCTAAGCAGTTATTCCGTGCAAGGATGACAGAAGGTACATCCGTACAAGACCATGTATTAAAGGTTATTGACCTAATCACCCGATTGGGTCAATTGGGTTTTGTTATGGATGGGGAGTTGAATCAGGATTTAATCCTGCAGTCACTCCCAGAGTCATTTTCACAGTTTGTTCTTAATTATCATATGAACAAACTTAACACTTCCTTGCCTGAGCTGTTGAATATGTTAAAAACAGCAGAGAGCCATTTAAAGAAAAATAAGGCTCCACTTCTTCTTGTGGATGGTGTAAACAAGAAGAAAATAGGCAAAAAGGGTTCCAAGAGGAGGTTAAACCCAAAAGGGGGTATCAAGAAAAAGAAAGGAAAGAAGGCCTCCGGACAAATGACCTGCTTTCATTGTGGCAAGCCGGGACACTGGAAAAGAAACTGCAAGGTTTACCTTGCAAGTCTGAAGCCAGGTGCTAGTAATGCACCAACAGGTATGTATGAGATACATGCAATTTTGTCATTAGACACTTCTAATTCAAACTCTTGGGTATTGGATACTGCTTGTGGTCATCATATCTGCAAATCATTGCAGGGACTACAGAACATTAGAGTTTTGAAGGAAGGCGACTTCGAGCTCTACGGTGCTGGAGGAGATTCCATCCAAGCAGAAGCTGTAGGGACTTATATGTTGAAGCTGCCTTCTGGGAAGATTTTAGAGTTAAAGAATTGTTATTTTATGCCTAGAATCATTAGAAACATCATATCTGTACCCTTGTTACTTAAACAAGGATATATTATGAATGTAATGAGCAGTGGCTGCTCAATCAGTTTTTCTAATGAAATAATATTTAATGGCATATTTTGCAATGGTCTCTTAACTTTATCTTCTGATGACAATATACTACATGTTAGTAATAAACGAAAAAGAGATGAAGTAAACAATACTTTACTTTGGCACTGTCGTCTTGGACATATTAGTGAGCAGAGGATTAACAAGTTATACAAGGAAAAATTCCTTAATCCTTATGACTATGAATCATTAGGAACTTGTGAATCATGTCTCATGGGTAAAATGACCAAGACTCCATTTAGTGGACATAATGAAAGGACAACAGAGTTATTAGGACTCATACACACTGATGTATGTGGACCTATGACAACTCAGGCCAAGGGTGGATACTCATATTTCATCACATTCACTGATGACTTTTCAAGATACGGATTTGTGTATCTAATGAAACATAAGTCCGAAGCTTTTGAAAAATTTTTAGAGTATCAAAGTATGGTAGAGAAACAAACGGGGAAAAGTATTAAGATCCTTCGATCAGATAGAGGAGGTGAATACTTATCCACCGAGTTTCTTGATCACCTTAAACAAAAGGGAATCATCTCTGAATGGACTCCTCCTTACACACCACAATTAAATGGTGTTGCTGAAAGGAGAAATCGTACTTTATTAGATATGGTACGGTCCATGATGTGCTTCACAGACTTACCTGTTTCTTTCTGGGGATATGCCTTGGAAACAGCGGCTAATATTTTGAATAGAGTACCATCCAAATCTGTATCTGGCATTCCATATGAGTTATGGAGGGGAAGGAAACCCAATCTTAAGCACCTTAAGATATGGGGATGTCCAGCTTATGTCAAAAGAAATTTTGGACAAAAGCTTGATGCTAGAGCAGAAAAATGTCTATTTGTTGGATATCCCAAAAATAGTATAGGATATCTATTCTACCACCCTACTGAACAAAAGATTTTAGTCAGTAGGCATGCCATTTTTATGGAAAAGGAATTCATCCTACAAAAGGGCAGTGGGAGAAATATTGAACTTGAAGAAGTTCAACAAATAGATACATCTCAACAAAATCATAACATAGTTAGTATAGAACCTGAACACACCACTCCTATCCGTAAGTCTGATAGAGTGCGACATGCACCTGAAAGGTATGGGTTCATTATTGAAAATAATGAAGCCCGAATCATTGATAATGATGAGCCTCTAACATATACGGATGCTATCATAAGTAGTGACTCAGACAAATGGCTGGAAGCCATGAGATCCGAAATGGACTCCATGTATGTCAACCAAGTCTGGACTTTGGTTGATGCACCAGAGAGTGTTAACCCTATTGGATGCAAATGGGTCTATAAGAAAAAGATTGGGACAGATGGCCAAGTTGAAACTTATAAAGCCAGATTAGTGGCTAAGGGTTTCAGACAAAAACAGGGAATAGATTATGATGAAACATTTTCTCCTGTTGCCATGCTCAAATCTATTCGGATCATGCTTGCTATAGCAGCATATCATGATTATGAAATCTGGCAGATGGATGTGAAGACTGCATTCCTCAATGGTTTCCTTGAGGAAGAGGTTTATATGTCACAGCCAGAAGGTTTTGTCTTGGAGACTAAACCTAATCAGGTATGTAGGCTAAAGAAATCTATTTATGGATTAAAGCAAGCATCTAGGAGTTGGAACATCCGATTTGATAAGACAGTCAAAGAATTTGACTTTATCAAAAATGAGGATGAACCTTGTGTGTACAAGAAGACTAGTGGGAGTGCCATAGTTTTCTTGGTTCTGTATGTAGATGACATACTCCTCATTGGGAATGATATCCCAATGTTACAATCAGTCAAGGTATGGTTATCTAAACAGTTTTCCATGAAAGACTTGGGAGAAGCATCTTATATACTAGGCATCAAGATCTATAGAGATAGATCTAGGAGGATGCTAGGTTTATCCCAGTCTACGTACATTGACCAAGTGCTAAAAAGATTTAGCATGGAGGAAAGTAAAAGAGGTTACTTACCTATTGGTCATGGCATACATCTTTCTAAGAAGATGTCTCCTAAGACACCTGAAGAAAGAAATAGAATGAATTCGGTACCTTATGCTTCGGCAGTAGGGTCTATTATGTATGCTATGTTATGTACTAGGCCTGATGTGGCATATGCCTTAGGTATAGCCAGCAGGTTTCAGGCTGATCCAGGAGAGGATCATTGGAAGGCTGTGAAAAATATTCTTAAGTACTTAAGAAGAACTAAGGATATTTTTCTAATATACGGAGGATCTGATCTTAAACTAGAAGCTTATTCAGATTCTAGTTTTCAATCAGATCCAGATGACAGCAAATCTATATCTGGGTATGTTTTTACCCTTAATGGAGGAGCTGTAAGTTGGAAAAGTTCTAAACAGCAAACTGTAGCTGACTCAACAACTGAGGCAGAGTACATTGCTGTTAGTGAAGCTGCCAAGGAAGCTGTCTGGATGAAGAAGTTCATATCAGAGTTGGGCGTAGTTCCTGAGATTGAAGGTCCAGTATCACTTTACTGTGATAATACGGGGGCTGTTGCTCAAGCAAAGGAACCAAGAGCTCATCACAAATCAAAGCACATTCTGAGACGCTTCCATCTCGTTCGAGAGATTGTCGAAAGACAAGAAGTCTGCATTAAAAGGGTAGAAACGAAGAACAACATAGCAGACCCGTTCACTAAGGCTCTATCACAGCGAGAGTTTGATCGCCACCTTGATTGTATGGGGTTAAGATTTAAAGGCGATTGGCTTTAGTGCAAGTGGGAGATTGAAAGATTGTGCCCTGAAAGCCAATTGAAATATTGTAATTTTGATCCCAAAATCAATGAATTGACATTTTATAAAGGCATTATTTTCATCATTTGCTGTGTCTTTTTGATTTTATGATGAACCCCATAGATTAGGGCTATGGTTCTAGGGTTATGATGAGATCATACCAGTGAGACCTAAAGCCTTAAAACCCTAATCTAAAATATTCCTGGTCGATGGGACATTGAGTTGGGGATCAATGTTTCCGGCAAGACCAGCACATCCTATATATGTTTTGTAATAAGGGTGACTGATCTCACAGTCACTTGTGTTTGACACTAATACTAGGATGTGAGTGTTCATTGGAGAATGAGTTCACTGAATTGATCCAGATTGAGAATATCTAATGGAACCTTATCTGTTTGTCAATAGATAATTCTCATAGTGGGAGTAGTGCATGTGGTCCTTTGACCTGAGACTACCATAGTACCTTATATACATGAATCCATACTTTGGTTCGCAGTCAATCATGACACTGAGTCATGCACGAGGTGATACTGGTTATGGTGGATTGTATATGAAGGTTGTGAGTAGGTCAACAAGGAATTGATCAGCCCTAGTAAGAGGGAATAGCATCCAGCTAATTTCAAATGATGGATTCAGGAAACCTTTGATCAAAGTATGAACATTAGAGTTATTTTCTAATGGTTCATTAATGAATCATCATTATAAAGATTGAGCTAGGGATGAATATGAAAATTGGATTTGACAAATATCCATATTCCTAATCATATTCGGGATGCAAGTTGATCAAAGGACTGAATTGCCCGGTAACTCACCACTGAAGGGTATTTTGGTAATTCCACCAAAATTCCACATCTTCCGGGTAGACATGATACGTTGCTAGACGTCAATCTTGTCTTGTAGGTATATGATTGAGTCATGGTAATTCAAATCAGTCAATTTGAATTAGATTCTAATTGACCGAGTCGAGCTAGTTTGAGTTGACCTAAATCGGCTTAGTTGAGATCTAACCGAATTAAGTCAAATAGCACTCGGACCTACTGCTGGCTAGGTGTGGAACCCAATGGGTCACACACAAAAGAAAATTGATGAAGGATTTAATTTGGAATTAAATCATGTTTGCAGGATAAACACACTAGCATGTGTTGCAGACCAAATTTCTATTCGAATTTGGTTCCGAATTGGGCTTAATTGGGTTCTAATTGAACCAGATTAAGGTCCAATTTAATTTTTAGGACATTGGGCTAACCCATGGCTGAACCCAAGTGAATTTAATTCACTGAGACCCTCTCTCCAAGCCGCCCCCTCCCTCTTCTCACCCGCGCGCGCCAAGAAAGAAAAGTCCACGTGCGTGGACTTCTCTTAAAATGCGTGAGAAACAAAACGTCGGAGAAAAAAATCTGAAAAGGGGCGTTTTCAGATCCTTGTCTGGCGCCCTTGGATCTGGATCTGATGGCTAGAAAAATTTAAGAAAAGGATCCGTCGCTTTTCGGTCGCAAATCCGTCTCCAAAAGTCGCGATCCTTCCTGAAGTTTTTCCGAGAGTTCTCCTCGTCGGAAAAACGAAAATCAAATCGGAGAATCGTGATTTTTGGTTGAGGGGATGCGTGAGGGATGAGGGATCGTGATCCCTGGGGTTTCAGAGGGTTGCGTTGTTTCGAGATGACACCCCTCTGAGATCTATAAATAGGGTTGGGGTTCTCGGGGGTTTTCACGTAACATAGTTCAGAGATCCAATTCCCTCACTTCCTCTCCAGAATACTCCTTCCTCTTGTTCTTGTTGGGTATTGTTTCCCTTACAGAGGTATCCTCTGTCGAAACTCTGACCCTAAACAAGAATAAGAAGAAGGTCTTGAACGGTAAAGGAAAGAACAGGGAAAGGATCTTTTCTTCTCTTCTTTCTTGAATTAAGACTTTGACTGTCTTAATTTTTTCTTCCAATTCAATTCAAGAAAAGGGATTCAAGAAAGGGAATTCTTGAAGAAAATTCAAGAAGAGGAAAGAAGGAAGAAAAGGAAATTTTCAAGAAAGAAAATTTCAGCCTAAAGGTCCAAGAATTGAATTCTTGAAAAAGAATTCAAGAAGAGGAACCAAGAAATAGAAATTTTGTCTTCATTATTTTTCTGTGTGGATCACCATTGGAGGGTGAACATTTGGGCGCCTGGTGGAGATTCAGAGTTTGGATTTTGCGATACAGGTTAGTATCTTGATTTGAGATTAAATATTATATAAACATCTTATATGTTTTAATTCTTTTAAGGAGATTTTGGGTTGAAGGTTTGGTGAAGATTTCATTAAGATAAAAAATTTTGAAATCTATGATTCCGCCTTGCCACCGAACCTTACACGTATTCCTTCTCTCGGGCGACTTCCAAGTCGGCCTCTTTCAGTCTGGCCTTCTTGGCCTCGAGCTCTTTCGCCCTGCTCTTAAACCGGCTCCTCTCCCGATCCAAGGATTCCTCGAGCTCCTTTATGCACCTCTCAGTGCTTGCAACCTTGCCCCAGAGCTCTTTGTTCTTCATATTGGCCTCCCAGGCCGTGTCGCTCTTCTACTTCACCTCGGCCACAGGGACTCAAGCTGTTCTCCTCGCTGCCTATCCCTCTTGGCCCAGTTCCTGTAGTAGTCTCTGATGAGCAGGAGTTCATCACCGATTTGTACCAAAGAAGATGTCAGCCATAGGCACAAGAAGAAAGGAATGAGACGAGGTGAAGGAAAACTTACCGAGAAGAATTGGGGGAAGGTGCTGCTGATGGCGTCACCCAGGAACTTCCTCGCCTTCTCCCGTCGATCGCACGACTGGACGGTGAAGTCCATCATGCACTCGACGAGTTTCTGATCCCGAACTAGGGAGATGCTCGGTGCCAGCTTGAAGGGCACCCTGTGGTAGTCCTTCTCCCCTTTCTTTGCCACCGACGCGGAGTCACCCTCTCCTCCGATTGAAGAAGCATCGGTGGACAGTAGTCCTTCTCCAACCGGCATCACCGACATCGGCTCCACTCTCTCCTGCTCCCCATCCCTCTTCGACCTCGACGATCTCAGGGGTAGGGGATGCCATGGCGGCGACAACAGCAATAGATCTGGCCTGGACGACCACCTCGGGCTCTTGGACCGGGAGCAGATCGTGCTACCTTGGTAACTCAGGAGCATGCTCACCAGCCCTCCTACTCGGCTTGAGAGCAGGCTCGACCGCCCTCCTGACCTACTCAGGGGTGGGTTCTGCCCTCCTCCCGCTCGGCTTGGCTGGCGTGGCAGGTGCAGCCCTCGCGCTGCTCTCCTCCTAAGCCCTCTTTGAGGGGGACTCGCTGGCCTCTGCTGACAGACCCCTCTTCCAGGAGAGTGCGAGGAGGTCATCCAAGGAGAACTTCATGCCTGCACAAAGGAGAATATTAACTCTGAGCTCGGAAGGTCAAAGAGAAAGCACAAGGGGATAAAGCTCAAGCCGAACTCACCCAACTCTCGTATTGGGTTGACCCCAGCTTTAAATAGGTTCTGCTCTGACAGCAAAATCTCTAGGTAGGGGACCTGGTCGGTACAGAGCTGCTCGTAGATCCCTCGATCAGTCGCTTCGACCACTGAATTCCAGTTAGGGGACCGATCTGGGTCGCTCCAAACCCAGTCGATCCCCTCAACCGAGGCAAAAAAATATTTACTCTTCCATCCTTTGATGGAAGAGGGAAGCTCAAATGTGATGCCCTTTAGGCGAGAGGAGATAGACCACTACCCCTCCTCGGAAGGGTGTCGTTTCAGGGTTAAGAAGACCCTGAACAAAGAAAAATGAATAACAATTCCATGGAAGTGACAGAACTATGAAATAGAAGATCATCTTGATGGCATTGGGAACTAGCTGAGTGGGAATGAGGCGATAGTTGCTCAGCACGAAGAGAAAAAAGGGGTGGAAAATAAATTGAAGTCCCCCTACGAGGGTTTCCTCGTAGAGGGCGATCCGGCATGGGCCACCGGAGGTGACCCATTTCCTTGGTTGAGGAACCGAGAGCTGGATGGAGTCCGAGACACCATAGGTCTCCTGGACGGTCGCAAGTTCCTCGACAGTGATCGTCGAAGCAACCCCGTCGGGATCTGTCAACCAAGAGGATTCGGGGGCGGGTTCAGGTGGGGGAGGAGATGGAGGACAGGCCCTAGACTCCCTAATCATGAACCCAATAGGGTGGGGCCGCCTACTGATCTCGAAGTGCATCTCTTCTTCGTCAGAGGAAGAAGGCGGCCTCGGTCGAGAATGCCCAGCCTCACTTTGGTTGGTCGAAGGACGGAAGTTTGGACCGAAGAGAGACATTCGGAGGAAGAAGACAAAGTCGAAGGGTAGAGAAGAAGAAGAAGAAGAAAGCGGACAAGGTCCGGGAAGATCCTAGCCCTGGAGGAAAGTTCTACCTAGTTGGGAGAAGGAGACGAACCTGGTTTACTTGGGAAGACAAGAACAGCCCGGGGAGAAGGAGCTCCGGTACGAGGGTGGGCATGCAAGATTTGAAAGGAGTTGTATTTTGGAAAAAACTGCCTTTTCTTTCGAAGTATCCAGATGCCTAACCGTACTGTTACAGCACCACTACTATCAGATCTACACCATGTGTCAGTAATCGACGAAGATGACACCTCGCTTCGACCATGACCGCTCTGAATTCTATGCCAACAATAAGTGCTCCTCAGATGTGCCCACGTAGCTCCCCCGCATTTGTTTGGAGAACTGCCTCACGAAGCACCGGCGATCATGGCCATTATTGCACCAGATTTTTGCCTTTCCACGTCAGCACCGTATTTACTCCCTTCGTCCCAAGCATCGTGCACCAACGGGACTCAAGAGTGGGGGTCAAATCATCGCTGACGTGGAACCCATGTCAGACCCAATCGGACGCCACGTCGGATGAAGCGGCCATGTCAGATTCTCTCTCCGGACTCCTTCGCTAGGCTGGCTCCCTTCGAGTTGAGACGCCGTGGTTGAAGTAGAGCTCCGCCTCTGCCCAGACACCTTCGCTAGGCTGGCTCCCTTCGAGTCAAGACACCGTGGTCAAAGTCGAGCTCTGCCTCTGCCCGGACTCCTTCGCCAGGTTGGCTCCCTTGGGGTCAAGATGTCATGGCCAAAGTCGAGCTCCGCCTCTGCCCGGACTCCTTCGCTTGGTTGGCTTCCTTCAGGTCGAGACACTGCGGTCGAAGTCGAGCTCTGCGTCTGCCCGGACTCCTTCACCAAGCTGGCTCCCTTTGGGTCGAGACGTCATGGCCAAAGTCGAGCTCCGCCTCTGCCCGGACTCCTTCGCCAGGCTGGCTCCCTTCGGGTCGAGACATCGTGGCCAAAGTCGAGCTCCGCCTTCCTGAGCTCGCCCCACCTCGGACGAGGAGACCTGCAGCCGAAGGACATCGCCGCTTCCTTGGACAGCGGCGAGCCGCCCAAGGACCACAGAAGGGCACCCTCAGGGCCGCAATAACTATCCCAACTACCACTTTCACTGGAAGGGGAGGGGTCCCCCCGATCAAGGCGCTGCGCTCCCGATCGACCATCTGCACCGTCTGAAAAAGGAAGTCAATCCAAAGAATTCGAATCCTGGGGGTGGTTGCCCGCTGATCGAGGCTCTGCCAAGCTTTCCGAAATGAAGCGACCAGGAGGAGGTACAGAGCGCACGATGCTGTTCTCTGTCATGGATGGGGAAAGGCACCTTGCACACGGTACCAGACATCGCCGCATGTGCCTGCAAGTGAGGGGAGGATCTCGAGGTAAGTGGCACACAATGACCCTAGCTAAAAGGAACTCTCCCAAGTTCAAACAAGGTAAGTCAAGCCAGGTGAAGACAGGGGGCAAGCAAGCAAACGGGCATGAGGAGAGTCACCACTCCAGGCTATCGGAGGCCCCCAGGAGGGTTCTTGACAGGCACAACCACCCAGCTCGGGCTCTCCTCTGCTGCCACTCATACGCTTTGCTCTTGACCCACTCACTCTCTCGTTTCACAAACTTCTCCTCCTAGTTGGAGTCCACCTACGGGGCTCGACCAGGGAGGATCTGTTCTCCTGGATCGCCATTGACTTGAGCGTCGGAGTGCCCCCGTCAGGATCACCAGCCCGGGTCTCCTCTATTTTGCAGGTCCGAGCGTCCGAGCAGGATCTTGAGCGATAGGAGCGCGGTCCGAGGTCATCTTCAGCTACAGGCCACGGCGGTCTTGGTGGCAATAGTTATTATTAGGATACTATCCGAGAAGATGCAGCCAAGTTCGTGTGGCGGAGTGATCACTGCTAATGGCATGCCCACGTCTAACAGCAGTCGGCTTCACCGCTGTCCCAACTCTCCTCTCCCTGACCATTATTGGGATCATTTTCTCCGACATCCAGCTAGTGGAGGTATCTGATCGTCGTCATTGACTACTTTACCAAATGGATGGAGGCGGAACCCCTAGCATGAATCACTGAGGCCAAAGCAAGAGCCTTCCTCTGGAAGTCAGTCATCTGCCGCTTTGGCCTCCCTCATACTATCATCACTGATAATGGGCAGTAGCTTAACAACCAGGCATTCAAAGAGTTATATGCCGACTTGGGTATCCACCACCATTTTATGTCAATGAGCCACCCATAGACTAACGGGGAGGTCGAGGTGACCAACCGCACCATCTTTCAAGGACTTCGCACCCAGCTAGACAAAGCAAAGGGCTGATAGGTGGAAGAGCTCCCTAGTGTGCTGTGGGTCTACCACACTATCCCTCGAACTACGATGGATCAGATGCCATTCAATCTGGTCTTCAACACTAAGATGATACTACTAGTAGAAATCGGCCCATCGATGTTGAGAGTAGAGCAGTTCGATGAGTCAAGCAACGCAGCACATCTCTTACTTAATCTTGACTTGTTGGATAAGACAAGGGACAAAGCTCGACTCCGCATGGCTACGTACCGCCAGTGGGTTGCCCATTATTATAACACTTGAGTAAAACTGAAAGCCTTTTGCCTAAGGGATCTCATCCTGAGATGGGCAGAAGTTTTGCAACTTGGCGAGGGTAAAAAGTTATCACCCAATTATGAAGGCGCTTACAGGGTAGTCAAAACTTTGCACCAAGGAGCCTACAGATAGCTAAGCTTGACGGCATCCAAATCCTATGGATATGGAATGCGAGGAATTTGAGGATGTATTATCAGTTTTGTATACCCCCTATGATGTAGAACAGAAGCTCTGATACCAAAAATGATGCAGAACAAATAAAGGGACGCGATGTGGAAGTAGATTAAGATTAACTAATTTTTTTGTTGTTTTTATATGTTTGTAGAAGTTGGCTTCAAATCAAAGAAAAGTTAACCTAACATTGAAAGATACTAATATGATAATTGAAAGCACAATTTTAAGAAAACTAAATTATCAGAGTAGTTTAGAAGCAACGGATCGCTGGGGGTTGAGAAACTCCCAGACCTAGGGTTTCACTCCGAGCTTTCAACAAAACAGAAATAAAGAGAAGGGAAGGTTTATCTAACCAGACAATGATCTTCACAGATTTTGATGGGAGAACTCTCCCGAGCAGATTGTTGGATCCTCGGAGTCGGATATCTTCGTAATGGATCCTCCAATACTGGTCCTTTGGCGGGTTGGCTTCTCCTGAACTCAAGATCTGGAAGAGAAGAAAAAAACAATTGATGGAATCAGAGAGTCAAGGAAAAGATTTACCAGGTTGATGAACTTGAAGATCGAAATTGCTGAAAACTGGATTCTCCTGGATGCTGATGTGATTTTCCTTGAAACTTGCTCTGGATCTGAAGTAGCCGGACTGGATCTGGATGAAGGTGGACGGCCTGGACTTGTAGAAAGAGAGAGGCCGTGGGAGATGGATGGATCTAGGGTTTGGTGGATGGAAAATAATGAAAGGTGGCTAGGGTTTTGGAATTTCAAGTGGCTAACCTAGGGTTTTGGATAAAGATGGAGATCTCTCACCTCCTCAAGGCTCCAATGGAATCCGGATTACCCCCTCACGGAGCTCAACACTTAGAATAGTGCGGAAGAAGAGAAACCTAGGTCACTCAACACAAGAGAATAGCAAAAATAATTTTTCTTCATTGATTTTCTAAAGTTACAAAGAGAGGTCTATTATATAGACCTAAAATTTTCTCCTAGCTTGTACAAATTCCCATGTGGGACTAAACTCTTCCAACCCCTAGATTAGGTAGAAAATCCTCTCCCTTGGCCGACCAAGAGTCCAAAAAAAAAATTGGGACGGCCATAAAGGAATTGTTTTGGAACTTTTATGGCACCTCCTTTGGAGTTGGATTTGGATTTGGAGTCCTCTTCTTCTTATGGTATTTCTTCTTTTCTTCCACTCCAAGTTAAGCTCTTTGATTTTGATTTGAACTTCAATTAGGAGTAGGTTGGATGTCCTTCTTTGATTTCTTCTCCAAGAGAAGTTTTCTTCCTTCTTTGCTTAGGTAAATTAGGCAGGTGTGGGCGCCTCCTTTAATTTAGCCTCCAATTTGATTTTTTCTTCTTTGGATGTGGGGACCATGACACTGGGATGCCTCTATGGTGCCTCCTGGACTCTGGCGTGTGCTCGGAGTGTGGCTGGGCGTGTGGCTTGGAGTGTGGCCTCCACTTGCTTGAACCTTGAGTTGATTGGAAGACAAATATGGCACCATTTTGGACCAAATTGAAACCACATTGGGACTTGCACCGAGTCAACATGACTCAACAAAATTTAAATGGTGACTCAAGAAATAAATAAAATAAATAAACTGGTTGACCAGGTCAACCTTTATTACAAACCCTAATTTCTCGGGCAATGTCAATCAGAGATCCAAATGGAGCTCTGAAGTCTTCTTCTGAGTCTGGTGCCCGCACCAATTCTCCCAGGGTGGGAGGAACTCGACCCTGTCGAGTAAGGCTCAAGTTGGCTCTGGTATCTCTCCAAGAGGTCTGGGTCCAATTCTTGTAATTCTTCTCGGGAGATCCAAGAGTCATCAGAATCTGGCCTTCCTTGCCAGCGGACCAGGTACCTTTGGTATCCTCGATTACGAGTAGAGATAACCTGATCATCCAGGATCTTTTCAATCTGCTCTTTCCTCACAGGCCAGTTTGTTGGTGGACACACAGGGTCGGGATCACTCTCAACGATAGGGTTAGGCTCAAAAGGCTCACTAGGAATCACAGCTGGCTCCCTGTACTCTACTAAGTCTGTAATGTTGAAAGTAGAGCTAATGCCTAGTTCTGGAGGCAACTCGAGCACATAGGCATTGGATCCTACTCTCTTTACCACTCTAAATGGTCCAGCTCTCCTAGCATGTAACTTTCTAACGGTTCCAGGAGGAAACCGTTCAGGCCTTAACCTAATCATCACATAGTCTCCCTCAACAAAAGATTTGACTCGCCTTTGAGTATCAGCCAACTTCTTATAAGTTTCATTACTTAAATTTATTTTGGCATGAATTTCTTTATGCAAGTCTTTTATATGTTGTGCAAAATTCTCAGCAAATTCGGAGACTCGAGTGTGGACAGGTAAAGGGACTAGGTCAAGAGGTGTGTGAGGTTTGTACCCATGTACAATTTCAAATGGACTCTTACCCGTAGACCTATTGACCGAGTCGTTGTACGCAAATTCTGCCCTTGGTAGGTATAAATCCCAATTTCTGGTATTTTCACCAACAAGACATCTCAGCAGATTTCCTAGGCTACGGTTCACTACTTCAGTTTGGCCATCAGTTTAGGGATGATAGGCAGTTGAAAACTTAAGTTTTGTCCCTAACTTATGCCAAAGGGTCTTCCAAAAGTAACTGGTGAACCGGACATCCCTATCTGAAACGATTGTCTTAGGTAGGCCATGGAGTCTAACTATCTCATTGAAGAAAAGTGTGGCTACCTTAGACGCATCAAAAGTTTGGGAACGAGGCAAGAAGTGGGCCATTTTAGAGAATCGGTCGACTACGACACAGATAGAATCATGTCTCCTCTGGGTCTTAGGTAAACCTAACACAAAATCCATACTCACATCTTGCCAAGGACGATCTGGGACAGGGAGTGGGGTATAAAGGCCAGTGTTTTGTTTTCGCTGTTTGGCAACAGCGCAGGTTCGACATCTAGCTACAATATTAACTACATCCCTTTTTAAGCTAGGCCAGAAAAAGTGGTCTTCAATAGCTAGAATGGTCTTGTCTTTTCCAAAATGGCCAGCTAAACCTCCAGCATGGATTTCCCAAATCAAAAATTCCCTAAGAGAAGTTCTAGGGATGCAAAGCCTATTTTTGAAGAACAAAAAACCATCTACAAGGGTATAATCCTGGTGATTACTAGATGGTCCTTGAACTAGATCCCGATACACAGTTGTGAAATCCGGACAAGACTCATATTCCTCTTTGATTTGCTCAAACCCTATGACCTCAGTTCTAACAGAAGTTAATAACAGAGATCGGCGACTAAGGGCATCAGCTACCTTATTCTCAACTCCAGCCTTATGTTTCAGGACAAAAGTATAGGACTGGATATATTCTACCCACTTAGCATGCCTAGGGTTAAGCTTCTTTTGGGAGTTCAGAAATCTAAGAGCCTCATGGTCCGAAAATAGTACAAATTCCTGCGGTAGCAAATAATGTCTCCAGTAACGCAAAGCTTGCACCACCGCATAAAATTCCTTATCATAGGTAGAATACCTAAGCTTAGCATTATTAAGTTTTTCACTAAAGAATGCTATGGGATGATTCTCTTGGCTTAGGACTCCACCTATTCCTACACCTGAAGCATCACAGGCAACCTCAAATACTTTAAAAAAATCGGGTAATCTCAGAATGGGTGCCTGGGTCATTTTATCCTTAAGATCTAGGAAGGCTTTATGGGCTGACTTAGTCCAATGAAATTCTCCCTTCCTAATACAATCAGTGATTGGAGCAGCTAAAGTACTAAACCCCTTGATGAATCGCCTATAGAAGGTAGCCAAGCCATGGAAACTTCTAACTTCATGCACATTGGTTGGCTCTGGCCAGTCTACTATGGACTTAATCTTCTCAGGATCGGCCGCCACGCCGTCAGGGGTTACTACAAAACCAAGAAAGATAACTCTACTAGTCATGAATTCACACTTCTTAAGATTACCGTAGAGTCTCTCATTCCTCAAAACTTGGCAGACTGCTCTAAGGTGGTCTAGGTGATCTGTTGGGGTCTTACTATAGATCAGGATGTCATCAAAATAGACCACCACAAATTTTCCTATGAAAGCTCTAAGTACCTGGGTCATAATTCTCATGAAAGTACTAGGGGCATTGGACAACCCAAAAGGCATAACAACCCATTCATAAAGACCATCCTTAGTTTTGAAAGCAGTTTTCCATTCATCCCCGGGTCTAATCCTAACCTGATGATAGCCGCTTTTGAGATCAATCTTAGAAAAAACCATTGCACCAGCCATCATATCAAGCATGTCATCTAGTCTAGGGATGGGAAACCTATACTTGATTGTAATTTTATTGATGGCACGACTGTCAACACACATCCTCCACGTGCCATCTTTCTTTGGGGTCAGTAAGGCTGGGACTGCACAAGGGCTAAGACTTTCTCTAATAAACCCCTTCCTCAATAATTCTCCAACCTGCTTTTGCAGTTCTTCATGCTCAGATGGATTCATCCTGTAATGGGGCAAGTTGGGCAAAGTTGCTCCTGGGATTAGATCTATGGCATGCTGGATATCCCTAAGAGGTGGAAGGTGGTCTGGCAAATCCTCGGGAAAGACATCCTCAAATTCTTTTAACACAGGTTTAACTTCTTGAGGAGGCTCTGAGGGTTCCGAAGTTCTAAGCTCCTTAGCAGTCAACATCCAGATGGGTGAACCACTATGAATTTCTTGTTCTAGATCCTTAGCACTGATTAGGTTCACTCCAGTTTTCATCTCCTTAACCTTACCAGCTCCTTTAGTTACCTTGTCCTTAGGGGGAACGGAATGGATCGTAATCTTCTTCCCATTGAAACTAAAGACACAGGTATTGGATTTTCCTAAGAGGGTGGCATCATGATCATACAACCAAGGTCTTCCGAGAATTATACTGCTCACCCCCATGGGTAAGACATCGCACCAAATCTTTTCGTGATAAGATTGCATTTGGATTTGGACTTGACATCTAGACTGGATGGGTATGGAGGTAGAATCTACCCAAGAAACCTTATAGGGGTTGGGATGGGGAACTGGGATTAAGCCTAACATCTTGACAGTGCTAGTAGAGATGGCATTTACACAGCTCCCACTATCTATGATGATCTTACATACCTTATCCCCTAATTTAAGAAAAGTCTGTAGGATGTTAGTCCTACGCCAATCCTCTTGAACTAGATTCTGGGATAGGATGCATCTTACAACTCCTAATTGGTCAGATTCATTGGGTTCCTCCTCTCCTTCATACTCCTCAACCAAATTCATTCCGGCCTCATAAACTTCTTCTTCAAATTCCTCACTGGGCTCGGAATTATCATTCTCTCCCTCTTCTATGTAAAGGGATCTCCGTGGGCACTGGCTAGCAACATGACCTACCTTATGACACTTGAAACAGGCTATGGCAGTACACTGACTAGAAATGTGACCTGGTTTCTGACACTTAAAACAGGTGATATTTGAACTAGGGGTTCTCTGGGTGTCAGGTGCCTTACCTTTGTCCATGGGCCTAGGGGTAGAAGTACCCTGAAAAGGTTTACTAGGGATAACCTGACTAGGTCCATTCCTTGGGATTGGGGCACTAACCCTAGAAGGTATAGGTCCTCTCTGAAATTTCTCAGTGTTCAGTGCAATCTGGTAGGCTTGGTCTAGATCAGTAACCTCTCTCAGAAATAGTTCTCTCTTGATATCTTCCCTCAGTCCAGCCCTAAATCTAGACAAAGTGACTTCGTGGGCTTCACTCACATCACATCTCATTAGGTATTCATCAAAAGTAGTTATGTAGTCTGAGACAGATCGGTTTCCTTGTTTCAGGTTTTGCCATTGGTCTAACAGGTTTTGCTGGTATGAAATGGGTAGGTATTTATCTCTCAGTTTTTCTTTCATACCCTGCCAAGTGGTTATGGGCTCAACATTCCGTCTCCTAGTGGTTAGCTCAATGTTCCCCCAGTATAACCTAGCTTGACGCACTAATTTCATCTTGGCAAACTTGTATTTCCTCTCCTCAGACATAGCATACCACTCAAAGTATTGATCCATCTCACCCTCCCAATCAGAATACACCTTAGGGTTCAGACTACCATCAAAAGTGGGTGCATCTAATTTGATGTTCCTGATGAACCTATCATCTCTATCTTCAGGCTCTGGGTCAGGCCTCCTATGATTAGGTTCAGGATCTCTATATAAAGGCCTTCTAGGCTCCTGATGTGGGTGAGGCTGAGGCACATTAAAATCGGGGTCAGGAGTCCAATTCCGATGTCTAGGTTCTTCAAGTACTTGGACTCGGTCCCTAAGTTGGGTAAGATCCTCATGAATTTGTGCGCTAAACTGGGCCACAGTGTTTGTCATATCCTGATTCATTTTAGCCATACTTTCAGTAAGAGTTCTGATCATGGCCTCTAAATCAGGTTGGGTTTGACCAGGTTGATATGGCACTCCGTTTCTGGTAGACATGATGATTCAAGCAAGCACACAAAATGAGACTAGACTAAATCGACTACTGGATCACTAGACCTAGAGTCCAAACTAGATGCCCAATCAGAGTTGCAAGCTAGCCTGTAGTAACTCAGGACTCAGCCAGGCAGGTGTAAGGGGAGTGTTAGGTCCCTGATCGCCAATCCTAGACACCAATCAGTGATTGGCCAGGTAGGCGGACCAGCACACAAGCCCTTCGAGAAGTAGTCCCTGAACCACCGTTCTAGACACTGAGTGCTAAGCACACACAGAATAACTCAGCAAACTGACTCAACACTAGCCTAGACCCGACCAATTGGTGTCCCTAGCCCACTAGGGCAAATTAGGTCTAACTGATTTTAAATTAGGTCTAGGTTCGAATGATTGAATGGTGGTTTTGGGCTAAGGAGAGGTAATCAACTCCTTCCCTTATCTTAGATGCTCAATTGCCCTTAAGTAAATTATGAGATGATCACTCCAAAAAAGAATTGAATTGCAGAACACAAAAAACAGAGTTGCTGTATTTTAATTCTCAGAATTTTTACCGAAACCAATAAATCGCAGAAAAATTATGAAAATAGATTAAATTATACTGGTTTCAACGAAGTAAAAATCATACAATTCGGAGTTTTATGCAGGGAGAAATAATTCAGACAACAGGGCAATTACGGGCTGCAACTAGATTGTCTTCCCCGTTTATAATCCCTGCTACGAAGTTATAACCCAATGGATCCCCTACACGCCCTAGGAACACCCCATGGAATGGGAGGAGGAGGCTTGCGCCTCGCTTAGTTCCTAGGACCGGACGTCCTGGGGAGTCTACTTCGAGCAGACAAAATAAAAAGAGATCAATCAAAGCAAGCAAGCAAATCAGAAACCCTAGACTGGGCTCTGATACCAAAATGATGTAGAACAGAAGCTCTGATACCAAAAATGATGCAAAACAAATAAAGGGACGCGATGCGGAAGTAGATTAAGATTAACTAATTTTTTTGTTGTTTTTATATGTTTGTAGAAGTTGGCTTCAAATCAAAGAAAAGTTAACCTAACATTGAAAGATACTAATATGATAATTGAAAGCACAATTTTAAGGAAACTAAATTATCAGAGTAGTTTAGAAGCAACGGATCGCTGGGGGTTGAGAAACTCCCAGACCTAGGGTTTCACTCCGAGCTTTCAACAAAACAGAAATAAAGAGAAGGGAAGGTTTATCTAACCAGATAATGATCTTCACAGATTTTGGTGGGAGAACTCTCCCGAGCAGATTGTTGGATCCTCGGAGTCGGATATCTTCGTAATGGATCCTCCAATACTGGTCCTTTGGCGGGTTGGCTTCTCCTGAACTCAAGATCTGGAAGAGAAGAAAAAAATAATTGATGGAATCAGAGAGTCAAGGAAAAGATTTACCAGGTTGATGAACTTGAAGATCGAAATTGCTGAAAACTGGATTCTCCTGGATGCTAATGTGATTTTCCTTGGAACTTGCTCTGGATCTGAAGTAGCCGGACTGGATCTGGATGAAGGTGGACGGCCTGGACTTGTAGAAAGAGAGAGGCCGTGGGAGATGGATGGATCTAGGGTTTGGTGGATGGAAAATAATGAAAGGTGGCTAGGGTTTTGGAATTTCAAGTGGCTAACCTAGGGTTTTGGATAAAGATGGAGATCTCTCACCTCCTCAAGGCTCCAATGGAACCCGGATTACCCCCTCACGGAGCTCAACACTTAGAATAGTGCGGAAGAAGAGAAACCTAGGTCACTCAACACAAGAGAATAGCAAAAATAATTTTTCTTCATTGATTTTCTAAAGTTACAAAGAGAGGTCTATTATATAGACCTAAAATTTTCTCCTAGCTTGTACAAATTCCCATGTGGGACTAAACTCTTCCAACCCCTAGATTAGGTAGAAAATCCTCTCCCTTGGCCGACCAAGAGTCCAAAAAAAAAATTGGGACGGCCATAAAGGAATTGTTTTGGAACTTTTATGGCACCTCCTTTGGAGTTGGATTTGGATTTGGAGTCCTCTTCTTCTTATGGTATTTCTTCTTTTCTTCCACTCCAAGTTAAGCTCTTTGATTTTGATTTGAACTTCAATTAGGAGTAGGTTGGATGTCCTTCTTTGATTTCTTCTCCAAGAGAAGTTTTCTTCCTTCTTTGCTTAGGTAAATTAGGCAGGTGTGGGCGCCTCCTTTAATTTAGCCTCCAATTTGATTTTTTCTTCTTTGGATGTGGGGACCATGACACTGGGATGCCTCTATGGTGCCTCCTGGACTCTGGCGTGTGCTCGGAGTGTGGCTGGGCGTGTGGCTTGGAGTGTGGCCTCCACTTGCTTGAACCTTGAGTTGATTGGAAGAGAAATGTGGCACCATTTTGGACCAAATTGAAACCACATTGGGACTTGCACCGAGTCAACATGACTCAACAAAGTTTAAATGGTGACTCAAGAAATAAATAAAATAAATAAACTGGTTGACCAGGTCAACCTTTATTACAAACCCTAATTTCTCGGGCAATGTCAATCAGAGATCCAAATGGAGCTCTGAAGTCTTCTTCTGAGTCTGGTGCCCGCACCACCCTACTTAAAGATGGAATGAAATGCCCATTGAAGGGATGGCTTGGCTTCACCCTTCCGAAGAACACTCATCCATCGGATCCCAGGTCCTACGAGGAAAATCGAGAAGCTCTAAAGTCCCGTACTCATTCATAGGATCTCAGGTTCGACAAAGAAAGCCGGGAAGCTCCATAGCCCCATACTCATCCATCGGATCCCAGGTCCGGGGAGGAAAGTCGGAAGCTCCATAGCACCGCACTCATCCATCGGATCCCAGGTTTAGCGAGGAAAGCCGGGAAGCATCATAGCCCTGCACTCATTTGTTGGATCCCAAGTCCGTTGAGGAAAGCTAGGAAGCTCCATAACCCTGCACTCATCTATCGGATCCCAGGTCCAGCGAGGAAAGCTGGGAAGCTCCATAGCCCCGCACTCATCCATCGGATCTTAGGTATGGCGAGGAAAGCTGGGAAGCTCCATAGCCCCGTACTCATCTATCGAATCCCAGGTTCGGTGAGGAAAGTGGGAAGCTCCATAGCCCTGCACTCATCCGTCGGACCCCTGGTCCAGCAAAAAAAGTTAGGAAGCTCCATAGCCCCTTACTCACCCGTCGGATCCCAGGTCCGACGAAGAAAGCTGGGAAGCTCCATAGCCCCTCACTCACCCGTCAGATCCCAGGTCCGACGAAGAAAGTCGAGAAGCTCCATAGCCCCTTATTCATCTGTCGGATCCTGTGTTCAGCGAAAAGGGACGAGGTGCTTCGCACCGTCCTTTTGGATGGCCTACTCCACAGTACTCGCATCTACCTCTCCTATCCTGGGCCAACCCTCATTGACTCGAGAGTAGGCGAAGCTTGGCGGGATGCTGCTCAGCACCGCCGCCTCAAATGGATCATCCAAATACCCCGCCGCCCGGTCGGTGGGCCAAGCGATGGGCACAAAGAAAAGAAGAAAAAGAAAGAGAATCTGGTTAGCAAAAAGTTTGATTCATAGCTCAAAAGAAGTTTACAAAAGGAGAACTCCCCGATAGGCCGAGGAGCTCATCAAAATGTTTTAAGTACAAAAAGAAGGAAGAAAAAAGAATCCTAAACTAATCATGGCCCTGAAGTCGACGTCGGGGCACTAGGACTTGATGACCTCCATAATGGCATCAATCATTACCCCAATCTCAGCTATTACTCGCTCGACGATCTCCCTCACCAAGCTTGGCTAGGCTGGCATCGTAGCGGCTATGACTGCCTGGGACACCTGGGGCAAAGCTAGGTTGTCCTCGAGCTCGGCGATTTTTGCTAGGATGACTTCTGCAAGCGGGTTCGTCCCACCTATGACACCCTCGGGCTCATCGGGGATGACGTTGTGTAGATCTAGGAGGTGGAAGAGCTAAGCTATCTTCTTCTTGTATTCTTCAAAACCTTGGAAGAAGGCATCGTAGACGACTTCCCTCACCACATCCTTAAACTCTATCGAGGCCTTATGCCGCACGATTAGCTAGGTCGCTTCTTTCTTCATCGCCTCCATAACTACCATAGTGGTGGTGGCCTTCTCCTCGGTCGCCATGGCCCAGTCCTCTACCAAGTCTAGCCGCATCTAGAGGCTCCGTAGCTGTCCCTCTTGGCGGAGCGAGGTGGAGGTGGATAGAGCGATGCTCTCCTCCATGTGGGCGATGTACTTCGCTCTATCTGTGAGCTCAGCTTCGTGATCCTCCATGCATAACTCGAGATCGGTGACAGAATCTCGAGTGCACTCGAGTTTGGCCTCCATCTCCTTTACCTGGCCCTCTAGGGCCAACAATTAGTCCGCCATGATCCTGGCCTTCGCTTCGGCGGCATCGACCCTGCTATGCGACTTCACGTCCTGTCGAAGTAGTGCCCGTCACGCGTCCTTGACTAGAAATGCATCCTAGATAACCTGAAGCAAGAACCAAGGAGAAGCCATGAGTTAGCCCCTCCGCCACACAAATTTGGAGCTCGACAGGCACAAAAAAAAGGAAAAGGAGAAAGAAAATGAGAAGGTTTACCTTGAGGAGCTGGGAGAAGATTTTGATGATAGAATCCTCTATTGAGTGACCGGCCCTCTCTCTGCAGTCCTGAGGATGCGGGATGAATCCTAATAGCCTCTCGGCTAGATCCGCGGCGAGAGTGATCGACGTGTGAGGCGGCACCAATGTGGACACCCTAGTCACTCCAGGGGCTAGAGCCATGGATGAGGAAGGGTCAATCAATGCCGGGTCCACCAGCTGGGTCTCTACTGCTGTGGTAGCCATGGACGGAACCGAACCGCCCTCCGGTTCTACAATGGTGGCTGCCTCGGGAGATGGTGGGACTATTATGATCTTGAGAGCCGTCGAAGGGGCCTGAGGCATCCTCTCCCTCGACTCGGTGCTCCCGCTCGGTCCCTGGGCCGTGACTCCGATCGCCTCTGCGACTGACATCGAAGTGTCTTGAACCCTCTCCTCCTGGGGCCTATCTGATGCCTTCCCACAGGGCCTCTGTTCTGGCTCCCCGCAAGGTTTCTTCGCTGGCTCCTCTCGGGGCCTTGTTGACGATGACCACTTACTAGTCATTTGCTTGACCTTGTCGATGAAGATATTCATATTTGTATTGACAGGAAGAGTTCAGTTAGTTACTGAAAATTATCGAAGGATGCATATTTCAAATCTTACCTAAGGACCGACTGAGCTGATCCCGGTGTCAAACAAGTTCTGCTCAGAGAGGAGCTCCCACCCATGTGGAACCTTCGAGGTGATGGGATGATCGTATACCTCATGATTAGCAGGCTTTACCGTGGCATTCTGATTGGGAGATCGGTCGGGGTCACTCCAAATCCAGTTGATTTCCTCGGTCGAAGCAAAGAGGAATCTATTCTTCCATCCCTTGATGGAAGTGGATAGATCAAACCTAAATATCCTAGGATGGGGCACTACGAACAACCATCTCTTATCTATGAGGGGACGTTTCAAGGTAAAAAGGATCCTAAAAGGAAAAAATTGGACGACTATACCATGAAAGTAACACAGTACAATGAAGGAGGAGATGACCTTAAAGGAATTTGGGATAAGCTGGATTGGAACTAGCCTATAGTGATCCAAAAAAGATAAAATAAAAGGATGGAGGGGAGACGGAAGCCAGCGAGGAAAAAGTCTTCATACAAGGTGATCTGGCCTGGCCCGCCTGATGTGACCCGCTCTTTTGGATCCAGGGCTGTAATCCGGATGATATCTGGGATCCTGTAGATGCTCCGGAGATGGAGGGTGTCCATCCTGGTCATTGTCAAAACGATGCTCGATGGATCCACTAGGTCCTGTCTTGAAGACGATGGAGGATGAGATAAAGACAAGATATTAGGGTCCACTATCCGGCGAGGATCCCGGGGGACTTGAAAAGGAATGTCCTCCTCCTCGCTATCCAAGAAGGGAGGCCTAGCCCAGGATGGCTCCGCCGTGCTTGGACGGCCCAGGGAATGCTTCGTGGAATGGCACCCGCCTCCAAAGGAACTCATGGATGAAGGAGAAGCACAAAGAAAGAAGGAAAACCTAAAGATGAGGGGCGCTCCCTCAGTGCAGACCGAAAGGAGAGAAGACAAAGAAGGAAGACTAATCTGCAAAAGGCACTGGATCGAGGTTTCCAAAAATTGTTAAGGAGTTCCCTCTTTCTTCTCTGTTCTTCCGCTCAGAAATTTTGAAGGGGCAAAATGGGGTGAGCCACTTATCTGAAAGAGATGGCAAACCCCCTTCGAGCTATGCCAGCCAATGGATAAGACCCTTCGTTTCACCGGCCAATGAGATTCAAATGTGTGTCAATTTCCATTGTCCGGGATGCTTTGACTCATGAACTGCCATACCAGGGGACACAAAGGCATCATTTCGAATCGCCGCTCCTGTTGATGCGGTAGCTCTCGATTGTGTGGGCATGATCTATGAATCGTCGAAGGTCAAGGCATTTAATGATGCAGGTATGGCGGCCCCCCATGTCAGCGGCGTCATTACTCCCTTCGTCCCGAACCTAAGGAGTCATAGTGCGCTCTAGGCTTGGGAGTGAAGAGCATCTGATGTGGCTAGGCGTTGATGTGGTGCCCGCATTCAGCGATCCTGATGGCCGACGTGGGACATGCATCCGACATGGTAGCCTGAGTCTGACATGGCTAACTGCTAACGTGGCACCCGCGATCTGTACCTTGATCGAGTAAAGCTCCTAGCCGACTTGAACCTTGGCCATGGGAGGAGGTGGCCCCCATAAACTAAGAGAGGAAGAGAAGATTACGACAACCCTAGACAGGCATGTGCGCCTCGTTTGGCCCCAACAAGGCCAGACGATGATTGAAGAGAGCGGGGTTGCTATCTTTGCCAGACTTGTCATGACTCACCGCGAGGGAGGAATGGTGCCTTGCTTGTCCTGTGCCCTCCATAGAGGCGTGCTCTGCCGGGACCGGGAGCCATATGGCATGCCATCCCTCTTCTGTGCAGGAGATCCTACCAGGGTTTCGATCCCTACGGGATCTGTACCCTCCTAAAGAGAACAAGTCCTGCAACACGCTGCCTGCACCCATTATAGATGGGGTCCTGTCGGGACTCCAATTCCTGCCCCATGAGTTTCTGCTGAGTCTGCACCCTCCTCCAGGAGGATGCGCGATAGCACGCCACTTGCACCCACTATAGGGGGCCTTATCGGGACTCCAATTTTTATCCCACGGGATCTTGCCAAGCTCACACCCCTCTCAAGGAGGGTGCACTGCTAGAATACCAAATTTAGCTCACCAGTATCGACTGCCATATCTATCGGTAAGAGGGACCTCCGACGAAGATAAGCAAGGAAGTAAGAAAGAAGTAGCAAGCAACCCTCATCACTTAGAAAGAAATCCATTTTCTCTAAAGAAGTCTCTTCACGGTGGTCAGTTAGGCCTCCATGATGGAGGATCAGTTGCCCTTGAATGCCATACTAACTTGACCATCGAAGTGTCCCCACTGGGATCTCCAGCCTAGATTTTTTTTTTGCAGGACCGTTCGGCAGCTAGGAGCATTCCAAGACAAGGCATCTGACGATGCTCGGAGCAACTGACATGATCCCGAGACTCACCAAGTCTACATGTAGGAGGCGATCTTGGTGGCAACATTAGAAAGCCTTATTCTACCATGGCTCTCCTATGATTCAAAGTTATAAGAAGATGCATCATTGGAGAGGTCTAGTCTTTTTGGCTCTCTTGTTCTGATCAAAGAGTTAACAATCTTTGTGAAGAGATTGTATCCTCGATAAGGGAATTTAAGTTGTTAGAATTTCTTTTCATAGTTAAAAATCTATCACTTATTTTAATCTCATTTTTAATGCTTGATGAAGATTCATTTGGTCTTATCAGGTTTGTCTGTATTGTGATTGATCACTTATGCCCTTGTATTTGATAATATCGCGATATTCTTTTAGGGAGATGCTTCAGCATACTCTTTTTTTGATGCAGGATAAGATGAGATGGATGGTGAAGCCTAGAAGATTAGCTATCTATGATGAGCAAGGAATCTTACATGCACTAGCTAAATAAAGCATGAGAGAGCAAGAAAATGCAATGAAAGGGACTATTAGTTCAAAAGTTAAAACACGCGCAAATGAGATCTTGTTCAAATTAAAGAGAAAGGACCATATGGCTAAGAAACCATCTTTACTAGGACAAGTACCTTTAAAAATGCAGATCTTAAGAGTTTAGGAAGGGTTTCCCTACCAACAATAAAAGCTAAAGTGATTGGTGGAGGGTTCACTCAATACTCCTAAAAAGGATGAGTGGAAGGTAAGACTTACGCACCTTTAGCAATGGATTTTACTTGTAGTTGGTTCCAAGACGAGGTGACCTTCATCTTTAACCCGAGAACATGGAGAAAACCTATAAAAGAGATCATTAGAAGGCATGGAAGCAAAGAGAAGAAAGGAATTGAAATAAGAAAGGGAAGAGAAGGAAAATAGGAAGGTTCTTGGAGCTTGGACAGCTTGGACTTGGGTCTCACACCCTCTCCCTCATGGAGCGACACTTCAAACGGCCATGGAAGGACTTTGTTGAAGTGGAATAAGCCTCACACCCCCTCCTTCAAGGAGTGACATTGCTTATGGTAATGGAAGAAGAAAGAAATAAGCAAGAAAAATGGGCCTCACACCCTCTCCACACTTGGAGCAAAAATAATAGCACACGGCCAAGGGAAAGAAGACTTCAAGCTTTCATTTCATTCATCAAGTACCTTTCTTACAAGGGGTTAGGAGATATTTATAGGCCTCCATAGAATTCGGCTACAAGGAATAAGGCTATCCCAACCAACATTAGTTGTAACTAATTTGGTTATAACAAATAGGTAGGTTATAACAAGATTAGGTAATTGGTTGTAACAACAAGAGTTTAGTAGTTGTAACTCTTATTGGTTACTACCAAATAAGTAGGTTATAACAAGATTAGGTAATTGGTTGTAACAACAAGAGTTTAGTAGTTGTAACTCTAATTGGTTACAACCAATTAGCACATGCGGTGAGGTGATGCAGCCTTCCTTGTTGATGTGGCATCCTTGTTAGAGGGTGAAGTGGAGAATGAAGTGGCATTCTACATGGCAAGGTGATTGGAAAGTTATTGAATTAGTTGGCACCCAAGAAGGAAGTTGATGATGTGGCGCCCAAGGAGGTAGTTGGCTTCATGTGGTGCCCAAGAAGTTGAAGAAGTTGTGGAAGTTGTGATAGTTGTGGTAGTTAAGTTGGCTTTAATAAATGTGGTAAGAAAGTTGAAGTAGTTGATGCTTCCTTGCTTTGCTTCCTTACTTTTGTTCATTGATCATCTTGACCAATTTATTTTAACAACAAATCCATAAAGAGTCTGGGTGAATTAGATTAGCTTGAAATCTTTTTTCATTGCTGGTATCCACACCAATTCTCTCGGGATGGAAAGAACTCGACCCTGTCGAGTATGGGTCAACTTGACTTTGGTATTATTCTAACAAGTCTGGGTTGTTCCTTTGTAGGTCCTCTCGAGTGATCCATGAGTCTTCTGATTCAGGTCATTTTTGCCAATGAACCAAATAGTGTTGATAGCCCTTGTTCCGGGTAGTAATAGTCTTATCATCTAGAATTCACTCAATCCTATCTCGTCGATTTGGTAGTGTGGCTGGTGGACACTCAAGGGTTGGTTCACTCTCAAAAATGGGATCAGGTCCAAAAGGCTCACTAGGTATCATTGTTTGTTCTTTTACTCTACTAGATCTGAAATATTGAAGGTGGAATTGATACCAAAGTCAGATGGTAACTCAAGCACTAGGCATTAGGTCCAATTTTCTTTATTATTTTGAAAGGACATGTACTACGGGCATGTAACTTTTTCATGGTTCCGGGTGGAAACCATTCAAGCTTGAGCCTAATCATTACATAGTCTCCTCTATAAAATTCTTTGACTCTCTTATGGGAATTAGCCATATGCTTGTAAGTTTCATTTCTCGAAGTGATTTTCTTACTAATTTCTTTATGCAAATCTCTAACATGTTGTGCATATGACTCTGTCAGCTCAAAAACTTGTGCATGCAGGATAATGGGACAAGGTCTATCGCCTTTCTTGGTTTGTATCCATGGACAATCTCAAATGGACTTTTCCCAGTGGACCGTTGACTGAACTATTGTAAGCAAATTCAATACAAGGTAACAAAAGGTCTCAATTTTCGGTATTCTCCCCCACAAACATCTTAACGTATTTCCAAGACTTCTATTCATAACTTCTGTTTGGCCATCAGTTTGGGGATGGTAAGTGGTAGAGAAGTTCAATTTGGTCCCTAACATGCACCATAGGGTTTTTCAAAAATAGTTAGTGAATCGGACATCCCTATCAGATACAATGGTTTTGGGCAAACCATGTAACCGAACCACTTTGTTCAGGAATTGTTTGGCCACTTTTGAATCATCAGAGGTCTGAGAACAAGGCAAGAAGTGTGCCATCTTGGAAAAATGATCAACTACAACATAGATGAAATCGTACCTTCGCATAGTCTTTGGTAGTCCTAGCATGAAATCCATACTAATGTCTTGCCATGGACAATTGGGGACAGGTAAAGGAGTGTATAGTCCAGTGTTTTGTTTTTGTTGTTTGGCAGCAGCACACGTTCGACACTGGGCTACCACTTGGGCCACGTTTCATTTGAGGCTTGGCCAAAAGAATTGATCTTCCATTACTAAGATAGTTTTATTCCTACCAAAATGGCCAGCTAAACCTCCTGCATGAATCTCCCAAATCAAGAATTCTTGGATTGAGGTTCGAGGAATGTATAACTTATTTCCTTTGAAAAGGAATCCATCATGAAGGGTATAGTCACTATATTCACTAGATAGTCCTTGGTGAATAGATTCATAAATTTTGCCAAAGTTAGGACAATCTTTGTATTCTTCTTTCAATTTATCAAATTCTATGACTTCAGTGCTCACAGAGGTCAAGAGCATTGAACAACGACGTAGCGCATCAGCAACCTGATTTTCAGTGCCAGCATGGTGTTTCAAAACAAAGCTATAGGCTTGAATGTTCTCCACCCACTTGCTGTGCCTATGGTTCAATTTCTTTTAAGAATTAAGGAATCGGAGTGCTTCATGATCTAAGTATAGGACGAATTCTTGCGGTAATAAATAATGTCTCCAATGCCTTAAAGCTTGAACTACGGCATACAATTCCTTGTCATAAGTTGAATACCTCAATTTTGCTTCATTTAATTTTTCATTGAAGAAGGCTAAAGGATGGTTCTCTTGACTTAGAACTCCTCCAATTCCAATTCCAGAAGCATCACAAGAAACCTCAAAAATCTTAGAAAAGTCAGGTAACCTTAGGATTGGTGCTTAGGTCATTTTCTCTTTAATCTCAAGGAAAGCTTTATTGGCATGTTTAGTCCATTCAAAAGTTTCCTTCTTAAGATAATTCATGATTGGTACAATAATCGTACTAAATCCTTGAATGAATCTTCTATAGAAGGTGGTAAGGCCATGAAAGCTACGTGTATCATAAATACTTTTGGGAATGGGCCACTCGACTATGGATTTAACTTTTTCGGGATCAGCAGATACTCCATCAGCAGTAACAACAAACCCTAGAAAGACTACTCTATGGATCAAAAATTTACATTTTTTCAAATTGGCATAGAGGCTTTCTTTTCTAAGAATGAGACAAACTTGGCGAAGGTGGTCCAGGTGGTCTTTCCTAGTCTTGCTATAGTAAGGATATCATCGAAATAGACCACAACGAATCTTCCCATAAATGATCTTAAGACTTGAGTCATGATCCTTATAAATGTACTTTGAGCATTTGAAAGGCCAAAAGGCATCACTAACCATTCATAAAAGGCCATCCTTTGTTTTGAAGGATGTCTTCCACTCAGCTCTAGGTCTAATCCTAACTTGGTGATAGCTACTATTAAGGTCAATCTTAAAGAAAATAGTGACTCTGGTCATCATATCTAGCATATCATCAAGACGGGGAATAGGAAATCGATACTTGACCGTTATCTTATTGATGGCACGACTATCAATACACATTCTCCAAGTGCCATCCTTTTTAGGGATCAAAAAGGCGGTACTACACAAGGGCTCAAACTTTTCCTAATGAATCCTTTTTGGAGGAGATCTCCAACTTGTCTTTACAACTCTGCATGCTCAGTGAGATTTAACCTATAATGTGGTAAGTTGGGCAAGGTGGCTCCCGGGACCAAATCTATGGCATGCCGTATATCCCTCAGTGGAGGAAGGTGATCAAGTAAGTCTTCTGGAAATATATCTTGAAATTTTCTCTTGATCTTTTCGACTTCTAGGGGTTGTTCCTTAGGAGTTTATTCCTGGATTTTTTTAAGATGGATTCTTGTTGATAATGGAAGTTCTATGGAAGTCTTACTCTACGATGCTTTTCTCAAAATGAATTTATCCAAAAACAAACTACATAAATCTCCTATACCTTTAACTAGGTTCGAAGGTAACCAAGTCAGAGTAGAAGGAGCAATTATGCTACCAGTAACTATTGGCACCGAACCATTTCAAAAAATACTTTCTATTAATTTTGTGATCGTACAAACTCTGTCAGCATACAATGCAAACTTGGGACAACCCGCTTTAAATAAGTTTCATGCCATAGTTTTGACTTACCATCTCTTAGTGCGGTTCCCCACTAAGAACGGCATCAAAGAAGTAAAAGGAGATCAAAGAGTGCCAGACCGTGTCTGATGATACAAGATAAACAATCTGTAAAATCCATGACATTGGAGCAATTAGACCCAAGAGATCGGTTGAAGGAATGTGGAGAACCCGCGGAAAGAACTATTTCCATACCATTAGCTGAAGATGACCCAAAACGAGTCATGCAAATCGGAAGTATGCTAGACAAAGAAACAGAGGTAAGGTTGATCCAGTTTCTGTGGAGCAACGTCGATATCTTTGCCTGGTCGGCTTTAGACAAGCCTGAGATCCCAGCCAAAGTCATTATCCATCAATTAGAGGTCTCTTCCGATCACAAACCTGTTAGACAAAAGAAAAGGAATTTCGCTCCAAAAAGACAAAAAGTGATCGATGAAGAGGTAAGCAAGCTTTTCAAAGCTGGATTCATAAAAGAAATATATTATCCCGACTGGTTGGCCAATGTCATAATGATTAAGAAAGCCAACGACAAATGGAGGATATGTATCGACTATACTGATCTTAATAAGGCGTGCCCTAAAGATAGCTTTCCTTTATCAAAGATTGACCTACTGGTTGACGCCATCGCTGGTCATCAACTGATGAGTTTTATGGATACTTTCTCCGGCCATTCAGATACGAATGGATCCCGAAGACGAAGAGAAGACAGCTTTCGTAATAGAAAAGGGGCTCTACTGCTACAAAGTATTACCATTCGGACTAAAGAACATAGGAGCAACCTTCTAGAGGCTGATCAACAAAGTATTTGAAAAATAGCTTGGATGGAACATGAAGGCGTATATCAATGATATGATCATGAAAAGTCTCCAGAAATCTAATCACATCAAAGTTCTTTAAGAGTCCTTTGATGTCCTGCGACGTCATCGGATGAAGTTGAATCCAACCAAGTGCATCTTTGGAGTGACTTCGAAAAAATTCTTAAGATTCCTTGTCACCAAGCGAGGAATAGAGGCCAATCCGAAAAAGATTCTAGCCATTCGGAATATGAGACATCCTGCCAATAAAAAGGAAGTTCAACAGCTAACTGGTAGAATCTCGTCTTTGAGCCGATTCATTTCTCTATTGACGGAAAGATGTCTACCATTCTTCAAAGCCCTTCGTCAAACAAGAAGTTTCGAGTGGTCAGAAGAATGCCGACTCGCCTTTGAAGAATTGAAGAAGTATTTGAAAAGTCCTCCTCTACTTTCTAAGCCTCAAGAAGGCAAAATTTTATACCTGTACCTTGCTACTTCGGACGAAGCCGTCAGCTCCATACTTGTCAGAAAAGGAGTCAACGACCAACAAAAGTCAATCTACTACACCAGCAAGGTGCTACATGAAGTCGAAGTCAAGTATCCCAGAATATATAAGCTTATCTATTCACTGGTAATTGCAGCAAAACGCTTGCATCCTTACTTTCAATCCCACTCCATTGAGATGCTGATAGACCAACCCCTGAAAGCTGTCCTCCGATGTCCATATATCTCGGGGAGGATAGCCAAGTGGGCTGTCAAGTTAGGAGAATTCGACATCACTTTCCGACCTTGGTGGCTATGTAGGCGCAAGTACTTAGTGATTTCCTGGCCGAATGTACTTGGGGCCAAGAAATCGCTCAACGAGGGATCGATGATGAGGCAGACACTACAAGAAATTCAGAATCCATATGGGTACTTCACGTTTATGGAGCTTCCAATTCTGATGGGTGCGGTGCCGGACTTATATTAGCCGACCTCGAAGGACAAATCCTAGAATATGCCCTTCGATTCTCCTTTCAGGCTTCAAACAATCAAACAGAATATGAAGCCCTATTGGCGAGGCTTAGAATCACCAAGGAACTAGAGATTCGGAAGATTAAAGTATTCTCATATTTCCAGTTAGTGGTGAACCAAGTGAAAGGCGAATTCGAAGCTCAAGATCCCACAATGGCCCGGTACTTGAAAAAGGTGCGAGATCTTCTGTCTCGGTTGGAATTTTTTGAAATAGTCCATGTACCGTGGACTGAAAACTCTAGAGCCGATGCCCTTTCTCGGCTCGCAACCACTGCTTCGAAGTCTCTTGGTCAGACTTTTATTGAATACTTAGAAGACCCAAGCATAGCAGAAAAAATCTCTGAGGTCCACCAAATCGAACATGAGCCCTGTTGGATGGACCCAATTTTTAAATTTTTGAATAAAGGTGTCTTACCTGAAGAAAAAACCGATGCCAAGCAAGTCCGTTGGATGGTGTCCCAGTATGTTATCTTGGATGGGTCTTTATACAAAAGGTCTTTCACACAGCCCTTATTAAAATGCTTAGGGCCATCGGATGTCGACTACGTCCTAAGAGAAGTGCATAAAGGCATATATGGAGATCATCTGGGAGGTAGATCACTAGCCTATAAGATAAATTGCCAAGATTATTACTGGCCAACCATTCAGAAAGATGCAGCTGATTACGTCCGAAGATGCGACCAATGCCACAGATATTCCAGCATCCAAAGATGCCCTACAAGCCAGCTGACTCAACTTATAGCCCCATGGCCCTTTGTGCAATGGGGATTGGATATACTTAGTTCGTTCCCTCCGGCCTCTGAATAACGGAAGTTTCTCATTGTAGCCATCGACTACTTTACTAAATGGGTTGAGATCGAGTCTTTAGCCCATATTACTGAAGGAAAGGTTGAGAACTTTATCAGGAATGCATTTATATTCCGATTCGAAATCCTGCATACCATTATCACTGACAACGAGAGATAGTTTGATAATTCTAAGTTCAAAGAATTCTACACCCAATATTATATTGCTCATAGATTGACTTCTGTCGATCATCCCCAATCCAACGGGGAAGCCGAAGTGACCAATAGGACGATTCTCCACGATCTGAAGACCAGGCTAAACGATGCCAAAGGACTTTGGACCGAAGAGCTAAACTCAATCCTTTGGGCATATCAAACAACCCCAGATAGCTACCGGAGAATCTCTATTCAACTTGGTCTACGGCTCCGAAGCAGTCCTTCCAGTGAAAGTCACTTTACAATTCTTAAAGATTGATCACTTCAAAGAACCTAAAAATTCGAAGCATCCTAGAGCAGACTTGGATCTACTCCAAAGCATCAGACTTCAAGCTCAGATGAAGATGGCTACATATTGGTAAAAAATCATAAAATATTATAATTCCAGGATAAAGGAATGAGCCTTCCGACCCAAAAACTTGGTATTGCGAAGGTCTGAAGTATCCAGGCCAACGAAACTAGGCAAGTTATCTTCTAACTGGGAGGGACCTTACCGAATCAAATAAGTCATCCATCTCGGGACATATTAGCTTGAAACTCTGGATGGTCTCCTGTTACCTCGGTCTTGGAATGTAGAAAACCTTCGCAAGTACTATCAGTAAAGAAAATTTTCTTTAAAAATTTTCTTTGAAGTCTCCAAGAAAAGGCGGACCTAACCAGCCTACCTCATCAAGGCCCACTGAAGCCTAAGACAGGCCCACTAAAGCCCACCATATCCCTAAAGATCTAAAAGGCGGGCCTGACCTGCCTACCTTATTATCAAAAGAAATGCATAGGATGTCTTAATCAGCCTTACCTAACGATAAATTCGAAGTCATGCAGGGGCGAGACTGACCAGCCTACCTTATTATCAAAAGAAATAAACAGGACGGCTTAATTAACCTACCCTAACGGTAAATCCGAAGACATGCAGGGGTGGGCTTGACCAGCCTACCTTATTATCAAAAGAAATGCACAGGCCATTTTAATCAACCTACCCTAACAGTAAATCCGAAGACATGCAGGGGCGGGCCTGACCAGCCTATCTCATTATCAAAAGAGATGCATAAGGGTGGCTTAGTCTGCCTACTCTAACTGCAAGTCTGATAAGCGCAAATAGACAAGCTTGAATTGTCTACACTATCAACAAGTTTAGACTCTCTTAACTACGGCGGAGACAAATTCATTCAGAGCCAACAAAGAACTTCATGGAAATACTCTGAATCATTATCTACAGTGCTGAACAATTTATACTTAGAAAGATTCTAAGATACATTCATCAAATAAAATTTATAGATAAAAGGAATATTTCATTCATATGAAAAACTATTACATACTTCCGGAAGGAAGTTGATCCGCATAAGCAATGAGAGAAAGTGCAGACATGTACATCAAGATTATTTCTCCCCTGTTGGCTCAGAAGTCGGAGCAGGGGTGAGAGCCTCCTTTACAGCCTCTTCATCAGTTAGAGAAGCTAGCACCTCTTCGACTAGCTTTCCCGCTCCTTCCTCATCGATATCATCACCATATATGGTAATAGCAGAGACATCTAAGTCTAGATATGTCTCCTTGACTTTCTCTGAGCAATCTTGAAAGCCAAGGTTATAACCCTCCACCCATGCCTCGTACATTTCATCATCGAATGCTTTGGATTTCATGTAAGCTTCAACGATGTTGAGAGCATTTTTGTCAGCTAGCCCTACTTTTTGTTCGGCCGATTCTGCTTTTTCCTTGAGAGAACTGATTCTCTTTTCTGATTCAGCTTTATGAACCCCGGCCTCTTTGATGGTTCGTATTGGGAATTATATCCCAAAGCCAATCGCCTAGGTTGTAGATGGTTGAATTGAGTATTGTACTCTTTGTATGAATTAATAAATATTATTTTGGAAGCTCATTACATTCTTATATTTTTCTGTAATGAACTCTTTTTCACGTGATGAAGTCCTTAGGACTACATTGACTTCGATATAGAGAGGATATATCGAGTGGTCCTTAAATCAGGTTCACGACCAAAAGAGACATTGTACTGGATGGCAATGTATCAAGTGTAGGTTGTTGTGGTTCACATCGTTTGGTTGTCCTCCTGACCAAAGAAGTGTGGTGACACTGATGTGATCTACAAGTGGGATATATGATATATTATTGAACGTGACTCCGTGTAGCCCCTTTCTGCTAAAGGGATACTCACGATTGGATATGGGTATATGTGTCCCTCCGACCTGAGGTCATCATGGTAGCTTGCAAGCAACTCCCTATGCTTTGGTACCGGACTATCCGGATTTCTAATCCGGTGATGGAAGGTTTCTGGATGCAGGCAAGTACTTGTGGAGCAGTGGTGGACCAAGATGGAATTTACTTGTCCAAGTAATTTGGATTGAATGTCTCGCAGTGTCTCAATTTAGCAAATCCTCGACTGGGGTAGTCCTAGTGAGGAGTCACTGGATTTGCAAGGTTGAGACATGCTGTGGATTGACTCAGCTAGGGTTAGCAGTCTAACCCTAGGTCGTCCTGAGCATTGGAGGTCAAAGGGATGAATTATACGGTAACCATATGCTAGAAGTTCGATTGATTGCTCTCGCATCTTCGACCTATCTGGACGTCGGGACCCATTGCTAGATGGTATCTTGTGCTGGTACTGCAATTGTTCCAGTGCTTTCGTCTAGGTTCAAATCTATGAGGTCACACGTCATAGAGGATCTCTCCTTGATCCAGGTATCGATTTATGATTAGAAATCATTTCGGTAACGGTTTGATTGAGCACATTGGATTGACCCGATTTTAGGTCGATCAGAATTTGTTCGGATCTACTAGGAATTGTTTCTGGTTAACCGGGACTTGACCAAGACATTTATAAATTAAATTTTGATCTAATTTTATTGTGAACCAGTTTGGAATCGGTTTGGGATTTTTTGAACCGGTTGTGAACCGTTTTGAACCAATCCACTCGATGTTCAATGGCTTGGACGAACAGGGGATTTAAGGCGTTTCTTCATCTCCCGTTACATTCATTTTTTGCTGGATTTAAACCTCTACGTTAAGGCCTTCATTGCTTGGTTAAAAATGAATTCAATTCGTTCTTTAACCTGGTGGCTTCTCACATTCCCAGATCGTCTCCTAAGCTCCAAATAAATCACCGATTTCGTTGTTTTCTTACTGGATATATATAATTTCTGGGCACTGAAAATTGTGTGAGAGTGTTCTTCTTTAGAGACCTTTTCATCATCCTTTGAATCTGGAGTTCTTTGAGCCTGGGTTTTGTTGAAAGATTGGGAGAGATAGAGTTCCTCAATCCCTTGTTTTATTGGTGCTCATTTGGTGGAAGACTGCCATTTTGGAGAAAACAAAAACAGAACAAGAGTGTTCTGTTCTAGTTCTTCCCTCTCACCATATAAGGTATTCCGGCGACTAGCATCGTGCAAGAAGCAAGATCAGAGGAAGCCCAGGCGTGTCTCCCTCTAGAGGGTGTTCCCTAGAGCACCTAAGAGCCGGATCAACCTACCAAAGCTGCTGGTTTTTGGTTTACTCTGTTTTGGTTGCAGGTTGCTGCACTTGGAAGAGAGGAAGAGATAAAGGACTTCAACGTTGGAAGATCGATGCAAATCCCTCTCCATTGAAGCAAGAGTTTGCCTTGCTGTTGGTGAAGGAGAAGAGACTAAGGATTTGCTATTTTGATTGGGGATTTGTTGCTATTGAAGAGAGGAAGAAAACAACGTTTCAAAAGCTTGCCGGAAGAAGAAGACTGGAATAACTTTATTCCAGGTATCCCAGCTATTCCAACATTATCCCTGCTTTATTCCAAGCGAGAATAAGGTAAAAATTATGTTCTTATTTTTTATGCATGTGTAGATCTAGATTTATAAAGTTGTTTATAAATATTACATGCCTGTTTCATGCCTTGTTTTTCCTGTACATGCATCTCGTAAATGTTAGATCCTGTGCGGAGTAGGTTGTTTCCGCTGTTATTTTATAATTATTTTAAAATACATACCTACTCCCTGTGCTGTTGCATGCTTAGTGTAGGCACTTGCAACCCCGTGTTTCCTTTCAGTGGTATCAGAGCCAGGTTGAGGAGTAACATATCTTGATCGCATGTACAGTAGATTAAAATGTTTAATCTTTTGATATGTATCTGGAGTATTTTTAGGAACTTAGTTGAGATCTTCATCATGATCGTATGTCTTTGGCACGATGCGGTTCGTCTGTGTTGGCCTTTTCAGAAGGATCCTTTAAGAAAAATCAAAGGAATTAAAATTATTTTAATTCAGATACATTTTTGGCATGTAATATTTATAAAGGAATATGACTCGATATGATGCATGATTTTTGATGTAAAAGGAGTTTTACATGTTTTAATTAAAATTGTTTTAATTAAAATTTTGGCTTATATTCAAACAATTTTGAATTGTATGATTAAATGACAAGTTAATTTAGGGTTTATGAAACCTAATATCATTTAAATAAACCAATTGGGTTAATTGGGTTAGCTGTCTAATTGGGTCCATAATATGGTTTAGACCTATGTTTAATTGAATTGGATAATAAGAAGACTAATCAAAAGTTGATTAAGATCCTTCTTTTAGAACTATCTAATAATTAGATAAGTTAGTCCATTCATCTAAAATGGATCTAATTAGTGGCTCCATGGAAGCCCGAGTTTTTAGGCTAGTCTGATCGAGTCTGGTAAACCGATTGGTGTCGAGGTAGGTTTGGCATTGTGATCATGGTTGTATGAGGCTACCTCTTTCTTGGCCAACTTGGTTGGTGTCTAGGAAAGATGGTTAATGGCAGATACTCACTCATGATCTCACCTACCTGGCCAGTCGAGTTGACCAGAACTGATTAGAAAAGTTCATTGACTCGTGTTAACCCATGTCACCCAGGTTGATCAGCCTGATTGATCGGTAGGTGCCCATGGATCAATTGTTGAATTGTGTCAACCCTCTTGAAAATTGATTTGTTCAGTGGAAGGATGATCCATGTTCTTCTCTTTTTCATCTGTCACAACCTAAAAATCCTCTAAAATTATTAGGTCCTGAAAAAGACTAAGTCAAAGAGTTGATTGTGTCTTAGCCTCCCATTAAGTGAGTTAGTAATATGTCCTTTAACTTTGTGTTCATCGACAGTTCCATAGAATGGGTGTGCATCCGGTTACTGGAATTGCTCTCTCATAGATGATGGTTCAGTGCAACCTTCTTGACGGTGATCAGGTGAGCCGGCCATAGTCGGGCTTGGTCATTCGTTGGCTGGAAGTATTGGATTTATCATGTTAATGGTTAGACCTAATTGGGACCCGCAATAGGAGGCCCCTAGGCCGATTGGGGTGCTTTCTGGGGAAAAATAAATTACTGGAAGTTGCTTTGGGAAGCAATTGGTTGGTGAACCTACCTTTAAGCATGTATGGGTGAGCTGGCCATAGTCGGGCTCATACGTGGTCTATTGGATTTCAGTACCCACTATGAAATAGTGATTTCACGGATTGGAGTTAGAGGCTCCCAATCTGAAAAATTAGTGAGAGAGACCTTTAGACTAAAGTCTAAGTTAATTCATACTCTAATATGGTCTTGTTTTTCATTTCAGATGCTTTCAAATATTTCGCTCCGGTCACTTCTCGATAACGAGAAGTTGAAGGGTCACAACTTCGATAGTTGGTATCGAAAGTTGAGGATTGTCCTGGAGCATAAACGGATCCTTTATGTGATAACGGATCCGGTACCTGAAATCCCCTCTACTAATGCTCGGAGCTCGGTCAGGGACACTTATCAGAAGTGGGTTTCTGATCGAACTACTATCCGATGCATTATGCTAGCGGCAATGAATAACGAGTTTAGTCACAAGTTCGAAGAGGCCCAACCAGAAGAGATTCTTCAAAAGTTAAAGGAACTTTCGGTACGCCGGATGATGTAGAGCGGTACAAAGTATCTTGTGCCATCTACAATGCCAAGATGCTGAATGGTAGTTCTGTCACTGATCATGTATCGTACATGATCGAGATGATTGAAAAGTTGGGCAAGCTCGGATGTCCCTTGCACGAGCAGCTCGGCAAGGATGCGATCTTGAACCTCTGCCCTCCTCCTATCTTGACTTTCTCAACCATTACAGAATGAATAAGCCTGCAGTCAAGTACCATGGTTTGATGGGATTACTGTAGACTTTCGAGAAAGACCACCAACTAAACAAGGGGGTGGTGAATTTAGTGGGAGGTTCTAGAAGTCGTCGTCCCTTTAAGAAAGGGAAGAATAAAAGGAAGGGAAAGAAGGTGCTGAATACTCCTGGCCCGAGTCAGACCAGGAAAGTGAGAGCTGACCAATCTAATACAGAGTGCTACTGCAAGAAGCGGGGACATTGGAAGAGGAACTGTCCTCTTTACCAAGCATCCCTAGATCCGAACAGGCCAAGGAAGGGAAAGCAGCAGACTGCTGGGCAAGGTATTTATATGATAAAACCTTATAATTTCTCTATTTGTGATACTGCTAACTGGGTATTGGATATCGGTAGTCCTATTCATGTTTGTAATTCGTTGCAGGGACTACAAGTTAGCAAGAGATTTGAGGATGGGGAATAGTTTCTGAGTGTCGGGAATGGAAATCGTGTTCCAGTACTAGCGATTGGGGTTCTGAGTCTTGTCTTTGAGTCATGTACTGTCGAGTTAGTCAACTGTCATTACTGTCCTAGTTTCATTATGTGCATTATCTTTGTAGGCATTTTGGCCAATTGTGATTTTGAACTATCAATAAAAGGAGATATTTGCCAAGTTATTTTGAATAACTCTGTAATAATGAAAGCTAAGTTAAATAATTGCAATTTTGTACTGTCACGACCTATTAGTATAATGTACACATCTTGCAAACACCCAAGGTTAGAAAATGTCAGTAATCTATATATTTGGCACTGTAGGCTACGTCATGTTAGCCAGAATAGGATAAACAAGTTGCGAGGAGATGGTCTTCTCAAGGTCAGTGATTCTGAATCACTGCTTACTTGTGAATCCTGTTTACTTGGTAAAATGACCAAGTCACCTTTTACTGGAAAAGGTGAACGAGCTACAGAACTTCTGAGTCTCATACATACTGATGTATGCGGACCCATGACAGTTAGTGTCAGAGATGGATACAGATATTTCATTACGTTTACAGATGACCTTTCGAGGTTCGGTTATGTCTTTTTGATGAGACATAAATCTGAATCATTTGAAATATTCAAACGATACCATAATGAAGTAGAGAAACAAATTGGAAAAAGTATTAAAATCCTTCGATCTGATCGAGATGGTGAATACCTATCTGGTGAGTTTTTGACATACCTTGAGAAGAATGGGATTCTCTCTCAATGGACTCCTCCAGGAACACCACAGTTGAATGGTGTGTCCGAAAGGAGGAATCGAACTCTGTTGGACATGGTTCGATCCATGATGGGCTTTGCAACTCTGTCGCTATCCTTTTGGGGATATGCACTTAAGACAGCCTGTCACTTGTTAAATAATGTTCCGAGTAAGTCTATTGTCTCCACTCCATATGAGATGTGGACTGGACGTAAGCCCTCGATCTCACACCTTCGGGTCTGGGGTTGTCCGGCTTATGTAAAGCGTTGACTCAGATAAACTTGGTCCCAGGTCTGACCGATGCATGTTTATGGTTACCCTAAGAAAATCAAAGGGTATTTCTTCTACTTGGAGGATGAACATAAAGTGTTCGTCGCTCTTGGGGCTATCTTTTTGGAAAAGGAGTTCCTTGGAGAAGGAACTGTAGCCTCTAAGATTGAACTTGGTGAAGTTCAGCCAGTAGAAGAACCTGTACACTCTAAGGACATCTAGAACCGGTTGTGATTGGATCACACCCAGAACCAATTATTAGGAGATCCGGTAGAGTACCGTGTTAGCCGGACAGATACTACGGTTTCTTGGTTCGGGACGGCGATCCTATTGAGCTCGACTAGAATAATGAGGATCCGATCACCTATAAGGATGCACTTCAGAGATCTGACTCTGAGGCATGGCTTAGAGCCATGCGATCCGAAATGGAGTCCATGGAGATCAACAATGTATGGACATTGGTTGATTCGCTTGAAGGGATAAAATCCATCGGGTGCAAGTGGATCTTCAAGAGAAAAAGGGGCGCAGATGGGAAGGTGGAGACCTATAAAGCCCGTCTGGTTGCCAAGGGATATCATCAGCGATATGGTATCGATTATGACGAGACTTTCTTCCTTGTGACAATGCTCAAGTCCATTTGGATCATGCTTGCTTTAGCAGCATATTTTGATTATGAGATCTGGTAGATGGATGTCCGAACCGCTTTCCTAAATGGGGAGCTAGAAGAGGAGGTGTATATGATACAGCCTGAAGGGTTCACATCCTCAGATGAGTCAAAAGTATGCAAGTTGTAGAGGTCCATTTATGGACTCAAGCAAGCATCTCGAAGTTTGAACTTACGGTTTGATAGGTGTATCAAATCGTATGGCTTTGTTAGGAACAGAGAAGAACCGTGCATCTATAAGTGGGTTAAGGGTTTTGTGATTATATTTCTGGTACTATATGTTGACAACATTCTCTTAATCGGGAATGACGTCACAGCATTACAAGGAATAAAGGTCTGGTTGCATGAAGGACTTGGGTGAAGCTTCTTACATACTAGGTATGAAGATCTATAGAGGTAGATCTAAGAGGCTTCTGGGATTGTCCCAGTCTACGTACATTGATACCGTGCTGAAACGGTTCAGCATAGAAAATTCCAAGAAAGGCTATCTTTTGATAGGTTCTGGAATTACTCTTTCTAGGAAGGATTGTGCGACAACTTCTGAGGAAAGAGCGCATGAGTAGAGTACCTTATGCTTCTGCAGTAAGCTCTATCATGTATGCTATGACATGTACTAGACCAGACGTGACATACTCACTAGGAGTAGTGAGCAGATACCAGTCTGACCCAGGTGAGGTGCATTGGAAGGTGGTTAAGTCCATCTTGAAGTATTTGAGAAATACTAAAGACTAATAGCTGATTTATGGAGAATCTGACTTAAAACTTGTGGGATATACTGACTCTAGCTTCTAGTCAGACAGAGATGATAGCAAGAGTGTGTCAGGGTTTGTATTTACCCTGAATGGAGGAGCGATATATTGGAAAAGTTCCAAGCAAGTGATAGTTACAGACTCGGTTTGCGAGGCAGAATACCTTGCAGCATCAGATGCAGCAAAGGAAGCTGTGTGGTTGCGGAAATTTCTTGAAGAGCTAGAGGTGGCATCTACCCTAGATGGTCCTGTTCCAGTGTACTGTGACAGCACTGGAGCCATTGCTCAAGCTAAGGAACTGAAAGCTCATCATTGCACCAAGCATATTTTGCGGCGCTACCATCTTGTACGAGAGATCGTTGAACGAGGTGACATCAATCTTATGAAGATCATTGGAAAGGAAAATATGGTCGACATTTTTACTAAAGCCCTCAGAATAAAAGAGTTCGATTTTTGTAAAAAGGAAATGGGTATTAGATACTGTTCTAATTGACTTTAGTACAAGTGGGAGTTGTTGGGAATTGTGTCCCAAAGTCAATCGCCTAGGCTGTAGGCGGTTGAATTTTGTACTCTTTGTATGAATTAATAAATATTATTTTGGTGGCTCATCACATTATTACATTTTTCTGTAATGAACTCTTTTTCATGTGATGAAGTCCTTAGGACTACATTGACTTCGATATAGGATCACTCGATCCTTAAATCAGGTTCACAACCAAAAGATACATTGTACTGGACGGCAATGTATCAAGTGTAGGTTGTTGTGGTTCACATCGTTTGGTTATCCTCCTGACCAAAGGAGTGTGGTGACACTGATGTGATTTACAAGTGGGATATATGATATCTCATTGAACGTGACTCCATGTAGTCCCTTTCTGCCAAATGGATACTCACGATTGGATATGGGTATATGTGTCCCTCCGACCTGAGATCATCATGGTAGCTTGCAAGCAACTCCCTGTGCTTTGGTACCGGACTACCTAGATTTCTAATCCGGTGATGGAAGATTTCTAGGTGCAGGCAAATACTTGTGGAGCAGTGGTGAACCAAGATGGAATTGACCTGTCCAAGTAGTTTGGATTGAATGTATCGCAGTGTCTCAATTTAGCAAATCCTCGGCTGGGGTAGTCCTAATGAGGAGTCACTGGACTTGCGAGGTTGAGACATGTTGTGGATTGACTCAGCTAGGGTTGGCAGTCTAATCCTAGGTTATCCTGAGCATTGGAGGTCAAAAGGATGAATTATATGGTAACCATATGCTAGATGTTCGATTAATTGCTCGCGCATCTTCAATCTATCCGGACGTCGGGATCCATTGCTAGATGGTATCTTATGCTGGTACTGGAATTGTTGCAATGCTACCGCCTAGGTTCGAACCTATGAGGTCACGTGCCATAGAGGATTTCTTCCTGATCCAGGTACCGATTTATGATTAGAAATCATTTTGGTAACGATTTGATTGAGCACATTGGATTGACCCGATTTTGGGTCGAACAGAATTTGTTCGGATCTATCAGGAATTGTTTCTGATTAATCAGGACTTGACCAAGCCATTTATAAATTAGATTTTGATCTAATTTTATTGTGAACTAGTTTAGAACCGGTTTGAGATTTTTTGAACCGGTTGTGAACCGTTTTGAACCAATCCACTCAGTGTTCAATGGCTTGGACGAATAGGGGATTCAAGGTGTTTCTTCATCTCCCATTACATTCATTTTTTGCTGGATTTAAACCTCCACGTTAAGGCCTTCATTGCTTAGTTAAAAACGAATTCAATTCGTTCTTTAACCTGGTGGCTTCTCACATTCCCAGATCGTCTCCTAAGCTCCAAATAAATCACCGGTTTTATTGTTTTCTTGCTGGATATATATAATTTCTGGGCACTGAAAATTGTGTGAGAGTGTTCTTCTTTAGAGACCTTTCCATCATCTTTTGAATCCGGAGTTCTTTGGGCCTAGGTTTTGTTGAAAGATTGGGAGAGATAGAGTTCCTCAATCCCTTGTTTTATTGGTGCTCATTTGGTGGAAGACTGCTGTTTTGGAGAATACAAAAACAGAACAGAGTGTTCTGTTCTAGTTCTTCCCTCTCACCGTATAAGGTATTCCAGCGACTAGCATCGTGCGAGAAGCCAGATCAGAGGAAGCCCAGGTGTGTCTCCCTCTAGAGGGTGTTCCCTAGAGCACCTAAGAGCCGGATCAACCTACCAAAGCTGCTGGTTTTTGGTTTACTCTGTTTTGGTTGCAGGTTTGCTGCACTTGGAAGAGAGGAAGAGATAAAGGACTTCAACGTTGGAAGATCGATGCAAATTCCTCTCCATTGAAGCAAGAGTTTGCCTTGCTGTTGGTGAAGGAGAAGAGACTAAGGATTTGTCGTTTTGATTTGGGATTTATCACTGTGGAAGAGAGGAAGAAAACAACGTTCCAAAAGCTTGCCAGAAGAAGAAGACTTGAATAACTTTATTCCAGGTATCCCAGCTATTCCAGCATTATCCCTGCTTTATTCCAAGCGAGAATAAGGTAAAAATTATGTTCTTATTTTTTATACATGTGTAGATCTGGGTTTATAAAGTTGTTTATAAATATTACATGCCTGCTTCATGCATTGTTTTTCCTGTACATACATCTCGTATATGTTAGATCCTGTGCGGAGTAGGTTGTTTCCGCTATTATTTTATAATTATTTTAAAATACATACCTGCTCCCTATGCTGTTGCATGCTTAGTGCAGGCACTTGCAATCCCGTGTTTCCTTTCAGTTCGGAGGTTGTCCTTTATTATTGCTCTGGCCGAGCACAACTTCCTCCTTTTCTTCTTCAACTTAGCCACAAGTTTAATCATTTGAACTCGAGCAACCGTCAACTGTTTCTCCAGCAAAAGGTTGGCGACGGTGATCCGGGTCAACTTTTGTTCCATGGTCGCCTGGAGCTCCTCGACCACTTTCTTCTCAGCTTTAGCCGACTCTAACTGGTCATGAAGATCTTTGTCGACATTGGTAAGTCCACGAATAGTCTCTTCCATCAAAGAGATCTCGTGGATGAATCGCCAAAAAATACAAGAATGAAATCAGCATCAACAGTACAAGCTAATGAAAAAAAAGCCTTGAAGGTGTTTTCTACACATGCTTGTAGTATCTTGGGATAAATGGAGGAAAAGATATCCTCTAGCCATGACTTCTGGTTGCCTCCCAATCTTTCTGGAGGATATTGGATTTTAGCAGAGTCTTTGCCAGCCTTGGATTGTCAAGACTGGCATCAGCAGCATACACACTGAAGCCTCTGAAGCCCTTTTTTCAGGGAACTTGTGATTCGGGTTCGCCTTACGGCGCAGACATCGGTTCGATAACCTGAGCCTTACCCTTATCTTTTCTATCAAGCACCGTAGATGATTTGGCGGCGGACGGCACCATCGGCTATTCGACAGAACATTCTGGCGAAGGAACGTTGTCTTCATCTGATGTGGACTCCACGATGATGGGGGTATCATCCCAAGCAAGCACTACTGGAAGAGCATTTGGATGAGTCCTTTTTATACCCCTCTGCTGTGATCTTCTTAAAGTACTTGTGGCCACCCTCTTCTTGACAGTCGATCGAAGCTTTTTAACATCTTGTTTCATCTTAATGCGGCGAAGGAAAACGATGGTCGAAGTTCGTTAATGGAGAAAGAAGAAAGAACCGCAACAAAGCGCTGCTCGATAAGTGAGACCGCCAAAGATTTAAGGAATTTAACCCTCAATGGTAAGACCCTCTTATATAAGAGGCACCGATGGTCCAAATTTCTTGCTCAAATTTCAAACGCCCCTATAATCATGCCAAGTGCATTCCAGCTGACAGAAGTTAGAACGACAACCTCGACTTGTGAGTGGGAAATTCGAAGAAATCAAAGGACCACGATCGATCCGATCCTCAAGGCATGCAACTTTAATGATCTCGGTTGATGCGACACCCTAATCTAGACAATAACTCCCTTGCCAGTTTAATTACGACACCGGGATTAATCAATTAACCCTACTAGTGGTGAGTCAAAACCGTTAGCAAAGGTTGAAGGAGAGAGAAAGCCAGAGTAAATTCAAAGGTTAGTACAGCTGTATACAAATAAACTGATCTTGAAGAACATTCATTACATGGAGGTCGGCTATAATGTAAAAGCCGATCAACACTTTAAGATCAATCAACATACAATGGGCAATCATTTACCTACAAAGCTGGTGTTCTCACTGAAAGGGAGCCGAAGACTTCATACTTAAACAAGATTTTTCTCAAATTGGAGGCTGTCACATATCCAAAGACTTCACACTTAGAAAACTTTTTTCTCAAACTGAAAGGTATTATATTTGGAAGGAAAAGTGTGCTTTTTATTCGCATCAAAAGAAGTGCATTTACATCCCATCCTTCTTACAAAAGAAATAAAAGAAAAAGCTACAAAAGCCTACTAATCTGCTACGGCAACAACTTCTGGGTCGATCGCAGAAGGGTCCTCTTCAGTTTGGTTCGGGGCCTCTTATTCAGATATAACCGAAATTTCTCCTGGGTCTCCTTGGACTTCTTCGATTGTGACCAGGACTTCTTTTGGTTGTCTCAAATCTTCTTCAGCTGCGACTAGGACTTCTTTTGGCTGCCCTAGAATTTCTTTAGCTTCGACTGGAGGTTCGGTCTCTTCCTCTTCAGCCTCATATAACTGGATACTCGAGAGGTTCGATTCTGGATAAAGTGCAAGAACGTCCTTGACGCCATCGTTGAAGCCTAGCTGATAACTGACCACCCCCGATTTGGTCAGCTCATCTTTAAACTTTGAAAGCTTTTTGAAGCCTTCAATGGCCCTGGCAGCTTGAACCCTCAAGGCTTCAAACTCTTTAGCCGTCGCTTCAGCCTCTTTGACTGCTGCTTTGGCCTTCTTCTGGATCTCCTTGGCTGCATGTTTCAAGGAGTGTATTTTTTTCTTCTTCTTCCTGAGCTTTGCTTCCTGCTCAGATATCTTCAGTTGAGCCTTCTTCAGCTCAGCCTTCAGACTCTGGACGTCGGCATCGCTCTTATTAAGTTTTTCTTCCATGGTCGACTTTTATACTTCGACCACCTCCTTTTTGGCTTTCGCCATCTGGAGCTCTTCGCGAATCCCTCGACTGAGGTTGACATACTCTGCTATGCTCTCTTCCATCAGAGTACATCATGAATTAGCTGCATCACATAGCCAAAGAACTGGATTAATTATATCGACAGTAACCTTGACAAAGTTAATAGGGGGAACGGCCCTTACCCTCAGCATCGCAAGATATGCCGATTCAACCACCTCATTAAGGTGGCGATTCTTTGTAACTTTCCATTCTCTGGGAAGAAGTGTGGTCTTCAACACCTTTCTAGCCACTTCGGGGTGCACCAGACCCCGCACGTTCAAAAAAATCAAGAAATCCAATTCATATTCTCGATCCGGAGAAGTATCCCTCCCCAATCCCTCTCTAGCTTGGGGAGCTTTTTCTTATCCTTAGGGGAAGGACATGGCAGCGGTGCATCGATGACTGGAGCTGGGACTGATCGCTCTGAAGTCTAAATTAGAGTAGAGCCCCTTGAAGGGGGCTCTACCGAAGAAACATCACCCCCTCATGATGATGTCCTTGTTGGGATAACTCTCATGGCCTCTTCGGCCCAAGCTTTCTTTTGGATTTTCGATCCCTCTCGAGGGACCGGTATTGCCCTCTTCTTGGCGGCTTGATAAAGTTTTCCAAAGTCTGGCTTCATCTTCTTACCTACAAACCGAAGGAGATATTGTCAGTCAATCCACAGGAACATATAGAAAATACAGTGGAGCGAAAACTCACTATCTACTATACCTAACGATGGGAACTTGCTGATGTGAGCGAGATGAATGTTTCGTTACTCTAATAGTTCCTTAGCTAGAGGAACTTCAGACCCAGACAATGTGTCGAAGTCAATGTGATCGACCTTCAACACCTTCTTGCTTGCATTTGCATCTAATCGGGGTGTCCTCCACTCCGTGTTGAAGCCCCAAGGTTGAGAAGAAAATACAAAGAAAAAGCAAGGTTTCCACCCGTGTATAGCACTGTGCATACCTTGGATCAGTCTTCGACCAGGGCGGGGGCCGATGACTTACCATCCCTGGCCATGAAAATCCTTCTTTAATATGAAGAAGTGAACAAAGATATTCTCGGCTCTATATTCAATATATCGTGGAGGACTAAGAAGCTGCTGATGTTTCGAATGCTGTTCAGAGTCAACTGTGAAGGGATGACATGATAAAGTTTGAAAATTTTTATAAAGAAGGGATGCAATGGGAATCTAAGACCAGTTTTCAGATAGCCTTCATATATTGAAATGGCCCTAGAAAGTGGACAGTTCACTTTTTCCTCAGATTGGGGAACTATCAAAGTAAAACTCTCAGGGATGTGATAATACTCCCTGAGATATGCCAACCTAGAGAAGGACACGGAGCTCACAATAGACTCTGGGAAGGACTCGATACTACTTCTCCTAGAAGGATTTGCAGTACTAGAAGATTCGCCCCTCTCTACTAGCCGGAATCCTACCAGCAACAGTCTTATCTAATGACCTAGCCATGATAAAAGAAAGGAAAAAGGAAGAGGTTTCGACCTGTAAAAAAAAGAGAAGAAGAGAAGAAGGCTTACGGAGGAAGAAAAAAGGTAAAAGCTGTTGAAGAAGAAAAAGAATTTTGATGAAAGCGAAGAAATCCATTTTACAGGACAGATACCCCTTTATATAGAAGACGACGATGGCTTGGATGATTTTCTCGGAAAACTGGAAATCCCTTTGATCATGCCACGTATGAGTAGCACCACCGATCGTGGGTACGAGCTACTAAGGGACGCCGATCAACTTGACAAGGATAAAAATAGACTGTCAGTCGCGATCCGTTAGAATCACGACTGATGTCCAAGATGAAATCCTCGCTTACTGACAGATGGTCAATATGCCGCCACATCCTCCATCCCTGATCAAGGACAGAGTCCGCCGAAAACCTCTTAATGAGAAAATCGGCACGACTCTCAAATCTCCACCATTTCTCCAAGAGCCAATAGAAGCTCGACAGCTATCCACAGCACGATGCTCGAATCAGAAGTCAATTATTATGATCAACTAAACCAAAAATTTGCTATCATTAGTTATCTTTTGTCCCGCCGGAAAACGACAAAATTTAAGTACTTCCATTTTTCAAAGCAAATAGTTACTTTGAAACTGGGAGTGGGGGGCAACTGTTATGATAAACCGGCTCAAGAAAAAGTGATTACCGGCCCAGGGGTTCAATTGATCCTATTTGAACCAGTTGACCAAACAAATGAACATGAGAATGACTCCGAAGTTTGATGAAGCAATGATTCGACGCTATGTATCAGCCAACGACACCTCACATCATAGGATCAGTCTTCGATTAACTTCAAAGTGGACAATTCCGAAATATATACCTGGTCCATGCTATTCCGGAATAAATGGCTACTCCATCTTTGGTCCCATCCAAAGAGGATGGTTCCGAAGCAAATGACTACTCCATCTTCAGTCTAATCCGAAGAGGATGGTTCCGAAGCAACTGGCTAATCCATCTTCAGCCCAATCCAAAGAGGATGGTTCCGAAACACATGACTAGCCTCACTTCGGCCCATTCCAAAAAGGATGGCCCTGAAGTAAGTGAATGGTTTACCTTGGCCTACAACTATCAAGAGCAGATTTGGTTGTCCTAACCATCTATGTGATTAATAGCTCTGGCTTCAATAAGACTGAGGTAACCAACTTCCGACAACAACCCCATTCAGTTACGAGGGAGTTGGTTTAACTAACTTCCCTAACAGAATTCCTGAAGAGCTAACTACTTTCAGTTACAACAACACCTATAAATAGTGATAAGAGAGGACCTCCGAGATTAGCAATTTTATGCAGGTCTGGGTCAGTCCACAACTAGCTCTTACTACGCCACTCAAGCTCTCCACACTTTTCACTTTACTTTGTCTTTCTTTTAAGCTCTCCATTCTGTGGCCTGAATCTTACTGACTTAGACATCGGAATGTCCCCCACCAGAGAAAATCCGGTCAGAAAATTTATTTTGCAGGAATCTTGGAAGGCGAACTAGTGATCCAAGTGCTCCGTCCGATCCACGAGGATCAGCGTCAATAATTTCCATGTTAAAAAAAAGAAAACGTGTATATCTTTTTGCAATTATAAAAGAAAACTTCTCATTTTGAGCTTCACTTTACTTTATAACTAGTTTATCTTAATATTTTCTTTTCCTCGACGCATTCATGCGAACTTTGTTTCTCTTTTGCCCTTTTGTTGGTATGAGAAAGGTTTAAAAAAAAAAATCATCTTCGGAATCACATTTAAGGGTTCCTAATAACAATGTCTAACATTCTACAGCTCAAAGCACTCCATCTGCACACCTTATTTGAGGATTGCTTGGTTGTATGAATATTCTTAATAGGTATATAACGTTTGATGGATAACGAGAGCATCTCTTTTTTCCTGAAACCTTTTGTTTTTAAAAAAAGATTTGAGACCGATCTATTTGAGTAAAACAAACCATTTTTAGATTATAGTTAATAATCAGTTTTCTAAAACTCAATTCATTTTGAATTTTACATAAATTTGTTCCATCAATCCTACATCATACAAAAACCCTACAGAATTTACATCATACAAAAACGCAAGCATCCTGGCATGATCTACTGCAGTAGATCTCCAGATTACAAACATTTAATTCCACGATACACGAAGCTTTCGCAATTCCTCAGCCGTGTCCTTCTAATGAGCTGGAAGAGAGATCCCAGGCTTTTTAAAGCTTTAATATAAGAGCAACCCCGATTTCCTTTTTTTTTTTCTTTTTCTTTTTTTATTTTCTTTTCAAGGGACATTTCTTTTTTTAATCCTTAAAAGAAATCCTGATTGACCGCCTACATGCATAGTTTCATACAAGCGGACAAAGACACGCAGCACCGATCCACAAAGCCCATCCAAGTACATCGCGAAGAGGATTAAAAAAAAAAAAAATCCTCGATACCGTTCACCTTTCAATATACATACAAGATATTCAAGAAGGAACACGCCCTCTCCACTCTCAAGAGGTTTCCCAACAGCAGGTGCGCGTGAATTGCCCCCACCCAACCCTGCAATCAACCGATGATGCAAACAAAGTTTCCCTTTCAAAAGGATAATTCTTTTTTTTAAAAAAAAAAAAAAAAAAAAGAGAACAGGTAAAACTCCCTACTTTATTTTCTACAAGCGGCCCACTTCTTCAAAATCCCACAGGATATAAATAAATAATTAGTCCACATATACGATCAAGTAGTCCTGAAAGACTCCAAGACATGCCCAACTTACTGCGAATACATGGATGTCAACCACAAGAAGAGTCAGGATAAGTAGAGAAATATCCAAGCACAGAGATCCATGAAACATATATGAAGCTGTATCTGCTGATCTACAAAATCCACCCAATTTTGATGCAAACAGTACGATCAATACATGACATTGTCGTGTAGAGTTCCGACCTAATAAATTTTCTAATTCACATATACCACCGTCAAAACATAATTAGAGATTACCCGATTACCTTACAACAGGGTCCTCTGACAGAGACCTCTCATATACGTGGAAGCCTGTAAGAAAAGCAGCTTCGCAATTTGTGACGGAAGCCTGCCCTGGAAAGTAAGACAGAAATGAAAGAATACCCACAGCTTTTGTCTGTCCATCGAAGCCGTAGAGGCCAAATAGAATATACATATTCATCAGAGGAGTTTAGTGACACGACAAAGTTAAAAATATGAAACCCAGAGGACAGTAGCATTAGCTCTTGTCGGCTTTGTGCCTTTTTGGTGCTTGTGAAGATTCCTCGACACTGCACCCCACCCTTGAGTGTCCCATTGTTTGATTAGCAGATATAGGATCATCATGGTCCTACAACACAGAAACAGATTTGACTTCACCAAAAAAACATATGACAACCCAAATGCCAGCAACAATAGATGTACAGTTTTGCCAGTACTTATTTGTGTGCTCATGTGTTAGTATTATGACACTGTTAATGATATCAGAAAGTTAACCAGACATGAGTATCAAGAGTGGAGGAAAGACATATGAGCGATAGTGCCGCCACCAAGAAAGAGTTGAGGTGAATTTGAGCATGAACAACCATGAGTTACAATATATTAGATACATGAGGAACCTTTTAAAAGCAGCTCCAGTCTGGAATATTTGTACATAGCAACTTCAAAACAAGACCAAACGCACATGATATTAAACATACATGGAGGCAAGAGTTGATTTTTCATTTGAATCAGGTAATTCAGAATAAAATAAAAATTTGATGAGCTTAAGCCATAAAGGACATATACATTTTGAGTCATGGAACTTTATCACTAAGAATAATGCTCTAGGCCGAGGCCCCTAGAACCCCAACTTGTCAAACCTATCGCTGAAACATGAGCTCCAGAGATTTGGGGTGATTACAAATCAGCATAGGTCACGGAAGCCTAAGAGAGTAAAGGTTATCAAGGGTGGATTCCTAAGCCCCTACTAGTATCGTATAGAATGGCAAGTCTTTTCTTTTTCTTTTTTTTTTTGAAGAAATATACAATGGCAAGGTTGACTAGGCACTTTCTGGTCCCAGGAACTACAGTATTGATAAAATATAAAATATACATGAACACCTTGAGTATTTCATAAACCTTATAAAATGAGACTACAATCATACTCTTGATTAGGCTAGAGTAAAGCACTCTATCCATTAAATGAATCACCTAACAGCTAACCGGATAACAAGTTAACAGTGACTCATGTTGTAAGATGCTCTAATAGCCTCCCATGCTGACATGTTCTGCAATGAGTATTCCAGTGTAAGTCCTGATAGACTGAGATAATCTATCAGATAAAGAGGTAATTTTATGACATATATATATATATATATATATATATAAAGAGATCATCAGCATATATTCAACAATTATATCAAGTTATTGATTCAAACAGTTGGCCAAGCCACAAGATTAGTGTGAGGTGACAGGATTGTAGAAATGGAATGGCCTAAAGATGTCTGCACTTCCTTTTGGGAGACAAATGAAATATTAATTCGGCTCATCAAACAGATCCAATATATGTGGTGACCCCTCTCTCTAATTCAGTATGACAAAAATAAATACAAGTCACAAAATTCATGGGAAGAAAGAGCATATACCTTAGCACTGGAAGTAGACACTGTGGCAGCAGGTCTCTTATTAATTGCTCGCTTGCCGAGGTTGATCTGCACAGAGATACTGGCTTGAGACAGATCTATACCAGAGCTCTGTAGCGCCTGAGTTAGTGTAGTCAACAGCCTGTCTTGTACCAACAAAATCAAAAGACCATATTTTAACTTTAGGGTGGGATGGGTGCTTATAAAGCTTCCAAGTTAAAAAACTAGAGCTCATAATTGTCATGCTCCTAAACAAGCTCGACATGAAACTTGACATTCAATGTATGGATATATCTGGAAAACCTTCTAAGCAATGAACAAATATGTTGGAATTTTTAACTGACAAACCAGCACTGGTCTACAGGGAATTCAAATTTGTACAAAGATAAATGAATATAATCAACAAAGGAAAAAATATAAAAGACAGAGAAAGAGGGAAGACAACTTGGTACTATCTCTATAAATATATCAGTTATGTCCATCCTATCCAAAGGCAGATAAACATAGCATATGAATAGTAAAAGATCAAGTAAAGACTATCCATATCAGTTATGTCCATCCTATCCAAAGGCAGATAAACATAGTATATGAATACTAAAAGATCAAGTAAAGACTATCCTGGCAAAAATTGCCATATTTATGCCTCAATTCCTAAAGCACAATGGCATAAAGCTAAGTTCATCAGAATAAAAAAAAGATGAAAATCTGTTAAACTTCTTAGATAAAAACAGAACATAATGACACTTTGCCAAAAGAAGTACGAAGAAGGCATCAGATTTGGATGCATTACACTTACAGGGGAATCTTTCCAAAATCCAGGAATATGGAGAGAAATCAGTTAAGAGCTTACAGAAATAAAAACTAAAGAAACAAATCCTGAAAGAAATGTAGCTGTCATATCCAAGAGATTATAACAAAGATTAAAAAAAATTAACTCATTGAATACGCACCCTTGGGAGTAGGCGCTAGACATACTTATTGTTCCTTCATCAATCGTCAGCTCTTGTTCATTCAATATTTCACCACTGACAGCACAGTCAGCACTCCCAGACGATCTTAACCATTGTGGCTGGACCTGGGTTGTCATGTCATCTGCATCTGATACCAACCTCTGCTGTGACTAAGCAATACTAGTTTCTCTTCCGACATAAGAAAACAAGTTTGGCTGAAAAAGAGTGCGTAGCTGCCATCTTACTCGCAAAATTAGTAGGAGTTTCCATTCCTTTGTAAGAGAGTCCAGCAGCCATATCTGAATCAGTTGGATTCTGTGCAGTTGGGAGCATTGCTGGTGCAACTGGGATGCTATTGTCACTCCCAGAAAACATATATCCAGGGGGAGCAGAACCATTTTTCATGACTTGAGAGGGGTCAGAGATACCATCTCCAGGAGATTGGTTATTGTTCTGTTGCAAAGGTGAGAAAAGGGATGGTTATATAAGATCTCTAAACAGAAGAATATCACCATAAGAAATTTCCAAAGACAGATGCATATAATGTCCAGTTTTGTTTAAGTTTTCTAAATGACTGATACCCGTGCATTTTTCCAGAATGATCTAAAATAGACTTTTACCTGCCAAAAGAAAAACCAAAAAGTGAAAATCAATAAAAACTCTTTTTGTTTGCAGAAATGATTAAGATATCCAATTATTTGTTGGGACCAGCTAAAAGTTCACCTAAAAGTGTTGAAAAAACAGCACAATCTAACAAACAGTCTAATGCTTGCATATGAATACGGAACCAAGAAAGAGACTAAAAGAATACTTAGTCTTCATCAAAATTGTTTGTTTAACTTGGTCTAAATATGATAGTTATTTATTTCAGGAAATACATTATTCACCAAGTACTATTTCACTAAATAAGGCATTTGGGCTGGAGATAACAACTACAAAACCTAAGTTGACTTTCACAGAACTTTACAAAAATGACAATATAATCATAACAGAAGCATAATATTACAATGCATCTGTACTAACAGTTTTAAAAATATTAACAAATCATATGAAAACCAAAACCACAATAAAGCGCACCGATAACATGCACCATAAGACCATTGTCAGATAATATAAGAATATATACTCTACACGAAATTTATATTAACTCAATTTGTTCGCAGGCTGGAAAAATCTCAAGTCCCCAGTAACAGTTATGAGTACTAACATTTTCAACTGTTTTAGAATGCAAGCTTTTGCTGGACAATAAGCTTAAAACATAGTCTCCCATACAAAAAACAGAAGATCATAATGTTGTTCCTAGATAGAATTCAAGGCATTAACAGTTCCTATCAACAATGATATTTTTACTTGCTTTGAATATATACATAGTTTGCCTGCTGCATGTACATTGTTTACCTCATGCAAAGTCGCAATACAAATAAATATGGAGCATCAAGACCACATCCACTCATGTTCAAAGTGGATACGTCCAAAACAAAATGTATACGCAGACACCAATAGGTGGCTGGACGTAAGCATGCAAAATTAAATAAAATTACCTTAAGTTGGATCTAAGAATGTACAAATGGGTATCTTGCCCCTTCACCTATCAATCCTACTCACCACAGAATATCTGATGCAACAATGCATGCACACCCAGCCTATATGCATATAGAGAAAGCTTAGCACATTACCCATGGCATTAACTTGGCATTATCTTGATTCCATCCCGGGAATGACTCATACTTTTGTAGTTTCTCTTGTAAAAACCGAATGTACTCAATAACCTGCACAAGAAATATAAAGATATATGCAAAACAATATGAAGATATATGCACTTTCAAATAATGTGATTGCAGAAAGGGGAAAACAATATAACTGAACAATCTTAGGATGATTCCGCATACCTCCAGGAGGAATGATGCTTTATCTCTCTTCTGATCGCTATGCGGTATAAGTTCCCTAAGTATCTGAAATCTGCATGACAGGTTCATGGTTCATTCTGAGTATACTATACAGTTACAATTCAACAAAAAATGCAATTACATTAGATTTTATCTTAACAAGTAGCATGGCAAACAAGTGGTAGACTGCATAAAGCCAAAGTACAAAAAGGTCCACATTAAGGTTCAGAGCCTCACACACATAAATGTCTACCTCATCATAAACAATGATAATTTTGTTTTGTACCCTCCATGTTCTGGCAATTATCTTCCCATCTCATCTCGCAAGCATCACCTAATACCCAAAACTGGGGGATACTTCGATCATTTATCACTTTTTTTGTTTTGATGTTCATCATGTTCATCTCCTGATTTATCTGCTTAAAAAAAAAAAAATGTTCCCCTTCACAAACACCCAAATCAATTTGTACCCTACAATCCTGCACATGTTTTTCAATTATAAATCAGATTATACCCCACCTGCCATTTAATATCTCGACCAAGTCATAAAACTTAGAAATGTGAAAACGACTCTTTAATTATGGAAATTGAGAAAGTGGCAGTTCAGTTCCACTCCTCCTACAGAAGCAAAGAAAAATGAAAACCTTAAAGAGGGATATTTAATGGTGCAGTCACCAATGCCACATCAAGAAGATTTCTTTAAGTTAAGAAGGTTCGCAAAGGAAAAATTCTTTGGTTTGTTATCCAGTTCTCAAGTTTAATTAAATGTTGGCATAAATCACTGTACAAATGCATGGAAGGGTCAAAAAAATCAGCAATTTTCTTCAAATATCATTTGGAAATAAAGTGCTAGGAAGCAACAGCTACCACAAATTATCAAGTAGCTAAACAAAAGTGATCAGGGTGTAAATAAATGTGGAGGTTGCAAACAATCACCTCATCCAACCTCCTAGCATGAATTAAAAGAGGAAAAAAAAACTTCAAAAAAATAGAATAGGTGAAATGGATGGGTTGCTTCATGTGTCTAATAACTGAAAAAAATATCCCAGAGAGGTGGTAGACTCCTAAATTTGAATTCTCAGCTTTGTAAAATTCATTAGTTCTAAGGGTTTGAGATGTCTTGCCTTTTACGAATAAGTGAGACACCCCTTCTACGTAAAAGATTTTTTCTTTTGTTTGGCTATCTTCATGAAAGCATCATGATGGATAACAACTTCACAGACAATTGGTATCGGCAAATTGATGCAGGTATAGTCATTTATCAAGCTGTTATTTCAATGTGCTTTTAGACAGAACAAGTTAAATATGATATTCAATGCGATGCATTAAAGACTGAAAAGGATCATGGCCAGCATTCAACAATTATAACCAAGGTTTGCCATCTCACTATTGGGCCCCATTCAAGTAGCATCATTTTATAGTATCGATATGTGGTACAATACAAGATGACAAAGCAAATCCAGTGCTGGTATGGTACAAGACTGCATACCGATATAGTACTGACTGAAATAGCAAACCTTGGTTATAACCTTATCCTTGCCCAATATAATATGAATAATATATGAAACCATACAAAGGGGGTAAATATTCAGCTGGAATTTATTCCTTAATCAAACCTCAGACAGCATACTGTTGAATGCGGTAGATTAAGAGGACCTTATATGTGAGGTTATTGTTGGGCATTTGTATTCCTTTTGTATTTTAGTTTCATCCTATCTTGATACCACATTAACTACATCCTCATACATGGCATGATACCTTACTAAGAAGAAAAGTTGCATTGATCTTTATGTTCCACTCTAGCATATCATGCAACTTTTTCCTGTACTTATGCAGGATCCACAATGTTATTACCCATCTAATAGTAGAAGTGATAGCACTATTCACTGAAGGTTGTAATGGCCCCAGTAAGTGTCAAGAATACAATGACAACAATTTATTCTTCTCTTTATTTTAGATTACCACCAACCTCTTGACATTAGTTTAATAATATTAATAATAAGTAAATGCAAGAGTGATCAATTTCCCATTATTTCAATTTCCATCCTTCCTAACTCAGCTTCTACTTTATTTTTTTTTTAAAAAAAAAGACCTTACAACAGCTTTATGCACATCTGTCCCAGGTGCAAATAAATACATGGCTGTGATATCAAATGTAAATATTGGATGTTTTACCAACAGAAAATCACTAAAAACAAACCATACTGATTTGGGAAATACTAGTATCTGATAAGAAATAGTTTAAAGAGGTCAAAAAAATTGCCAAACATTGAAGAAAAATTATTATAGCACAAATGACAACGATTACAAAACTGATGCATGCGAAAGGAATCAATTAAGTCACGATATGTTCGTTGTTGATAAATCATAAAACCACTCTGGTGTCAAGTATGCTTATCTTTGTAAGGAAGATATTCTTAAAAAGACAATTTGCAGAAAAGCAAGGATTTGGTGGAAAAAAATCAACCTGTACATCCTTAAAGTTCAAATGAAGCTCAACATAAGATTTGGTTCAGTATGCCAAGTATTGGTGATAACACTGAAGAATGGTCATTAAGAAGCTCTTTTATGGGTATGTTTATTCCTATGAGTTATATACATGCAGATGCCCATAATTTGAGAGTTCCTTTACATAAAGCCTGCTGTAAAAGAGTAAAACAGAATGGCTTTTCTCAACTTAAGCATTATCTGCTTATACCTATAAAAGCTCATTAGCCGCAAAATTAGACAACTTTTTAAACTCCAATTCTTGTCAAATCAAGATTTCTTCAATTATAGGTGATCTAATTCACTCTCATTTTTCTTATTTCAAAAAGATAATTGGTGCTATACTGTCTTTCTCCTCCCCTCTCGATTCATCATTCCCTAAATTCAAACTTACATCCAGAATAACATTTTGTCTTTGCTTTGTACACTATCAAGGAAACTTAAGCACATCCCCAATGTTTAGGCTATAAAAATCGATTATTAATCACCTTTCATCATTATAAGAACTGCAGAAAGATACAGATAGGCAGGCCCAAGTCTTTGGGGTTTCATATAGATATGAAAACAATAGAATGAGAAAAAGTTTAGCAGAAAAAATTTACCAATAACTCCATATGAAAACAACTGAGCTTATCATAAATCAGTTAACCAGGAAAAAAAAAAGAAACAAAGAAAATCAGCATAGTTAAGCAACTTTAGCATAAATACGCATAGAAACAAAAAGCTTAAAGGAAGTAAAACCTTGTCGAGGTTTTTGACAACTGTGTTCAGAAACTTGCCTATCCAAATAGAAAAGTCGAAGTCAGAAAGTCTAAAAAGTCTTATTGGAGGAAAGATTCCCCAAATTCAAGTTAAATGTTCACACTACCAGTATAAAAACACTTTGATCTCCACATTACAATATATTGGAACCAAATTGGCCAAAAATCATAAAGTATAACAGTGCACCAACTCAAGAAATGCACAAGGTAAATCACCAAAGAAAATTACTTCAAAATTAAAACAAAACTACGTTATTTAAAACTTACCTTTCGAAATGAAAAGTCAAACAACAGAAAAAAGAAGGATCTTTCATACAAAACAAACTTGCCTGTCATTTATTTTGCTCCTCCTCCGCTGCTCTGTGGCAGAATGCTTTGATCTCGGGGTGTTGGGCCTCTGATCATTGTCACCCCCTTTGCCCTTCCCATCTACTTTCACGGTCAACTCTGCTACAAACAAAAATTATAAGGAAATTCCATTACCAAAAATAAAAGGGACAATCGCGGTCGCATAATTTCCGCATTCCACAGGCCTAAAAAAAAGAATTTAACTAAAATAAGACAATGAAAATTCGAAAAATTGGATTTGTATTCTTCAAAAATCATTTTCTTGAAAACAAAACCAAAGACTGGAACAAGCTTCAGCCAACGACAGCCGGCGCACGTTAGCCGACTTTCAACCAGACAGCTAACTTGCTCCCGTGGCACGCATCCAACAGCCGGGGAGGGGAAAAAAAAAAAAAGGAAAGAACGAAAATTTAAAACCGGAGAGCAAAGGAAAAGAAAAGAAAAGACCTTTATGCGAGGAAGAGCCCTCCCTCCTGCCGAACTCCTCGTCGTCGTCGTCCTCGTCATCGAAGCCCCTGCTGGATCTCGACGTCGACTCCATGAATCGTGGCTTCTCCGGCGCCGGGAGATGCCTGCCCCAAAACCCACCTAAACTCTCAGAAACCCTAGAAAATCCGAAACAAAGCCCTAGAGGAAACAAGAGCCCTGGAAGAACGAGAAGCAGCGGCCATGAAGAGAGGATAAGAGGGGCACCGACCTGGAGGCCGAGGGAGATCCGAGGCTGCCGCTGCCACGGGCGGCGATTGACGACTGCCACTGCCCTGCGCCGCACGGGAAAACCAGAACAACGCCCTAAGCGACTCCCCTTCTTACTTGAAATATTATTTCAAAAAAAAAAAAAGATTAAAAAAATTAATAGCCACGCGCTAACGAGCGCCAGTAAGGCGGAGGTCGGCATCCTGCGCCATTCGTCTTTTTTTTTTGAAATATTTATATCATAATCGGAGCATCGGACGGCCCACGGGACCGGACCCGACAGCTACTTCAATTCGGATTTTGGGGCTGAGTTTTGAGTTCCGGACGAGCCGGGAGACAGGTAAGGGGGCTCACGTCGTTGGAGATTGGTCTAGAGCTCCTCGTGACGGCACGCGTCAATCACGTGGCCTCCGTGTGCGCCACCAACCTTTACTATTTTACCTTCCCCCCCCCCCCCACACACACAACGAAGCCCCACACCCATTCCTCCTTTGGAGAAAATACGTCACGTGAACGCGGGTCCCGCCGACCCACTTTTACAAATGGAGCGGGCTGTCAGGGTTACTCGTCATGTCGTTCGTTATCACCACAGTATAATATTGTCATTACAATATTTTTTATTTTCATTGCCCGGAATCCCGTCAGACATAACGGTAACGGCATGCCTTTCCAAACAAAACCAAAGACCACCCGGGAGGACCGATCAGCGCCGTCCGATGGGATCTTACCTGTGGAGACGCGGTCTTTCGCGCCGGCCTCGTCCCAGAGCGCGAAGGGGACGCCAGCGGCGTGCCGGGGGGCGAAAGTGACGCCGTTGGCGTAATAGGTGTCGGGTTTCCGTTCGACGTCGACACCGCGGCACGTGCCTAGCTCCGGCTTCACCATGGCCAGCGGGGAAGGGTCAGACACGTGGGTGATGCTGTACGTCCCGATGCCGCCCGGGAGCACGTGCTCCACCGAGGCCGCACGGCCTACCTCGGCGGGGCCCACGCAGGCGACGGCGAGGTCGCCGCTCGCCGCTTCGTCGCGGTGGCCCTTCCCGGACCGCTCCAGCGGCTTTAAGAAGTCGTGTGTCTTTAGCAAGCAACCTGCGATTAAAAGTACCATACAAGTAATGTGATTAGATTGATCAAACGGTGATTATGAACCAAGCACCACGATCGATCCTATAACTTGATGAGAAGAAATGTTGACGGCCAAGATGGAGCCCATGCATTATGTTTCTTTCCTGTATTAATTATAGAGATAAGATATGCCACGGTCTACGAGAAGTAAAATTAATACCGGTTCCCTGAATGCTCGCTCGCCCATGGTTTGTGATTTCAAGTCATTCGAGAACTGTTATTGCCGACTTTGGCTGCCTAATTTGGAAACCAATTCTTCCAAATATGTCCCATTACAAGAAAGAGAGGGGAAACTCCTGGTTTAGATGTTAAGCCTGTGTCTTCTGATAAACTTTGTAGTAGGGAATTTGAGAGAAGATGAGAATTAAGAAGCCACGAACCTCTATAAACGCGCAGTTTTACTATAATTACGATAAATCATGAGTTATTTATTAAAAAAAAAAGAAAATGGAGATAAATTAAAAGCGCGTAAATTAAATTCTGAGAGCTGATTTTAATTCGAAGTATTGAAAGATTCACAACTACCTTGGGAAGGAGGCCTTGGATCCTGGTGCTGGAAAGAGGAATCCTTGTTGTAAAGCGAAAGGAAATCGTGAGTTGTTTTCTTGCCTGAAATATTTTAAATTCCATCACCTCCAAAATAACAAAAAGCAAAATAATAACGTAAAAAAAAAAAAAAAAAAATTAAAAGAGAGAGAATAAAAAGAAGGCTCCTTTGTAAAATCCAAACCTTGGAGCTCCATCCTCATACGTCGCCGCACTCTTCGATGTTATCTTTAATCCACAACAATTCTCCACGCCAAGCACAGAATTCTTCCACTGTTTCCCCACGATAGATCTTCCGATGTTTACGCAAATAAATTCCAAAAAAATCTCGAGCCCTTCGGTTAGAAGGCTTCCGGAATGAATCTCGAGCCTCCGGCAAGGAAACCGGTGGAAGCGATCCGGTCTTTCTAATACTGTGAAGGAGCTCGCAGCTCCGCTGCAGGTGTGAGCTCCACCTCCAACTCTAAGTCTTCCGTCGAATTCTCCGCTAGTACCCGGAATTCAACCGAATTCGGCACTGTCGGAGAGATTTCAAACCAAACCAACGATCGATCTCTCCCGAACCCTAGCTCTATAGAGAGAAAAAGAGAGTCTAGGAGGACGGGGAGGAGAACCGAGGGAACGAAATGCAGCAAAATTTGGCTGGACTTCGAGGAAATTTAGCAGAGAGAGAGAGAGAGAGATTTGTATGGATATATTTCCAGAGGAGCACTGCGGCGGAGGAGGCGGGTCGGCGGGCCTCCTCCAAGATCTTTATATGGCGCTATAAATTCTTTCTCCCTCTCTCCCCCTACCTTCTTTTATTCTACGCTCCTTTTCCGTCGCCGCAGAACGGCGTTACCTCACGCCGTCCAAACGAAAGTAACGCCCGTAACGGCACAATCCCCTGTCCTTTTCCCAATCTAATCCGTCGCCTACCGCTTAATAAATCGCCCAGCAAAATTACCCCCAGCTGGATCACCGATCGGACGGTCAGGGGATCGACCAGGGAAAGAGGCAAGTGAAATGCTTTGCTGGCCATCAAGATCGATCCGATGGTAGAGATTTCTCCACGATGTTTAACGGGGATCACGTGCCGTACGTCGGGTTGACCGCGGTTGGGAGGGCGCGTTGACAATGGTTGCTGTAAATGAGAGACGATAATAACGAGGGGGGATGATTAGCGCTAATCCCGATTTTTTTTAAAAAAAAAGTCGGTTCCAAAACCAAGCGGACCGATCGAGTTCGCGACATGGCATGTGGGGCCCGCCGTGTGGGGGGGGGGGGGGGGGGGGGGGGGGGGGGAGGGGGGGGGGTAACGTCACGTGACGGGCCGCAAGCGTAGCAGGTTCCGGGGGTGGGTCCCACACGCGCCCCCTCTAACGCCTTTCCCACTCCCTGGAGAGGCACATGACCGGGAATTGCGGGCATCCCGTGGAGGCCTCATGTGCGTGGGATTCCTCCACTCATTTCCTCCTCCCTCTGCCACCTTTTTTATTACATTCATCATCGATACGTCTTTTCCAATAAATGAATAAATAATTTATACGATTTATTTATTCAAAAATATGATCAAATAAAAATAAATGTGCCTTTAAGAAACTATGTAAGGTCTCTTGTTTTGAAATAAAATGTCAATTAATAATGACTTCTAACGTCAATGTATCGAACATTAATGGAGGACATATAAATTATGAGGTTAACCAAGCTTACGAGCCCGAAGAACTCTTAGCTAACAACTTTGCACACATTTAAATTAGACTACGTTTTTATTTTTTTGATAAAAAAAAAAGGCGGGAGGGATAAGATCTCAGGCGTGGCTGCCCCAGACGGCCTCCATTCCAGTCAAAAAATGTTCGATACACGGTGCATATTATTTTTTGCGAGGGCATATTATTTTTCGTAGCCGTTTCCCATCCAAAGATGAGTACGTCATTCTAAAGGTGAGTACGTCAACCTGACTGTTACTGGTGACAGGTAAGTGAACAGAATTTTATATATATATCCCTTACTTTTTCGCAGCCATGAACTGACAAAGGCTCCAGAATTATTTTATTATTTTTTTTTTTTTCTTTTATTCTTGGACTATTCTTTCATCGAAATGCATCCACACGGACTCAAATCCCGCCCTCCCACTTGTGAGCAAAGCCTGCTACCACCCGTGCCACCCACCAGTGACAATTAGGCTACGTTCATGGATGCTTCTTCTAGGACGGATTGCAAAAAACCAAAATAATTAAAGAAAGATATTAGGAAAATATATGGAGGACGGGCTATTTAAAAAGCAATGTAATCTTCTTTTTAATAGGGAAACAATGAACTATATTGTACATATATATATATATATATATATATATATATATATATGTGGTAATACATAATTAGAGAGCAAAGCATCCACTGACATTAAATACGTCATGAAACCCGTTGAAGTTTTCTCTTGATCTTTTAATGTACAGATTGATGTAAGTCGAGACCTAAGTCAAGGTAAGAAAGTTCAGGTAACCATGTCAACAAACAGAAGAAAATTCCATGTACTGTTAGTTGAACTCTGTAGGAGGCTTTATTGTTTTCTAGAGGGCAAGGTTCATAATTAACAACTTAAATCTTCTTTCTTCTTACCTTTGATGGTGAAACTAAAACATTGTTTCCAATATTAAAAGAGCCAACAGCATCCACATCCAAGGATTCCAAATACTTATAATAGCATTGCTCTTTTAGGCTCCTTGGCAAATATAATAATCACTTGGTCAGTTTTCAATCAAATCAAATGTCAAACTAAACATATCCTTTGAGCTAGGAACTTTGTATTTGACTCATGTATATATTCTGCATGATCCTTTTGTTTCTTCCTCTTGTGATCTCACTTTTAAGTGACAGGGCGAGATTTAGATACACCTATTGTTTCTTGTACTCATTTGCTTGATTTGTTTCATATTACCTCCTCTTGTTTGTGAGCAAAAAAAAAAAACAAAAGAAATTATCACGGAAATGGCATTGATTATAGCTGTTTCTTTGGCAGATGATAGAGAAGTTGCCAATTAACTTCTTTCAATGATAGTGAGGATGATATGTTGTCAATGATAGTACCTAAAAGCTGTCAAGTGATTCTTACTAAAACAAAATATATGGCTTGCTTAAAATAGATTCAGAGTATATAGTACAAAATGGCACATTTGTGTGCCTACCTCAGAAGTTGAGACAGAATACAAACATAACCAGGTGCTCCCATAATTAAGCTACCTAGAAAGGAGATGATCTATGATGTCAATTATGCCCAACCATATGGATCATTTTAATAATTCTTAAAAAAGGATTAATCAGAATAAGATAGTCTCTTATTATTTATATTAACATATTTCTTTTTCTCTTAATGTTATTGTTGTCTTACAAAATAGTGCAAAATTAATATGATTTTGCTTTTGTAATTTAAAATAATTTAGATTTCAAATGTATCCCATAATTTTGAAAAAGTGCAGTATTCTAAAGCAGTTTTTTTAATAACATATACATGAGGGGTCAATGCTTGGTGCAATTATAGAAGTCTTAGATTGAGAATCACAGTGCACAAGCTTGAGTTCCATGACATACATTTTATACCAAAAGAAAAAGGGGTCAGATTATGACCATTTTACTTCCCCTATGCATATATTATGCTCAGTTATATACTCTTAGGCATAATTGGTAAAATATAAATGAATATATACTTAATAGAGCTATAAAAGTAAACTTTTCTTAGTTAGAAAATAGCAACTTAGTTAGATGAACCAGATCTACTCACCATCGGAAAAAGTCCAAATGACTTCTTAAACATTGAAAGTTAATCCAAGACTAGGTTCACTATACCATGCATATCATGTCTAATGATATTTAACTGGTGAGAACTTATGTGGACATATTTTTAATCTCATATGGATTACGTATTAGTGAGTTATCAATAATTATATATGGCAAAAAAATCCAAATAATACTTTATAGCTAATCTTTCTAAAAAAGATTCTATATTATATTAGAAAATTATATAAAAATGGGCTAGCTCATTGCCCATATGGACTAAGAGATGTTGCTGCATGAATCCTTTTATGTTAATCATGGTATTTGTAGTTGGATTTGATTATATTTGAGCACTTAGACAAGAATGCCAAAATTTAAATTGGAGAAGTATGTGAGAGCCAATATAAGTGGGTGTTTAGTCCTACATCGTCTAGATATTGCAAATTTATTGAATACCTATGCAACCTTAAGAAATTTAAGTAATATCTTACGGCTAACTTTTTAAAGTGAAATTCTATGCCATTACATAATTAAGTATAACCTAATATTATTGATGAGTACAATTTTTGCTACATTTGTTTGCACCAGTATTATAGGAAATGAAAGTTGAGATTCCCTGGACTTTTACGTGGTAACTAAGAACTTAACTCTAAAGGTTTAAATTGCAAGGAAAGAAGGGAACAATACATATTATTCTAAGTGATATGGCAACATTGCTGATGTGGAGCATACATCAGATCTAGCTGGCCATCGGGCAATGCCATGTGGCATTCTTTTTTGAGCTCTCCTGCCAGGTGGCTTGACCAGCGATCATTCCCACCTCGAGCCGAGCTCGATACCTCTGCCACTTCGCCAGGTATCGACCCAGGCGGGGTCCACCTCGATCGAAGTGAGCCTGTCTCTGCTCCTTCGCCAGGCGACGCCCCTTGATGGGCCCGCCTCATCGAAGTCGATCTAGGAACCCCTGCTCCTTCGCCAGGTGGCGCCCCCTGATAGGTCTATCTCGGTCGAAGTCGAGCTTGCCTCTGCTACTTCGCCAGGTGTCGACCCAAGCGGGATCCATCTCGGCCGAAGTGGGCCTGCCTCTGCTCCTACGCCAGGTGGCGCCCCCTGATGGGCCCGCCTCGCCGAAGTCGAGCCAGGCACCCCTGCTCCTTCGCCAAGAGGTGCCCTCTGATGGGTCCACCTCGGTTGAAGTCTAGCTTGCCTCTACCACTTCGCCAGGTGTCGACCCAGGTGGAGTCCACCTCGGTTGAAGTAGGCCTGCCTCTGCTCCTTCACTAGGTGGTGCCTCCTGATGGGCCCACCTCGCCGAAGTCAAGCCAGGCACCCCTGCTCCTTCGCTAGGTGGCGCCCCCTGATAGGTCTACCTCGATCGAAGTCGAGCTTATCTCTGCCACTTCGCCAGGTGTCGACTCAGGCAAGGTCCACCTCGATCAAAGAAGCATTGCCTCTGCTCCTTCGCCAGGTGGCGCCCCCTAATGGGCCCACCTCGCCGAAGTCGAGCCAGGCGTCCCTGCTCCTTCGCCGGGTAGCGCCCCCTAATGGATCCACCTTAGCCAAAGTAGAGCTTGCCTCCGCCACTTCGCCAGGTGGTGCCCCTTGATGAGCCCACCTCGCCGAAGTCGAGCCAGGCATCTCTGCTCCTTCGCCAGGTGGTGCCCCCTGATGGGTCCACCTCGGTCAAAGTCAAGCCTACTCCACGGAGCGTTAGGAAGATCGAAGGCGCAAGCCCTGAGAATGCTGCCGAGGCCGGCACGCATAGAGCAGCACGTCCAGTACGGCATTCACATATCTGTAATGATGCGCGAAACCTCGTTTGCACCAGTTTAGGAGGGACGCCTTGATCGATGTACTAGATCCTATGGCCGGAAACCTGGAACCCCCCCAGAGGGGAGAGTCGCGATCAACGTCTCGAACCCAGGGGTGCCCGTACCTGGATCGAGGTCCCGCCTAGTTCCCCTTTTTCATGACAGCACGATGGACGAGATGAGCTTGCCACTTAACTCCAAACCGTGAAGAAAAGTGACAGGGAGAATGGCAGATGAGAACTGTTGACCTCTGAGGCTCCAGGGGAGAATCGAGGCATCGAAGCACCCAACGATCTCAAAAGGGCACCACGGGCAGGAAGGAAGGTAAGCAATCGAGAGGGCAAACAAACGCATGGAGAGGAGAGGCGACTCTGAGATGGAAGCTCCGAAGTAACTCGCAGGAGCGAGCCCGGCGAGCCTAGTCACAGGAACCAGAGTGCTAACCCCTCTCGTTCTCACTCATCTCCTCACCTAAGATTCCTTTAAGCACGAAGACCCAGCGGGGATCCATCTTAGTGGATCTGTTCCACTTTGCCGCTCGCTAACTTGACGGTCAGTATGCTGCTATTATCCAACAACTGCAGACACTGAACGTGGCCGTGAGGCAGCTACAGCATCAGCAGCGCTCCCTGATGACTCAACCTCAGCCAGGGACCCTCACGGGGCTCCACGGAAGCCTACGCTCCATCCAAGACAGGCTGTCCCATCCGCGGGCAGCAACCAGCCCCCGTGGGAGTCATCAGACCCCCGCAAAAAGGAATCATACTGGGTCGGCGGACCACGAGAGCTGATCCCCGGTAGATAACAATGATGTCGCTAAGTGCAGCAAGCACCGCCGGGGCAAGGCCCCTCGCCACGACCCATCGACCCCTTCTTCTTCAGTGGCCTTGGTGGAAGGTTCCACTGATGAGGTCATCAGGTATCTAGCCGAGAGGCACTTGGAAGAGCAAGAGCGCAAACTGGCGGAGCTCTCTCGCTGGTTTGCCAACATGCAGGGCTCCCCAACGAGCCAGTGTGCTACAATGCCCGACCGCCCTTCTACTGGAAAATCCAAGAGGAACCGATTTCGAGTCGATTCTGCATGCCTCCGGTGGATCCCTACGATGGGACCACCGACCCCCTGGACCACCTAGAGAGCTATAAAGCTCTCATGAGAGTCCAGGGGGCGACGGATGCCCACCTATGCATCGCCTTTCCGACCACCCTCTGGAAGGCCGCTCGAGTTTGGTTCACTTGCCTCGAGCCCAAATCCATCGACTCCTTCTAGCAGTTGAAAGGAAGGTTTGTGGTATATTTCGATGCCTGTCGAAAGGTGCATAGGGAGGTGGATAGCCTCTTCTCCATCTGCCAGCAAAACTAGGAGCCTTTGTGGGATTATGTCACCCACTTTAAGACTGCAGCCCTAGAGATCTACAGTCTGGACGAGCCTGTCGTAATGTTGGCATTGAAGCGAGGGCTCAAGACCTCCTATTTGACGTATTCCTTGGACAAAAAGCCATCCAAGACGTACTCTGAACTTCTCCTCCGCGTCCACAAGTACATCGATGCTGAGGAGGCTGACCGTACTAGGAGAGAGCTGGACGGAAAGACTTCGAAGAAGCCTACCCCGAGGGATGTTCCTGGAACCCGGATGCCCGGGCTGCCTGCAGACTTTCGATAGGGATCGAAGCCGAAGAATGGTCCTGTTCCGGAGCAGACCTTCACTCCCCTCCTTACTCCAAGAACGAAGATCCTCATGGAGATCGAGGACGAGCGCTATCTCCATTGACCTCCTCCTCAGAAATCGAGAAGCAGTCGCGACAAGATGAAGTACTGCCAATTCCATCGCGACCACGACCACGACATGGAGGAATGCCATAATTTGAAGCGAGAGATCGAGGACCTAATCAGGAGGGGCTACCTCAGGAAGTTCGTGAGGAGTGAGGCCTCAACGGAGGACCAGTCACTTGCGGCCCTTCCCCCCATCCCTATAGTCGATAACCGCCCTACGGAGAAGCCGATGGGCATGATCTCTTGGAGGATAGGGTGCACATCGAAGAGAGCCCAAGAGGGAGGAGACCTAGAAAATGTACTCCCCTTTAAGAAGGGGAAAGGAGGAAAAGATGAAAATGTAAACAATGATGCAGTCGTGGTCGAGATAACCATCGCTAAGTATCCTATACATTGAATTATGGTTGATAGTGGGAGCTCCACTGACATGCTTTTTTATGATGCTTTCTCCCGGATGAACTTGTCTCATGAATGGCTAAGACCAGTGCACACCCCTCTCATAGGTTTCACCGAAGATTCTATGGGAGTCGAGGGAGAGATCACTCTCCCTGTCACTGCCGGGACTCCACCCCAGTAGAGCACGGTCATGATAACCTTCACCGTTGTCAGACTCCCATCACCATACAATGCTATCTTGGACCGCCCAGGGCTCAACCAACTTGACGTAGTTATTTCCACCGAAAGGTTGCTGGTGCAATTCCCTACCATTTTCGGGGTAGGCGAGATGAGGGGGGCAGTTCAGCCCATCCAACATTGCTTACAGGCTATCCCAGGAGCCCGGAGTGTCGAGCTCGGCTTTGACATCGACGACCTCGATCAAAGGGTGCAGGATCCCAGGGGTGGCCCCGTAGAGCGCTTGCTGACGTACACCCTTGGCTCGGACCCGCTGAAGACGATGCAGGTAGGAGCCCAGCTTCCGGAGGATGAACGAGCTCGCCTGCTGAGTTTCCTCCGGGCGAACGCAGACATGTTCGCCTGGTCGGTGGAAAACATACCAGGTATTCCCCCGGACGTTATCAACCATTAGTTAAAAATTGATCCGAAGTGCCATCCAGTTCGGTAGAAGAAGAGGAGTTTTGCTGTAGAAAGGCAGAAGGCGATCAATGATGAGGTGGAGAAACTCCTCACTGCTGGCTTTGTTTGTGAAGTGCAATACCCTAGTTGGTTAGCGAACATGGTGATAGTCAAAAATAACAATAAGAAGTGGATGATCTGTGTGAACTATACCGACCTCAAATGAGCTTGCCCAAAAGATAGCTTTCCTCTCTCGAAGATTGACCAGCTCGTGAATGCCACTTCGAGACACCGCCTCCTCTCCTTCATGGACACCTTCTCCGGGTATAATCAGATCCGAATGTATCCAGAGGATGAGGAGCATACCGCCTTCATCATGGATTGTGGGACATACTACTACAAGATGATGTCCTTCGGTTTAAATAATACCGGCGCCACGTACCAGCGATTGGTCAACAAGGTCTTCAAAGACCAAATTGATCGCAACATGTAGGTATACATGGATGACATGCTCGTGATGAGCAAGCCAACCTCGGACCTCGATGACCTGGTGGAGACCTTCTGCAACCTTCGTCTCCACTAAATAAAGCTGAACCCGAGAAAATGTGCTTTCGACATGGCGGCGGGAAAGTTTCTTGGCTTCATGGTGACTCAAAGAGGGATAGAAGCCAACCTGGAGAAGGTCCAAGCGATCCTTTACATGGAGCAGCCCACCTCTAAGAAGCAAGTCCAGCGACTCACCGACCTGATAGCAGCCCTGAGCCGGTTCATCTCACGATTTGTGGATCGTTGCCAGCCCTTCTTCAAGGTGCTGAGAAAGATGCACGACTTCGCTTGGATGAAGGAGTACCAAGAGGCATTTGAGGAGTTGAAGAAGACCCTGGCATCACCACCACTACTCTCCCGGCCAGAGGAGGGAGAAGAGCTCCTCTTGTATATGGCAGTCACTCCAGAGGCTGTCAACTCGATCCTAGTCCGGACGGATGACAAAGGGATCCAGAGACCTGTGTACTATACGAGCAAGCTTCTCCGCATTGCGGAGCTCAGGTACTCTCGATCCGAGAAGTTGATTTTTGTGCTAATTGTATCTGTCCAATGCCTCGGGCCTTATTTCCAAACGCACCCAATCGCGGTCCTGACTGATCAATCGCTGAAGGCCATGCTCAGCCGACCTGACACATCTAGATGCCTAGTGAAGTGGGCGCTAAAGCTCAACGAGTTTGACATCGCCTATCAGCCGAGGTCGGCCATGAAGGCGCAGGTACTAGCTAACTTTCTAGTTAAGTGTGCAGGCCTGGGCAAGGGACCGAAAGAAGGCCTCTAGAATCAGCAACCATGACCTGAACCGGGGGAGGACATCCAGGTCCTACATGTGGACGGTGCCTCTAACTCCAGTGGAAGCAGAGCTGGGCTCATCCTTGCCAACAGTAAGGGAGTCGTCGCCGAGTGCGCGCTTCATCTCCAATTCGCTGCCACCATAACTAGGCGAAGTATGAAGCGCTCCTCGCGGGATTGAGAGTCTCCCGTGAACTGGGCGTAACCAGCCTAAGGGTCTTCACTGATTCGCAGCTGGTGGCCGGGAAGGTCTCAGGAGAGTATGAGGTGCAGGACCCTCAAATGTCGAAGTACCTAGAGTTGGTGCGAGCGAGCGTGGTAGCTTTTAGACGCTTTAGCATCTCCCACACCCCTCGCGGTGAAAACGCTCGTGCAGATGCCCTCTCCCGGCTGGCAACCTTACCGGACTCATCATTGGGCCGCGCCCACATCGAGCATCTTAAAGCCCCAGGCTATGAGACCCCTAGAGAGATCCAGTAGGTCACCTCAGAGCCCAGCTAGATGGACAAGTACGTCAAATATATCACTGACAGTTCCTTGCCCGAAGATCGCATAGAGGCCGGCCTCATCAAAAGAAAGGCCGCGCGCTTTGTGTTGATGGATGGATTGCTCTATCGGAGGTCCTACTCCTATCCACTCCTCAAATGTTTGAGGCCCACGGAGGTGGCACTCATGCTCCAGGAGATCCATGAAGGCCTCTGCGGGAATCATGTGGGGGGCAGGACTCTGGCATACAAGGCCCTCCATCAAGGATACTTCTGGAAGACGATGAGGGAGGACGCAGCTAACTTTATCAAGAGGTGTAACCACTGTCAACATCACGCCGTTGTGCAATGCCAGCCAGCTGCACCGCTATCCCAGCTCTCCGTCCCCTGGCCATTTGCTTAGTGGGGCATGGACCTCCTTGGTCCCTTTCCTCTCGTGTCCGGGCAACATAAATTTTTGATTATAGCTATCGACTACTTCACGAAGTGGGTCGAGGCTGAGCTGTTAGCCTGGATCATGGAGGCGAATGTTAGCAAATTCCTTTGGAAGTCGATCGTTTGCCGCTTCGGGCTCCCCTACACTATCATCATCGAAAACGGATGCCAGTTCGACTATCGAGAGTTCGAGGAGTTCTGCAACGATCTTGGCATTCATCATCGCTTCACCTCGGTGGCACATCCTCAGATCAATGGGGAAGCCAAGGTAACCAATCGGACCATCCTTCAAGGGCTCCAGACCATATTGGATCAGGCCAAGGGAAGATGGGCTGAAGAACTTTCCAGCATCTTATGGGCGTACCATACAATTCCAAGGACAGCCATGGATGAAACTCCCTTCAACCTCGTCTTCGGTGTAGAAGCGATAATTCCGGTGGAACTTAGTCTGCCAACGTTGCACGTGGAGCAATACGATGAAGCTGAGAACCCGGCATGGTTACTGCTCAATCTAGATCTCCTTAAGGAAATGAGGGACAAGGCCCGAGTTTGGATGGCGGTCTACCGGCAACGGATGGTCAGATACTACAACTCCAGGGTGAGACTGAAGTCCTTCCGCCCAGGAGACCTGGTGCTGCGCCATGCCAAAGCATCCCAACCTCGAGAGTGTGGTAAGCTCTCTCCAAACTGGAAAGGCCCTTACAGGATGTCGAAGCACTCCCCCATGGTGCCTACTATCTTGCCGAGCTCGGCGGAGCTCGATTTCCGCAGACATGGAACACCGCGAACTTGAGGATGTATTACCAATGATGTAAGACTTCCTAAACATTAATAATGAAATTCCCTTTTTGTGTGCAATGCTTGTTTCTATCTCGTAGGAACATCGTCGTCCGGCCTTAGGTTTGGCAAACAAAAGCGAGGCAGAAGACCCGTGAGCGATCTGTGGGAAACGCAAAGTCCTGGAGTTCAGTCCGGAAGGTGGTGCAGAACCCAGTTTCCCCACTGAATCCTGGAGTTTAGTCCGAAAGTTCATAATGAAACTCAGTTCCATCACGAAGTCCCGGACTTCAGTCCGGAAGGTGGCACGGAACCCAGTTCCTCCACAGAATCCCAAAGTTCAGTCCAGAAGTTCATAATGGAACCCAGTTCCTCCATGAAGTCCCGGACTTCAGTCCAGAAGGTGGCGCGGAACCTAATTCCTCCACTGCATCCTGGACTTCAGTCCGGAAGGTGGTGCGAAACCCAGTTCCTTCATGAAATCCTGGAGTTTAGTCCAGAAGTTCGTAACGGAGCCCAGTTCCTCCATGAAGTCTTGGACTTCAATTCGGAAGGTGGCACGGAACCCAATTCCTCCACAGAATCATGAAGTTCAGTTTGGAAGTTCGTAACGAAACCTAGTTCCTCCATGAAGTCCCGGACTTCAGTCTGAAAGGTGGCGCGGAACCCAGTTCCCCCACTGCATCTCAAAGTTCAGTCCAAAAGTTTGCACTAAACTCAATTTCGGTGCAAAGTCCCGGACTTCAATCCAGAAGGTGGCACGGAATCCAGTTCCTCCATGAAATCCCGGAGGTTAGTCGGAAGACCGCACAGAACCCAGTTCTGGCAACCAAAGTCCTGGCACCAAAGATTTGTGCAATGCAAGCCAAGCCAAAAAAAAAATTCCAGGAGTTCCCCCTAAAGCCTGAAGGTCTCCTGAACCTGATTCCTAGATGGGAGTTAAAGTCAAACTTCAGACCGAAGCTACAGAAGGTCTAGTCCACCATCAACAAGGAGTAAAACAAAGAGTCAAGGCAGACACAATGAGGAATGAAGAAAAGGGAGACTTCATTTCTAGTGAAAGGGATTCTTACAAATAAAGGGGTCCCGACAAACCGGGTGGCCTAAAAGAACAAAATAGAAACCCTACACTAGAGTACAAAGCGGAGGACCTGAGGTCACTCCACTGCCGGTTCCTCCCTAGGCTAGGAGGCCTCCGCATTGTCGGCTGCCTCCCTAGAAGGTCGCCCGGTTGCCTCCTCACCGGCTGCTCCCTGTGCTGCTCCCCCCTCAGGCTACTCCCTAGGGTCGCCCAGAACGACCCCAGTTAGATCAAGCTCTGGGAAGAGAGAGGCTACCTTCTTCCGGCAGACTCCAAAGCCCTTCAGGAAGGAGTCCACTGCAACCTCTTTGACCTCCTTTTGGAACTCCTCGGAGGCCAGGAACTTGGGCATGGCCTCCTGGGCTTCCTTCTGCGGGGCCTCCAGCAGCCCCAAAACATAGGAAGCCTTCTCAGTGGCCGTTGACAACTCGGCCAAAACCTCTTCAACCCGGTGCTCCAGTGACTAGGATAGCCCCCTGAGGCAGGAGATCTCAGCAGCGTCCCCTTCAGCACGGCGTTGATTCGAGATTCTCTCCTCAGATGAAGAAGCCTCAAGCTCCCTGACGCACCCTTCGGTAAGGACCAGGTCCTCTCGAAGGGCCTGGTTCCTCCCCCTCAGCTCGCAGCCCTTCTCCATGAGGTCCTTCATGTTGGCTGCCAGCTTGCCTAGTCTCCGCTCCTTTTCGGCCTCCTTCACCGAAGTGGAGAGGAAGTCCCGAAGCAGGAGCACATTGGTCCCGATCTGCATCAAAGAAAGAGTTAATACTTTTGAAGGATCCAACTGGAACACTAAAAGGGAGAGCTCGATACTTACCGTGAAGAGCAGGGGGAGGATCTCGAGTAGTGCATCCACGTACTCCCGGCCACCCCTCAGGTGACGATCTCGGGGCAGGGCTGCATACTCCATCTCCTCTCCGCAAGACCTTGGTCGCAGATGACGGAGGCATTGCCACTGAGCCCTACCGACTGCAATCGCCTCCGGACGTCGATCGGAATGTCCTCCTCTAATGAGGAGGACGATGGAGTCCTCGGCCAGGAAGGACCGGCCTCGCCCGGGTTAGAAGAGAAACGGTGACGATGACCCGAAGGAGCCTTCGAGAAGAAGGAAGCAAAGAAAGGTCTGGTTCGAGAGGACCAGGATTCGAGAAGAAGCAGGGGAGAAAATGTGGGTCACAGGGCACTCACCAGGCTGTTTTACTGAAAGAATGGCGACCCAAGAGATGAAGAAGGACAGCTGCAATCGCCAGTGAGGTGTGAGAAAGCCAAGAGACCTTGTTTCTGAAAAGTCCCCTCTCTTTTCAAAACCAATCAACAGCGACCGTACTTCCCCTTTTTGCCTGAGCCACCAGATGAGCGCCACATGGGGAGGCGCCCGACGATGATGCTCCGGGTCACTAGAAACCACCTCGAGTCTGGCACGACATAGTTATGGCCCATCGAACATGCAGACGTGGCACCCGTATATTGGACCTCAGGGATGATAAATGGAGCGACAGCAAACGAGGTAATTATTGTGCAAGATTTTTGTCCTTCCACGTCTTCTCTGCATTAACTCCCCACGTCCCTGCCACGGTGCTTCGATAGGACTTGGAAGTGGGGGGCAACTGATATGGCAACATCGTTGATGTGGAGCGTATGTCAAACCCAGTTGGTCGCCAGGCAATGCCATGTGGCATTCTCTTCTGACCTCTCCTGCCAGGTGGCTTGACCAGCGATCACTCCCATCTCGAGCCGAGCTTGGCACCTCTGCCACTTCAACAGGTGTCGACCCAGGCGGGGTCCACCTTGGCCTAAGTCAGCCTGCCTCTACTCCTTCGCCAAACGGCGCTCCCTGATGGGCCCGCCGCATCGAAGTCGAGCTAGGCACCCCTGCTCCTTCGCCAGGGGTGCCCCCTGATGGGTCCACCTCGGTCAAAGTCGAGCTTGCCTCTGCCACTTCGCCAGGTGTCGACCTAGGCGGGGTCCACCTCGATCGAAGTAGGCATGCCTTGCTCCTTCGCCAGGTGGTGCCCCCTGATGGGCCCGCCTCGCTGAAGTCGAGTCAGGCACCCCTGCTCCTTCGCCAGGTGACGCTCCCTGATGGATTCACCTCGACCGAAGTCGAGCTTGCCTCTGCCACTTCGCTAGGTGTCGACCCAAGCGGGATCCAGCTCGACCGAAGTGGGCCTGTCTCTGCTCCTTCGCCAGGTGGCACCCCCTGATGGGCCCGCCTCGTCAAAGTCGAGCCAGGCACCCCTGTTCCTTCGCCAAGTGGCACCCCCTGATGGGTCCACCTCGACCGAAGTCGAGCTTGCCTCTGCTACTTCGCCAGGTGTCGATCCAGGCAGGGTCCACCTTAGTCGAAGTAGCCTTGCCTCTGCTCCTTCGCCAGGTGGCACCCCCTGATGGGCTCACCTCATCGAAGTCGAGCCAGGCAACCCTGCTCCTTCGCCAAGTGGCGCTCCATGATGGGTCCACCTCGATCGAAGTCAAGCTTGCCTCTGCCACTTCACCAGGTGTCTACCCAAGCAGGGTCCACCTCGACCGAAGTGGCCTTGCCTCTGCTCCTTCGCCAGGTGGCGCCCCTTGATGGGCCCACCTTGCTGAAGTCGAGCCAGGCATCTCTGCTCCTTCGTCAAGTGGCACCCCATGATGGGTCCACCTCGGCTAAAGTCGAGCTTACCTCTGCCACTTTGCCAGGTGTCGACCCAAGCGGGGTCCACCTTGGCCGAAGTGGCCTTGCCTCTGCTCCTTTGCTAGGTGGCACCCCCTGATGGGCCCAACTCGTCGAAGTCGAGCCAGGCACCTCTGCCACTTCGCCAAGTGTCGACCTAGGCGGGGCCCACCTCGACTGAAGTGGCCTTGCCTCTGCTCCTTCACCAAGTGGCACCCCCTGATGGGCCCACCTCGTCGAAGTCGAGCCAGGCATCTCTGCTCCTTCGCCAGGTGGTTCCCCCTAATGGGTCCACCTCGACCGAAGTCAAGCCTACTCCACGGAGCATCAGGAAGACAAAAGGTGCAAGCCTTGAGAATGCTGCCGAGGCTGGCGCACACAGTGCGACGCGCCCAGTACGGAATTCATAGACCTGTAAAGGTGCATAAAACCTCGTTTGCACTAGTTTAGGAGGGGTGCCTTGATTGAGGTACCAGATCCTACAGCCGAAAACCTGGAATCCCCCGGAGGGGAGAGTCACGGTCAATGCCTCGAACCTAAGGGCACCCGTGCCTGGATTGAGGTCCCGCCTAGTTTCCCTTTTTGTGATAGTGCGGTGGACGAGACAAGCTCGCCACTTAACTCCCAACCATGAGGAAAAGCGATAGGGAGAATGGCAGATGAGAACCATTGACCTCCGAGGCTCCAGGGGAAGAATCGAGGCACTGAAGCACCCAACGATCTCAAAAGGGCACCATGGGCAGGAAGGAAAGTAAGCAATCGAGAGGGCAAATGCATGCATGGAGAGGAGAGGCGACTCTGAGATGGAAGCTCCGAAGGAACTCGCAGGAGCAAGCCTGGCGAGCCCAGTCGCAGGAACCGGAGTACTAACCCCTCTCGTTCTCACTCATCTCCTCACCTAAAATTCCTCTAAGCACGGAGACCTAGCGGGGATCCGTCTTAGTGGATCTGTTCTACTTTGCCGCTCGCTAACTTGACCGTCGGAGTGCCCCCGCCAGAACCCCTGCACGGGTCTCTAACCTTGTTTTGCATGTCCGAGAGCCTTAGAATTCTGAAATAAAGGGGGCCGAGGTCCGGCGCCACCTCACAGCTACAGGCCACAGCGGTAAGATCGGCAACACTAAGCATCCCTTAAAGTGTAGTACAAACATTGAACCACACACATTTAGGAAAAAATTTAGATAATGAACACTACAAGAAATAAGGTTATTAGTGATGGCTAATTGTCATTGCTAATAGCCCATTAGATATTGCTAATAACCTGTCGGAACTAACCTTGTTACTAATAAGCACTATTAGCGATGGCAATGACGTTGTCACTAATAATACCTATTAGCGACACTATTAGCAATGGTAAAGTCATTGCTAATATTTTTTTATTTTTTTATTAAAATTTAAAAAATATTAATGACCAAACCCATCGTTGCTAATAATCATGCCATTGCTAATAATTATTATCGATAGCATATACCCGTCGCAAATACCATCGACAATATTTTTATTTTTTTAATAAAATTTTATATTTTTAAAATCTATTTAATTATAATAACATGTAATTATATTTTCTAAAACTTATTATAAGTAAATTGACAATCAACTATCACAATTATAAATAAAAAAAACTAATTATATTATATTAAAAATATAAGCTATATAATTTTATCAATTAACATTGCTTTACAAGTATCAAAATTAAATTAAATTATGTAAGATCCTCCTTTTGTCATCATCATCCTCCTGCACCTATACATCCTCTCTAATAGCTAGTAGATGAGATTCGGATGTTCTAGCATCTCCTAATAAAAAAATAAGATATTATTAATTAATTTTGATATTGAAATATATATGTCGATACAGAGATATAAATTTTGATTTACTCCTTCGATTTTTGAACAAATTGTTCCTATATATTCCATTTGATAATACAGAGTTATAGACACCCTCAGCCCATAGATTAGATGGTTATATTGAATTTTTATTCCATAAGTTCTTTTCTCTGACTTGAGTCTAAATATATAAAGCTTATAAGTATAAAAATTTAAAACAAGTGAATATTATTAATAGACTTACCTGCTATAATGGCTCTAATAATGAGACTAACTAATCATGTAGATACGGGTTCCAAAAAATTTCTATGATCGTATCATAGATGGCATCCCAGAAGCTCTGAATTGCTGGGCAAAATGATGGGTCACGATGTTCTCGACCTTTGCATCATCCCATGTCAAGATCATCGAGGCCTGAGAGGACACCGAAGATCAGTGAGGATCTGGAGTGTTGAAGCTATGCCAGAATCATATGTCTCAATTCCTACTCACCCCTCTGGTGGCCCTGATCAACCCTTGAGATAGAGAGGCTGGGAGGATGGGTCCTCATCGTGCTACAATACGATATACTCTACATAATCCACTTGTATAATTTATAATTTATTAATCTAATTATACATATAAGTATATATAAAAATTAATAGATAATGTTTTAAATTATTATAGTGATACGTTGAGATCTAGGATCAAGTAATTACCAATCCTCCTAAACTGGTGTAGGGTCTCCCAAAATTGCTGCTACCTCGATGCATGACTTAGCTATCGTATCTATGATAAATAAATAATAAAAATAAATTAATTAAAATATATATATATTAGTTTAATATAAAATTAATATAAGTATAAAATTCTTATCAATCTATTTGCTACCACATATGTGCCAACAAAACCGCATGTATGCTTGATCACTAGGAGAAAAATGATTATTAGCGATTGCTAATTACTGTCACTAATATCTAATCTGCCTTGCTAATACTATTAATGATGATTTCTCATTGCTAATGAGCCATCGCATGTACCTTTGTCATAGCTAACTGTTATTAGTGATGGCATATCTTGTTATCATTGACAAGGGTTAATAGAGATGGCTATTAACAATGATAACTATCATCACTAATAATATTTTATTTTTTAAAAAATAATTAATTAAGAAAATAGTGATCAAAAAAATACCATCGCTAACAATGGCATGTGTCGGTGATAAATGTTTAATGATGGTAGTAGCCGTCATCAAATTCGTACCCCATCATTAAAAATAAAATTTGAAAGAATGAGAATGAATAGATGTGATATTACGAATATGAGATATAAGAACTTGGATGTTTAGGTGGAGGTCATCGTTGAGAGGTGCTTATTCTTCCTCTTCTATATAGACATCCAAGCTCTTATATCTTGCATATGGATTGTCATCTCTAATCACTCTCAGTTTTTTGAGTTTTATCTTTAGTGATGGAATACGTACTATATATCCTGTAACCTTCTCGTATCAATTTATTTCTTGCATTGCCTTTAATCATTTTAAATACTTTTCTTATCATGCTAAATGATGAAATAACTGGTAAGCATTTTGCCTTGTATTTATATATACAGAGTTCTTAGATAGTATGTCATAGATCGTCTAGTAGTCAATGAGATAATTTTTGCTGAATATAAAAAGGATGTTAAGTACTTTTGTGATTATGCTTTTGAGAATGCTGCACTTTTATTTGAAGGATGAACTTGTTGTCGTTATAATAGATAATCAATAAAGAAATGCATGATAGAGATACAATACCTATCCATTTATATAGAAGTGGATTTATGCTGAATTATAAGTATTGGTACCTACATGGAGAAATATAAGAAACAGTTGTAATGGTTAGAAATCAGTAGGACAGGAACATACAGAGAATGATAGACATGATTATAGATGCGGCTGATCCTAAATTTGATTGGAATATGGAGGACGATTAAGAAGCTAACAACAGTAATTTCTACCATATGCTTAAGGATACTGATGAACTACTATTGTCAAAATATGAAACACATACTGTACTATCAGCTGTGTCAGAGTTATTGAACTTGATGGTTATTTAATATGACGATTAATTGTTATCACTACAAAAAAAAACAAGCCTTCAGTGATAGATTTTTTTATTACTGAAACCTAAGAATCCATTACTAATACTCTTTCTGATAGATTTTGTGATAGAAAAATCTACCACTGAAGCCCTAGTCACAAAAAAAACTTGTGATGGAAATTTTCATCACAAAACTTTGTGATCTAAATTTTTGTTACTAATTCCATCACAAATAATAATCAAAATCTAAAACAAAATCTATCACAAATTGGGATGGATTTGTGATGGACTGTTGTGACTGATTTGTGACAGGAATTTCCATCAAAAATGATATTATAAATAGTAATCGATATCCAGAATAAAATCAATTACCAAATGGGATGGATTTGTGTTGGATTTATAAAGGTATTTTGTGATAGATTTATAACAGATCAGTGACTAAATATTGTAACAGATTTATGATGAATTATTCCATCATAAATTTTTGTCACAAATCTATCATAAAATTTCATCAATGATCTAACACAAATCTATCACAAATTTGTTACAAATTTCATCAAAATTTCAATCACAAAACTATCAAAAATTCCATCAAAACTTTACCATAATTTTTTAAAAAAAATTATATTATTTCTAAATTATGTAATAAACTAATTCATAAAAATATAAAGTAAATACTAATTCATAATAATTTCATTCATTCATGTTCTTAACAACTATAAACATCAAAACAAAAATTAATATCTCACTGTATCAAAATATTACATCAAGTTTCATTAAAGTTTTATGACAAACAGTCTAGAATTCAAAATAAGTTATCATGCATCTAGACAATCTTGATTAGGTTGAGAGGCATGTGGTTGATTGACATTTGATATCATAGCAAGAATTGCTTCCATCATCTCTTCTTTCATTTGATGCTGCACCATCTCATGCTGCACCTCCTGGTGTATCTCATGCTGCACCTCCTGGTGTATCTCATGCTGCACCTCCTGGTGTATCTCATGCTGCACCTCCTGGAGTATCTTCTCTTGCAAGTACTGAATTTGCTTCTTAATATAGCATCTCGATAAAGAAAAGGGATACCCTGATATTGTTGAATAGAAACTGCTACTATATCCCAATAACTGCTTTGGATCTTCTCTAGGCCCAAACCCATATAATTTTATCTTATTTGGTCCCCTAGTTGCTTGGATCAATGTATCTAAATCAAACCAGGGTTGAGATCAGCTATCTGAGCCATACTTAGCAGTGAGGGTGGCAACATATTCTTTCTAAAAGTATTAGAAACATATTAACTTAGTTTTTCTTGAAGTATATAATAAATTTATCATTAAGTGGAATAAATAAACTTATTGAAACTCTTTTGGACTTATTGTCCATAAATCCACCTGAACTTCTCTTCTATCTGTGAGTTCGTTCAAATGCTTCAAATTGCATTGGTGGCCTACCCCACTCAATAGCTTATAAAGGGAAGATAATAAAATTGTGAAAAGAGCATTTAAATAAATAGGTAATAGAATAACAAATACTCTAAAGCAAAGAAGACATATTTTAACATACTATTCTTTTTTTATATATAGAAAATGTGATAGAACCACCTATATATTTGGTGATTCCACCATCTTTCTATCATCCAACTTTTACATGCAACTTCAGATTTATCCTTCCATTTTGGAGAACTCCATGTATCAACCAACCTATCCCAAACATTCAATGCGATTCAAATAGGCCCATAACATTTGGCTTCAAGAATATCCTCTTCATCTCCGGCCTCCTTTAAAGCATCCTTCCTTGCTTGATTAAGTATACTAGAAAATCACCTCTTAGAAATCTATTCCTATGCATTCTTAACCTCCGAAGTTTGGTCTTTATGCCATGTGTATTTCTCCTAACAAAATTTGAAAAGATTTAACTTAAAAAAATTACCACGAAAGAAACTATATAATTATTTGATCCCAATCTAAATTGACAAGTAATCTATTATTTTATGAAATCTCATGAGAACCTTCCTTAAAACATGAACATCTATCAAATTTTAAACATGTATTACAATTTAACATAACACACCCAAATTGATTTCTCAAATATAATACAACTCCACCAACCCAAAAATTATATATTCACATCCCAAAGATTATACATAGGCATTCACATCATGTGAATCATTTTTAAAATAGATATTATTTCCTAAAATTTATTTCATAAAAGGTCACGAATCTCCATTGGTACCATTGTCCATTTCTTCCAAGATTATGAGAAATACTACTTCATCATCGCAATAATGGCACAAGTCACCAAAGAATCAACAAAACTATAAGAAATCAAGTAAATTTGAAATATAGATTAGGACACATATATTTATACATTAATATAATATATACATATATATGTAACTAAATTTTAAATAACCTTCCATTCATTATTTCTAATGGTTCTCAGTTTGCAGGATCGATAGGTATGTTGGTCCCCTGATTCATGTCTCTTGTCCTAGATAAGCTCGATGAAACATCATCACCATCAGCATGTTCTTCATGTTGATATGGAAAAATGGCTATCTCTGATGCAACCGTAGAGATGGTATCGGTGGTGAGTTTAAAGACCTCTCTTCATGTCCTCCTCGTAATTCTAAACATGTCATTCTACCTCTTGATGATTTTCATCTACTAGCACCATCTCTAACTATGGTACTTGTAATCTAAAACAAAAATATAATATATGGTTTTTCATTTTTTTCTCAAAATCCAAAAATACTTAGTTTTGTGCATAAAAACATAGTATTCATAAAAATAAAGTAAACTTCTTCGTAATGAAATAATATGGCATTCAATAAAAGGCAAAGCACCTATTACAATATATAGTCACCAAATAGTAAATAAACAAAACATATTCTAGATAAAAAGCAACATACATCTTATGTAAATTAAATATAGTATAATCATATTCCAAATCCTATATTGGGTTTACAAAAAATTTATAAGAAAAGCATAGATAAGTTGCTCATGCATGTCATCATCGGTGCTAAAAAATTGAGCCATGTTGTCTTCTTTTTCAAGCTTATCTTCAAACTCTTCAACTTCTTCTTCTTCTTCCACAGGTTGTGCCAAATTATGCTTTTCCTTTTCATCTACAATGTCTGCATGACCCCTGTCAATGAGAACATTTAGGTCATCAAGGTCAATTATTGGTATAACTAATTTTGGACTAGATACCTCTTCTTCTTGGTAAACCGCTTCAACTATGGGAATCATATTTTTATCTTGTATTTCACTTAAAAAAAGATCAATTCTACTCCTAGATCTAGTTTTTCACACTGCCCACCAATCTCTTCTCTCTCTATTCTTGATGGGCAACTCATGTAATACACTTGTTGAGACTATTAGGCTAATACAAATGACTCATTTCTGTTGAATCTAGATTTGTATTTAATTTTGACAAGACCATGACAAGGATGCACTTTTAATCCCTATTCTGTATCATACCAATCATATTTGAATAAGATAATCTTATTTCAAATACCAAAATACTCTAACTCTAATATCTCAACCAACATGTCATAATAGTCACGTTCATAGTTATTATAGCAATTTCCTTTCATACAAACATTACTATTCATTCTATCTTTTCCATGCCCAAGTTATATGTGAAACTTGAAGCTATTCATGAAGTACCCTTTGTAGCATTTTACCATACATGAAGGGCCTTGTGCTATTTGCATGATGAAGCTATCTATGGTTCTTTTCTTCTATCATCTATTAGTGGAAACAATGATCAACATATATATCATCACCGTACAAGAAAAAAGAAAATTAAAAATATTTTGAGCATACAAATTATCTCAAGCAATCTACAAACTCATGTCCATGAAATCTCTCTACCTCCTTATCACTTATACTTGGATGCAATTGTGTTAGATATTCATCATATTTCCTATAATTTAATTATAGTTATCTTATTAGGATAAATATATAATCACCTATAACATAAATCTGTATTACCTACTCGATCAATGGCACAATTTCCTTGGTTTTTAACAAAATATAAATGTATGCAGCCTTGTACTCATCATTGGGCATCATCCTTCAAAAGTTATCAGAACCAAATGGTCAACCAGGATGGCAACAAATAGGAAGACATTCCATGGGTTCTACATTTCCCCATCATCATTGTATGGAACTTGAGTTAACTTTGTTTGGATACTGGGTTCAAAATAAAATGAACAGAAGTATTAAAAAATCTATATTTTTGTTCTATCATCAATCCATCATAAACTTATGATGGATTTGTGATAGAATTTTTGTAATAAAAGGATCCGTCAGAAATCCATTAGTGACAGCATTTAAAAATCTATATCTTTTTTCTATGACAAATCTATCACAAATTTGTGATGGATGTATTTGTAACGGAGATATATGTTCTAAATCCATCATTGAAAGTAATGAAAAATTTACATCTTTTTTCATCACAAGTTTGTGATAGATTGCGACAAAAATTTTCATCATAAATCCATTACTGAAATTTCAAAAAAAAATATTTTACTTTTTAGTCATGGATGCATCACAAATCCGTCACAATTTGTGATAGAATTTTTTTGTAACAAAATTTTCATCACTAATATCCTGTTTTCTTGTAGTATATGATAGGATGGTAGTAAAAATAAAGAACATACTATCAAAGGAGAAGAAACTTGTTAGGAGCTTTTTTGCTTCAAAAGAAATGATGAAAGGATTAGGTATGGGATCCAAGAAGATAGATGCATATCGTAATAATTATATACTTTTTTATAAGGAGGATCAAGTGAAGAGCTCATGTGATGTATGTAGTGAAAGCCAATTTAAGCTGAGACAAGAGAATAGAAATCAAAAGAATATACCATATGATGTACTTCGATACCTTTCTCTCACTCCTAAGCTTCGAATGCTCTACTTATCAAAGAATACCATTGGGAAATTGAGATGGCATGAAGAAGGGATTCGCAAGCAGAAAAATATGGTGTCATCCATTGGATAGTAAGGCATAGAAGAAATTTGATACTTGTCTTCATTTATTTGCTCAAGAATCATGCAATATCTATTTAGATCTATCTACGAATAGATTTACATCGTTCAATCATATAACAGCCCCTCATTCATGTTAACTATCTTTAGTACTCTACATAATCTATCACTTGGGATGTGCATAAAAGAATATAACACCTTTCTTATATTAGTCATTCCTGGATGATGACATCATAGTAGAAAAAATGATGTATATCAAGGCTTCTTATTGATAAGCTAAAATTTTTGTGGTCCGATAGCACAGGTACTTATGACGCATCAAAGAAGTAGAATTTTATAATGAAAGCTACACTGATATGAACCATTAGTGATTTTTCCAGCTTATAGGATGTTGTCGAGATGGAGTACTCGTAGGAAGCTAGCATATCTATATTGCATGGAGAATACGAAATCATTTTAGCTTAAGCATGATTGTAAGCCTTGCTGGTTCGATTATCATCATCAATTTCTCTACAATATCATCTCTTTCAAAAGCAATGGAATAGTTTTAGAAGAAAATCAGATAGAGAAGGATTGTGCACCCCTGTACCTCAGTGGTATGAAAGTGTTTAAAAGGGTATCTCAAGTTGATGAAGTCTACTTTGGAATACTATCTAACAAGTAGAAATCTTGTGAGTTTGACAGAATTCATAATTGGATGAAGCAAAGCATCTTCTGGAAGTTGCCATATTAGTATACTAATTTGATTCATCATAATCTTGACATCATGTATATTGAAAAGATTTTTTTCGCTAATATTTTCTATACTATTATAAAAGTCAAGGGCAAGACGAAGGATAATCTTAAGACTTAAGCAGATATGCAGAACATATGTAGGTGTCCTATATTAAAGGTGATTGAGATGTCACCAGGAAAATTTCTAAAGTCAAAAGTATCTTATAACTTAACAAGAAAGCAATTGAAGGATGTATGTAAATGGTGTAAAAATTTTAAATTTTTAGATAGTTATGCAAGTAATTTAGCTCGGTGCATCAATGTCAAAGATTATAATTTGTATAGGCTAAAAAGCTATGACTGTCATGTCTTCATACAATAATTACTACTATTAGCTTATTATGATCTCCATCCTAACTAGATATGGAGTTTTTTGACCGAGCTTAATCTTTTTTTTAGAGATATGTGTACTATCAAATTATATGCCAATGATATCTCCAGTCTTGAGGCTAGCAATGTAGAGACGATATGCGAGTTGGAGAATATATTTTCTCCTAGCTTCTTCGACTCCATAGAGCATCTCATAATTTATTTGATATATGGAGCTAGGATGGGGAGACCAGTATAGTATAGGTGGATGTATCCATTTGAAAGGTATATGCACAGTCTCAAGAAGAAAGTGAAAAACAAGGCCAGAGTCAAAGATTCTATTATGGAGACTTACATAATAAAAGAAATTTTAAATTTCAGTCAATACTACTTTAATCCTAATGTGTAGATAAAGTTGACTCAAGTTGATTGAAATGATAAAGGTGGTGGTGAGGAATCAAAGTGACAGATCTCAATATTTGCTTATCCCGCTCGTATATTTGGCCATGAGATTCACCAGATTTTAATAGATGCTAAATTTTGATTTGTGCATTCACATACTTTGCTAAGCTATAAGGAGGTTGTTGTCCAGAAATGGAGCCCAAGAGGGGGGGTGAATTGGATCTTTTAAAAATTTAAAGCAATAATGTGCAGGCCTTGTTTTGTTTGTGAGTTATGAAATTTAATGCACTAGATTAAATGCAGCAGAAAGCAATAAATGGATTGTAATAAACAAAGAGCAAGAAAGAGAGAAGGCAATCACACACAAACACAGTTTATAGTGGTTCGGTGCAAACCTAGCACCTATATCCACTCTCCAAGTCACCCTTGGAAATTCTACTATAATCCAACCAAGATTACAGCCGACTTGTTTTTCAAAAAGCTCACAAGTCAAAACCTATGTTGGTTTTATCACCTAGGTTCACCAACAAACCTTTACACTTATTTTGTCTTCGGACTCACAAGTTAATCCTAGTTGGTTTTATCCCTTTGGCTTACCAACAAACCACAACAACCTTCTTTCAAGATTACCCTTGAAAGCAAGGTCAAATCAAAAGATAAAATCAGATATACAATTTCAAAAATAAGACAAACTCTCTTCAAGAGTAGAATAGAAGCTTTGAAGCTCAAGTTGATGCTTTGTCTTGTCTCTTCTTTGGAATATTCTTCAAACTCTTCTTTTGGAATGATATAAGGATGGGCTTGTAAACTTTTTCAGGGAATCAAACTTTAAAAGGCTCTTGAAGTAAAGTTCTTGAAAGAATCTTGGATTTTTGGCTTTCAATGGACTTCAATGCCTTTAGAATGAAGTTGATGAAGCTTAAATACAGATAAAAACTTTCAAAAAATAGCTTGTGATTGTTTGAGCATCGAATCTAGCCGTTGGGAGCTTGAAAAGATGTTCTGCAAGTCAAAAAAATAGATCCATTAGGGCTGTCAGAACCCGAGTATCGACACTTGGCTGTCAGGTGTCGACACTTGGCTGTCAGGTGTCGACACTTGACTTCCAGGTGTCGACACTTGAACTTTTAAGTGTCGACAATTGATTCACAGGTGTCGACACTTGATACAAAAATACTTTATTGGCCAAGTTCTGGATTTTCAAAAAGTCTCAAGCCTTGAGTCGATACTTGGAAACTTAAGTGTCGACACTTGAGTCCTGGGTGTCGATACTTGGTATGCTAAGGAATTTTTCTGTGTGCCAAATGCTGAAGTGTCGACACTTGACTTCCTAGATGTCGACACTTGGTTCTGAAAAATTCATAATCAAGTACAAATTAAGCCCAAAATACAAGCATCAATTTTGAAACTTAAATGGAACATAAATAACCAATAATTGAACATATAAAAGCCCTTTTTGCACGAAGAAGATGTCTTAAGTTGTGAAAAATATTCCGTGCCACGGCGTGCCATGATACTTAAATTTTTGAGAATTTGAGGTGCTTGCTTCCTGAAAACTCATAACTGAAAGTAAACATTAGTATACAGTATGTACTCAAGGTTTTAGTATTTATCAAAATCACTAGGAGAGCCAACAATCTCTCCCTTTTTGATGATGACAAAATCTTGAGTAAATCAACATCAATTTTCAAATTTCAGATATGATATTTCATGAATATGATTTTAAGTTCATATAAGCCACAATTTGCATAGTTATGAAGAATAAATCTTCCCCTTAATTAATCAGGTATCATATCAAATTGGAAAATTACAAACAATTAATACCATACTCCCCCTTTTTGTCAGTCATTAGAAAAGGGAGTAAACTCCCCCTCAAAACAAGTATGGAGACAAAAAGTAACGGAGTTAAATTCAATCACAGCTGAACTTATTAGAGCTCAAGAGCATTAGAGTAAGATTTCAAAGTTAACATTATCAGGTATCAGAGCAAAAATGATAAGAGTATCATATCAATTCAAGCATATCAATCATAATGAAACAATCAGGAAAACAATGTAAGTATCAAAGAGTCACACATATATATATGATATGAAGTTTTCAGTTACAAAATTTGCTGACTCATCAGCAATACTGAAACATACAATGATACCAAGATACATCAACAGTCAATGATAGAAATAGAAAGAGTTAAGATACAACAAACATTATAAATCATCTGTGAGTCTAGTTCTCATCAGATAGAATCTCTAGAGTGAATGGGACACTAATCCTAGACCTAGGAGCTAAAGCCTTAGGAGGTCCCTGGGCTAAAGCCTGGCGACTCCTAGTGCGGCCTGAAGGTCCTATAGAGGGTACAACCCTAGATGATCTAGTGGAAGGGGGTGAAAGAAAATCAGCAGGTGTGATAAAGTTCGGCATGGAATCAACCAAGTCAGTTGGGGGAAGATCTGCAGGGGTAGCTAGAGGATCACGGCTGACAACCTCATATCTGTCAGTGCCATCATTACTGTCTCTGTCAATAATATCAGTGGCTCTGTCTTGACTCCCCTCAGCATGGTCACCACCATCACCAATACCATCACCACCACCATCATGTCCATCATCACCGCCATCATGACCATCATGTCTATCATCACCACCATCATCATCAGCTGGTGGAGCTGCAGGGGCTGTAAAAGATATGAAAAGCTCCTCCATGCATGCAAACCCAGTCTCCACCAATCATCGTAGCTCAGTGAGCTCAGAAGTAGTGTGGGCTCTAAGGCCCTTTAGCTCGATCCGCATCTAAGTCGATCGAACTCCAAGACCAATCATCTCGCTCCATACCTCTGCGAGCTGCTCTCTAGTGTGCTCCTCAAAAGATAAACTAGTCGATGAAGGAGGAGGTGCCGAAGGAGTAGCAGAAGGTGTCACCGGCTCTGCTACAGATACTGGAACGTCCTGAGGAGGTGTGCTAGCTGGCCCAGATGGCCCGGCCTCTGCCTCTCGAATCTCGTCCTCCTCGTCTGGCTCCTAGCCAGACTCCCTCTGTACCCATCGGCCTGCCACCAATCTGTAACCCATGCGATGAAGTGACCTCTCGTCGTCCACATTCATATGCAAGATCTCCTTGGGGATCTCCCCCTCCAAGGATACTCCACACGCTCTAAAGAGTCGGGTCAACCCTATACCGTATGGAAGACAATGACTCTTCTGGGCCGCAGTGTCATGCATCTATACAAGCATCAAGGACGGCAAGTCAATCTATCTCCTCTCTATCAGGCTGGTCATCACCATCAACTCTCTTTCTGTAATAAAATCGAATCTCCCTGACTTCGGTAGAAGAATGCATGCGGTGATGTGGTGTAACAGGTGCATCCCAATGATAACTGGTTCACGGTGACAACCGTCACTCTACGAACATCCTTGCGCTCAAGTATACACCGAAAGGCAGCCTCTCTATCCTCTACGGCAAAAACACTGACTCCCCGATGGGGGATCTCCCAGATCCTGCTCAGCAACTCCACTAATAGAGAAATCTCAACACCTCTGACTGTAGTGGTCCAAAGAAGTCGTCGACAATCCATGGCACTGTAAAACTCCCTCACAAGATAAGGGTAGTACTTCTCCTGCATGGTGCAGAAGGGTATTAGACCTGCATCTGTGAGTACCTGACGGATAGAAAAATGGTGCCGATCAAAGAAAGCAAGGTCGACTTTCCTTTCAGAAGCCACTGCCTTCCCTGCCATCCACTCTGCAGGGAGAAAAACTGGTGCCGCTGAACTGCTAGCCTGCCCAGTATTCTGTCTAGCCTTTGATCTCCTCTCTGTACCCTGACTAGGTCTCTCCCTAACTGCAAGCCTTTTTCTTGGATCCATCACAGCAAGCTGACCAAGAAAGGTTGAAGAAGTGTAAACTATGGGGGACAGTTTTAACTAGGCTGAGAACCAGATAAGCTGAAGGAAACTATGTCTTTCTAAACTAGAAATTCTAGTTTTAAAATATGTTAATCATAAGTTTTGAAAAACTAGGATTAAAAATGAATTTAGGTTTGTAAAAGAGCTTTTAATAAGTTCGAAAAGTGTGACAAAACATATTTAGGTTAAAAGACTTTAAGTGTAATTAGGTTGAAGGTTATATATAAAACATATTTCATAAAACTTAGTGAACTAGGTTTAAAAGAAGATAGGATTTAGGTTAAAACAATTTAGGGTTTTAGTTTAAACAATTAGGTGAAAGAAAAGAGGGTAAAATGTCACAAAAACATCACCAAAATTCCTCCCAAAATAGTAAAAATGCTATAAATAGATTAGAAAATCTAAATTTAGATGAAAATCAATGGAAATTTCGGCCAAAAAATCGATATAACAGTGATTTTTGAGAAACGGACAGAATGAGTTGAAAATTCGGCCAAAAACCATGGAAAATCTGAGAAAAATACCATTAACCAAGATTCCCTAAAAATGGAGTCTTAGAAACCCATCAAAACTCGTGAAAATCTTATTAAAATCCCTTAAAATGGTCGAAAAAACCCTATTCCTAGGTTACACGGTTTCAAAGTAAAAATGAGAAGGGAAATACTTGAATTTGGTTGGGGCAAAAGGGAAATAAGCTGATTCAGAAGTTGGTGGAGCTTGGGGGACCATTGAAGCTTGAGAGAGACGAGGGAAAATAAAATACAAAACCGTTCTATTTGCTCTAAAAAATAGAAAAAATTTCGTGAGTGTCGACACTTGGGATTTGTTAAGTGTCGATGCTAGGTTAGGTGTCGACATGTCGCAAAACACAAGTATTGACACTTGGCTAAAAAAATCAAAAAAAAAATCTGAAAAATTTTTCAAAAAGTTTAAGGATGTTTTTAAATGCTTTTGGGTCTAAACACAAGTAATTTTTGAGTAAACTACCTTAGATAAGATGAAATTTGAGAGAGTTCTAGAAGAATGGATCAATGATACCTAACTCTCTTCTAATCATGCAAATTCTCTCTTCACTCAAAGGTTTGGTAAACACATCAGCTAATTGGCCATCAGTACACACAAATTCAAGTTCCACATAAGAATTTTGTACATGATCTTTTATAAAATGATGTCTTATTTCAATGTATTTACTTCTTAAATGTTGCACAGGTTTCTTAGTTAGATTGATTGCACTAGTATTGTCACATCTTATGTGTGTCTTAGTCAGTTTAATGCCAAAATCTTTGAGTTGTTGTTTGATCCAAAGGATTTAAGCACAACAGCTTCCAGCTGCTATATATTCGACTTCTGCCATAGATAGAGCGACTGAATTCTATTTCTTGCTACTCCAAAAGATCAAATTTACTCCAAGAAACTGACAGGTTCCACTAGTACTTTTACGATCAAGTTTGCACCCAGCAAATTCAGCATCAGAATAAGCAATCAATTCAAATGAAGAATCTCTAGAGTACCACAAACCAATTTCAATTGAGCCAGATAGATATCTAAGTATGTGTTTAACAGCTAAAAGATGAGACTCTTTAGGATTAGACTGATATCTAGCACACTTACATACACTAAACATGAGATCTGGCCTACTGCCAGTAAGATATAGCAATGAACCAATCACGCCATGATATAATTTTTGGTCAATAGATTTACCTGATTCATCATTGTCAAGTCTACAAGAAGAGCTCATAAGGGTACCTGAAGGCTTGGTGTTCTCCATCCCAAACTTCTTGAGTATTTTTTTGTGTACTTCGCTTGGTTGATGAGGATCCCCTCTTTGGTTTGCTTTATTTGGAGTCCGAGGAAGAAATTCAGTTCTCCCATCATGCTCATCTCGAACTCACCCTGTATTAACTTTGCAAATTCTTGACAAATAGATACGTTAGTAGCACCAAATATGATATCATCTACATAGATTTGCAGTACTAAGAGATCATTATTCTTTTTCTTCAAAAATAAAGTTTTGTCTACATTACCTCTAGCAAAATTATTTTTGAGCAGGAAAGAACTTAAACGATCATACCAAGCTCTAGGAGCTTGTTTCAAACCATACAAAGCTTTGTGAAATTTAAAAACATGATTTGGAAATTCAGAATTTTCAAAACCAGGTGGCTGTTCAACATAAACCTCTTCTTCAATAAAACCATTTAAAAAGGCACTTTTAATATCCATTTGAAATAATTTAAAATTTATAAAGCAAGCAAGAGCCAAAAATAGCCTAATTGCCTCAAGTCTAGCCACAGGAGCAAAGGTATCATCAAAATCGATCCCTTCCTCCTGATTGTATCCCTTGGCAACTAGTCTAGCCTTATTTCTTGTAACAATACCATTTTTATCAAGTTTATTTCTGAAAACCCATTTTGTGCCAATAATTGAAGTATTTGAAGGCCTATCTACTAATGTATAAACATTGTTCCTTTTGAATTGGTTAAGTTCATCTTGCATAGCATTTATCCAATTACTATCATTTTCAGCTTCCTCAATACTTTTAATTTCAATTTGAGAAACAAATGATAAATAATCACAAATATTTCTAAGGGATGATCGAGTACTTCATCTTTAGATGGATCACCAATAATTAGTTCTTTTGGATGTCCATGAGCATACCTCCATTCTTTTGGTAGTGAATTAATAGTAGATGTGTCTTCATCATCTTGTACTTGATCTCCTTCAGGGTTTTGATCATCTTCTTGTTCGTTGATAGGCTCTTAATTTGTGTTCATTTTTTTCAGTTCTTTTAGTACCTGTTTTATCATAATGCACATCTTCTTTTCTAGAATATTTCTAGTCAGATTCATCAAATACCACATGTATGGATTCTTCAACAACAAGTATTCTTCTGTTGAAGACCCTATATGTCTTGCTAGATGTAGAGCAGCCTAGAAAGACACCCTCATCTGACTTGGTATCAAATTTACTCAAATTGTCTTTACCATTATTTAACATGAAAAATGGAATCCAAAAACATGAAAATAATGAATTAAAGGTTTTCTACCCTTCCAAAGCTCATATAGTGTTTTCTTTAAGATCGGTCAAATTAAAACTCGATTTAAAATATAGCATGCAGTATTTATAGCTTCCATCCAAAAATATCTAGGAAGATCATTTTCATAAAATATGGTGCGTGCCATTTCTTCAAAAGTTCTATTTTTCCTTTCTACCATTCCATTTTGTTGAGGTGTCCTAGGTGCTGAAAAATTGTGCTGAATGACATTTTCAATACAAAATTTATCAAAATCAGCATTTTCAAATTTGATTCCATGATCACTTCTCAAAGATATGATTGAAACATCTTTTTCATTTGAAACACGTTTATGAAATCTAATGAATTCTGAAAACTTTCATCTTTGTGTGCTAAAAACATGACCCATGTAAATCGTGAGAAATCATCTACAATAACTAGACCGTACTTCTTACCTCCCAAACTAAATGTTCTACTTGGTCCAAAGAGGTCCATGTGAAGCAACTCTAAGGGTCTAGATGTAGAGATTGCTCCTTTTGGTTTAAAAGAAGATTTAGTTTATTTTCCAAGCTAACATGTACTACAAATCTTGTCTTTTTCAAAACCGAGTTTTGGCAAATCTTTTATCAAATTCTTTTTGCTAAGTTTTGAAATCAAGTGCATACTAGCATGTCTTAATCTACGATGCCAAAGCCAACTAGTTTCATTGATTTTGGCTTCCATTGCCACTAGGCATTGACCATTTTGCACAGGAAGATCATCAAGATCAACCATATAAATATTGCCATGCCTATGACCAATGAACTTGATGTCATTGTCATCTAAACTAGAAACAATGCACAAAGAAGATTCGAAAATAACTTTAAAATCCTTATCACAAAATTGACTAATACTAAGCAAGTTATGTTTCAAACTATCAACATATAATACATTATCAATGTAAGTAGAGGGGGTGATATGGACTTTACCAATACCAACAATTTTGCCCTTTCCATTATCATCAAATATCACATTGCCATCATTTTGATACTCGAGTGATAAGAACTGCTCCACATCTCCAGTCATATGCCTCGAGCAACCGCTATCGAGGTACCACATTCTTTTCTTATTAGTTGCAAGACATACCTGCAATAAAAATCAAGTGGAGACTTTAGATACCCAAGTCATCTTGGGTCCTTTCAGGTTAGTGGCATTGGATCCTTTTGAAACCCAAATTATCTTAAAATTACTCAATCTTCTCTTATTGCACATATAAGATTTATGCCCTATAGTACCACATGCATAACAGATAATGGATGAAGATGCAGGCATAAAGAAATTTTTGAAAAGTTTTTTTTTTTTTTCTGAGTTCCAAACCCCAAACCTGCTCTATAAAAAACAACCCTTTGTTTATTCAAAAGCATGTTTAACTTTTCAGAACTGTATGTAAATTTATCTACAAAAGGTTTTAACTTTTCAATTTCTTCTTTATATTTTTTGTTTTCATCCAAAATTTCTTTGTGTTGTTTTGAAAGATTTTTATTTGAAGCTGAAATGCTTTTCTTTTTCAAAATGTCTTTCTTCTTTTCAAGAATAGAAATCTTATCATTTAATTTTTTGTTTTAAAGAAGTAGACAATCATTTTCATTTGAAAACTTATTATTTGCTTTGACTAAATCCAAATTTTGCTTTTTCAAATCTTTATGTTTTGACTTTAGTTTTTGAAATTCTATAACTAACTCATCAAAAACTTCATGTAACTCATCAAATATAAATTCATTTTTAGTTTCAGATTGTACCTCGTTATGAACTGCCATCAAACAGAAGTTTGCAACTTCTTGCTATTCTTCCTCAGAGCTGGAGTCCTCACTATCACTCCAGGTTACCATCATGGCCTTCTTTCTTAATTTTCTCCTGCTTTTCTTAAGGGGTAGTCTACCTTGAAGTGGCCCGATTTTTTGCATTCAAAGCACGTGGGCTGCTCCTTGTCTTTCTCTTTTTGTTTCTCTTTACTTGGCTCACCTTTCAGGGATTTCTTTTTGAAGTTGAACTTCTTCTTTCTCATGAACATTCTGAATTTTCTTGTCATTAGAGCCGTCTCATCTTTTTCATCATCTTCTTCAGAGTCATTGCTTGATTCTTCTCTTGCAGTGGATTTGAAAGCGATTACTTTCTTCTTTTTATCAACTTCCACATTCTTTTGCTGGAGAGAGAGCTCATAAGTCATCAGTGAACCCAACAATTGCTCAAGTAGAAGAGTGTTGACATTCTTGCTTCTTCAATAGCTGTCACCTTTGCATCCCAAGAAGCCGATAGAGACCTGAGAAGTTTTTTTACAAGTTCATCATTAGAAATAATTTTTTCTAGGCTTTTTATGCCATTCACAATATTTGTGAACCTAGTATACATCTCACTAATAGACTCAGTAGGCTCCATTTTAAACATTTCGTAAGTATGAATAAGCATGTTAACCTTAGTTGTTTTCACTTGGTGTGTGTACCCTCATGGATAACCTCAAGTGTGTCCCAAATCTCCTTAGCGGAGAGACAATTAGATATTCTATTGAATTCACTTGGATCAAGAGAGCAAAATAATAAATTCATAACCTTAGCATTAAGCTCTATTTGCTCAATGTCATTCTCATCACAATCATCTTTCATTTTTGGAGTGAGAATGCCATTGACCAACATAGTAGGCTGATGAGGACCTTTTACGATTGTCCTCCAAAGATTATAATCAATAGCTTGAATGAATATGCGCATGCATATTTTCCAATACATGTAATTTATGCCATTAAAGAGTGGGGGACGATTTGAAGCTTGACCTTCAATATCACCTATTCCTATTGGGGCTGCCATGATCTTTTACTCAAGATCCTTGGATCTACAAGAGAGTACCGGTGCTCTGATACCACTTGTTGACCAGAAATGGAGCCCAAGAGGGGGATGAATTGGGTCTTTTAAAAATTTAAAGCAATAATGTGCAGTCCTTGTTGTGTTTGTGAGTTATAAAATTTAATGCATTAGATTAAATGCAGCAGAAAGTAATAAATGGATTGTAATAAATAAAGAACAAGAAAGAGAGAAGGCAATCACACACAAATACAAAGTTTATAGTGGTTCGGTGCAAACCTAGCACCTACATCCACTTTCCAAGCCATCCTTGGAAATTCCACTATAATCCAACCAAGATTACAGCCGACTTTTTTTTCAAAAAGCTCACAAGTCAAAACCTATGTTGGTTTTATCATCTAGGTTCACCAACAAACCTTTATACTTGTTTTGTCTTCGGGCTCACAAGTTAACCCTAGTTGGTTTTATCCCTTTGGCTTACCAGCAAATCACAACAAACTTTTTTAAAGATATCCTTGAAAGCAAGGTCAAATCACAAGATAAAATCAGATATACAATTTCAAAAATAAGACAAACTCTCTTCAAGAGTAGAATAGAAGCTTTGAAGCTCAAGTTGATGCTTTATCTTGTCTCCTCCTTAGAATATTCTTCAAACTCTTCTTTTGGAATGATGTAAGGATGGGCTTGTAAGCTTTTTCAGGGAATCAAACTTTAAAAGGCTCTTGAAGTAAAGTTCTTGAGAGAATCTTGACTTTTTGGCTTTCAATGGACTTCAATGCCTTTAGAATGAAGTTGGTGAAGCTTAAATACAGATAAAAACTTCTAAAAAATGGTTTGTGACCGTTTGAGCATTGACTCTAGCCGTTGGGAGCTTGAAAAGACATTTCTGCAAGTCAAAAAAATAGATCCGTTAGGGCTGTCAAAACCCGAGTGTTGACACTTGGCTGTCAGGTGTCGACACTTGGCTGTCAGGTATCGACACTTGACTTCCAGGTGTCGACACTTGAACTTTCAAGTATCGACACTTGATTCATAAGTGTCGACACTTGATACAAAAATACTTCATTGGCCAAGTTCTGGATTTTCAAAAAGTCTCAGGCCTTGAGTCGACACTTGAAAACTTAAGTGTCAACACTTGAGTTTCAGGTGTCGACACTTGAGTCCTGGATGTCGATACTTAGCATGCCAAGGAGTTTTTCTGCATGCTAAATGCTGAAGTATCGACACTTGACTTCCCAGATGTCGACACTTGGTTCTGAAAAATTCATAATCAAGTACAAATTAAGCTCAAAATACAAGCATCAATTTTGAAACTTAAATGGAACATAAATAACCAATAATTGAACATATAAAAGCCCTTTTTGCATGAAGAAGATGTCTTAAGTTGCGAAAAATATTCCGTGCCATGGCATGCCATGATACTTAAATTTTTGAGAATTTGAGGTGCTTGCTTCCTGAAAACTCATAACTGGAAGTAAACATTAGTATACAGTATGTACTCAAGGTTTTGGTATTTATCAAAATCACTAGGAGAGCCAACAGAGGTCGATCCATATATTAAGTATCCATCATAGTTAAAGCTCTTAATACAGTATATAAATCTTATAAATGTTTGGCGATTATAATTGAATGTTGAGATGGGATAACCCGAAAATTAGTAAGCAAGAAATTTATGCATAGTGCTTACAAAACTTTGCAAATTGATTCCATTAACTAGTAAGTATCCATTGACATTTTATGTAGGATCGAGGCCCTAACCATCTTTACAAAAGGAACGTCCCTATTGTAAGAGGCAGAATCAACAATCTTAAGCGGCACAGCGACAGGGCCCACAGGCTGAGCGCTACAGTCATTTAATCGACCCGACAGAAGGGCAAAGCCTTTTGAGCTGGCTCGAGGATGTTGACCAGATCCCAGTCACCTAGCCCATGACCGTATTACACAGAGTGGGACCCGAAGGTGTGAGCTAGCACCTAGTCAACAATCCTCTCCCAGCGAAACTCGCCTAAGAGGTCCTGCCTCCATAATCGAACCTGCGACCATGGCTCTAATGCCAGCTGTAGGATCGAGGCCCTAACCATCTTTACAAAAGGAACGTCCCTATTGTAAGAGGAGGAATCAACAATCTTAAGCGACGCAGCGATAGGGCCCACAGGCTGAGCGCTACACTCATTTAGTCGATCCGATAGAAGGGCAAAGCCTTTTGAGTCGGCCCGAGTATGTTGACCAGACCCCAGTCACCTAGCCCGTGACCGCATTACACAAAGTGGGACCCGAAGGTGTGAGCTGGCACCTGTCAACATTTCATATATTGTATTTTTTTCTAATTTACACTTTATACTATGTAAGCTGTGCAAGGGGAGACTCTATTTCTAAAATATTAACATCATTAAGTTACGGGCCTATAAAATACGTAACATGTTATAATAGTTATAATATTAATGATTTTAAATTTCACATCCATGAATATGAATATCATGAGAGTACAATGAATAGTGGTATGTCTATAAAGGGCAACTGATAGAAAAAGTCAGAGAGTAACTACTATGAAATCCTTGAAGAAGTGATCAAGTTGACCTACATTGAAGGTAATAGTATCATTCTATTTAAGTGATAATGATTTTATAATAACAATGTTAAAAAGGTTGATCCACAGCACAGGATTAGTGAAATCAAATATGGATCAAAAACATAATTGACGAGCCATTTATGCTAGCTTAACAAGCTACTCCTTTTTCATCAAGAAAGAGAGGAAGGAAAGATTGATAAGCTGTATGCAAGATTAAGTCTCAAGCTATTCATTACGAGCTCGAAGAAGAAGAAGAAGAGCTCAATTTACTAGAATACTTTTAGGAGGATGAAATACTAAGAGTTTATTAGTCCTACATTAATACAGAGTTGGATGCTCTAGGAACTCTCCTACATGATGGCTAGCATGAGAAGATGGATCATATTGAGTTTGTTTTAGAGGACAATCCTATACAAGAAGAGGAAGAAGAAGAAATGAAAGAGGAGGATGAAGATGATAAAATGAAAGAATAGGATGAATTGGAAGAAGAATCTGAAGGGTATCAAACATATGAAGAGGCCGATGAGAAATACTATTTATATAATCCTTGAATCATTTTAAATACTTATTTTTTATCATCTTAAGTTTTGCATTGCTATCCATAATTATATAATTAATTTTGTAAATATATTCATTTTTATTTTTAGAGATTATAAATCATATCTTCCAAAGGTCGAAGAAGTGTCAATCAAGGAGAGAGCACTAGTGGACAAAGCTCTCGACAAGAGAGCGATTATGCTGGCAGCCTGCATGGCTCTATGCCACTCATACCACATGATAAACTTAAAAACTTTAGATATTATTTTTTATATTATTTTATACTTTAATATCTAATATAATATTCTTTATATTAGATATTCTTTGATTATGTTCAGAGGACATGGGGTCACTAGTGATCCCACAATTACAGGCAACAGCAACCGGCTCATCTCATACTCGGCACTCTGGTCAAGGACCCGCCTAGCTCACAACACCTTCACTCGTAAGTACTACGTCTTCATATTAAAATATTCAAAATTAAATCTTTATAAAGTTAAGATTTATTATTAAATTTTAATTTTGTAGTATATTTAAAGATCCTAGAGTTTCTTAGGTAGTTTCTAGGATCATCGATCGATTGATGCTAAGATCGATGAATGAGTACTCCAGTTGATTGCCTAGGGCTTGTGATGCAGCCTAATGGATATTTCTAGTAAGTCAAATAAGTTTAATTTTTAAATTTATAAAATAATTATATTTTATTTATTTAATACAAACTTGCTTGTACTTGCAGTAGTATTACCGATTTGACACTTCTTAGGCTAAGGAGGGTGGCCATCTAATTTTCGAGGAGGTGGCTACATATAGGTTTCAGGATGGATTGCATAGTCTCAAAGAGAGGGTCACAAAGCATTCTAGTTTTGAGTTAGCATCAAACCGAGAACTTTCAGGGATCACTAGATGCAGGTGGATATATGGGAGGCCCTTTGCAACTTATGGAGTACTAGGAGTACTCTAATATGTGACAAAGAGTATGATAGAATCGTATCACCTGGTAGGATCTGATCAGGCATATCGATGGCTCTATCGACATACATGTGGTGGCTAATAGATTAGTAATAATTATATGCTTAATTATATAAACTTCATATCAAATTAATGATATATATTTTTTAATTAATTTATTTTTATTATTTATTTATTATAGACATAGGAGTTGGTTCATGTACCAATATAGCAGCAGTTGTAGGAGGCCATCCATCAGTCCAGGAGGACTAGTGATTATTTAAATAAGAAATCTCAATGTATTATAGTAAGAACTTAAAACTTAAGTATTAATTTTTATATATGCTGATATGTGTTAATTAGACTAATCATTTTATAAATTGTATAGATTGATTATGCAGAGTATGTCGTAGTACGGTACAGTAAAGATCCATCCTCTTAGCCCCTCCTTGATGTTGAGGGATGGTTCACAGTCATAGGAGGGGTGAGTAGGAGCCGAGCCATAGGATTCGACCATTGCTTCGACCCTTCGATAGCTTGGTACTCTTTGACATTTTTATCTCAGGCCTTGACGATTCAGGCATGGAGTGATACATTTGTCAAAGATATTAAGAGCCGTGTTCTTGTCTAGCAACCTCAGAGCCTCCTAGAGACCATCCGTGATACGGTCACGGAGCATCTCCGGGACCCATGTCAATGCACTCAATTGATCTCATTATCACAACCATCATAGTAGGTAAGACTATTAAATTTTTTTTACTTATTTTAATTTTTTGTATTTAAAAATTTATTAATAATATTTTATTTTTTTCATCACAGGATATTGAGACATCTGGTTCATTTCACTAGTTGCTGGAGAGGACATATGGAGGAGAAGAAGGACGAGGACAATGATGACGATGTAGACCTCAAATGATTTTCTTTTATTTTGATAGTATGTATTTAATTTTTTTAGTAGTATAAAATTATAATAAAATTTATACTTTTTAATATAATATTATTAAGTTTTTTATTTATAATTATGCTTATTAATTGTTATTTCATATTTAATATGGTTTAAGAACTCTAATTATTTATTATTAGAATTAAAATATATTTTTAAAAAATAATCATTATTTTTAAAAAAATAAAAAAGTTAATAGCAATAGTACTAAAGCTTTATTGTTGATGCATGTCATTTTAGCAATAAATTTTTTGAGTTGCTAATAATTTTTTAGATTTAATTATTTTTTAAAAAAATAAAAATATTATTAGTGTCAATAATTATTGTCATTATTAATCATCTCTAATAACCTTTATTAGTGATGATGAGACTTGCCATCGCTAATAATGGTTAGTTGTGACAATGGTACTTGTGACATCTTAATAGCGATGGATGGTAATTAACCATCACTAATTATCATTTTTCTTGTAGTGCCAATCGCTCAAAATCGAAGTGCTCTGTGGCCCTCTCTTTAAGACTATGTAGTTCAACCCGAAATCTACTTGGCCATCTCCTCAAAAATCGGATGGCCAACCTTCTTAGTCTGAGCAGTGTCGAATTGATAACACTCCTATAAATAGAAGTAAGCTTGTATTAATTAATAAACTATAATCATTTCATAAATTAAAATATTAAATTTATTTGACTTGCCAAAAATATTTGCCATGCTGCATCACAAGCCCCAAATAGCCAACTGAGTACTCATTCACCAGTCTTGACATCAATGATTAGTGATCTCGGTAACCAGCCAAGAAACTCCAAGTTCTCTAAATATATTACAAAATTAAAATTTAATAATAAATGTTAACTTTATAAATTTTATATTTTAAATATTTTAACATGAAGGTATAGCACCCATGAGCGGCTCTGAATGTAGATGAGCTATTTATTCTCTAGTAAAGTTGGAGGTGCTGCAAACTAGATGGGTCCTCGATAATGGTACTGAGTCTAAGATGAATCGGTCACTACTGCCTATAACTATGGGATCATTAGTAACCCCACGTCCTCCAAACCTAATAAAAAAATATCTAATATAAAAAATATTATATTAGATAATAAAATATAAAATAATATCTAAAATTCTTGAGTTTAGCATGTAGTGTGAGTGGCACAGAACCATGCGAGTGACCAGCATAATCACTCTCTTATCGAGAGCTCAGTCCTCTAGAGCACTCTCCTCGACCAGCACTCTTCCGACCTCTGGAAGACATAATATATAATCTCTAAAAATAAAAATAAATATATTTATTAAATTAATTATACAATTGTGGGTGGTAATAAAAACTTTAAAATGATGAAAGACAAGTATTTAATTCTATACTTAGTATTACTCGTCGACCTCTTTAGATGTTTAATATCCTTCGGATTCTTCTTCTGATTTGTCATCTTCTTCCATTTTATCATCTTCATCCTCCTCTTCTATTTCGTCTTCTTTCTTTTCTTTCCCTTCTTGTATAGGATTGTTCCCTAAAACAAACTCAATATGATCTATCTCCTCATGCTAGCCATCATGTTGGAAAATTCTTGGAGCATCCAACTCTGTATCATTGTAGGAATGATGAACTCCTAATGTTTCATTCTCTTGAAAGTATTCTGATAAATGAGGCTCTTCTTTTTCTTCTTTGAGCTTATAATGAATAACTCAAGATTTAATATTGCATATAGCTTATCAATCTTTATTCTTCTCTCCTTTGATAGAAAAGAAGTATAATATATTTGAGCAACTAGTTGAGCTAGCATAAATGGCTCATCGATATATACTTTTGATCCATATTTGATTTCAATAATCGTGTGCCATAGATCAACCTTCATACCATTGTTTTTATAAAACCATTGGTACTTAAATAGAATAACATTATTACCTTCCAATGTAGGTCAACTTGATCACTTCTTTGAGGATTTCATAATAGTCACTCTCTGACTCTTTCCACTAGCTATCCTTTATATACATACCGCTATTCATTATACTTTTATGATATTTATATTTATGGATATAAAATTTAAAATCATTAATATTACAGCCATTGTAACATGTCACATATTTTGCTAGCCCATAACCTAATTATTAGTATCAAAATTTGTCAAGCACCGGAAGGGGAGCTAGAGATGCTGGAGTGATAGTGCAGGCTAGTCTTCGAGAAAAGGTGCCTGCAAGAAAGCCCTGTCAGAGATAGCCCTAGTGATGGCACTCTAATATTCAAGATAATATCACTACCAAAAATGGAGGAACGTAAGCAAAAAAGCTCGCGTACCTTTAAGAACTCACTTGGAGTTCCTTTTATAGGTGGATAGCTAAGGGTATTCCAAGCAAGACCAAAATCCTATTAGATTCAATGAAAGGTGATAGGATCTCCCACGTATCGCTTGAGGCCTTTTTGCTGGCAGGGAGCATCTTAACTCCTTAAATGCATCCTTGTCACTAGTCCAAGGTAAGCCATGTTTCATTAAATAGTTACTTGAGTTACAAGATGTTTAGGAATGCCCATCGCTTTTGTTAGGATCCTGTAATAATTTAATAATTTTAGAATATGATGGTGAGCCTTATCAAGTGGCATGAGCGGTGGTGGAGAATGTCAAAGTACTATGTGATGTGGCAGGATCGCTGACGTGGAACCCATGTCAGACCTTATCAGATGCCATGTCGGATGAAGCTTCCACGTCAGACATCTCTGCCTGAACTCCTTCGCCAGGTTGGCTCCCCTCGAGGTCGAGACGCCGTGGCTGAAGTCGAGCTCCACCCCTGCTCAGACTCCTTCGCCAGGCTGGCTCCCCTTGAGGTCGAGACGCCGTGGCCAAAGTCGAGCTCCGCCCCTGCCCAGACTCCTTCGCCAAGCTGGCTCCTCTCGAGGTCAAGATGCCGTGGCTGAAGTCAAGCTCTATCCCTACCCGGACTCCTTCGCCAAGTTGACTCCCCTCAAGGTCGAGACACCATGGCCGAAGTCGAGCTCCACCTCTGCCCAGACTCCTTCGCCAGGTTGGGTCCCCTCAAGGTCAAGACGTTGTGGCCGAAGTCGAGCTCCACCTTCCTGAGCTCGCCCCACCTCGGATGAAGAAACCAACGACTGCTGGGCATCATTGCCCTCCTTGGATGGTGGTGAGCCGTCCAAGGACCATGGAGGGATGCCCGCCAGGCCATAATAACTATCCTAACTACCACTTTTACCAGAAGGAAAGGGATCCCCCAATCGAGGTGCTATGCTCCCGACCGACCGTCTGCACCATCCGAAAGAGGAAGTCAGCCTAGAGGATTCGAATTCAGGGGGTGGCTGCCCACCGATCGAGGCTCTACCAGGCTTTCCAAAATGGAGTGACCAGGAGGAGGTTTAGAGCGCATAGTGATGTTCCCTATCAAGGATGGGGAAAGGTACCTCCTGCACGGCACCAGACATTGCCACACATGCCTGCAAGTAAGGGGGTAATCCCAAGGTAAGCGGCGCGCAACCATCCAAGCTAAAAAGGAGTTCTCCAAGGTTCGGAACAAGGTAAGCGAACAAACACACGAGCAAGAGGGGGGTAGCACACATAAGAGCAACCAAGAAGCTAAGTTACCCAGGCTACCGGAGACCCGTCGGAAGGGCCTTGACGGACATAGCCATTCAACTCGAGCCCTCCTCCGCTGCCATTCCCCATGCTCTGCTCTTGATCTATTTACACTCTCTTAGTTCATAAACTTCTCCTCCCAGCGTGGAGTCCATCTACTAAGCTCGACCAGGAGGATCTGTTCCCTTGGATCGTCACTGACGTGAACATTGGAGTGGCCCCGCTGGGACCACCAGCCTAGGTCTTCTTTGTTTTGCAGGTCTGGATGCACAATTGGGATCCTTGTCACTAGTCCCCTTGCAAGTAACCCGCTGGGAGCATGGTGATGATGCGAGCGAGAGAAGTCTCCACCAGCCGTGCGGGTGATCCCCCTTCCCGTGGGGACCCACATAGTCCAGAGTCGGAGCTCCCCGCTCCACCATAACCACCTCCAATGGACACTCAGCTTGCCGCACTCACCCAGTAGATGCAGTTTCTCACTGCACCAGTGCACCGATTGCAACATCAGCATCGGTTCCTGGCGACCCACCAGTATCCAAGGACTCTTGCGGCCCAAGCCACCGCACCCCGTGATAGCCTATGATCCTTCCAAGGAAGGCCTTCACTGCCGCGAGCCATCACAGACCGCCGAGGAAGCCATAGGATCCCGGCGAAGAGATAATGGACCGAGTCGACCGATCGGGAGAGCCGATCCCCGACCTACGAGCAAGCTGCTGCCAAGCATCGCCGAGGTCACAGGGGCAAGGCCCCCCATCGCAAAACCGCTCAACTACCATATTCTCCTCCTCCGTCGACCTCAGTGGAGGGTTCAACCGATGAGGCCTTCAGGCGCATGGCAGAGAAGCGTTTGGAGGAGCAAGAGCGCAAGCTAGCAGAGCTATCCCGCCAATTTGCAAATCTGCAGGGCTCCTCCCGCGAGCTTGTGGGCTATGGCGCCAGTGCCCCTTTCTCCCAAGAAATCCAAGAAGAACTGATCCCGAGTTAGTTCTGCATGCCGCAGGTGGACCCCTACAATGGGACCATCGATCCCTTGGACCACCTTGAGAGCTACAAAGCTCTCATGAGGGTTCAGGGGGCAATCGATGCTCTCCTTTGCATCGCCTTCCCAACCACCCTCTGAAAGGCAGCTCAGGTATGGTTTACCCGCTTGGAGCCAGAAAGTATCAGCTCATTTGTTCAGCCAGAGCAGAAATTTATGGCCCATTTCGATGCCTATCGGAAGGTGCCATGGAAGGCAGACAGCCTCTTCTCCATCAGGCAACAGGACCATAAGCTCTTGCGGGACTACGTGGCCCACTTCAAAATTGTTGTGCTAGAGATATACTATTTGGATGAGCCAGTTGCCATGCTGGTGCTGAAGAGAGGCCTTAGGACATCCCGCCTGACCTACTCGCTAGACAAGAAGCCTCCAAAGACGTACTCTGAACTCCTCCTCCGTGTTCACAAGTACATCCATGACGAGGAGGTGGATTGTATGAGGAGGGAGCTGGACGGGAAGACGCTGAAGAAGCCAGCTCCTGGTGAGACGTCCGGGGTATGGAAGACCGAACCATTTAAATCAAACTTTCGTAAGGGACCAAAGCTGAAGAGCGGCCCCATCCTAGAAGAAAGATACACACCTCTCCTAGCCCCGAGGATGAAGATCCTCATGAAGATCGAAGGTGAGCATTATCTGTGGCACCCACCGCCACTGAGACCGTCTAATGGTCACGACAAGATGAGGTACTGCCAGTTTTACCACGACCATGGCCAAGACACCGAAGAATGCCGTCACCTCAAGAGGGAGATTGAAGACCTCATAAGGAGGGACTACCTTGGAAGGTTCATGGGGGGCAAGGCTCCGGCGGAACCTTAAGCGCTTGCTACTCTCCCTCCAGTCCCTACAGTCGACAATCATCCTACCAAGAAGCATGTGGGGATGATATGCTGAGGAATTAAGCGTGCCCCTAAGAGAGCTCGAGGAGGAGAGGGATTTGAAAATGTACTCCCCTTTGTAAGGGAGAGAGAATCTGGGGTTGAAAATATAAATAATGATGCCATGGTCATCGAGATGATGATCGCAAAGCATCCTGTAAAATAGATTATGGTCGATAGCGAAAGTTCAACCGATGCCCTTTTTTATGATGCTTTTTCTATGATGAATCTGTCCTCTGCTCAGCTAGACCTGTGCACACTCTCCCTGTTACTACCGGGATGCCACCTCGACAGAGCATCGTCATGATGACCTTTATGGTCGTTAGGCTTCCCTCGGCCTACAACATGATTCTTGGCCAACCCGGGCATAATTTGCTTGACGCGGTCATTTCTATAAAGCGGCTTTTGGTGCAGTTTCCTACTCCTTACAGTGTTGGAGAGATGAGGGGGGCACCTCAGCCGATCCAACATTGCCTCCAAGCTGTTCCTGGGGCCAAAGGCTCCGAGGATGACCCCAGCTTGGACGACCTCGATTAAAGGGCACAAGATCCTAGGAGTGGCCCAGTCGAGCACCTACTATCGTATCCACTCGGAACCGACCCGGCAAGGACGGTGCAAATCAGGGCCCAGCTGCCTAAAGATGAGCGGGCCCACCTGTTGGAATTTCTTCGAGTGAACGTGGATATGTTCGCCTGGAAGGAGGTCGATATGCTGAGAATACCCCCTGACATCATCACCCACAAGCTGAGCCTCAACCCGAAGTTCCGTCCTATTTGGCAAAAGAAGAGGAGTTTCTCCCCGGACAGGCAACGGGCGATCAATGAGAAGTTGGATAAGCTCCTCGCAACTGGCTTTGTTCTTGAAGTACAATACCCTAGCTGGCTGGCAAATGTAGTTATGGTGAAGAAAAATAATAGGAAGTGGAGGATCTACATGAACTATACCGACCTCAATCGGGCCTGCCCGAAGGACAACTTCCCTCTATCGAAGATCGACCAGTTGGTAGACGCCACCTCGGGGCACCGCTTGCACTCCTTTATGGATGCATTCTCTAAGTACAATCATATACGGATGCATCCGGAGCACGAGGAGCACACTGCCTTCATCACTATCGAGGGACGTACTACTACCGAATGATGCCATTCGGCCTGAAGAACGCTGGTGCCACGTACCAATGGCTGGTCAATCGGGTCTTCAAGGACCAGATTGGCCAAAACATGTAGTGTATGTGGACGACATGCTCGTCATAAGCAAGACGAGCTCAAACCATGTCACCGACCTGGAAGAAGCCTTCCACAACCTCTGAGAGCACAAGATTTGCCATTTCGAACTCCCCCACAATATCATCACCAACAATGAACGGCAATTCGATAGTTGGAAGTTCGAAGAGTTCTGTGCTGGCCTTGGCATTCAACATCACTTCACCTCGGTGGCTCATCCTCAGACCAACGGAGAGGCCGAGGTAACCAACCAGGCCAAGGGTTGGTGGGCAGAAGAACTCCCCAGTGTTCTTTGGGCCTACCACACAACACCCAAGACGGCCACGGGTGAGACACCTTTCAGCCTTATTTTCGGCATAGAGGCCATTATCCCGGTTGAACTCGGTGTGCCCACACTACAAGTATAGCAGTATGATAAAGTAGAGAATCTGGCCCACCTTCTTCTCAACTTGAACCTCCTCGAGAAAACTAGAGACAAGGCTCGATTCCGGATGGCAGCATACCGGCAGCAAGTAGCTTGGTACTACAACGTGTGGGTTAAGCCAAAGGTCTTCTGCGCAAGTGACCTGGTGCTACGCCGAGCTGAAGCATCTCAGCCCCGGGAGTGCAGTAAGCTCTCCTCAAATTGGAAGGGCCCGTTCGAAGTGGTCGAGGCTCTTCCACTCGAAGCCTACTAACTAGCGGAGCTGGGCGGTGCTAGATTTTTGCAGACTTGGAATGCCAACATCCTGAGAATGTATTATCAGTAATGTAAGGCCTTTCTCTATAAATAATAAAGATCCTTTTTATGCAAATCACTTTTGCCTTGCAGGAACATCGCTGCTCGACCTCAGGTCCTTCACTCAAGCTCGAACACTCATGAAGCCCGGCACTCAAGCCCAGAAACTCCTGAAGCCTAGCACTCAAGCCCGAAAACTTTCAAAGCCTGGCACTCTCAAGCCCGGAAACTCTTGAAGCCTAACACTCAAGCCCAGAAACTCCTGAAGCCCAGCACTCAAGCCCGGAAACTCCCAAAGCCCAACACTCTCAAGCCCGAAAACTTTCGAAGCCCGACACTCTCAAGCCCAGAAACTCCTGAAGCCCAGCACTCAAGCCTGAAAACTTCTGAAGCCCGGCACTCTCAAGCTCAGAAACTTTCGATGCCCGACACTCTTAAGCCCGGAGACTCCTGAAGCCCAGCACTCAAGCTCAAAAACTCCTGAAGCCCCCGACACTCAAGCCTGAAAATTCCTGAAGCCCGGTACTCAAGCCCGAAAACTTTCGAAGCCCAACACTCTCAAGCCCGAAAACTCCTAAAGCCCATCACTCTCAAGCTTGGAAACTTCCGAAGCCCGGCACCTCACGGACATCTGACAGGTCCAACGAGCGCAACGTCTGGGCTCGGCCTCGCCGTGCACACCTGGAGCTGGTCCCAACAGAGGTTGAATAGACCTCTCCCAATGAAGCGCTCGGAGCCCTCCTACCACTTCACCCGCGAGGTGGGAATGACTCAGCAAGTCAAGAACTCCTTCCTAAACTTCTCGTGAACTCGGATCTCAGCAGAGAAGGGTCCAGAGACTTAGAGCCTCAACGCAAGGTGCCTCAGCACATGCATGCACACAGGTAGTTGAGAAGTGAAGGGAAGAAGATTGACAAAGTGCAAAGAATGAAAAGAGACACAGGTCGGGATGATTGAAAAGGAATTTCATTAATACTTGGTAAAGTTGTACATTGTCACTGGGCCCTGACATGCTGGGCAGTCTAGATCAGAAGCAAAAAAGAGAAAAATTATAATGGACCCCTATGCTATCTAACCGGCTCCTTCCCAGGATAGCACTCGGGTGGGGTATCACCTTCTGGGACCTCCGACAGTGGGAATTCATCTTCGGCGACCACCGCTGGCGAAGCTGGGTCGGCAGCAGCAGTTGGTTCCTCTGCCTCGCCCAAGTCAGGGGTCGGGCTTGCACCCGGAGCACCTGGGAATCTGAGCCTATCCATGTTCTTGTCCGAGATAAAGCCCTCCATCCTAGACCAGCAATACATGAACCCCTTGAGGAAGGAGTCCGTCGCCACTTCATGGAACTCGGCGCTGAACTCCTCAAAGGCCTTGTATCTCACCACCACCTCGGTGGCCCCCTTCCTAGCGACCTCAGCCTGACAGACCATCTCGGCAGCCTCTTTCTTTGCAGCCTCCATTGAGTTGACTGCCATCGTGGCCTTCTCTTCGATGCTTGCGGCTTTCTTCTTGGCAATGGTGCCTTTCTTCTCAGCGACGGTTGCCCGCTCCTTCACCGCCCCCAGTTCTGCCCAAAGGGACTGGGCCTGTTCCTTCTCTTGGGCAGCTTCAGCGCCGATCTCTTTCAGCCTGGCCTCGTTGGCCTTGAGCTCTTCTGCCAAATGCTGAAGTGTCGACACTTGACTTTCCAGGTGTCGACACTTGACTTTGAAAAGTTCATAATCAAGTGCGAATTAAGTCAAAAACACAAGTATATATTTTGAAACTAAAATAAAATATAAATAATTAATAATTGAACATATAAAAGCCCTTTTTGCATGAAGAGGATGCTCTTAATTGCAAAAAATGCTCCGTGCCACGGCATGCCATGATACTTAAATTTTTGAGAATTTGAGGTGCTGGCTTCTTGAAAACTCATAGCTAGAAATACACATTAGTATACAATATGTGCTCAACATTTTGTTATTCATCAAAATCACTAGGTGGAGCCAACAATTTTCACCTTTTTGATGATGACAAAATCTTGAGTAAATCAGCATTAATTTTCAAATTTCAGTTGATATTTCATAAATATGATTGTAAGCCACAATTTTCATAGTTATGAAGAATAAATCTCCCCCTTAATTAGATAATTCTAATCATAACAAACAATATGTTATTCTAGGTATCACATCAAATTGGAAAATTTGCAAATAAACAACAATTTCCATACTCTCCCTTTTTGTCAATCATTAGAAAAGGGAATAACCTCCCCCTCAAAACGAGCATGGAGACAAAAAGTGGTAGAGTATCAGAGTTGACAGGTATCGGAGCCAAAAAGAGCCAAAGAAAATAAATGTAACCAATCAAGCAATCATAGAGAATCACAATAAACACAAACTAAAATACGTATATCTGTTAAGTAGCGTTTTCAGTACAAAACTTGCTGACTCATCAGCAAAACTGAAACAAATAGAATATATCAAGAGTCATACATCATAAGTAACATGAAACATAAAAAGCATACAACAAAATAAACATCTGTGAGGCTAATCCTCATCAGATGGGATCTCAAAGGAAATAGGACCAGTGACTTTAGACCTATGGGCTAGACCACTAGGAGTCTTCAAGATACTATAACTCCGAGTCCTAGAGGGGGGGTCCAAAATGAGGTACAACTCCAGATGCTCTAGTAGAGGGAGGGGGTAGAGTCTCAGCAGGGGTGACATAGACTAGATCAGTGGTGACAGGAGTGCCAGTCACATCAGCGGGAGGAACATCAGGAGACTGCAGCTCTCGGCTGACTACCTCATAACCATCAGCACCATCGTCACTATCACTACCATCATCAAGAACATCTGTAGCTCTATCCTCAATCCCATCAATACGATCACCACCCTCCATGGTATCATCAGGGTCATCCTGGTGGTCATCGTCATCATCATCACCAGCAGGTGGATCAGCAGGAGCAACCAGAGGAAGCAGAGATCTAAGCAAATCCTTAATGCGAGCAAATCCTGCCTCCACAGTCTGACGCATCTCAGCATGCTCTGAAGCTGTGTGAGCTCTAAGGCTCTCTATCTCAATCCGTAGCTGAGTCGTCCGAACTCCAAGACTAATGAGCTCACCTCTAACCTCTGTAAATTGCTGACAAGAATACTCTTCAAAATGTAATCCAGTAGATGCTGAAGGAGCAGCAGAAGGAGTGGCCGAAGGTGTCATAGGCTCCATCTCAGATGCATGAGCTGCCTGAGCAGGAGGACTGACCAGCCCTGATGGCCCTGCCTCTGCCTCACGTATCTTGTCCTCCTCATCTGGCTCCTGGCCAGACTCTCTCCTAACCCATCTTCCTGCAACTAATCTATAGCCCATGCGATGGAGTGACCTCTCATCATATACATCTATGTGCAAGATCTCCTTGGGGATCTCCCCCTCCAAGGATACTCCACAAGCTCTAAAGAGTCGGGTCAGCCCCATACCATATGGCAGACAGTGTTGTCGCTGGCTCGCTGCATCTCTCATCTGTACCAACATCATAGAAGGAATATCGACCTGGGTCCTCTGAGTCAAACAAACCATGAGCATTAGCTCCCTCTCTGTGATGAAGTCAAAGCGCCCTGTCTTCGGAAGCAGTATCCGAGCCGTGATATGATGCAAGAGGCACATCTCCACTGATAGCTGATTTGCGGTGACTATTATCACACCGTGAACATCCTCGCACTCAAGAATACATCGGAAGGTGGCCTCTCTGTCCTCCACAGAGAAACTACTGATACCCCAGTAAGGAATCTCCCAAACCCTACTAAGAAGCTCCTCGGTCAGAAGAATCTCAATACCTCGAACAGAAGTCATCCATGTCAAACGACGGCAGTCCATGGCTCCATAAAACTCTCATACTAGGTGGGGGTAATACCTCTCTTGCATGGTGCAGAAGGGTACCAATCCCGCATCGGTGAGGGTCTAACGAATCTGAAGTGCTGCCTGTCAAAAAACTCGAGGTCAACCCGTCGACCAGATGCTACAGCCTTCCCTACCATCCTCTCTGGAGGGGATCCTGGGGCAACTGAGCTACTCGACTCTCCTATGTCATGTCTAGTCTTGGTCCTCCTCTCTGATCTTTGACTAGGTCTCCTAACTGCTAATCTCTTTCTTGGACCCATTTCAATCAAGCTGAACAGGAAAAAAGGAAGATATGTTCAATCAGGCTTAGAACTAAAGGTCTTGCTATGGGTTGAGCTAAAGAGAATTCCTTTTCTTAAGAGGTGCTAAGACAAGTTTCGAGAATTGGGATTAAAACAACTTTAGGTAGTAAATGCTTTTAACAAGAAAGAAAAATCTTAGGTAATCTACCAAAACTTTGAAAATGAGAATTCTACAAAACGACATTACCACGTATATATTGAATATGTCTTTGGTTGTAAAAAATATTTGAACTTTGTAAAATACATTTTATAATACAAAAAAAATGGAATTTGGGTTAAAAATAAACTAGGGTTTTAGCAAAGTGGTGAAGATGAGGGTAAAATGTCACGAAAACGTCATAAATAACTTTTCCAAAACAATGATAATGCAATAAATGGTTTTACAACATTGGATTTTAGATGAAAACCCCAATTTTTTTTGGTCAAAATTAATCCAATGGTGATTTTCCGAAAATTGGATGAAATAAGCATGAAATCGCCCAAAAAATCCATGGGAAATTCGAGAAAAATGCTTTTAACCACGATTCCCTAAAATGGAGTTTTAGAAATCCATCAAAACTCATAAAAATCCGATCAAAATCCCTTAAAATGGTTAGAAAAACCCTATTCTAGGTTACACAGTTTGACGGTAACAAAAAGAAAACGAAAACGAGAGAAATAAAATGAAAATAAAAGAGGAAAATACCTGAAATTTGTTGGGGTAAACGGGAAAAGGAAGATTTGGAGCTTGGGGGACCACTGTTGCTTTGAGAGAGACAAAGAAAAACAAAATACAAAACCCTCAGTCCGCTGTTAAAAAAATAGATTTTTTCCGCAAGTGTCGACACTTGGTCAGGTGTCGACACTTGACAAAATCCAAGTGTCGACACTTGGCCAAGAAAATTCCAAAAAAAAATCAAAAAATTTTCAAAAAATTTAAGGAAGTATTTAAAAGCTTTTAGGACTAAAAGCAAGTATTTTTTGAGTAAAATACCTTGGGTAAGATGAAGTTTGTGAGAGTTCTAGGAAAATGGATCAATGACACCTAACTCTCTTCTAATCAGACAGAATCTTTCTTCACTCAATGGTTTGGTAAACATATCGGCTAATTGAACATCAGTACACACAAATTCAAGTATAAATTAGAGTTTTGTACATGATCTTTTATGAAATGATGTCTTATTTCAATGTATTTACTTCTTGAATGTTGCATAGGATTCTTAGTTAGATTGATTGCATTAGTATTGTCACATTTTATGGGTGTCTTAGTTAGTTTAATGCCAAAATCTTCGAGTTGTTGTTTGATCCAAAGGATTTGAGCTTAACAGCTACTAGCTGCTATATATTCAGCTTCCGCCGTAGATAGAGCGACTGAATTCTGTTTCTTGCTACTCCAAGAGATCAAATTTACTCCAAAAAACTGACAGGTTTTACTAGTACTTTTACGATCAAGTTTACACCCAGCAAAGTCAGTATCAGAATAAGCAATCAATTCAAATGAAGAATCTCTAGAGTACCACAAACCAATTTCAATTGAGCCAGATATATATCTAAGTATGCGTTTAACAGCTAAAAGATGAGACTCTTTAGGATTAGACTGATATCTAGCTCACATACAAATACTAAACATGATATCTAGCCTACTGGCAGTAAGATATAGCAATGAACCGATCATGCCACGATATAATTTTTGGTCAATAGATTTACCTGATTCATCCTTGTCAAGTCTACAAGAAGAGCTCATAGGGGTACCTAAAGACTTGGTGTTCTCCATCCCAAACTTCTTAAATATTTCTTTTGTGTACTTCGCTTGGTTGATGAAGATCCCCTCTTTGGTTTGCTTTATTTGAAGTCCGAGGAAGAAATTCAGTTCTCCCATCATGCTCATCTCGAACTCACCCTGCATTAACTTCGTAAATTCTTGACAAAGAGATTCGTTAGTAGCACCAAATATGATATCATCTACATAGATTTGTACTACTAAGAGATCATCATTCTTTTTCTTCAAAAATAAAGTTTTGTCTACATTACCTCTAGCAAAATCATTTTTAAGCATGAAAGAACTTAAACGATCATACGAAGCTCTAGGAGCATATTTCAAACCATACAAAGCTTTATGAAGTTTGAAAATATGATTTGGAAATTCAGAATTTTCAAAACCAGGAGGTTGTTCAACATAAACCTCTTCTTCAATAAAACTATTTAAAAAGACACTTTTAACATCCATTTGAAATAATTTAAAATTCATAAAGCAAGCAAAAGCCAACAATAGCCTAATTGCCTCAAGTCTAGCCACAGGAATAAAGGTTTCATCAAAATCTATCCCTTCCTCCTGATTGTATCCTTCGGCAACTAGTCTAGCCTTATTTCTTGTAACAATACCATTTTCATCAAGTTTATTTCGAAAAATCTATTTTGTACCAATAATTGAGGTATTTGAAGGCCTATCTACTAATGTCCAAACTTGTTTCTTTTGAATTGGTTAAGTTCATCTTGCATAGCATTTATCCAATTAGTATCACATTCAGCTTCCTCAATAGTTTTATGTTCAATTTGTGAAACAAAAGCTAAATAATCACTGATATTTCTAAGGGATGATCGAGTACTTAAACCATTAGATAGATCACCAATAATTAGTTCTTTTGGGTGTCCATGAGCATACTCCCATTCTTTCAGTAGTGGATCAATTGTAGATGTGTTTTCATCACCTTGTGCTTGATATCCTTCAGTGTTTTGATCATCTTTTTGTTCCTTGGTAGGTTCTTCGTTGTTGTTTATACTTTTAGTTTTCTTGGTACCTGTTTCATCAAAAAGTACATCTTCTTTTCTAAAAAATTTCTGGTCAGATTCATCAAATACCACATGTATGATTTTTCAACAACAAGTGTTCTTCTATTGAAGACCCTGTATATCTTACTAGATGTGGAGTAGCCTAAAAAGACTCCCTCATCTGATTTGGCATCAAATTTGCTCAAATTATCCTTACCATTGTTTAAAATAAAATAACGGCATCCAAAAACATGAAAATAACAAATTAAGAGTTTTCTACCCTTCCAAAGCTCATATTGTGTTTTCTTTAAAATCGGTCGGATCAAAACTCGATTTAAAACATAGCATGCAGTATTTATGGCTTCCATCCAAAAATATCTAGGTAAGTTATTTTCACAAAGCATGGTGCGTGCCATTTCTTCAAGTATTCTATTTTTCCTTTCTACCACCCCATTTTGTTGAGGTGTTCTAGGTGCTGAAAAATTATGATGAATGTTATTTTCAATACAAAATTTATCAAAATCAGCATTTTTAAATTCGGTTCCATGATCACTTCTCAAAGATACGATTGAAATACCTTTTTTATTTGAAACTCATTTATGAAATCTAATGAATTCAGAAAACGTTTCATCTTTGTGTGCTAAAAACATGACCCATGTAAATCATGAGAAATCATCTATAATAACTAGACAGTACTTCTTACCTCCCAAACTAGATGTTCTAGTCGGCTCAAAGAGGTCCATGTGAAGCAACTCTAAGGGTCTAGATGTAGAGATTACTCCTTTTGGTTTGAAAGAGGATTTGGTTTGTTTTCCAAGCTGACATGCACTGCAAATCTTGTCTTTTTCAAAACTGAGTTTTGGCAAATCTTTTATCAAATTCTTTTTGCTAAGTTTTGAAATCAAATGCATACTAGCATGTCCTAGTCTACGATGCCGATGCCAAAGCCAACTAGTTTCATTGATCTTGGCTTCCATTGCCACTAGGCATTGACCATTTTGAACTGGAAGATCATCAAGATCAACTATATAAATATTGCCATGCCTATGAACAATGAACTTGATGCCATTGTCATCTAAACTAGAAACAATGCACATAGAAGATTCAAAAATAACTTTAAAATCCTTGTCGCAAAATTGACTAATACTAAGCAAGTTATGTTTCAAACCATCAACATATAAAACATTATCAATGTAAGAAGAGGAGGTGATATGGACTTTACCAATACCAACAATTTTGCCCTTTCCATTATCACCAAAAGTCACATTGCCACCATTTTGATATTCAAGTGATGAGAACTGCTCCACATCTCCTGTTATATGCATTGAGCAACCGCTATCCAGGTACCACATTTTTTTCTTATTGGTTGCAAGGCATACCTGCAATAAAGATCAAGTGGAGACTTTAGATACCCAAGTCATCTTGGGTCCTTTTAGCTTGTGGCATTGGTTCCTTTTGGAACTCAAATTTTCTTTATGTTGCTCAATCTTCTTTTGTTGCACATATAAGATTTATGCCCTATAGTACCACATGCAAAACAAGTAATGGATGAAGATGCAAGCATAAAGAAGTTTTTGAAAATCTTTTGTTTCTTATGAGTTATAAACCCTAAACCTGCTCTATCAAAAACAACCCTTTGATTATTCGAAAGCAAGATTAATTTTTCAGAACTGTAAATAAATTTATCTACAAAAGGTTTTAACTTTTCAATTTCTTTTTTATATCTTTTATTTTCATCCAAAATTTTTTTTCTTTGTTTTGAAAGATTTTCATTTGAAATGAAAGGATTTTTCTTTTTCAAAACTTCTTTTTCTTTTTCAAGAGCTGAAATCTTATCATTTAATTTTTTATTTTGAAGAAGAAGGCAGTCATTTTCATTAGAAAACTTATGATTTGCTTTGACTAACACCAAATTTTGCCTTTTCAAATCTTTATGTTTTGACTTTAATTTTTGAAATTCTATAACTAATTTATCAAAAACTTTATGAAGTTCATCAAATGTAAATTTATTCTCAGTTTCAGATTGTACCTCATCGTGATCCGCCATCAGATAGAAGTTTGTAACTTCCTGCTATTTTTTCTCAGAGCTGGAGTCCTCACTGTCACTCCAGGTTGCCATCATGGCTTTCTTTCTTAATTTTCTTCTGCTTTTCTTGAGTAAGGGGCAGTCCACCTTAAAATGACCTGGTTTCTTGCATTCAAAACAAGTGGGCTGCTCCTTCTCTTTCTCCTTATCTTTCTCTTTACTTGGCTCGACTTTCAGGGGTTTCTTCTTGAAGTTAAACTTTTTCTTCCTCATGAACTTTCTGAATTTTCTTGCCATTAGAGCCGTCTCATCTTCTTCAGAGTCATCGCTTGATTCTTCTCTGGCAGTGGATTTGAAAGCGATCACTTCTTCCTTTTGTCGACTTCCACATTCTTTTGTTTGAGGGAGAGCTCATAAGTCATCAGAGAGCCCAACAATTGCTCAAGTGGAAGAGTGTTGATATCCTTGGCTTCTTCAATAGCTGTCACCTTTGCATCCCAAGAAGCCGGTAGAGATCTGAGAAGTTTGTTAACAAGTTCACCATTAGAAATAACTTTTTCTAGGTTTCTCATGCCATTTACAATATTTGTGAACCTAGTATACATCTCACTAATATACTCAGTAGGTTCCATTCTAAACATTTCGTAAGTATGAATGAGCATGTTGACCTTAGTTGTTTTCACTTGGTGTGTACCCTCATGGATAACCTCAAGTATATCCTAAATCTCCTTGGCGAAGAGATAATTAGATATTCTATTGAATTCACTTGGATTAAGAGAGAAAAATAATAAGTTTATAGCATTAGCATTAAGCTCTATTTGCTTAATGTCATTCTCATCCCAATCATCTTCCATTTTTGGAGTGAGAATGCCATTAACCAACATAGTAGGCTGATGAGGACCTTTTACAATTATCCTCCAAAGATTATAACCCAATGCTTGAATGAATATGCGCATGCATGTTTTCCAATACGTATAATTTGTGCCATTAAAAAGTGGGGGACGATTTGAAGCTTAACCTTTAACAACACCCATTCCTATTGGGGCTACCATGATCTTTTACTCAAGATCCTTGGACCTACAAGAAAGTACCGGTGCTCTGATACCACTTGTTGCCCAGAAATGGAGCCCAAGAGGGGGGGTGAATTGGGTCTTTTAAAATTTAAAATAGTAATGTGAAGGTCTAATGGTGTTTGTGAGTAATAAATTCAATGCACAAAATTGAATGCAACGGAAAGCAGTAAATGAAATGCAATAAACAAAGATCAAGAAGGAAAGAGGCAATCACATACAAACACAATGTTTATAGTGGTTCGGTGCAAACCTAGCACCTACATCCACTCCCCAAGCCACCCTTGGAAATTCCACTATAATCCAATCAAGATTACAGCCGACTTATTTTTCAAAAGGCTCACAAGCCAAAACCTATGTTGGTTTTATCACCTAGGCTCACCAACAAACCTTTACACTTGTTTTGTCTTCGGGCTCACAAGTTAACCCTAGTTGGTTTTGTCCCTTTGGCTCACTAACAAACCATAATAACCTTCTTTCAAGACATTCTTGAAAGCAAGGTCAAAACACAAGATAAAAGTAGATATACAATTTCAGAAATTAAGACAAACTCTCTTCAAGAGTAGAATAGATGTTTTGAAGCTCAAGATGATACTTTCTCTTGTCTCCTCTTTGGAATATTCTTCAAACTCCTTTTTTGGAATGAAGTAAGGATGGGCTTGTAAGCTTTTTCAGGGAATCAAACTTTAAATGGCTCTTGATATGAAGTTCTTGAGAGAATCTTGACTTTTTGGCTTTCAATGGACTTCAATACACTTCTCTTTCTTTAGAATGAAGTTGGTGGAGGTTAAATACAACTAAAAACTTCTAAAAAATGGTTTGTGACCGTTGGAGCCTCGAATCTAGCCGTTTGAAGCTTGAAAAGTGATTTCTATAAGTCAGAAAAATAGATCCATTAGGGCTGTCAGACTTCAAGTGTCGACACTTGGCTGTTCAGGTGTCGACACTTGGCTGTCAGGTATCGACACTTGATTTTTAGGTGTCGACACTTGAACTTTCAAGTGTCAATACTTGATGCACATGTGTCGACACTTGACACAAAAACCCTCCATTGGCAAAGTTCTGTATTTTCAAAAATCTCTGACCTTGAGTCGACACGTGGAAACCTAAGTGTCGACACTTGAGTTCTGGGTGTCGACACTTGGCATGCCAAGAAATTTTTCTACGTGCCAAATGCTGAAGTGTCGATACTTGACTTCCCAGGTGTCGACACTTGACCTTGAAAAGTTCATAATCAAGTGCGAATTAAGCAAAAAACACAAGTATATATTTTGAAACTAAAATGGAACATAAACAATCAATGATTGAACATGTAAAAGCCCTTTTTGCATGAAGAGGATGTCCTTAATTGCAAAAAATGCTCCATGCCATGGTGTGCCATGATACTTAAACTTTTGAGAATTTGAGGTGCTTACTTCCTGAAAACTCATAGCTAGAAATACACATTAGTATACAATATATGCTCAACGTTTTGTTATTCATCAAAATCACTAGGTGGAGCCGACAGACTTATATAATTAATGCAATTCTTGAATGGGATAGGACCTGTCTTTTCCTATTAGTTGATAATATGATGCATTTATTAGTTAACCTAAGTTATTTTCACATAATTTTAAAAAAAATTATTTGGTACATTGTTATTGATTGAATAATTTTTTCTGTATTTAGATAACTTGAAAGTTGGATCATTTTATCCTAAAATGGATAAAATCTAGATAAATAAATCAGAAAATATCAAAGAATATTTAGGTGGAGTTCGTGATTTCATTAAATTCAGTATGGACAAAAGTAGTTTGAATGGAAAGATTTTATGTCCATGCCGACAATGTATTAATAATTCCTATCTAGATCTACAAACAGTTGAAAAATATTTGATATGAAATGATTTTGTAAGAGGTTATACTGAATGGATTTTTCATGGAGAACTTATGTTACCAGTATCAAGTAATCAACACTCATATGATCCTGGATCCAGTAATATGCAAGAGAATCCTGTAGGAGAGAGAGAAAGAGAGCATGCTTTGAATAGACAAGTACCACTGCCAAACTGATATAGAAAGAGTCACGCCACAAGATTTTTAGATCGGGATATTTTTGACCATCCAGAAATAAGTCCGAGATCATGACAAGTGAAGAAATCAATTTATGTCAATCTTTGAAAATATTAAAAAAATCAGCATTATAAAAACTGAACCAAGCCGGTGAATATTATCTGAAACAGCAAAATTGAGATCAACTTTCAATACCAAGCAAATGATATCTAGATAAATCCAATATTCAAATCAGCAAGAATAAAATTGAAAAGTCTAGATTTGTCTATCGAAATATATTAGCTGACGTTGATTGAAATTTATGTATATTTAGAACTAAACGAAAACTTCGGTTGATCAAACTTTGGTTCTCTCTCTCTCTCTGTGGATCAAGGAAAAAAAAAAAAAAAATCTCTCTCCATCTCTCATCGGTCCAAGAAGCACAAGAGAAGGCGCCTACCTCAAGCACGAGAACCCCATGGCCCAGGGACGATGCTGACACGGGCGCGTGCACCTTCGCAGACCCACGGATCGGACCTGGCACAGAACCCAAGACGTGATCTATGTCTCAAAGCCTACTTCGTACGGATACGCCAGGTCCCAGCCCCAAGAATGGCAGGTAGGGGCACGTGTGCACTGGGCACGGCGCACGTGCAAACAGTGCGAGAATTGTCCTGACCTGAGACCGGACGCTCCAGTCAAAATGTACGTGACCCTGAAAAGTTCTTTAAAGTACTTGAATGAACGTACGAGGCCTAACCTAAATGACATGCTTTTCCCTCCAATAGTTTTGCGTCCTATTTACCAACTTTTACCCTGGAAAATCTACTACTCCATGCCACACCACGAGGAGAAAACGTTGGTGTCATTAATGGTGGGAACAAGCACTCTCTCCGTAAGAAAAGTAGGTGGGAGAGAGCCAAAAGTGGGTCATGGAAAGAACTGGAAAGAAAAAGTTCAGCCCACCGCATAGATTTCAACACCTGCTCATCATGGTGGCATTGCCAGTGTGGTTATATTGGCTGAAACGAAGTAGTAGAGGAGATGAGCTGGGCATGAACTTGGAACCATAAACCTGGAATTCGAGTAAAGCTAGTTGGTGACAAATGGCGACATCTATCAATATCATGCATGTCTTAATCCCTGTATCCCAACTGTGGTGTCATGCATGCCCATTTGCACTCATTTGTTGAAACACAATGTTAGTTCCTTTTGGATTAACCTCTCTATGAGACCTTTTAGTTCAACAAAATGATATTTTTCATTTGTGTTATTTTTAATTTTCAGCAATTACGGCACTTAGAGAAAGCTAGCCAATATCTTGGCCCTTGCCCAGCGCAGATATACACGCTCGCACAGAGACACAGAGAGAGAGAGAGAGATGCCATAACTACAAGCAGTCTAAAAGCGATATAAGTTGTTGTTGAAAGCCAAGGAGAAACTGATCCCTTTTTCCCCATGTAAATAGAATTAACGTGATTGTATTCTGTTTTCTATCGAAGATGCGTGAATTGATGCATGGTCTACAGCACGGTTAATCTGGATACGTAGACAACCTAACAGCATAATTTAGTAAGTCTTATTGCATGTCTACGTATAGATGGACGAACGTACTTCAAATTGATTTGGTAAATATCATTGTTGTTGAGTATCTTCAATGGTTAGTATAATCAGCTGGTAGAGAACTTTTACTGAACAAGGATATATATCCGTAAGGTATCTAAGCTTTTGTGTGGCTGAGCATGAGCACCACTACGTACCCTTTTTCTATAGTACACTTTGTCATTAGTATGGCCGACACCACGCCCGGCCAATAAGAGGAAGGCCATGAGCTTTTCCAAGCTGGCGAGATCAAGAATTTAGTATATAAAATGTGTGAAATTTCATAAAGTATCTGAACAAAGAGAGAGTATGCATGTATTCGGATGCACGGGCTGTGGCTTGTACAGTTGCAGTGTGGGACAAAAAATGGCGCGGCCTCATCTTCTATATATTAGAACCTTTTCCCATGGAAAGTTTTCCATCATGCTGCCAGGTAAAGAATATATATTCACATGGCCATGGATTACCAATTTATGCGCTTTTTTTTTTTTTTTTTTTTTTTTTTTTTTTTTTTTTTTTGTTTTTTTGGTATATTGATGATAGGTAAAGGCTAGGATTTTAATCAATGTCATATATAAATTACAATTTCTGAAGAAAAAACCATTTTGCATATGATGAGAATTAGTTTCATTAATTTCTTCATATATAAACAATAATACCAACAAATTAAAAACCTACACATAACTATATTGATTTCATTACATAGCAAAACAAAATTATGAATTCCTATAAGGAGCTTGTTTCCAGTACATATGCCTTATTTTGAAACTATCATGTTAGTATATGTGACAATGGAACATATATATGATATGGGAATTTAAGATCAGGTAAAATGGGACTACATATTTGCATGATGCTAATATGCTTAAAGAATCCCACCAAACAAGCCAATCAGGCATTAAGCTATTAGCTTAATTACGAACTCCATTTTAAAAATGAAATATTTTGGAGACTCTTCCCATCTATTTTATACATCATAGAAGATATACGACGTTAGATATTGTGAAGAGCACCATGTGAGAGTTGGAACAATTGTAAGTTGCCGTGCACATACAATTATTCGAAAAAGAAGACAAAATATTATACTAGAATATATTTTCGCCACAAAAGAAAAAGCTTTAGCGTATATTAATTAACTTTGAGTTATTTTTTTCTAATCTTCACCGCTCCCCTCCTCCCTCCTTGATGGAGCAGTCAATCATCTGTGAGTGTTTATATGTTTACAGAACAGTAATTACATGAAAATAATTGTCCAACAATCACACTTCCACCAGCATACATAAGAATATTGTAAAAATATTTTACAAAATTGATAAGCAGCGGTATTACATTTAGTAATTTGATTTATACACATCTTTGTAAAGTACAAATACTAGGGGAGAGAGAATTTCAAACTCAAAAATTAAAAATTAAAATAGGACTCAGGGGATTCTTAAACAAATATATTTTCTTGTTTGTATTAAATTCCTACATTTCATATCTCTCTCTCTCTCTCTCGATAAGATGGATGAATTGTATATATATGTCTTGTATAAATATAATCAATAAAACTAGAAAATAAAACATCACAAAGAGTAACTAGGATAGCCGATGCCTTGATTTATAGGGCACCTTTTGAGTGCTCAACACGTAGAGGCGAGTTGATTCAAAGACCCGTTCATTTATTGGTAGACATGCTTGACATGCAGGAAGCAATACTTGCTTGCAATTCTTTGAATGTCGCATAGGAGGGCGAAAATACAATCCTTGCTTGCCTTTGAATCCACCTCACCTATGTGGTTGAATCACTCTTAATGGAAAGGCAATCAGCCTCCAAAGCTAGCTTCGCATAGGTGATAACCATTCAAGCAGTGCTCGTCTTAGCTCCAGGGACAAAGATGTCAAAAAAGTAACTCCTATCAACCACCACAAGGCTTGAATTTTGACTTCGGATCACAAACCCTACTCTATCTTTATTGCCAATACTAATCACACTACCGTTGAAGTTGATCTTGAGAGAATTTGAGGGTGAGAGCTTCTACATAATGCAAATGGCCAACAAGATCGCTACATGAGCATATAAGGAATCACAAGTCTTTCAAGCTATCAAAGTCTCTCGATAGAAGATAATATTGAAAGTAATTTGTAATTAATAATTATGCATGTTAAAGAGTTGAATCCACCTCACCTTTGTGGTTGAATCACTCTTAATGGCAAGGCAATCAGCCTCCAAAGCTATCTTCGCATAGGTGATACCCATTTAAACAGTGCTCGTCTTAGCTCCAGGGTCAAAGATATCAAAAAGGTAACTCCTATCAACCACCACAAGGCTTGAATTTAGACTTTGGATCACAAACCCTACTCTGTCTTTATTGCCAATACTAATCACACTACCATTGAAGTTAATAATAATACATGTTAAAGAGTCTAAGGGTCATGAAGGTAAAGAATCTAAGAGTCGGTATTTAATAGTTATGATAACCAAAGTATTAATTAACTCTTATATCGAAGAGTTAATTAAGAAGTCTAAGAGTTAAAAGTTATGAGAGTCTAAGAGTCAACTAGAAAAACTAAAAATTATTTAGAAGATCAAGGATTGTTTGTATTCATGAGGATAAATTGAAAGTCACCCTTATGTATCTATAAATAAGGCTTAATATATTAAGTTCATTGTGAGTGGAGTGTTTTGTGAGTTTATAAGGATTATCTTCCTCCACTCTCTAAGTATTATTTTGAGCATTATAATATTCTGTGTTAGAGTTTTTTAAGTTTCTATCAGATTGGTATCAGAGTAATCCAAACTTCTATCAGTGATATCAAAGCAATCCAAACTTCTATCAATGGTATCAAAGCTTGGTCGATTCTAGAGCAGGTATCAGAGCCAGGTCGATATTGAAGTAATTATTAAAGCCAGGTTGATATTAAAGCAATTTTCAGAGTCAGAGCAGCTTCAGAGCTAGAAAATTTTTTGGGTGCAGAAGTTACTCGTAAAAGAGTTGCTCATAAAGCCGTAAAATATATCCTCCATCAAGGTGTTAAGAAAGAAATCCGTAGAGAAGTGTGCAAGTCAAAAAAAAAAGAAGACAAGAGCAATCTTCAGAGGTTAAAGATAAGAGACCTTGTTAACAACACTAATTATATAAAATGAAGGATGAAAAGGCTATAGTGATGATTGTGCCATTCAAATTAATGCTTAAATAAATACTTGAAAAATTAAAATTTTCATCGGCAAGGTATACTTATAAAAAATTTGAACCGGATCACTCACCGATCTTTATGATAACAGTGATTTTGAAGATGCAAGTAGGAGACTGATGATTGAAGGTCATACAATTGTTATAAAGAAAGAAGCTGAAAATAGTGCAGCATTGCAAGCAATTAATTATTTGAAAGATATTTATAATATTATTATTAAAGATGTTCATTTTCAAGAAATAGAAGAAGTCAAGATCTTTATGCAAGATCTGCTTGAAAGCTATGAAGATCAAAAGAACAGATATGAAGATGTAATTAGAGAATTAAATGAGTTGAAGCTGAAGATGAAAGAGCGATCATAGAAGATACTGAAAGAGTGATCGAAGAAGATGCAGGAATTCATTCTTATATATCAAAAAGAAGAGCTTGCGCTGCATAGGATTTTTCTCCTGATTGTAATCCAAGTCAGTGATTGAAGATGTTAAGAAAATTACAAATTATGGGAGGATATTGTTGGAAGTAATTTGTAATTAATAATAATGGATGTTAAAGAGTTTAAGAGTCATGAAGGTAAAGAGTCAAAGTTATCGTTGGAGTCAAAGAGTCAGTATATAACAGTTGTGATAACCAAAGTATTAATTAACTCTTATATTAAACAATTTATTAGGAAGTCTAAGAGTTAAAAGTTATGAAAGTTTAAGAGTCAACTAGAGAAACTAAAAGTTATTTAGAAGATCAATGGTTGTTTGTATTCACGAGGATATATTGAAAGCCACACTCATGTATCTATAAATAGGACTTAATGTATTGAGTTCATTATAAGTGGAGTATTTTATTGATTTATAATATAAGTGTTATCTTCCTTCACTTTCTAAGTTATTATTTTGAGCATTATAATCTTCATACATGTTAAAGTTTTTCAGATTTCTATCAAATTAGTATTAGAGCAATCCAAACTTCTACCGGATAGGTTGATGATTTCAATAGTCCAAATCATAACTTTCTCTATAGTAAACCTTGCCGGCTGCTTGTTTTCCTCGAACACATGGCTATTTTTTTATAGCTAACCATATGGGATGGGCAACGTAAGCAGTATTAATACCCCAAGGTGTGGAAGATTCATTGTCAATAATCCAATGTAAAGAATTGAGAAAAGACTATATATGTTTTGTTCTATGTCATGTGAGTAGAGGATTGTCAGGAGAAACTTGGTGAGCCGCTACACCTATACTGCCAGTTGACACTAGAACAAAACATGCCCAACAGTCTTAATGTCCATGTCATAGCAAGGACAGGTTAGCAGGATATTTATTATCTCGAGCATTCAACGCCCCCTTAATTAGTGGAAAGACAATCTCAAGCCGCCATTTTCCAAATAAAAAGGCTAATTCTAGAATGAATCCTGAGACTTCAAAATCTAAGTACCATCCAATCTCCGGATAGTCTAACTTCTATACATATTTGTAGAGATCCCTGGACGTCATCCTCGAACCGTAGAAAGATTTCCAAACCCTTATGTTTTGATTGCCATGAGTGGAAATCGCTAGAGAAATTAAAGGACCCTCTCACCCAATCGATCCCCGAACAGGTGGATAACCAAAGCGGTATTCCATCTCTTCTCCTTGAGATGGAAAAGATTAATCACAAACTTGCAAGCTTTCCTCAGTCTCTATGCTTAACCAAGATCGTCTACCAATTCGAGAAATTACAACTTCGACCGGCCCAAATATTAGCACCAGCAGTCTCAGAGTTATATTTGCTCAAAAAACTCGAACTTGAGCTGGTATCTCCCAGCATTTTTTTTTTAAAAAAAAAAAAATAATAAAAATCTGTATTAATTAAAATTTTCAACACACATTTTGTTTACCACCTCTCCATCTCTCTCTCTCTCTCTCGCTTCTTCCGCCTTCCAATGTATTTTTCCCTCTCATGTGCGCCGTACCTTCCCTTTGTTCTTATCGAGAGTGTTAGCATGCTGCCGTGATCGCTTGTCCCACCGGTTCCGGCAAAAAGAGACTGATGTGATTCAACGATAGAGCGGCGCCATGTTGTAATTATCGTACATAAAAAAAAAAAAATAGTGTTGTTCGTAAATTACTGACACCATCCAAATCTGAGAACTACTCGGAACCAATTGTTTTCTTGAATATATCCATCCATTTACGATTCCAACTTACTTCCAAATGATCAGGATCACACATTCCTAAACCAATGCATCCCATGAAAACCGTATCCCACCACCACGGTCCAAGGAAGCGCACCACCATTTTCCTTGCATTATAATAATGATCTCATCCTTCTCGGAAACAACATGACGTGTCTTGGTCTCCATCGCGTCCCCATCCGGGGGCGGCACCTCTAAATATTTGTTTATGAACATGAGTTCGAACACGAACAATCCCATCATCAAAGCCTCCTGCAACCTATGGATATCTATCCAGCCAAAAGAAAACACCCTGCTAGCTAGCATTAATAATAGATTCACATGACTCCTAGCAACAACCTAATGCCGATCTACAGAACCTCGAACAAAAGAAAAAACATATCCATCTACATATATTTAATCAAGCAATCCTTTCTTTGTTTCTTCGCATCTCTTCCTGTGTCCTCCCTTTCTCCAAAATGAAGAATAGAGAGAGGCACACAGGGGAAGCATGCAACTTTCTCAAGAAAAAAAAGAGAAAAAGAGAGAATATTTAATATAGGAGGACAACCATGAACAGGACTCCAATACATACAAAAAGCAATCGACATTCATGAATACAGCCATACAGGTAGGAAGACTCCCCAAGTTATTAAACAAAGACATGTTATGTATATAAATATAAATATAAATAAATATAAATATAGCAGTAGGAGACTCATGGTGCTAATAAGCAAGATAAGGGTAGAGGGATTTGTTAATTTGTTTGGGTCCAAGGACATTCCCTTATCTCTTTTTCGGGTCTCTGTTTGGGGATCGGTAAATAATAGTTACTTGCCTTGGAAAGATAATAATCGTTATACCCGTGTTTCCGCTAATCTCGCGCGGAGGCAGTTAACAGCTTCGTTCTTGACACGTGGCGGGAGGCTGGTGGCAGCGATTAAAGAATTGGGCGGGAAAAGGACTCGCCGGCCGCCTCTCGTCGCCACCCGAATCACGTGGCCAACTCACGGCGGGGTGGCGCCACGGGGCCCACAGTTGAAAACCGGGCTTTGGAGAGCGGTTTTCTTTATTTATTTTGGTCAAGGGAGAGGAGGCCGTGACCTGGTGGGAGGAGGCACGTGAGGGGAGGGATGCTACTCGCGTGCGAGTGCGGCCCGCGGGGTTTTGTCGCGGCGCGGGAAGGGGAACGTGACGGCGTGACGACCACTGCCGTTAAGCATCTCACGGAGCCGTCTGGGAAGTTTTCGACGTTCCGTTTGTTCTTTCTTCCAAGGTTGCCCTTGTTAGTGTTATGCAATTCTTCGACGTGAGTCCACCACAAATTTCAAATAACGGACAACAGTTATTTTATAAGTCTCCGGATACTTTTAGAACGATCGATACGAAGCAGATATTAATGTATCCATATTTATTTTATTTTATTTGATAAATATAGGTATGGATATTAATTTTATATATAAATTTATATTTATATTTATTTTAAATCAATATAAATACAAATAAAGACTAAAAATATAGATACAAATACGGATATATATATATATATATATATATATATATATCAGATAATTAAACTTTATGACTTTATCATCATAGAATCAAAGATATATATTATTAAGTAGAGAGTAAATCAAGTTACTAAAACTTAGTATATTCATATATATTTTTTTATAAATTAATGAATACTATATAAAATTAAATAAGATTACAAGTAGAATTGGATATTCGGATAATGATTGGATAATTGTTTATTCATATCTATATCTTTTTTTTACATAGATATGGATACAGATATTAATAAGATGCTCAAATCTTTATCTATATATGGATAGATTCGAATACGAAATTGGATCTAGTCAGATATTATCTATACTACTTTCATTCTTAGACACTTGTATAAAATAAAACATAAATTTGATGACACATGTTTGCCTATTTTAACTATTATTATGGTGAATATAAAACTAGTTATTTGATTAATTTAATAAATGTAGAATAAATATTTTATATTTTATGTTAATGCATAGAGATGCTTATGAAAAAATAATTCAAGAGTTCTTTATAAAACAACATTCTAGTGTTATTATAATCAAGTTAGAAAAATAACTATTGCAATGTCATGATATGCTATAATTAATTTGAAGCACTCTCATTAGTGTATATATATATTAATGATCATTGTTAAATTGTTATCTTATTTTGATGGGTGTTATCCTTTAGCTCCATAGTCCATATAAAAAAGTTATTTTTAAATTTAAATCTCTTTCCAAACTACTGAATAATTCATTACCAATAAGTACTGATATAATATAATATTATTTCTTATCATTATTATGTCATAGCAAATATTTTTTTTATTATACATTTCTAGATAAATTTTTATAAATAATATAATAATTATTTTTTATACATTATAGAAAATAACAATTTTAAAGATTTGGTGTAAAAGCAAATATCTTCGAAATTGGTCATTGTGATTGTTTTAGTAATAGATGATAATAATGATATATTTTTATCAACAGGATTATAGAAACCAACTTCCTCGGATGTAGTGAAAATGGTTTTTATTATTGTTATTATCATTATTGTCGATAGTAATAGCGATAATAATAATAATAATATGTTGAACATAAAGATTAGCTGAATTTTTACCAAAAAATATAAATAGTTATAGTATAGCATGCTACCCGGAGTTAAATGATCATGCTAATCCAGGACATTGAACAAAGACCAAATGCAACAAAAAAAAAAAAAAAAAAGGAAAGGAAAAAAAAAGGAGGGAAATAGAGAGAATTGGTAGAAGAAGAATGTTATGGAAGAAAAAAATTGAGAGAAAAAAATAAACCTGTTCAAAAGAAAACATAGGCCAAGGTAATGGGAGGACATTTTAGGGAAGTGGGGCCAGAAAGGAAAGAGGTCCATTTCGGGTGAAACAGGGACTCGACGGGAAGCAGGGTCGGTGCGCGCCCATTCTCGTGACGTACCACGTGGGTGCGGTGGGTCCCGCAACGAGGGGGCGGCGAGCTTCGCATGTGCTGCGCCCCACCTGACCTCCCCCCTCCTCTAATTTTTATTTTTATTTTTATTTTTATTTTTTTCGGTGCGCGTGTGAGCCGCGACGGAGCGGGAGGATGACGTGGTTGCTCACGTGACGCCATCGACTCCTTTCCTTTCCTGGACCAGCTCCAATCAACCAAGCCAAATCCAACGGTCGTCACATAAAATCCTTTGCATTTCACCGATTCCGGTGCTTGCTATTCACCGTGCATGCTTTCAGAGTTGGAGTAGTCTACTTAGACCCGGTCCATGCAATAATTTCTGTAATCATTCTTCTCATGATTTTTTTTTTAACAACTTATCAATTTTTATTTTTTTTTAAACATTCAAATTAATATATTTTGCATAATACCATTTGATGGCCTCCATCATTAAATCACATTTTGAATAGTTTTTAAATTATAACAAATCCTTCCGAGTTCCGGCCCATCCGTAGATCATAAAGTTTATATCATATTTTGAATGTGTAAAACATGATTAAATAGTCGACCCATCCGTAGATCATAAAATTTATATCATATTTTGAATGTGTAAAACATGATTAAATAGTCGAGAGAGAGAGCGGGAAAGAAGATCACTCATTCTTTTTTTTTCTAATAAACTTTTTTTTATTTTTTCTTAATTAATATAATATAATCAAATATACTTACTTTTTTTTAAAAAAAAATTAAGGTACAAAATTCATCCTTCTTTTTATCATGTCATTCTAATAATCAAATATTATTGCCAAAGTTATCTTCCATATGCGTGCATTTTAAGTTATGGAAGGTGATTAAGTCTGTCACGTACCCATGGTGCCCTCCGAAGCAATCTTTATCTCTTCCATTCCATTGAGTCATCATGCTCGAGGAGACCCATCTTTGTATGGGGAGACATGAGACCATGAGGTGTGACAATTTAATGGTCCATCCGTACCAAGAAATTAAAGAGTGGTACCATCCAAAAGTTAACATTTGATTGAATATTATGATGATCACATTTTTTTTTTTAAAAAAAGATATTTATTTTTTATATAAATTTGTATATAATCAACTGTGGCATAATTCGGTGACTGAGTTTCTGCATTACTAATCTAGCAAAAAAGATAAACATGATGGCTTGTGCTGATTTATAATATGAAAATATAAAATTATTAAATAAGTATTATTAGATTGTATTTAGTTTATAGAAGTCGAAATTGATATTGCAATCAAAATCAAAATGGATTAAAATAAAAATTAGAATAGTTCTATACTCATATCTCTCCATATATTTGATTTATGATAAAAATTAAAATTAAAATGAAAATAAAATTTATATATTAAAAAAATTAAAATTAAATTATGAAAAATTAAAATATTTTTATTTTTAAATTAAAATAGATTTTTTTTAATTAAATGACTTGAAAAAAATTAATTTGTATTCGTTCTTATTTTGGGAGTCCAACACCTATCAATTGCCAAGCATTTCTTGGTTTTGGAATCATGGAAACTACTAAATTAATCTGTGCCCGCAAATTATAGGTTTATGAAATTAATTTAGCTTTGGTCCTATATTTCGAAATTGTAGCATTGTCTCTAGGTTTGCACTAGGACAAGTGCACCTACCCTTCTTTTAAGACTTCAATGTGATCAGGAATAAGTACTGCCCCTTCGAGTAGAGCCCTTATGTTCAACCCAATCACTCCCAGCCCCCACGCCAGTGATAGCCAAACTAGGACATAGCTTTTTGGTAGAAACATTATATAAAACATTTCTAATGCTTCTTTGCGCAGTTCTTTCTTCCTTTCTTTCTTTCTTTTTTTAAATTTTAAACCAGTGCTTTGATAAATTTATAGTATGAATAATTCATAAAATCAATAAATATAATATATTTAAATAGATTAGAGACCGACTTCATACAAATTCAGATTATATTTGTAGAATGCCGAGTAATATATGAGACAACGCAATCAATCACTAAGTTAGTCTCGGTGATACACATGATAGATCCTAGCAAAATCATACCATCAAATAAAAAATTAATATCCTGTAGCAGATGAGTTACCGCTTTCTTTTTTATTTTTTACTAATATGAACGGAAGCAAATAATAGCCAGAGCCGTAGTAGCTTCGCCAACTATCAAGCTAAAAGTTTTTTTTAACCATAGTTTCAGGTACACAAAACACACGAGTCATGAGTTTTGCAATTCTTTAGATGCTTTACGGATCTTACTTCAAGAGTCAGCATTCTATGGTATTAGTATCTTCTGTAGATGAAAAAGTTGTTAGTTGGATCCGATTCATCAACTCAACTATGAACTAATCCAATCAAAAAAGCATAGCGGATAAGCATTCCCTTTGGATCCCTTTTCTTTCTCTTTCTTTTTTTTATCAATATTTGACCTTATTGTCTTCTGATTAGATCGGTCCATGAGCCCAATCGTACAAGATGTATGTCTCTTTTTAGATATTAAAGCTAGTACATAGTTTTGCAGTACCATATTACTGTCCATCATAAATCCTGCTAACTGCCATTGGAAGACCTCCTATTAAAGTTTCTTTTTGATTCTTAGCATGGACCTTGCATGAGTCGATGGACTACCAATGGAGGTGACCAATTATCTACGGCACACCACCAAGATCGTAGTCCAGTTAGAATCTTGTCTCATAATTAATAGATCATGGATTCGAGATAAGACTCAGCGGAAGACTCGATTAAATTCAGGAGTTATTCCCTGCGATCCATGACAGTGGGTGAGTAAGAGATCAGGATCCTCCTTTTTCACCGTTCCGACCGGTTGGTATTTTGGTGATGTCGGGTTGACGTATTCATCTTTGGATGAAAAAATATTATAAAAATTTTATACCTTGAATCGAACATTTTCTCGACAGGATGGGGCCTGCGAGGGTAGCTATGCTAGATTTATCCCTTCTATCCCTTTTGGTTTAACAAAAAAAAAAAAAACCCTACATACCGGGCGTGATAAAAACCATAGACCAATTATCCGCAATGAAGGTGAGAAAATCATGGAGTGCATGGGGCAGGTCGAGGCCAATAACAGTTGCGAGGATTTGTGACAAGTAGTATATATTCAGGTTGGGTTTAGGACAAGTAGTATATATTCAGGTTGGGTTTAGGACGGATTTTACCATTACACATCCATCCATCCCAAATCCATTATGGGTGCAAAACCCAACCTCCTAAAATCAAATTGGCCGGATACCCGGTCCGGTTAAATAAATTGCCACCCCTAATTGAACCAAGCCGGAAGGGCAAATGGGCTGACGAAGCACTTCTTGGATCAAGATTCCACGTCAACTTCTCGGTCCACAGGGTTGCTTAGGAATGTCCATGGGCAGGCCAATGTCCTTATTTTACAATTGTTTGTTGATCAGATAAGGCCTATTCAAAATGTCATTGTAGTGTTTCTATTCAAAATCCTATGTACACGGTGCAAGCCCAACCCACTGACAAACAGTATGTACACAATGGGGACGGTGATTAAATATTTAAATAGAACCATTTTACATGCCTTAACATATCTATTAAATTATTAATAATTATTATTTGCAAAGAAAACACTTCATATCTAATAACCCGACCGTATCAATGACATGACAATCAAATCACAATGATATGAAATTGAGTCACATCCCTTTGCTAATTATACCATTTTTTCTTCTTTGCCATTTAAAGAAAATCTAGAGACTAGCTTGTGCGAAAAACCGGCAACTCTGGTCAGTGGGTTTGAACCCTCAAAATTCATGCATGCCTGCCTGCCCCCAGCTCTTTCCAAACTTGGTCTCCATGTGTGCATGAAACCAGCCACATTTACATCGGTTTCTCCTCCTGTTACTGCATGTATCCAAAATCCTAACAGCATCAGAAGAAGATAATGAAGACAGCAATTATCCTAAACTGAATCCAAATTTTATCTCATTTGCCTTCTCTTCTCTCTAGAAACTGTTAATATTATCCATTTCACTCCCATTCTTTGGTATCTCTTGCCGCCACAACGAAGCCAGACCTCCCTGCAGGCTTGTAAACTATCTGCCACCCTCCCTCTGTGCCTTCTTCTCTTCCTTCCATCACTCCTCTTTACTCTCATCTTCTTCTCTATCTTTGCCTTCTTCCTTTTCTTGTCCATTGCGTGCATCCTTTCTTCTTTCTTTTCTCGGCATTCATAAGCCGAATCCTGATCATCTCTTTGGGGAGATTGGTTACGAAAGTTTGCTCATTGGAGGATTGGTGGATTTTTGGAGAGGTTCCTGAATTCATTGAATTCGACCGCTTAGAGCTTCTGGCATTGGATGAGTCCTCTGAAGAAGAAGAGCACACCGAGAACGTATGTGAGGAGGATGGTGAAGACGTCTACGAGGAGTTAAGACAAATTCAAGTTAAAAAAATTCCTTTGTCGAGCAAACAATATAGCAGTGTAGGACATCTCCTCTCTCTCTCTCTCTCCCTGTTCCTCTTTATTTGAGTTTCTCCAAACTCCAAAGAATAGCACCTTTACTGTCTTGTATAGATAGAACTTTTCATGTCTTGAGATTTGTTGATTTATTTTTATTTTTGTTTTTCCTTCGTATGTGCATTTTACTAATGAAATTGTAGAAATCAAAACTTATATAATTAATGGTTCTTTTAGTCATCATATCATATCTTAATCTTATGCTTCTACTTAATCACATCAAGGATTTGGTGTGATCAATGATTCAGTACGCTTTCAGCCATGATTAGTATGTATTGAATTTACTACACATATATGGGCTTAATCTGGATTTAACTAATGGGAGTACATTAAGTTTATATGGATTGAATTCTTCTCTTGATATTAGACACAACGCATGATTGTAAAGCTTGGCATTCTAGGGTTATTCAGCAAGTTTTTTTTTTGATTACACGGGAGCAAGTGAAAAGTTAATTTTTTTTACCCCCCTAAACCAACCCCCTCCTTTTTCCAAAAAAAAAGAAATTTCAGGGAAAAAAGGGTAAGTTTGTCAAGATTTCATAACAGTTGGAAGTAATTAACATGAATTTACTATAAAGAGATAAACGATGTAATTTGATTGATGTGTACATGTGCAAATGCATGCAAAGGTATAAACTTGTAAATGTCTGTCAAACTAAGTCTTGGATAATTTATTGAAATCATAAGTTACTTAAAGTTTGGTGATAAACTAAACATATATGGTGCCACGAATAATTTTCTGAATTTCAAATGCAAATTAACTTGTAAAATAAATTATTTATTCAAAAAAGTGTGATGGATATGAAAAAAATATTGAACAATTTGGAAATTTGTTGGAATTGTAATGGTACTATTTTATATGCAATAGAATGGTCAAGACACTGGAGATTAGGATTAATGTTATTAGTCATAGAATGAGCAACAGGGAACTAGGGATTAATTCATATTAGTATATTGACATAAAAATAATAAATTTATGCTGGACCCTATCCCGCTTTAACTTAAATTATGAGAATGCAAATGGCATTGACTTTGTATGTACAAAGTTACTGCGGTGCAAGTAATTTCTGCTCAAATTGCCTACAATTTTATCTAACTTATATGTTCCGAGTGTACATTAACTTCAAGTCTATTATATTGGAAGACTCTTTTATATTTTATTTTTCTCTAAGAAAATTGGAGTTTTAAGGTATTGTTGTTGACAAATTAAGCCCTATATGACACCATTATGGTTATGTATTAGTATATCTACATATTTAATTTTTTAGATAAAGCACTAAATGTTGAAAAGCTATATGATCGATTTGAAAATTTAATTTTACTCCAACGGGGAGATGGGATTAATTTTCTTACTAATTTGCCATGATTGCCAATTCTTATTTATGGTCATATATTAATAGAGATGATTTATTATAATATGAGAATATGTAAGATATTAATATATGAATCTACCATTATTCGAGGCCTTTCCCAACTTAAAAGAAAATTGAGAAGAAAAAATAAAGAATATGCAAATAGAAATGCTTCAAGTACATAGTTACCCCATACAAAAATATTATAGAGATGATCTGTAACTCATCTTTACATATCAGCTGTGTATCAGATTTTTTAGGCGTGCATCTATGCATGTGAGATATCTATGTTGTGCTAACATTGTTATATATGAAATTTAAAATAGTATATTACAATTGCAAAGTTTGTTAGTATGTTGCACTCTATAATTATGTGTATGTTGGGACCTTTTTTTAAAAAAGGTTATATTTTAATGGACATTAAGATTGCCATTGAAATTTGAGGTTTCTGGCTTGCATTCTGTTTGCCTTCTAATTCTTATTTTTCTAATTTTTCTGTTTACATTTCTATGAAATAATGATGGGGCAGGATCGCTGACGTGGAACACCTGTTAATTGCTAGGACGGAGTATGCCGCCATGATGGACACTGCCTCACGGGCTCGCGCACCGAGCCGAGCCCCCTCCGGTAGCCAAGACCGCCTAACGGGATCGGGCGCTGCCCTCCGCAGGTCGGACTCCGCCCAATGAGATCGGACCGCCCAGGTCTGGGTCGAGCGATCTCCCGGGTCTGCCCCTTCGAAGTCAAGCCCCACGGTCCGAGGTTGAACTCAGCCCTCCGACGCGCGGGGGTGCCCCCGAGGTCAAGCCCTCCAGCCCGGGGCCACGTGCCGTCCACTTCGGCCAAGCCAAGCCTCCCGACGTCGAGTCCCGTGGACCGAAGTCGAGCTCGGCAAAGCAAGGTTTTGCAGCGACCACCTCGACCGGAGCGCCAGCCGCCAAGGAAGCAGTGTCTCCCTCTCCAAAAGCGACGGCGAGCCTCCCGAGGGCCGCGAGGTAGTGTCCCCCATACCACAATAACTCCCTGCCATTGCCGCACGTGCCAGAGGAGAAGAAAGCTCCTTGACCGGGGTGCCATGCCCTCCACCAACCGTCCGTACGGTCAGAAGCGAGGGGACAGCCAGAAGGCACAAACCCCAAGGGCGGCAGCCCCCCGATTGAGGCACTGCCAAGTTTCTAGGAATGGGATGATTGGAAAGAATGTCAGAACACATGGAGACTTTCCCCACCAAATATCAGGAGAGATGTTCCATCCATGGCATGGTACCCCGCCGCACGCTCCGGCAGAGAGGGGAGAGCGTCCCGAAGCGGGTCCAGTTAAAAAAGAAGCCATTGAGGGTAAGAAAAACAAGGCAAGATCACTAGCAAAAAACGAGAGGAGAGGGAAGGCCACAAAGGAGGATCTCCCCACCTCGGCCACAAACTCTCCCAGCTCATACTCATCTCCACTTATACCATACTCACTCCTCCTAGTGTGGAGCCCATCCAGAGGGGCTCGACCAGGAGGCCCGTTCCCCTGGATCATCACTAACTTGACCGTCGGAGCGCCCCCGCCGGAATTCCCAGCCCGGGTCTCTAACGTTGTTTCTTGCAGGTCTCAAGGAATGAGGAGTTTCCCGGAAGAGGGCAGGCGGTCCGACACCACCGAAAGCTACGGGCCACGACGATCTTGACGGCAACACTATCATTTTGGAGAAGCAAAGAGAAAGAAGAGTATGAAATTTGTTGAGACATAATATATTGTAGGTACGCATGACTTTGTATGATAGCACCTTTGCAATCAAAGAACTATTTTGTTGTACCCAAAAAAGTCAAAGAACTATTATGTCAATTGGTTTCTTTTTCTTACTTCATAGAGGTGATCCAAAATTCTGGTTAGGATGTTAGAATGGATTAATTCATTAAAAACTCATTATGAAGTTCATGGAGTAATTTGAGGATTCTATAGTTTGGACATGGTTTCAACAAAAAGAAAAATAAAGAGATAATAATTGCAAAATGCTTTTGAAATGCATAAATCTTAAAGACCTCAAACAAAACTTGTGCAACAACTAGGCCACATCCAATTTGCCAACCATTTGCAATTTTGCATACTAATTAAAAAAAGAATAGTAATCATGGAGTGAGAAATTTAAGATAGTCAACAAAGAATTAATGTAGACATGTATAATACAAAAGAATTATCCTAAATGTATACTCTGTGTGTATTAGAGAAATGCTTGGCAGCTACAAGTATTTTGGACCAGTAAGTGGTGTGGCAAAATAGCTTCTCCTCCAAAGACTTCATCAATAAAAATGGAAGTAGGAAAACCATGATGCTACAACCAATAGAAATCCCCTTGTCTTTATCCTTTTTCTTTACTGCTTGATAAGTTTTTTCAATCAACTTAAATCAACTTGGACTTCTACTTCTTCTAGGATGGTATATTAAGCTACAGATATATACTTTTGAACTAGAGTGTTTAGTGGATCTACTTGTTGAGTTTAGTTTTTCTTGCTAGAATACTTTTATCGAGACCAATTGTAAGAGTCCTTTATAGACACATGAGAGCGAGCTTCATCAATGGCCAGGTTAAAAGAGTTAGGCAATAAACAATTGAAAATTTGAAACATCAATTCTTTAATCTAGTTTTAAGAATCATTTAGAGCACAAGAATATTTGATCTCATTTTACATAGATCTCTTTTTGTTCCTGAAATGAATGATCCAAAAGAAAGACTTGATCATATATATATATATATATATATATATATATATATATATATATATAATGCAAGTCAGATAATTTCTGGGATGGCTAGAAATACAAATCTTATAATCTTAGGAACAACCATAAAATATGAACAATCGTGGAGGTCAACAATAAAGGATCCCATAATTGTAGAGAGGACAAATATGAAAATGAATCCAATATTATCCATTATTGTAGAGAGTACAAATATGGAAATAAATCTTAATGATTGTTCATAGTTAAAGAGAGTACAAATGTAGAAATGGATCTTAATGATTGTCCATGACTGTAAAGTGCAAAAATATAAAGATAGACTATAATGATTATGAAGACATGTGAGCTTATGTGCTTGATTAGATTGACTAATAAAGATTGATGAAATTATCAAAGCACTTAGGAGAATTAAAAAACGACCATTGATAATGATATTCCACATAAAGAAGCATACATAAGGATTAAATCAAATTATACTTATCTATGATGATGAATTTGATACACATCTTCATGTTCATATTCTTGGGAGATGCTGAGGCTATAAAGATATATAAGAGATGCTGAGATTGTAAAGATATATAATCCTCTAAGAATTATTATTTGAAGATATTTTTGTCCATGTGCATACCCTCGAGAGTTCTGGTAGGCTTTGAGTCTCCAAGAACCCCGGGCTACAGGAGTACTATTGAAAATGTTTCTCCAATAAACTTTCCCTTTCTCTCTCTTTCTCTTTTTCATATATAGGAAGAAAATAGCTCCTGAGCCTTTCTCTTTTTTTCTTCCTATCTCTCTCTTTTTTCTTGTATTTAACATCCAAGATGAGGGGATGCCTCCTTTTTTCATAGAGAAGGGGGTGCCCCTTTTTACCAAGTTCCAGAAGAACTTGGCATCCCTAGGAGAAAATAAAAGGGAGCTGCATCCTATTTTATTATCTCTTGGCTGGAAAATCTTTCACCAGAGGATATGGATGGTGTAAATGTCCATTGTCAGATTTTTGCAAGTATACAGGGGTGCTACCAATATTGGATAATAGAAAAGAAGATAAGCTAAATGGATAGTAGTATAAGTCTTAGTATTGGGTGTAAAGCCTAATCCATTCAAAAATAACAAGGACCTAGCCCATGCCTGAGCCAGGCCCAGCCCACACATGCACGTGGCCTGGGCTTGTGGTTCACGATGCGGACCACCACGCGATCTACAAGGAGAAATTGGCATGGTCTCATAGTGGGTAGGCTAAGTTTTTGCATGATCAGATGGCTCCACGTGATCTGGGCGAAGATTTGATGGCCCAACTTGAATCCGATTTGAAGAAGGCATGATCCAGTGAGGAAATTATGCGATCCATTAGCCAAGAGTGGTTCGAGGCATGACCGGATAGCTGTGGTTGAAGCCAACCAATATGGACATGATGCAACACAATTTTTGATGATTATTTAGGTAACTGATTGAGATCCGCTAGCCAGGATGTCTTCTAGGTTCAAACATACTTGTACAAGGAGTTTAAGGTCGAATTTGATATTGTTTGGACCTTGGTTTCAGCCTCTACTTAAAGAGAGGCCACAAGCACCCGTAGAGTGTTGCAAAGGAGCAAAAAATAGGTTTTCCAAGAAAGAAAATAAGAAAGAAAGAGAGAAAAAGAGAGAAGACAAGGGTTCTTCTTGTGTGCTATCCTAGGATACTTCTAGGTTTGACGAACATCTTGGAAGGGATTTCTTCTTCTTGTTGAGCTTATTCCTACATCCAAAAGAGAGGAAAAAAGAGATTTATCTTCATTCTCATCTCTTGTAAACTTCTTGTATTTTTCTCATAGTGAAAGAAATATTATGTGAGGCCATGGATGTAGGAGCAAGAGATTTCCAACCATGTAAAATCCCTGTATTTTGCGATTGTGTTGTTTTTATATTTTAGACTTTTTTTCTCTTCACCTATGACTTTTACAATCTACTGCGTACCGCTTCCTAACAACTGATTAGAGCACCGAGTTTAAGGAAAAGAGTAAGAGCTGAACATATTACCAGAAGGAAAGAAGGCTCTATGTAATAAGTGGGTTTACAAGATCAAGGAAGAGTATGATGGCAACAAGAGGTATAATACTAGATTGGTTGTTAAAATCTTTCAATAGAAAGAAGCCATACAAATATATAAGAGATTGAAAGATAGAAGAGAGAGATATCAAGAGAGTTTATAATGGAAGTATAGGTCAGCAAAACAAATACTTGAATTGAGAATTGAAAGAGATAGAGCGACGGGTACACTAAAGTTGATTCAAAGTAGTTACATCGAAAAGATGCTAGACAGGTTCCACATGATAGATGCTAAGCCTGTGAAGATACCTTTGGTTGCTCATTTCATGTTTTCAAAGAAACAATCATTCAAGGATGATAATGAGCTAAAGAGAATGGCAACAATTCTTTATACTTCAACGGATGACAACTTGATGTATGTAATGGTTTGAACGAGACTCAACATTGCACATACAGTAGGAGCTATGAGTAGGTACATGGCTAATTCGAATGAGCAATATTGATAAGCTATCAAGTGGATCCTAAGATACTTGAAAGATACCAAGGAGGTCGTCTTATGTTACAAGAATGGCAATCAGATTTTACAGAGATTCATGGATGCAGACTTAGATAATGATACCAACATCAGGAGGAGCACAACTAGATATATCTATACTATTGGTAGAATAGTGATGAGTTAAGTTTCGCAATTGCAAAATATCATGGCTGGTAGAATACATCGCAATCATAGAAGTCAACAATGAAATGATTTAGCTATAAAATTTACTAAAAGAGCTAGATAGAGAGCAGAGTTGCACTGTACTGTTCAGTGATAGTCAGAGTGCTATTTATCTAGTAAAGAATCTAATTTTCATGCGAGAATAAAGTACATTAGCTGAAATACTATTTCATCAAAGTATTGCTTGAAAATAGTAGTTTGTCACTAGACTAGATTTAGGGCTCAAAGAATTCAATAGATATACTGACTAAAGTGGTCATTGTAGAGAAATTAAGACTATATATGACCTCAATTAGCCTCTGAAGCTAGTTAAAGGGAGGTGCCGTATAGAATACTAACCTATATTTTAGAAGTTTATTTTTTTCTATTTCAGGTGGATACATATTTTAGATATCTTAGTCTCTAAGTGGGAGAGTTATTAGATGTGGAGCCTGATCCACCTAAAAATACCTAGGACCCAGCACATGCCCGAGCCAGACAGGGATTGCGAAAGTCATAGGAGAAGAGAGAAAAAATCTTAAATATAAAAAAAACACAAGTATAAAACATAGAAATTTTACATGGTTCGAAATCTCTAGCTTCTATATCCATGGCTATAGAAAATATTTCTCTCACTATGAAGAAAACTACATGAAATTTACAAGAGATGAGAACAAAAAAGAATCTCACTTTTTCCCTCCCTATTCGATATAGGAGTCACCCCAACACCTGGTGTCTTGATCTTTAAAGACTTTAGCTATCGTAATACCATCTTCTGGAAGAAGAGGATGTAGATCATAGCCAAGGATATGAGTTATGCTATAGCTACAATTAAACTAAAGGATAAGTTAAGGCATAATTTTTATTTTTAATAAGAAATTTCTAGGAATAAATTTATGAAATTTGATTTTCAAGAACAATTTTCTTTTCTATTTACTAAATATGTATTCAAAATTAGAAATGTAAATACAATGATTCTACCAAGTTAAGATACAATTCTAAAAATGAACTTGTTCAATAATATTACATGAAATGCATGGTAAAATACTAGGATAGTAAAGGTATTTAGCACACTTCAAAAAAGTCTCCGTAAAGAGAATACTCTTCACATAAAATAAATATAACATAAATTTAAACTTTCTCAAAATATTCTAGGGCTAAAAGCATAACTCCTATTCTACTACAACTTAACCTTTCCTTTTACTTTTAGACATAGGGACGTTCTACTTGGTTGTGAGATCCTCTTAGGGTTTCACAGCCTAGGATTAAGAACAGTGATCCTAGATCTAAAACAAGAAGCTTTACCTCTAGATGATAGTTCAAGTTTAGGCACACATCCCTTGGGCTAATCATTCAAGAATAGCTAGTCTAATTATATTAATAATTGATGCATCCCTAGCATGCAAGAATTTACATTATTAATCAATTAATCTATCCTGTATTAGCTAGCTTTCAAATCCGTGTATTAGCCTAAATGCTTAAGAAGCATTTTATTTTTATTGAACTGGTAGATTTACAAAACCCTAGAGTAAATATAGCCACTGGCTTTAGTTAATATAATATTTTAAAAACAAGTGGGTAAAACTAGGGAAGCTTCCAAAAGCATCGAGCCACCATGATCAGTTTATATGAAGCCATCTAGTCCACCACTCCATTTGTTTCTTAGAAGACATCCTTGACAATAAATGAAGTGATATTCCCTTTGAGTCTTTGAAGATCCAACCTCAAAAGATGGATAGGTATCTAATGTTTTGCCTTTGTGGAAATCTAGGATATGACTACTTTTGAGTCTCCTTCTAGAATAATATGATCCATATATAAGATAGTTACTGCATACAAAAGACCCTCCTAAGCTGCTCTCTATTCCTGTAATGGGACTATGGTGTCATAAAGTGAATAGCCTCTTGCAACTATAAACGTTGATTTGAAATTCTGAAGAATAAATCATATTCCATCATATTGCCTTTATTCTTTACAATGCCATCGAGCTTAATTTTGAAAAAAATAGGTGATTGTGGTTTCCAAAATTAAAAAAGCTTTTGAGTATCAGATTTTGTGACAAAGGTTTTGTTGTTCTTTTAAGGTCCATCTAGGCTGGACATATAGATAGGAAAGAGGAGGAATTCCTGTTGGTTAAGTAAAAAGCTAGGATTTTCAGCAATTAGCATGCGAGTTTGACTAATTTAGTCAAATACAGAGAGATTCAAAAGAATAATACATGGTCATATTTGAAAGGTTAATATGTTGCCTATCATATTAATCCCCATATGTTATCAATACCACGTGTATTATTCTAGTACCCAAGTAACATCATATCCTATTCTTATGTAGTGCATGACAAAGGATGCTCTACAATGCACGATCGCACCATAAGATACCATACACCTATGAATGGCCACCCTTAGAGCATGGATGGTGATCAAATAATGCATGAGGTGTATATCGCGTAGCCCATGCTGGTGTGCATTATTTGATGGCCATCCATCCTTTGATGGTGGCCATCCATGTATGTACCATACCTTGCAATATTGTAAGCATCATAAAAAATTCACACTCATAGTACATAGTTCATACGGATGCAACCGCTTCCTAATTCACTTGCCAAAAAAAATCCTTTATTTTATTTTTGAATCCCCTTGAACCATTTAGCAAGACCGCTACTCTTTGTTTTGTTTTTAGATCCCCATTGAACTAGTTAGCAGGACTGCTACAAAAAGAGAGAGAGAATTACTACAATAATTGTATTACTTCAGGATGGATGGCCACTCTTAGAGGATGGATGGTGATCAAATAATGCACGAGGTGTATACTGCATAGCCCATGCTGATGTGCATTATTTGATGGCCACCATCAAAAAATGCTGGTGTGCGTTATTTGATGGCCATCCATCCTTTGATGGTGGCCATCCATGAATGCACCATACCTTACAATATTGTAAGCATTATAAAGGATTCATGCTCATAGTACGTAGTTCATGCGAATGCAAATGCTTCCTGATTCACTTGCTAGAAAATAATTATTTATTCTATTTTTAGATCCCTATTGAAGCATTTAGCAAGATTGCTACTTTTGGTTTTGTTTTTAGATCCCTATTAAACTAGTTAGCAAGACTGCTACAAAAAGATAGAGAGGATTGCTACATGAATAAAATGATTGTATTGCTTCAGCTTCATCAGCAAAAATATCCAATGGAGCACAAATCTTTTATGGTCAAAATCCTGAGAGCTCTCTTGTCCCTACCTGGTGATTGGCCTATATGATGGGGTCCACACCATAGCTACCATCTCGTGGACCCCACGGTAGTGTAGCTATCAATATTTTAAATAGCTCCAAGAAAGGCATTCAAAATGGAAAGCATGGTAAAGGAAACAACCAAGTAATTAGTCTATAATGGTTTTACTAATTATTCATGCAGGTTTTCCAATGGTTTCCATATGCTTTTTGTCCATTTTATGTGAGAATCGAATATCAAATTGAATTTGTTGCTAAAATCTCAAATATAACTTTTTGAAACTTTAGGAGTCATATTGGTAAACTGCTAGCAATGGCTCAAAACTTTGAGAAAAATGGAAAGACAAAAACTATGTATCGAGAAGATACTGAGCTAAATCAAACATCAATAAGGCTTTGAGTCTACTTTCAAATATCTGAGTGATGAAAACAACCGAAAATGACCATACTTCACGGTGATTTCTTAGTCAAAAACAATGTTACCTGGACACACTACATGGGTGTTAAGCATCCAAGCATCCAAGAGTGTTGGATATAGGATTTTTCAAAGAATTGGACAAACAACATGCCTATATTATGTGGATACATCTTAAAAATGTAAAAATATATTTACATTATGAATGTAAAAAAAATCCCAAAAAACACACTCCATATCTAATTACTCGACTGTATCAATGACATGCCAATCAAATCCCAATGATATGAAATTGAGTCACATCCTTTTGCTAATTATACCAATTTTTTCTTTGCCATTTAAAGAAAATGTAGAGGTTAGTTTGTACAAAAAACTGGCAACTTCGATCCATGGATTTGAACCCTCAAAATTCTTGCATGCATGCCCGCAGTTCCTTCCAAACTTGATCTGCACGTGTGCATGAAACAATCTATATTTGCATCGGTTTCTCCTCTCGTTACTACACGTATCCAAAACACTAACAGCATCAGAAGAAGACAATGAAGGTAGCAATTACCCTGAACTGAATCCAACTTTTATCTCCTTTGCCTTCTCTTCTCTCTCGAAACTGTTAATATTATCCATTTCACTCCCATTCTTTGGTATATCATGCCTCCACAACGAAGCCAGACCTCCTTGCAGGCTTGTAAACTATCTGCCACCCTCCTTCTCTGCCTTCTTCTCTTCCTTCCGTCACTCCTCTTTACTCTCATCTTCTTCTCTGTCTTTGCCTTCTTCCTTTTCTTGCCCATTGTATGCATCCTTTCTTCTATCTTTCTTTTCTCGGCATTCATAAGTCGAATCCTGCTCATGTCTTTGGGGAGATTGGTTACAAAGGTTTGCTCATTGGAGGATGGATGGATTGTTGGAGAGATTCCTGAATTCATTGAATTCGATCGCTCGGAGCTTCCAGCATTGGATGAGTCCTCTGAAGAAGAAGAGCACATCGAGGAGATATGTGAGGAGGATGTTGAAGACATCTACGAGGAGTTAAGGCAAATTCAAGTTGAAAAAAATCCTTTGCCAAGCAGACAATATAGCAGTGTAGGCCATCTCCTCTCTCTCTCTCCCCCTCTCCCTATTCCTCTTTATTTGAGTTTCTCCAAACTCCAAAGAATAGCATCTTTACTGCCTTGCATAGATAGAACTTTTCATGTCTTGAGGTTTGTTGATTTATTTATTTATTTATTTATTCCTTCATATGTGCATTTTACCAATAAAATTACAAAAATCAAAACTTATATAATTAATGGTTCTTTTAGTCACCATAACATATCTTAATTTTATGCTTCTACTTAATCACATCAAGGATTTGGTGTGATCAGTGATTCAGTAATCTTTTAGCCATGATTAGTACGTACTAAATTTACTACACATATATGGGCTTAATCTAGATTTAACTAATGGGAGTAGATTAAGTTTATATGGATTGAATTCTTCTCCTAATATTAGACACAACGCATGATTATAAAGCTTGGCATTCTAGGGTTATTCAGTAAGTTTTTTTTTTTTTGACTGCAAGAGAGCAAGTGAAAAGTTATTTTTTTTTACCCCCCAACCCTCCCCCCTCCTTTTCCTAAAAAAAGAGATTTCAGGGAAAAAAGGGTAAGTTTGTCAAGATTTTAGAACATATGGGAGTAGTTAATATGAATTTACTATAAAGAGATAAACAATGTTATTTGATTGATGTGCACATGTGCAAATGCAAGCAAAGGTATAAACTTGCAAATGTCTGTCAAACAAAGTCTTAGATAATTTATTGAAATCATAAGTTACTTAAAGTTTGGTGAAAAACATATACGGCGCATGAATAATTTTTTGAATTTCAAATGCAAATTTGCTTGTAAAATAAATTATTTTTTTTGAAAAAGTGTGCTAGATATGAAAAAAATATTGAACAATTTGAAAATTTGTTGGGATTGTGATGGTATTATTTTATATGCGACAAAATGGTCAAGACACTGAAGATTAGGATTAATGTTATTAGTCACAGAATGAGCAACAGGGAACTAGGGAGTAATTCATATTAGTAGATTGACATAAGAATAATAAATTTGTGCTGGACCCTATCTCGCTTTAACTTAAATTATGAGAATGCAAATGGCATTGACTTTGTATGTACAAAGTTGTTGTGGTGCAAGTAATTTCGGCTCAAATTGCCTACAATTTTATCTAACTTTTATGTTCCGAGTGTACATTGACTTCAAGTCTATTATATTGGAAGACTATTTTATATTTTATTTTTTTTCAAGCAATTTGGAGTTTTAAGGTATTGTTGTTGACAAATTATGCCCTATATGACACCATTATGGTTATGTATTAGTATATCTACACATTTAATTTTTTAGATAAAGCACTAAATGTTGAAAAGCTCTATGATTAATTTGAAAATTTAATTTTGCTCCAAAAAATGGGGAGATGGGATTAATTTTCTTACTAATTTGCCAATTGCCAATCCTTATTTATGGTCATATATTAATAGAGATGATTTATTATAATATAAGAATATGTAAGATATTAATATATGAATCTACCATTGTTCAAGGCCTTTCCCAACTTAAAAGAAAATTGAAAAAAAAAATAAAGAATATGCAAATAGAAATGCTTCAAGTACATAGTCACCCCATATAAAAATATTATAGAGATGATCTGCCACTCATCTTTACATATCAACTGTGTATCAGATTTTTAGGCGTGCATGTATGCATGTGAGATATCTATGTTGTGCTAGCATTATTATATATGAAATTTAAAATAATATATAACAATTGCAAAGTTTGTTAGTATGTTGCATTCTATAATTATGTGTATGTTGGGACCTTTTTTAAAAAAAGGTTATATTTTAATGGACATTAAGATTGCCATTGAAATTTGAGGTTTCTGGCTTGCATTCTGTTTGCCTTCTAATTCTTATTTTCCTAATTTTTCTCTTTACAGTTCTATGAAATACTATCATTTTGGAGAAGCAAAGAGAAAGGAAGAGTATGAAAATTGTTGAGACATAATATACTAGAGGTGCATAGGACTTTGTATGATAACACCTTTGCAATCAAAGAACTATTTTGTTGTAACCAAAAAAGTCAAAGAACTATTCTATCAATTGGTTTCTTTTTCTTACTTCAGAGAGGTGATCCAAAATTCTAGTTAGGATATTAGAATGGATCAATTCATTAAAAACTCATAGTGAAGTTCATGCAGTAATTTGAGGATTCTATAGTTTGGACATGGTTTTAACAAGGAGAAAAATAAAGAGATAATAATTGAAAAATGCTTTTGAAATGCAAAAGTTTTAAAGACAAAAAAAAAAAAAAATAAAAGAAAAAACATCAAGACTCAAACAAAACTTGTGCAACAACTAGGCTACATCCAATTTGCCAACCATTTGCAATTTTGCATACTAATTAAAAAAAGAATAGTAATCATCGAGTGAAAAATTTAAGATAGTCAACAAAGAATTAATGTAGACATGTATAATATGAAAGAATTATCCTAAATGTATCCTATGTGCATACTAGAGAAATGCTTAGCAACTACAAGCATTTTGGACAAGCAGGTGGTGTGGCAGAACATCTTCTCATCCAAAGACTTCATCAATCAAAATGGAAGTAGGAAAACCATGATGCTACAACCAATAGAAATCCCCGTGTCTTTATCCTTTTCCTCTACTGCTTGATAAGTTTTTTTCAATCAACTTAAATCAACTTGGACTTCTACTTCTGCTAGGATGGTATATTAAGCAATAGATATATACTTTTGAACTGGAGTGTTTAGTGGATCTACTTATTGAGATTAGTTTTTCTTGCTAGAATACTTTTATTGAGACCAATTGTAAGAGTCCTCTATAGACACATGAGAGCAAGCTTCATCAATGGCCAGATTAAAAGAGTTAGGCAATAAACAATTGAAAATTTTGAAACATCAATTGTTTAATCTAGTTTTGAGAATCATTTAGAGCACAAGAATATTTGATCTCATTTTACATAGATCTCTTTTTGTTCTTGAAATGAATGATCCAAAAGAAAGACTTGATCACATATATATAATGCAAGTCTAATAATTTTTGTGATGGCTAGAAATAAAAAATCTTATAATCTTAGGAACAACCATAAAATATGTACAATAGTGGAAGTCAACAATATAGGATCCCATAATTGTAGAGAGGACAAATATGAAAATGAATCCAATATTATTCATTATTGTAGAGAGTACAAATATGGAAATGAATCTTAATGATCGTCCATAGTTGAAGAGAGTACAAATATAGAAATGGATCTTAATGATTGTCCATGACTGTAGAGTGCAAAAATATAGAGATAGACTATAATGATTATGAAGACATGTGAGCTTATATGCTTGATTAGATTGCCTAATAAAGATTGATGAAATTATCAGAGTACTTAGGAGAATTAAAAAAGGACCTTTGATCATGATATTGCCACATAAAGAAGCATACATAAGATTAAATCAAATTAAACTTGTCTATGATGATGAATTTGATACACATCTTCATGTTTATATTCTTGGAGATGCTGAGGCTATAAAGATATATAAGAGATACCGAGATTGTAAAGATATATAATCCTCTGAGAATTATTATTTGAAGATATTTTTGTCCATGTGCATACCTTTGAGAGTTCTGGTAGGCTTTGAGTCTCCAAGAACCCTAGGCTAAGGGGAGTACTATTGAAAATGTTTCTTTAATAAACTTTCCCTTTCTCTCTTTCTCTCTCTCTTTTATATATAGAAAGAAAATAGCTCCTAAGCCTTTCTCTTTTTTTCCTTCTATCTCTCTCTTTTTTCTTAGATTTCACATCCAAGATGAGGGGATGCCTTCTTTTTTTCATAGAGAAGGGGATGCCCCTCTTTACTAAGTTCTTGAAGAACTTGGCATCCCTAGGAGAAAATCAAAGGGAGCTACATTCTATTTTACTATCTCTTGGCTGGAAAATCTTTCACTAGAGGATATGGATGGTGTAAATGTCCCTTGTTAGATTTTTCCAAGTACATGGAGGTGCCACCAACATTGGATAATAGAAAAGATGATAAGCTAAATGGGTAGTAGTATAGGTCCTAGTGTTGGGTGTGGAGCTTAATCCATTCAAAAATAATAAGGACATAGCCCATGCCTAAGCTAGACCCAGCCCATGCCTGAGCCAGGCCCAGCCCACACATGCATGCGGCCTGCGCTTGTGGTTCATGCATGTAGTCTACAGGGAGAGATTGGTGCAGTCTATGGCATTTAATGCCATGATGTTTCATCATGGCTCATAGTGGGCATGCTGAGTTTTTATGTGTTCAAATGGCTCCATGTAATCGGGCGAAGAATCGAATGCCCCAACTTGAATCCAATTTGAAGAAGGCATGATCTAGTGAGGAAATCGTGCAATCAAATAGCCGAGAGTGGTTATGGGCATGACCGGATAGCTGTGGTCGAAGCCAACCGATCTGGGTATGATGCAACACAATTTTTGATGATTTTTTGGATGACTGATTGAGATTCGATGGCCAGGAGGTCTTCTAGGGTCAAACATACTTGTATAAGAAGTTTAAGGTTTGATAATGTTTGGACCTTGGTTTCGGTCTCTACTTAAAGAGAGGCCACAAGCATCTGCAGGGTGTTGTAGAGGAGCAAACAATAGGTTTTCTAAGAAAGAAAATAAGAAAGAAAGAGAGAAAAAGAGAGAAGACAAGGGTTTTTCTTGTGTGCTATCCTAGGATACTTCTAGGCTTCAGGAGCATCTTTGGAAGGGATTTCTTCTTCCTATTAAGATTATTCCTACATCTAAAAGAGAGGGAAAGAAAGAGATTTATCTTCGTTCTCATCTCTTATAAACTTGTATTTTTTCATAGTGAAAGAAATATTTTGTGTGGTCATAGATGTAGGAGTAAGAGATTTCCAACCACATAAAATCCTTGTATTTTGTGCTTGTATTGTTTTTATATTTTAAACTTTTCTTTCTCTTCTCCTATGACTTCTGCAATTCACTGCATACCACTTTCCAACAACTGGGATTAGAGCACCACGTTTAAGGGAAAGAGTAAGAGCTCAACATACTACCGGAAGGAAAGAAAGCTCTATACAATAAGTGGATTTACAATATCAAGGAAGAGTATGATGGCAGCAAGATGTATAAGACTAGATTGATTGTTAAAATCTTCCAATAGAAAGAAGCTGGATCAAACATATGAGAGATTGAAAAATAGAAGAGAGAGCTACCAAGAGAGTTTATAATGAAAGACATGGGCTAACAAAATAAATACTTGGATTGAGAATTGAAAAAGATAGAGTGATAGGTATACTAAAGTTGATTAAGAGTAGTTACATCAAAGAGGTGCCGGACATGTTCAATATGATAGATACTAAACCTATGAAGATACCTTGGCCACTCATTTCAAGCTTTCAAAGAAATAATCATTCAAGGATGATAATAAGCTAAAGAGAATGGCAAAGATTCTTTATGCTTCAACGGTTGGCAACTTGATGTATGCAATGGTTTGAATGAGGCTCAACATTGCATATACAGTAAAAGTTGTGAGCAAGTACATGGCTAATCCGGACGAGCAATATTGATAAGCTATCAAGTGGATCTAAGATCTTGAAAGATACCAAGGAGGTCGCCTTATATTACAAGAATTGTAGTCAGACTTTATAAGGATTCATGGATGTAGACTTAGATAGTGACACCAACATCAGGAGGAGCACAACTAGATACATCTATACTATTGGTAAGACAGTGATGAGCTAAGTTTTGCAACTACAAAATAACATGGCCAATAGAATACATCGCAATCACAGAAGCCAACAATGAAATGATTTGGCTGTAGAATTTACTAAAAAAGATGAATAGAGAGTAGAGTTGTAGTGTACTGTTCAATAACAATCAGAGTGCTATTTATCTAGTAAGAATATGATATTCCATGCGAGAATAAAGTATATTAGTTGAAATACAGTTTTATCAAAGTATTGCTTGAAGATGGTAGTTTGTCACTGGACTAGTTTTAGGGCTCAAAGAATTCAGCAAATATATTGACTAAAGTAGTCATTGCAAAAAAATTAAGACTATATATGGCCTCAATTAGCCTTTGAAGCTAGTTAGAGGGAGGTGCCGTACAGAATACTAACCTATATTTTGAAAGTTTGTTTTTACTATTTTAGGTGGATACATGTTTTAGATGTCTTAGTCTCCAAGTAGGAAAGTTGTTGAGTGTGGAGATTAATCCATCTAAAAATATCCAGGACCCAGCACATGCCCAAGCCAGGTAGGGATTGTGGAAGTCATAGAAGAAGGAAATAAAAGTCTAAAATATAAAAACAATACAAGTACAAAACATAGGAATTTTACATGGCTCAGAATATTTTGCTTCTATATCCACGACCATACAAAATATTTTTTTCACTATAAAAAAAATACATGAAGTTCATAAGAGATGAGAACAAAAAAAAATCTTTTTTTTTTTCTCTCTCTTCTTGATGTAGAGTCACCCCAACACCTAGTTCCTTGATCTTTATGGGCTTTAGCTATCATAATGACATCTACTAGGAAGAGGAGGATGTAGATCGTAGCCAAGGATACGAGTTATGTTGTAGCTACAATGAAACTAGAGGATAAGTAAAGGCATAATTTTTATTTTTAATAAAAAAACTCTAGGAATAAATTTATGAAATTTGATTTTCAAGAATATTTTTTTTTCTATTTACTAAATAAGTATTCAAAATTAGAAATGTAAATACAATGATTTTACTGAGTCAAGATACAATTCTAAAAATGAACTTGTTCGATAATATTACATGAAATGCATGGTAAAAAACTAGGATAGTAAAGGTATTTAGCACACTTCAAAATTTCTCTGTAAAGAGAATACTCTTCACATAAAATAAATATAACATAAATTTAAGCTTTCTCAAAATATTCTAGGGCTAAAAGTTTAACTCCTTTCCTACTACAACTCAACCTTTCCTTTTTACTTTTAGACATAGGGATGTTCTACTTGGTTATGAGACCCTTTTAGGGTTTCACAACCTAGAATTTAGAATGGCAATCCTAGATCTAAAATTAGAAGCTTTACCTTTACATGAAAGTTCAAGTTTAGGCACACATCCCTTGGGATAATCATTCAAGAATAGTTAGTCTAGTTATATTAATTAATTGATGCATCCCTAGCATGCAAAAGTTTACATTATTAATCAATCAATCTATCCTGTATTAGCTAGCCTTCAAATCCGTGAATTAGCCTATATGCTTAAAAAGCATTTTGTTTTTATTGGACTAGTAGATTTACAAAACCCTATAGTAAATATAGCCACTGGCTTTAGTTAATATAATATTTAAAAAATAAGTGGGTAAAACTAGGGAAGCCTCCTAAAGCATCGGGCCACCATGATCGGTTTAATGAAGCCATCTAGTCCACCACTCTATTTGCCTCTTAGAAGACATGCTTGACAACAAATGAAGTGATATTCCCTTTGTCTTTGAATATCTAACAACAAAGTATGGATAGGCATCTAATGTTTTGCCTTTGTAGAAATCTAGGATATGACTATTTTTGAGTCTTCTTCCAGAATAACATGATCAATATATAAGGTAGTTATTGCATACAAAAGGCCCTCCTAGGCTGCTCTCAATTCCTGTAATAGGACTATGGTGTCATAAAGTGAATAGCCTCTTGCAACTACAAATGTTGATTTGAAATTCTAAAGAATAAATCATATTCCATCATATTGCCTTTATTCTTTACAATGCCATCGAACTTAATTTTGAAAAAAAATAGGTGATTGTGGTTTCCAAAATTAAAGAAGCTTTTGAGTATCAAATTTTGTGATAAAGGTTTTGTTATTCTTTTGAGGTCTATCTAGGCGGGACATATAGATAAGAAAGAGGAGGAATTCCTGTTGGTTAAGTAAAAAGCTAGGATTTTTGGCAATTAGCATACGAGTTTGACTAACTTAGTCAAATATAGAGAGATTTAAAAGAATGATGCATGGTCATATTTGAAAGGTTAATATGTTGCCTATCATATTAATCCCCATATATTATCAATACCACATGTATATTGTTCTAGTACCCAAGCAACATCATATCCTATCCTCATGTAGTGCACAACAAAAAATGCTCTACAATGCACGATCGCACCATAGGATACCATATACCTATGAATGGCCACCCTTAGAGGATGAATGGTGATCAAACAATGCATGAGGTGTGTATCGCCTAGTCCATGCTTGTGTATGTTATTTGATGGCAATCTATCCTTTAATGGTAGCCATCCATGAATGTACCATACCTTGTAATATTATAAGCATCATAGAGGATTTATGCTCATAGAACATAGTTTATACGGATGCAACCACTACCTAATTCACTTGCCAAAAAAAATTTCTTTGTTCTGTTTTTAGATCCCCATGGAACCATTTAGCAAGACTGCTACTCTTTGTTTTGTTTTTAGATCTCCATTAAACTAGTTAGCAAGACTGCTACAAAAAGAGAGTGAGAGGATTACTATAATGATTGTATTGCTTCATGATGGATGTCCATCCTTAGAGGATGGATGGTGATCAAACAATGCATGAGGTGTGTATTGCATTGTCCATGATAGTGTGCGTTATTTGATAGCCATCCATTTTTTGATGGTGGCCATCCATGAGTGCACCATACCTTATAATATTGTAAGCATCATAAATGATTCATGCTTATAATACATAGTTCATGCAGATGCAAATGCTTCCTGATTCATTTGCTAGAAAAAAAAATAATTCTATTTTTGGATCCTCATTGAACCATTTAGCAAGACTGCTACTCTTTGTTTTGTTTTTAGATCCCCAATGAACTAGTTAGCAAGATGCTACAAAAAGAGAGAGAGAATTGCTATATGAACACAATGATTGTATTGCTTCAGCTTCATCAGTAGAAATATTCAATGGGGCACAAATCTTTTATGATCAAAATCCTGAGAGCTCTCTTATCCCTGCCTGGTGATTGGCCTATATGATAGGGTCCACACCATAGCATCCATCTCGTGGACCCCACGGTAGTGTAGCTATCAATATTCTAAATAGCTCCAAGAAAGGCATTCCAACTGGAAAGCATGGTAAAGGAAATAACCAAGAAATTAGTCTATAATGGTTTTACTAATTATTCATGCAGGTTTTTCAATGGTTTTCATATGCTTTTTGTGCATTTTATGTGAGGATCAAATATCAAATTGAATTTGTTGCTAAAATTTTAAATATAACTTTTTGAAACTTTAGGGGTCATACTGGTAAACAGATAGCTGTGGATCCAAAACTTTGAGAAAAAATGGAGAAAAAAAAACTATGTACCGAGAAGATACCAAGCTAAATCAAACATCAATAAGGCTTTGAGTCTACTTTCAAATGTCTGAGTGATGAAAACAACCGAAAATGACCATATTTCATGGTGATTTCTTAGTCAAAAATAATGTTACCTGGACACACTACATGGGTGTTAAGCATCCAAAAGTATTGGATATAGGATTTTTCAAAGAATTGGACAAACAACATGTGTTGCCTAGAAATGGAGCCCAAGAGGGGGGGGGGGGGGGGTTTGAATTGGGTCTTTTAAAAATTTAAAACAATAATGTGCAGGCCTTGTGGTGTTTGTGAGTTATGAAATTGATGTACTAAATTATATGCAGCGGAAAGTAATAATAGAGTGCAAGAAGTAAAGAGCAAGAGATAAAAGAGTCAATCACATACAAACACAAGGTTTATAGTAGTTCAGTGCAAACATGGCACCTACATCCACTTCCCAAGCCATACTTAGGAATTTTACTATAATCTTTCCAAGATTACAATCGACTTGTTTTTTCAAAGGCTCACAAGTCAAAACCTATGTTGCTTTTGTCACCTAGGCTCACCAATTAACCTTTACACTTGTTTTGTCTTCGGGCTCACAAGTTAACCCTAGTTGGTTTTATCACCTTGGCTCACCAACAAACTACAACAACCTTCTTTCAAGACACCCTTGAAAGCAAGATCAAATCAAAAGAGAATTTCAGATATACAATTCAAAATAAACAAAACAAACTCTCTTCAAGAGTAGAATGGAAGCTTTGAGGCTCAAGTTGATGCTTTGTCTTGTTTTCTCCTTGGAATATTCTTCATGCTCTCTTTTTGGAAAGATGAAAGGATAGGCTTATAAGCTTTTTTAGGGAATCACACTTTAAATGGCTTTTTTAGTGAAGTTCTTGAGGGAATATTGGCTTTTGAGCTTTCAATGGACTTCAATGCCTTCAAGAATAAGTTTGGTGAAGCTTAAATACTTCAAAAACTTTCAAAAAATAGTTTGTGACCATTTGATCTTCGAATCTAGCCGTTGGAAGCTTGAAAAGACACTTCTACAACTCAGAAAAATAGATCTATTAGGCCTGTCAGATTTCGAGTGTCGACACTTGACTTCCAGGTGTCAACACTTGATTCACAGGTATCGACACTTGATTCACAGGTGTCGACACTTGACACAAAAACACTCCAATGGCCATGTTCTGGTTTTTCAAAAAGTTTCAGTCCTTGAGTCGACACTTGGAAACTTAAGTATCAATACTTGAGTTTCAGGTGTCGACACTTGAATTCTGAGTGTCGACACTTGGCATGCCAAGGAGTTTTTCTACGTGCCAAGAGCTGAAGTATCGATACTTGACTTCCCAGGTGTCGACACTTGGTTCTGAAAAATTCATAATTAAGTACGGTTTAAGCCAAAAACACAAGTGTTGAATATACAACTTAAATCCAATGTAAATAAATAATAAATGAACTCTTTTAAGCCCTTTTTGCATGGAGAAGACTCCTCAAATCATGAAATATGCTTCGTACCACAGCATGCCATGATACTTTAATTTTAAGAATTTGAGGTGCTTGTTTCCTGAAAACTTATAACTAGAAATAAACATTAGTACACAATATGTATTCAATGTTTTGTTATTCATCAAAATCACTAGGTGGAGCCAACAATCTTTCCCTTTTTGATGATGACAAAACCTTGAGTATCTCAACATTTAATTTCAAATTTCAGATTTGATAATTCATGAACATGATTTCAAGCTAATACATTCATAACTTGCATAGTTAAGAAGGATGAATCTCTCCCTTAGTTAGACAATTCTAATCAGAACAAGCAGTATGCAATATTGGTATCAGATCTATGCAATATTGGTATCAGATCAAATTTGAAATTCATAAAGATAATTCTACTCCCCCTTTTTGTCAATCATTAGAAAAAGGGAGTAAGCTCCCCCTCAAAATGAGCATAGAGACAAAAAATAGTAGAGTATCAGAGTTGATTTAAGAGTTAATTAATTTTTTTTTTAGGAGTTAACAGGTATCAGAGCCAAAATGTATATCTATTAAGTAAATATAAACAATCAAGCTGTCAAGATCAATCATAGTGATGCACAAATTGTAAACATCAAGTAATGCATATATATATATCTGTTAAGCAATATTTTCAGTACAAAATTTGCTGACTCATCAGCAACATTAAAACAAACAAAATACATCATGAGACATAAATCATAAGTAACATGAGTCATAAAGAGCATACAACACAATAAACATCTGTGAGGCTAATCCTCATCAGATGGGATCTCAAAAGATATAGGACCTGTAATCCTAGACCTATGGGCTAGACCGCTAGGAGTCTTCAAAATACCACGACTCCGAGTCCTAGTAGAAGGTCCAAAATGGGGTACAACCCTAGAAGCTCTAGTAGAGGGAGGGGGAAGAGTCTCAGCAGGAGTGACAAAAACTGGATCAGTGGAGACAGGTGTGCCAGTCGAATCAGCAGGAAGAATAACAGGAGACTGCGGTTCTCGGCTGACTACCTCATATCCATCTGCGCTACCATCACTATCACTATCACTGTCATCATCAATAACATCAGTATCTCTGTCCTTAATCCCATCAGCACGGTCACCACCATCAATAGTGTCATCATGTCCATCCTGGTGGTCATCGGCATCATCATCATCACCAGCATCAGGAGGTGGAGCTGCAGGTGCTGCTGGAGGTAGAAGGGATCTCAGTAAGTCCTCGATATGAGCAAAACCCTCCTCTATAGTCCGACAAATCTCAGCATGCTTCATGGTAGTGTGTGCTCGAAAACCCACAATCTCAATGCGTAACTGGGTCGTGCAGACACCCAATCCAATCATCTCACTCCTGAGATCTGTGAACTGCTATCTCGCGTGCTCCTCAAAAGATATGTCCATAGAAGGTGCAGGAGGACCCGAAGATGTAGCTGTCGGGGTCATCGGCTCTGCCTCTGATGCAGGAGCAGCCTGAGGAGGTGAACTAACTAGCCTTGATGGCCCTGCTTCTGCCTCTCGAATCTCGTCCTCCTTATCTGGCTCCTGGCCAGACTCTCTCCGAACCCACCGACCTGTGACTAATCGATATCCCATGTGGTGTAGTGATCTCTCATCGTAGACGTCCGTATGCAGTATCTCCTTGGGGATCTCCCCCTCCAAGGATACTCCACAAGCTCTAAATAATCTGGTCAATACCATACCGTATGGTAAATAGTGTCGTCGTTGTGTCGTAGCATCTCTCATCTGAACTAGCATCAAGGATGGTATATCAATATGAGTCCTCTGAGTCAGACATACCATAAGCATCAGCTCTCTCTCAGTGATGAAGTCGAAGCATCCAGTCTTCGGAAGTAATATCCAAGCTGTGATATGGTACAGAAGGCGCATCTCCACTGAAAGCTGGTTAGCGGTGACCATAGGCACTCCGCAAACATCCTCACGCTCAAGGATGCACCTGAAAGCATCCTCTCTATCCTCCACAGAGAACACACTGATGCCACGATGAGGAATCTGCCATACTCTGCTCAGAAGCTCCTCAGTCAAAGATATCTCTACTCCCCTGACCGTAGTCCTCCACAGTAAGTGACGGCAATCCATAGTGCCATAAAACTCCCTCACAAGATGGGGATAGTACCTCTCATGCATAGTGCAAAAGGGTACTAAACCGGCATCTGTGACTGTCCGTCGGATCTGGAAATGCTGTCTGTCGAAGAACTTAAGGTCTATCCGACGTCCTGAAGCTACAGCCTTCCTTGCCATCCTCTCTGCAGGGGAACCTGGGGCAACTGAACTATTGGCCTCTCCTGTATCATGTCTGGCTTTTATTCTCCTCTCAGACCCATGCCCAGTCCTACTCCTAATAGATAATCTCTTTTTCGGACCCATCACAATCAAGCTGAACCAGAAAGGAAGAAGATAAATAACCTAGGGGAGTATAGGTTTCAATCAGGTTGAGAACTTAGGCTAAAGGAGACTACGTCTTCCTAAAAGAGGAATACTGGCTTTCAAGAGAAGCTAGAATAGGTTTTGAAAACTGGGATTAACCATATTTGAGCTGTCAAATGCCTTTATCACTGGAAATCAAGGGTAAAATACCTTTATCGGTTTTAAAAGTGGGAATTTTACAAAATACATTTAGGTTAAAAGATATTAATCCCAATATAGAAGATGTATATAAAATATATTTAGGTTGCAAAAATTATATTCAAAATACATAAAATACATTTTATAAGGCTAGTGAACTAGGTTTAGCTGAATATGTGGAATTTGGGTTAAAACAAATTAGGGTTTTAGATTAAACAACAAAGTAGTGAAAATGAGGGTAAAATGTTATGAAATCATCACAAATATTCTTTCCAAAATAATGAAAATGCAATAAATAGTTTAGAAAACTAGATTTTAGATGAAAACCAAGATTATTTTGGCCAAAAATCAATCCAACAGTGATTTTCAAAAAAAAATTGATGGAATGAGTGGAAAATCGGCCAAAAATCCATGAGAAAACCAAGAGGAATGCATTCAAGCATGATTCCTTCTAAATGGAGTCTTCCAAACGACTGAAAACGTCAAAAAATCCGATCAAAATTCATTGAAAATGGACGGAAAACCCTATACCTAGGTTACACAGTTCCAAAACAACAAAAACGAGAAGGAAAATACTTGATTTTAGTTGGGGCAAATGGGAAATGAGTTGATTTGGATGGAGTGGAGCTTGGGGGACCATTGGAGCTCGAGAGAAAACAAGGAAAATCAAAATACAAAACCCTCGGTCCATCCTAAAAAGATAGAAATTTTTCATGAGTGTCGACACTTGGGATTTCTCAAGTGTTGACACTTGGTCAGGTGTCGACACTTCGCAAAACCCAAGTGTCGACACTTGGCCAAAAAAATCCCAAAAAAATATAAAAATTTTCAAAAAATTCAAGGATGTTTTTAAAAGACTTTTGGGACTTAACACAAGGATTTTTGAGCAAAAACAACTTGGATAAGATGAAATTTAAGAGAGTTCTAGGAGAATGGATCAATAATACCTAACTCTCTTCTAATCAGACAAAATCTCTCTTCACTCAATGGTTTGGTAAACATATCAGCTAATTGATCATCAGTATACACAAATTCAAGTACTACATTAGAGTTTTGTACATGATCTCTTCTGAAATGATATCTTATTTCAATTTGTTTACTTCTTGAATGTTGCACAGGATTCTTTGTTAGATTGATTGTACTAGTATTGTCACATCTTATGGGTGTCTTAATTTGTTTAATACCAAAGTCTTCGAGCTGTTGTTTGATCCAAAGGAGTTGAGCATAACAACTTCCAGCTGCTGTATATTCAGCTTCCATCGTAGATAGAGCAACCAAATTCTATTTCTTGCTGCTCCATGAGATCAAATTTACTCCAAGAAACTGACAAGTTCCACTAGTACTTTTACGATCAAGTTTACATCCAGCAAAGTCAGCATCAGAATAAGCAATCAATTCAAATGAAGAATCTCTAGAGTACTAAAGACCAATTTCAATTGAGCCAGATAGATATCTGAGTATGTGTTTAACAGCCAAAAGATGAGACTCTTTAGGATTAGACTGATATCTAGCATACATACAAACACTAAACATGATATCTGGCCTACTGACAGTAAGATATAATAATGAACCAATTATGCCACGATATAATTTTTGGTCTACAGATTTACCTGATTCATCCTTGTCAAGTCTACAAGAGGAGCTCATAGGGGTACCTAATGGCTTGGTGCTCTCCATCCCAAACTTCTTGAGTATTTCTTTTGTGTACTTGGCTTAGTTGATGAAGATCCCCTCTTTGGTTTGCTTTATTTGGAGTCCGAGGAAGAAGTTCAGTTCTCCCATCATGCTCATCTCGAACTCACCCTGCATTAATCTTGCAAACTCTTGACAAAGAAATTCGTTAGTATCACCGAATATGATATCATCTACATATATTTGTACTACCAAGAGATTATCATTCTTTTTTTTCAAAAATAAAGTTTTGTCAACATTACCTCTAGTAAAATCATTTTTGAGTAAGAAAGAACTTAAACGATTATACCAAGCTCTAGGAGCTTGTTTCAAACCATACAAAGCTTTATGAAGTTTGAAAACATGATTTGAAAATTCAGGATTTTCAAAACCAAGTGGTTGTTCAACATAAACCTCTTATTCGATAAAACCATTCAAAAGGCACTTTTAACATCTATTTGAAACAATTTAAAATCCATAAAATAAGCAAAAGCCAATAATAGCCTAATTGCCTCAAGTCTAGCCACAGGAGCAAAGATTTCATCAAAATCAATCCCTTCCTCCTGATTGTATCCTTTGGCAACTAGTCTAGCCTTATTTCTTGTAACAATACTATTTTCATCAAGTTTGTTTCTAAAAACTCATTTAGTGCCAATAATTGAAATATTTGAAGGCCTATCTACTAAAGTCCAAACATTTTTTCTTTTAAAGTGATTAAGTTCGTCTTGCATAGCATTTATCCAATTACTATCATTTTCAGCTTCTTCAATAGTCTTAGGTTCAATCTAAGTAACAAATGCTAAGTAATCATAAATATTTCTAAGGGATGAACGAGTACTTACACCTTTAGCTGGATCACCAATGTAAGTTTTTTAGGGTGACCATGAGCATACCTCCATTCCTTGGGTAGAAAATCAACTGTAGATGTGTTTTCATCACCTTGTGCTTGATCTCCTTCATTGTTTTGATCAATTTCTTGTTCCTTGGCAGGCTCTTCATTGTTGTTCACTTCTTCAGTTCTTTTAGTACCTGTTTCATCAGGAAGCACATCTTCTTTTCTAGAAGATTTCTGGTCAGACTCATCAAATACTACATGTATGGATTCTTCAACAACAAGAGTTCTGTTGAAGACCCTGTATGCCTTGCTAGATATAGAGTAGCCTAGAAAGACACCCTCATCTGACTTGGCATCAAATTTGCTCAAATTGTCTTTACCATTATTTAAGATAAAACAACGGCATCCAAAAATACGAAAATATTGAATTGAAGGTTTTCTACCCTTCTAAAGCTCATACGGTGTTTTCTTTAAAATTGGTCGGATTAAAACACGATTTAAAACATAGCATGCAATGTTTATGGCTTCCACCCAAAAATATCTAGGTAAGTCATTTTCACAAAGCATGGTGCATGCCATTTCTTCAAGAGTTCTATTTTTCCTTTCTACCATCCCATTTTATTGAGGTGTCCTAGGTGCTGAAAAATTATGATGAATGTTATTTTCAATACAAAATTTGTCAAAATCAGAATTTTCAAATTCGATTCCATGGTTACTTCTCAAAGATACAATTGAAACACTTTTTTTATTTGAAACTCTTTTACGAAATCTAATGAATTCAGAAAATGTTTCATCTTTGTGTGCTAAAAACATGATCCAAGTAAAACATAAGAAATCATCTATAATGACTAGACCGTACTTCTTACCTTCCAAACTAGATGTTCTAGTCGGTCCAAAGAGGTCCATATGAAGAAACTCTAAGGGTCTAGATGTAGAGATTATTCCTTTTGGTTTAAAATATGATTTAGTTTGTTTTCTAAGCTGGCATGCACTACAAATCTTGTCCTTTTCAAAACTAAGTTTTGGCAAATCTTTTATCAAATTCTTTTTGCTAAGTTTTGAAATCAAATGCATACTAGCATGTCCTAGTCTACGATGCCAAAGCCAACTAGTTTCATTGATCTTAGCTTCCATTGCCACTAGGCATTCACTATTTTGAACAGGAAGATCATCAAGATCAACCATATAAATATTACCATGCCTATGACCAATGAACTTGATGCCATTGTCATCTAAACTAGAAACAATGCATAAAGAAGATTCGAAAGTAACTTTGAAATCCTTATCACAAAATTGACTAATGCTAAGTAAGTTATGTTTCAAACCATCTACATACAAAACATTATCAATATAAGTAGAAGGGGTAATATGGACTTTACCAATTCCAACAATTTTGCCCTTACCATTATCACCAAATGTCACATTACCACCATTTTGATATTCGAGTGATGAGAACTGCTCCACATCTCCGGTCATATGCCTTGAGCAACCACTATCAAGATACCACATTCTTTTCTTATTGGTTGCAAGGCATACCTGTAATAAAAATCAGGTGGAGATTTTAGGTACCCAAGTCTTCTTGGATCCTTTCAGGTTAGTGGTAATGGTTCCTTTCGGAACCTAGGTTTTCTTAACATTACTCAATCTTCTCTTATTGTACAAATAAGATTTATGCCCTATAGTACCACAAACATAACAAGTAATAGATGATGATGCAGGTACAAAAAATTTTTGAAAAACTTTTATTTCTTTTGAGTTCTAAAGCATAAACTGGCTTTATCAAAAATAGCTCTTTGATTGTTTAAAAGTATATTTAATTTTTCAGAACTGTATGTAAATTTATCAACAAAAGGTTTTAACTTATCAATTTCTTCTTTATATTTTTTTTTCATCCAAGATTTTCTTGTTCTGATTTGAAAAATTTTTATTTGAAATAGAAATGTTCTTCTTTTTCAAAACTTTCTTTTCTTTTTCAAGAACAATAATCTTATCATTTAACTTTTTATTTTGAAGAAGTAGGCAATCATTTTATTTGAAAACTTGTCATTAGCTTTGACTAAAACTAGATTTTGCCTTTTTAGTTCTTTATGTTTTGATTTTAGTTTTTGAAATTCTATAACTAACTCATCAAAAACTTCATACAGTTCATCAAATATAAATTTATTTTCAGTTTCAGATAGTACCTCGTCATGATCTGCCATCAAACAGAAGTTTGCGACTTCTTGCTATTTTTCTTCGGAGCTGGAGTCTTCGCTATCATTCTAGGTTGCCATGATGGCCTTCTTTCTTAGTTTTCTCCTGCTTTTTTTAAGTAAGGGGCAGTCCATCTTGAAATGGCATGGTTTCTTACATTCAAAGCATGTGGGCTGCTCCTTGTCTTTCTCCTTTTCTTTCTCCTTGCTTGGCTCACCTTTCAGAGGTTTCTTCTTGAAGTTGTATTTCTTCTTCCTCATGAACCTTCTGAACTTTCTTGCCATTAGAACCATCTCATCGTCTTCATCTTCTTCTTCGGTTTCATCGCTTGACTCTTCTCTTACAGTGGATTTGAAAGCGATGACTTTCTTCTTCTTTTCTATATCCACGTTCTTTTATTTTAAGAAAAGCTCATAAGTCATCAATAGAGTGTTGACATCCTTGGCTTCCTCTATAGCCGTCGCCTTGGCATCCCATGAAGCCGGAAGAGACCTGAGAAGTTTATTTACAATTTCACCGTTAGATACAATCTTTTCAAGCTTCTCATGCCATTCACAATATTTGTGAACATAGTATACATCTCACTAATAGACTCAGTAGGTTCCATCTTGAACATTTCATGTGTGAATGAGCATGTTAACCTTAGTAGTTTTCACTTGGTATGTACCCTCATGGATAACCTCAAGTGTGTCCCATATCTTCTTAGCGGAGAGACAGTTAGATATTCTATTGACTTCACTCGAATCAAGAGAGCAATACTATAGATTCATAGCCTTTGCATTAAGCTTTATTTGCTTAATGTCATTCTCATCCTAATCATCTTCCATTTTTGGAGTGAGGATGCCATTAACCAATATAGTAGGCTGATGAGGATCTTTTATGATTCTCCTCCAAAGATTATAATCCATGGCTTGAATGAATATGCGCATGCGAGTTTTCCAATAAGTGTAATTCGTGCCATTAAATAGTGGGAGACAGTTTGAAGCTTGACCTTCAACAACATCCATTCCAATTGGGGTTGCCATGATCTTTTACTCAAGATCTTTGGACCTACAAGAGAGTACCGGTGCTCTGATACCACTTGTTGCCCAGAAATGGAGCCCAAGAGAGGGGGTGAATTGGATCTTTTAAAAATTTAAAGCAATAATGTGCAGGCCTTGTGGTGTTTGTGAGTTATGAAATTGATGTACTAAATTATATGCAGCGGAAAGCAATAAATAGAGTGCAAGAAGTAAAGAGCAAGAGATAAAAAAGTCAATCATACACAAACACAAGGTTTATAATGGTTCGGTATAAACCTAGCACCTACATCCACTCCCCAAGCCATCCTTGGGAATTTCACTATAATCTCTCCAAGATTACAGCCGACTTGTTTTTTCAAAGGCTCACAAGTCAAAACCTATGTTGCTTTTGTCACCTAAGCTTACCAACTAACCTTTATACTTGTATTGTCTTCGGGCTCACAAGTTAACCCTAGTTGGTTTAATCACCTTGGCTCACCAACAAACCATAACAACTTTCTTTCAAGACACCCTTGAAAGCAAGATCAAATCAAAAGAGAATTTCAGATATACAATTCAAAATAAACAAAATAAACTCTCTTCAAGAGTAGAATGAAAGCTTTGAGGCTCAAGTTGATGCTTTGTCTTGTCTTCTCCTTGGAATATTCTTCATGCTCTCTTTTTGGAAAGATGAAAGGATGTGCTTGTAAGCTTTTTTAGAGAATCACACTTTAAATGGCTTTTGAAGTGAAGTTCTTGAGGGAATAATGGTTTTTGAGCTTTCAATGGACTTCAATGCCTTCAAGAATAAGTTTGGTGAAGCTTAAATACTTCAAAAACTTCCAAAAAATGGTTTGTGACTATTTGAGCTTCGAATCTAGCCGTTGGAAGCTTGAAAAGATACTTCTGTAACTTAGAAAAATAGATCCGTTAGGCCTGTCAGAACCTGAGTGCCGACACTTGGTTTGTTAGGTGTCAACACTTGGCTGTCAGGTGTCGACACTTGACTTCCATGTGTCAATACTTGAACTTTCAAGTATCGACACTTGACACAAAAATACTCCAATGGTCATGTTCTGGTTTTTCAAAAAGTCTTAGGCCTTGAGTCGACACTTGGGAACTCAAGTGTCGACACTTGAGTTTCAGGTATCGATACTTGAATTCTGGGTGTCGACACTTAGCATGCCAAGGAGTTTTTCTGCAAGCCAAGAGCTGAAGTGTCGACACTTGACTTTCCAGGTGTCCACACTTGGTTCTGAAAAATTCACAATTAAGTACGGTTTAAGCCAAAAACACAAGTGTTGAATATACAACTTAAATCCAATGTAAATAAACAATAAATGAACTCTTTTAAGCCCTTTTTGCATGGAAAAGACTCATCAAATCATGAAATATGCTTCGTGCCACAGCGTGCCACGATACTTTAATTTTAAGAATTTGAGGTGCTTGTTTCCTGAAAATTCATAACTAGAAAATAAACATTAGTACACAATATGTACTCAACGTTTTGTTATTCATCAAAATCACTAGGTGGAGCCAACAACATGCCTATATTATATGGATACATCTTAAAATGTAAAAATATATTTACATTATGAATGTTTGTTGGATCGATTGCTTTGTAATTATTTACTTGGACACGTTACACAGGGATCCTCCTTTTTTTTCATAGAGAAAGGGAGACCCCTCTTTACAAAGTCCCAAAAGAACTTGGCATCCCTAAGAGAAAATAAGAGGGCGTTGTATTCTATTTTACTACCTATTGGCTAGGAAATCTTTTGCTAGAAGATATAGATGGTGTAAATGTCCCTTATCAAATTATTGCAAGTACATAGGGGTGCCACCAATATCGGATAGCAGATAATAAGATAAGCTAAAGGGATAGCATGTAGCATGGATCCTAGAGTCTTGGCCTTTAAGGATTTTCATGATTATAATATTATCTATTCGGAAGAGAAGGATGTAGATTATAGCCAAGGATGTAAGTTGCACTATAGCTACAAATAAACTAGATAAAAGGTTAAGGCATAATTTTTATTTTCAATAAAATAATTTCTAGGAGTAATTTTTAAAAATCTAATTTCAAGAATATTTTTTTTTATTTACTAATACATATTCAAAACTAAAAAAGTGAGCAATTTTTAAAAACTTGATCTCAAGAATATTTTTTCTATTTACTAAATACATATTTAAAACTAGAAAAGTAAATACAATGATTTCACTGAGTCAAGATGTAATTCTAAAAATAAACTTTTCCAATGATATTACATGAAATGTATAATAAAATACTAGGATGGTAAAAATATTTAACACACTCCAAAATCTCTAGAAAGAGAATACTTTTCATGTAAAGTAAATATAACTTAAAATTAAGCTTTCTTAAAACATCACAACGCAACCTTTCCCTTTACTTTTAGATATAAGAAAGTTTTACTTTGTTATGAGACCTTCTTAGGGCTTCACAACCTAGGATTGAGAATGGTGATCTTAGATCTAAAATAAGAAGCTTTACTTCTAGATGGTACTTCAAGTCTAGGCACAAATCCCTTAGGCTAGTCATTCAAGAATAGCTAGTCTAATTATATTAATTAATTGATTCATCCCTAATATGCAAGAATCTACATTATTAATCAATTAATCTATCTTCCATTGGCTAGCTCTCAAATCCATGTATCAGCCTGTAAGCTTAAGAAGCTTTATTTTTTTTTGTTTGACTTGCAAATGTACAGGACCCTAAAGTAAATATAACCATTCACATTAGTTAATATAATGTATTGTAAAGAAGTGGGTAAAACTAGGGAAGCCTCCTAAAGCATCGAGCCACAATGATCAACCATATATGAAGCCATCTAGTCCACCATCCTATTTGCCTCTCCGAAGATATGCTTGACAACAATTGAAGTGATATTCCCTTTGAGCCTTTGAATATCTGTCACCAATGGATGGATAGGTATCTAATATTTTGCCTTTGTACAAATCTAGAATATGACTATTTTCTAGTCCCCTTTCAAAATAATATGATTTACATATAAGGTGGTTATTGCATACAAAAGGCTCTCTTGGGTTGCTCTCAATTCCCCTAATGAGACTGCAGTCATAAAGTGAACATCCTCTTACAACTATAAATGCTGATTTAAGATTTTGAATAATAAATCTTGCTCTATCATCTTGGCCTTTATTCTTCATAATGCCATCGAAGTTAACTTTGAAAAAAAAAGAAAGGTGATAGGGTTAAGCAAAAAGCTAGAATTTTCAATAATTAGTGCATGATTTTCAACAATTAGTGCATGAGTTTGACTCAGTCAAACATAGAGAGAATTCAAAGGAATAATGCATGGTAATATTTGAAGGATTAAGATGCCACCTATCACATTAAACCCCAAAAATTATCAATACCACCCGTACATTGTTTTGGTACCCAAGAATATCCTATTCTATCATTGTATAGACATGACAGAGGGTCCTTTATAGTATACATTCGCATTGTAGGATATGATATACCCATGAATGATTGCTATCAGAGGATAGATGGTGATCAAACAATACATGCGATGTATATCGCACAGCCCGTGCTTGTGCACGTTGTTTGATAGCCATCCATCCTCTGATGGTAGCTATCCATGAGTGCACTATACCTTATAGTGAGGATGCATGCTTACAGTATATAGTTCAAGTGGATGCAACCACTTCCTGATTCACTTGCTAGAAAAAATTCTTTGTTTTGTTTTTAGATCTCCTTTAAACCAGTTAACAAAACTGCTACTCAAAGAGAGAGAGAGAGAGAGAGAGAGAGAGAGAGAGAGAGAGAGAGAGATGACTGCTACATGAACATGGTGATTATACTGCTTCAGCTTCACCGGGAGAAATGCCTAATGAAGTACAGATTTTTTGTATTCAAAATTCTGAGAGCTCTCTTATCCTTTCGGTGATTGGCCTACAAAATGATGCCCACACCACCGCATCCATCTGATGGACCCAGTTGATGCTGAATCCCCGTCGACCGAATGAAGTGATTCGCTCGCCGGTTCACCGTCAACTGGAACCTGTAAAACAACTCCCCTGACCAGAATTTTTTCAGTGGGGGACACTGTTGCCCACGTGGCTTCCCAAGAGGGGGGTGAATTGGGATTAAAAAAAAACTTTTACAAGTATGTGCACTTTGAAATTCTTTTAGTGTAGAAGTGAAGTGTGCAAAGCGGAAGTAAATAAATTGAAGCAATAAAGCAATGAAAGCACAATCACAAACACCAAGAAATAGAGTGGTTCGGAGCAACCGGCTCCTACATCCACTATCCAAGGACCACTTGGGATTTTCACTATATCTCCCAACCGGAATATAGTCGGATTATTTTACTAGGCTCACAATCCAAACCTATACACTTTGGTTTTACCGGGATCACCAAAGAAATCCTAACTCCCTTTGGTTTTACACGAGATCACCAAAGAAAATCCAAACACTTGATTTTAAACCGAAAAAATCAAGAACCCAAACTTAGGTTTTAAGAGGTTCACCTAAAAACCTTTAACTCTCTCTTAAGACATAGCCCCTTGCTGTTCTTAGAGAGTAAACAAAGGTAAAGACAATGTAATCAAGCAACTACAACAAACCAAGTTTGTTTTGATGTTGCCGATATAGATCAAGATGAAGTCAAGCCTTGAGTGCTCTTCAATGCTCTTCAATGATGCTTCCTCCCTTCTTTAATGAGTGGATTCAATGATGGAGTAGAGTTGGTGAAGCTTTGAATCCAACTTGAATGCTCTTTGAGGTAGGTAGTTGAGTGACTTGAAAGCTCTTTATTTTCTCAAGAAAATTCCATAATAAATCTCTAATAATTGTTTAATCCTTCAAAAATAATCTTCTTTATAGTTTTCCATGAGATATGGCCATTGTAGGGCCTTGGAATTCGTGAAATGGCCGTTGGAGACGAATTAGGGTTCAAATTTCAATTTCAGCAACTAGCCGTTGGAGTGCAGAAAACGGCTCCACAAGCCGGCTCGAGCTTCAAGAGTCGGCTCGAAGTCTCAGACAGGCCAAAAATAAACTTCTGTGGGAGCCGGCTCTTCAAGCTGGAGTCGGCTCTTGCCTTCTAGCTTTAATCAAGTCAAAGCATACATACCTAAAGTTGGCTCTTGGACTAGGAGTCGGCTTTAGTTCTCAGAACTTCAAAAAATATATTTATGGAAGAGTCGGCTCTTGGACTGGGAGTCAGCTCTTGGTCTGAAACTTTGAAACTTTCTTCGTGTCATGCCACCATGAGTCAGCTCTTGCAAGTCTTTAAAAATTGCTTCAAGCTTCTCCAAAAATCTTCAACATCGAATCAACTAGAAGCTAATCTCCATACTCTATCAAATTTTCACAATTTTAAACCCATTTTACATGATTACAACACTCATAAGTTAAGACTTTTACAAACTCAATTGAATTACCCTTAAGTAAATTTGAAAACCATTTTAAACAAAGGTAACCAATTCCTGCAAAACTTCTTAAACAATTTGAGAAGAGTTAGTATCAAATACATGCTCTAATATTTTGTAATCATCAAAATAATTTCAGGGGTCAACAATCTCTCCCTTTTTGATGATGACAAAACATTGGACATGATTAAAAATTTAAAAGCACTTTACAATTGCAGTATTTTCAAGTCTATGTGTATCATATAGGTTAGGTATCAGTGTATCAATGCAATGTGCCGTAATGTATCAAATGTATAGAATTGAATACTAAATATCATGTGTATCAAGTATATCGAAACATGATGCATCATATGTATCATAACATGATGTATCGATACATGATATATCAAGGGTATTAACTATACAATGCGTATCGAAACTTATAGAATTTTCAAACTTTTGAAGTAAACTTAGGTTTCATCAAATTTTCATGAATCAAACATTCATTTCATCAAAGTTTCATAACGTATAGTATTTGTAGACAATTCTTGAGCAATTTTCATGAATCAATATAGATTTCCAAGAAATTTTCATAAATCAACATAACTTTCATGAATCAACATAACTTCCATGAATCAATATAGCTTTTTCTTTTTCATGCCACACACAGTCTCCATTCTCCCCCTTTTTGTCATCAACAAAAGGTATATCAGAAATGGACATTCAATCATAACATTAATTCATTCATAACATTACTTCAATCATACATTAATTCATTCATAACACTAATTCAAGTGAATATGTATCATAATAAGTGAAGTATATATATATGAAATAAGCCAGTACATAGCATATGTGATACTTTACAAATATGCCACGGCATGTCAAAATAGTATCACACAGTCAGAATACAATAAAATAAAATCTCAAAAACAAGGTTAAAACCTAAACATCATAATGAAAGGCTAGGATCACTATCAGGTTCTTCCTCATCAGAGGAGGAACCAACCTCTAGAATACCTGGACTAGGTTTGAACTTAAGGAACCTAGGGCGGAGATCCCTAATCCTAGTCCTAGTAGGTGTAGAAGTCCTAGTCACTTTAGATTTAGGTTTAACTTTGGTTTTTGATTCTGATGAAATAAAGATAGGTGTAGGTCTGGCGGTAGGTGGATCAACAGATAGGGCCAAAGTGCTGGTGGATGAAAGCATCTAAGTAGCCGGAGTCACTCCAACATCAGCAGATCCAGCAGCCTCCATACTATCCTGAGGCTCACCAACAGCAGGTGTGGCGTGATAAGGTGTATCAGTACAATGTGTTGCTTATCCCTGCTCCGCATGAGTGCCAGTACCAGTCCCAGTGCCCGTGCCAGTCGCTGTGGAAGTAGAAGGTGCATGCTGGCTGGCCGCAGATAGCTGTCTCAGTAAAGCCATAATATCATGAAAATCCTGCTGCATCTCGGACTAAAGTGAACTAATCCTCCTATCAGTGTCAGTCCTAAGACAAGAAATCTCTTCCAAGACTCTCTGAAGTCTATCATCAGTATCATGTCTAGCAGCAGTAGGAGTCCTGACTAGTGAGTGAGGTGAAGCAGGAGCTGGCTCGGATGGTCCAGCCTCATCAGTCTATGCCTTAGTCTCCTCACCATGTCCTTGAGCAGCCTGTACATCATCATCTGAATCCTCTGAATGTGCTACAGGAACACTGATGTCTTCTTGATCTAATTTCCATCAACTTTAATAAATCCCATTCTGGTCAAGGATTTCATAGTGTACCTATCGGTGTGCAGCAGTAGACGCCAGTCCTCTCCAGTAAGATCAATATCAGCATCCTGGATTAACAAAGTAACACCATTTGATGCGGCACGATGATGAGAATGCAATCTAAATGATGAATTGAGAAATGAGAGCAATGAAGCCTATTAACGGGTACTAAATTTCAGATCAAATGTACTAAGGTAAAGCTATGGAAGGAGCACAGAAATTTGGAACTTACGCCGCGATGTAGTTATTTAAATCCTAGAGAAGATTAGGGCTAATGATTATGGATTCTAAACCTAGGAAAACTGTCTTCAATAACCCAGACTTAAGAATATTAGGAGGGAGTTGTTACCATGATGAGCACTCCTTATTGGTGTAGATTCGTTGAAGCAATCAAATAAACAAGCCCTGGATGAAAAGATGACTCTTCCATCGAAACAAGTTCTCACCATACTTGATCTGATGGCAATGACCCCCTTCTTGAACTCCGGATCGTAGAAGGAACCCTGCGCAATGAAGGAATTAGGACTAAACTGATTTGAAGGAATACCAAATCAAAGTAGGAGGAAGGAATTAAGAAAACAAGTGGTCGTTGAGGGAAGATGGGATCCTTGGAGAAGTCGTTGGCTTGGGAGGTAGAAGATCACAAGCCAAGATTGAAACACAACCACACTACAAAACACTTGCTTCATAGAAAAACTACTCCTTGTTTCATCATCCAAAAGCTCCCTTTACCATGGGCGTACAAGAGGCTTTTATTGGCCTTTCAATCAATTTGAAATTCCCCATATCATGGAGAAATATTAGGGGGGGTTACATGAAATGTGGAGGATTTGGTGGAGGGTTACATGGAATGTGGAGGATTTGAATCCTTGGTCCCCACTTGAAGTTGGTGCCTCTTGGTGATTACTTGGCAAGGTGAGTTGGCATGGTGAGGTCCCCACTTTGAAGTTGTTTTGATGTGGCACCACTTGGTGATGACTTGGCAAAGTGAGTTGGCATGGCGAGGTGGTTTCCAAATCCAATAATGTGGCAAGGTGAAATGTCATGGTGACATGGCGCATCCTTCTCCATGGCACCCCTTGGAGATGACTTGGCAAAAAGGTGATGTGGCATTCTTTGGTGATGAGTTGGCATAGGTGGTTCATGATGATGTGGCACTCCAAGTAAAGCTGGTCTGACCCAATTTCAAGTAGCTCTTGAACTTGACTCGGTATAAAGCCTAATTGACTCTAATTGAACTTTAAAACCCCAAAAGAAAATAAAACAGGACTCAATAAACATACAGGACTCATACGAAACTTGAGTTCCTAGTCTCAATCCATAACAAACTTGGTATTAGTTGAAGCTTCTTTCTGAACCTGGTGCCCCCACCAATTCTCCCTAGGTGGGAGAAACTCGACCCTGTCGAGTATGGTCCAGCCTGGCTTTGATATTGTTCAAATAAGTCCGGGTCCAGTCGTTGCAGGTCCTCTCTAGCGATTCAGGAGTCGTCAGATTTTGGTCTCCCTTGCCAACGGACCAAATATCGATAGTAATCCTTGTTTCTGGTAGTGACAATCTTATTATCCAGGATTTGTTCGGTTTTCTCTCATTTTTGAGGAATGGTTGTTTGTGGATACTCGGGTAATGGTTCACTCTCAAAAATATGGTCAGGCCCAAAAGGCTCACTAGGTATCATCATGGGTTCCTTTTATTCTATCAAGTCTGAGACATTGAAGGTCGGGTTGATACCTAGGTCTGAAGGTAATTCCAATATGTAAGCATTAGATCTAATCTTCTTTAGGACTTTAAAGGGGCCTGCACCACGGGTATGTAGTTTCTTGAAAGTCCCGGATGGGAACATGATCTCTCTCATAGAATTCCTTTTTCTTTCTTGAATTAGTCCTATGTTTATAGGATTCATTGCTCAAATTTATTTCATGATGCAAATCCTCAACATGCTATGCATAGGACTCAGCAGACTCAGAAACTTACACAAGCACTTACGAAATGCAGACTGAACTAGGCATCCTTATTGAGAGGAATTTTATTGGACTCTCTAAGGCCTAAACCTAATAGATTAATGACTCTCTAGGTTTGACCCTGGTCTAGCATGCACATGAGAATTTACTATGGGTTCCTAGCAAATGCCATATGGTTTTCCAAAAGTAGGTAGCAAAAGGAATAGGCCTTAAAAGCTCATGCATCCTAGTAATTTCATCAAAATGAAACTTAATGGCTCTAAAATTATGATAAGACTCAGAGAAAGGCAGGAAATAGGAATCCGAAACTTGGGGTAATTTAGGAGAATCTTGAAACAGACCTTGGTTACTCATGATGACCTTAAGATTAGAATTTTGATCTACAGGCGGGATGCTTCTAGGTAGTTGAAGGTCATCAGGAAAGTCTTCTAAAATAATGATTGGGTTCTTCTCAGATACCTGAAGGAGTTCTTGTGTCGAAGCTAAAGTATTGGGTTCTTCTGAGGGCATTGTCTTACGGGAACCAAGTCCTCACTAAATTTTGGTTGTTCTGATGTTTCAGGACTAGGCTCAATAATCTTTTCTTTACCAAAGGTTTCCTCAGGTAAGGTACTAAAGTTGTTCTCTTCACAGTCTTCTCCTTCATATTCATCTATTAAACTTATGTTAGTCTCATACACATATTTACTAGGTTCAGATTTGCCTTCTTCCTTCCCTAGCCCTTCAGTTTGAGGATACCCTAAGTCTTGGGTATTAATGAACTTAACTTGTACTTCAGGGTTCTTACTCCTATCATTCATATGAGCTAATGGGATAGTAGGAGTTGGTTGGTCTAAGGAAATTGTTTAGCCAGAATTTGGTTCAATTGGGCCATTAGATCATTTAGGCCTTTCAGCATGGTTTCAAGATTCGGGTCCATGGCTACACTGGACTGGGCTTGGATTGGTGAATATGGTGTTCCTGCTCTAGTTGTCATGTATGCAAATGGACTCAAGTTTGAGCTAAGGTTTCCTAGACCTAGAGCACAAATTAGAAGTCTAATTAAGTGAACCAACTAGCTAGTAGTACTTATGGGACTTAGACAGGTAGGTGGAGGGGAGTGAAGGTCCTTGATTACCAACCTTAGACACCAATCTGAGATTGGCCAGGTAGGTGGACCAAATCACAAGCCCTGATGCACCAATCCTAGACACCAAGCCAGTAAGCACACACCAATTAGCTGACACAATTAACTTGACCCTAACCTGAACCCAACTTGTTGGTGTCCCTAACCTACTAGGGCAATTAACGTTCTACTCAATTTTAATTAACGGGCTGGGATCGATATGCTGGTTGGTAATTTTTGGGCTAGGGACAGGTGATGAAACCCTGCCCCTATGTCAAATTGATGCCCTTAATTTGATTTCTCATGAGATGAATGAAATGCAAAGGTGCTGCAGAAGTGTGTTACAGTTTGAAAGTGGTGTGGAAAACGTGATGAAGAAAATATCCAAAAATTTTGAAAAATTCATAGAGGATTCCTAACTTATATGTTTGAATGTAGATGAAAGGAATTTTAAAACTAAAATCTGTACTACTCTAAGAATATCCTACAAATAAAGATTAATAAAAAGGACAGAACAGAACCCTAATGATAGTGTCGAACTGCAGAAATTTTTATTTTTTTTATAATTTTTTTCTGATGATGAGATTTAATATGGTGATAACTGACTTAAAAAGGAACAAGAAAAAAAGCTTAAAAACCTACTTAAAAACCTAATTTGGAGAGTTTCCTAGTGTGGAGCGAGGAGTCGGCTAGAATGAAATGGTTAAAACCTAGAAAACACAATGAATAGGAAATACAGAAACCCTACTTAAAAAGCTTCGGCCCGACCTACGAGTCGGCTCACCGAGAGCCCTGAGAACTCGAGTCGGCTCGAGAAAAAATTCAAATAAAGGTCAGAAAGGGTCAAACTCAGTTTCTAAAGGTTTCTAGAGTCTAAACTAGGTTATCTCATGCTCTAAAAAGAATTTGAAATTTATAGATAATTTTTCCTTAATTTTCAAAAATTAGGTCAAATAGGTCTAAAATGGGTCACATAGACCTAATTCTCCTCTGATTTTCTTAAATCTATCTTGACTTAATGGTTTAGTAAAAATGTCCGCTAGTTGGTCTTCAATAGGTATAAATTCTAGTTCAACAACATTGTTTAAAACATGATCACGAATAAAATGATGTCGAATTTCAATGTGTTTAGTTCGTGAGTACTGAATTGGATTTTTTGATAAATTAATAGCACTAGTATTGTCACATTTAATAGAAATTTTGGATTGGACAACTCCGTAATCTTCTAGTTATTGCTTGATCCATAACACTTGAGCACAGCAGCTCCCAGCAGCCACATATTCTGTCTCAGTAGTAGATAGTGCTATAGAGTTCTGTTTGCGACAGTGCCAAGAAATCAAATTAACACCTATAAATTGACAGGTGACACTTGTGCTCTTTCTATCTATTTTACATTCTCCATAATCAGTATCAGAATAACTAATTAACTTCTATGATGTGTGCTTAGAATATCACAAACCTACATTACAGGTGCCTTTCAGGTATTTAATAATTCTCTTAACAGCTATGATGTGTGATTCTTTAGGATTAGATTGAAAACGTGCACACATACAAACACTAAATAATATATCAGGTATACTAGCTGTTAAATAAAGTAATGATCCGATCATATCTTGGTACAGTTTTTGATCAATATTTGTACCATTATCATCTTTGTCAAGTCTACATGCAGGACTCATTGGTGTTCCATTTACCTTGCTTGATTCAATGCCAAACTTCTTGATTATTTCTTTAATGTACTTGGCTTAGTTGATCAGAATACCTTCTTTAGTTTATTTAATTTGAAATCCAAGAAAGTAACTCAATTTGCCCATCAAGCTCATTCCGAATTCTCCCTGCATTAGCTTAGCAAAGTCTTGACACAAAGATTCATCAGTAGATCCAAAGATAATGTCATCAACATATATTTGAACAACTAAAATATCATTTTTCTTTCTTTGAATAAATAGTATGGTGTCAACACTACCTCTTACAAATTCATTTGCAATTAAAAATTTACTTAGTCTATCATACCAGGCTCTAGGTGCCTATTTCAGACCATATAAAGCTTTATTCAGTTTGAAAACATGATTCGGGAAAGTGTGATCGATAAAATCAGGAGGTTGCTCAACAAAAACTTCTTCGGATAAAAAATCATTCAAAAATGCACTCTTTACATCCATTTGAAATAACTTGAAATTCATAAAACATGCATAAGCTAGTAGCAATATAATGGCTTCTAATCTAGCTACTGGTGCATAAGTTTCATCAAAATCTATTCCTTCTTCTTGATTATATCCTTGTGCAACCAATCTAGCCTTATTTCTAATTACATTTCCATCTTCATCTAGTTTATTTCTATAAACCCACTTAGTACCTATAATAGGATGATCATTGGGTCTTTCTACTAAGGTCCAAACATTATTTCTCTTAAATTGGTTTAATTCATATGCATTGCTAACATCCAATCAGGATCAGTTTCGGCTTCTTCTATATTATGTGGTTCTACATGAGAAACAAAAGCAATTAAATCATGTGCATCTCTATGTGCAGATCTAATTTTAACACCTTGAGATGGGTCTCCTATAATTAATTCTGTACATACCTCTATTCTTTAGGTATATCATCATGCTCTTTACTCACCCTTCTTCATGTGGTTCACTTGATTGTTTGTCTTTAAGAGTCAAGTCTTCATTCCATGTTGTAGAGTACTTGCATCATCATTAGCAAAATCTTCCTTTCTCGAAGATGAAATGTCGGATTCATTGAAAACAACATAAACAGATTCTTCAACAGTCAAAGTTCTTTTATTGAAAACTCGATAGGCTTTACTATTTAAAGAATATCCAAGAAAAATAGTCTCATCAGATTTTGCATCAAATTTACCAAGATTATCTTTTCCATTATTAATAACAAAACATTTACATCCCAAACTTTCTTAATTTTCTTTTTGCCATTGTATTTCAAATGACATTCAAATGCTTTATGACCAATATTATTACATGCATAGCATATAATCTTTGAGTTTGAATAATAATCATGAGATGATGCAAATTTAGGTCTAACATGTTTTGAACTAATGAACTTAGGAGCATATGAAGTAGAAGTTAAAGATTTGTTTGAAATAGAGCCTTTATAACCAATTCCAAATTTATTATTTTTTTGTTTTTGATCCTTTAAAATTAATTCAAGTTTGTTAGAACTTAGGGTTAATTTCTCAACTAAGGATTTCAATTTTTGAACTTCTTTCTTTAGATCATCATTTTCAGTTTTCAAAACCTTATTTTTCTCAAAAAGCTCTTCTTTTTCAACTTTAACAATCTTAAGTCTTTCACAAACCAAATTTAACTCTCTTTGTAAGATTTTGTTTCTTTCATAAAATTCATTTTTGTCTTTTTCAAAAACATCACATTGATTTTTTAAATCTCTCATTTTTAAACCAGTCTTTTTGTATTCTATCAATAGTTCACAAAAAGTATTATGCAATTCATCATAAGTGAATTCTAAATTAGGTTCATAAATACTTACCTCGTCCTCCAAACCCATAAGATAGATTTGTGCCATTTTTGTTGTCTCTTCATCCTCTTCAGTGGATGTAGTTTCATCACTATCACTCCAAGCAGCTAGCATTACCTTCTTCTTTTTAGAGAATATCATTTTCTTCCCTTCAGGACAATCAGGATGGATGTGTCTTAGCTTCTTGCATCCATAGCAGATAGGTACTTGATCTTTATCTTTATCTTTCTCTTTTTCTTTTTCTTTTCCAAAGTCACCTTTTCTATAATGCTTTCTCCATCTGTTTGTTTTTCTTCTGCCCATAAACCTTTTAAATTTTCTCATGACTAGGGCAATTTCATCATTTCCAAGATCATCATCATCTGATGAATCAGATTCTTCATTCTTATCTTCCTCAGTAGCTTTAGATGCAATGGACTTCTTTCTTTTTGTATCTTCTTCAGTCCTTTGTTGCATAGCCAATTCATGTGTGATTAAGGATCCAAGTAGTTCATCCAGTGGTAGTGTATTTAGATCCTTTGCTTCTTGAATTGCTGTCACTTTGGCTTCCCACTTATCTGGCAAAGATCTTAAGACTTTTTGGACAAGATCAGCATTAGAATAAGTTCTACCCAGACTCTTGAGACCATTTATGATATCAGTAAAATGAGTATACATAGCAGATATAGTCTTACTAGGATCCATCTTAAACAGCTCATAATTATGCACAAGTAAATTGATTTTTGATGTCTTAACTTGAGAAGTGCCTTCGTATGTGATTTCTAGTTTGTCTCAAATTTCTTTAGCAGAATTGCAAGTTGAAATTCTGTTAAACTCATTTAGATCCAAAGCACAATACAATAAATTCATTGCTTTGGCATTCAATTTAGCTAATTTCATATCATTCTCGTCCCAATCCTCTTTTGGTTTGGGAACCTCTACATCATTAACTTTAATTATGGATGTGTGAGGTCCTTTCATGATAATTTTCCATAAGTGAAAGTCTACGGCTTGAATGTATATCTTCATTCTTGCCTTCCAATAAGTGTAATTAATTACGGTGAAAAGTGGTGGTCTATTTGTGAATTGACCTTTGGTCAATGAAGTGCTCATGGGATGTGCCATATATCTTTACTCTAACTAACTTTTAGAGACTGCTCTGAAACAACTTGTTGCCCAGGTGGCTTCCCAAGAGGGGGGTGAATTAGGATTACAAAATTTTTTTTACAAGTATGTGCACTTTGAAATTCTTTTAGTGTAGAAGTGAAGTGTGCAAAGCGGAAGTAAATAATTTGAAGCAATAAAGCAATGAAAGCACAATCACAAGCACCAAGAAATAGAGTGGTTCAAAGCAACCGGCTCCTACATCCACTACCCAAGGACCACTTGGAATTTCCATTATATCTCCCAACCGGAATACAGTCAGATTGTTTTACTAGGCTCACAATCCAAACCTATATACTTTAGTTTTATCAGGATCACCAAAGAAACCCTAACTCCCTTTGATTTTACACGGGATCACCAAGGAAAACCCAAACACTTGGTTTTAAACCGGAAAACCAAGAACCCAAACTTAGGTTTTAAGAGGTTCATCTAAAAACCTTTAACTCTCTCTTAAGACACAGCCCCTTGCTATTCTTAAAGAGTAAACAAAGATAAAGACAATATAATCAAGCAACTACAACAAACCAAGTTTATTTTGGTGTTGTCGATGTAGATCAAGATGAAGTCAAGCCTTGAGTGCTCTTCAATGCTCTTCAATGCTGCTTCCTCCCTTCTTTAATGAGTGGATTTAATGATGGAGTAGAGTTGGTGAAGCTTTGAATCCAACTTGAATGCTCTTTGAGGTAGGTTGTTGAGTGACTTGAAAGCTCTTAGTTTTCTCAAGAAAATTCCATAATAAATCTCTAATAATTATTTAATCCTTCAAAAAATAATCCTATTTATAGTTTTCCATGAGATATGGCCGTTGTAGAGCCTTGGAATTCGTGAAATGGCCGTTGAAGATGAATTGGGGTTCAAATTTTAATTTCAGCAACTAGTCGTTGGAGTGCAGAAAATGGCTCCATGAGCCGGCTCGAGCTCCACGAGTCAGCTCAAAGTCTTAGACAGGCCAAAACAAACTTCTATGGGAGCCGGCTCTTCAAGCTAGAGTCGGCTCTTATCTTCTAGCTTTCAGTCAAGTCAAAGCATACATACCTAGAGTCGGCTCTTGGACTAGGAGTCGGCTTTAGTTCTCAGAACTTCAAAAAATATATTTATAGAAGAGTCGGCTCTTGGACTGGGAGTCGGCTCTTGGTCTGAAACTTTGAAACTTTTTCCATACCGTGCCACCATGAGTCGGCTCTTGCAAGTCTTTAAAAATTGCTTCAAGCTTCTCCAAAAATCTTCAACATTGAATCAACTAGAAGCTAATCTACATACTCAATCAAATTTTCATAATTTTAAGCCCATTTTACATGATTACAGTACTCATAAGTTAGGGCTTTTACAAACTCAATTGAATTACCCTTAAGTAAATTTGAAAACCATTTTAAACAAAGGTAACCAATTTCTACAAAACTTCTTAAACAATTTGGAAAGAGTTAGTATCAAATACATGCTCCAATGTTTTGTGATCATCAAAATCATTCCAGGGGTCAACAGACACTCCGATGCCAAAGTTAGCAATAATTCAGGCAGCAGAATGGAAAGCTCGAGAGTAGAGAATGGTGAGAAAAAGGAAGAAGATAGCTCAAGTTTGCTCAGAGTTAGCTTAGCTTAGCCTCGCTTAGCTTCCCTGAGTGTCCCCTCTAACCAGTATTTATAGGCATAAGTGTAACTACTTACGGTTATGGGAGTTAGTTAGAAAAACTTCCTCATAGCAGTAAGTAGCGGTGATCAGAAAATCAGTTATTTGACCATGTGGGTGGTTACAACAACCAGAACAACTTTTAATCGTTTCAGGTTGAAGGATTGCTCTGAAGTTACAAATGCATTTAGGGAAAGTCTGAAGTGAAGCTATCAACCTCTTCAGATGGCCTTCCTTGGAAGGGCCTGAAGGAATGTTAGCTGTATGCTTCGGACATCCCTCTTAGGAATGAATAATGAAAATAAGTAACTACTTACTGTAGTATCGAAGAGATAAAAATATTTCAAAGGCATAGTCTTCGGATCAAGCTAAAGACACGAAGCCGAAGGAAAGAATAATAGGCATACTCTTCGTAGCATGCTGAAGATATGAAGTCGAAAAAATATAATCAATAGGTTTGTTTTTTCAGACCAGGTTCTTCGGACCAGGCTGAAGATACGAAGTCGAAAGAATAATCAATAGGCTTACTTCTTCGAACCAAGTTCTTCAGACCAAGCTGAAGATACGAAGTCGATTCTTCGAACTAGGCCCAGGTGTACTCTTCGGACCATACTTAAAGAGATTTCTTTTAGTGCATTGGTTCAGCCTATAGACCAAAAAATTTGAAATTGGCTCGACTGATGGACCAGTAATCATTTTATATTGAGTTGGATTATCATAACAGATGCCCCCCACTTCCAAGTTCGAAATAATTTTATTTCGAACTTGGGAGTACCAAAATTTGTCGTTTATACTACAAAGGCATATTTCAAATTTTTCAAAGGCATATTTCAAACCTTTAGGCTGAAGATATGAAGCCGAAGGAAAATAATATATTTCAAAGGCATATTAATTCTTCGGATTAGGCCGAAGATGTGAAACCGAAAGAAAGAATAATATACTTCAAAGGCATATTCTTCGGATTAGGTCGAAGATGTGAAGCCAAAGGAAAGAATAATATACTCCAGACTTAAACACTAAGTCCTCGGACTTAGAATAATTCTGAATGATTTTGAGATCTTGAGACTTCAGATTTAAAATATCACTAAGTCTTCGAACTTAGGATGATTCTGAGATCTTGAGATTTCAGATTTAAAATAACACTAAGTCTTCGGACTTAGGATAATTCCGAATAATTTTGAGATCTTGAGAAGAATATATCAAGTCTTCAGATTTTAAATAATTTCGAATAATTCTGAGATTTTAAGAAGAATATATCAAGTCTTCAGATTTTAAATAATACTAAGTCTTTGGACTTAGAATAATTTTGAATGATTCTGAGATCTTAATATTTCATTTTTAAAATAGCACTAAGTCTTTCGGACTTAGGATGATTTCGAACAATTCTGAGATCTTGAAAAGAATATATCAAGTCTTCAGATTTTAAATAACACTAAGTCTTCGGACTTAGAATAACTGAATAATTCTAAGATTAATTCTTCAGATTCAATATAATATCAAGTCTTCGGACTTGAAAATATACTAAGTCTTCGGACTTAGAATAATTCTGAATGATTCTGAGATCTAGAGATTTCAGATTTAAAATAACACTAAGTCTTTCGGACTTAGGACGATTCCGAACAATTCTAAGATCTTGAGAAGAATATATCAAGTCTTCAAATTTTAAATAATACTAAGTATTCGAACTTAGGATAACTAAAAAATTCTGAGATCAATTCTTCAGATTCAATATAATATCAAGTCTTCGAACTTGAAAATATAATAAGTCTTCGAACCTAGGAGAATTCCGAACAATTCTGAGATTTTGAGAAGAATATATCAAGTCTTTAGATTTTAAATAATTCTGAACAATTCTGAGATCTTGAGAAGAATATATCAAGTCTTCAAATTTTAAATAACACTAAGTCTTCAGACTTAGAATAATTCTGATATGAAACAAGATAAACCACGCAGGTCATCCATGTTTTTATAAGAAATGAAATAGGCTGATTAAACCTTAGCATTTTTTAGGATAGATTGCATGGATCATCCTTATGCCTTTTAGAAAAAGAATTAAGACAGGCTGATCATGCCTACCTTGGTACTTCATAAGGTAGATCATGGAGATCATCCTTATGCCTTTTTGGTTAAGATAGTCTAGTTAGGCCCAACTCAGTACTTCGTAAGATAGATCACGGAGATCATCCTTATACCTTCAAAGAAAAAAGATTAAGACAGGCTGGTCAAGCCCATCTCGATACTTGGTAAGATAGATCACGGAGATCATCCTTATGCCTTTTAAAATAAGATAGGCTTCAGTGAGCCTGCCCTTGGACTTTAGTGGGCCCTAATAAGATTGGCTTTGGGCCTCTTGGACGTTTGATCGACCTTTAAAAAGTCATCAGCTTTGAAGAAGATATCGATCTTCAAGAATACTTCGGTCTTTAAGAAGTCATCAGCCTTCAAGAATACATCGACTTTTAAGAAGTCATCGGCCTTTGAGAGTACATCGGACTTTAAGAAGTCATCGGCCTTCAAGAGTACATCAGACTTTAAGAAGTCATCGGCCATTAGAGTTCCTTCAAAACAAAAATCCTAACCGAAAATCCTCCAGTGGGAGACACTCCCACGTCCAAGTCAGAAGGTTCGGACAATAAAATGGAGAACTCAATGAAAGAGGTCAGAGTGATATGATGGCTTACCTCAAAGGTCTCCGTTTACCTTTTCTCAAGGTTGTCCAGTCATCGGATTTCTTAATACCAGCAAATACTTACAGATTTGTTGGATGAGGCAGGCCGAAATTCTAGCTAAATGGCAAGTCTGATAGTCCTTGAATCAATTTACTCGTTCCAGGTGCAAAATCTCTAAAAGAAACAGAGGGAAAACACTTGGTTCTCTTCTTCCCGTTGTGATCATCCATGCATTATGCTGGCAGTGAAGCATTTTGACTTTGAGATGATTGGATCCGTGAAGAACTTGGAGTGAGTTCCCGACATCGATCCGCCCTCCCTTCAGTTTGATGGCTGGGTTGTGAGATGGGTGGAGGACACTGCCTTTGAACAGCAATCTCCATTAACATTTGAGGTGGCATGCTATCATCCACCGGTGGGTTATTTGGCTGAGAAATAGGTTGATCCTTGCTTGTAGAAGCGTTATGGATCTCTCCTTTCACCATTTTTGCTTTGCAGAAATTCTCTTTCAACTAAAGGAAACAAATCTTCCTGTTCACCATTTTTGCTTTGCAGAAATTTTCTTTCAACTAGAAGAAACAGATCTTCCTCTTCATCATTTCTGCTTTGGCGAAGTTCTTCTTTAACCAGAGGAAATAGATCTTCCCCTACCTGGTGTGCCAATCTATTGACGCTGAATCCCCGCCGACCGGATGGATTGATTCGCTCGCCGGTTCGCCGTCAACTAGAACCTACAAAACAACTCCCCTAACCGGAATTTTTCCGGTGGGGGACACTTCGATGCCAAAATTAGCAATAATTCAGGCAGCAAAATGGAGAGCTCAAGAGCAGAGAATAGTGAGAAGGAAAAAGATGGCTCAAGTTTGCTCAGAGTTAACTTAGCTTAGCCTCGCTTAGCTTTCCCGAGTGTCCTCACTTACCAGTATTTATAGACATAAATGTAACTACTTACGGTTATAGGAATTAGTCAGGAAAACCTCCTCATAACAATAAGTAGTGGCGGTTAGAAAATCAGTTATTTGACCATGTGAGTGGTTACAACAACCAGAACAACCTTTAAACATTTCAGGTTGAAGGATTGCTCTGAAGCTGCAAATGCATTTAGGGAAAGTCCGAAGTGAAGCTATCAACCTCTTCAGATGGCCTTCCTTGGAAGGGCCTGAGGGAATGTTAGCTGTATGCTTCGGACATCCCTTTTAGGAATGAATAATGAAAACAAGTAACTACTTATTGTAGTGTCAAAGAGATGAAAATATTCCAAAGCATAGTCTTCAGATCAAGTTGAAGACACGAAGCCGAAGGAAAGAATAATAGACATACTCTTCGTATCAGGCTGAAAATATGAAGCCAAAAAAATATAATCAATAGGTTTACTTCTTCGGACCAAGTTCTTCGGACCAAGCTGAAGATATAAAGCCGAAAGAATAATCAATAGGCTTATTTCTTCGGACCAAGTTCTTCGAACTAAGCTAAAGATACGAGCCGAAGGAACATAATCGATAGGCTTGTTTCTTCGGACCAGGCTGAAGATACAAAGCCGAAGGATAGAATAACATATCTGACGTATTCTTCGTACCAGGCCCAGGCGTACTCTTCGAACCATGCTTAAAGAGATTTCTTTTAGTACATTAATTCAGCCTATAGATCAAAAAATTGAAATTGACTCGACTGATGGACCAGTAATCATTTGAGTCGGATTATCATAACAGACCCCATGGCATGCAGCTATTGACATTCTAAACAGCTCCAAGAAAGACATTCCAAATGAAAAACAGGGCAAAGGAAACAACCAAGAACCAGTAAATGATGATTTTACTAATTATCCATGTAGGTTTTCCAATAGTTTCCATCTAATTTTTGTGCATTTTTATGTGAAGCTCTTTGCCAAATGTTATAGTAGAATCGAAAGAGAGCTTCCCAGTGTAAATGTCAAAATTTGATATATGACCATGATAAGATCAAGGTTCACAGTCTTGAAGGGTCCACGAACGTCATGAATTGTCCAAGCATACACGTATCCGGACACAACAAAAAAATAAGACTTCGAAATTGTTCAATACCCAGCGAAATACAATGATAACCTTCATAATGTGACATTTGATGGCAAGAAAACTTTCAAAAGGAAATCTTTACTGTATCTCCGCTTCCTGCACAAACACAAATTTCACCAATATACAACATCAAGGGGCTTATAATGCATGCCAAGAGTCCTAGACCTTACGTACTCAGTTGTAAACACTGGAGAAATGCTTGGTTGCACTTTCTTGCCTTCAGCCATCCTAGGCTGAAGAGCAGCAAACTGTGACTAGCTGCTGATGTTGTATCTCTTAGTTTTGATAAAGACTAGGAAGCTAGTGGATAGAGCTTGGTAGAGATCTCTTGGGTATCAAGCTCCAGAGCCTTCCAATAATGTAGCAACCAAATTTCTTAATGTTGCATGATAACAAAAATAAATTACACAAATTATTGTGAATAAAATACCAACAGACTACCTGCTACAAAACCATACCTAGTTTTAAACCATTATAGCAGAGCAGCTTAACTGGTATAAAGAATAAAACAATTTTGTTGTCCATCAAAAGCCTGGAAGAAAGGCCAACAAAAAAAGGCTTTTTACATAAATTACAGGAATTTTCGCCTCTCACAATGGAGCTGGCCTCAACTAGAAAACTCTAACCCAATGGCCGATGGAAGCACAACCAATTGAGACTTAAACAGGCCAGTTGTAGGCTAGGTCCTCTAGTTCTTGCTGCATCAGTGAAAATCTCCTACCGCCATGATGGAAGTTAGAATTATTCTGTGTTTTACTTTTCCGGGCACCCATTGTATTTCTCGGAATATACAGAGTATCAGCCAGGAAATTAGGGTGGCTGACAAAGGCCTTGGAAGTGATCATTTAAGACATGCATTGTTTAATCCCCAATCATCCTTCACCACCCTCAAGATCCTCTTCATCCTCTATTTGGACATCTTCTTTGCCATTTATTTCTGTACCACCAATTTCTTGACTATTGTTCCATTGAAAAATTTGTTCAGACAATAAATTGCCAGCCTCCTCCTCTGTGTCCACTTCTTTCTCAGAAACTGTGCTAATATCATTTTCCATCCAAGCAGGGCATGAGTATGTAACTCCAAACAAAACCCGAGAGTTCAACCTTTTTGATGAACCAGCAGCATTGCGAGATGCTGCTTTAAATCGATCTTGCCTTGAGCATGAACATTCGGGAATTGGGTGTGAGAGAAATGACAATGGCTTCAAGTTCTTGGATGCTTCATTGAGTCCATCCAATGAAGTTCGGTTGAGGTGTTCGCATACCAGTAGGCGCCATGTCTCATTTCCTTTATATAGAGAGCTGTGGGTTTCCTCAAAAAGCTTGGCTAGAACTTCCCTATGTGAATACATATGAAAACATAATAAATGACTACATGAATAACATGAGTTTGATGGAGGAAAACAGTGGGCAAACAACTAAAATACATTGATTTAAAATTGTGCACATGTCCAATTTGAATGATTCACATAATTTCTTTTAAAAAAGAATGGTGACAATGCACCACCATCAAGGCTTGACCATATTTGGTTGGGATAATGACAGGGAGGATGGATGAGATTGGAAGGATGGATAGCCTCCATTCATCGCCATCCATCTTTCATCCATTGTTTGGTTCAAAAAAATTTAAGGATGAATGAAAAAAAAGGTTTGTCAATCCACGTAGGCCCACCATTTTGCATCTTTTCAAATTGGGAAGATGAGGAAGGATGGATGGAGCATGTGAAGGTAAATTTTTCCATTAACAAAATTAACCCTTGCTATTTTTTTTAAACAAAACTATAACACTTCTTCATTTTTTTATTTATATTATTTATATATTTTTATTTAATCTTTTCAAATTGGGAAGATGAGGAAGGATGGATGGAGCATGTGAAGGTAAATTTTTCCATTAACAAAATTAACCCTTGCTATTTTTTTAAAACAAAACTATAACACTTCTTCATTTTTTTATTTATATTATTTATATATATTTTTATTTAATCTATACTATTGATACTATACTATTAAATTTTATTACTAATTATTCTAATTTTAGCACATAATTTTCATAAATATAATTAAATAATAAGAATTATCTTCTTTTTTTTAAATTTATATCTACTATTTTTAATTAACTATTTGTATAAAATTAATTAACTATTTAAATTAAGATATAAATTAATTATTTATTTAGATAACTAATATATAAAAAAATTAATAATTAATTAATAAAAATATTTATTTATTTAAATTAATTTAAAATTAAATATTTATATAATTTTTTTATATAATTATAAATTATAAAGATTATAAATTTGCTTACTTTTTTAGTATAAATAAGTATTATAAATTAATAATAATAATATTTTATCAAAGAATAATTTAGTAAAAATATCATACAAATATCATCCACTCTTCCTTTCATTTTTCCTATAACAAACATAAGAGGGAATTATTTCATTTCGTCCTTCCATGTTTCACCAAATATATAGGAGCATGGATGGAAATCCATCGATCCTCTCCCCCATCCATCCTTCCTCTTCTACCCATCCTTCATCCAATTCATCTATCACATAAAGGGTGAATGCTAGACCTTTACCAACAGCAAGCCCGAATGATAAAATCTAGGAAGGGTAAAACTTTTGCACATAAAATCAAGTATGAATGCCATAATTGTTGCTAGAATGATGTTGTCAGATACTCAAATCCAAATTGAAGGACCCAAGTGACACAGCTACACTGCCACATTTTGTTCTATATAATAGGCAAAATACTTTTTCTTTAATTAGTTTACCTTGCTAGTTGTATTTTTGTTATGTATAGTGGTTGAAAAATGAATGCCATAATTGTCACCAGAATGATGTCAGAAACTCAACTCCAAATTGAAGGACCCAAGTGACACAGCTACACTGCCACACTTTTTTCTATCTAATATACAGTATACTTTTTCTTTAATTAGTTTACTTTGCTAGTTGTATTTTTGTTATGTATAGTGGTTGAAAAATGAATGCCATAATTGTCACTAGAATGATGTTATCAGAAACGCAACTCCAAATTGAAGGACCCAAGTGAGACAGCTACGCTGCCACATTTTTTTCTATATAATATACAGTATATTTTTTCTTTAATCAGTTTACTTGGCTAGTTGTATTTTTGTTATGTATAGTGGTTGAAAAATGTATGAGGTAAACTCAGGATCATCTAAGTCAAAAAGTTATGTAGACAACTAATTGGAAAAGTGTCTTATCGACACAATTAATACATCAAATGTAGAACTGTAATAACCTTTGCTTAGGCCTGTACTTTATTTCTGGCACTATTTGGCATGTTCATGCCTCCTTAACATGTTTTCGTAATTTAACAAAGTAGGCACTGGCACAGCAAAATAACATCCGGAACAATATAAATCTTTAAGACTAATTGTATAATTTCATAATTTTTTCCTATAATGCCTATGCTAGAACCTCAATTACGTAAAGAATCCAAAAATTATATGTAGAAATCAACATAAAGTCAAGATATTTTATGTATTCCTAAAGGGTATGTTGCAATTTTTCTTCATCAATTATAGATTTCTTATCTGAAAATGAATTTCCCCACTGCTTCTACTGAGGGACAACTTTAAAATGAAAAACTTAGTTTTAAGATTAATATGCCTGCCTGCAAAGATTATTCGCTGTAAGCACAGCCACTTTTCTGCATGGCAAAACATAGCCTTCAAACAGGACCAACTTGCAAATTAGGTCATAAGATAGCTGAATTATTTTATTTATTATGTAGGTTTTAAATTTGTATTGTTCAGATTTGCTGATGATGATGTAGGTATGTTTATGTGTTTTTCATGTGTCTGTTAGCTTGTAGTTTTTTGTTACAATTTAGTTATTGCCCATGTTGTTTTCCTAGCCATTATAAACATTGACTGTATTGTTTTGATTTGGTAGCATTATATACAGTTTGGTTGCAATTGGAGCACAGAGGGTGACAAATACACTATGAAAAAATGATGGCTTCAAAGTAAAAAATATATATTAAATTGGATGCTGAGAAATTACAAATTATAGTACATATTCCGTGCAATGAAGTTAAGTTTATTATACTAAATATTATATTTTTTGGTGTGAATATTTCAACAGTTTCTCAATTTTTCTTATTCAGCATCATCACATTCATGTGCAAACACTATACCCTCTAATAACTAACATTCATGGTGGAAAGTATAAATGGGCACCTATAGCATGTTTATATTATTATTTTTTACAAATTATAACTTCGATGATTCAAAATTGATATAAAAAATGATCTCACATGATGGCTTTGGATTATCTAATCCAGCTCAAAATCTGAACTAGTAGGTATTTTTAATCCCAAAGCCAGCAGCTAAAACCGATTATCAAACCAAGTGCAGGTCAAAAGAATTTGAATAAGCATACTTTAAAATGTTTATCATAGCTAAAAAACATATGGATGTGACCGATTAAAATCCACTGAGGAAATAGGGAAAGTTTTGAATGCAAACAATAAGCATGAAACTTATTAGGTTCTTATGGTATCTTATATTTATAGGATAGATTGCCAAAAAGGCCTCTCTGCTTGGGCCTTTAGCCTAGGGCCAATCAACTACAGGGGATTACACCTTTGTATTTTTGGGGCTTTTGAGTGCTCATGGGATCAAGGACTTTTCTATTGGGGGTCTTCTCGTCTTTGTACTTTCTCCACTATTGGTGAAGCTTTCTCTGATAGTCTCAACCTGTGCACATATGCCATAGGTTAACCAATGTAAATCCATGTTCTTCTCTCTCTCTCTTTGTTGCAAGGTTTGTGGTAGATGGGGCACGGCATGATTATGGGGGCCTTACCTATACTCAGTAAGCCGAAACATGGAATCATATCGGATGTACTGACACTATGATAGGATAGTACTGGTACATGATCTGGTATCGAGATGGCGAACCTTGATTATTGTTTCTAGATCTATTCTTTGGCACAACAAGGTCAACTTCAAGTTTTCATTGAACATGAATGAATGGTATTTCTTCATGATGGTACATGCTATACAAAACACAATAACCCAATTGCAAACAGGCATGGTACAGCAACGCGAATCACCATACCACCCATATCATTTATATGGAACCATATTGTCCCATATTGGGTCATGATGATCTGATATGTTGGCATGAACCAGTTTAAGTTCCTTAAAACCTTAACATCCATCTTTAGGGGTTTTGTGGTGTCTTAGGGGTTTTGAAGAGAGGAGAGATCTGCCACCCACCAACAGAAAACATATTGATTTTTCTTGTTGACTTTGTTGATGAGCACAATTCTCACTCCATTGCACAACTGAGACTACTTGCTTGAGCTTGTATGTCAAAGTAACAACATGTTTTCCTTTTTAGTTTGTGAAAAATTCAAGCTTTACCCTTCTTTTGTTTGAATAATTAAAATCTAATGCCAAATTCAATTTATAACCAAATTCACGAACTTGATTAGGAATCTAAGATTGTAAGGATCAAGATTTGCCAAACTGACCCAGAACATCCAATTCAGAGTGTACCAACCAAACGGGCATAGCATTGTGTTGTTTCAAGGTTCAGCTTGGTAGAGGATCCAAACTAGACTGAATCGGCCCGAATCAAGCACCCGTTTCTACTCGGCTTGGAGTGGTTTGGGATGGTTGGGCTCCTTACCTTTGTTCTCTTTTCCTTCATCTTTCTTTCCCTTTCTTTTTCTTCTCTTTCCTTTTTCTTATTCTTCCCATCCTTTCTTTTCTTTCTTCTTCTTTCCTTCCATTCTTAACTTTTCTTCTTTCTTAATTTCTTTTTTTTCTTTTTCTTTTTCTTCCCTTCTGTTCTTTCCTTCCTTTATTTCTTCTTTCCTAGGAGGCCCTCAAGAAAACAAAATTTTCAACAAAAACTTACATAGTCATACAACATAAGAAAAAGGAAACAGTGGAACCGGTAGGTATCTCATTACAGACATAAGATCTAGGTGACCCAAGAAAAGGAATTACTGAAGATTCTAAATATGTAGTATGTACATTTATAATTAATGTTCATATCAATTCACCTAATAGACAACGAAGACCCAAAAAGGTGCAGTAGACAGCATTTATATTTGATCATTATCCCTCTCATGCAACTGCACTAACTACTGATTACATTTTCTACAGCTCGTCTTGGTGCTTCTTGAATCACATGCTGGCCTCCAAGATCACCAATATTGCTTGATTGTAGCTTCTATTTATCATTTGCATCAAAGCTCCTAGAACTCATTACCTTAATTAATGATCAGTTGCCATAAGGCATCAACCCAATTCACCAATTAGGTCATCCTTCCAATTACCTCATCCATATTTTACCATACCATAGATTATCATCAGTGGATACACCGTAGATAATAAATTGGTTCATCTCAGGGTAAACTCTAGGGTTACAATTCACTTCAGCTTAAATAGATTTAAAATGCTTGAGTAGCCCTAAAATAATCCTCAAAAACAAAAAGAATTGAAAAAAAAAGAGCCAATAAAAATATTGTATTGAACCTATTGGTATCAAACTGGTATGCATTTGCATACTGAGCATTTATACAGTATGGTTCGGCACCATACTATACTGATCAAGTACCAGTACAATACCTAGTAACAAAACTTCGGACCTTGGTAAGTATAGCATTTTAAGAGAGTGGGGATGAGAGAGGTGGACAGCTTTGATCCAAATTCCTCCCCCAAAAGCACCATCATCTGAAATTGATTTAAAAAGTAATTATTATGCGCATACCCACTATACATGCATATGCACATATGTGCACACATATATTAATATATGTAAGTGTATACACATACATATTTGTTTAGTACATATATATGTAAATGAATACTATATGAAGACATAAAAGTTAACATGCTTCTTTTTGCTTAAAAACTCAGCAAACATGCTAGTTGCTAAAAATAACATTTCACTTAGAGACAACAGATGAATTCATTAGTTGGCTGCAACTAATTTACTGGATATTCAAAATAGTTTGTGAAGTATGAGTATACATAGGGTTTATTCTATGAATAACAGATACCTGTTTGGTCGAAATGTTTTTGAAGCAGCATACAGATAAAGGCGGTGCCCCATTACCAAGCTAGCAAGATTTGGGTGTCCCTTGCCATCTTGTTCAAATCCAGGAAAAAATGCATCTGCTTCAACACTGATTAAGTAGTCTATCGCCTCCCAAATAAGTTTGTGAGCATTGGTTCTTAACTCCATGACCGTCATCTCAGGCTTTTCATTAGTGTTGGCTATCCAGCGCCACCAATCATTCCCAGTGGATTGGTATTTAGGTCTTGCAGGAGGTGGTGGAAGTGGCCTGGGTCGAGGACCTGATGTTTTCCATGCCTCAAGCAACACTTCTTCCTTGTTCACAGGTTGCTGAGGAAGATCGGTGAGAAGGGATTCCTCATGACCATAAATGCTAGTAAGCTCCTCAACTGTGCTAATTGAGGTCCTATCAATGGTATTCTCAAACATGCCATGAAAAGGGATCATTATCCTCTGCCCACCAAATAATTCCCCCCCTGAAACATATATTACTGTGTCCGATGAGTAGCCAAATGCACGTAGAAGAATACCAACCTGTAAAATTAATTCTCTGGCTAACATTACAGGACCATTTATTTTTATATACTGAATGTCAAACATGGTGAAGCAAAAGTATATACGCATGCTTCGATCATATCATACCTCTTCAGGCATAAGCGGGCATGAACCGTTAAGCCTTTGTTTCATGGAATCAACAGAAAGTTTATCTTTGATTAACTTATGCTTTATCATCCACCGTCTTCTGCGTTGTATAAGTTCAGCATGTATATCTACAATAATTGACAATAAGATGCTTTGGTTGAAGACACTAGAGACTTACAGATATAAGGGCTACTTAAGATACTAGAAATCCGTACCTGGAAAAGTTCAGCACAACCATGATAAGCTAAAGTATCCAGAGTCATTCCAGCATCATAAGCTAGGAATGGCCGCCCAGTGGCACGTAACCTTATAAGTTTCAAGGGAAAAAGATGCAATGAGAATAAAAGGAAGGGTGCTTAAAGGGGGGGAAAAAGGATGGCTACAAGTCCAAGGAAAAAACTTCTAACCTGCGGAGAATTTTCATACCAAGATCTTGGACTTCCTGCCGGAAGAGAAGAGCATGAAAAGCAACTCTACATCTCAGCCTCTGGTATTCTTCGAGTTGAGGGGGAAGAATAGCCTGGGTTATTTTAATGCAGAAGATAAGTTTTGCACATAATTGAGGGAAGTGAATTGAAGTCTTTGCAACATTACTCCCAGAAATTTATGCAATCCCCTAATGAAAAAGATCTTCAAAATAGTTCCAAATCATCAACATAGGACAACAGGCATTCCATTTATTATATCAAATAAGGCTTATCACATCCACCGTCAGCTTCTTATTGAAGAAAATCTATCTCATTATTATTAACTAGCCATTTGGCCCTACAAGCTTAAGCTTGTACAGAAAGGGTCAATGACATACATCAAACCTAATGTTCCCTTCACATGCAGCCCAGTCCATGCACATGATAGGATAACTGAGTCAAGACAAGCCAGAATCAGAATAACAGATAATCAGAGATAATTAAAAAAATAACTGGGGGGATTCAAACTTGTGACCTCCTGCAAGCCTAAGCTTGTATGCCATGTTAAAAAACCAATAGATTCTAAAAGCTTAGAGAGAGCGTCAACAACGCATATCAGGCTGAACAACTACAAGTCCCTGTTGGTCAGCCAGCTGTGGATCTAGCACCAATCCTACTTGTAACTAAAATATTGAATGCCCATTCCATTCCTATAGTGCAGCTAATTACATTTACCAGTAACTAAGCATGATACAATCACCACCAACTTCTCTCATTATGAATCTTTGTTGGTGCAAAATATAATGATTGGAGCTAAAAAACAATAGAAAATAAGAGTTTTTCTTCAAAGTAACGACACTAATCAAGCTGAGGCATGGAAATCTTGCTCTCTTTAAGGAGCCTCAAGGCCCCTGCTACTGGCAAAGCTCACGAACTGGTATTGTAGACCTCTTTGGCTTATCTCCTCCATGATACAATAGCTCGAGTGGATTATTATGTCTCAAAACCAGCTCTACATAAAAGGTTGAACCCAAAGTTCTGCCAAGAGAACACTTTTCTTTAGCCAGCATACTCTCAAGTTTGCTGGCATGTGGGATGGGGATGTGTAGTGTTGTGTTGTTTGATTTTAGGTGAATGGTGAGGCGTCTATTTATATGTTCATGGAGCCTTCCCAAGTTAATATGGTCCATTATTCGCCAATATAGTGGGCTAGTGGGGTGAGAGGATGATAAATTTTCTGTTACCAAAAAACAAGAATAATAAGGTCTTTAACACTTGAGTAACGAGAGTAGTGGGAGAGTGTGTGATAAATATTCTGTTACAAAAAACAGGAATAATTAGCCCTATTAGCACATGAATAGTGTAGTCAATACATAAAACTCTCATGCACATGAGTAATGGTATCGATGCATGAAACTCTTATCCAGGGTTCCCGGCATCGATACCGGGTGCCGTACCGGTGGCCGGCCGGTACCGGTTCGGTATCGAACCGTACCGTGCCGACACACGATACGGCGGGGCGTACCGGTCCAAACTGGTACGCCCAAAAAAAAAAATTTTTTTTTTTTTTTTGTTTTTTTGTAAGTTTAAGGTATTTATTTTAATTTTTAAGGGTTTAGGATTTAGGGTTTAGGGCTTAGGGTTTATTTTTTAAGGGTTTAGGCTGGTTTAGGATTTAGGGTTTAGGCCGGTTTAGGATTTAGGATTTAGGATGGCGTACCGTTTTAGGATTTATGACTAAATACTAATTGATGTGACCGGTTCGCTGACGTGGGGCAAGGAGACTGACGTGGAGCCCTCATTGGACGTCACGCGGGATCACTACCACAGGCCCCTTAGCCGAGCTGAGCTCCCGATGCCAACGGAGCCACTCGTCGAAGCTGGGCTTAGTCCTCCGCCAAGTCGGTACCTGCCAGGTCGGGACGCCTAGGTCGGAGCCGAGCTCAAACCCCACCAGAGGCAAGCCCTTCGAGCCCGAGGTCGGGTCCTGTGGTCCGGAGTCGAGCTCAAGCCTCCTCCGCCACGAGAAGCCCCTTCGAGGCCAGGTCCCCTGGCCTGGGCGCACCTTATCCACCTCTGCCAGCCCGAGCTCGGTTAAGGCTGGGGCCCCTGGCCTGGTGCCGAGCTCGGCCCTCCTCCGCATGGCCGAGCCGCCGCGAGACCGGTCCCCTGCAAGTGTGCCCCATCTTCCCAGCTCGGCTTTCAACTCAGATCGGGGCAACAGCCACCACGAGAGTGGCACTTTCCCTCCGAGGACAGTGGCGCGCCCCCCAAGGACCGTACGGCGGCACCCGCCACGTCGCCATTAATGCCCACGGCTGCTATTCACACCAAGAAAGAAAGGAAGCTCACATCAAGGCACCATGCCCTCCACCAACCTGCCGTACGACCGGAGAAAAGATCCCACCAGGGAGCACAGTCCCCGAGAGCGGCGGCATGACAGTCGAGGTCCCGCCAGGCTTCCAGGAAGGGCAAATAGAAGGAATGTCAGAAGCATGTAGAGGCTCCCTCAACTATCCAATAAAGAAGGCATCCCGTTCACGGCACGGTACCTTGTTGTACCCGTCTGACAACATAGGAGAACCCCGAGGCAAGCCAAGAGAAAAGACCCAGCCAGAATGAACAAAAGGAAGGTAACAACACTCGTTCTTCCATTCCAGGCAAGAGCAACATTCCCTCAACAAGGTAGACACCCATTTTTCCAACAACACAACCACCACAAAGAGGAAGAGGAAAAGGGGGAGAGGCCAGAGAGGAGGGCAAGACCACCTCGGCCAGCACACCTCCCAGCTCACACTCACTCTTATACACTCCTAGCATGGAGCTCATCCAGAGGGGCTCAACCAGGAGGATCTGTTTCCTTGGATCGTCACTGACTTGACCGTCGGAGTGCCCCCGCCGGAATCCCCGGCCGGGCCACTGACGTTGGCTTTCTTGCAGGTCCCGAGGCACCGGAGGCATCTCCCACGGGCGGACGAGGAACACCTGACGCCATCAGCAGCTACGAGCCACAACGATTTGGGTGGCAATAGATTAGCGCGCCAGGTAGGGGAGCAGAACGACACTTGATCCAGTTCAAGCCCCGCTTAGCCAGTCCATCGGGAGGATGGTGACCACTTAGGCGAGAGGAGCTTCTCCCAGCCATGCGGAGGCATCCCCTTCTCACGGGAACCCACGGGCCAGAGATGGAGCTACCTGCCCCGGTTCAACCGCCCCCACTGGAGACTCAGCTGACTGCACTCGCCCAGCAGATGTACACTCTCACTGCAGCGGTGCGCCAACTCCAGCATCAGCACCAGCATCGATCCCTGGCTACCCACCAACAGCCAAGACCCCGCGGCCCATGCCGCGGCATCCCGCAACAGCCTGCGTTCCTTCCACGGGAGGCCTTCGCAGCAACGGGCAGTTACAGACCCTCGGGGTACCCATCAAGCCCCAGGGAAGTGACGGCAGGCCAGCTCCACTGACGAAAAAAGCTGCTCACCACACCTTGGCCGGGGGGCACTCAAACCCCGCCAAGGCAGGAAAGGCAAGGCTCCCTGCCATGGGCGCCGCGCCTCCACGTCACCTTCCCCGCCCCTCTCAGCGGAGGGGTCCACGAACGAAGCTATCAGGCGCATGGCGGAGAAGCGCCTGGAGGAGCATGACCGCAAGCTGGAGGAGTTCGCCCGCCGGTTTGCCAACTTGTCTGGCTCCGCTAGCGAGCTAGCGGGCTATGACGCCCGCCCCCCATTCACCCAGGAGATCCAAGCGGAGCCAATTCTCTATCGGTTCCGCATGCCGCAGGTGGATCCTTACGATGGGACCACCGACCCCCTGGACCACCTGGAAAGTTACCGGGCTCTCATGAGGGTCTAGGGGGCTACTGATGCCCTTCTGTGCGTCGCCTTCCCTGCTACCCTCTGGAAGGCGGCTCGGGTGTGGTTCACCCCCTCGAACCAGGAAGCATCAGCTCTTCTGCCCAGCTGGGGCAAAGTTCGTGGCCCATTTTGATGCATGCCGAAAGATGCCACGCGAGGCAGACAGCCTCTTCTCGATCGGGCAACAGGACCGCGAGCCGCTGCAGGACTATGTGGCTCGCTTCAAAGCCACTGCGTTGGAGATCTACAGCGTGGAGGAGCCGGTGGCGATGCTGGCTCTAAAGCGAGGGCTCAGGACTTCTCGCCTGACCTACTTGCTCGACAAGAAGCCCTCGAAGACCTACACCGAGCTACTCTTCCGTGCTCAGAAGTACATCCGCGCCGAGGAGGCGGATCGTACGAGGCGGGAGCTCGATGGGAAGCCGCTGAAGGGGTCGGTGCCCGCCGAGAAGCCTGAAGCGCGGAGGCCGAGACCGTCAGCTCAGAACTCCCAACCAGCGCCAAGGCCAAGGAATGCTCCCGTCCCTCAAGGGAATTTTACTCTCCTTCTCGTCCCGAGAATGAAGATCCTCATGGAGATCGAGAGAGAGACTTATCTGAGGCGTCCACCGCCGTTGAAGCCATCCTTCACCCGTGACAAGACGAAGTACTGCCGCTTCCACCGCGACCACGGTCACGACACCGAGGAATACCGCAATCTCAAGTGGGAGATTGAAGAGCTCATCAAGAGAGGCTACCTCGGAAAATATGAGGGGCAGAAGTCGACCAGAGTCCCAAGCGCTCGTTGCTCTCCCGCCAGCTCCAGCCATTGACAACCGCCCCACCGAGAAGCCGGTGGGCATGATCTCCTGGGGAGCTGAGCACGCGTCCAAGAGGACCCAGGGGACAGGGAACTCTGAGAATGTACTCCCTTTATGAGGGAAGGGAAAAATGGAAAGAGAAATGTAAATAATGATGCTGTGGTCGTTGAGATGACAATCGCGAAGCATCCTGTAAAGCACATCATGATAGATAGTGGAAGCTCTACAGATGTACTTTTCTACGATGCTTTCTCCAAGATGAATCTCTCCCCTACTCAACTCAAGCCCGTGTATACTCCCCTTGTTGGTTTCATGGGAGACTCCGCAAGAGTGGAGGGAGAAATCACTCTCCCTGTCACTGCCGGGACCCCACCTCGGCAGAGCACCGTCATGATGACGTTCATGGTTGTCAGGCTTCCTTCACCTTACAACGTGATTTTGGGCCGACCTGGACTCAACCTCCTCGACGCTGTCGTCTCCACTAAGAGGTTGATCGTCCAATTCCCAACCCCTTGCGGTGTGGGGGAGATGAGGGGTACGCCCCAGCCAGTGCAGCACTACTTCTAGACGCTCCCCGGGGCCCGGGTGCCCGAGGAGGATTCCAAAGCATCCGAGCTCGATCAGAGGGTTCAGGACCCCGGGGGAGGCCCGACCGAGTGCCTGCTTCCCTGCCAGCTCGGGACCGACTAGACGAAGACCATGCAGATCGGAGCTCAGCTGTCCGAGGAGAAAGCTCCGCTGCTGGAGTTCTTGAGGGCGAATACGGACATGTTCGCCTGGACGGCAGCCGACATGCCAGGTATTCCCCCCTGAAGTCATCACCCACAAACTTAATGTCGATCCGAAGTGCAGGCCGGTTCGACAGAAGAAGAGAAGCTTCGTCCCAGAAAGGCAAACGGCCATCAACGAGGAAGTTGAGAAACTTCTCGCCACTGGCTTCGTCCGAGAGGTGCAATACCCAAGCTGGCTGACGAACGTGGTGATGGTGAAGAAGAACAACGGCAAGTGGAGGATCTGTGTAGACTACACCGACCTCAATAAGACGTGCCCGAAGGACAGCTTTCCTTTGCCAAGGATAGACCAGCTGGTGGATGCCACTTCAGGGCACAGGTTGCTCTCCTTCATGGATGCATTCTTCGGGTACAATCAGATCCGGATGCACCCGGAGGACGAGGAGCACACCGCCTTCATCACTGACCGGGGGACATACTGCAATAGAATAATGCCCTTTGGCCTGAAGAATGCTGGGGCCACGTACCAACGTCTGGTCAACAAGATCTTCAAGGACTAGATTGGCAGGAATGTGCAAGTGTACGTGGATGACATGCTCGTCATGAGCAAACCGGGCTCGGATCACATTACCGACCTCGCTGAAACCTTTCACAGTCTCCGGAAGCACCAGATGAAGCTCAACCTGGCGAAGTGTGCCTTCGGGATGGCGGCCAGAAAATTCCTCGCTTCATGGTCACCCAGAGAGGCATCGAGGCGAATCCGGAGAAGGTCCAAATCCAAGCAATCCTGGACATGGAGTGCCCAACATCCAAGAAGCAGGTTCAGCGCCTGACAGGGAGAATCGCAGCCTTAAGCCGGTTCATCTCGAGGTCGGCTGACCGCTGCCTCCCCTTCTTCAAGGCGCTGCGCAAGATGCATGACTTCACCTAGACTGAAGAGTGCCAGACGGCCTTCGAAGAGCTGAAGGGGTTCTTGACATCCCCACCTCTACTGTCCAGGCCCGAAGATGGAGAAGAGCTCATGCTTTACCTGGCGACCACCCCAGAAGCTATCAGCTCGGTCCTCGTCGATATAGACCAGGACGGAATGCAAAAGCCAGTGTACTACACCAGCAAAATACTCCATGATGCGGAGATCAGGTATACCCGCTCCGAAAAACTTATTTTTGCACTAATAATGTATGCTAAGCGCCTCAGGCCCTATTTCCAAGCGCATCCCATCGTGGTTGTGACTGATCAGCCGCTGAGGACCATGCTAAGCCACCCCGAGACTTCCGGAAGGTTAGCCAAATGGTCTCTGACGCTGAGCGAGTACGACATCGCATATCGGCCGAGGTCATCGCAGAAGGCCCAAGTCCTAGCCGACTTTGTGGTCGAATGTACAGGGCTTCCCAAGGAACCAGAGCGGATGGTCCCGGAGAGCCAAGCTAAGCTCAGCCCACCTGGGGACCCCTGGGTCCTCCATGTGGACGGAGCCTCCAATTCTTGCGGGAGCGGAGCAGGCCTCATCCTCGCCAATTCCAATGGTGGTGGCGAAGTGCGCACTTCGCTTCAAGTTCCCCGCCACGAACAACCAGGCGGAGTACGAGGCGCTCCTTGCAGGCCTAAAAGTGTCCCGCGAACTGGGCGTATTGAACCTCAAGGTCTTCACCGACTCCCAACTGGTTGCCAGACAAGTCTCCGAAGAATACGAAGCCCGAGATCCCCAGATGATGAAATATCTAGAGAAGGTTCGCTTGAGCGCAGCAGGCTTCCGTTACTTCCGCGTTACCCACATCCCCCGTGGAGAAAACGCTCGTGCAGACGCACTGTCGAGGCTCGCAACCCTACCGGACTCATCCCTGGGACGTGCCTACGTCGAATATCTTGAGAAGCCAAGCTACGAAAGCCCTGAAGAGGTGCAGCAAATAGCCCCGAGCCGAGCTGGATGGATAAGTACATCAAATCCCTCCAAGACGGCCTATTGCCGGAAGACCACAAAGAAGCTGGCCTTATCAGAAGGAAAGCCGCCCGCTTCGTCTTAATGGATGGCCAGTTCTACCGCCAATCCTATTCCTACCCCCTCCTGAAGTGCCTCAGGCCCACAGAGGCAGCCTTTGTGCTCCAAGAGATATACGAAAACCTCTGTGGGAATCATGTAGGAGGAAGAACCCTGGTGTACAAGGCTCTTCGCCAGGGATACTTCTGGGAAACAATGAGGGAGGACGCCGCCGACTTCGTCAAGAAGTATGACAAGTGCCAGCGCCACTCCCACATTCAGCGTCTGCCGGCTGCGCCGATCTCCCAGCTGTCTCCCTGGCCCTTTGCATAATGGGGGATGGACATCTTGGGATCGTTTCCCACGGCGCCAGGACAGCGGAAGTTCCTGCTAGTGGCGATCGACTACTTCACCAAATGGGTCGAAGCAGAGCCGCTAGCCCAGATCACAGAAGCCAACGTTCGCCAATTCTTTTAGAAGTCCGTCATCTACCGCTTCGGACTCCCCAATCGCGTCATCACCGACAACGGGCGACAGTTCGACTGCCGGGAGTTCGAGGGATTCTGTGCCGAGCACGGGATCCAACATCGCTTCACCTCGGTTGCTCATCCCCAGACCAACGGCGAAGTCGAGGTGACAAACCGGACCATCCTGCAAGGACTCCGCACCAGGTTGGACCAGGCGAAGGGCATGTGGGCAGAATAACTTCCCAGTGTCCTGTGGGCCTACCATACGACGCACAGAACGGCGACGTGCAAAACACCCTTCAACCTCATCTTTGGATCTAAGACGGTGATCCCAGTCGAGCTCGGCGTGCCCACACTCCGGGTGCAGCGGTACGACGAGACCCAGAACTCGGCGCATCTCCTGCTCAACCTCGATCTCCTCGAAGAGACACAAGACAAAGCCCGACTCCGGATGGCTGCATACCGACAGCGGGTCGCCCGAAACTACAACGCGCGAGTGAAGCAGAAGACCTTTCGACCTGGTGCTGCGCCGAGCAGAGGCGTCCCAGCCCCGGGAGGGCGGCAAACTCTCACCGAACTGGGAGGGCCCTTATAAAGTGGCCGAGGCCCTCTCGCAGGGAGCCTACTACCTTGAGGACTTGGATGGCGCCAGGTTCTCCCGGACCTGGAACGCTTGTAATTTGAGGAGATACTATCAGTAATGTAAGTATTCCCTCCATGAGAAATAAAGATTTCTTTCTGCAACACGATCTATCTGCCTTGCAGGAAATTAAAGCCGCGAGCCCAACTCCTCGGCATCAAAATCCAAAGAGTCCTCTGGCACAAAGACCGGATGACCCTCCGGCACCGAAGACCGGACGACCCTCCGGCACCGGCGAGCCTAGCTCCTCGGCACCAAAGCCCGGAGAAGAGTCCTCTGGCACGAAGAAGACCGGACGACCCCCCGGCACCGGCAAGCCAAGCTCCCCGGCACCAAAGACCGGATGACACTCCGGCACGAAGATCGAACGACCCTCCAGCACCGACGAGCCTAGCTCCTCGGCACCAAAGCCCAGAGAAGAGTCCTCTGGCACAAAGACCGGACGACCCTCCGGCACCGGCGAGCCCAGCTCCCCGGCATCAAAGACCGGATGACCCTCCGGTACCAAAGATCGGGCGACCCTCCGGCACCGGCGAGCCTAGCTCCTCGACACCAAAGCCCAGAGAAAAATCCTCTGGCACGAAGACCGGACGACCCACCGGCACCAGCGAGCCCAGCTCCCCGGCACCAAAGACCGGATGACCCTCCGGCACGAAGATCGGATGACACTCCGGCACGGAGACCGGACGACCCTCCGACACCGGCGAGCCTAGCTCCTCGGTACCAAAGCCCAGAGAAGAGTCCTCTGGCACGAAGACCTGGGAAGGCCCCAGGCACCGGCGAGCCCAGCTCCCCGGCACCAAAGACCGGATGACCCTCCGGCACGAAGACCGGACGACCCACCGGCGAGCCCAGCTTCCCGGCACCAAAGACCGGATGACCCTCCAGCACCAAAAACCGGACGACCCTCCAGCACCGGCGAGCCTAGCTCCTCGGCACCAAAGCCCAAAGAAGAGTCCTCTGGCACAAAGACCGGATGACCCTCCGACACGAAGACCGGATGACCCTCCAGCACCGGCGAGCCTAGCTCCCCGACACCAAAGACCGGATGACCCTCCGGCACGAAGACCGAACGACCCTCCGGCACGAAGACCGGACGACCCTCCGGCACCGGCAAGCCTAGCTCCCCGGCAAAGGACCTGGGAGGCCCCCAGGCACTCAACGTCTCCGGGCCCAGCTCCACGGCGTCTGCCCAAGACCGGAGTTCAGATCTCCGGCCAAGGGAACCTATGAGTCACGCAGCTCTCCTGCCAGTGCATCCCCGAGCCTGGCTCTGGGACGATGTTCCTTAGGCCCAACTTCTGAAGATCAAGCCCCGGGCCTGGCTCCGAGGCACTCAAGATGTGGACCGCCCTTAGGCGTCCAGGTCCTAAATTTCTCTTTACGACCTCCTCGCACCGACAGAAAAGGGAAGAGAGGGAGGAAGAGGGAAAGAGACGTTCACATCACATAAAAAGGAAGGCAAATTTATGAAATCGGTTTTCATTACTTGAAGAGATGATTTACATCATGTTCCGGGCCCTGACAGGCCAGGTAGCTCGGTTCAAAGAAAAAGCAAGTAACGAAAATTACAAAAAGAAAGTAAAAGGGAACATGAGAAGTTCTAGACTACGAGGCCGGCTCCTTCCCTGGGCGGCGCACGGCCAGGACTTCCCCCTCTTCTACCTCCGGAGCAGGGTCGCGCTTGGGCGGGCTCTGCTGGAGGAGCGGACTTAGCCACAGCTGCCGCGGAGACCGGCTCGGCCGCCTTCTCCTGCGGTGCTGCCTCAGCTGCTGCTACAACCGAGGTCGGCTCAGCAGCCTCCGGGGCCACTGGCGGAGATGCCCCAACCGGAGCAGCCCCTTGTTCTCCTGCGACCGCCTTCGGAGCAGGAGCCCTCTTCCCCGGAATCCGGAGCGCGGCCAATCGCTCCTCGGACAGAATACCCCGCAGCTGCTGGCGGCAATAAGCGAACCCCTTGGCGAAGGAGTCCATCGCCGCCTCCTTGAAGTCCTTGAGGTACTCAGGAGAAGCTTTGAAGGCGGCCACCGCACCGGCGGCATCCCTTCTGGCGCCCTCCGCCTTGCTCTTCTCGGTGGCCGCCAGATCTTCAACGCGCTCGGCCTGGCGGACCGCCATTCCCTTCTCGGCGACCTCAGCGGCATGGTTGGCGGCAGCAGCCTTCTTCTCGGCCTCAGCGGCCTTCGCCTCGGCCTCAGCAGCCCTCTTCTCCGTGGCCGCCACCTTCCTCTCTGACTCGGCACGGAGCTCCTTCGGCCGAGTCCTTTTCGATTCGAGCTCGCTTTCGAGCTCCTTTACTCTGGCGGCTCCGCGACCTCAGCCGTGAGGCTCTTGATTTTGAGGTTGGCCTCCTCGGCCTCCCCGTTCTTTCAACTCACCTCAGCCCGCAAGGATTCGACCTCGATCAACCGCTCCTCCTTCGCCCAGTTCCGGTAGAAGTCCCGGATGAGGAGCAGATCCCTACCTTGCTGTATTGAAGAAAAAAGCATGTTAATCATCAGGTGAAAAAGGAGCTCAGGAAAGACCAAAGAAGGGGTGAAAAGAAACTTACAGCATAGAGGTTGGCGAACGTCGAGCAGACGACGTCGCCCAGGAGCCTCCCGCTCCCGTCTCGCCGGTCGCAGGACTGGAAAGATAAGTCCATCATCCGCTCGGCAAGGTTGGGATCCTTCACCAGAGAAACATTCGGCCCCAGTCTGAAGGGGACCTTCCGGTAATCTGTCTCTGGTCCCCGCCGGCTCAGCTCCTCCATCGACGGGTAGCGCCCTCGGTGCCAACTGCGAGGCCGGCGCAGCATCGGACCGCTCCTGGGGCCCCGGCCTAATCTCTTACGGCCCCCCTTCCTCCCCGACGTTGACAACCTCCGGGGTGGGGGGTGCCGACCTGGCAGCGGCGGCAGCTAACCTCACGCGGGTGACCACCTCGGGCTCGGCCGCCACTACTGGCTCGCGCTGCACGACAGGCACGGGGACGGGCTCGGCCACCCTCTTTCACCGTCATTCCTGAACCGGTGCATCCACCCCGACCTTGCCTCATCTCCGGCTCGAGCCCTCTTCGGAGCGGGCTCACCCGCCTTAGCAGCCTGCTCACGTTCCTCAGTAAACGAAAGCAACTCATCCATCGAAAACTTCATTTCTGCGCCGGAAAGAACGAGGTAAGCCCAACAACAAAAAAAAAAAAAAAGAAAAAAAAAGAGGGAGAAAAAGAAGAAAGAAAAAGAAAGAAAAATAAATAAGAAATGAGAGGGGGGTGGCCAAGTTGAACTCACCCGGCTCCCGCGCCAAGCTGACCCCGGCCTCACGAAGATTCTGCTCCGACAGCAAGACCTCCAGTGATGGGATCTCAGCCGATATGAGCAGGTCATACATGTCGAGGTCGGCAGCTTCGACAGAGTTCCTGTTCGGAGATCGATCTGGGTCGCTCCAAACCCAGTCGATCCCCTCTACTGAGGCGAAAAAGAACCTACTCTTCCATCCTTTGATGGAAGAGGGGAATACAAATCTGATGCCCCGAGGGCGGGAAGAAAGGGACCACCACCCGTCCTCGGTAGGGTGGCGTTTCAGGATGAAGAAGGCCCTAAACAAGGAAAAACGGGCAACAATCCCGTGGAAATGGCACAGAACGATGAAGCCAAATATCGTTCTGACGGCATTAGGGACCAACTGGGCAGGGACAAGCCGGTAGTTGGCCAAGAAAGAAAGAAAGAAGGGATGGACAGGAAATCGAAAGCCCCCGGCGAAGGTCCCCTCGTAGAAGGCAACCCACCGAGGGCCACCAGACGTGACCCGCTCCCCGGGACGAGGAACGGAGAGCCGAACGGACTCAGGGATGTCGTAAGCACCCCGTATGGCCACCAGATCCTCGGCGGTGATCACCGAAGCAATCCCTCCGGGACCTGTCGACCGAGAAGGCTCAGGCTCAGGTTGAAAAGCAGGAGTGGAAGTAGAAACAGGAGCAGGAGCAGGAAGGAGAGCCAAGCGGGGAGGAGAAGACCCGGGTTCCCTAATGGACACCGGGCCATGGTAAGGCCTTCTACTGAACTCGTACCTCGCCGCCTCCATCTCCTCGTCAGAAGAAGAGGGAGTCTTCGGCCGGGAAGGTCCGGCCTCAGCTTGGCACGAAGGACGGAAGTTGGGACCGAAGCGGTCCATGGAAGAGAAAGGGGGAGAATGGAACAACTCCTAGACGACGAGAAGGGGGAGGCGAACAGAGGAAGACCTACGGCGACTTGTAACGGGCGAAAAGGGAGAGCTAACCTGCTAAAGCTTAAAGAAGACGCCGACAGCCGGAGAAGTAGAAGAGGAAGGCCCCTGCACGACTCCGGGTGCGAAGAGTTTGAAAAAAGGTATGTTTCGAAAGGACTCACCCATCCATTCGAGACAACCCGCCCAACCATACCGTTACGGCTTTCCCAAAAGTCACGCCACGTGTCGCTGATCAACGGGGCCAGCACCCCCATCCGACCGCGGTCGCTCCAACTTCCGTGCCCTCCATAACCGCTCCAACTTCTGAACTCATTTGATAACTCCATCGTCCATCAATGATCCGGATATACTCATGTGCATGTGATGGATCTGCCTCTTGGATCTTTTCCTTTGCCCTTTGCATCATGAAATATAAGAAGCCCATCTGAGCATACCTCTCGAAGTCCACGACACGAAGTACCTCATATAGAGGCTTGATAGCCTCCACTACCCTCTCAGCCCGCTGCCAGAATGTGTCTCGTCACTAAATTCTCCACATTGCTTCCCTCAGTATTTGCCCTGGCATATCTGCTTTCCTGCCAGTCCTGACTGACAAACATCTGATGCAGCTCTGCTTTCTTGTTAAGAAGACTATCAAGTGCAATGTAATTAGTTGCAAATCGTGTGACCCCCGATCTTAATATTTCTCTCCTGTAAAGCTCCTCATCAATGATAAGACCCATGTATGGTTATATATAAATCTAGTGATAGACTATGCTAGCTCAACAATCTTCTGTACCCTGCAAATTTTACCAATATCCATCAACATGAGGTCTATACAATGTGCAGCACAATCCAGAAAATATGCGGCCAGCCGCAGAAAATATGCGGCCACCGCCATCAAGATCTGCCCTGCGGCCATGTACTGTGATCTATTATCAGTGATTACCTGCACGACATTATGCTCTCCCACCTGATCAATCACCCCTCCATCAATCTGAGAATATAACTGGCGTCGTGCACCTGATCTGAAGCATCAATAGACTTCTGAAAAAATGTCTTCCCATCACAATAAGTCAAAAATTTGATGATGCTCCGTCTAGTAGGACCAGTCCAACCATCACACATCACCGTCAATCTATACACAAGCCACTTACTCTGATATAAGGATATCCATCCTTCTAGCTTCTCCTTATTGCTGTCCAGAAGATTACCATAGATATCCCTTGATGCTGGAGGATCTACACCTGCACCAGCAGCCTGTATAGATGAAATAGCAGAGCGATAATAAGGATTGTCTGCTGCATGGGCTGGGATATAACTGAAATGAAACCAGGAGGAGATGGCCCGCCACATATCCTTCTTCTTATCCTTCTTCAACATTGTGTCAATCCTTTATTGCTTTGAATCTCTACTGGAAAATGCATGTGGATCGACATCATGGATAGTGGCTCCCTCTGGAATGTCCCTGGGCCTGAAAGACTTTCTCTTACTGCCAAATGCTCCCAACATGGATGCAATACGGCCGGTGCCTCTCATGACGGGCTCTCTGACTAAGAAGGTCCTCATAAACTGTCTCAGACTCTCCTGGAGCACTAGCAGAAGCGGATCCCGATCCTGACTCAAAAGCTGATGGCCCGAATCGCTGTCTCTACCTGGCTGCCTCCTCCTGCTGTCTCTGCTCATACAAGCTCACCTGAATAGCAACCTCCATCTGTGCCTCCTCATCAGAAGAAATAGCTTCTTCTGACTCCCTGAAGTGATAAGAAGGTGGTTCTGCGGCTCTGCGGTCCACCTCTGCCTTCTTCTTTGCTGCTCTTTCCTTCCCAGCTTTAAACTCAGCAAAGTGTTTCTTCATCAACTGACAGACCTCCTGTGGACACTGTCGGCATGCAGATATATCAGGATAGCCACCAGCCAAGTGCTACTTCAACCTTGTTACCCCCCATCTTTGAATTCGGTATTACACCATTTACACCTCCAATGCCGACTCGAGAGCATCTCTCCATGTAACCAGCCAATGTCCCGCTCCGGATCCTTCCTCCTTGATGGATCCATACCTGAATATTTAAATTACATGTAAGGTCAATAATAATGTTTATTAATTAACAGTTAATTAACGTAATTTTTAAAATTTAATTTAATTTTTTATTTTTTTAATTAAAAAAATTAAAAAAATAAAGAAAAATAAAAAAAAAATTAATTTTAGATTCATGTAGGATTCCATCATACATGCTACATATATTTTTTTTAAGAGCCTAGAAATGCATTAAAAGTCACTTTTTTTCAATTTAAGACCTACGGGTACTATTCATGAGATGCACAAAACTTGAATAAATCGACATGAAATTTATAGTGAGAGTAGCTTACAAACCCTAGATTAATAATTTATAATTACAGTTTTTTTCTAATTTATTTATTTTATTAATTTTTTAATCCGAAAATTAATTTTTAATTTAAAAATTTATATACTTAACAAAAAAATTAAGATTTTAGTTTCATTGTGTAGATCTATCCTAGATCTACCACATACTCTAAAATCATTGCCAACAAATAAATTTTGACAGCATTTCTTCTTGATTTTCTAATTTGCACGGATTTTAACAAAATTTAACCCTACGAAAGACGAAAATACGGAAAAAGAAGGGTATACGGACCTTGATTCTACCTACCCCTTCGATTTTTGCAGGTTGAATTGGGTTGAAATTGACCCTGCGTATTTTTTTCTTGATTTTCCTTCCTTCGTGCGTCGCTGCAGAGAACACACAGAGAGCTCTTAATTAAGGAAAGGCAGCAAGGCCCCCCCTTTGGACATCACATGGCTACACTGTAGCCATGTGACACAAAAAACAAAAGCCGGCCCCCCCTTTGGAACCGTACCGAGCCAAACCGGGCCGAACCGGCCGGTTCGGGCCCGTTTCGACCGGTTCGGGTCCGGTTTGCACCGGTTCGGACCGGTTCGGGCCCGATTTGTTTTTTTTTTTTTTTTTGGTTTTTAAGATGACTATGCCATTTTTTACAGCCGAACCGTGCCGGCCGGCCGCCGGTCCGGTTCGGTACGCCCTGAACCGGCCGGTTCGGCACGGTTCGATGAACCTTGCTCTTATCCATTCATATTCCCCCACTATCTCAAAATTATTAACAACTTATTCTCATTTTAATATTAAAATACACCAACAATCTCCTTATCATGTCAATAAGATGAAGAATCAAAACTACGATTTTGGCAATTGAACCTTATTACAAAGCTCCAGGAACACCAAGATGGTTGACGTTAGAAACTATATAGATTAGTTCTAGCTGTTCTCACTTCTTTGGGATGTTACTTTTTCCTGGCACAACCATAAAATAGCCAATGTCACGAACTAATTTTGCAAACCTGAATTAGTGTAAAATAAGGCTAGCCATACTAGGTTCAACCAAACATATTGCATGCCACTTGACGACCAACTTTGTGTTCTTAATAAGTAAGAACAGACAGACAGAGTTCCATCCCTTTCCTCCACAAATAAATCAGAAAGTTACTAATAATACGTCTTCTCACTCAAAAAGGGCAAAAAGACAATAACTTAGCACCAGATGCCCTCTGGCAGTCATTTAAGCAGTGAGTGGCTTACTCTGGCTCCGAAAATTCAAAATTATCTTACAACAAGAAAAAGATTTATCCTCTCAGATATGTTGCAAATTAATTTTCTATTGATCAACCAAAGCCTAAAATCTATTTTAACCTGAAAGAAAAAATATAACATAAGAAATTCTCTTCAAACAAAACTTCAGTGGATGGGGAAAAAAATTAAAAGAACCACAAACTCAGGATACCTGCAAACATCCTCCATCTGCAACTTTTAGTTCTACAACCACATACTGTTTTAGTGCTGGAAGAACTACTTCAATGTAATAATCTGGTGAAGCTGAGTAAGGCACTTTAAAAGAAGGGATCTCTTTCCTTCTCTTGGCGGCTTTAATATTCTTTGGCAGGGCTTTTACAACACTGATATCCTTTTCTAATGCTACAATAAACTGATCCTCGTTGTAAAGGTATGTAAAGCTCTTGAAATCAGAGCTGTATGAAAGCATATAATTTTGAAAGTTAACAAGATTGGTACAACCAATTAAGGAGTATCAGATTAAGCTAAGAATATGTAGTGAAGTAAAAAAAGGAGACCTCACACCCTTGTTGCCAGTGGTAGGTTGAAGTACAGGAATCACTAAAGTAGCATTGAGAAGCCTTGAAACCACAACAACATCACATATCTGGAGCCAAAAGAGAAATGAGATGGCACTGGTATACATTTGGTCTTTATTTCATATTATAGGCATAGTGTGCATGGCATACCGAATTTCTTATTTCATGAAAACCTCCTTGTATCTTGACAAAAATATAACCATTGGCTTCCAAAGTAGGAGCTGTCGTTCAGCACAAGCAGGTAAGAATAACCGCAGACATGGATATAAACCACACATAACGAATTGCTTTACTGGTATACAAAGCATGCACAATGGAGAACACTCTCTAATCTGCATATATTAATCATATGTGGAACAAGAACGCAAATTTTACTCAACTTGAAAGTTATACCAAGATATGGCAGAGTCTGCTTCACATGCAAATTCAGATAAATCTCTGCATTCATTTCTATGTAATATGTTTTTGTTGGAGGTAAATAATTAATAAATCAAAAAATCAAGAATTTGTGTAATGAAATAGTCATGAATAAAATCAGAAAAAAAATTATAAGAAATTAGAAATAGGGGAACCTGGATCGAAGACATGCGATGCACTGCTCTAGGAGCATTATTGCCTATCCATGCTATATAGATAATTGGAACACCCACAACAAATGATCCCAACTCAACCTAGCTCCTCCTTAATGCAACACAAACATGTGGAAGGCTTGACCCAATCAACTCCTTTAGTTGTCAGACATTAATTCTTTAAAAATATAAAATACAAAAAAAAATAATTGTACAAATAGAGGAAAACGTAGACAAGTAAAGGGTGAAAAGACAGTAGCAAAGAGAGAGTGAGATATGGCCATAGCAGGGGAAGAGAGCTTTCTGATATGCAGTATCAAGGACCGGATCATGGCCTTTATATAGAGGCTGGTCAGGTAATAGCTCTAACGGCTAGTAGCTAGCCCATAGAGGACACAACAAGTCATTGTGCATTTAATCAAGGTCCTGGTTGGTTGCTATTATAATTCTACTACTGCAAATCAAGACACCCACCTTAGTCCACAATAGGAATTAATGAACATGTCCAGATTTAAGTCATACCCTTTCAATGGCCAGTTTATTATCTTTGCTTCTCTTTATTTAGCAATAAATTGAAGCAGTGTCAACATCAAAAAGACTAGATAGTTGCACAAAGATATCATAATAATTTAGTTAAAGGGTTTGACCAATAACAAATACATGCTTTACGGACTTATTAATAGTAAAAATCACAAAAGCAGTCCCTCAAATTTGGCCATTTTCACTGACCACCGCTCTTGTTTTAAAATCTTCATTAGACCTCTTAAGTTCATCAAGTGGTGCAATGTAATCCAACCATCAATCTCTTTTACTTGAGCTCAGGGGATTGTCATACGATCATCATGTAACATGTTTAGGACTACAATCCCTTGACTAAGATAAGGGCTTAACGAAGGGGTTGAGCAGTTCTTGGGCTCCTGAAGTTCAAGGTGCGGCAGTAAGCAGGATGGCATGAGGTCGAAGCATAACTGCAACACCAATCATAGTAAAGAAACTAAAGAAATCCTAAATGTACAAATTCTTGAAAAAGAAAGCACAAAAATTAGAAAAATGCAGAAGGGGAAGGGAACAGAAGGCCTAAACTCACCATTCTCTCATAAGTAATAATTCAAAATGACCGCAAATAGTTGCCTATAGAAGAACCATCAAAGTTGACTTGTTGTTAAGAAAATAGTTGCTTTTTGTTCCATAAAATAGCAAAATTCACATCTAGGAATCATCAAAACTGCCTCATATAGAACACAAAAGCAGAACAAAGAAGAAAAATAGAAGCAAAAATATGATTAGAGAAAGAGAAAATGATGGCAAGGAACAGAACATCACATCCCTAGCCTGGGAGCACAAGGATGGCTATGTCCTGCAGGTCCCACCAGGTGAGCTGTGCCTCCACTCACTCCCTTGTGTCACGATGTCCCCCAACAGTGCCTATGCGCTCCTAGCAACCACCCTTAATTGGTTGCAATAATCCCACACCAGCTTTAATGTACAATGTTCAGCAATCCTACAAGGGAGCTTATGCCGTGATGTCCTAGAAGTGGATTCGAGAAGAGGACCTTGTAGCAAGCTAAGCCAATCTCAACCACAATGTCCTTCCCATCTTTCATTGTCCCAATCTCAATCGTGCTGCCTTTTTGATGAAGCTCAACAATGCTACCGAATCCACTACCATTGAGAGGGCCTGGGACTTCAAATAGCAGCCATCCAGCTATTGCTTTGCCACTCATCATCCCCCTTCTCGTCCAAGAAATTGTCTCCCATTAGAGCATCGAGATTGACGCTTTCCACTACCTCTCCCTGTTGAGTTATGAAGCCAAGCCCACTTCCAGAAAAGCCCAAAAGCCCAGAAGAAAAACCAGAAAAAGGAAAAAAAAAAGAGAAATCTGCAACAGGCCAGCCCACCAGACTGGGCCCGGACCAAACCCACGTGCACGGCCCGGCCCAATGCAGCAACGCGAGTGGGCTCAGCCCAACTAGAGGCGGTCACGCGCAGCCCATTTCCCAGGCATTTCCAAGCCGTTTCCCACACTGTTGCGCGCGGCTCACACGTGGTCCACGGCATTTTTGAGGGTTTTGGACCGTCCGATCGTCGATCGGACGGTTGAGATTGATCCGACAGAGATCGGGCTTGATCAAGAGATTTTTTATTCGAATTTTGACGCGATCTGAGATATCGATCTCAAATCTGACGGCCTGGAAGATTTCCTGATTGTTTTGAACTTCTAAGATGCGTTTTTGATGCAGTTTTGGACTGGTTTCGTCCTCTTTTTCATAAGGGGCAACAAAGAGCCACCGTGAAGAACAACAGAGGGCCAACAGAGTAGAGAACCAGAACAAAGTGCTAGAAGAGAGGTTTTGCAACCATAAGAGAAGTCCAAGGGTTTTCCAAGAGAGAAAACAAGGGAAAAAGAGAGAGAGGGCAAAGGTTCCTCCTGTATTATTTTGTTATTTCTTCTTTCTTCTTATTGGGCTGGGGTTTGCATTCAGAAGGGTTCTCTTGTGTAATAACTTCCTGTATTTCTTCTGTATAGTAAAGATTTGATCCTGTACAGCCGTGAACGTAGGAGCAAGAGGCTCCGAACCATGTAATCCTTGTGTGTTGCTTGTGCTTGTGATTTATGTCTTTCGGGCTTTCTTTTTCGTTTCTTCTGCGAACTTTTCCGGCATCCCACTACGCACCATATCCTAACAACTGGTATCAGAGCATCGGGTTCGAATGAGAGTGATGGCAGGAGAAGAAGGAAAAGTCAAGATCGATAGGTTTAACGAGAAAGACTTCGGATTCTGGAAGATGCAGATCGAGGATTATCTGTACCAGAAGAAGTTTCACCTATCGCTGCTAGGAAAGAAACCTGTTGAGATGTCACAAGCAAATTGAGATTTGCTGGACCGCCAGGCTTTGGGAGTTATCCATCTGACGTTGGCCAGGAATGTAGCGTTCAATATCTTGGAGAAGAAGATGACAGCCGGATTGATACGGACACTATCCAACATGTACGAGAAACCTTCGGCCTTCAACAAGATTTATCTCATGCGTCGTATGTTCAACTTGAAGATGAGCGAAGGTACGTCCGTAACCGATCATATCAATGAATTTAATTTGATCACCAGTCAGTTGAGTTCAGTTGGCATAACCTTCGAGGATGAAGTCCATGTCATAATCCTATTATCTTCTTTGCCAGAGAGCTGGGGTGCAACTGTGACAATGGTGAGTAGTTCGTGCAGCTCGAGCAAGCTGAAATTTGAAAAGGTCCGGAACCTGATTCTCAATGAAAACTTCGGGAGGAAAGAAACCAAAGGAAGCTCTGGTTCTGCTTTGGCGACTCAAGAAGGCAGAGGAAGAACTACACAGCACAGTGAAGGCCATGGGAGATCCAAGTCCAAGCAGAGGAGCTAGTCAAGACCGAAAGGTGATGGTTGTTAGCACTGCGGCAAAAAGGGAAACATCAGAAAGAGCTGTTAGGCAAGGAAGGACAAGAGGCAGAACGAAGAGTCGGTCAATGCAACGACCAAGATAATTGAAGATGCATTGGTTCTCAGCATGGACAATCCGATGAAGTCTTGAATTCTAGACTCCGAAGCTTCGTTTCACTCTATCGTATAAAGAAGTTTATACACAACTACATTGCTGAAGACTTCGGAAAGGTCTATCTTACAGATGAAAAGCCTTTGGATATTGTAGAAAAGGGTGATGTACACATCAAGATGCCAAATCAATCAGTTTGGAAGCTCAAAAATGTCAGACATGTTCCAAGATTAGGAAGAAACTTGATATCAGTCGGGTAGCTGGACTCAGAGGGATACATTATAACTTTTGTTGGTAGTTCTTGGAAAATCACCAAAGATGCGATGGTAATAGCACGAGGAAGCAAGTTGGATACCCTATATATGACTAGTAATACCAGAGATGCAGTGGCACTGGCACAGACAGACTCGGAGCTGTGGCACTACAGGCTGGATCATATAAAGAGAAAGGAATGCGAGTACTGCTGAAGAAGAACAAGCTACCGGATTTGAAAACGACAGATATTGGTTTCTGCGAGAATTGTGTTCTTGGAAAGTAGAAGAGTTAACTTCTTCAAGATTTGCAGGGCACCAAGATCAAGAAAGCTGGAGCTTGTGCACATCGACGTGTGGGGTCTCTTTCCGATTGCATCCTTTGGAGCTTCACGATACTATGTGATTTTCATCGATGACTCTACCAGAAAGGTATGAATTTATTTTTTACAGAATAAATATGATATATTTGACACTTTCAGAAAGTGGAAAAGCCTGGTGGAAAATAAGTCTGGACAGAAGATAAGATACCTGAGATCGGACAATAGAGGTGAGTACAACAGCACCGAGTTCAAGGAGTTCTACGCAATCAATGAGATCAAGATGAAGAAGACGATTCCAAGTACGCCACAACAGAACGAGATAGCTGAGTACAGGAACAGAACCTTAAACGAGAAAGCTAGGAGCATGAGGCTCCATGCTGGATTGCCCAAAATATTTTGGGCTGAGGCAGTTAGCACTGCTGCCTATCTGATCAACAAGAGTTCCTCAGTCCTTGAATACAAGCTACTAGAAGAAGAGTGGACAGGAAAGTTGGCAAGCTTATTTCACCTGAAGGTCTTCGGCTGTGTCTCCTATATATACTTCAATGTATAGAAAAGAGATAAGCTCGATGCAAAGTCAGAGAGTTGCTTTTTATTAGATATAGCATTGATGAGTTCGATTACAAGCTCTGGAGTAAGGACAGGAAGATCATCAGGAGCAAGGACATGGTGTTCAATGAAAGAAGCCTGTACAAGGACCAGAGTGTTCCAGACAGCAGAACAAGTAGAGTTGGAAGATATCACGTAAGAGGACATTGCCGTGGGAGCAAGAGATCCTGAACCTGAGCCAGAGACACCTCAGCTGAAAAGATCTACAAGGATCCCGAAATCACGTGTAAGGTATTCACCCTCGTTGCATTACCTGTTGTTGACAGATGGAGGGGAGCCCAAGTGCTCTAATGAAACCACGGAGAGCAAAGATTCGGTCAAGTGGGAGTTGGCGATGAAGAACGAGATACAATCCTTGATAAAGAACGAGACATGGAAACTCAGCACACTACCGGAAAGAAAGAAAGCACTGTATAACAAATGGATCTACAAGATCAACGAAGAGCACAATGGCAGCAAGGGGTACAAGGCAAGGTTAGTTATGAAAAGCTTCCAATAGAAAGAAGATCCAGGTGATGCCGACACTAGGAGCACGACAGGGTAGTGTACTGTACACCGTTGGCAAGATGGCGGTGAGCTGGTTCCCGCAGTTGCAGGAGATCATGACTCTTTCCACCACCGAGATGGATATGCTGACAAAAACGGTCACAGCAGAGAAATTGGGGCCATACATGGCCTCAATTGGCCTCCGAAGCTAGTTGATTGGAGACGTCGTACAGGATACTAACCTATTTTTATTTTTCTTTGGAAGTTTGCTTTGATGTGTCAGGTGGATGCATGATTGAGTGTTCTTGGCTCCAAGTGGAAGAATTGTTGAGCTATGAAGCCAAGCCCACTTCTAAAGAAGCCCAAAAGCCCAACAGAAAACCAGAAAAAGGAAGGAAAAAGAAAAACAGCAGCAAGCCAACCCACCGGACTAGGCCCGACTCAGACCCACGCGCCCAGCCCAGGCATGCGGGCTAGCGGGCGCGCGGCTCGGCCCAATGCGCGAGTGCGCGGGCTCGGCCCAGCTCGAGGCGATCACGCGCAGCCCATTTCCCAGGCATTTCCCAGCCGTTTCCCACGGCGTTTCGCATGGCTCACGCATGGTCCACGGCATTTTTGAGAATTTTGGACCGTCCGATCGTCGATCAGACGGTTGAGATTGATCCGACAGAGATCAGGCTTGATCAGGGAGTTTTTGATTCAGATTTTGACGTAATTTGAGATGTTGATCTCAAATCTAATGGCCTAGGAGGTTTCCTGAGTGTTTTGAACTTTTAAGATGCATTTTTTATGCGATTTTGTACTGGTTTCGTCCTCTTTTTCATAAGGGACAATAGAGAGCCACCGTGAAGAACAAGAGAGGGCCAACAGAGAGCAAAGAGCCAGAACAGAGTGCCAGAAGAGAGATTTTGCAACCAGAAAAGAAGTCAAAGGATTTTCCAAGAGAGAAAACAAGGGAAGAGAGAGACAGAGAGAGGGCAAGGATTTCTCGTGTATTATTTTGTTCTTTCTTCTTTCTTCTTATTGGACTGATTTTGCATCCAAAGAGGGTTCTTTTGTATAATAACTTCCTGTATTTCTTCTTTATAGTGAAGATTTGATCCTATGCAACTGTGGACGTAGGAACAGGAGGCTCCAAACTACGTAATCCCTGTGTGTTGCTTGTACTTGTATTTTATTTATCTTTCAAGCTTTCTTTTTCATTTTTTCTGCGAACTTTTCCGGCATCCTACTGTGCACCACATCCTAACACTCCCAATGGTGGTGGCTTTGATAGCATTGTTGGGCTTTATTAGAAATGCGGCAAGATTTAGACTGGGATAGTGGAAGATGAGGGCATTATGGTTGAGATTGTTACGCAGGACATAAACGAACAGAAGAATAAAATAAAAATTAAAAAAAATAAAAATTATAGTATTCAATTTCAATATTCAAGTTTGACCTTTTCCATATAATTGGAGCCCTTAAATAGAGCAACAAATCATAGAAAGTCAAATTCCCAAATCCTAATAAAATAAAAATTCCTAATAAGATAACAATAAAATAAAAAACTCTAAATAAAAAAAAGAAAATCCTAAATAAATCCTCATATGATAGAATTAAGGTTATGATTCCTCAAAACATACAAAATTTCCTTTTGAAATAGTTGCGAGTTTTTTGATTTCCATCGTTCCCTTTTGACTGAAAAAACTCGACTTTGACGAGGAATTGAGGTAGGATTCTAATAGATCTAGATCAATATGATGCAACTCGTCTCCAAAAATCTTAGTATCTGAATCTGGAACCACTTAATCAAAAATCTTTGAAATCCTCCATCAACAAGAAAAATAGCTTCATCAAAAATAATGCATCTAATACGGTATGGCGAAGATGGCAAAAGTAAAGAAAAAACGGGAACTAGCATTGGAGGAGACTGAGTGTATCTCTTAAGATTACCTGCATGCATAGTAAGAGGCTCGAATGTATCCCAATAAGGTAGCAAATTTTCAATACTGAAAATTAGACTAAATTTTAAATCATAGGATAATTCTATATAATAAGCATTAAATTCAAATTTATGAAGGATGCGACTCAAGTATATAAGTTTTTGAATGAATGTCGAGGATAACATTCTGGACGGATATGAATCATAACATAATCACCCTCATTAAACTCTATACTTTTATGATAAGCATCAGTAGCGAGCTTATACTTCTCAGTACTCATAACAATCTTTTGTCTAATATCAGTATAAATGTCATGGATGTGTTTAGCAAAAAAAATGATAGATTCAAAAATATGGTTATTCATATGTAAAGAAACAAGATCAATTGATTGGCGAGAGTTAAAGCAATGAACAATATCAAAGAAACTTTTGCCAATAAACTAATTCACTAAGTTATTATAAGCAAGTTTGTTAGCTTTGACCCTTGACTTTGATGACTAACAAAACGTTGAGTATATGTTTTATACTAATGTTTTAATTGGAGTCATGAATTCTAGGTTATAGGTACATCAAATTCTTTACACAAAAGCATCAAAGTCATTTACATTAATGCAAGATGAATTTCAAAGTTTAAGAAACCTTCTCACTTTGGAAAGACAAGAAATTGATCAATTTGGTCATTATGAAAAAGAAATTGAAAGTATATTGAAAAAATTTAGAGTTTCAGAACTTGGCACATGCTTTGGAATTGGCACAAATCAAGTATCGACCTTAGTGTCGACTCAAGTGTCAGCTCATGAAGCCTATTGTCGACCTTCTGAAGACTGGCACGTAGAAATTCTGCCGATACGCCAAATGTCGATCCAAGTGTCGACTCAGGCTGACTCACTGATCGACTCATGGCCTGGGACAAGAAAGTGACATAACAGTGTCATTCCTGGATTTTTTGCCAAGTGCTGATTTAAGTATCGATCCAAGTGTCAACCACAAGCTGAAGTGTTGACTCATAGGTCGACTCATAGCCTGAGACCAGAAATGAAGCAAAATCATGGATTTCAAAAATTATACCTGGTGTCGATCCAAGTGTCGATTCAAGTGTCGACCCTAGTGTCGACTCAGGTTCTGACAATAGTAACGACTATGTTTTCAAAAGTTCATAATTGATTCAAACGGTCCATAACGGCTAGTTTTTTCTCTCCAACGACCACAAACGATTTTTTGAAGGTTTTTTATGTATTTATCACTCACCAAACTTATTGAATATACAAGAAACAATTCCTATCATCCTAGAAAGCTATTGAAAAGATAAGAGAGCTAAAAAAAAAATTCCAAGTAAAAAGCCTTCATTCTAGCTGTTAAGCCTTCAAATCAATTTTCAAAAAGTGTTAATTGAAAGCTTCCAAGAAGAAGAAGACAACTCAAGCATTTAAAAAGAGTTTCATCGACATTATTTTTGCTCTTTTGACAGTTTTTTCTTATACTTAAAACTGTACTTTTGGTCTTATTTGCTGTAACTAGTTTCAAGGATATTGAAACTAGGGATTAGGCTCTTCCAAGCCGTAAATTAGAATACAAGCTAAGGGTTGGCTTGTGGGAAAGGTTGTTGGTGAGCCTAAGTATGAAAACCAACTATGGGTTTGACTTGTGAGCCCTTAAAAATAAATTGGCTGTAATCTTTGATAGATTATAGTAAAATTCCCAAGAGGTAGCTTGGAAAATGGATGTAGATACTTGGAGTGCACTGAACCACTATAAACTTCTTGTATTTGTCCTTCTCATTTCTTTCTCTAGCATGCTCTTTATTCTTTAAAGCACTGCATTTAGATCACATTTTGCACATTCACATTATTACACAAACACATTAGTTCAGCACATATTTAGTTTAAAATTTTTAAAAAAAAATCCAATTCACCCGCCTCTTGGGTTGCTACGCTGGGCAACAGTGTATCAGAGCTTGGTATTCAGCATATAGGTCTAACGATCTTAAATCAAAGATCTAATGGCAGTCCAAATTGGTGTTGGTATTGTTGAGGGTCAAGCCTTAAACCGTCTCCTACTTTTTAATGGCACAAACTATACTTACTGGAAGACACGCATACGCATCTACATTCAAGCCATGGATTACAATGTTTGGAAGACCATAGTTAAAGGTCCTCATCAGCCCACTGTTTTGGTTAATGGCATTTCCACTCCCAAATTAGAAGATGATTGGGATGAGAATGACATTAAGCAAGTTGAGCTTAATGTAAAGGTTATGAATTTGTTATTTTGTGCATTGGACCCTAGCGAATTCAATAGGATATATAATTGTTTATCCGCCAAGAAAATCTAGAACACACTTGAAGTTACTCATGAGTGTAGACATCAAGTAAAGAATACCAAAGTTAACAAGCTCATCCATACTTATGAAATGTTTAGGATGGAACAAAATGAATCAATTAGTGAAATGTACACTAGGTTTATTAACATTGTTAATGGTATGAGGAGTTTAGGAAAAGTTTTATCTAATACTGAACTTATCAACAAACTTCTCAGGTCTGTTCCATTATCATGGAATCCAAAAGTCACTGCTATTGAAAAAGCCAAGGACGTCAACACTCTTCCTCTTGAGCAGCTCTTAGGATTATTTACGACATACGAGCTGTCCCTAAAGTAGAAAGTAGTGGGCAATGACAAGAAAAAGAAGACTATCGCATTCAAATCCACAAACAAGGAGGATTCTAGCGATAATTCCGATGAAGAGGATAAAACAGCTCTTATCTTGAGGAAGTTTAAGAGATTCATGAGGAAAAAAAAGCACAACTACAAGAAGCCACAAAAAGAAGAGCCTAGTAAGGAGAAGGAAAGGGAGCAACCAATTATTTTGAATGTAAGAAACACGGTCATTATAAAATAAATTGCCCCTCTCAAAAAGGCCAAAAAGAAATTCAAAAAGTGATGATGGCGACTTGGAGTGAGAGTGAAGACTCAAGCTCCGATGAAGAGCAGCAAGAGATTGCCAACATTTGCTTCATAGCAAATGAAGAAGAGGTAAGGTTTGAATCCAAAAGTGAATTTACCTTTGAAAAATTACGTGATGTCTTTGATGAACTTGTTGTAAAGTATCAAAGACTTAAAATGAAAAACAAAGAATTGAAAAAGCAAAACTTGAAGCTATATAAAACAAATGATAAGCTTTTGAAAGATAATGATAGCCTACTTTAAAAAAACAAAGAATTGAATAATCAAATTACTTCTTTGAAAAATAAAAAGGAAGATCTTTTGAAAGAAAAAGAAGCTTTGAAAAAGGATAAAGTTTTTGTAACAAATAAGAAACTTATCAAACAAAACAAAAAACTTTTGCAAGAAAATAAAAAATACAAAGAAGAGATTGAAAAAGTGAAACATTTTGTTGAAAAGTTTATTTATAGTTCAGAAAAACTTAATATGCTTTTGAATAGCCAAAGAACAGTTTTCAACAAAGCAAGCCTAGATTTTAAACCACAAAAACAACAAAAATATTTTAAGAATTTCTTTGTTCCTGCATCTTCTAACATTATATGTTATTCTTGTAGTAAGCTACGACATAAATCTTACATGCATGATAGAAGAAAGCTAAATAGTGTTAGAAAAGTTTGAGTTCCAAAAGAAACCACATCAACTAACCCTAAAGGATCAAAGATGATTTGGATACCTAAAATCTCCACTTGATTTGATTTTGTAGGTGTCTTGCAACCAAGGAGAAAAGAAGATTGTAGTGCCTTGATAGCGGTTGCTTAAGACACATGACCGGAGATGTAAAGCAATTCACATCTCTTGAGGCTCTAAATGGTGGAAATGTAATATTTGGTGATAATGGAAAGGATAAAATTATTAATATTGGTAAAGTCTATATCATCCCTTTACTTATATTGATAATGTTCTACTTGTTAATGGTTTAAAACATAATTTGCTTAGCATAAATCAATTTTATGATAAAGATTTCAAAGTGATTTTTGAATCTTCCATGTGTATCGTATCTAGTCTTGATGACAATGGTATTAAGTTCATTGGTCATAGGCATGGAAACATTTACATAGTTGATCTTGATGATCTACCTATACAAAATGGTCAATGCCTAGTGGCAATGAAAGCCAAGATCAATGAAACTAGTTGGCTTTGCGATCGTAAACTAAGACATGCAAGTATGCATTTGCTTTCCAAATTGAATAAAAAGAATCTTATAAAAAATTTGCCAAAACTTACATTTAAAAAGGATAAGATTTGTAGTGCATCTCAACTTGGAAATTAAACAAAATCATCTTTCAAACCAAAAAGAGTAGTCTCTACATCTAGACCCTTAGAATTACTTTATATGGACTTTTTGGACCTACTAGAACAACTAGTTTGGGAAACAAGAAGTATGGTTTAGTAATTGTAGATGATTTCTTCCGTTTTACATGAATAGTATTTTTAGCTCATGAAGATGAAACATTTTCTGTATTTATCAAGTTTCATAAGTTTCAAATAAAAAAGGTGTTTCAATTGTCTCTTTACGTAGTGATCATGGAATCGAGTTTGAAAATCATGTTTTGAAACATTTTGCAATGAAAATGAAATTCATCATAACTTTTCTGCACCTAGGATACCTCAACAAAATGGGATGGTAGAAAGAAAATATGACACTAGAAGAAATGGCTCACACTATGCTTAGTAAAAACGATTTACCTAGATATTTTTGAACGGAAGCCATAAACACTGCATGTTATATTTTAAATCGTGTTTTGATCTAACTGATTTTGAAGAAAACGCCTTATGAACTTTGGAAAGGTAGAAAACCAACCATTAAGTATTTTCGTGTATTTGGATGCCGCCGTTTCATTCTAAACAATGGCAAAAACAATCTAAGTGAATTTGATGCCAAGTCAGATGATTGTAACTTGTTAGGATACTCTACTTCTAACAAAGCATCCAGAATCTTCAACAGAAAAATACTTGTTGAAGAATCAATTCATGTTGTTTTTGATGAAACTAACGAAAAATCTTCTAGAAAAAAAGATACTTTTGATGATGAAACAGATATTCAAAGGATTGAAAAATTGGCAATCAATGAAGGGCCTTCCAAAGAGCAAGAAGATGATCAAAACCATGACGAAGAACAAGTACAAGAAGTTGGGACTTCATCAACACCCAAACCATTACTTAGAGAATGGAGATATGCTCATGAACATCCTAAAGAATTTATAATTGGTGATCCATCAAAAGGGATAAGTACCCGTTCCTCACTAAAAAATGTGTGATTATTTAGCATTTATATCATAAATAGAACCTAAATCAATTGAAAAAGCTAAAAAAGATCATAATTGGATAAATGCCATGCAAGATGAATTAATTCAATTCAAAAGAAACAAAATTTGGATTTTAATTGAAAAGCCTACTAATGTTTCAATAATTAGAACCAAATGGATTTTTAGAAATAAACTTGATGAAAATGAAATAGCGACTAGAAATAAAGCTAGACTAGTGGCAAAAGATTATAATCAAGAAGAGTGTATTGATTTTAATGAAACTTTTGCTACGGTTGCTAGATTAGAAGCAATTAGGTTACTACTTGCTTTTGCTTGCTTTATAGATATTTTGAATGTTAAAAATGCATTTTTAAATAGTTTTATTGAAGAAGTATATGTTGAACAACTCCCTGATTTTGAAAATCATGCATATCTTAACCATGTCTTTAAACTTCACAAAGCTTTATATGGTTTAAAACAATCTCCAAGAGCTTGGTATGATAGGTTAAGTAAATTTCTAGTTGAAAATGACTTTTCTAGAGGCAATGTAGATACTACATTGTTTTTGAAAATGAAAAATGATGATCTTTTAGTAGCACAAGTTTATGTTGATGATATTATTTTTGGTGCTACTAATGAAATACTTTGTCAAGAATTTACCAAGCTTATGCAGGGAGAGTTCGAGATGAGTATGATGGAAGAACTAAACTTCTTCCTCAGACTCCAAATCAAGCAAACTAGAGAAGGATCTTCATCAACCAAGCTAAATACATATAAAAAATCTTAAAGAAGTTTGGGATGGAGACAACCAAGCCATTAGGTACATCTATGAGCCCTTCTTGCAAACTTGACAAAGATGAATCTGATAAAAATATTGATAAAAAATTATATAAGGGTATCATTAGTTCATTATTGTACTTAACTGCAAGTATGCCGGATATTATGTTTAGCATATGTATGTATGCTAGATATCAGTCTGCTTCTAAAGAATCTCATTTATTGGCTGTTAAACGCATACTTAGATATTTATCTGGCACAATAGATATTCGACTATGGTATTCTAGAGATTCATCAATATAATTGATTGCTTATTCTGATGCTGACTTTACTAATTGTAAACTAGATAGGAAAAGCACTAGTGGAACCTATTAATTTCTTGAAGTTAATTTAATTTCGTGGTTTAGCAAGAAATAAAATTCAGTTGCTCTATCGACGACAGAAACCGAATATATAGCAGCCGAAAGTTGTTGTGCTTAAATCTTATGGATCAAACAACAACTCGAAGACTTTGGCATTAAGTTAAATAAAACTCTCACAAGATGTGATAACACAAGTGTAATCAATTTAACTAAAAATCCAGTTCAACATTCAAGAAGCAAATACAATGCAATAAGATATCATTTCATAAGAGACCATGTACAAAATAGTGATGTAATGCTTGATTTTGTGTACTGATAAGCAATTAGCAGACATTTTCACTAAGCCCCTTAGCGAAGATAGGTTCTGCATGATTAAGAGAGAATTAAACATCATTGACCCTTTTGATTGAAACTCTTTCAAATACTTCATTGAATTCTTTCAAAAACTCCAAATTCTCTCAAATATCACTTGGTATAATCCATAGACACCCCTTTTGAATTATACCAATTTATTGAAATTTTTTCCTTTTTTTTTCTGAATTTTTAACCAAGTATCGACACTTGAGATTTGCCCAAGTATCGACTTATCGAAATATCGACACTTGAACAAATCACAAGTGTCGACTCACGACCGGATGACCAGTTTTTCTAAGACATCAATGAGCGATCTTTTTCCATTTCTTTTTCAATCCTCTCTCTCCTAAATGGTCTCTAACCTCTCCCGTCATCCTTCAACAGTGATTTCCCAACCCTATCCTTTTTTGGCAAAATCCTCTCTCTCCACCAATCTCAACCTTCCCTTGTTATCTCAATGGCCATGGATCCAAGGAAGCAAGTGATTTTCCAAAAAAAAAGGTCTAGATTTGAGCATGAAGAAGCAATCACCCGGGGAAGGAGATCGAAGGCACGACTTGATCCAGCTAGGCAGCAGGATGAGCCCGAGGTTTAAGCGACTGCGAGAGCACCCCCTCCGTAGCCTTCCCCTGCAGCCGAAAGGATGGCAGGGAAGGTCATCACCTGCGGCAGGAGGATAGATCTGCCATTTTTGGATTTTGAAGGTTTCGTGATTGGTGATCTGGTGAGAGTTGCAGGACTAGTCCCTTCTGCACCATGCGAGAGCGATATTACCCGCATTTGATGAGGGATTTTTTTTGGTAGTATGGCCACATATGGGATCAATTGGACTGCTCAAGTCAGGGGTGCACAGATCCCAGTTACTCCAAAGACACTCAGTCGGGTATGGAAGATTCCTCAGCATGGACTCGCAGCTGCTGTGTGGCAGATAAAAACGCAGTTTACAGATGTATTTTGGAGCAGGATGACATCAAAGGTATATCTACTATTTCTACGAGTCGGCTATCTGTGGCGATGAGACTCCTACATCATATTATTGCTCGCATTCTTCTTTCAAAGACAGATCATTTTGATTTCATCACTGAGCGAGAGCTTGTCTTGATGGTGACTCTGACCCAAAGGACAGCCATCAACCTTCCAGTGCTGATGGTGCATCGGATGGGTGAGGCGGCCACCCATCGGATGGGTGTGTCTACCATACGAGATGGGATTGACTCGTATTTTTCGTGCTTTTGGGACACCTTTGAAGGGCGAGGCCTTTAAAGAGATATTACACATTGATACTTATGAAGAGAAGTCATTACATCGAATGGGATACAGGAAAGTGGGAAGCAGATGGATGAGGAGTGTCAGGCCAGGAGCCTGATGAGGATGAGATTTGGGCAACAGAGGCTGGACCTTCTACACCTGCTCCTCAGACGACTCCCTCCAGACGAGCACCAGTCACCGGATCTAAGTCTGAGCCAGCTATGACCCCTTCTGCTCGAGCTCCTCGACGTACTTCAGTCACAGACTCTGGATTAGAGGAGAGACTGACAGAGTAGATTACTGTGGTCCGAGATGATGTATTGAGCATATCTGTTAGGACCAGCAGACTATAGATAGAGCTACAGAGTCTGAAAGCACACACTGATGAGCAGCTTACTTTGATCAGGCACGATATGGAGGCAGGCTTTACTGAGCTCCGAGATCTTTTAAGATCCATGTTGCCACCTCTAGCTTCGCAAGGACCTGTTCCACCTCCACCTCCTCTAGCAGATGATGAGACAGGATGCAGCAGCTGATGATGATGATAAGGAGACTGCAGAGGATACTGAGAATGACGATACTGACGATGATAGTAATGCTGGTGATGATGACGCAGCAGATGGTGGCGACGTAGTATGTGATGAGTCTGTACCAGATGTCCCACCATCCACTGAGCATTAGCCTCCAGTTGATACAGCAGATACTTCAGCTCAAAGTATGGATCCTAATACTACTACTAATCAACGTGCCATAGATTCTGCATTCTTCACACCAGCTGATACTCTTGAGATTGGTGCCACCAGGACCTCTAGGATCTTAGGCCGCTCTGGCCCATCCCTTAGGACCAGAAGCATGATCCACAAGACCCCTAGACCATCTGCATTTAAGATCATGGTACCTATTATACTAGATTTTCCATCTGATGAGGAGTAGCCTTGCAATGCTATGCTTATCTTGTGTTTCATGTTACTAGTACTTTTTATAGTATATTTCAGTTCATGTATGCTATTTTGTTGATGTCTTGCAAGATTGATATCTACAAAGACATCATTTACTGTACTGAAACTTCTCTATCTATGACAGTTATATTTCCTTTTATTACTCTTCTTTTTTGTCTTATTAACCTTTTTTTGACAAAAGCACTAATTAAAGGGGAGAAAATCCTTTTAATTTTTAATGATGACAAAAAGGGAGAGTAAGATAGATTATATAAGCAAAAATCCAAAATTTTTAGCAAAAATCCAAAATTTTCAAGAATTCTCATTCTACTTAAGAAAGGGGCAGAAAATCTCGCTTTGTTCGACTCACTAACTTTGAAATATTGTTGTATAAACTAAAGAGCTGATACATCTTTATCTAAATACCTTTATGAACTTTGATATGCTAACAAATGTGAAGTTTATTTGATGAACTTGTTCAATTTACAGTGCCTTTGAAAATATGCTTATTTGAAAGCTTAATACAATAGCCAAATTTGAACTCAAATGCTTATATACTCAAAATTTTGTTATCATCAAAATGGGAGAGATTGTTAGCTTTGACCCTTGATTTTGATGAATAACAAAATGTTAAGCATATATTTTGTACTAATATTTTAATTGGAGTTGTGAATTCTATATTACGGGTACATTAAATTCTTTACACAAAAACATCAAAGTCATTAACATTAATCAAGATGAATTTCAAAGTTTGAGAAGTCTTCTCACTTTGGAAAGCCAAGAAATTGATCGATTTGGTCATTATGAAGAAGAAATTGAAAGTATATTGAAAAAATTTAGAGTTTCAGAGCTTGGCACACACATTGAAATTGGTACAGATCAAGTGTCGACCTTAGTGTTGACTCAAGTATCGACCTTCTGAAGACTGGCACGCAGAAATTCTACCAGCACGCCAAGTATCGATCTAAGTGTCAACTCACAGGTCGACTCACAAATCGACTCATGGCCTGAGACAAGAAAGTTACATAATAGTATCATTCCTGGATTTTTTGCCAAGTACTGACTCAGGTGTCGACCCAAGTATCGATTCACAAGCTGAAGTGTCGACTCAGAAGTCGACTCATAGCCTGAGACCATAAATGAAGCAGAACCATGGATTTCAAGAATTATACCTGGTATCGACCCAAGTGTCGACTCACAAGTTTTAACAACAGTAACGGCTATGTTTTCAGAAGTTCAGAATTGATTCAAACGGTCCATAACGGCTAGTTTCTCCTCTTCAACGGTCACAAACAGTTTTTTGAAGATTTTTGATATATTTATCACTCACCAAACTCGTTGAATATACAAAAGACAATTCCTATCATCCTAGAAAGCTATTGAAAAGATAAGAGAAAGCTAAAAAGAAGATTCCAAGTGAAAAGCCTTCATTCTAGCTATTGAGCCTTCAAATCATTTTTCAAAAAGTGTTCATTAAAAGCTTCCAAGAAGAAGAAGACAACTCAAGCATTCAAGAAGAGCTTCATCGATATTATTTTTGCTTTTTTGAGAGCTTTTTCTTGTGCTTAAAACTGTACTTTTGATTTTATTTGCTGTGACTAGTTTCAAGGATATCGAAACTAGGGGTTAGACTCTTCCAAGCCATGAATTGGAATACAAGCCAAAGGTTGACTTGTGAGAAAGGTTGTTGGTGAGCCTAAGTATGAAAACCAATTGTGGATTTGATTTGTGAGCCCTTAAAAACAAGTTGGCTATAATCTTCGGTAAATTATAGTGAAATTCCTAAGAGATAGCTTGGGGAGTAGATGTAGATGCTTGGAGTGCACTGAACAACTCTAAACTTCTTGTGTTTATGTGTGTGGTTTGCCTTTTCATTTCTTTCTCTAGCATTGCTTTTTATTCTTTAAAGCACTGCATTTAGATCACATTCTGCACATTCACATTGTTACAGAAACACATTAGTTTCGCACATACTTCGCTTAATTTTTTTTTAAAAAAATCCAATTTACCCCCCTCTTGGTTACTATGCTAGGCAACAAAGTTCCGCTGTAGGGCAATGATAAATTTCATAAACCAAGTTTATCACTAACCAGACAACTAAGTATATCACCAAAACTAGGATTCGCAATCTTTGTTTGATCACATGTTTGAAAATGAAGGACCAAAGAAAACTTTAAAATGATCCCAAACAATTTTCAAAGGATCTTCCAAAAAAAACTTATAAATCTAACATCATGGTCAAATACTATAAAAGAGTTAGGTATCAGAAGGGTAGGCACAATACTAAGACTAAAGCTAAATCGAATATGACCTTTATGCAGCAAACTATCTATATGCCTTTTCATTTTATCATACTCTCTAGAATTTATTCAGTAGAGTGAGAGATCAGGTATTTGAGACCTTGAAACTAAATCAATGGCATAGTGGATATCACACATAGAAGGCAGACCATCTGGTATTTTTTCCTGGATCACGTTATTAAATTCTTTTAGTAATAGTTCAATTTCAGGAGGCAGGTTATTTTGGGTATTTATGATTAATTTAATCTCACCCTTAGGAATCACTGCTAATATGATTCCAGACTCCGAATTCTCACTAAATTTCTTATGCATTAAGATGCGATAATTTTTGTTATTAAAAGCTTGAGAACTTTTTTTAAGGACTATAATGCGCTAGATTTAGCAGTGTTTAATCTAATTTTCTTTCCATTATGTATAAAAACATAGGTATTCTCCCTACCAAAGTTATAGATATCTACATCATAAATCTGAAATCGATCTAATAGAAAACTAGTTACCACCATGGATAATCCATTATACATAATCTCGACCGAATAACTCCCATCTAAATCGAGACTAAACATCTTTGCTAACAGAAAGCGATGTTTTATCGATCTAGGTACTCGATAAGGATGAGAATGGGATTGAGACTTTAGTTTAAATCAACTAATGATCGATTTAGAGACATATTCATAGAACTACCATCACTGATGACAAGCTTATGGACCTTATCCCCATATTGAATATAGGTATGAAAAATGCTAGTATATTTTCATGCTTCAGAGTCTGTAGGAGTGGTAACTATACATTGCATAACATTAACACATCCTCGACTCTTCATAATTTTTCTCATGCTCTTTCTCTGAAATAGCTTGTTCTAAGGAATTAAAGTCTTCTAGCATGTCTTCAGGTGAAGTTTTCTCACATTCGATTTTCATGGTTAAAGTACAACATGAACAATAAGAAGCTATGTGATTCTTTTCATGACAAAAGTGATATTTGATGTTTGAAGAACTAGTTGACAATAACACTATCGGGGGGTGGGTTCTTGGATCTTGTGACCGTGGACTATGGGCTTACACGAGAAGGTACTGGTTGTACATTATTCCATATACGACTAACATAAATAGACGTAAACTATCTAGAGTCGTTAGGAAAGGGACCTCCCCTCCCTTAGGCTGAAGTTTAATGAAATTTCTCAATTTCTAAAACTTTGTGATAGGCTTCTCCAACAAAGCCAGGTGAATATAGGAAAACCTCGCTTTTTAAATTAGCCCTTGCCTAAGAGTATACCATTAATCCAATAATTAACTCTTATGGCAAATAGAAACATATTTTTCGTAAAGTTTAAACTTCATCTTCTCTCAAAGGATTATAGATCGGTGTCCTAACCGCTCTAAATTTCTTTGAATTGTTTGCCAAAACTGCTTGACAGAACCTATTAGTTTTATTTTTGCAAAGCAAATGCGGGACGCATCTGACATATGATACCACTCAAAATAAGCTTCTAAGTCCTGTAACCAATCATGGAATGTTTCTTAATCTAATCTACCATATAAGAAGCGACATCAACCTTAATCCCTTTTAGTGGTTCCTTGAAATCCTCATATTTAGGTGGATATGGTCTAAATTATTATTCTTAGAGTCTAAGGTGTCTAAGACCTCATGCATACCTAGTAAATTATTTAGGATATTTAGCTGTGAAAATTGATGGCTCCGTTTCTCTTTCGTAGTCATCCCATTCATACTCGTCATCCCTAATTTCCATCTATGAAATCCTATGATAAAGAGAACCCTCAAAAGTATTTGTGGAGTGGTATGTAATTAGATAAATTGTTGTAGATTGGGGATGATTAAAATGGCTGACTGGTGCACTTGACATGATTCTGACTTTTGATAAGTTTAAAAATTTCAGAAGATGACTGATGGATAAATTGACTATTAAAAAGGTCATCTTCCAGTAGTTATTTACCCAATCTTGACTCTCTTAGAAACAATTGGCATTCTACCTATTGACCTATAAAATTTGCCAAGTTCATGCGGTTATCAACTTAATTAGCACAAAGCTCATTAATTTTAATGCAAAGTTGGTCTACTGACTGACATATATAATTTAAGATCACTTGGAATATTATTTGGATATTTTTAACGGATTCAAGTTCTTGTTTTATGACTATATGTGCATCTTTCATGTTACCAATGATCACGATAGCAAAGAAGGATTGGATATCAGGCTAAAGGCTATGATTACTAAGAAATAAAGCTACAATACTCACAATAAATTTACAGAATCAAACGCGGTATCAATGCATTTGATGCATGCAATAGCAAAAAGTTATGGATAAAAAAATAGATAAAATGAAGGACTAAGCAATGATAGAAATTATTCACTAATTTTAAAAAATTTAAATTTCAATAAAAAAATTGTACCTCTTACGAAACGGCCTCAAAACTTCTAGATAGTTGCTTGCAGATCGAAAACAAGATAAGAAGAACTTTATTTTTTTCTTTTTTTGGTTTTGGACCAGATCTATGGACTGGCCTGTAGACCATGCAATCTATAGGCCGGTCTATTGGCTGCGCGGTCTACAAAATGCTTGTGAACCACAATCAAACAAAAACAAAGTAAGGGGTTCTTAGGCTTGCTGGACCTCTCATCCATGGGCGATGTAGCTCCAGTGACGGTGACAGTGAAGGTAGCATCGATGACGGGTAGCAATGTAGGAGAAGGCGGCATCGATGAAGTGTAGCGGCTTCGAGGATGGCAATAGATGGAGGTGGCGAGGCTCCTCTACTTTCGATGGTGGGTCGGCGATGCAGAGATGGCGACGACAATGGAAAAGGCAACGTCAGCGAATCGACGATGTTGAGACCACGATGGCGATCGGGAAGGAGGGACATCTTCGACAAAGGGCGATGACTCTAGCAAGAGTCCTCGAGGTCGCAGTGGATGGCAAAGCCCACGGGAATGTCTACGGAGAGGGAGTTGGCTATGAGTGGTGAAGCCCGATGGCATGGCTGGGTCAAGGAGTTGGCACTTGGCCTTAGAGATGAAGATGGGTTTTTCTCGGCAATAGAGGGGAAGCTTGCTGTCCCGATCATTAAGGAGAAGAGGAACAAAGGCCACGGGAGAGGCCCGGATGGAACGATGATGGAGATTCCAGCAGCGTTGAGGAAGGTGGCGACTGAGTTGGAGGAAGTGGACGTCGGGTTTGGAGTTGGAGGAAGCGGAGTAGTGGATCTCTCTCTTCATCTTTTTTTTTTCATCAAGGTCTCAATTGGGTTTTAAGATGGAGCGGAAGCTTAGTCGGGTGGCATGGAAAGCTTGCTTCGAGTGAGAAAGGCTTGAAGCAACTGAACAGGGAGCAAAGAACAGCACGATGCATACAACGATCAGGGATCGTAGTTTATCTTATACCAATTTGATGCATGACATGAATGAAAAGGAGAATAAAATAAAAATTAAATAAAAATTAACGAAGAAAGAAAGAAAAATTAAATAATTTTGGTATTCAATTCCAATATTCAAGTCTGACATTTTCTATATAATTGGAGTCCTTAAATAGAATAACAAATCGTATCCAAACGGAAGTCAAATTACTGAATGCTAATAAAACAAGAAGTCTTAATAAGATGATAATAAAATAAAGAAAACTCTAAATAAAGGAAAATAAAGAAAATCCTAACTAAACCCTCCTTCTAGAATAGAATTAGAATTAAGATTCCTCAAAACACAAAATTTCTTTCTGAAATAGTTGCAAGTTTTCTGATTCTCATCTGATGCTCCTATTCTCAACCTCTTCTAGGACATTGAGGCATCATCTCACTCATAGGTCACCGAACATTGTATAATAGAGGTGGTGTGGGAGTGCTACAATCAATTGAGGGTGGTGACTAGGAGCACATGGCACTATAGGGGGACATGGTGGTGCAAGGGATTGATTGGAGTTGCAGCTCACCTGGTGGGACCTATGAGACATAGCCATCCTAGTGTTCCCAATCCAAGGCTGTGCTATTGTGCTCCTCGCCATCCTTTTCTCTCTCTCCTCTGATATTTCTTCTTCCTTGCTTCTATTCTTTTTCTTTGTTTTGCTTTTGTGTTCTATACAATAAGGATATGATGATTCCTAGATGAGCATTTTGCTACTTTATTGAACAAAAAGCAAGTATTTTCTTGATGACAAGGCAATCTTGGATGGTTCTTCCTTAGGCAACTAGTTGCAGCCATTTTGATTTGTTAGTTGTGAGAGAATGGTGAGTTTGAGCCATCTTTTCCCATTCTGCTTCTTCATTTTTCTGATTTTTGTGTTTTCTTTTTCAAGATTTTATATTTTTGATATTTCTTTAGTTTCTTTACTAAGATAGGCGCTGCCGTTATGCTTCAGCCTTAGGCCACCCCTCTCGCTGCTGCAACTTGAGCCTTAGGAGCTCGAGAACTGCCCGACCCCTTTGCTTCTTAGTCAAGGGTATTATAGTCCTAAACATGTTACATGACCATCATATGACATAATCCCATGAACTCAAGGGAGATGAATGGCAAGACCATATTGCACTACTTAATGAACTTAAGGGATCTAATTGAAAATTTTTAAAATAAGCCATGCTTGGGGGGATGTTTCTAGAATTTTCACCTTATTAATAAACAATGTGGAGGTAGTGGCTCTTAAATTTAGTTCTTTGGTGTAAATGAACGATAGAATTTCTCTTTTTAACAGGATCTGTTCCATTTCACTCACACTTTTGGATCATACATCCATTGAATGCTGACAACACCTCAAATTTGACATCAGGTACGTAAAAACATTTCTTGGCCACTTGACACCCGACCAATATTATCCTTCAAAAATATTGAGGTACCAAAAGAATTTTGCAACTATAATGATCTGTCAAACTAGTTCAAAAGATCTACAAATCAATCACATAAAATAGAATGACACACAATCTAAACATGCAGATGGTACTAACCTTTGTAACTTCCTCTAGGATTTGCATGTGGCAATATAGACTCCAAAGGCCGAATTGGTCCCCATAATCTTCTATGTATTGGACTCTAATCATCGATAAAAAGGTACAACACCCACATAAAAAGAAAGACAAGCATAATATAATGGTAAATTAAGGAAAAAAAAAGTAGCAGGCTCCTCATGTCAATATCAAATAAACCTTAGTGATAAAAGATAAACACACAATTTGATTGTTTTCCAATATTAAAAATGATAACATAGGTGGATTTTATTCTCCTTTGAACTAATTGCTCAGCTGAAACAAAAACCCACTAACAATTGTGGAAATAGACAAAAGAAAACATCCTCCAGGACCTGAATTGATAACAGGGAACGCATTATCTGTATATAATCAAACTATCACAAGCGCCACCACAAACCCTCAATTATACAAATCGCCAGGAAGGAAAGTACAGAAGAGCGACCACACATTTTAAAATAATGAAACCCAGCATGTTATTTCTCCTTCCTTTATTCACATTTCACCTCCAGAATCATTTTATCGTCGAAAAAAAAAAAAAAAAAACTGGCAGTCAAAAATTTGGCAAATGCGTAACAAAGAAAAATGTTGAAATTTTAGTAAACCTAAACAAACACACAAAACCGGCCAATCTTACCGGCAAAACTCGGGAGCAAAAACATCCTCAAAATACTAAAGAATTCACAGAGGAAACAGGTGCGGTGGAAGGAAATATTAAAATAAGGAGACATGGCCCAGCATATCAGCAAAACCCAAAACAAGTACCAAAGTTTACTATTTGTACTCAAGAGATGAGATCTAGCAAAAGAAAAGTTGGGATCTATGTGGGATTTTAGGCATTACCAGCGCGGGAAGGGCACCAGTCTGCAGTCTCTGCACCCAAGACAACACCGGGTCTGGCGCCTGGTATTGAGATAGGCTCCTCCCGGAGTACACTGCAAGGAGGAAATGAGTGAAGAGAGAGAATGCAGAGAGGACCAGCCCTCCCAGGGCTGCCCATTTCATCCTGGACTTGAGCACCATCTCCCCTCTTCTCTCATGGGACACTCACCAGCCACCCAGAGATCTATATCTATACCAGCAAATGGGACTTAGAAAAACAAATTTTATAAAACAAGAGAAAAGCCAAGTGGGAAGATTTGCGGAGATCTATGACGTTTCCCTGCCTGTCTGATAATAATATAAGTGTTGCAGTTATTTAACACCGAGGGCGACAATTATTTCAAGCTACTCGAGGAGTCAAAAGGCTGGTGAACTGGAGCACATATTAGGTTAATTTTGGTCCACCTAATTAGTGGCGGTGGGTGAAGGAGACCCGTGGATTATAGCTGCGAAGTGCAGGATGGACGGTGTGGATTGAAATCAAGGGTTAGGGAGACAAGTGCACGAGGAACATGTGTCCGTGGCACGTGACTCGGGGTGTCCTTTTCCTGCAGTGCCAAGAGGACAGGTGGAGGGACGGAGGGGAGTGGATCGGGTGGTTTATTATTTGCACCGGGCCGCGAGATCAGCCAATCGTCGTGGTAAGTTTAGGGTGGGGCCCGCGAGCAGGTAATCGGATAATGTAGCGGCGCAACAAGAGCATGGGGCGAGACATGGGGATGATCGGCCCTTCCAGCTTTCCAAATCCCAGGTGGCGTACTGGGATTGGTCACGAGTTGGATGAACCGTCTGGGAGAATCCTCCAGAAACCTTGGTCGTACAAATTCCTACGGATTGTTACGTGGCAATTGGTAAATGAATATACAAAAGGAGAAATTGATTTTAAATGGAAAGTGAATCTCACTTATTTTTTCGATTATTAATAATAGGACAGCAACGTACCTTTCCCAAGCAATAATTGATGAAAGAAAATTTTCATATGCCAAAGTTATGAGTTTCCTACGATTTTTTTTTTTTTTTTTTATTTTTTCGGGTAAACGAGCATTCTACGACTTGTCTCGCAAAAGATCCAACAGGAACTAACATGGAGATGGAGCATGTGTGCAATAATTTTTTACAAAGTCTTAAATGTGCTAAATTCCAACACATCGGTACTTTTGTTAAAATCTTTGTGACTGCAACAAAAAGCGAAGCATGGGATATTTATAAATCAGAGATGAGCTCACAACATATATAAACTATATTAAAAGGGAATATAAAGGAATCCTCAGTGCAATGCATGTGCACATTACTCTTATGCTATATGGCTGCTTTAATTGATGTTCTAAAAGGCAATTCATAGGCCTCCTTCATGCGATGCATTTGCGCTGTGTGGGCTGCTTTTTTTTTTTTTTTTTTTTTTTTTGATAATAACAGGTCTTAGTCGGCCGAATATATTAACCAAATGCAATTACATGGTAACATCAAAGAGAAGGTTGCAGGAAGTAAAGTAAAAGTTTACAGTAACAAGTAATAAGATAAAACCCAAAAGAAGGTATACAGGATTCCATAATAGAGTCGTCCCAGATAGCCCTGCAGCAATAATAACCCTTGCAGCCGTCTGAAACAACAGGATGGTAAATTTGTGGAAGTGAGATTGGGAAACAGGGGCCCTGGAGTCAGTGAGGAAGAACCGTTGGACAATGCATAGATGAATTCCTTTAGTGAGCAGGTGCAGTAATTGTGTGAACAGTCTGTAAAAGTTGAACTTTGGACAAAAGAAGTGGAATGAAGTGTAATCAATCTTCCTGTTGTAAAGAAATAATATGTAATAATAATCCAAGGAAGATTGTCTTTCTGTGAGACTTGAAAACCAGAAGAATAGGCAGCCATAATCAGTGAAGCCTGCAGCACGTTGGAAAAGCATTAAGACATCCTTTGAAGGATTATACTTGAGTGAATAAGGCAGCGATTTGGAACAAATATTGTAAATGATGATCAAAAGCATATCCCCTTTTGCGTGCCAATACCTTAAATTTGTCAGAGAAGCTATGGACCTGATAAATTTAAGAATGAAGCAGTGTGTTGACAAATTAACACTGGCCCTGCTGGAATTGTGCTGTGAGATGTGGAAAACCATGAGGTGGTATCTTTGAATGAACTTTCTGTATCCCGGTTTGTTGCATCGATTCCAGAATTGAAGCATCTGTGCGTTGATGAACCTGTAAGAAAATGTGGGAAAGATAAGCAGCAGCTGAAGCACCGAAGAGAAATCTGGATGCACAATCATATATATATCCAGGTGCTGAACCCATAGCTGAGATTTGAAGAAACCCTGCATGAGCCAGATCTTGTTGGGATAGACATAAACTAGCATAGAGAATAATAATGTCCAGTAACACCCCCGTATTGGTCCATAGGCAAATCCATATAGAGAAGGCAGACCGGTTCGGATTTTTATCCTATGAACCAACCAGTTAAGCATGTGAATGGAACCATAGTTCCCATTCGAAATAATGAGCAGCAGAGGACATGAACCCATGCAACCATGAAGATGAAGAAACGTGGAGAACCAATATCCCCTGCCATCATAGTAAACATACAGAAAGCAATCTCAAGAGGTAGTATGATAAAGAGTAGCAGGAGAATAACAGCCATTTTCCCAATAATTGCAGCATTGTAATAGAGAAGGTTCCGTGATATGATAGAAGAAGACATTGTTAAAATAAGAGTGATGAGCACATTTAACCTGTGCCGGCTCAGAACCTGATACCATCTTCCTCCTTCGCTGGCTGTTGAGATATTTTTGGCAATGTAAACATAAATGTGCAATTCGAAGTAAATAGTGAGATGATTCCCAATGGCAGGTCAGGACCCAATCCAGAAAGAAGATAAAAAGAAGAGCCTGCCAACCAATAACTTCCTGGCAGTAAGGTGACATATGGTAGAGCAATGGACCAGCAGTACGTCAAGGGTGCATACTATCAGGCCTAAAGAAACTGAGATCCATGTGAATAATGAAGGTATAGAAGATGGCAACAAAGGATGAGCCCTGCAAAAGAAGCAAGCATGTTAAGAAATAACTTTGTTTTCTTTTTCCTTTTTGTATTTTATTTTTTCCTCTTCTTCCCTTTTTTTTTCCTGATTTTGTATCATTTGTCACTTGATAATTCTTCAGCACAATAGATTCATTATTTTCCTTCTCATGACAACCCTCTCTTTCCTTCCTTATTTTTGGATCATCCTTGTTTGGCCTCTGTTTTCGAAATAACCTGATGTGTGCAGCGGAGTAAGGATTTGCTGTTAGATCCAGGAAGAAATGAGTTAACTTTGAGAGGTTAAGGCAGCAGAATAGAAGTTTGGTTGGGATGGCTGAGAATATGATTGAGGAGGATTAAACGTCCTCTTGATCCTCGCCGTAATGAAGAAGATAGGCTGAATGAAATGCACCAGTGTAGTGACCTCCTGCATAAGGATAAGGCTAACATGAACCATTGTCAGTATCTTCGAGATACTCCTGTCTTCCCTACAAGAATAGTCTATTGCATGAAACCCTGCACAGAAGATATGAATGGTTAGATGAAAGACGTGGTATCTCATAGCCATTAGAAAGTGGTGCTTTTGTTTGATCTCCATCCACCACTTAGATCTCCTGGAGTGTTGGCCTTGATGCGCAGGAGCAGAATAAATTTTATTGTTCATTTGGAGTAGCAGGAAACCCATTTCTGTCCCTCCAAAGAATCAACTCCAAATCATTAGGGATATCATTGCCGTGGTTGTAGATAGAGTTTCCTTGACGCGCCTGCTTCGCCAAATAATGGGCGGTCTGCTTAGCCTGGCGAGGAATATGAATCGTCGAGAAGTTGGGAATTAAATTCTTCCAGGTCAGGATATCCAACAAGATCAGCTTGAGATTGAAATGGTTATGATAGTACTTGTTGATGAGGTTGATCACCAACTGATTATCTCCTTCAACATAAACTTGTTGATGAGGTTGATCACCAACTGATTATCTCCTTCAACAATGAGTTGTTGATGAGTGTCATCCAAGGAAGCTTTGATACCATACCAGGTAGCTGAAAGTTCTGCATTGAAGACGGAAGTGCCAGGGATTTTTTTACCGGCCGCCTTGAACATGATATCATTAGAATTTCTAATTATATAAGTAACGGAAGTAACCTCCGGCTGAACAGAAGCATCAAAATTAATTTTGAGAACCCCTAAGGGGGGGGGAAGCCAACGAACCGATTTGGGCCTCCTACCTATAAAAGGGTGGGGTATTGTTGTTCCCAGTGCCTTGAGGGGTTGACGGACTCCTTTTGCTCTATAAGGCGATTGATGCTAGTAAACAAAAGAACCATCCATGACAGTTGAGTATGGGTCAGAAATTTGTTCTGGAATAGCCTGCCGTTTTGCGCCTTCCAGACCTGCCAGATAGTATGAGCAATAATAGAGTTAGTGATTTGATTGGATTGTGTGGACGTCATGATTTCTAAAAGTTCAGAAATAGAATTAAATTGAAATTTAAATTTGTAGATACGCTTGATGAGGCCCCAACAATCCTTAACATATGGGCAGTGGATAAAGATGTGATCCATATCCTCCTCCTGAGTAGGGCATATGTCACAATGAATGCTGTCAGTCTGTAAGATACCTTTATTACTAAGAAAGTGCTTAGTCTGCACTTTGAAATTGACCAACTTCCATCAAAAAGTTCTCACACACTAGGGAGTTTGGAGTTTCCAGATCCAATGATATGCAAATCCACTTACCTGTCTAGCTTGACCAATGTGGGGGTACATATCCTTTTGAGTGATCGTCTGAACTACAGTAGGTTCCCAAATAATTCTGTCCGGCCATCTTCCCATAGGAATAAGGATGGGAAGAATACTGTCAACAAGCTCTTTGGAAAATAGCCTATTGAGGGTGGTCATGTCCCAGTCTCTGGCCGAAGTGATAAGGCTGGTCACATTCCAATGCTGGACATCGATGTCCATATTGAGAGTCGTCGGCCAATGAGAAAGAAGAATTTTAAATATCCAAGGATCATTGAGCACATTAGTGGTTTCACCGGATCCGATAGTGCAAATAACCTTAAGACCTAGCAAGTTTCCCAAATCCGTTATTCGGGCCCAAGTGTGAGTACAGTTGCACGGTCTTTTGTAATTTATCGAAGAGGGAAGAAGATGGTACTTGGTTTTGACAGTTTGAGCCCATAACGTATTAGGCTTCAGATAAAGTTGGGCAGCTAGCTTAGCAAAAGATGCCCTTTGCTTGTGAAGCAGAGGAACTACACCAAGACCCCCATCAATCTTCGGCGTGCACACCTTATCCCAAGAAAGCAAATGAAGACCTTTACTATCGATCGTATGACCCCACAAAAAAGCCTTGACGATTCTTTCAATTCTATTTATAACTCCATGCGGAATATATAAAACGGCCATGATGTAATTAAACAAGGAGGCTAAGACCGAGGTAACTAGCGTCAAGCACCCCGCAAAGGATAATGTTTTCCATTTCCAAGCTTCCATCCTGGCATGCACTGCATCCACCAAGAAATCAAATTCATTAGATTTCAGTTTATGCCTAGACACCAGAATGCCCAGGTATTTGATGGTACCACTTTTTTTCCCAATATTAAAAATAGAAATGATATGGTTTTTGATATTATGATTCGTTGAAGGGCTGAAGGAAATATGCGATTTTGCGGCGTTGATGTCTTGGCCCGAGAGATCGTTGTAGGCTTCAAGAATGGTTTTCAAGAAAATGGAGTCAATAAGACTAGCTCGGGCAACCAATAGCATGTCGTCCGCGAATAGCAAGTGCGATAGATGCGGCTCATTATTGGCCACTTTAAATAGTCTGAGCAAATGTTGGTTAACTGCATAATTAAGCATATTGGAAAGAACAATGGAACATAAAATGAAGAGAGAAGGGGATAAGGGGCATCCCTGACGAAATCCTCTAGCTAGTTGCAGCCAAGTTGTGGGGGTTCCGTTAATAAGAATAGCACATTCATACCCGGTAACACATTGCATGATCATTTGCATAAATTACGGATGAACCTCTAATTGCTGCATAACCTTATAAGGAAGGACCAAAGCATTTTATCATAAGCCTTCTTCATGTCCAATTTGATAGCCATCATAGCCCTCTTCTTAGGAGCCTTATGCAAAGAGTGCATGATTTCCTGGGTGAGAAGAATATTATCAGTTATACTTCTTCCCAAAACAAAAGCCCCCTGCTCGACCGATATAATGAAGGGAAGAATAGTTTGCAGCCGATTAGCCAAAATTTTAGCCATAATCTTATAGATAGTATTACAAAGGCTAATAGGGCGATAGTCATTAATATCCTTGGACCGAGCTTTCTTGGGAATAAGAGCAATGAATGTCCTTTTCCAGGCCGTCGGCAGGTGACGCTCCTGGAAGATGTAAGTTATAGCTCGAAGTACCTTCGTATGAATGATGTACCAGAAGTTTTGAAAGAACAGGGGTGGAAACCCATCGGGGCCAGGCGCCTTGTCTGGTGCCATCTGCTTGATAACGTCCAAAATTTCCTGCACCAAAATAGGTTCGATTAGAATTTCATTCTGGGACGTAGTAACCATAGTATTCGCAGTAAACAAGGGTTTATTATCCTGTGGGCCATCCTGTTGCCATCTTTGCTTAAAATGGTTGTAGATCAGCTCCTGTAACTTTTCGCTACCCATAATCAAATTTCCTTGTTGGTCCTTTAGGGATTGAATGTTATTCTATCTTCGATGCAATATTGTTGAGTGGTGAAAGAACTTAGTGTTTAGATCCCCCTCCTTAAGCCACGCAACACGAGATCTTTGGCACCAAAAAGTTTCCTGGATTTGAAGATTGGCATTAAATTAACGAATAAAACTAAGCAGGTTCCTGTGATCATCATCAGAAAAGGTATTAGAATGAGATTCCTTTAATAGAAGGTCAGAAATGTTTTGTTGAAGTTTATTACCCTGCCAGAAAATATTACCCAAACACTTCTTCCATTTTTTCAAAGCAACCTTAGTCTTATACAGAAGCTTAGATAATCTTACCGGCGAAGATCCACTCACATCTGTTGTCCAAGTTCGTGCTATAATATGGTGGATGCCCTGGCATTGCATCTACATTTTTTCAAACCTGAACAAAATTTTGGTTGTCCTCCTGTGCGTCTCAATCGATAGAAGGATCGGACAATGATCGGAAGCAAATCTCATCAAATGTTGTAGAGTGGACAGAGGAAATAATTTAACCCACAAAGGGGAGGCAAAAGCTCTGTCTAGCCTTTCCCACACCCTGGCATTACCCGTTCTATTATTACATCAGGTAAAGGAAGGGCCCGAAAAATCGATATTAGTGAGCCCAACCTGGGCAATGCACTGGTTAAATTCCTTTACCTCCCTTGTCATATGAAATGGTCGACCACCTCTCTTATCTTCCCTGTTTAAAATGCAATTAAAGTTACCTATAATCAGTAAAAGAAGATCAATAGAATTAACAAAATTGATTTGCTCCCAAAGCAGTCTCCTATCAACTCCATTCGTGCTCGCAGAAACAAAAGCAATAATCCAGGATTGAGCATTATTAGGCGTGATTATTCCATAAGCAACATGTCTGTTGGTATGTATAAAGTCCAAATTACCTAAGCCCAAGTTCCAAGTGATTATGATATCCCCAGACTGTCCCAAAGAAGGAATCATATAAACTCCCCATTTGGGACCCATAATCTGCTTAATCCTGTCAATGGCCTGGTCCGACATCCTAGTTTCCAAGAAACAACAAATATCGGGTTTATAATTACGTAACATGTTCTTAACATAATTTACAAAAGGAGCTTTTACCGCGCCCCTACAATTCCAAACTAAGACTTTTATTTTACATAGTTTGGTGGTTTCGCCCCCGAGGCTTATCCACCTCCACATGCATGATAGACTGTGTTGAACTATAGGAACATTAACAAGAACAGCATCAAGGCATTTGGTAGGCAATTAAGCATTGATATATGTAGAAGATTTAATAATAGCAGTGGATAGCTGAGATATATAGTCATGATGCTTACCTTTACCTGTCGGTGGAATTACCTAAGAATCTGTTTGGCTGTGTTGCCCAGATATGGTGCCCAAGAGGGGGGGTGAATTGGGTATTTAAAAATTTAAGGCAATATATGTGCTATCAAGTTTTAAGGTGAAGAGTGATAGTGCTTTAAGAATTGTGCAACGGAAGCAATGAAATAAAATGGCAATTAAAGAGCTAAAGAAGTTAAAGAGAAAGGCAATGCAAACACACAAGAAATATAGTGGTTCGGTGCACCTAGCACCTACATCCACTCCCCAAGCTCCACTTGGGAATTTCACTATAATCTTTAGATTACAGCCGACTTGTTTTACCAGGCTCACAAGTCAAAACCTTACACACTTGTTTTGGCTTCGAGCTAACAAGCAACCCTAGTTGGTTTTATCAATTGGCTCACTAACAAACCTCACTCACTTGTTTTGGCTTCGGGCTTACAAGCAACCCTAGTTGGTTTTATCAATTGGCTCACCAACAAACCTCACTCTAGTTTCAAATTCCCTTGAAACTAGCTAAAGATAAAAGAGTATGAATACAAGTAATGAAAACTAAACAAACTCCTTTTGAGCAAAAATAAATTCGTTGAAGCTCTTAATGGAGACTCTTCAAGCCTTTTGTCTGGAATCTTGGACCTCACTAAAATGCCAAACACTTGAATGTTGGATTCCTCAAAAATGGAAAGCTTTTGGGTAGGGAATCTCTTGGTTTTCTCACACTTTTTGGCTTTGGAAGTGATTGAAGGCTTTGTACTTTGAACCTATACTTTTTCACTTTGTCTCCTTGTCTTTTTTGAAGTTTGGTGGAGGTTAAATACCTCATTCATGCTGAAACAACTCCACAAGATCGTTAGATTCAAAAATATGGCCGTTTATGGCCGTTGGAAATCAAATCAGAAGTTCAGAAAAAACTAGCCGTTATGCCATGAGTCGACCTCATGAGTCGACCTCTGGATCAAGTGTCGACCTCATGAGTCGACCTCCAGTATATTTTAGGCAAAAGTTCAGAGTACCATAGTTCTGCCCATTTTGAATTCTCAGGCTATGAGTCGACCTCTGGTGTCGACCTCTGGACAGGTGTTGACCTCTGGTGGTCGACCTCTGGAGCGTGCCACTGAGATTTTGCCGTGCCGGCCATGCTGAACTTTTCTTCTCTTCATGAGTCGACCTCTGGTGGTCGACCTTTGACAAGGTGTCGACCTCTGGTGGTCGACCTCTGATTTGAATTTTTCTGAAACTCTTTGAGATGTGCGTGCCATGCTTGAGTTTCTCTAAGCCTTTGTTTCTTTTGTCAATAATTTCTTAACAAGAAGGTCCAATTTGAGTATTTTGATCTTGTCCAAGGTAGAAGAGCTCTTTTCCAAATCAGGTAAACTTAGTTTCATCAATGTACTTTTGATACTCTTTTTGAATAACCTAAGTCCTGAAACTTTTATCTAGAGATGAAACATTAGTCCAAACATATACTCAACCTTTTGTTAATCATCAAAACTAAGGAGTCAAAGCCAACAATCTCCCCTTTTTGATGATGACAAAACCTTGAGTATATATGCAATTAAGTCCAAGAGCAAAATATAGCAATAATAAAATATTTTCACAGAATCCTTACATGCATGAGTGTATCATAAAAATTTACTTTTCATCTTCTTTTTGTGAACCTTTTATTTACTTCTTTCTTCTTGTGAAAACATGCTCATGAGTCAAGAGAGGTAAGAATCATATAAACTTTACTACTCATAAGACGGAGATCTCATATATATATACTTTACTACTCTCCCTTTTTGTCAAGAATCAAAAAGTTTATTGTTATAGTGAAAGATATAGTAATAAGACTTATGTTCAATTATAATGAAGTATTTAGGTGCATAGAATACATGCTCCCCCTCAATTTGTGCATTCAATATAATAAAGCATTTTAACTTGAGGGTTTTTAAATATTGAGAGCTGGTATCAGATAAAATGTCACAAAATGTCACAATATTGATAAAAAGTCACAAGATAGATAAAAACAAGTGTATACAGTTACAAAATTGCCTACAAAGTAGGCACAAGATACTGATACAGCAGATCATACACAAGCAAACTAAGTACAACAAATAAAACTATGAGGCTACTCCTCATCAGAAGGTATGTCAAAAGATACAGGAGCCATGATCCTAGATGAGGATTTTGGAGTCCTATGTGAGGAACTCCGAGTCCTCAGAGAGGGACCAGACCTAGGGGTAGTCCTACGAGATCTATAAGTCCTAGGTAAGGGCTCCACAGAAGTCGAGACAGAGGCAGTAGCTGAAGGAGTGGACGGATCAGCATGCTGAGTAGACTGAGCTGGAGTAGCCTGCTGACTAGCTCATAAGCTGTGGGATCATCGATATCTGTCTCTGTATGCTCATCTATGTCATCCGGAATCCCAGTGATAGTCTCAAATAGTGACTCTGTAGGCTCAATATCAACTGGCACAGCTGTGGCTGGAGGATCTGAACTCGGAAAATCAGTGGAAGGAGGATCAACTGAAGGGGGAATCTCTGGAATCGGCTCTGCAGGTGAAACATCAGATCTACCTGCTCCAGGCTGATCTCCATCACTGTCACTGTATCCACTAGAGTCATCAGCATCATCATCACCATCATCATCATCATCATCATGTGGAGGAGATACTGTCGGATCTGCAGTCCCTGATGGCAGTGCTGATCTCAGTAAGCTGAGGATCTGTCTGAATCCTGTATCCATACTAGCTGAGAGAGCACTAATGCGTGTGTCTGTGTGTATCCGCAGATCATGAAGCTCCTGTCGTACACCAGTGATCTCTGTCCGGACCTCTGAAATCTGATCAGTCACTCGCTGCTCGAAGTCCGATATCCTCACTGAAGTCCTCCGTGGTGTAGCAGTAATAGTAGGTGCCGGGGCTGATGAAGGTGGTGGCGTGAATGGCTCAGGCTCCGCAGTCTCTGTCTCCGGTGCTGGGCGAGGAGGTGTACCATGATCAGTAGGCCCTGAAGGCCCTGCCTCAGCAGCTCGGATCTCATCCTCCTCATCTGGCTCCTGGCCAGACTCTCGTCGTACCCATCGATCACTGATCAGTCGAAATCCCATCCTATGTAGGGATTTCTCTCCATAAGTATCTGTGTGTTGTAGCTGACTGAAGGGTATGCCGTCGAATGAGACACCATGCTCTCTGAATATCTGAGTCAGTCCCATGCCGTACGGCTGCACAAGTCTCCTGTGAGAAGCTGCCTCACCCATCTGCTGAAGCATGATCCTGGGAAGGTTGATGGGAGTCCGCTGGCTCAGGGACACCATCAACACCAGCTCACGCTCAGTGATAAAATCAAATCTCCCGCTCTTCGGAATCAAGATACGGGCGATGATGTGATGCAGCACTCTCATCTCTAGTGAAAGCTGGTTAGCGGACACTGTGGAAATGTCGCTAACATCCTCACGCTCTAGGATACACCTGAAGGCGTGCTCTCTGTCGCTGATCGTAGTGGCAGCAGTGCCATGAAGTGGAATCCTCCAGATGCGACTTATGACCTCAGGTGTCACTGGAATCTCAATCCCTCGAACTGTAGCGGACCATCCAATGCCATCAGTGGCCATGGATCCATAAAACTCCCTGATGAGGTCTGGGTAGAATCTCTCGGACATCGTACAAAAATGGACCAGACCTGCATCTCTCAGTACATCTCCAATGAAGAAGTGATGCTGATCCCAGAATGGAATATCTACGCGCCTACCACTAGCAATGCTCTTCCGGACTAGGCTGGCTGGCACTGGTGCAGGTGGCTCTGGGGTCGGCTCACGCTCATGTCTGACTTTCCTTCGCCGCTCAGTACTACCCTGCCCCTGTTCCAATCTCCTTTTCCTTACTGCCTGGTGTTTTCTCGGACCCATGTGTAAGGATGAGGGGTAACTTAGGAAGTAAGACTAAGAGAGGAAAAGAGAGGGAAAGAGAGGTTCGCGGATTGAGAAGAAGAGAAGAATGTGAAATGGGGAAATAGGGTTTGTGAGAGTGGAAAAAATAGAAAATAAATGGAGAAAAAGTAAGAAACGGAGGGTAGAAACAAGTGTTTTCTATTGAAAAACAACCGGGATTAGCGGGTAGATAGATCGAAGGCTTTCGGTTGTCCAAAATCAAAAGTACGGTCAAAAAGAGGGTTGAATCGAAGAAATGCAAGAGGAGAGGAGAGGATTTCCCAAAAGGTTGAGGGAGAAGGGTGGAAATCTACTATTTAGGGTTTAGGAATGTTGGAGGGGGACCACACGAAGGAGAGGAAAGAAAAAATTGGAAAAACAAGGCTTGCGGACGGGGTTTTAAAAAAACAGGTTTCCGTTCAAGTGTCGACCTCTGAGAATTTTCAGGGGTCGACCTCAAGTGTCGACCTCCATAACTTAGGTGTCGACCTCAAGTGTCGACCTTCGAAAACCTCAAGTGTCGACCTCCAACAATTAATTACTTGAAATAAAATTCTGTGAGATTTAAAAAAATGATAAAATTTAAAGAAATAGCCTTTAACCAAATTTGAGAATTTATAAATCATTTTTGAGGAATTTTGATGAAAATTGAAGAGATTCAAGCAAAAGGATCAATGACTCCCAGTTCTCTTCTGATCATACAAAATTTGTCTTCATTCAATGGTTTTGTGAATATATCAGCCAATTGATAATCAGTACATATAAATTCTAACAACACATTAGAGTTTTGAACGTGATCTCTTATGAAGTGATGTCTTATTTCAATGTGTTTGCTTCTTGAATGTTGTACAGGATTTTTCGTTAAATTGATTGCACTAGTATTATCACATCTTATGGGTGTCTTAGTTAGTTTGATGCCAAAGTCCTTGAGTTGTTGTTTGATCCATAGAATCTGAGCACAACAGCTTCCAGCTGCTATATATTCGGCTTCCGCCATAGATAGAGCAACCGAATTCTGTTTCTTACTGCTCCATGAAATCAAATTAACTCCTAGGAATTGACAAGTTCCACTAGTACTTTTTCGATCAAGTTTACACCCAGCAAAATCAGCATCAGAATATGCAATTAATTCATATGATGACTCTCTAGAGTACCAAAGACCAATTTCGATAGACCCAAATAAGTATCTAAGTATACGTTTTACAGCTAAGAGATGTGATTCTTTAGGAGCAGACTGAAAACGTGCACACATACAGACACTAAACATTATATCTGGTCTACTGGCAGTTAGATATAGCAATGAACCAATCATGCCTCTATATAATTTTTGGTCTACCGATTTACCACAATCATCTTTGTCTAATTTACATGAAGAGCTCATAGGGGTACCTATTGGTTTTGTAGTCTCCATCCCAAACTTTTTTAATATCTCCTTGTGTACTTGGCTTGGTTGATGGAGATCCCCTCTTTTGTTTGCTTAATTTGGAGTCCGAGGAAGAAGTTGAGTTCTCCCATCATGCTCATCTCGAACTCATTCTGCATTAACTTCGCAAATTCTTGACAAAGACATTCGTTAGTAGCACCAAAAATAATATCATCTACATATATTTGTACTACTAAGAGATCATCATTTTTCTTTTTCAAAAACAATGTATTATCTACATTACCTCTAAAAAAATCATTTTTCATCAAAAATGAACTTAATCTATCATACCAAGCTCTAGGAGCTTGCTTTAAACCATACAATGCTTTATGCAATTTAAAGACATGATTAGGAAATTCATGATTTTCAAAACCAGGAGGTTGTTCAACATAAACTTCCTCTTCAATAAATCCATTTAAAAAGGCACTCTTTACATCCATTTGAAATAACTTGAAATCCATAAAACAAGCAAATGCAAGTAAAAGTCTAATTGCTTCTAGCCTAGCAACAGGAGCAAAGGTTTCATCGAAGTCGATCCCTTCTTCCTGGTTGTAGCCTTTAGCAACAAGTCTAGCTTTGTTCCTAATTACAATACCATGTTCATCAAGTTTATTTCTAAAAACCCATTTTGTGCCAATTACAGAAACATTAATGGGTCTTTCAGTTAAAGTCCAAACATTATTTCTTTTAAATTGATTTAGTTCATCTTGCATAGCATTAATCCAGTTACAATCTTTTTCAGCTTCTTCTATTGACTTAGGCTCTATCTGAGATACAAAAGCTAAATAATCACAAATATTTCTAATAGAAGAGCGTGTACTTACCCCCTTTGATGGATCACCTATTATTAGCTCTTTAGGGTGTCCATGTGCATACCTCCATTCTTTAGGTAATGGTTTTGGTGAAGTTGCATTGATTTCTTGAATTTGATCTTGACTTTCTTGATCATCATCTCCTTTGGGCTCATCTTCATTGATTGTCAATTGTTCAAGCTTCTTTGTACCTGTTTCAACATCAATAGAATCTTCTTTTCTAGAAGATTTTTCGTTAGATTCATCAAACACTACATGAATTGATTCTTCAACCAGAAGAGTTCTTCTGTTGAAGACCCTGTATGCCTTGCTAGAAGTAGAGTATCCTAAGAAGATACCCTCATCTGACTTGGCATCAAATTTACTGATATTATCTTTGCCATTGTTTAATATGAAACAGCGGCAACCAAATACACGAAAATACTTGAGATTAGGTTTTCGATTTTTCCAAAGCTCATATGGTGTTTTCTTCAAAATAGGTCGAATTAAAACACGATTTAAAATGTAACAGGAAGTATTAATGGCTTCTGCCCAAAAATATCTAGGTAAATCGTTTTCGCAAAGCATTGTGCGTGCCATTTCTTCAAGAGTCCTGTTCTTTCTTTCTACCACCCCATTTTGTTGAGGTGTCCTAGGTGCAGAGAAATTATGACTAATACCATTTTCATTACAAAAAGTTTCAAAATCATGATTTTCAAATTCAGTTCCATGATCACTACGCAAAGAAACAATAGTGAGATCTTTTTCGTTTGAAACCCTTTTATGAAATTTAACAAAAGCTGAAAAAGTTTCATCTTTATGAGCTAAAAACATTACCCAAGTAAATCGTGAGTAATCATCTACAATTACTAGCCCATATTTTTTACCTCCCAAACTAGTTGTTCTGGTTGGTCCAAAGAGGTCTATATGCAATAATTCAAGGGGTCTAGTAGTAGATACTACTCCTTTAGGTTTGAAAGTAGATTTAGTTTGTTTTCCAAATTGACATGCAGCACAAATTTTATCTTTTTCAAAAGTGAGTTTTGGCAATTCTTTTACAAGATTCTTTTTGCTTAATTTTGAAATCAACTGCATACTAGCATGCCCTAGCCTACGGTGCCAAAGCCAACTAGTTTCACTTGCCTTGGCTTCCTTAGCCACTAGGCATTGACCACTTTCCATGGCTAGATCATCAAGATCAACCATGTAAATGTTTCCATGCCTAAGACCAGTGAACTTGATGCCATCGACATCTAGACTAGATACCATGCACAAAGATGATTCAAAAGTTACTTTAAAACCTTTATCACAAAACTGACTAATGCTAAAAAGATTATGCTTCAAGCCATCAACAAATAATACATTATCTACATAAGCATTAGGGGTGATATGGATTTTACCAATTCCGACGATTTTGCCTTTTCCATTATCACCAAAAGTGACGTTTCCACCATCAATTGCAGCTAGTGATGAGAATTGCTTCACATCCCCAGTCATGTGCCTTGAGCAACCACTATCCAGATACCACATTCTTCTTTTATTTTTGGTTGCAAGGCACACCTGCAAAAAAAATGATCAAGTTGAAACTTTAGGTACCCAAGTCATCTTGGGTCCTTTAGGGTTAGTCAAATTGGTTCCTTTTGGAACCCAAATCTTTTTAAGAGTATTTAATTTTCTTCTATTACAAACATATGATTTATGACCTACTTTACCACATGCATAGCAGGTAATATTAGAAGATGCAGGTATGAAAAAGTTTTTGTAAAGTTTTTGCTGATTGTGTGGTTTAAATCCAAGTCCAGCTTTATTAAACACTGCATGTTGGCTATTTAAAAGCATATTTAGTTTTTCTGAACTAAAGGTAAACTTTTCTACAAAGGGTTTTACTTTTTCTAACTCTTCCTTGTAATTCTTATTTTGAAGCAATAGTTCTTTATTTTGTTTTTCAATGTTCTCATTAGTTTTAAGACTTCTATTATTTTTTAAAGAATTATTTTCTTTAAAAAGATTATCTTTATCATTTGTCAAAGTCTTTACATGTTCTTTTAATTCCTTGTTTTCTTGAGTTAAATTTTCAATTTCACTCGAAAACTTTTCTGAATTTTTGGTAAGCTCAAAATTTTGCTTTCTTAATTTCTTATTTTTCAATTTTAATTTTTCATATTCCATTACTAAGTCATCAAAAGCATCATGCAATTCATTGAAAGTGAATTCAATTTCAGGTTCAGAATTTACCTCATTATCCTCGTTGGCCATGAAACATAAGTTGGCGACTACCTGCTGCTCTTCTTCACTGCTGGAGTCCTCACTCTCACTCCAGGTAGCCATCATGGCTTTCTTTCTCAACAACCTTCGACTCTTTTTAAGTAAAGGGCAATCCGTTTTGTAATGACCTGGCTTCTTGCACTCGAAGCAGATGGGTGGATCCCTTTCTTTCTCTTTCTCCTTCTCCTTGTTGTGATCACCTTTTTGTGGCCTTTTCTTGTAGAAGCCTTCTTCTTTCTCATGAATCTTTTAAATTTTCTTGTAATTAGGGCTGTCTCATCATCATCCTCTTCTTCTTCAGATTCATCACTTGACTCTTCTTTTGTAGTGGACTTGAAGGCTATGGCTTTCTTTTTCTTGTCATTGTCCACTGTCTTCTGCTTTAGTGAAAGCTCGTAGGTCATCAGTGATCCAAGAAGCTGCTCGAGAGGTAGAGTGTTGACATCCTTGGCTTCTTCTATGGCTGTAACTTTCGCATCCCATGAAGCCGGAAGAGACCTGAGAAGCTTGTTAACCAGTTCACAATTAGATATAATTTTTTCCAAACTTCTCATACCATTTACTATATTTGTAAATCTAGTATACATTTCACTTATACTTTCAGTTGGTTCCATCCTGAACATCTCATACGTATGAATGAGCATGTTCACCTTAGTGGTCTTCACTTGGTGTGTACCCTCATGGGTGACCTCAAGTGTATCCCAAATTTCTTTGGCGGAAGTACAATTTGATATTCTGTTAAATTCACTAGGGTCAAGTGCACAGAATAGCAAATTCATCGCCTTAGCATTTAACTCAGCTTGTTTGATGTCATTGTCATCCCATTCTTCTTCAGATTTCGGGGTGATAATGCCATTAACCAAGTGAGTGGGCTGATGAGGCCCTTTGGTAATTACTCTCCATATATGATAATCTACAGCTTGTAAATAAATACGCATACGAGTTTTCCAATATGTGTAGTTTGTGCCATTAAAGAAAGAAGGGCGATTTGATGCTTGTCCTTCAACTATACCCATTCCAATTGGGGCGGCCATGATCTTTCACTCAAGATCGTTGGACCTACAAGAGAGTACCGGTGCTCTGATACCACTTGTTGCCCAGATATGGTGCCCAAGAGGGGGGGTGAATTGGGTATTTAAAAATTTAAGGCAATATATGTGCTATCAAGTTTTAAGGTGAAGAGTGATAGTGCTTTAAGAATTGTGCAACGGAAGCAATGAAATAAAATGGCAATTAAAGAGCTAAAGAAGTTAAAGAGAAAGGCAATGCAAACACACAAAAAATATAGTGGTTCGGTGCACCTAGCACCTACATCCACTCCCCAAGCTCCACTTGGGAATTTCACTATAATTTTTAGATTACAGCCGACTTGTTTTACCAGGCTCACAAGTCAAAACCTTACACACTTGTTTTGGCTTCGGGCTAACAAGCAACCCTAGTTGGTTTTATCAATTGGCTCACCAACAAACCTCACTCACTTGTTTTGGCTTCGGGCTTACAAGCAACCCTAGTTGGTTTTATCAATTGGCTCACCAACAAACCTCACTCTAGTTTCAAATTCCCTTGAAACTAGCTAAAGATAAAAGAGTATGAATACAAGTAATGAAAACTAAACAAACTCCTTTTGAGCAAAAATAAATTCGTTGAAGCTCTTAATGGAGACTCTTCAAGCCTTTTGTCTTGGAATCTTGGACCTCACTAAATGCCAAACACTTGAATGTTGGATTCCTTAAAAATGGAAAGCTTTTGGGTAGGGAATCTCTTGGTTTTCTCACACTTTTTGGCTTTGGAAGTGATTGAAGGCTTTGTACTTTGAACCTATACTTTTTCACTTTGTCTCCTTGTCTTTTTTGAAGTTTGGTGGAGGTTAAATACCTCATTCATGCTGAAACAACTCCACAAGACCGTTAGATTCAAAAATATGGCCGTTTATGGCCATTGGAAATCAAATCAGAAGTTCAGAAAAAACTAGCCGTTATGCCATGAGTCGACCTCATGAGTCGACCTCTGGATCAAGTGTCGACCTCATGAGTCGACCTCCAGTATATTTTAGGCAAAAGTTCAGAGTACCATAGTTCTGTCCATTTTGAATTCTCAGGCTATGAGTCGACCTCTGGTGTCGACCTCTGGACAGGTGTTGACCTCTGGTGGTCGACCTCTGGAGCGTGCCACTGAGATTTTGCCGTGCCGGCCATGCTGAACTTTTCTTCTCTTCATGAGTCGACCTCTGGTGGTCGACCTTTGACAAGGTGTCGACCTCTGGTGGTCGACCTCTGATTTGAATTTTTCTGAAACTCTTTGAGATGTGCGTGCCATGCTTGAGTTTCTCTAAGCCTTTGTTTCTTTTGTCAATAATTTCTTAACAAGAAGGTCCAATTTGAGTATTTTGATCTTGTCCAAGGTAGAAGAGCTCTTTTCTAAATCAGGTAAATTTAGTTTCATCATGTACTTTTGATACTCTTTTTGAATAACCTAAGTCCTGAAACTTTTATCTAGAGATGAAACATTAGTCCAAACATATACTCAACCTTTTGTTAATCATCAAAACTAAGGAGTCAAAGCCAACAGGCTGCTCTGCAGGTCCAAGTCAAAGTCCATCATTTGACTGTTAATATTAGCATTGGCCGAAATAATGAGTCGCCATACTTCCCTTACCTGATTATCCTTCTTACCTTGTTTAGGCCTATATAGCACAAGTTGTGAATTTGACTCCTGAACTCCATTTTGTTCTTCTCGAATAATTACCTTGGTTAAAGGGGAATGATTTGTCCTTGGCCCTCCTCCAGTTGTCACCGTCTTGGCTGGAGATCTCTTTCTTTTATCCTTGTTAGAGGATTTTGATGATGCATCCTCTTTCCCTAAGAATTGAACCCCTTGCATGTCCGTACTCTCTTGTTCTTCAGGGTCTTAGTTCAAAGGGATGAATCTCGATCCCTTCATAACATTCTGCGATGGTGAAACATTTTTAACCGGTGAAGGAATTCTTACCTGCCTGTTAATTTGGCCTCTTTGGTTGTTATTGTCCCTTGTAAAGCCCGGTGAATTGGGCTTAACCTTTCCTGTAGAATGTTGGTCGTTCATTGGAACCCTCGCTGCCCTAATCCAAGGGCCATACAACTGTTTTTGTGTAAGATGCTGCGGCAGATCCGAACATTTACATGGCTTAGAGGGGTCAGTTTGAATAAGCCCGCATGTATAGCACATATCCGGTAATTCTTCGTAGATGAATTCCTGGCACCAACAGTCATTATTTACCTGAATTCTTATACTCGGGTAGATAGGCCTAGATACATCGATGAGGGTGCATACTCTCGCATAACCCATACGAGTAGAGTTTGCCATCCAATCATCGAGAAACATAGGCTTACCCACCGTGGAGGCAATTTTTAGGATATTTTCCTTGTCCCACAGCTCGACCGAAAGATCTGGTAGGCGTATCCAAACCCTAGCCTGGAAAATAACATCCTGGCTAGGTTTGAAATGGGCCCGCCAGGCTTCCAGGGCCAATAGCTGACCAGCCAAAGACCAAGGTCCTTTATCCAGGGCCTTGGTTCTGTCATCTTCAGACCGGAATCGAAAAAGAAAAATTCCCTTAGACAATGAGGTAACCATAAGATTATCCTTTAAACCCCAGCGGAGCTTAAGTTCCTTCTGTATGAACTCCAGAGGCAAACCTATCTCCAAAAATCTACCAATTAAAGCAGATTTAAAGGCAGATTGAGCTTCCCTTACCTCTTCTGAAGGAAAGACCACCACTTTGGAGAACCTCTGCTCGAGAGCCTCGATGTCCTCCAGAGAAGCTCGCGTCGATTCCCAGCAAAATCGCCTGACTCCTTGGACCACCTGAGACCAGGAGCGAGCCGCATCAGGGAACAAACCCTCAGCCCTAAGAACTCCTGGCCTGGCAGCTTCTGAAGACGCCCCCGTAGTCGTTGTCTTGGGTGGCTCCGGTTGGCAACTCCTTTCCTCGGAAGAAGGTCGCGTGTCCTTCTGCCTCCGGGTGGAGGGATTTCCACCTTGCTCAGCCAGAGAGGCTGCTGCTCCCGTGTCGAACCCCCCTGCCCCCATAGGGGCTTTCCCTTTCCATTTCTGTACCTTTCCATGCTTTGCCTCTTCCTCGGACTGCTTAATGGAGTCCGAGAAGGAAACCCTAACCCCTTTTTCCCCCTTCTTGCTCATAACCCGATCGCCAGACTTTCTCTTACTTACCACTCGCTCATAACCCCCTTGTGTGGGCTGCTTTAGTCGACGTATGGTAAAGCTTGTGAACGCCACAATTTGATCGATCTTGCAAGGATCTCCAAAAAATCAGCCGGAGAAGCAAGTATCGATAGGTTGACGTGTAGGGGAAATGGGTATCCATCTTCTTTCTACTACGCTCCTTCCTCTCTGGTCCCTATATGTATTCATTTGGGAGGAGAGTTGGGAACTTGGGATGACCCGCAGGTAGGAGAAAAGAAAAATTGAAAAAAATTAAAAACCAAAGGTGATGCATGTAGCAGTTTGGTTCTTTCCATGTAAACTTCTTTCGATAGTCGTCCGATATATTCAAGAATGTTGCCGCCTAGATCATCGTGGCTCACAGCTCTTATATGGCATTGGTTGGTGGCTTTCTCGCCTGGCATCCTCCGCGCACGCCCGGTCCTGCAAAAGAAGGGAGACCCTAGATGGGGATCCCAATAGAGGCACTCTGATGGTCAAGTCAGTAAATGATCAAGGAAAACAGATGCTCCTTGATGGATCTCGAAGTGGTCTCCACTCTCAGAGGATTTAAGAGATGATGGAAGGAGTGTTGGGATCGAGAAGGAGAGTTGGGATCGAGAAGGAGGGCTTAAGCAGTGATGGCTGCTGCCGCGGAAACTCTCCTGGGGAGTCCTGTGATCTTCTTGCCCTTAAAGCCTCGCTGATAGCTTGCCCCTCACTTACCTTTCCTGGAGGCCCCTTTGAGTTTCTTATAGAAGCATTGTACCTCTAGAGTGAGGTGCAAAACCCCGACCTGGCGCCCTCTGGGAGTCCTCCCCCCGGACAAGGCATAGGCCTGCTCTTCCTCTCCCCCCTCCGAAGGAGGGGGACAGGATCCGTAGCCTCCATCAAGAGAGGTCTGCCACGGGCACAGGTGGAGTACTGAAGAGTGCGTCTCTCTCGTGGCAGGTACATGTGGCACGCCGCAAGGCCTGACACTCCGACAGGGCACTGTCCCTTTCTAGCATCGTTCCACCATATTTGGAGAGATCTGGCAGAGCACCGGTTTGAAGGGAGATGCTATAGGGTCTAAAACTCCTGACGAAACCTTCCTCTTCCAGGTGGTGCAGGCGATAGGTCGAGAGGTGCCATGCCCCGAGTGAGGTATTTTCCCTTAGGAGATATCGACAATGGGCTATGAGATCTGATACTACGACGGGACGCTCCTTTATAGGAGGCATGCTCTAGCGAAATGCCATTTCACAAAGGTTACAGGTGGCGTGCTTCTGGTAGGGTACCACCCCACAGGGGTGCCAACTTCTCCAGGCAACTCAGGGGCCCTGATGAGGGTGGCGACATCACTTGCCAATGTCACAATCCTAATCACTCTAGAAGTGTTTGTGAAGAAGGCCGCATCCACCTATGAAAGTCCATACCTGACCTCGGGGGAAGGAGTTGATTTTGACCAAGAAATCGACCTCGAGCAGAAAGAACGTGGCCCCGGCTGAGGGGTCGACCTCGAGGGAGCTGACCTCGACCAGGGGATCGAAAAATGAGCGCACGACCTCGGTAGAGGGCTCGACCTCGAAGGAGCTGACTCGGTCGGGGGATTGAAGAACGAGAGCATGACCTCAGCCAAGGGCTCGATCTCGAGAGAGCTGACCTCGGTCGAGGGCTCAAAAAATGAGAGCACAACCTCGACCGACGGCTCGATCTCGAGGGAGTTAACCTCGATCAGGGGCTCAAAAAATGAGAGCATGACCTCGATTAAGGGCTCGACCTCGAGGGAGCTGATCTCGGTCGGGGACTCGAAAAATGAGAGCACAACCTCGACCAAGGGCTCGACCTCAAGGGAGCTAACCTCGACCAGGGGCTCAAAAATGAGAGCATGACCTCGATTGAGGGATCGACCCCGAGAAAGCTGACCTCGATCAGGGGCTCGAAAAATGAGAGCACGACCTCGACCGAGGGCTTGACCCTGAGGGAGCTGACCTCGACCGGAGGCTCGAAAAATAAAAGCACAACCTCGACCGAGGGTTCAACCTCGAGGGAGCTGACCTCGGCCAGAGGCTGAAAAAATGAAAGCACGACCTCGACTGTGGGCTTGACCCCGAGGGAGCTGACCTTATCCGGGGGCTCGAAAAATGAGAGTACAACCTCGACCGAGGGCTCGACCCCAAGGGAGCTGACCTTGTCCGGGGGCTCGAAAAATGAGAGCATGATCTCAGTTGAGGGCTCAACCTTGAGGGAGCTGACCTTGACCGGGGGTTTGGTTCTGGTGCTTTGTCTTGTCAAGCATCCAAGTGGCACCTGTCGCCATCATGGTGGCCATCTAGATCCGACAGGGTTCCACGTCAGCAGTCATGCTATATCAGTTGCCCCCACTCTCAAGTCACGAGCATGATGCCGTGCTCAGGATGAAGGGAGTTATTGCGATGCTGATGTGGGAAGGATATTTATCTGGTGCCATTAAATACGATGATTGCCGATGATTCGCGGATCGTGCCCCAATTCCAACGAGGAGATGCCACGTCAGCGGGCACAAGGAGAGTGTGATGATTGGTGCCAACCTGAAGTAATCTTCAACGTGTAGAAATGCCATTCTTCATAGATCTCGGAACGTGGTATGCATCCGGTGGTCAGAGGATCGAAGGGATACACATCTTAACAAGTATGATGCGGCTGTGCACTGTCAGGCCATTTTTGAAAAGGAGAAAAACTTTTTCCCAACCATCTCTTTCGAACCTTCGAGCTCGCAGGGAGAACCAAAGCTTTTTCCATCCCAGTTCGACCCTTCCTTTCGAGGCATTCAGGTCAGTTTCCCTTCTTTGCTTTCTTCCTCTCCTTCGGCCTGTGCTGAGGGAGACCTATTTTAGAGTCTTTAGGCTTTCTTTCTCTTGTCTCCCATCCTTTTCTGCTTAGGATGAGTCCTTCCGGCTAGAGGCTCCTTCGCTATGGTAATCCCGATGAAGCAAAGCCCTCCTGGCCGAGGACCCCCTCCTCCAATGAGGAGGATGAGGTCCCTCTTAACATCCATAGGGGTCCCCGGTCGACGAGGATAGTGATAGGTTAACCTAGGGCACCCCCTTCTTCTTCTTCTGTTCCTCCTGTTTCTCATGTTCCTTATGTTCCTCCTATTCTCTCTATTCCTCCTATTCCTTCTGTTCCTCATGGTCTGACTGGTCCTTCTGGCACCGCTTCGGTGATGATCCAGGAGGACCTCTCTCGGCTCCGGGACACCTACAGGATTATGGACTCTATCCAACTCTCAATTTCGAGATCGAGAGAGCAAGTCACCTCTGGTAGCTCGGGTCGAATTGCCCTGTACGAGAACTTCTTCCTCGGGGGTCTTCGCTTGCCGCAGCTTCCCTTTTTCCTTTCCTTAGCAACTTCCATCTAGTTCCAGCCCAACTTACCTCAAATGTTATTAGGATCATTTCCTGCTTCGCTATTCTCTGTCACTTCCACAAGATTGTCGCCCATTTTTCTCTATTCAGGGCCTTCTTCATCCTGAAATGCCACCCATCCGATGATGGGTGGTGGTTTGTGGCCCCCCGCTCAGGGGCCATCAAGTTTGACCTTCCTTCTTCCATCAAGGGATGGAAGAATAGATTTTTCTTCGCCTTGGTCGAAGGGGCCGACTGGGTCTGGAGTGACCCAGATCGCTCCTCAAACTGGAATGCACAAGTGGAGGCCGTAGACTGGGAGGTGTACGACTAGCTCGTCACCTCTGTCATCCCTCCTCTCCAAGATTGGTTGGCCTAACAAAATTTTGAATCTGACCAACATTCCTTTCTTTTGCAGGTATGAAGTTTTTCATGGACCAGATCTTGGACATGTCTTGGAAGAGGCACGCATCCCTCGGGCCCAAGGGAGATCCATTGAGAGGGCCTGCAATGAGTCCAAACAGGGCCCCCGCACAGGCCCATCATCCAGCCCCTGCACAGGCCCGTCATCCAGCCCGAGAGGAAGGAGGACTGGGCTGACCCCCACCTCATCTGGAGCGCAGGCCCAGCCCCTGGCTCAGGGGCTCGACTGTTGGGAATTGTATCCCAAAGCCAATCGTCTAGGCTGTAGACGTTTGTGCTCTTTGTATTTGAATTTTGATATAAATAAAAGATATCTTTTGGCTGTTCATCACAGGTTCATTTTTCCTAATTTAAACTCTTTTGTAATGATATCCTTTGAGCTACCTTGTATGTGATATAGAGAGGATACATCATGTAGTTCATAAATTAGTTTACAACCAAAGGATACACTATTTCGAGATGATGGTGTATCGAGAGTAGGTCATTAATATCATGTCTGTTGGTTATCCTCTTAACCAAGAAGCATGGAGATGCTGGTATGACATCAGGTATTGTATTTGATACTTCACTGAATATGACTCTCATGCGAGATTCTCTTGCTACTGAAGAGGAGTCTTGTAATAAAATGTGGACTTGAATTATTCCTTTGACTTGATATCACTATGGCAGCTTGCAAGCAACTCACTGTGCTTTGGTGCCGAACTACCCGAATTTCTAATCCGGTGATGGAAGGTTACTGGGTACAATCAAGTACTTGTATAGCGGTCATAGGATCGAGATAGGATTGACCTTTCCAAATAATTTAGATTAAATGCTTTATATGGCTCAATTTAGTAAGACCTTGACCAGGGCATTCCTTATAATGAGTTGCAGGGATTCTTTGAGACATTTTCAGATGGACTGCTTAGGGTTGGATAGTTTAACCCTATGCCATCCGTAGCATTAGGAGGTGCAGGGAATTAGTTCAATGCTATTCCATATTCGACAGGTTCTTGTTGCTCTGGAACCTTCAACCTATCCGGATGCCGGATGTCATTGCTAGATGGCAACTTTGGCTAGTACTGGAAATGTTCCTGTACTACCGTTTAGTGTTTGAACCTATGGGGTCATACACCGAGGGTTTCTTCTTGCTTTGTTGGCATGCGAACGATTGGAAATTGTTCCGGACTCGTTTGACAAGTTGTTGTCAAGTTTTCTGTTCGAGCTTACCCTTTTTGAACGAGTCGACTTGAGTCGTTTGACAAAGTGTTGTCAAATTTCTAATCGAGACGACTCTTCTTGAATGAGTCGACTCGAGCCGAGCCGACTCGAATGGTCGGGTCGACTCGAATGACGGACTGCAAAAATTCAAAAACCCTTCATTAAATGCTGTAATTGTTATGGGATTTAATGCTGGGAGTTTCGAGTTTTAATTGTTGCTGTTGCAGAATTCCAAGGGACTTCTAACCTCCCTGGAATCTCAAGAGATCCCAAAATTGGTCCCTCATAATCTCTCATTCATTCCTCTTAAGTGTTTTGAGGGCTGTTGCTGTTATTTAAATGGGTGGGCAGCAGAAAGTGAATGGTTCACGTACATATTCCACACCCAAAATTTGGATCAAGGTCTAGACTCTGCCACATTTCTTGGTTAGAGATCTTGATTGATCCTTGAGAGATTGAAAGAGATTTTCGGATTAAAGTTTTGGGTGGGATTTCTGAGTGCATACCTTTTATTGAAGGTTTGAGATAGAGAGAACTGGGAGAGTCCTCGTTCTGTTGCAGCACTATTGCAGCAATCAGAACTTCAAGGAGTTGAAAGTGTCCCACTTATCTTCAAGGAGTTGAAGAAGAAAGAGTCCACCCGACAAAGCTTTCGTAGAGGCTAGCATCTCAAAGGAAGAAGGAATTGCGCTATATGGTGTGAACCACCCGTAGAAGTAGTACACGAGTACTACATGTATAGTCGCATTTTTCTACAGGTTTGTGCTGTTCCTGCGATTGCGATTAAGAGGTGGGCGTTCTTCCATCTTTCAATTCATCCCGGTGAACATCATCGAGGTATGAACTTGTTTTATGTATGACATAACTGTGTATCTTGCATCATTGTTCTGTTTTATATAATAGATGCATGATTTCATATTTATATTACTCTAGATGCATCTAGATCCTGCTAAATGGGTTATGTTAATTAGATTAACATCTTGATAAAATAGTTTTATCACTTTCCGCTGCTGCATGCTCTTAGAAAAGTTTTAAAATGCATGCATCGCTCCTAGGAACAGTTCCTTACATTGGTATCAGAGCCAGGTTGGTGCATGCATCTAGTTTAATGTTTTATATGAAATCAATTTAATTTCCTTTATGTAGTACTCGGATTAAGATGGATTCGCCATGGCCGTCCAGTCATAGGAGAGAAGTATGGTTTAAAGACCATCTCTTCCCATTCCAAGGGATTCTCCTATGGCGTGTAGGGGTGCCGATGCGTCATGATCTTATGAAGAAGAAAGTAAGGAATTTAATAGATTAAAATTATTTTAATCTTTGATTTATATATCATAATTATGTTTAGATAAGATCTAAAAGAAATTTGATCTAAAACCTTGAAAAGTTCATGTGGAAATGTTTGAAGTTTGGAAAAACTATGTTCTGGAAGAGCTGTCTCTTTTATTAGAGCTCACTGGAAGAGCTGGCTCATTCAGAAGGGCGGACTGGAAGAGCTGGCTCGAGCTGCAGAAGAGCTGGCTCGAGCTGCAGAAGAGCTGGCTCGAGCAGAAGAGCTGGCTCGTTTTAGCAGAGCTAACCCGACCAGAAATTTATATTCTGGAAGAGTCAGCTCGAGCAGCATAACTGACAAAAGAGCCGACCCGACCAGAAATGAGTGTTTTGGAAGAGTTGACTAGATTTGCAAGAGCTGGCTCGATCAAAAAATTGAAAAATAGTGATTTTAAGCTTCAAACTTTTATGAAATTGTTTCATTTCACTTTGAAAATGTTTCAAATAGTGTGATGCACTTAATTGTGAATTAAGATGTATAATTTTAAGATCTAGGATATGATTCTAATCTTAAATCATGATTCATAAATCATGGGTTATATGGGATGGGCTAGGAATAGATCCTTATTTGGGTTAGACCTATGTTTAGATGAATTGGATTAATTAGAGATAAGAAACTAATCAAAAGTTGAATTAGGTTTTATTTTCTATAGTTTCTAATAGTTAGAAAGTATGATCCAAACATCTAAAAGGATATATTGTGGCTCAGTGATTAATTTGGTTCTTTAAGTTTAATCTGGTTGAGGAAGGTGAACCGAATTGGTGTCTAGGCAAGCTGCCTTATGGTCTATAGTTTTGAGGGTACCTCTTTCCTGGCTATCTCCTTTGTAGCTAGTGTCTAAGAAAAGATGGTTAATGCCGCAACTCATTCCTTGACCGCGCTTACCTGGCCGATACGGCTAACTGGAACTAACTCATGAGAAGCTTATTGAATTGGATTAACCCATGTCACCTAAGGTTAATCAGATTTGTCTGATTTTAGGTGCCCATGGACCAAGATGTTCATGGACCTTCTACAAGTTAGTGGGAGGATTCTTGATCATGGTCCATGTATTCTTCATATGTCACATTTTTAAATCCTCTAAACTTATTAGGTCCTTAAAAAGATAAAGAAGTTATAGGGATAACTGAGTCTTAGCCTCCTATTAAGTTGGATGGTAATATGCCCTTTAGTTAGGTGATGATCGGCAGTACTAAAGTACGGGTGGTCATCAAGCTATTGGAATTGCCATTCATAATATGATGGCTCAATGTAACTCTCTTAATGGTGGTCAGGTGAGCCGGCCAAAGTCGGGCTTGATCATTCATTAGCTAGAAGCACTGAATTCGGTCATGTTAATGGTTGGACCTAACCAGGTCCTTCTTTAGCAGGAAGCCCAAAGGACGATTGAAGTGTTCCTGCGGCAAAATTTTAAATACTAGAATTGCTTAGAAGAAGCAATTGGTTTATTGAACCTACCTTTAGGTTCACATGGTGAGCCGGCCAAAGTCGGGCTCATGTGGCACCTTTAGGATTCTAGTACCCACTAAGGAATTAAGTGTAATTCCTCGGATTAGAGGTAGAGGCTACTAATCTGAATAAAATATATGGGAAAACCTTTAGACTAAAGTCCATGTCTTTAAAATTAAAATTGAAATTCATATACTAATTGGTCTTATGGTTTTCTTTTCAGAAAAATGTCTGCCAACTTGTCCCTCCATTCATTACTTGATAATGGAAAACTTTCTGGTCCAAACGTTGATAATTGGTATCGAAGGCTTGATGGGGGACCCGAAACCCATTCGAGTTTTTCTTTTTTATTTTTTTAGATTTTTTTATTTTAGTTATTCCAGCTATTCCCCTTACTCCCTTTATTCCCGTTTTATTCTATGTTTATCCCAATTTTATCCCTCTACTATTCTTGTCTTCTTCTTCCTCAAAACCATCGCACAGAACTTCATTTTTTCTGCCGCTGGTCCCAGATCCGCCGTGCTCGACCCCCGGTCGCCTCCGCCGGCCCGCCACCAGTGCTCGCCGGCCCCACTCTCATCGGAAAATCGGCGTCCGCCGCCCATGTCGTGGGAAGACGAACGGACGCCGTGCGAAGACGAACGGTCGCCCATGGCCACTGCCTGCCTTCACCACCGCCCGCCCGCCACCCAAACGCCCGCCGCCCCCTGGCCCCCACTCGGTCGCCGGAGGCCTCGCTGGTGCCCTGCCGCTGCCCACGGCCGTGGAAGGCGAACGGGTGCCTGTGACTCCCCATCCGTGCCGCCGTGCCTCTGCCGCTCGCCGCCCGCCCACCCGCAGGCGCGCCGCCGTGCCGTCCCGCCATCGCTCGCTGCCCGGTCGGCCGCCGGAGATCTGGCCCCCCTGTTGCACGGCCGTGAAGAACTTCTGCATGCTTCTCAAAGCATTTTCCCATGTTGCACGGCCATGAAGAAGCTTTGCACGGTTCTCAAAGTAGCCCAAAGAAAGCTGTCTCCGCACGATTTTTGGAGCATGGGAGATTTCAAAATTCAAATAAAAGGAATTTATTTGGTAACTTTTCTTGAATGTAATTTGGGTTTAAAATGGAAATTTGGGATTTTGGTTTTGGATTTGAATTCAAATTATTTTGAATTTGAATTCAAATCTAGGGAGGATTTCAAGGGATTTTTATTTTTGAATTTCAAAGGAATATGGGAATCTATAAATACCCATACTCCTCTTATAATAAATCAGTTAAAAATGAATTTTTGAGATTTGTAACCTTGTTGTGGTTCTGGGCTGAGGCCCGTTTGCCTTCATCCTTCGAGACGTCGAGGGGTGTGAGGCCCCATCTTGCCTTCGTCCTTAGGGACGTTGAGGGGTGTGAGGCCCCATCTTGCCTTCGTCCTTCGGGACGTCGAGGGGTGTGAGACCCCAGGTATCTCCATTCTCTCTCCCACCTTCATGTCTCTCTCTATTTCCCCTCGTGACCTTGAGATTCATCCTAGCACCTCCATGTATCGAGGAGGGTGTAATGCCTTAGAGGTGAGAGGTCTCTTCGTTAGGGTGAGTCCCAAGGTCCATGAGTCCCAGTTCCCAGTCTCCTATCTCCATCCTTCCTTCGCCACCTCCACCAAGAAAATTTGGAAACAAAAGAGGTCAGCCGTTTTAGGATTTAGTTTCAGAGTCGTCCTAGTCCCGGGAGGCTTCTTAGCCCTCCCACGGTCTTAGTTTACTTTAGGCCTTTCCCTTTCACAATAACCATGGGTTCTTGGTTTTCGTCTCGCATCATCTTGGTATCAGAGCCAGCAGCGGACTAGGATTTGCTTCATCCTCAGACTCGACGGAGTCGAGTTCTTCGTGCTGCAGGAGAATGATAGGGGACTCAAAACCCATTCGGGTTTTTTTTTTTTCTTTTTTTAGATTTTTTTTAGTTATTCCAGCTATTCCCCTTATTCCCTTTATTCCAGTTTTATTCTATGTTTATCCCGGTTTTATCCCTCTGCTATTCTTATCTTCTTCTTCCTAAAAACCATTGCCCATAATTTCATTTTTTTAGGCTGCCGGTCCCAGATCCGTCGTGCCCGACCCCTGGCCGCCTCCACTGGCCCGCCACCAGCGCTCGCCGGCCCCACTCTCGTCAGAAAATCGGCGTCCACCGCCCATGTCGTAAGAAGACGAACGGACGTCGTGCGAAGACGAACGGTCACCCACGGTCGCTGCCTGCGGCCACCACCGCTCGCCTACCACCCCCCGCCCCCTAGCCCCCGCCCAGCCGTCGGAGGCCTCGCCGGTGCCCCGCTGCTGCCCACGACTGCGGAAGGCGAACGGGCGCCCGTGACGCCCCATCCATGCCGCGGTGCCTCTACCGCTCGCCCGCCCGCCTGCCGGCGCGCCGCCGTGCCGCCCCGCCGCCGCTCGCTGCCCGATCGACCGCCAGAGATCCGGCCCCCTTGTTGCACGATCGTGAAGAACTTTTGCACACTTCTCAAAGCATTTTCCCCTATTGCACGGTCGTGAAGAAGCTTTGCATGGTTCTCAAAGCAGCCCAAAGAAAGCTATCTCCGCACGATTTTTGGAGCCGCATGATTTTTGGAGCAGGGGAGATTTCAAAATTCAAATAAAAGGAATTTATTTGGTAACTTTTCTTGAATGTAATTTGGGTTTAAAATGAAAATTTGGGATTTTGGTTTTGGATTAATTTGAATTCAAATCTATAGAGGATTTCAAGGGATTTTTATTTTTGAATTTCAAAGGAATATGGGAATCTATAAATACCCATACTCCTCTTGTAATAAATCAGTTGAAAATGAATTTTTGAGATTTGTAACCTTGTTGTGGTTCTGGGCTGAGGCCTATTTGCCTTCCTCCTTCGGGACGTCGAGGGGTGTGAGGCCCTAGGTATCTCCATTCTCTCTCCCACCTTCATGTCTCTCTCTGTTTTCCCTCGTGACCTTGAGATTCATCCTAGCGCCTCCAAGCATCGAGGAGGACATAATGTCTTAGAGGTGAGAGGTCTCTTCGTTAGGGTGAGTCCCAAGGTCCATGAGTCCCAGTTCCCAGTCTCCCATCTCCATCCTTCCTTCGCCACCTCCACCAAGAAAATTTGAAAACAAAAGAGGTCAGTCGTTTTAGGATTTAGTTTCTGAGTCGTCCTAGTCCCGGGAGGCTTCTTAGCCCTCCCATGATCTTAGTTTGCTTTAGGCCTTTTCCTTTCACAATAACCATGGGTTCTTGGTTTCCGTCCCACATCAAGGCTCAAGATTGTCTTAGAGCATGAAAGGATCCTGTATGTTGTATCGGATCCAGCACCTGAGGTCCCCGTAGCTAATGCTCCTACATTTGTCAAGGACACTTATCAGAAGTGGGTTTTTGATAGAACTACTATACATTGCATTATGCTGGCGGCTATGAACGACGAGTTCTATCTCAAATTCGATGAGGCCCAACCGAAGAAAATCTTACAAAAGTTGCGAGATTCCTTCGGGACGCATGACAATGTAGAGCGATATAGGACTTCCTGTGCCATCTATAACGCACATATGCGAGATGGGGCATCAGTAACTGATCATGTATTGTACATGACCGAGTTATTTGAATGCCTGGCCAAACTCGGTTGTCCCCTCCATGAACAACTGGGAAAGGATGCTATACTGAATTCTCTGCCCCCTTCTTACCTTGGTTTCCTTGATCATTTCCGGATGCATAGGCCTGTAGTAAACTACCACAGTTTGTTGGGGTTACTACAGAACTATGAGAAGGACCACAACCTCAATAAGGGGTTGGTGTACTTGGTGGGAGGAAACAGGGCAGTGCATCGTCCCCTTGGGAAGGGGAAGAAGAAAAATAAAAATAAAAAGACCAAAAAGGTGCAGAGTGTTGGTGGGCCCAATCAGGATGGAAAGAAAAAGGTGGACCAGAGTCGGGCGAAGTGCTTCTATTGTAAAAAGCAGGGTCACTGGAAGAGGAATTGTCCTCTGTATATTGCTTCCCTTGACCCAACAGGCAGAAGAAGAGGAAGCAGCAAGATGTTGCTGTTCAAGGTATTTATATGATAAATCCCTGTACCTATTCTTTTTGTGATACTACTAATTGGGTACTTGATACTGGGAGTCCTTACCATATTTGCAATAAATTACAGGGACTTCGAATTAGTAGGAGGTTCGAGGATGGAGAAAGTTTTTTGAACATTGGAGATGGAAGTCGAGTTCCAGTTCTGGCATTAAGAGATTTTTCTCTTATTTTTGAATCTTGTAAAGTCATTTTATATGACTGCCATTATTGTCCTACATTTCTTGTAAACATTATCTCTATAGGCTTGTTAGCCAATGAATGTTTTGAACTTTCAATAAAGAGAAATATTTGTAACATTACTTTGAATGGTTCAGTTATAATGAGTGGAAATCTGCTAAATGGCATTTTTTTGCTATCACAGCCTGTGAGTGTAATGTACACAGCTAACAAATGTCCTAGAATGGATAATGTCAGTGATGCTTATCTCTGGCACTGTAGGCTAGGTCATATAAACAAGAACATGATAAACAGGTTAAGACAAGAAGGTCTTTTAGAAGTAAATGATTTTGAATCATTACCTACCTATGAATCTTGTTTACTTGGGAAAATGACCAAATCATCTTTTTCTGGAAAAGGTAAAAGAGCCAAAGAAATTCTAAGTCTAGTACATACAGATGTATGTGGACCTATGAATGTCAGCGCTAAAGGTGGATATAATTATTTCATTACTTTTACAGACGACCTATCTAGGTTCAGTTATGTCTATCTTATGAGACATAAGTCTGAGTCATTTGAAATGTTCAAACAATATCATAATAAAGTTGAAAAGCAAACTGGAAAGAGTATAAAGACTCTTCGATCTAATCGAGGAAGGGAATATCTTTCTAGTGAGTTTCTGGCTTATCTTCAAGAGAATGGGATTCTTTCTCAATGGACACCTCCGGGGACACCCCAACTGAATGGTGTGTCCGAAAGGAGGAATAGGACTTTGTTGGACATGGTCCGGTCCGTGATGGGGTTTGCTACTCTGCCTATCTCTTTCTGGGGTTATGCCCTGGAGTCTGCTTGTTATCTTCTTAATAGGTCTCCTAGTAAGTCTGTGGACAGGACTCCATATGAGATGTGGTCTGAACGGAAACCGGTACTCCCATACCTTAGGGTCTAGGAGTGTCCAGCGTATGTTAAACATTTACAGACTGATAAACTAGGACCTAGGTCTGACCGGTGCCTATTCGTTGGGTATCCGAAAGAATCTAAAGGATATTTCTTTTACCTGCCTGATGAACAAAAAGTGTTTATTGGTCTTAGGGCTATCTTTTTGAAAAAGGAATTCCTTAGTGAAGGAACTATAGCCACTAAGACTGAACTTAGTGAAGTTCAACAAATAGAAGAACCTACACATTTAGGGGACACCTCAGAATTAGATTTGACTAATTCAAAATCCAGAGCCCATTGAGCACCCATTAAGGAGATCCGGTAGAGTACCACATCAACCAGACAAATACTACAGTTTCTTGGTCTAGGATGGGGATCCCATTGAACTTGATGAAAACAATGAGGATCCGATCACCTATATGGATGCTCTACAAAGGTCCGACTCTGATAAGTTGCTAGAAGTCATGAAATCCAAAATGGAATCCATGGAGATCAATATTGTGTGGACATTAGTTGATCCACCTAAAGGGAAAAACCCATTAGGTGTAGATGGATTTTCAAAAGGAAACGGGGCGCAGACGAAAAGGTAGAGACCTACAAAGCCCGTCTGGCTGCCAAGAGATATCGTCAGCGTTATGGTATTGACTATGATGTGATATTCTTCCATGTGGCAATGCTCAAATCTATTCGGATTATGCTTGCTTTAGCTGCATACTTCGACTATGAAATCTGACAAATAGATGTCCGAACAGCCTTCCTAAATGGTGAGCTGGAAGAGGAGGTGTATATGATACAACCTGAAGGGTTCACATCCACAGATGAGTCAAAGGTTTGCAAACTTTAAAGGTCCATCTATGGACTGAAGCAGGCATCTCGGAGTTGGAACATACGATTTGATAAGTGTATCAAGTCGTATGGCTTCGTTAAGAAGAACCTTGTATTTATAAGTAGGCTACTGGTTCTGTTGTTGTATTCCTTGTATTGTATGTGGATGACATTCTTCTAATCGAGAATGATGTTCCAGCATTACAAGAAATAAAGGTCTGGCTTTCATCTCAATTCTCTATGAAAGACTTGGGTGAAGCCTCATTCATATTGGGTATGAAGATCTATAGAGATAGATCTAAGAGGCTTCTGGGATTGTCCCAGTCAACATACATTGATACCGTGCTGAAATGGTTCAGCATGGAAAATTCCAAGAAAGGTTATCTTCCGATAGGCTATGGAATTACTCTTTATAAAAATGATTGTGCATCAACTCCTGAGGAGAAAGAGCGTATGAATAGAGTCCCATATGCTTTGGTAGTGGGATCTATCATATATGCAATGACATGTACTAGACCAGACTTGGCATAGTCACTAGGAGTAGTGAGCAGATACCAGTCTGACCCAGGTGAAGCGCATTGGAAGGTGGTAAAAACCATCCTGAAGTATTTGAGAAATATTAAAGACCAGTGGCTTATCTATGGAGAGCCTGACTTAAAACTTGTTGGTTATACCGATTCAAGTTTTCAGTCAAATAGAGATGATAGCAAAAGTGTGTCGGGCTTTGTATTTATCCTAAATGGAGGAGTCATTTGCTGGAAAAGTTCCAAGCAACATACTGTGGCGGACTCGATTTGTGAAGCAGAATATATTGTAGCATCTGATGCAGCGAAGGAAGCTGTATGGCTACGAAAGTTCCTAGGCAAGCTGGGAGTGGCACCGTCCCTGGATGGTCCTGTTCCAGTATTTTGTGATAGCACTGGAGCCATTGCTTAAGCCAAAGAGCCTAAGTCCTATCAGTGCACCAAGCACATTCTGCATCGCTACCACCTCGTGCATGAGATTGTGGCACGAGGAGACATCGACCTTCAGAAGATCGATGGAAAAGAAAATCTGGCCAACCCCTTCACTAAAGCAGTCGAAATTCAAGAGTTTAAAGATTGTAATTGGAAAATGGGAATGCGATTCTGTTCTGGTTAGCTTTAGTCCAAGTGGGAGTTGTTGGGAATTATGTCCCAAAGCCAATCATCTGGGCTATAGACGGTTGTGCTATTTGTATTTGAATTTTGATATAAATAAAAGATATCTTTTGGCTGTTCATCACAGATTCATTTTTTCTAATTTAAACTCTTTTATGATGATGTCCTTTGAGCTACCTTGTATGTGATGTAGAGAGGATGCATCATGTTGTTCATAAATTAGTTCGTGACCAAAGGATATGCTATTTCGGAATGATGGTGTATCGATAGTAGGTCGTTGATGTCATGTCTGTTGGTTGTCCTCTTAACCAAGAAGCATGGAGATGCTGGTATAACATCGGGTGTTGTGTTTGACACTTCACTAAATGTGACTCTCATACGGGATTCTCTTGCTACCGAAGAGGAGTCTTGCATTAGAATGTGGACTTGAATTATTCCTTTGACTTGAGATCACTATGGCAGCTTGCAAGCAACTCTCTGTGCTTTGATGCCGAACTACCTGGATTTTTAATCCGGTGATGGAAGGTTGCTGGGTATAGTCAAGTACTTGTATAGCGATAGTAGGATCGAGATAAGATTAACCTCTCCAAATAATTTGGATTGAATGCTTTATATGCCTCAATTTAGTAAGACCTTGCCAGGGCATTCCTTGTAATGAGTTGCAGGGATTCTTCGAGACATTTTCAGATGGACTGCTTAGGGTTGGGTAGTTTAACCCTATGCCATCCGGAGCATTAGGAGGTGCAGGGAATTAGTTCAATACCTATTCCATATTTGACAGGTTCTTGTTGCTCTGCAACCTTCAACCTATCCGGATGCTGGGTATCATTGCTAAATGGCGACTTTGGCTAGTACTGGAAATGTTCCTGTACTACCGTTTAGTGTTTGAATCCATGGGGTTATACACCGAGGATTTCTTCTTGCTTTGTTGGCATGCGAACGATTGGGAATCGTTCCGGACTCGTTTGATAAGTTATTGTCAAATTTCTAATCGAGCCAACTCTTCTTGAACGAGTCGACTCGAGCCGAGCCGACTCGAATGGTCGAGTCGACTCGAATGACAGCTACAGAAATTCAAAAATCCTTCATTAAATGCTGTAATTATTATGAAATTTAATACTGTGAGTTTCGAGTTTTAATTATTGCTGTTGCAGAATTCCAAGGGACTTTTAACCTCCCTGGAATCTCAAGAGATCCCAAAATTGCTCCCTCATAATCTCTCATTCATTCATCTTAAGTGTTTTGAGGGCTACTGCTGTTATTTGAATGGGTCGGCAGTAGAAAGTGAATGGTTCACGTACATATTCCACACCCAGAAATTTAGATCAAGGTCTAGACTCTGTCACATTTCTTGGTTAGAGATCTTGATTGATACTTGAGAGATTGAAAGATTAGATCTTCGGGTTAAAGTGAGTTTTGGGTGGGATTTCAAAATGCATACCTTATATTGAAGGTTTGGGATAGAGAGAACTGGGAGAGTCCTCGTTCTGTTCCAGCACTACTGCAGCAATCAGCACTTCAAAGAGTTGAAGGTGTCCCACTTGTCTTCAAGGAGTTGAAGAAGAAAGAGTCCACCCGACAAAGCTTCCGTAGAGACTAGCACCTCAAAGGAAGAAGGAATTGCGCTACACTGTGTGAACTACCCGTAGAGGTAGTACACGAGTACTACTTGTAGAGTCGCATTTTTCTACAGGTTTGCGATGTTCCTGTGATTGCGATTGAGAGGTGGGCATTCTTCCATCTTTCGATTCATCCCGATGAATGTCATCGAGGTATGAACTTGTTTTATATATGACATAACTGTGTATCTTGCATCATTGTCCTGTTTTATACAATAGATGCATGATTTCATATTTACATTACTCTAGATGCATCTAGATCCTGCTAAAGGGGTTATATTAATTAGATTAACATCTTGATAAAATAGTTTTATCGCTTTTCGCTGCTGCATGCTCTTAGAAAAGTTTTAAAATGCATGCATCGTCCCTAGGAACGGTTCCTTACATCGACACGAGCGCTGCCACCAGAGAGGGGGCCGCACGGGCTGCATCGACGATCTCCCCTGTCAAAGTCGCTGAAGTAGTAGAGGTTGAGGCCGGGGTAGTGATGGGAGGGAGACTGGCATCACCACTGGTCATGGGAGTAGAAGCAGCAAGCATGATCCCGGTAGCTGAGGCACCTCCGCTGCCGCCCACCTCAAAACTGGTGGTGGCACCCCCTTCAACTACGGTGGTTGGGGTAAATTGAGTGTCCACCGTGGTACCGCCAAACACGATGTCACCCAGGATGGTGCACTGGCTGAATTGATGATTGAATTCACCATTTAGCCATGCGACCGCCATAAGAGGAGTGGTAGGCAACTAGCAGCCACGATTACGGGTGTCTTCCCTCAGTTGCTCATAGTGAGTTTCTCCCTTTTCTTTTTTTTACCTATGTCAGCTTCACTGACACCTCTGTCATTGTAGGTGGCCATTGATATGCTCCTCATCCGGGATTATTGTGCGGCATGGGCCAAGTGGGACACTTAGGAGAAGAAATGGTCAGAAGCACTGGAGATTGAAGCTCGGGCGCAGACCGAGAGAGTGCAGGTCTTGGAGGAGCTGGCCAGGAGCCTCTGGACCTAGGTGGCCAATGCCAAGGTGGTGACGACCGGGATGGAGAGGCATGCCAGGGACCTCGACGCAACCTTGGTGGTCGAGAACGAACGGGCCACCCGCCAGGCGGAGAAGTTCGCCGCAGAGGTGGCATGCCTGGAGAGGCGATCCTAGACCCTCTAGGCGCATTTGGAGGCGGCGATGGCTCGAGCATCGACGATAGAAGAGAAGGCAACTGTGGCGGTGGCACTGATGGAGGTTGCCAAGAAGGAAGCAGCGGAGGCCGTGCCGAGGTTCAAGGCCTCGGTAGAGTTCGTCAAAGAGGTCAGGGAGGCGGTCATGGACTCCTTCCTCAAGGGGTTCACGAACTGCAAGGCAAAGGTGGCCCAGGCCTTCCCAGGTCAAGACCTGGAAGTCATCATCCCGGACCTTCCTAGCTTCGGTGTCAAGGAGGAGGCCCTAACGGAAGAGGCTGATATGGCACTGAGTGAAGCTACTGCCGATCCGTCCACCCCACCAACGGAGAGCCGAAAGGATACCGGCAAGGTCCCCCGGTGTCCTGGTAAGGCTCCCGTGACTTCGCCATAATCTTCTCTTTTTTTTTCTGACTTTTGTGGTGTGATATTTTGGAGAACCTCCCGGCCTGTCGGGGGGTTCTTCTTCTTGTAAACTTTTTTCATGTTAATGAAATTCCTTTTCTTTTAGTGAACCTTCCACTATCTTCTTCCCTCTTTTCCTTTCTCTCTTCTCTTCTTTTTTTTACGTGGCACAGAAATGGATCCTTTCTATGGTTGCCAGACTTAGGGTCTTTAAGATTCAGGCTCTTCTTGCCTAATTCAAGGACTGGCAGGTGGCCGAAGGAACCTTGGAGATTTTGTAAACTGTCTCAATCGGATCGAGAGCTTTACTGCGGTTGCCAATCTTAAGGCCTCCAAAGTTTCGGCTCTTCCTGTCCAATTCAAGAACTGGCAGGTGGCCGAAGAAACCTTGGAGATTTCATAAACCAATCTCTACCGGACCTGAAGTTTTGTAGGTTGGAGTGTGGGGCTTCAAGAGTTTTTCGGCTTGCCTTCGCCGAACTCAGAGTCTGATAGATTGAGTGCAGGGCTTCTGGAGTTTTTCAGCTTGCCTTCGCTAGACTCAGAGTCTGACAGATTAAGTACAGGGCTTCTGGAGTTTCTCGACTTGCCTTCATTAGACTTAGAGTCTGACGGATTAAGTGAGGGGCTTCAGGAGTTTGCCGGGTTGCCATCGTCGAACTGAAAGTTCGATGGATAGAGTGCGAGGCTTCAGGAGTTTCTTGGCTTGCCATCATCGAACTAGGAGTTCGATTGATAGAGTACGAGGCTTCAGGGTTTTTCTGGTTTATCATCACCGAAGTAGAAGCTCAACAAATAAAGTGCGGGGCTTCAGGAGTTTCCCGGTTTGCCATCGTCGAACTCAGTCTGATGGATTAAGTACGGGGCTTCAAGAGTTTCTCGGCTTGTCATCGTCAAACTAGAACGATAGATAAAGTGCGAGGTTTTGGGAGTTTTTTGGCTTGTCATCGTCAAACTAGAAGTTTGATGGATATAGTGCAGGGCTTCAGGAGTTTCCCGGCTTGTCGTCGTCAGACTTAGAGTCTGACAGATTGAGTATGGGATTTCAAGAGTTTCTTGGCTTGCTGTCACCGAACTAGAGGTTCGATGGATAGAGCACGGGGCTTCAGGAGTTTCCTGGCTTGCCATCCCGAACTCAAAGTCTGACGAATTAAGTGCGGGGCTTCAGGAGTTTCCTGGCTTGCCATCATCGAATTGGGAGTTCGACAGATAGAGTTCCTACATAGGTGAAAATGGTATTGCACCAAAAAAGAACTTTTCATTAATGAAAGAAAGCCTTATATCATTGGTGATACATCCTCAAATTATTGGCATTCCAAGTTCGAGGAAATTGGATGCCATCAAGTCCAGCGAGGTAGTAGGCTCCATGAGAGAGGGCCTTCAGGGTTTGTTGTGCCACCGAATGAGATCGTTATGGATCAAGCTGAGGGGAGTGCAGTGGTGGATCCCCCTCCATTCCAACTTTCATCATGAGGATTTTGATTTGAAACTCTCGGAGGATAGGGAAACATGCATTCTGGACTTCCTTTGATAGATTGATCCAGCAGCACAGTCCTGACATTTGTGTGCTGCTCGAGATCAGACTTTATGGAAGGAACCTAGACTGGGTTACAAAGCGACTTCAGTCGACATGGAGTGCTTATACCATCGACTCCAGAGGCCTATCAGGGTGGATCCTGGAGATATGGAGGCATGATTTTGTGAGGGTGGATGCTTTTTATAGATGTGAGCAGCAAGTTGCCATGGTCATCTCAGAGCAAATAGGTGGTCCCTAGTTCCTATCTATAGTGTATGCTAACACTGAGTACAGGGAGAGGAGGAGACTCTGGCACAAGATCTCCAGATTGTTGACCCAGGGCATCCATTTCTTTGTTGCTGGTGATTTTAATTACACTTTAGGGCTCCATGAGAAGATGGAAAGCAGGCAGTGGATGGATAGGATTGACTCCAGCGAGTTTAGGAGTTTATGGCGACATTGGGTTGATTGATCTTGGTTACTCTGGTTCTCACTTCACTTGGTGTAACAACCAATCTAGTACCACCAAGGTTTGGGAGGATTGATCAAGCTCTTCGCATGGTGGGTTGGATGCCCAAGAGGGGGGTGAATTGGGTAATTAAAAATTTTCTCAAGTATGTGCTCTTTTTAAAATTCTTAGTGTGGTGAGTGATATAAGTTAAGAATCAAATGCGGAAGCAAATAAATAACACAAGCACAAACATAAGCAATTTATAGTGGTTCGGAGCAACCCAACTCCTATATCCACTATCTAAGATACCACTTGAGATTTCCACTATATTCACCTTGGAGTATAACCGATTTGTTTTTCATCGGGATCACAAACCACAATCCAAACTTGGTTTTACTCTAGGATCACCAAGAACCCAAACTTGGTTTTCACAGGATCACCAAAAACCCAATACACTGTTAGTTTTCCTGATATGGGATGGATGCAAGGGCTAATCTAAAGATTAAGGATCCAATTTTTAATGAGCAATGGCAGCAAGCTCAAATAAACTATCAAGAAATTAAAGAAAGAGAGACTAAAATTACTACTAGTTACCCGTAATGTAATTCACATGTGATCACATAAAGAACCCTGGATCCGATGATTGAGAAACCATCAAAACTAGGACTATCTTGCTTCAAATAATCAGATCTAATGAGGTTTGGATGGGTTACTTACCAATAACGATTTTTCCTCCTCCATTGTAACAGATCTGGATTCGACTCTTAGGATCTCGTGGTAGGATTCCAAAAATCAGTTCCTTTGGAGTAGATCTTCCCGTTGATGGTTGGATGACAAGAAAAACTTCCTCTTCTGATCGAGAGCACTAGGGATCTTGCAAGAGATCTGTGATTAGTGGTGTGGAAAAGGAGTGGAAATCTGAAAAGAGAGAGGGAAAGAGGGATGGTCGGCTTGGATCTAGATCTAGACTGGATGTTGAAGATGATGGCGCCTGGCTTCTTAGATCTCGAACTTGGGGAGATAACTAAGGCTTCAGCACTCCACTCTCACAAATGCAATGCTTATCCAGCAGAGCACTCTCAACGCTTACCTAGCAGAGCACTCTCAACGCTTACCCAGTAATTGGAGAAAATGGTAGAATTCCATTAATCAAAGCATAATTAGTTACAAGGGGGGATGGGTGGTATTTATAGACCCTCCATACAAGGTAGCAAGATAGGAACAAATTGCTTTGAATACAAGATAAATGCAGATAACAATGGACTCTAATCTTTTTGTTGAGTTGGATGAAATTTCTTGAAATTCAAAATAGGTAGATGCACCCTTGAACTTGAACTCCTCCTTGTTGGAGGCAAATACATGAAATGATGCTTCATAATGGGCAACAAGATACGATGAAGTGCCCTTCTCTTTTATTCCTCTTAAATTTGGTGATTTCTTGAATGGGTGGGTGACAAAAATAAGATGGCCTCAACTCCTCTTTGGTGTGAATTAGACTTCATCTTGATCCTCTTGAATTTGAAAGCAGATAAGATAATTCTCCATTTTATCTCGGGACTTGGATGAGATGAGGATAAAACTAGCTTTGAATTTTGAAATTATGAGGCACTTCCTCTTCATGTGGGAGAAAATGAGGATGAGGGGAGGCGCTAAATGAGATGAGAGTCCTTCCATCTTACTTCTCTTAAAAGTGGCGACATCTTGGTGGATTTTAAATGGACGATAAGAAGGAATTTAGGGGTGCCCTCTTTGAATAAACTTGAAATTAAATGATGTCTGAATGTCTTGATGTCCGGATATCTGGATGTCCGGATATCTGGATGTTTGGATATCTTGATAAGAATAAAAGACAACCATTTTCTGACATTGAATTGGCCAACCAAGGTGATGTGGCGTGGCATACTACTCCAAGTGGCAAGTGACAAGGTTCCATATGGCATAACGTGGCATGATGACATGGCATGGTTTCAAGAATTGGACTTGACCTTGGCTAACAATTGAGCTTGAACCCCCTTAACTAAATCAAGAACTAATTACAGGACTTAATTCAAGCAAACCTAACTTGACTAATTATTTACAAAGACTCAATTACTCATGATTAAAAGACAGACTAGTCATTGGTGATTCACACTGAGCTTGGAGGGGTCTGATGCCTCTTCCTAGCTCTGGTGTCCTCACCAATTCTCCTGAAATGGGAGGATCTCGATCCTGTCGAGTATGGGTCAACTCTGCTCTGGTAATGCTCTAGCAAGTCTGTGTTAATTCTTTGCAGATCCTCTCGAGTGATCCACGAATCATCAAATTCTAGTCTACCTTGCCATCGAACCAAGTAACGTTGATAATCTTTACTCCTAGTAGTAATAGTTTTGTCATCCAAAATTCGCTCAATCTTATCTCTCCATTTTGGTAATTTGGCTGGTGGACACTCGGGGGTAGGGTCACTCTCAAAGATGGAATCAAGTCCAAATGCCTCACTAAGTATTATTATTGGCTCCTTATACTCAACAAGATTTGATATATTGAAGGTTGGACTAATACCTAATTCATGTGGTAATTCTAATACATAGGCATTAGACCCAATTTTCTTTATGATCTTGTATGGTCCTGCACTACGAGCATATAGTTTCTTCATGATTTCAGATAGAAACCATTCAGGTCGAAGCCTGATCATGACAAAGTCTCCTTCGTTAAATTCTTTGAAGCATTTACGTGAGTTAGCCATATGCTCATAAGATTTATTGCTTTCATTAATCTTTTTACTTATTTCTTTATGCAATTCCTTAATATGCTAAGTATATGACTCTGTAGACTTAGAAATGCATGCATGCATAGGTAAAGGAATAAGATCTAAAAGCTTTCTAGGTTTATATCCATGGACAATCTCAAATGAACTCTTGCTTGTGGATCTATTAACTGAACAATTATAAGCAAATTTAGCTTTAGGTAACAATAAATTTCAATTTCCAGTGTTTCCACCTACAAGATATCTCAGCAAGTTTGTAAGGCCTTCGGTTCACTACCTCGATCTGACCATCGATTTAGGGGTGGTAGGATGTAGAAAATTTGAGCTTAGTTCCTACCAAGTGCTAAAGGGTTTTTCAAAAGTTACATGTAAATCTAACATCCCTATCTGACACTATGATTTTAGGAAGACCATGTAACCTAACCACATTATCGAGAAAAATTTTGGCTACCTTGGAAGCATCAGAAATTTGTGAGTAGGGTATAAAATGTGCCATCTTAGAGAACCTATCGACCACAACACAGATAGAATCAGTTTCCTTAAGGTCTTGGGCAAACCTAATACGAAATCCATACTAAGGTCTTGCCAAGGACAGTTTGGTACAGGTAAAGGGGTATACAAACCAGTATTTTGCTTTTATTGTTTTGCAACAGTGCAAGTTCGACACCTAGCTACAACCTGAGCTACATCCTTCTTCAGACTTGGCCAATAAAATTGGTCCTCAATAGCTAGAATGGTCTTATTCCTACCAAAGTGACCAGCTAGACCTCCTGCATGGATCTCCCAAATCAAAAATTCTCTAAGGAAGGTTCTAGGAATACATAACCATTGTCCTTAAAGAGGTAGCCATCTTGCAGGATATACTCACTATTTAAACTAGAGGGTTCTTGTTTGACGGACTGATAGGTCTCACTAAAATCAGGACAAGTTTCATATTGATCATTCAGTTTGTCAAATCCTACAACTTCAGTACTAACCAAATTAAGGAGCATGGATCGTCGACTAAGGACATCAGCAACCTTATTCTCAGTACCAGTACGATGTTTCAGCACAAAGGTATAGGCTTGAATATACTCTACCCACTTAGCATGCCTAGGGTTCAACTTCTTTTGAGAACCTAAAAACCGTAGTGCCTTATGATTTGAGTATAGAAAAAATTCCTGTGGTAGCAAATAATATTTCCAATAGCTCAAAGCTTGCTCCACCGCATAAAATTCTTTATCATAAGTTGAGTTTTTAAGTTTAGCCTCATTTAATTTTTTTACTAAAGAAAGCTACAGGATAACTTTCTTGACTCAATACTCCACCTATACCAACTACAGAGGCATCACAAGCAACCTCGAAAACTTTAGAAAAATCAAGTAATCTCAACACGGGTGCTTGGGTCATTTTGTCCTTGATTTCAAAGAAGGCTCTATTGGCACTCTTGGTCCACTCGAAGGCTCATTTCCTAAGGCAATCAGTGATAGGTGCTACAATTGTGCTAAATCCTCGAATGAATCTTTTATAGAAGGTAGCAAGGCCATGGAAACTACAAACATCATATATGTTTTTAGGCACAGGCCACTTAATAATGGACTTAATTTTCTCAGGATCAGCTGATACTCCTTCAGAAGTCATAACAAAGCCTAGAAAAATGATTCTTGGAGTCATGAAACTACACTTCTTAAGATTTACATATATATTGTTTTTCCTAAGCGCTTGATACACATGTTGTAGATGGTCTAAGTAATCCTTCTTAGTTTTACTATATATGAGGATATCGTCAAAATAAACTACTGCAAACTTTTCAATGAAAGCTTTCAATACATGAGTCATGATCCTTATAAAAGTACTAGGTGCATTTGATAAGCCAAAAGGCATCACTAACCATTCATATAGGCCATCCTTAGTCTTGAAGGCAATTTTCTATTCATTCTTAGGTCTAATCCTAACCTGGTGATAGCCGCTCTTAAGGTTAATCTTTGAAAAGATAGATGCTCCAGCCATCATGTCTAACATGTCATCCAAACGAGGAATAGGAAATCGGTACTTCACAATTATCTTATTGATGGCTTGACTATCAACACACATCCTCCAAGTGTCATCTTTCTTTGGGGTTATGGGCCTGGAACTGCACAAGAACTCAGGCTCTCCTTAATAAATCCTTTTTGAAGTAGATCCCCTACTTGTCTTTGTAACTCTAAATGCTCTGTAGGGTTCATCCTATAGTGTGGGAGGTTTGGAAGGGTGGCTCCTGCGACCAAATATATGGCATGTTGTATGTCCCTTAATGGTGGCAGTCGATCAGGGAGATCTTCAGGAAACTCATCCTGAAATTCTTTCAAGAACTTTACAATTTCCTTAGGTTGTTCCTGTTGGGGTTGGTCAAAAACTTCCTTAGTAGTCAGAACCCAAACTAGCACACCTTCAGTCATCTTGCGCTCTAGTTCCCTAGCGTGATTAGGTTTAGTCCTGGTTCCTTCTCCCTCAGATTGGTAGATCCTCTCTTGATGTTATCCTTAGGTGGGGTTGAATTTATGATAATCTTTTTACCATGATGGTTAAATGAACATGAATTTGAATGGCCATAAAGGGTAACATCATGATTATATAGCCAGGGTCTACCTAAGATAATGCTGCTGACCCCCATTAGGAGAACGTCACACTCAGACCTTCTCTTGATATGACTAGACTTGGACTGTAACCTGACATCTGAATCTGATAGGAATAAAGGTTGAGTCAATCCAAGAAACCTTATAGGGGTTAGGATGGGGTACTGTAGTTAAACCTAAGTTCTTAACAGCATTTGTGAAAATGGCGTTAACACAGCTTCTACTATCTATGATAATTTTGCAAACTTTGTTCCCTACCTTAATGAAGGTTTGTAGGATGTTAGTCCTACACCAGTCCTCATTCTTCTTAGTCTGCGTCAAGATACACCTAACGACTCCTAAGAGATCAGGTGACTCTAAGTCTTCCTTGTCCCCTTCATACTCATATGCTAACTCGAGTTCAGCCCCATACACTTCCTCCTCACATTCTTCCACAGTTTCTGGATCCTCTTCATCAAACTCTCCTATGTGTAAGGCTCGCGCAGGGCACCGACTAGCATAATGACCATAACTTTGACATTTGAAATATCGTATAGTTTTGTTTCTAGTCCTTTGCATTTCAGGTGCCTTTCCTTTGTCATCCTTATGAGCTAGTGGAGTGGTAGGTTTGGGTCGGCTATTAGAAAGCTGGTTCACACTAGGCCTATTTCCAGGAGCACTAAACCTATTAGGTTCGGGTCGATGGGTAATGGGTCATCTCTGGAATCTCTCATAATTCCTAGCAATCTGATAGGCTTGATCTAAATCATGGACCTCTCTTAGAAACAATTCCCTTTGAATATCCTCATTTAGGCCTGCTTGAAACCTAGATAGGGTGACCGACTCCAACTCAGCTACACTACACCTCATAACAAACTCATCGAATTTTGCTATGTACTCGAACACGGATCTATTACCTTGAGTCAACTTCTGCCACTGATCTAAGAGTCTTTGCTTATAGGACAAAGGTAGGTATTTCTCTCTAAGTTTGATTTTCATGGCTCTCCATGTAACTATGGGCAAATCACCTCTTTTATGATTAAGTCTCTCAACATTTCTCCAACATAGTCTAGCCTGCCTAACCAACCTAAGCTTAGCAAATTTGACCTTCCTCTCCTCAGACATCTCATACCACTCAAAATACTGGTCTATGTCACTCTTCCAGTCAGTATACACCTTAGGGTCTAAGTTTCTATCAAAGGTAGGTGTCTCAAGTCTAATGTTCCTAAGGGCTCTTTCCTCTTGGTCATTGATATCTTGATAGAGTCGCCTAGGGTTAGGTTCAGGGGTGAGTTCACGATGTTGGGCTCTTGGTCCGACAGGAGTGGATCTAGGTATCTCAGGATCAGGATGAGTTATATGGGACTCTTCTAGGTTACCCATTCTTTCCTCCATTTGGTCAAACCTAGTGTTGAGCTGCCTAAATTGTTCAATCATAGTCCTCATTAAAGCTTCCTGATTTGGGTCCATGGTGGGACTAGTTTGGGTTTGGGATTGTTGATATGGAGTTCTTACTCTAGCGGTCATGAATATAATCCTAGCTTCTAGGGCTCCTAGAACTAGAGCTCAAGTAGAATGGGTTAGCTTAATTTACAACCAATTCAGCAATTACCTTATCCACTGGCCAAGTAAGAGGTGGGGTCGTGGGAGTCTCCCCCTGCTGTCACAGGATCCTAATTAAAAACCATGAGTCTGCTTAGGACGTTTGCCTCTGGACCTCTAGCCTTAGATACCAGTTTCAAGAGATAATTAAATGATTGGGTGCACTAGCTTTCACACAATACTTGGAACCTGACCTGTTGGTGTCCCTAAGCTTTGTTAGGTTGCTACTCAGTTTTAGATTAGGGCTAGGACAATGCAAGATGATGTTGGTTGTTTTTGGACCAAGGAAAGGTGATGAAATCCTTTCCTTATCTTATGATAGCATGCCCTTAAAATAGATTCAAATAAGATGAATGCACAACCAATCAAACTATTTAACAAGATAAGATAAGATAATACTTGCAACTCAAAATTTAAACTTTAAATTTCAAATTTTAGATTTGAATTTTAAATTTTAGATTTTGATTTTCAAATTTTAAATTGCAGAAATTAATTTTTAATTTTTTGGGGGATTAGGTTGGATAATTTTAGAGTTCTAGATGTGCCAGAATTTTATCCTAAGTTGTGCCTAGAAGATTAACATGCAATCTTTCAAGCAGTTATGAAATCAAACAAGCATACGCTAAGCATAACTATTTTTCGATATCGGGTTATCACGTCTGACCATAGCTTATTACTCCTATGGGTCGTGATAGTATACTTTCGTATACCTGTTCAGGAGGCGTAATTTTCTTCCACCAGAAAATACTATGATGGGGACATCAGGTCAACCCTAGTTCACTATGGGTCCCCGAGTTTTGAGTCCCTTGCCATGATTCAAATTTTGTCTTTGAGTCCAATAATCTGGCTGTGTTAGCCATTTGAGTCCTATATTTGGGCCTTGAGTTTTGTTTTTCAGGTCTTGTCATACTTGAGTCCTGTATTTAGAGTCGACTCATACCATTAAGGTTTATGAGTCAAGTTTTCGGTTATGATCAGCTCAGTTGAGCTTAGTTGTTCAAGTCAGCTCATTATGAATCTATAATTATTTTGGTCTTAATATGTCATTTTGGATCTTTTATCAATTTGAGTCCCGTAGTTTTGTTCAAGTCCTATGTTGAGTCTAGTCCAATTAAGTTGAAGTAAGTCCTATAATAAGTTAAGCATTTCAACTAATCCAATTGAGTCCTGTAAGTCTCGTCCAGTATAATCCAGTTTTATACAAGAGGAGGAGCACCAACCAAAGCCTTCACCAGGCCCTCTCAGAACCAAGCGAGTCCAAGCCCATGAAGCTCCACACATGAAGATTCCAGGAATATTCTTCCAAGCACCCAGCCTAGGGTTTCCAACCCACCAGGAACATATGCAACAAGCCCATGCACCACATCTTGGAGGTCGCCTAAGTCATGCACCAGGCCCATGCGCCCAAGCCCATTGGAGATGCCCCTTGCTGCCCTAAAGTTCAAGCCCAAGTCCATTTAGGCATCCAAGCCCGAGAGGGAGCTTTTGACCAAGTCAAAGAAGAAGGGAAGACCAATTCTAACAAGGAGATTTTATTTTTTTCTACTCAAATTGTGTACTCCTAGTTCTAAGTAACCTTGTAATCTTTCTCCCTATCAAATTTTATATTCCTATCCTAGCTATGAGAGGGCATGGGAACATCTATAAATACCCCATCCCCTCTTGTATGTTTTAATGTTATTGAATATGAAGAATTTCTTGAGTTCTTCTCAATTTTTTGTGTGAATTCTGTGTGATTAAGGGTATCTGTGTGATCTCTCAGGATTTCTGTGTGATCCCTGCGCCCTGCCTCCAAGCCACCAGCCTTTTTTCATCTCTTGGCCGCCTTCCTCAAGCCTCTTTCCCTTCTTCTTCTTTCAGCTATCTAGCATACATTTCCTTGTTTTCTAACCCGTGACAGGTGATTTGCAGGTCCCTTAGAGTTCACGAATCCCAGGATTCCATCTGACCAGCTTTCGGGCCACCGGATTGAAAGCCACGAATCTTCAGGATCGATAGCTTTATTTTTCAGGATGCATCCGGGAGCGACGAGCAAACTTTTCACGGATCGATCTTCAAATCTCTACCCGGTACACCCCTTAGACTCCTATGGTAGCAATATTGCTGAAGAGCTAGTCCTAACCAGGGCTTCTTAGCCTTAGGGGTCCTGTTTCTTCACTTTTAGGATTTATTTCTGCATGCCTATGCTTTAAATTTTCTATAGAATTCTTTACTTAATATCTTGGCTTAAGATTTGGGATACAAACTCCTAACTTAATTTCTAACAACAAAAAAATAATTAGCATGCATAAATAATCCCGCATCATTTGGTATCAGAGCATGTTTTAGGGCTAGTTCCTGCATTTCATAATTCCTATACATAGTCAATTGTTTTTACTATTTCTATATGTAGGTAGATCAAAAAATTCTGATTTTTGTTTTTCTAGATTCACATAATTGATAGTATTTTTTAGAATTTTCTCATGATTTATTGTAGCCTATAAAAATTTTGCACGCCTATTTTCCTTTGCCTTAGAAACTTCTGCATCATGTCCTCTGCATTAAGGGTTTGGTTTTCGATCTATTTAGTCAACTTAGGGATTTTATTTTTCATTAAAATATGCACTACATACTCTATGTTCAGTTTTTATAATTTTTATAATTTTTAATTATTTTTATAGAAACAAAAAAATATAAAAATTTTGCATCTTAGAAATCCTAATAGAAACCTGAACTTCTGCACATAGTCTGAAAACCCTAGGTTTTGCATCATCATCTGAATTTTTCTCTACATGAAATTTGGTAGAGATCATCTACACTATGCATCCTCTATCTTGAAAGTTTTCTGACTTTTTCCTGCATCGAAAATAGTACCAAATTCTGCATCGAATTAAACCCTAATTTTAGTTCTGCATACTTGACTAAACCAAATCTAATCAACTTCCAAACCCTACCTCACCCAAGCCCTAATTTTGTTTGGTAATTTAATCAACTTAAATTTAACTTGCCACCTCATAAAAGATAAAAAAATATTTTATTTTTTGATTGTTATTAGATTGCATTAGGGCTCATTGATTGTTATCATTTCATTTAATCAATATTAAGGGCAATTTTCCATCTCAGATTAGGGCAGGATTTCATCACCTTTCCTGGGCACAAAATAACCATCTTGTATTAGAACCCAAGCCTTAACTAAAATCAATTAGTAACTTAATTGCTCTAGTAAACTTATGGACACCAACAGATCGGGTCCGAATTGTGTGGGTAAACTAATACACTTAATTTTCCAGCTATTACTGAAAACTGGTGTCTAAGGCTAGAGGTCCAGAGGCAAACGTCCTAAGTGGATGAGGTCCAGAGGCAAATTGGTGGTTTTTAATTAGGACCCTGTCATAGGCAGGGGGAGCCTCCCACCATCCCATCTCTTACCTGGCCAGTGGAAGGATTAGCTGTTGAGTTAAGTGTAAGTTGAGTAGACCCATTCAATTTGGCTCTAAGTCTAGCAAGCTATAGTACGTGTTAACCATTATGTGCTTGACTACATCATAACCCTTGTGTGCTTGATTACATAACCTCTACATTAGGAGTCTAACCCCACCAGTAGTCAAAACCCCAACCCAGTTCAATCATGGAGCCCAATTTTGAAACTCTCATGAAGACCATGAGTGACCGGGTGATTTCTCAATTGACCACCCAGATGAACCAAATACTGCCCAATTGACCACCAGATGGACCAGATGATCCATAGGTTTGATCCGATAGATGACCGATTAGGAACCTTAGAGGAAACCCGTAGGACCCATACTAGACCCACACTTGAGTCACCTTTGCCCACACCTCCCAACCCTAGGAGAGCCCAATACTATGACCCATACCAGAAGCCCAATCATAGGAAGCCCAATCATGATTTCTTTGACCAGGATAAGAGAGCCACTAGGTACATTGTGTTAGAAGTATATAAATTTGGTGATCCTAAGTTTGAGGATTATCTTAAGTGGGAAAGAGATATGGATCTGTATTTTGAAAGTCATAATGGTTTCTATTCTGAAAGAGGTCATTTCATGTTTGCCAAACCTAAGTTAGTTCTCCAGGCTAGGATATACTGGAATGAAGTTGAGAGAATGGCTAGACTAGAAGGAACACCCATGACTACCTGGAGAGCCATGAAGAGCAAACTTAGAGAAGCCTATGCACCCAAATCCTATGACTCTAGATCCTATGACCCTAGATCATATGACTCTAGATCCTATGACTCTAGATCCTATGACCCTAGATCTTATGGTTCTAGATCCTATGACTCTAGACCCTATGAGCCCATATCCCATGAGCTCAGTAGACACATGATCCATAGAGCTGAACCCTTGTCCTATGAGCCTAAGGATCCCATAACCCCTAGATATGAGCCTAGTATTAGTCCACTACCCCTTAGTCGACCCACCCTTACTACCCCAGTCATTAGTCAATTTTTCCTTAGTCAACCTCCTCCTCCTACCACCCCACTGGTTCACAAGAATGACATTGAAGAGGAAGTGTATGAAGTTGATGTGAGCTTAGTGGATGAGTATGAGAAAGAAGAAGAAGAGATATTTATAGATAACCTAGAATTAGTTGATCCTGAACATATCCAAGTAGAAACCAACCTAGAATTAGTTGACCAGGTAGATACCCAGATATAAGCTAACCCAAGGTAGATGACCTTACCCTATCCAAACTGAAGCTGTAGTGGAAGAGCAATTAGAGGATGAGGAACCCAACCCTACTATTAGACTCTTACCTGAGGAGCAACTAGAAGAAAGCCCAATTACCGAGCCCAATCCTAAGATCCAAAAACCAGAAAAATTTATTAAGGACATGATCTCTTTAAATCAGTACTCTCAGGATGAAGTCACTCCTTTAACTCTAATTGATCTCTTTCCTGAGATTAGTGACCCATCCTTCCATAAGATAGACTCTGTAGATAGACATCAACCCCATAATGTCAACCTCATTAGTCTAGAATTAGTCCTTGACACCCCTTTTTATATCCTACTTTATCCAACTAACCCTGAACCTTTTTCCCTACCCTACTAGACTAATCCTGAAACTACCTCTTATTTTCTGCCCTTTCCAGAAACCTCCAGCATTTATAGGATCATTATATTGCATTTTGTTAAAATTAGCATACTGCATACATTCATTGCGTATGTTAGATTTGTATCTTACTTCTGATATACCTTATGGCATTTGCTAGGAGTCCATTGTAAATTTTTATGTGCATGCTAAGCTATGGTCAAACCTAGAGAGCCTATAGTTTGTTAGGTTTTGGTCCAAAGAATCCAATAAATTTTTTTCGATAGGAATGCCTAGTCGAGTCTATTAGGTATTGGTTTTGAGTCCAATATGTCCACAGACCTAATCCATCTGTCCACACATGCACAGATCTCTGCACAGCATTTGCATCAGGGTATTAGCATTCATTTGAACACTGGTAATAACATGGCTAATTCCCGAAATCAAGCCAAAGGATTTAATGTAGAGGATTCTGTAGAAATTAGGTCTAGACCTAAGTGGTTTCCTCTTGGAGCCCCAAAGAAGCTACTTGTATACACTGCTGGACCCTTTAAAGTGATAAAGAAAGTGGAACCCAATGCCTATGTGCTTGATTTGTCCCTAGATTTAGGCATTAGCTCTACCTTCAATATTGCGAACTTAGTTGAGTAGAGGGGACCGATAGTGATTCCTAGTAAGGTTTTTAGACCTACTCCATCCTTTGAGAGCGAACCTAACCCAGAGTGTCCATTTATAAATTGGCCTGAGAGAGGAATCCGGATCGAGCATATCCTGGACGATCAAGCTATCACGACCCGGGGCCACGGCTATCAACGCTACCTAGTTCGATGGCAAGGTTGATTAGAATCTGATGATTCGTGGATTACTCGAGAGGACTTGCAGCGCCTCAATCCAGACCTTCTTGAGCGATACCAGAGCCAGAGTGACCCTTATTCGATGGAGTCGAGTTTCTCCCATCCTGGAAAAATTGATGGGGACATCAAGTCAACCCTGGTTCACTATGGGTCCTTGAGTTTTAAGTCCCTTAGCCATGATTCAAATTTTATCTTTGAGTCCAATAATCTGGCAGTGTTAGCCATTTGAGTCCTATATTTGGGCCTTGAATTTTATTTTTCAAGCCTTGTCACATTTGAGTTCTGTATTTAGAGTTGAGTCACACCATTAGGATTTATGAGTCAAGTTTTGGATTATGATCAGCTCAGTTGAGCTTAGTTGTTCAAGTCAACTCATTGTGAGTCTATAATTATTTTGGTCTTGATATGTCATTTTGGATCTTGTGTCAATTTGAGTCCTGTAGTTTTGTTCAAGTCCTATATTGAGTCTAGTCCAGTTAAGTTGAAGTGAGTCCTATAATAAGTTGAGCATTTCAACCAATCCAATTAAGTCATGTAAGTCTTGTCCAATACAAGTCCAATTTTATACAAAAGGAGGAGCACCAGCCAAAGCCTTCACCAGGCCCTCCTAGAACCAAGCAAGTCCAAGCCCATGAAGCTCCACACATGAAGATTCCAGGAATATTCTTCCAAGCACCTAGCCCAGGATTTCCAGCCCACCAGGAACATATGCAACAAGCCCATGTGCCACACCTTGGAGGTTGCCCAAGTCATGCACCAGGCCCATGCGCCCAAGCCCATTGGAGACGCTCCTTGCTGCCCTAAAGTTGAAGCCCAAGTCCATTTAGGCATCCAAGTCCAAGAGGGAGCTTTTGACCAAGTCAAAAAAGGAGAGAAGACTAATTCTAACAAGGAGATCTTATTTTATTTCTACCCAAATTGTGTACTCCTAGTTCTAAGCAACCTTGTAATCCTTCTCCCAATCAAATTTTGTATTCCTATCCTAATTAGGAGAGGGCATGGGTGAAGGAAATTGTGTACTCCTAGTTCTAAGCAACCTTGTAATCCTTCTCCCAATCAAATTTTGTATTCCTATCCTAATTAGGAGAGGGCATGGGTGAAGGGAAAACTAGTGTATGGACGCCTACCCTAGGCATGCTACACTAGGGAGTAGGTATTGTATAATTAAAAATTTTTTAACATGCATACGGAAAAACCTACTCATATACAGGATCTAATACAACATGATGCATGTAAGTGAAACATAGGCATGTATAGGCAAGTGTAATAAATATAAATAACATGATAAAAACTAGATCTAAACATGCATGATAACAAAAATAAATAATATACCTGATCGAAGCAGGAATAAACCAACTTCTTCAGTCTTCAGAATAGATCAGCAGCAAATCAAGGCAGCCGGTTGAACTCCTTCAACGGCAAATCAGATATGGAAGAGATCAGTCCAATCTCTCGACGTGTCCAAATGTTTACTGTCCAAATGTCCATCCTCTAGAGTATCCATGCATGGGCTCTCGCTGATCTAACTCCCGGAAGGATGCTAGTCATCCAGGAATCGACGAACAGGTCATGGATAGTGAAATAGGGAAGGCCAAAATGATATTCACGAACGGTCTCCTCCAAGACCACCCATTATCCACAAAAAGCACACAATGAAAAACACTTGCTGTTAATCGCTCTTAATCGGCATTTAAAACCCTGGGAACCGATCGCTAGATGAGAACAAAGGAGCTGAGGTATGGGGAGTCACGGCGTGCCAACAAAGAGGGAAAACCTTCGGTGGCAAGAGCTCAGATGAAAACCGAGAGAGACAAAAGGAACTAAGAACAATAAAACAAAAGAACTCTCTGTTCTTCTTTCAATCTCATCCCCTATTCTTCCCCTCTCAACAAATCGCACGCTCTATTTTTTTTTTTTTCCTAAACCAAACCGCACGACCTTCAACCAAATGATAAAAGATGCTGGGAAAACATGCGAAGGCCAGGGAAAATGCACGAGAGAAAACTGGATAAAGCCCTAACTTATTTGAAAGACTCTGATCGGCTTTAACGCTGGGAACTGCAGGCTATGGATAAGGATCAGAACTCCCATACTGCAACCGATCAACATCAATCCTTATCCCAAGCAAATCTGATCAACTTGTTTTTCAAATCCCATCTAATTGGTGAAAACCAAGAGCAGGGAAACAAGGCTAAGTCCAAACCGGTGATAAAAAAATGGCTGGGAGAATAAAAACTGTGAAAAACCGAGATCGTGAAATCATCCCATGTATTAAAAAACGGTTCATCAGAAGCCCCGGTCTGACCAAAACCCGATTAATAAGAAAAACTGGGTCCAATCCTGATCTACCAGGAACAATTCCTGGTTGATCTAAACCAATCCTGGTCGATCCAAATCAGACCAGATAGATCAGAAAAAATAATGTGTGCTCAATTAGACCGTTTGACCTTAATACCGAAATGATTTCCAATCATTGATCGGCTCCCAGATCAAGAATAAATCCTCTATGACGTGTGACCTTATAGGTTCGAATCTAAACGGTAGCACTGGAACACTTCCAGTACCAGCACAAGATACCATCTAGCAATGGATCCCGGCATCCGGATAGGCCGAAGATGCGAGAGCAATCTATCGAACCTCTGGCATATGGTTACCGTATAATTCATCTCTTTGACCTCCAATACTTAAGAGGACCTAGGGTCAGACTGCCAACCCTAACTGAGTCAATTCATAACATGTCTCAACCTCGCAAGTCCAGTGACTCCTCACTAGGACTATCCCGATAGAGGATTTGCTAAATTGAAACACTGTGCGACATTCAATCCAAACAATTTGGACAGGTCAATTCCATCTTGGTCCACCACTGCTCCACAAGTACTTGCCTGTACCAAGAAACCTTCCATCACCGGATTAGAAATCCGGGTAGTCCGGCACCAAAGCACAGGGAGTTGCTTGCAAGCTACCATGGTACCTCAGGTCGGAGGGACACATATATCCATATCCAATTGCGAGCAATCCTTTGGCAGTAAGGAGTTCCACAGAGTCACATTCAATGAGATATCACACATCCCACTTGCAAATCACATCAGTGTCACCACACTCCTTTGGTTAAGAAGACAACCAGACGATGTGAACCACAACAACCTACACTTGATACATTACCGTCCTGTACAATGTATCATTTGATTGTGAACCTTTTAAAGGACCACTCGATATATCCTCTCTATATCGAAGTTAGTATAGTCCTAAGGACTTCATCATATAAATAGAGTTCATTACAGCGAAATGAATAATATGATGAGCTGCCAAAATAAAGTTTTATTAATTCATATATAAATTATAATACTGAGAACAACCGCCTACAACCTAGGTGATTGGCTTTGGGACATAATTCCCAACAACTCCCACTTGTACTAAAGCCAATCAGAACAGTATCTAATACCCATTTCCCTTTTACAATAGTCGAACTCTTTGATTTTGAGGGCTTTAGTGAAGGGGTCAGCCAGATTCTCCTTTCCATCGATCTTCATAAGACTGATGTCGCCTCGTTCTACGATCTCTCGCACGAGGTGATAGTGCCATAGAATGTGCTTAGTATGGTAAAGAGATTATGGCTCCTTAGCTTGAGCAATGGCTCCTGTGCTGTCACAAAACACTGGAACAGGACCATCTAGGGAAGGTGCCACCCCTAGCTCTCCAAGGAACTTCTGCAACCACACAGCTTTCTTTGCTGCATCTGGGCTGCAAAGTACTCTGCTTCGCTTACCGAGTCTGTAATTGTTGCCTGCTTGGAACTCTTCTAGTAGATCGCTCCTCCATTTAGGGTAAATACAAATCCTGACACACTCTTGCTATCATCTCTGTCTGACTGGAAACTAAAGTCAGTATACCCCACAAGTTTCAAGTCAGGTTCTCCATAAATCAGCCATTGGTCCTTAGTATTTCTCAAATACTTCAGGATGGTCTTAACCACCTTCCAATGCACCTCACCTGGGTCAGACTGGTATATGCTCACTACTCCTAGTAAGTTTGCCACGTCTGGTCTAGTATATGTCATAGCATACATAATAGAGCCCACTACAGAAGCATAAGGAACTCTACCCATGCACTCCCGTTCCTCAGGAGTTGTCGCACAATCCTTCTTGGAAAGAGTAATTCCAGAACCTATCGGGAGATAGCCTTTCTTGAAATTCTCCATGCTGAACCGTTTCAGCACGGTATCAATGTACATAGATTGGGACAATCCCAGAAGCCTCTTAGATTTATCTTTATAGATCTTCATATCCAGTATGAAAGAAGCTTCACCCAAGTCCTTCATGGAGAACTGAGATGACAACCAGACCTTTATTACTTGCAATGCTGCGATGTCATTCCCAATTAAGAGAATGTCATTAACATAAAGTGCCAGGAACACAATCACAGAACCATTAACCCACTTATAGATACAGGGATCTTCTCCGTTCCTAATTAAGCCAAACGATTTGATACACCTATCAAATCACATGTTCCAACTTCGAGATGCTTGCTTGAGTCCATAAATGGACATCTGCAATTTGCACACTTTTGACTCATTTGTGGATGTAAATCCCTCAGGCTATATCATATACACCTCCTCATCCAAGTCTCCATTCAAAAAAGCAGTTCGGACATCCATCTGCCAGATCTCATAGTCAAAATGTACTGCCAAAGCAAGCATGATCCGAATGGACTTGAGCATTGCCACAAGGAAGAACATCTCGTCATAATCGATACCATATCGCTGACGATACCCCTTGGCAACCAGACGGGCTTTATAGGTCTTCATCTTCCCATTTGCACCCCTCTTTCTCTTGAAAATCCACTTGCACCCGATGAATTTTATCCCTTCAGGTGGATCAACTAATGTCCATACATTGTTGATCTCCATGGACTACATCTCAGATCGCATGGCTCCAAGCCATGCCTCAGAGTCAGATCTCTGAAGTGCATCCATATAGATGATCGGATTCTCATCATTCTTGTCGAGTTTAATGGGATCATTATCTCGGACCAAGAAATCATAGTATCTGTCCGGCTGACATGGTACTCTACCGGATCTCCCAATAATGGGTTCCGGGTGTGATCCAATCACAACCAATTCTATGATGTCCTTAGAGTGTGCAGGTTCTTCCACTGGTTGAACTTCACTAAGTTCAATCTTAAAGGCTATAGTTCCTTCTCCAAGGAACTTCTTTTCCAAAAAGATAGCCCTAAGAGCAACGAACACTTTCTATTCGTTCTCCAAGTAGAAGAAATACCTTTTTGTTTCCTTAGGGTACCCAATAAGGCACCATTCAGACCTAGGACCAAGTTTATCTAAGTCTAAACGTTTTACATAAGTCGAACAACCCTAGACCCGAAGGTATGAGATTGAGGGCTTACGTCCAGTCCATAACTCATATGGAGCGGAGACAACAGACTTACTCGGAACATCATTCAGCAAGTAACAAGCTATCTTAAGTGCATATCCCCAGAAGGACAGCGACAGAGTTGCAAAGCCCATCATGGATCGAACCATATCCAACAGGGTTTGATTCCTCCTTTCGGACACACCATTCAACTGGGGTGTTCCTGGAGGAGTCCACTGAGAGAGAATCCCATTCTCCTTAAGATATGTCATGAACTCACCAGATAGGTATTCACCATCTCGATCATATCGAAGGGTTTTAATACTCTTTCCAGTTTGTTTCTCTACTTCATTACGATATCGTTTGAATATTTCAAACGACTCAGATTTATGTCTCATCAAGAAGACATAACCATACCTTGAAAGGTCGTCTATAAATGTAATCAAATATCTGTATCCATCTCTGGCACTAACTGTCATGGGTCCGCATACATCAGTATGTATGAGACTCAGAAGTTCTGTAGCTCATTCACCTTTCCCAGTAAAAGGTGACTTGGTCATTTTACCAAGCAAACAAGATTCACAAGTGGACAGTGAGTCAGAATCATTGACCTCGAGGAGGCTTACTCCTCGCAACTTGTTTATCCTATTCTAGTTAACATGACCTAGCCTACAGTGCCATAAATACAAGTCACTGACATTTTCTATCCTTGGATTGTTCGGGTCTATGGACACTTGATAAAGAGGACAGTTCCTCTTCCAGTGTCCTTGCTTCTTACAATAGAAGCACTCCGCACCTGTTTGATCAACTTTCACTTTTTTAGCATAACTTGGGCCAGGAGCACTCTGCACATTCTTTCCCTTACATTTCTTCTTCCCTTTCTTAAATGGACGATGACCTCTAAGACCTTCCACTAAATTTACCACCCCCTTATTTAGTTGGTGGTCCTTCTCGTAAGTCTGCATCAACCCCATCAAACCATGGTAATTGACTGCAGGCTTATTCATTCTATAATGATCGAGAAAGTCAAGATAGGAGAAGGGTAGAGAATTCAGGATTGCATCCTTGCCGAGTTGCTCGTGTAAAGGACATCCGAGCTTGCCCAATCGTTCGATCATCTCGATCATGTGCAATACGTGATCAATGACCGAACTGCCATTCCGTATTTTGGCATTATAGATGGTACAAGATGCTTTGTACCGCTCTATATCGTTTGGCGTGCTGAAAGATTCCTTCAACTTTTAAAGAATCTCGTCTAATTGGGCCTCCTCGAATTTGCGACTGAACTCGTCGTTCATCATCGTCAACATTATGCATCGGACAGTAGTCCGATTAGAAACCTACTTCAAATAAGTGTCCCTGACCAAACTCCGAGCATTGGCAGGAGGGATTTCAGGTGCTGGATCCATTATTACATAAAGGATCCGCTTGTGCTCCAGGACTATCCTCAATTTTCAATACTAGCTATCGAAATTGGGACCCTTTAGCTTCTCGCTATCGAGAAGTGACCGGAATGAAAGGTTTGAATACATCTAAAGAAAAATTAAGACCAAATTAGTATATGAATTAATCAATTAAACCAAAAGACTTGGACTTTGTCTAAAGGTCCCTCCCATTAATTTTTCAAATTGGGAGCCTCTAACTCCAATCCATGAAATCATCATTTCATAGTGGGTACGGAAATCCAATAGACCACGTATGAACCCGACTTTGGCTGGCTCACCCATACGCGCCTAAAAGTAGGTTCTCTAACCAATTGCTTCCCTAAGCAATTTCCAGTATTAAATTTTGCCTCACAGAACTCTCAATCGACCTTGGGGCCTCCTATTGTGGGTCTCTGATTAGGTCCAACCATTAATATGACAAATCCGATGCTTCCAGCTAACCAATGACCAAGCCCGACTTTGGCCGGCCTACCTGATCACCATTAAGAAGGTTGCACTGAACCATCATCTATGGGAGAGTAATCCCAGTAACCGGATGCACACCCGTTCTTTGGAATTGTCGATATACATCAAGCTAAAGGACTCATTACTAACCCACTTAATGGGAGGCTAAGATACCATCAACTCATTGACTTAGTCTTTTTTTAGGACCTAATAATTTTAGAGGATTTTAATTAAATTGTGACAGAAGAATAGAGAGAAGAACATGGATCAACCTCCCACTGATCAAATCAATTCTCAGGAGGGTTGAATTAAATTCAACAAGTTGGTCCATGGGCACCTAAAGATCAGACGTGCTGATCAACTTGGGTGATATGGGTTAACTCGAATCAATAAGTTTTTCTAATCAGTTCTGGTTGACCGGATTGGCCAAGTAGGTGAGATCATGGGTGAGTATCCGCCATTAACCATCTTTCCTAGACACCAACCAAGTTGGCCAGGAATGAGGTAGCCTCATGCAACCATGATCAAAACTATCAAACATGCCTAGACACCAATCGGGTTACCATACTTGATTAGACCAGCCTAAGAACTCGAGCTTACCACAGAGCCACTAATTAGATCCATTTTAGAAGAATTGACTAACCCATCTAACTATTAGATAGATACTAAAGAGAAGGTCCTTAATCAATATTTAATTAGTTCTTTTAAGTCCAATTCAACTAACCTTAGGTCTAATCCAATAAATGGACCCAATCAGACAGCTAACCCAATTAACCCGAATGGCTTATTTAAATAACATTAGATTTTATAAACCCTAATTTGGCTTGTCATTTAATTAATCTTACAATTCATAATTGTTAGATAATAAGCCAACTTTTAATTAAAACATTTTTAATTAAATTCATGTAAAACTATTTTACATCTTTCATGTATCATATCTAGTCTTATCATATCAATTTATAATATTGCAAACCATTAGACATGCCAATGTAAACTCATGTATCATGATTAAAACATTTTTAATACCGTAGGTTTCCTTTAAGGATCCTTCTGAGAAGGCCAATATAAATGAACTGCCTCGTGCCATAGAAATGAGGGGTTTTAAACCCTGATTAATATGGACACACGGCCATGATGAAGGTCTCAACTAGGTTCTTAAAAGTAATCCCTATCCTAGATACAGATCCAATACATGCATCATGATTATGCTGTACATGAACCTGGCTCTGATACCACTAAAGGGAAAACTAGTGCATGGACGTCTACCCTAGGTATGCTATACTAGGGAATAGGTATTGCATAATTAAAGATTTTTTAACATGCATATGGAAAAACCTACTCATGCACAAGATCTAACATAACATAATGCATGTAAGTGAAACATAGGCATGTATAAACAAGTACAATAAATATAAACAACATGATAAAAACTAGATCTAATGCATGATAAAAACTAGATCTAAATATGCATGATAACAAAAATAAATAATATACCTGATCGAAGCAAGAAGAAGCCAACTTTCTCAGTCTTCAAAACGTATCAGCAGCAAATCAAGGCAGCCGGTTGAACTCCTTCAACCATAAATCAGATTGAAGAGATCGATCCAATCTCTCGAGGTGTCCAAATGTCCATCCTTTAAAGTATCCACGGATAGGAAAGGTCAAAATGATCTTCCTGGACGGTCTTTCTCCAAGACTACCCATTCTCCACAAAGAGCCTACAATGAAAAATACTTGCTGTTAATCGCTCTTGATCGGCATTTAAAACCCTGGGAACTGATCGCTGGATGAGAACAAAGGAGCCGAGGTACAGGGAGTCACGGCGTGCCAACAAAGAGGGAAAACCTTCGGTGGCAAGAGCTCAGATGAAAACCGAGAGAGACGAAAAGAACTAAGAACAATAAAATAAAAGAACTCTCTGTTCTTCTATCAAGCTCATCCCTGTTCTTCCCCTCTCAAGAAATTGCACGCTCTATATTTTTTTTTTTCCAAAACCAAACCGCACGGCCTTCAACCAAATGATAAAAGATGCTGGGAAAACACGTGAAAGCCAGGGAAAACGCGCGAGAAAAAACTGGATAAAGCCCCAACTTATTTGAAAGACTTTGATCGGCTTTAACGCTGGGAACTGCAGGCTATGGATAAGGATCAGAACTCCCATGCTATAACTGATCAACATCAATCCTTATCCCAAGCAAATCTGATCAACTTGTTTTTCAAATCCCATCCAATCGGTGAAAACCAAGAGCAGGGAAACAGGGCGAGTCCAAACCGGTGATAAAAAAATGGCTGGGAGAATAAAAACCGTGAAAAATAGAGACCATGAAATCATCCCATGTAATAAAAAATGGTTCATCAAAAATCCTGGTCCGACCAAAATCCGATCAATAAGAAAAACCAGGTCCAATCCTGGTCTATCGGGAACAATTTTTGGTTAACCCAAACCAATTCTGGTCGATCCAAATCAGACCAGATGGACCAGAAAAAATAATGTGTGCTCAATTAGACCGTTTGACCTTAATACAGAAACGATTCCCAATCATTGGTCGGCTCCCGGATCAAAAGAAATCCTCTATGGCATGTAACCTCATAGGTTCGAACTTAAACGGTAGCACTGAAACACTTCCAGTACCAGCATAAGATACCATCTAGCAATGGATCCCAGCATCCGGATATGCCGAAGATGCGAGAATAATCTATCGAACCTCTGGCACATGATTACTGTATAATTCATCCCTTTGACCTCCAATGCTCAGAATGACCTAGGGTTAGACTGCCAACCCTAACTGAGTCAATCCACAATATGTCTCAACCTTGCAAGTACAGTGACTCCTGACTAGGATTACCCCGATCGAGGATTTGCTAAATTGAGACACTGTGCGACATTCAATCCAAACAATTTGGACAGGTCAATTCCATCTTTGTCTACCACTGCTTCATAAGTACTTGTCTGTACCTAGAAACCTTCCATCACCGGATTAGAAATCTGGATAGTCCGGCACTAAAGTACAAGGAGTTGCTTACAAGCTATCATGGTGACCTCAGGTCGGAGGAATACATATATCCATATCCAATTGCGAACAATCTTTTGGCAGAAAGGAGCTCCATGCAATCTTACATATCACATCAATGTTACCACACTCCTTTGGTCAAGAGAACAACCAAACGATGTGAACCACAACAACCTATACTTGATACATTGCCGTTCTGTACAATGTATCCTTTGGTTATGAACTTTTTAAAGGACCACTCGATATATCCTCTCTATATCGAAGTTAGTGCAGTCCCAAGAACTTCATCACATAAATAAAGTTCATTACAGGAAAATGAATAATGTGATGAGCTGCCAAAATAAAGTTTTATTAATTCATATACATATTACAATATTGAACACAATCGCCTTCAACCTAGGCGATTGGCTTTGGGACATAATTACCAACAATGGAAACATCTATAAATACCCCACCCCCTCTTGTATGTTTTAATATTATTGAATATGAAACTTTTCTTGAGTTTTTCTTAATTTTTTGTATAAATTCTGTGTGAATTTCTGTGATTAAGGGTATCTGTGTGATCCCTCAGGATTTCTGTGTGATCCCTGTGCCCTGCCTCCAAGCCACCAGCCTTTTTTCATCTCTTGGCCGCCTTCCTCAAGCCTCTTCCCCTTCTTCTTCTTTCAACTATCTAGCCTACCTTTCCTTGTTTTCTAATCCATGACAGCTGATTTGCAGGTCTCTCAAAGCTCATGAATCCAAGGATTCCACTTGACCAGCTTTCGGGCCACCGGATTGAAACCCACGAATCCGCAAGGTCGATAGCTTTATTTTTCAGGCCGCATCCGGGAGCGACGAGTGAACTCTTCATGGATCGATCTTCAAATCTTTACTAGGTACACCCCTTAGACTCCTTTGGTAGCAGTATTGTAGAAAAGCTAGTCCTAACCAGGGCTTCTTAGTCTTGGCGGTCCTGTTTCTTCACTTTTAGGATTTATTTCTGCATGCCTATGCTTCAGATTTTCTATAGAATCTCTTACTTAATATCTTAGCTTAAAATTTGGGATACAAACTTCTAACTTAATGCCTAACAACAGAAAAATAATTAGCATGCATAAATAGTCCTGCATCATACTAAGAAAACAATGCAATTTTTTTTGAAAAAAAAATTCAGATCTAAATCTATGAGAGAAGATTACAAATCTGATTTTAACCTAGCTAAATTACTAAAATTAATGCAAAGGAACCTAAGATCTGAAGAGCTATGGATGAGCTTTCCATATCTAATGCTAGAATGATGCATAAATTTTAGCAAGTAACTATGTCCTAGTCTAACCTTTGGCTCTGATACCAAAGATGATGCAGGATGGATGCAAGGGCTAATCTAAAGATTAAGGATCCAATTTTTAAAGAGCAATGGCAGCAAAGTCAAATAAACTATCAATAAATTAAAGAAAGAGAGACTAAAATTACTACTAGCTACCTGTAATGTAATTTGCATGTGATCACATAAAGAACTCTGGATCCGATGATTGAGAAACCACCGAAACTAAGACTACCTTGCTTCAAATAATAAGATCTAATGAGGTTTGGATGGGTTACTTACCAATAACAATTTTCCTTATCCGTAGTAGCAGATCTGGATTCGACTCTTAGGATCTCCTGGTAGGATTCCAAATATCAGTTCCTTTGGAGCAGATCTTCTCGTTGATGGTTGGATATCAGGGAAAACTTTCTCTTTTGATCGAGAGCACTAGGGATCTTGCAAGAGATCTGTGATTAGTGGTGTGAAAAAGGAGTGGAAATCTGAAAAGAGAGAGGAAAAGAGGGATGGTCGGCTTGGATCTGGATCTGTACTGGATGTTAAAGATGATGGTGCCTGGTTTCTTGGATCTCGAACTTGGGAAGATAACTAGGGCTTCAGCATCCCACTCTCACAGATACAATGCTTACCCAGTAGAGCACCATCAACGCTTACCCAGCAATTGAAAAAAATAGCAGAATTTCATTAATCAAAGCATAATTAATTACAAGGGGGGATGGAGTGGGATTTATAGACCCTCCATACAAGGTAGCAAGATAGGAACAAATTGCTTTGAATACAAGATAAATGCAGATAACAATGGATTCTAATCTTCTTGTTGAGTTGGATGAAACTTCTTAAAATTAAAAATAGGTAGATGCACCCTTGAACTTGAACTCCTCCTTGTTGGAGGCAAATACATGAAATGATGTTTCATAATGGGTGACAAGATGAGATGAAGTGCCCTTCTCTTTTACTTCTCTTAAATTTGGCGATTTCTTGAATAGATGGGTGACAAAAATAAGATGGCATCAACTCCTCTTTGGCATGAATTAGACTTCATCTTGATCCTCTTGAATTTGAAAGCAGATAAGATAATCCTCTATTTTATCTTGGGACTTGGATGAGATGAGGATAAAACCAGCTTTAAATTTTAAAATGATGAGGCACTTCCTCTTCATGTGGGCGACAAAATGAGGATGAGGGGAGGCACTAAATGAGATGAGAGTCCTTCCATCTTACTTCTCTTAAAAGTGGCGACATCTTGGTGGATTTTAAATGGATGACAAGAAGGAATTCAGGGGCGCCCTCCTTGAATAAACTTGAATTTAAATGATATCTGAATGTCCTGATGTCTGGATGTCTGGATATTTGGATGTCTGGATGTCTTGATGAGAATAAAAGACAACCATTTTTTAACATTGAATCGGCCAACCAAGATGATGTGGCATGGCATACTACTCCAAGTGGCTAGTGATAAGGCTCCATGTGGCATAACGGGGCATGATGACATGGCATGGCTTTAAGAATTGGACTTGACCTTGGCTAACAATTGAGCTTGAACCTCCTTGACTAAATCAAGCACTAATTATAGGACTCAATTCAAGCAAACCTAACTTGACTAATTATTTACAAGGACTCAATTACTCATGACTGAAAGACAGACTACTCATTGGTAATCCATAATGAGCTTGGAGGGATCTGACGTCTCTTCCTAGCTCTGGTGTCCTCACCATTTTCTGGGCTCACTAACAACCCACACTTGGTTTCAAAAGCTCACCAAAAACTTAAACAAATCCCAAGTTACAGCCCTTGTTGTACTTGGAATAACTCAAATTAAGAGTTAAAATAGAGCAACACTAATGACAAACAGATCATTGTCGGGTAATTACAGTTTTAGCTCTTGAGAATCCTTCTTGATTCCTTCCTTGAATGATCTTTAAGGCTTCTTATCTTTCTCAATAAATGACTCAAGAATCTGATAGGAGTTGGTGAAGTCTTGATGGTGCGGGCACCAGGCTCAGGAAGAGACTTCAACCGATACAAATTAGCAAAGGTTCCCTATGGTTGGGAGAATGAGGGTTCAAGTCCTGTAATAAGTTTTATTTGAGTCTATTAGTCCTATATTCATTTTATTTTTATAATTGAGTTCTTCATTGTAATTGAGTCAAGGAAAGTTAGCCAAGACCAACCTGATTTCAGCACAACAAGTCCAATCTGGTTTCAAGCACAACAAGTCCAAATAAGGAAGGTGGGTGCATGGACCATGGAATCACCAACTTGGAAGCCACTTCATCACTCCACTTTGCCACATCACCAAGACACCTCACCATTGATTGACGCCCAGAGGAGAAGGAATTCAAATTCAAATGAGTCCACATTTTCCTCCATAATCATCTCCCCTCTTCATGAAGACGCCCACTATTCTCTCCTCTCATTTTGTATTATTTCAATTTCAAATTTTGAATTTTAAATGGCTTGGTGGTCTGTAAAAAAGGCTCCAAATCTTATTGTAATCAATCATGAAATTTGAATCAATGAAGAAAGAATTTTTTTGAAATCTTTCCTTGCTTGAATGCTTGGTCCCTTGTGAGAAGGTGGGCGTGAGGCCTAGAGTTTTCTTCCCCTTTCCAACTCCCCTCATCCAACCTAGCTTTCTCCTATCCCTCTTAGTCCACTCGACCAACCAAAGAAGCACTCCCATTAGTTCACATCTCCTCCATTTCTTATGAATCCAATCATTCAAGGAGTCCTTCACAAGATTAAGCCAAGAGTTGTCATCCAAGAGAAGCCATAGAAGATCTATGCTAAGACTACTCTGAGCTTTCCTTCTTCATTTCAAAGATCCCTTCCCTCATTTCTCCATTTCAATCCTTGTCTCTAATCTCCCCTTCATCTCTTTGTTGTAGGATCCCCGGGCTTCCAGATTCCAAAGAAGAAGGTCTCCCGTGCTAAGAACTGGATACAAGAGGCTTTGCAACCTAGAGGAATCTCCCTGTCATCCAGGAAACTTCTTCTTTGAGTGTTCCCAGTGTTAAATCTATAAGTATTAATTGCCGAGTAACCCTCTTTAGAAAGGCTTTTAGATCTGAAATATTAGATTAAACTTAGTCCTAACCTGAGTGGTTTCTTAGCCACAAAGGTCCTTCTCTTGTTTACTTTGAAATGGTTTTATTTCAAGTCAAGTTTAATATTTAGATTCCTTTCATAGAAATTCTACTTCTTTACATTGAATGGCTGCATTTATTTACTTCATTTTTTTCATTTAGTCATTACTAATTCCGTTGAGGATGCATCATTCCATCATTGTCCCCCACCACTTGAGTTCTTCTCTTGAAAGCTCTCTTGAATGTTTTCTTAAAAACTCATTAAAAGTTCATTCTCTTCTTCAAAAGTCATTCAAATCCCTTATATATAGTGTCTTGAACTGATTCCAAGTGGATATAACCATTGTAGACCGTTGGGATTCAAAAAATAGCCTTGAACTGATTCCAAGTGGATATAACCATTGTAGACCGTTGGGATTCAAAAAATAGCCATTGGAGTACTTTTTGGATTCAAAAAGATAGTTCTGGAACTAGCCGTTACGTACCTGGAATAGGGATTCGAGTCAACTCGGATGGGTCGAGTTGGCTCAGATTCTTGGTCCTTCAAAAATTGAACTCTGGCCGAGTCGGCTCTTCATTCTTAAGTTGGCTGTCTGACTATTTTTCTCAGAACTGATTTTTCCAAACTCTGGAGGAGTCGGCTCGGATTCTTCGAGTTGGCTCGAATTCTCAGTACTTCAGAAATTGAACTCTACCTGAGTCAGCTCTTCACTCTCAAGTTGGCTCGGTTGTTTGTATGCCAGAAAACTCTGTGCCGTGCCAGAACATTGAGTCGGCTCTTCTATTTTGAGTCAGCTCGAGTGACTGGTTTTGCCAAAAACCTTCCAAACTTCTCCAGAATTCTTCAAAAGGCTTCCAACCAACTTCAAAGGTTTTCAAACTCCTTCAAAACCTAAACTAAGTAATTTAAATTTGAAAAAAATACATTGAATTGGCCCATTTTCATGAATGGACAAGTGATTTTTCTTTGGGCTCTATACTACATGATACTTTTTTAAAAAAATAAACTCGACATACATCAATAATTTCAAAACTGTAGGAAGAGTGGTTGTTCATTCAAATTATCCTACAAAAATTTATAAAATACTTGAAAGTAGTTAGTACTAAATGCATGCTCCAATATTTTGTTATCATCAAAATCATTTCAGGGATCAACAACAGTCCTGACATTTATGTGCTGCTCGAGACCAGACTTTTTGGGAGGAACCTAGACCGAGTTACAAAGCGACTTCAGTCGACATGGAGTACCTATACCATTGACTCCATAGGCCTATCAGGGTGGATCCTGGTGAAATGGAGGCATGATTTTGTGAGGATAGATGCTTTTCATAGATGTGAGCAGCAAGTTACCATGGTCATCTCAAAGCAGACAGGTGGCCCTTAGTTCCTATCTACAGTGTATGCTAGCACTAAGTACAGGAAGAGGAGAAGACTCTGGCACAAGATCTCCAGATTATTGACCCAGGGCATCCCTTTCCTTGTTGCTGGTGATTTCAATTACACTTCAAGGCTCCATGAGAAGATGGAAGGCAGGTAGTGGATGGATAGCATTGACTCGAGCGAGTTTAGGGAGTTTATGGGCGACATCGGGTTGATTGATCTTGGTTACTCTGGCTCTTGCTTCACTTGGTGTAACAACCAATCTAATACCACAGGGTTTGGGAGAGGATTGATTAGGCTCTTAGCATGGTGGGCTGGATGTAACGGTTCCTTGGGCACCATGTTCAGCACCTCTCAAGGATAGCATCGGACCACTACCCACTCTTGATTACTACTGATGGCACTTGTATGTCCAGACACCTTTCCATTTTGAAAAGTTTTGGACCTTCTACTCGATGTCCTGGGACTTGATTAGAGTAATTTGGAGGATGTTGATTCATGGAGATGCGAGGTACTGGATGACCCAGAGATTGGAGTTGGCCAAGCGGAAGCTCTTTCAGTGGAACCAGACTGAGGTTGGTGATATATTTAGATGGGTTGAGCAGGTGAAGGCTGATATTGCTGGCCTTCAAAGACAAGAGGATCAAGAGGGGGGTCTCCAAGTGGTCAATCTTTGTAGGCTTTGCCACAGTCTCTCTTCCTACCATGCCTTCTTACTCAGATAGCAGGAGACCTTATGGAGGCAGAAATCTAGGATCCAGTGGATCAAGGAGGGCAACCAGAATACCAGATTCTTCTACTAGGCTACCATGATCTGGAGGTCGGCTAACCATATTAGGTAGTTAAGAGAGGATGATGGCATGTTGGTGACTGAAAGTGACCAGATTGGAAGACAGATCTTTCAATATTTCAGGTCAAGGTGGACCCTTTACCTGGGAGAGGATATTCCTCTCCAGGGATTCGATCCGGTGGACCATGTTTTTGACTAGGAGAACTCTGATCTCACTCATCCTGTGTCTCCTATGGAGGTGCAGGAAGCCCTTTGGTCCGTTGGAGAGGATAAAGTCCCAGGCTCAGATGGATTCCCTCTCCTATTTTTTTGCCAATATTGGTCCATTATTGGGAGGGAGGTGCTGGAGGTGGTGCAAGTTGTCTTTTTCTTTGGTATCCTTGTTGAGTGGAAGAAGACTTTGGTTACTCTCATTTCTAAGAGACCTGATGCTTTTAAGCCCAGCCATTTCAGATCGATCAGCCTTTGTACTAATCTCTATAAGATTTATGCAAGGGTGTTGGTTAGGCAACTGCAACTGATTGTGCTCGATCTTATCTATCCAGAGCAATGAGCCTTTGTTAGTGGTCACTACATCACTAATAATGTGCTCCTTGCCCAGGAGTTTATGCATGACCTTAGACGGGTCCTTGCATGGCGGAGTCTCATGGTGATAAAGTTAGATATGGAAAGGGCTTATGACCGGATGAGTTGGCATCTTCTCTGAAGAACTCTTTAGAATTTTGGATTCTAAGATGGGTCGATTAGTTAGATCATGGACCTTGTGGAAGCCCCTACCTTCGTCATCCTGGTGAACAGTACTCCTACTGAGTATTTTCGCTCGACGGTCGACCTTCGACAAGGTTTTCCTTTGTTTCCTTATCCATTCATTTTATGTACTGATACTCTCTTCCATGCTTTGAGGGGTACAATCCGGGGATTATTATTGGAGCCTTACTAGCCTGCCCCTGAAGCCCAGCCTCTTTCTCTTCTTCTCTTTGCAGACGATTGCCTTCTCATTGGACAGGTTTCAATCCAGAATGCGAGATGCTTTGCTACCATCATTAAGTCCTATTGCCATGGTTTTGGCCAGATGGTGAATTTGCAGAAATCCATTATTATCTTCAGTCCCAAAATAAAGACCCAAATGAAGCAGGCAATTCTTTTCAGGTTAAGGATCTCTGAGCAGACTGGCACCCTTATCTATCTTGGTGTTCTTATGACTGGTGGAAGGTTCCAGAGGATGGAGTACATACCCTTGGTGCAGCGGGTCCATGATTGCCTTGAGAGGTGGCAGGCCTCTACTCTATCCATGATGGGCAAGCTCACTCTCATCAAATCTATCTTGAGCTCGATCCTTGTTTACCTCCTAGCAAATACTGTGTTGCCCACTTGGTGCCTCCATAGTAGTTTTTTTGGAACTTCCTATGGAACTCCAGTCATGATAACCACGGGGTTCACTTGGTTTCCTGGGACACTATCTATCAGCCGATTAGAGATGGTGGTCTCGAGATCTAGTCGCTTTTGGTTAGGAAGGAGGTGTTGCTTGCTAGACATGCAGGAAGGTATCTTCTTCAGCCTGATTGTTTATGGAGCAGGGTGATGAGAGTCCGCTATGGCATTTAGAGACAGGGAACCCATATTTTGACCATGCATAACTACTCTTCTATTTGGAGGGAGATCTATGCCTGGAAACCTGATATTCTGACCCAAGTCAAGTGCTTGATCAGAGATGGGACCATGATTAATATGAGTCAGGATGCATGGATCTCCAACATTCCCTTGTCTAGGTGGCCTACCTTTGTTAGCATGGAGGTGGCTGACAACCTTCAGGTTTCTAACTTGTTAGAAGATGATGGCAGGACTTAAAGAGCTTAGGAGGTGACCAGATTTGTTCAGGTGCCAGCTAACTACTTAGTTTTAGCCATTCTGATTTCGACACATGATAGCCAGGACCTGAGGGTATGGGACCACTCTTGCTACCCCAAGATTTCTTTCAGTACCCTTTTTGATTTTTACAAGAGTCATTCTAAGATGAGAATTGTGACTGCCTAGATTTGGAGGCTGCCTGTTCATCTGAGAGTGCAACTCTTTCTTTGGAAGTTGGATTGGGGTCACCTTCCTACGAGGGAGCTATTTAAGTGCAAAGGTATGGACTTGCGAGTCACTTGCCTTGTTTATGGTTCGGAGGACGAGTCCACTGAGCATGCCATCTTGCATTACCCTAGGGTGAGGCTGATTTGGAGATTGGTTGAGAGATGGCCTTGGTCAGAGGCTGATGGACCTTGGCTATCTTCATTCCTTGACATGCTCCAGCACTGTTCGATCAAGGTCCGTTGCCATTCTGCCTACATTGCTTACCAGATTTGGCTATCTAGGAATAGCTTGGTCTTTGAGGCAGTTCTCACTCCGGTACATCGATTTCTTCAAAAATCGAGGTTTATGGCTTTGGTGTATCACCACTTTGACACTACTATGTCCCTTGAGACTCCAGATTCCTGGGACTCCTACACTACCTTGGTAGTGGCCCGAAGGGTTATTTATATCTCTTGGAAGCCCCCTCCACTGGGATTTATCAAGGTAAACTTTGATGGCAGTGTCTGTGGTACGATAAGGGGTGCTGGATTTGTGATTCGTGATACTGAGGGTAGGTTGTTGGCAGCGAGAGGTTCCGTTCTCCATGAGCCTTCGATCCTTGAAGCCGAGCTTAGAGCTGCTTGAGCGGGCATTACCTGAGCTACACAAGTGTTGTAGGTTGAGAGAATTCTCATTGAGGGGGACTTTACCATTGTCATTGGTTGGATTCAGGAGAGGTTAAAGTAACATTAGTTCCATCCTCTTCTTCATGACATCTGATGGTTCCTTGGACCAATGATATCGGTGTCGATTCTAAAGGGTTTTGTGTGGTGCTCCCAAGCTTTGGAGAAACTTGGGAGGCCATGGCAGGGATGTTCGAGATGATCCCTAGATGCTTGGAGGTGTGCCAAGTAGTTTCTTGATATATTCATGGGTGTTTAGGATAGGTTTGGGAGCTTGAGGTTTATTAGTTTCCAAGGCCCCTAAGTTGTGTTAGGTCAGGGGGCTTGATCCAGGGTTGAGAGAACATGTGAGATATGGGTGTACATGGGCTCGGGTTTCAGTGTTTTCTCACATTGACTTGTTGGGGGGAGTTTTTGAGAGAGATTGTATTATAACCCTTTTTGGGTTATGGGATTGAGTCCTAGCTTAGTTGGTTGGTTGGTTAGTTGGTTGGTTGTAACCACTTAGGATGCTTAACTAACTAAGGAGTCCTAACCGCCCAAGAAGTCTAAGCCTAACAAGATAACCACCGCCCCTTGTATAAAAGAAAAGAGAGGGGTGACGGTTTGGTGGCTTGGTGAGGGACAATTCTGGAAGAGGGCGTAAGAGAGGGGCTCATGGTTTTGGAGAAAGGGGCATGCGTGAGGTTTCGTGCATGAGGCTTCTTCTCAGTTTTGAGAGGAGGCGGTGTCTTCTGTATTGGAGCAAGGTTCTTCTCCGAGGAATAATAAATATTTTTCTTTTCTCCTATATCTCTTCCATCTCTTCTCCTTTTTCTCTTTGCAAATTGAATCCAAGAAAAGGTTGCAGCCAGCAATTTCTTGCAATCAAGAAAGCCATCTTCACGTTGCATGCTCTCCCTCGTTGCTTCCGTGGTATGGGCACTGATCCGGATTCCCAACAAGTGGTATCAGAGCCTTATTCGAGCATGGGGTGAAGAGAATCCAAGAAGGAGGTGCTGCTCCCTGGTTCGTCCCCAAGAAAGAAGAGGATGCCAGCCTTGAAATTGGCTCTGCTGCACCTGTTCGCACGCATTATGGATTTATACCCTGGGATCCCTTTGAGGTATTTCTAAAATCCAGCCTTTTGAGTTGTTCTTCGTGGCCTGATCAACTATGAATAGTGGCAGCAAGGTGGAGTTTCAAGAATTTAATGGGAAGGGAATCTTTTCTATGTGGAAGATTCGGGTGGAGGATTTGTTGGTGCAAAATTTTCTGGATGTGGCTTTGGAGAAAAAGCCAGAGGGGATGACGGATCGAGATTGGTTATCTCTACAGAAGAGGGCATATGCAGCCATCAGAGGGTGTTTGGTTGATGTGGCATTGTACAACATCCTTGAGAAGAAGACACCAAAGGGTCTATGGTCTAAATTGCATGCCATGTATATGGAAAAAATATGTGCAATAAGCTGATGTTGAAGAAGTAATTGTATAGCCTTCGGATGCAAGAAGGTGGAGATATTATTCTTCATGTTCAGAGGTATGACCAAGTTTGCAATGATTTATTGACCCTTGGGATGAAGATGGAGGAAGAAGACAAGTCCTTACTATTGCTATGCTCGTTGCCAAGTTCATATGATCTGCTTGTCACTACTTTGCTGTATGGGAAGGAGACGCTGATGTATGAGGACATAGTATCAGTGCTAAGGTCCAATGAGCAAAGGGGGAAGATGACGACGGAGGGAGTACCTCAAGAGGGCCTCATGATAGGAGAGAGAACCAGGAGAGGGAATGAAGGCAGCAAGCACGAGGGGCGATCCAAGTCCTGGAAGGGCAAGAGAGAATTCAAGTGCTACAGGTGTGGTTTAGCAGGGCACTTTAAGATAGAGTGTTTGCTTAGGAAGAAGCGCAGGGATGGAGAAAGGAAAAGTCCAGATTTCTCAGGTTCAATCGTTGGATCAGAGGAAGAGTCGGATTAGCTCTTGGTTGTTTTGGATGAGCCTGTAGGGTGTAGTGTATCCGAAATGGTCTCGGAGGAGTTCGTAGATTATGAAGGTTCCGAGGAAACAGTGACAAAGTATGAGGTACAGTGGCAAGCTTAGCAGGGCAGCATTGAGTGGCTAGCCTCAGGATTTCATTCTATAGCATCAGGGGGATTTCAGTCTTAGATGGAGCACCGGAGAGAGGTGCCTTCATGGGTGGAGCAGGATTTGACACGAGGTCAAAGCGAAGGGGTGCACAAGGAGGAGTCACATCCCAGCACCAGCACCAGGGGTGCACCGAGGCAGGTGGAGCAATATGCATAGGTAGTGAGGCGTGGCTCTGAGGAGATGGTGTCAGGTAGAGCTCCAGTTACAGCTAGTGTCGGTTTAGGATTGCTGCGGTCTCTGCAAGAAAGTCCAAGAAAAAGACTGATGCAGCTACTAGACAAAAAGAAGGCTACAATGGTGGTGTCAGGGTATAGGCAAGTATCTTCAATTGGAGAGGCGGTCATCCCAAAAGCCTCCAAGGGAGCTCAGTAGTTGAAGGGTGTTGGCAGAGGCAAAGAGATCCGCACAAGAGGCTGTCAGGTCATGCAATTCTGCGGGATTGTATAGGAGGACATTGCCAGGTTTGCCAAGGCTTGGAAGCACCAAGGTGGAGATTGTAGGGTTTTGTATGGTGCTCCCAAGCTTTGGAGAGACTTGGGAGGCCATGGCAGAGATGTTCGAGGCGATCCCTGAGTGCTTAGAGACGTGCCAAGCAGTTTCTGGAGGTGTTCTAGGGAGTTCATGATGCATTCATGGATGTTTAGGACAGGTTTGGGAGCTTGAGATTTATTAATTCCCAAGGCCCCTAAGTCATGTTGGGTCAGGGGGCTTGACCTAGGGTTGAGAGAACATGTGAGACATGGGTGTACATGGGCTCGGGTTTGAGTGTTTTCTCATATTGACTTGTTGGGGAGAGTTTTTGAGAGAGATTGTATTATAACCCTTTTTGGGTTATGGGATTGAGTCCTATCTTGGTTTGTTGGTTAGTTGTTACCACCTTGGAAGCCTAATTAACTAAGGAGTCCTAACTGCCCAAGAAGTTTAAGCCCAACAAGAAACCACCGTCCCTTGCATAAAAGAAAAGGGAGGGGTGACGGTTTGGTGGCTTGGTGAGGGATGTATCTTGGAAGAGGGCGTAAGAGAGGGGCTCACGGTTTTGGAGAAAGGGACGTGTGTGAGGTTTTGTGCGTGAGGCTTCTTCTCGATTTTGAGAGGAGGCGGTGTCTTGTGTATTGCGGCAAGGTTCTTCTCCGAGGAATAATAAAGATCTCTCTTTTCTCCTATATCTTTTCCATCTCTTCTCCTTCCTCTCTTTGCAAATTGAATCCAAGAAAAGGTTGCAGCCTACGGTTTCTTGCAATCAAGAAAGCCATCTTCACGTCACGTGCTCTCCCTCGTTGCTTCTGCGGTATAGGCACTGATTCAGATTCCCAACAGATTCGCCATATCTATAGGGAGGTGAACAATGGGACCGACTGGGTTGCATCCTTCGTTGTTGAGCACTCTGCGTTGGTCCCGGCACCAAGGCGAATGTATCCCTCTGCCCCTATGGAGTTTACTTTTTTTGACTGTTTGGGCTACTACACACTAGAGTAGTGTGACTGCTCGTTTGTATTCAAAAAAATTCACAACCATCTATTTTATTAAAATTCTCTAAACTTAGTATTTATATAGGTTAGTCAATTATCTAATTTGTTTGTATAAAATCATGCAGGCTTTATACCTATCCTCTCAACTCTCATTACTTTATTTGACATCAAAGACCTAATCTACTTCCTTTTGGACCTGATGGTAAATGTTGGAGCATAATCATTTTAGGGTAAAATAACAAATATATAGTTTCCAAGAATAACCAAGCTGGGATGTGACATATGTGTTGCTCCGGGTGCACATAGTTCCAATTGATCAAACTGAATCAACTTCATTGGATAGGTTTGGTTCAAAGTCTAGCATATCAATTCTTTTCTAATTTTGATATGAGCTCTTGATTGATTTCTAAGTCAAGGATCTCTGGATCAGGAAGAGAGAGATTTTCTTTGATTCGCTCAACTTGAATATCTTAAAAGAAAAAAAGATAATAGAAGAATTATGAAAATAAGACTTAAGTTTTCTTTTTTTTGTCATTGATTAGTTCTTCATATCATAAACCAAGATATATAGCTCCTATTTATAATAATAAAATTTATCCTTGCATAATTTGGGTTGAATTTTTTTATCTTTTAAATACACATCCATCCTTGAACAAGTTGAGCTTAAATAGAATTAGGTCTTTTAAAAATATGATAAATATTAAATATTATAAAAAATATAAAAATTTTACAAAAAATAGATTTTGACTGCTACATCAACTTTGCCTTTTATCACTCCACCAATTCTTTACAATTTGAAAGATAATCTCCGTTCAAAGTCTTTATAGAAAAGAAAACTTTTGGTTTGATCAAACCTATTTCAAGATTAAAATAATAGAATTTTAGCCTGATTTAGCTACTTTTCAAATTGGTCTAAAGTTATAGATTTTGAAAAAGTATCTAATTTTTTAAAAAAAAGATTATCTCAGTCAGGCATTGTATGACTAAGTCACTATAAGAAATAAGGTTGTTAGCGATGGCTAATTGCCATCACTAATAGCCTATTAGCCATCTCTAATGAGCTATCGGAACTAACCTTATCACTAATAGGTATTATTAGCGATGGCAATCACACTGCATGAATAATGCCTATTAGCTACAGTATTAATAATGATAATGCCATTGCTAATATTTTTTTAAATTTTTTTTATTAAATTTTTAAAAAAATTAAAAAATATTAGCAACTAAACCCGCTGTTGCCGCCTGATTGCCGTGGCCTGTAGCTGAAGATGACCTCGGACCGCGCCCCTATTGCTCAGGATCCTGCTTGGACACCTGGACCTGCAAAATAGAGGAGACCCGGACCGGTGATCTCGGCAGGGGCACTCCGATGCTCAAGTCAGTGGCAATCTAGGGAAACGGATCCTCCCAGTCGAGCCCTGTAGGTGGACTCCATGCTAGGAGGAGAAACTTGTGAAATGAGAGAGTGTGAGTGGATCGAGAGCAGAGTGTGGGAGTGGTAGCAGAGGAGAGCCCGAGCTGGGTGGCTGTGTTCGTCAAGATCCTTCCTGTGGGTCTCCGGTAGCCTAGAGCGGTGGCCTTCCTGTATACTGCCCTCTCTTGATCGTTCTCTTATTTGTGACCTGACTTACCTTGTTTGAACCTTGGAGAACTCCTTTTAGCTAGGGTCGTTGCGCACCGCTTACCTCAAGATCTTCTCCCTACTTGCAAGCACATGCGGCGATGTCCAGTGCCGTGCGCGAGGTGCCTTTACCCATCCATGATAGGGAACAACACTGTGCACTCTGACATTCCTTCTGGTCACTCCATTTTGGAAAGCATGGCAGAGCTTCGATCGACGGGCAGCCGCCCCCTGGATTCGAATCCTCTGGGTTGACTTCCTCTTTCGAGTGGTGCATACGGTTGACCGGGAGCACAGCACCTCAATCGAGGGACCCCTTCCCTTCCGGTGTAAGTGGTAGTTGAGGCAGTTATTACGACTTGGCTGCCCCTCTATGGTTCTTGGGTGGCTCACCATCGTCCAAGGAAGCGGTGACGTCCTTTGGCTGCAGGTCTCTTCGTCTGAGGTCGGGCGAGCTCAGGAAGGCGGAGCTCGATTTCGGCTACAGCGTCTCGACCTCAAGGGGGGCCAACCTGGCAAAGAAGTCCGGGCAGAGGTGGACCTTGACTTCGGCCATGGCATCTCGACCTCAAGGACAGCCAGCCTGGCGAAGGAGTCTAGGCAGAGGCGGAGCTCGACTTCGGCCATGGCATCTCAACCTCAAGGAAAGCCAGCCTGGCGAAGGAGTCCGGGCAGAGGCAGAACTCGACTTTGGCCATGGCATCTCGATCTCGAAGGGAGCCAGCCTGGCGAAGGAGTCCGGGAAGAGACGGAGCTCGACTTCGACCATGGCATCTCGACCTCGAGGGGAGCCAGCCTAGTAAAGGAGTCTGGGCAAAGGCGGAGCTCGACTTCAGCCACGGCGTCTCAACCTCGAGGGGAGCCAGCCTGGCGAAGGAGTTCGGGTAGAGGTGTCCTACATGGCAACTTCATCCAATGTGGCGTACGATGGAGTCTGACATGGGTTCCACATCAGCGATCCCGCCACATCACTTGCCCCCACTCTCGAGTCCCGTTAGCACGCGGTGCTTGGGGCGAAGGGAGTAAATACGGTGCTGATGTAGAAAGGCAGAAGTCTGGCATAATAATGGCCATGATCGTCGATGCTTCGTGAGGCGGTTCTCCAAACCAACGCAGGGGAGCCACGAGGGCACGCCCGAGGAGCACTTATTGCTGGTGCAAAATTTAGAGCGGTCGTGGTCGAAATGATGCATCATCTTCGTCGATTGCTAACACGTGGCATAGATCTAATGGTGGTGGTGCTATAACGGTATGGTTAGGTATCTGGTCACTTCGAAAGAAAAGGTAGTTTTTTTCCAAAATACATCTCCTTTCAAATCTTGCATGCCTGCCATCATACCAGAGTTCCTTCTTCTCCTTTGGCCATCCTTGTCTTCCAAAGTTAGCCAGGTTCATCTCCTTCTCCCTCTCCCGACTGGGTTGAACTTTCTTCTAGGGCTAGGATCTTCTTGGACCTTGTCCTTGTTCTTTTTCTTCTTCTCTACCCTTCGACTTCGTCTTCTTCCTCCAGATGTCTCGCTTTGGTCCAAACTTCCGTCCTTCGACCAACCAAAGTGAGGCTGGGCCTTCTCGATCGAGGTCGCTGGTAGGTCCGTGGGGTTGTCGTTAAAACACCGTGGCTATCAGTTTAAAATCCAACTTTTTAAAATATTTAAAAATGCGTAGCAAGAGGAGTCGGGTCGAATCCACAGAGAAGGCGGTGTTTAGGATTTGAAATCTTTTTGATCTTGTAAAAAAAAAAAAATATTTGAAGTCAAAAATATAAAAAAAATTAAAATTCCAGGAAAAGTAAACTTGGCACTAGGATCTATTATTTAGATCCTAGCATCTACGTGCAGACAAGACGAAAGACAGGAGTTAAAAAAAATATTGCATTGATTGAAATTTAATGTCTAGATACAATGCAAAAAAATTAAATTAACAAAATAAGTAACAAAGATAAGAACAGATCGGCGCAGCCTCGTCGGGAAGATAGCTCCTTCCTTCGTACTCCATGGAGCGAACTGGGCTTCCTCTGCGTCTTCTTCTTCGGATCCTGATCTCAGAGAGAGAAGGCTGGAAGATGGTGTAGGGACATGCTCTCCTTTGAGAAACCTCACTCCCAAAAGCCAACCCGTAACCCAAGCAATGCCCTTTACCCTGTACCTTATCTTTTCTCCGGGATCCCTCTATCTTGCACAATGGGGTTCATTTTATAATTGACCGAAGAGGGGAGCTCGTTACACACTAGCGATGTGGGACAAAAAAAACGTGACTGCCATTGTTGCTCCATTGATTACGCCGCGGAGCTCATGGAGAACGCCCAGCTTATGCCGCGACGACCGCTTGGCAATGCCCGTGGAGAAGCATGGCCGTGCGCATGGAGCCATCATGGAGAACGCCCGCGGACGTGCGCGTGGAGGAGCTCGGCCTGCGCGTGGAGTGCTTGCCCGGCCGTGGACTGCGCCACCGTGGAGAACACCTGCGAACGGCGCGTGGAGGAGCTCGGCCTGCGCGTGGAGGAGCTCGGCAACGCGCTGCTGCCCGTGAAGAATGCCCGTGGGCTGCGCGTGGAGGAGGTGGCCGCCGTGGAGGGCGTGCGTGGCTGCGCGTGGAGGAGCTGGCCGCCGTGGAGGGCATGCGTGGCTGCGCGTGGAGGAGCTGGCCGCCGTGGAGGGCGTGCGTGGCTGCGCGTGGAGGAGCTGGCCGCCGTGGAGGGCGTGCATGGCTGCGCGTGGAGGAGCTGGCCATAGTGGAGGGCGTGCGTGGCTGCGCGTGGAGGAGCTGGCCGTCGTGGAGGAGGTGGGTGGCTGCGCGTGGAGGAGGTGGGTGGCTGCGCGTGGAGGAGGTGGCCGCCGTGCGTGGAGGAGGTGGCCGCCGTGGAGGGCATGCATGGCTGCGCGTGGAGGAGGTGGGTGGCTGCGCGTGGAGGAGGTGGCCACCGTGGAGGAGGTGGCCATGGGGAACGTGGGCTGCCTCCTCTCTTTTGCCATCGAAAAACACCGCCACCGACCGTCAAAGCATCGCCAGAGCTTCTCCTCCGGCCAGGGACACCGCCGGCGTGCTTCCCGGCAAATTTCGGTGCCTCTGGAGGGCCGTGGTCCACGGCCTATTTCGTGGACCGGCAGCCATGGCAGCCATGGCTGCCGGTGAACCAAATGCAAAATAAAAAAACAAGGACCGGCTGCTCCAAAAACCGTGCAGCATCAAAATGTGTGCAAAAATCTTAGAAAACTCATAACTTCTTCATTTCAAACCTGATTTAAGTACCGTTTGCGTCGTTGGATTCCATAAATCAAGCTCTACTTATTGGTGGATTTCAATCTTATTAATTTTACCAATTCCATGATCATTAATTATAATTATTAAATGTTTTATTAATCATTTAAATGGGTGTGTGGTGCTTTGACTTGAAATCTATTTGTCATGAACGTACTCTAATTTCACACTTTTCAAATATATTTTTAAAATAATTAGTTTTGCAAGAAAGTCCAAATTAATTATGAAATTAGGTTATTAAAAGAATGTTAGCACCAATAATTAACTAAAATACTTAAAATAATCGTGTAAATCCAAGATTTATCACACCCCCCAACTTAAATATTGCTAGTCCCTTAGCAATGCAAAAAGTATAACTATGTGACATAAAGATCATCCTTTGCAAAAATAGATCAAGGTTTGAAAGTAAAAAGATCTAGCAAGTATCACTAATTAAGTATTGAGTTTCAGAAATAAATTTTGCAGTCAGCATAATTAGAAACTTTCTTAGAGTTCATCTAAAGATCTACAGCACGTGTTTGTGATGACTAACTTAACATTTTGGTACTAGTTTGCAAGAACAAATGTATCTTTGATTAACACTTACTTTGGTTAATTTTCTATACATCCCTAAATTAAGCTTATGATCTGAGTTAGCTTTCACACTACCTGATTTTTTTATTTTTATTTTTTTTGTGCTGAGCATCCTGGCATTCCCTTCATCGTTTGACGCGAACCTCCACACTTGACTTAGGTGCAGAGACCCGGTTATTAAGTTTAGGGCGATCCACATATACTCTATGTTTTACACTTTTATTTCAGGTAGGTAGCTCTTTCCTCAATTCAAAAAAAATTTAAATTGGGATATATATCAATTACCAGTTTTCAGTGATAATTAAGTCATCAATTGTCCTTACAACTAATACTTACTTTGTCTCGTCAGCGTGCATGTGCAATGGAAGTGCTAATAGCCTTTAGGTGATCTAAGTAGGCCCTAAAAGTCTGACACGCTAGTCTACTTCTTGACTCGCTAACAGTCATTAGCAACACTCTCTAACTCTTATTACTTTTCCTAGTCTATCGTGCTCCAGATTTATTTTTGACACATGAAAACTTTTTTTTTATTAAATTTATTTATTTATTTATTATTTATTATTATTATTATTATTATTATTTATTTTTTTATTATTATTATTATTATTATTTTAAATTAAAAAATTTAAAAAAATATTTGTCTTGACCCCCCAACTTAAATACCATTGTCCCTAATGGTATGAAAAGAACTAAAAATGTAAAGGGATACCTGAGAAGAGGAGCTCGTGAACAATGTAGAGGCTGCATTTTTTTTTTTTTTTTTTTTTTTTTTTTTTAATAAAGAGTACATATTGGATTGCCTCCCAACGAGCGCTAAGTTTAATGTCTTCAGCCAGACATAATGCAACTCAGTTTAGTGTGGGTCAGTTAATGTTACTTGGTCAATGGTTCAATTTGTTGATATTCCTTCAATGTATAGTTTTAAACGTTAACCATTTACCTTAAAGAAGTTTCCTGACCTAGGATCATAAATTTTGACAGCACCATGGGGAAAAACTTGGTTAACAATGTAAGGTCCATCCCATCTAGATCTCAATTTTCCAGGAAAAACGTTATTTTGAATTAAATAACCAGACTTGTTGATTTGGCTTAAAGATTTTCCTAGAAATAAATTGATCATGAAAGGCTTTCATTTTCTCTTTATAAATACGCGAGTTTTCATAAGCCTCTCGCCTCAGTTCATCTAGTTCACTCAGTTGCAACATCCGGTTAGAACCAGCTTGCTTTAAATCAAAATTTAATTGCTTAATCGTCCAATATGCTCTATGTTCAAGTTCTACCGGAAGATGACATGCTTTTCCAAAGATCAGCCTATAGGGAGACATTCCAATGGGATTCTTGTAAGCTGTCCGATAGGCCCATAATGCATCATCTAATCGATCTGACCAGTTTCTACGATCGGGCCTAATAGTCTTTTGCAAAATGTTCTTGATCTCCCTATTGGATACTTCTACTTGGCCACTTGTTTGCGGGTGATAAGGTGTAGCTACTTTATGTGTGACCCCATATTTTTGCAAAAGCATTCGAAATTGGTAGTTTGTGAAATGGGCACCTCCGTCGCTAATGATGGCACGAGGAAATCCGAACCTAGAGAAGATATTCTTTTGAACAAACTTTATGACTACCTTATGATCATTGGTTCGTGTAGCCATTGCCTCAATCCATTTAGAAACATAATCGACAGCCACCAAAATATATTCAAAACCATTAGAGGGTGGAAAGGGTCCCATAAAATCAATTCCCAAACGTCAAAGATTTCAACTACCAAGATTGGATTTAAAGGCATCATGTCTTTTCTTGAAATATTTCCTAAGGCTTGACATTTAAGACATTCTTTGCCAAAAGTATAGGCATCCTTAAACAAAGTCGGCCAGTAAAATCCACTTTGCAAAACTTTAGCCGCAGTTTTTCGACCAGAAAAATGTCCTCCGCAGGCAAGGGTGTGGCAAAAATTCAAAATACTCAGATGTTCAGATTCAGGAACACACCTACGGATGATTTGATCAGCACAGATTCGAAAGAGTTTAGGATCTTCCCAAAAGTAGTATTAAATTTGAGCAAAGAATCGATCCTTTTCATTCTTGGACCAGCCATCAGGGATTTGTCCAACCACTAAGTAGTTCACAATATCTGCAAACCAAGGGGCCTTTGCATGTGAAACTGCTAAGAGTTGTTCATCTGGAAAAGATTCTTCAATTGATGCAGGTTCACACTCTTCAACTAAAATCCTAGATAGATGGTCTGCTACAACATTCTCGGATCCTTTCTTGTCTCGAATTTCAATATCAAACTCTTGTAGCAGTAAGATCCATCTAATCAATCATGGTTTAGCATCTTTCTTTGAGAGCAGGTATCTCAAAGCCGAGTGATCCGAATAAACCACAATCTTGGAACCTAAAAGATATGATCTAAACTTTTCCAGGGCAAACACTACGGCTAGCAACTCCTTTTCAGTAGTGGTATAATTTTTTTGGGCATCATTCAAAGTTCTACTAGCATAATAAATCACTATGGGACATTTGTTTACCCTTTGGCCCAAGACAGCTCCTATGGCAAAGTCTGAAGCATCACACATGATTTCAAAAGGTAGTGACCAATCTGGGGGTTGGATGGTTGGGGCTTGGGTCACAACTTCCTTTAGAAACTCAAAAGCCTTAAGACAATCTTCATCAAAATTGAAAGGAATGTCCTTAGCGAGCAGATTACACAAAGGACGAGAAATTTTGGAAAAGTCTTTGATGAAGCGACGATAGAATCCTACATGGCCGAGAAAAGATCGAATTTGTTTGATAGAGATGGGTGGAGGAAGTTTAGAGATCAATTCAACCTTTGCTTTATCTACCTCGATCCCTCTCTTAGATACAATATGTCCTAAAACAATCCCTTCTCGAACCATGAAATGGCTCTTCTCCCAGCTCAGAACTAAATTAGCCTCAATACATCGTTTTAAAATTTTCTTCAAATTATTGAGGCAACTCTCAAAAGATTCTCCAAAGACTGAAAAATCATCCATAAAAATTTCCAAGAAATCTCCTACCATGTCCGAGAAAATTGATATCATGCACCTTTGAAAGGTTGCAGGTGCATTACACAAACCGAAAGGCATTCTACGGAAAGCAAAGGTTCCAAAGGGACATGTGAAGGTGGTCTTTTCCTGGTCTCCTGGATAGATAGCTACCTGGTTGTATCCTGAGTATCCATCTAAGAAGCAAAAGTATCGCTGGCCAGCTAATCTTTCTAGGATCTGATCAATAAATGGTAAGGGAAAGTGGTCTTTGCGGGTAGCTGCATTAAGTTTTCTATAATCTATACAGACACGCCACCCAGTAGAAAGTCGTGTTGGCACTAAATCCCCATGGTCAGTACGGACAACCATGAGTCCAGATTTCTTTGGAACGACTTGAGTAAGACTCACCCAATGGCTATCAGAAATAGAATAAATAATACCAGCATCTAACCATTTAATCACTTCCTTCTTGACCACTTCTTGCATGTTTGGGTTGAGCCGTCTTTGCATTTCTCTAGTAGGCTTGGCACTATCCTCAGTATAGATATGGTGCATACAAATTGATGGACTAATGCCTTTTAAATCAGCAATGGCCCAACCTATGGCCTCCCTATGTGTTTTCAGAACATCTATCAATTGGTTTTCCTGCTCAATGGTTAGGTCAGAAGCAATGATCACAGGCAGGGTTTTGTCAGGTCCTAAAAATACATACTTAAGTGATTCAGGCAAAGTTTTTAGTTCAAATTGTGGTGGGGCCTGAATCGAAGGGTGCAAAGGCTCAGTTCCTAGGTCAGGTAAGGATTCAGTTTGCATTGACCAAGGTGGTGAAGGTTGAGGTGAATCAGGTAGGGCATTTACCTCTTGGACTTGGGTTTCAGCAATAGGCTCATCATCTTCCATAAAATTGGAGGAAAATTCAGACTCAACAATCTCATCTACTAAACTAATCACAGAACAATTTTCCTCCTCTCGAGTAAACTTTGAGGCATTAAAAATATTGATTCTCACCTTTTGATCGCCAAAAGAAATGTCCATAGCTCCCGTTTTACAATTGATATTGGCATTGGCAGTGGCTAGGAATGGACGACCTAAGATTATGGAATTCTGATTTAGCTCTTGGGATGGTTCCATGTCTAGTATAAGGAAGTCTACTGGGAAATAACATTGGTTCACTCTAACTAAGACATCCTCAATCAAACCACGTGGTGTCTTGACAGATCTATCGGCTAGTTGAAGAATGACTGACGTGGGTTTTAGTTCACCTATCCCAAATTTTTCATAGACCGAGGTTGGAAGAAGGTTCACACTAGCTCCTAGGTCTAACAGGGCTCGGTCAAAGGTAATGCCTCCTATAACACAAGAAATCAAAGGAGCACCGGGGTCTTTCATTTTCTGAGGTAATTGATTCAACAAAACTGCACTTACATCCTCAGACAAAATGATTCTCTTTATGGTTCGTGGCTCACGCTTTTGGGTGCAGAGTTCTTTGAGAAATTTAGCGTAAGCTGGAACGTGCTGAATTGCATCGAGGAGGGGTAAATTAATATGAACTTGCTTGAATAATTCCATTAGCTCCTCGTTGCGTGCTCCTTGCTTTTTACGGGAAAAGCCAGCTTCCAGGGCTGAAGGGAACGGGACTCTAGGTTTATAAGTCTCAGGTAATTCATCTGCTCTCTTCTTCCCTTTCTCATTTAAATCGAAACCAGTATTAGTACTAGTCCCGGGCTCAGGCTCTTCTACATGGTTAGTCTCATCTTCTAACTTCTCATTCTTGCTAGCATCAGTACTAGCCTCTCTCTCCTGGTTTTGATATGGGTCCCTAAGAATCCTACCACTTCTAAGCTCAGAAATTGCTTTAGCATTCTCAAATTGAGGGTTCTTAGGTGGAACATTAGGCTGAAGAATGAGTGGGTTGTTTCTAGGATTCGGTATTGGTTGACTCGGTAGTTGACCTGGTTCTCTCCTCATAGTAGATTCAGCTAACTGTCCTATTTGAACTTCTAACCTGGCGATAGATTGTTGTTGGATCATGATTAATTGTTGAAGTTGATCAAACCTATCGTCGGCTAGATTGGTCTGTTGAGGAGGTTGATATGATGACTGATGATGATATGGTGGCTGAGCAGGCTGACTAGACTGACCTCTATTATAGGCATAGTTTTGGTATGGGGGCCTATTTTGAAAGTTCCGTGCAGGAGGAGTTTGGGTCTGAACCTGAGTCTGTTGTGGTTTCCAAGAAAAATTAGGATGGTTTCTCCAACCCGGGTTATAAGTATTTGAAAATGGGTCATTACCCGGCTTGGAGCAACCTTGAGCAGCTTGGACTTGTTCTTGGATGAAAGGTGGTAACTGTGCAACCGTAGGACATTCATTCATGTGATGGGCTGGGCTAGCACAGATAGAACAAATCTCCTGATGTTTAGAGGGTGATGGGTATTGTGATGGGTGTGATGGGTATTGTGCAGGAGATTGAGATTGTTGACTGAGGGCTAGGACTTGGTCCAACTTTTGAGAAAGGAGGTCGACTGTCTCTAATCTTTGGGATATTAGGTTCAAGTCGACATTGGAATTTGAATGTGTAATTTCATAAATCCCTGCCCGCTTTTGGTGAGGAATCGATCTTTCATATGAAGTCAAAGAAGCATGGTTGATCGAATTTTCACTTAGGGTTTCAAACAAGGTATAGGCCTCATCCTCACTTCTACTCATGAATGCACCTCCACAAGATGCATCCACCATCTGTCTATACTGGTCTCCTAATCCCTCATAAAAAGCTTGGACAATTTGCCACTTAGACAGACCATGATGTGGGCATTTTCTAAGGAGTTCCTTAAGTCTCTCCCATGATTCATGAATTTGTTCACCAGGAAGCTGAGCAAATCCAGTGATGGCTCGCCTCATGGTGTTGGTTCGACCTATAGGATAGAATTTCTTAAGGAACTCGTGCTGCATTTCAGCCCAAGTTCGAATTGGTTTCCCTAGTGTGCCAAGCCAGTACTTGGCCTTATCCTTAAGTGAGAAGGGGAACAAGGTTAGCCTAAGGGCATCATCAGTGAAATCTTGGATCTTCACCGTAGAACAGATTTCTAAAAACTCATCTAGATGCTTATAAGGATCTTCGTTGGTATTCCCATAAAAGGAAGGGAGCATCTGGATTGTGGCAGACTTGATCTCATATTGTCTAGCAGGTATTTCAGGTAAATGGATACAAGTCGATGGGTTGTAGGTGGAAGGAATAAAGTATTCCTTCATCTGTCTAGGTGGTTCTTCTGGGTTTCCAGCCATTTGATTTTTTGGTGTACTATGGATCAGCCGTTCAATTTCAGGGTTGAAGTCAACTAGGTCTGGAAATAGAGATCTTCTACCGTGCATGAAACAGTGCAACCCAATTTTTTTTTATTATTATATATATATATGATTTTTTTGTTATTTTCAAACACTTATCAAACAGATTTCTATCCTAGGCTCCCTAATTCTAGACAGCTCCTAACTTCCAAGACCGCCTTGGAGCCCTCCAAGTCAAAGACCAATTAGCTAACTGGCCAGGTAAGGGTAAGGTCGGTGGAGTTTCCCTCTTTGCTTGCCTTAGATACCAATTGAAAATTGGCCAGGTAAGCGGATCCAACCACCTTCCTTCGGGACGTAATCCCTGAACCCCTTTCCTAGACACCAGTCAACCAACTAATCTTGACCCGGTCCAACTCTTCCGGGTGCCCTGTCCTATTGAGCTCGAGTTCCTTAGGGTTGACGTCTAGTTAATTTTATTTAGAAGGCTTAGGTATGCAAAATGAGGGGTGATGGTTTGTGGGCTAAGGAAGGGTACTGAACTCCCCACCTTATCTTGTTTATGGATATGTGCCCTTAAGATGATTATGAGATTATGAAATGCAATAGGATGTCCAAAATAAAAATTACAAACACACAAAATTAAATTAAAGCTATATATTTTTTTTAAATTTTGTGATTAAGTTTCTAATCCTAATAAATTATGAAATGTCTGGGCGATTTTTTTTTGGATTTTGCAGAAAAGATAAATTTACCTAAATGAATCTAAAAATGAAAAAAAAAAAAAAAAAAATTTGTTTGAAATTTGAAATTTGAATTTTTTTTAAAATTTGAAATTTGAGTTTTTTTTTTAAATTTGAAATTTGAAAATTTTTTTAAAATTTGAAATTTGAATTTTTTTTTTTTTGGAGATAAGAAAATAAACTAAAAAGATAAATAATTAATATGTAAAAGAGGAAAGAAAGTTTACTGATTGGGAGACTTCCTTCCTCTTCTGCTTTTCTCCCCCCTTTTTTTTTTTTAATCTGCAAGAAAAAGAAAAGTTAGCATGGTATAAAAAAATCAAAAAGATCAAAAACTATTATTTTAATGCCCTCCCCGGCAACGGCGCCAAAAACTTGGTAGGTCCGCGGGGTTGTCGTTAAAACACCGTGGCTATCAGTTTAAAATCTGACTTTTTAAAATATTTAAAAATGCGTAGCAAGAGGAGTCGGGTCGAATCCACAGAGAAGGCGGTGTTTAGGATTTGAAATCTTTTTGATCTTGTAAAAAAAAAAAAAATATTTGAAGTCGAAAAATATAAAAAAAATTAAAATTCCAGGAAAAGTAAACTTGGCACTAGGATCTATTATTTAGATCCTAGCATCTACGTGCAGACAGGAGTTAAAAAAAATATTGCATTGATTGAAATTTAATGTCTAGATACAATGCAAAAAAATTAAATTAACAAAATAAGTAACAAAGATAAGAACAGATCGGCGCAGCCTCGTCGGGAAGATAGCTCCTTCCTTCGTACTCCGTGGAGCGAACTGGGCTTCCTCTGCGTCTTCTTCTTCGGATCCTGATCTCAGAGAGAGAAGGCTAGAAGATGGTGTAGGGACACGCTCTCCTTTGAGAAACCTCACTCCCAAAAGCCAACCCGTAACCCAAGCAATGCCCTTTACCCTGTACCTTATCTTTTCTCCGGGATCCCTCTATCTTGCACAATGGGGTTCATTTTATAATTGACCGGAGAGGGGAGCTCGTTACACACTAGCGATGTGGGACAAAAAAAACATGACTGCCATTGTTGCTCCATTGATTACGCCGCGGAGCTCGTGGAGAACGCCCAGCTTATGCCGCGACGACCGCTTGGCAACGCCCGTGGAGAAGCATGGCCGTGCGCGTGGAGCCATCGTGGAGAACGCCCGCGGACATGCGTGTGGAGGAGCTCGGCCTGCGCGTGGAGTGCTTGCCCGGCCGTGGACTGCGCCACCGTGGAGAACACCTGCGGACGGCGCGTGGAGGAGCTCGGCTTGCACGTGGAGGAGCTCGGCAACGCGCTGCTGCCCATGAAGAATGCCCGTGGGCTGCGCGTGGAGGAGGTGGCCGCCGTGGAGGGCGTGCATGGCTGCGCGTGGAGGAGCTGGCCGCCGTGGAGGGCGTGCGTGGCTGCGCGTGGAGGAGCTGGCCGCCGTGGAGGAGGTGGGTGGCTGCGCGTGGAGTAGGTGGGTGGCTGTGCGTGGAGGAGGTGGCCGCCGTGCATGGAGGAGGTGGCCGCCGTGGAGGGCATGCGTGGCTGCGCGTGGAGGAGGTGGGTGGCTGCGCGTGGAGGAGGTGGCCGCCGTGGAGGAGGTGGCCATGGGGAACGTGGGCTGCCTCCTCTCTTTTGCCGTCGAAAAACACCGCCACCGACCGTCAAAGCATCGCCGGAGCTTCTCCTCCGGCCAGGGACACCGCCGGCGTGCTTCCCGGCGAATTTCGGCGCCTCTGGAGGGCCGTGGTCCATGGCCTATTTCGTGGACCGGCAGCCATGGCAGCCATGGCTGCCGGTGAACCAAATGCAAAATAAAAAAACAAGGACCGGCTGCTCCAAAAATCGTGCAGCATCAAAATGTGTGCAAAAATCTTAGAAAATTCATAACTTTCTCATTTCAAACCTGATTTAAGTACCGTTTGTGTCGTTGGATTCCATAAATCAAGCTCTACCTATTGATGAGTTTCAATCTTATTAATTTTACCAATTCCATGATCATTAATTATAATTATTAAATGTTTTATTAATCATTTAAATGGGTGTGTGGTGCTTTGACTTGAAATCTATTTGTCATGAACGTACTCTAATTTCACACTTTTCAAATATATTTTTAAAATAATTAGTTTTGCAAGAAAGTCCAAATTAATTATGAAATTAGGTTATTAAAAGAATGTTAGCACCAATAATTAACTAAAATACTTAAAATAATCATGTAAATCCAAGATTTATCAGTCGCCTTCTTCCTTCGATGAGGAGGAGGAAGAGATGCGCTTCGAGATCAGTAGGAGGCCTCGCCCCACTGGGATCGTGATTAGGGAGTCTAGGGTCTGCACTCCATCTCCTCCTCCACCTGAACCCACCTCCGAACCCTCTCAGTCGACAAGTCCTGGCGGGGTTGCTTTGGCGATCACCGTCGAAGAACTTGCGACCATCCAGGAGACCTATAGTGTCTTGAATTCCATCCGGCTCTCGATCCCTAGACCAGGAGAATGGGTCACCTCCAGTGGCCCGTGCCGGCTCGCCCTCTACGAGGAAACCCTCGTAGGGGGCCTTCGATTTCCTTTCTATCCCTTCTTTCTCTCCGTGCTGAGCAACTATCATCTTGTTCTTGCTCAGCTAGTTTCCAATACCATCAGGACGATTTTCTGTTTCATAGTTCTTTGCCACTTCCATGGGATTATTGCTCGTTTCTTTCTGTTCAGGGTCTTCTTCACCCTAAAACGCCACCCTTCCGAAGAGGGGTGGTGGTCTATCTCCTCTTGCCCAAAGGGCATCAAATTTGAGCTCTCCTCTTCCATTAAAGGATGAAAAAGTAAATACTTTTTCGCCTCAGTCGAGGGGGTCGACTGGGTTTGGAACGACCTAGATCGGTTCCCTAACTAAAATTTAGCGATCGAAGTAGCTGATCGAGAGATCTACGACCAGCTCCATGTCGACCAGGTCCCCTTCCTTGAGGTTCTGCTGTCAGAGCAGAACCTATTCGAAGACGAGGTCAGCCCACTATGAGAGTTGGGTGAGTTCGGCTTGAGCTTTATCTTCTTGTGCTTTCTCTTTGACTTTCTGAGCTCGGAGTTAACATTTTCCTTCTTCGTGCAGGCATGAAGTTCTCCTTAGATGACCTCCTCGCACTCTCCCAGAGGAGGGGTCCACCGGCGGGGTTCAATGAGTCCCCCTCAAAGAGAGCTCGTGAAGAGAGCGACACGATGGCTACACTTGTCGCGCCAGCCGAGCCGAGCGGGAGGAGGGTAGAACCCACCCCTGAGTAGGGAAGGAGGGCGGTTTAGCCCACTCTCGAGTCGAGTACGAGGGCTGCCGAGCTCGCTCCTGAGTCACCGAGGCAGCGCGATCTGCTCCTGGCCCAAGAGCCCGAGATGGTCGTCCGGGCCAAATCTGTCGTTGCCACTACCGCCGTGGCGTCTCCTCCCCCCAAGATCGTCGAGGTCGAAGAGGATGGAGAGTAGGAGAGAGTGGAGCCGGCATCGGCGGTGCCGTCTGGAGTGGCACTGAGCTCCCACCGCGCCTCCGATGCTTTCTCAGCTAGACGAGTGGGTGACTCTGCATCAGCGACAAATAAGATAGAGAAGGACTACCGCAGGGTGCCCTTCAAGCTGGCACCGAACACCTCCCTGGTTCGGGATCGGAACCTTGCCGAGCGCATGATGGACTTCGCTGTCCAGTCGTGCAATCGGTGGGAGAAGGCGGGGAAGATCCTGGGCGACGCCATCAACAGCACCTTCCCCCAACTCTTCTCGGTAAGTATCCCTTTCCTTCACCTCGCTCCAATTCTTTCTTCTTGTCTCTGTGGCTGACATCTTCTTTGGTGTAGCTCGGCACTGAACTCTTGCTCATCAGATACTACTGCAGAAACTGAGCCAAGAGGGATAGGCAGCGAGGAGCATAGCTTGAGTCCCTGATGACCGAGGTGAGGTAGAAGAACGATGAGGTATGGGAGGCCAATCTGAAGAACAAAGAGCTCCGGGGCGAGGTTGTAAGCGCTAAGAGGTGCATAAAGGAGCTCGAGGAGTCCTTGGACTGGGAGAGGAGCCGGTCTAAGAGCAGGGTGGAAGATCTCAAGGCCAAGGAGGCCAGGCTAAAAGAGCTCGGTGCTGAAGCTGCCCAAGAGAAGGAATGGGCACAGTCCCTTCTGGCAGAACTGGGGGCGGCGAAGGAGCGGGCAACCACCGTCGAGAAGAAAGTCACCGTTGCTGAGAAGAAGGCTGCAAGCACCAAAGAGGAGGCTGCTATGGCAGTCAACTCGGTGGAGGCTACAAAGAAGGAGGCTGTCGAGGTGGTCTGTCAGGCTGAGGTCTCCAGGAAGGGGGCCGTCGAGGCGGTGACGAGATACAAGGCCTCCGAGGAGTTCGGTGCTGAGTTCCACGAAGTGGCGACGGATTCCTTCTTCAAGGGGTTCATGTATTGCCGGTCCAGGATAAAGGGCCTTATCCTGGACAAGAACATGGACATGCTCAGATTCCCGGGTGCTCTGGGAACGAGCTTGACCCCTGACTTGGGCAAGGCGGAGGAACCAGCTGCTGCTACCGACACAGCTCCGCCGGCGGTGGTCGCTGAAGATGAAGCCCTGCCACCGAAAACACTAGGAGGTGATACCCCACCTGAGCACTGTCCTGGGAAGGAGCTGGTCGGATAGCATAGGGGCAAATTGTAACTTTTCTTCTTTTTGCTTCTGATCTGGGTTGCCCGGCATGTCGGGGCCCAGTGACAATGTACAACTTTACCAAGTATTGATGAAATTCCCTCTCAGTCATCTCGACATGTGTCTCTTTTTATTCTTTGCACTTTGTCAATCTTCTTCCCTTCACTTCTCGACTGCTTGTGTGCATGTACTTGTGTAGGCGCCTAAACTTGAAGTACCAAGTATCTGGGCCCTTCTCTACCGAGCCCCGAACACGCGAGGAGGTTAGGAAGGAGTTCTTAGCTTTCTGAGTCATTCCCACCTCGCGGGCGAAGTGGATGTGATGGGGACCTCACCAGCATGGATCCCGGAGCAAGCACGAATCTCGGAGCCATGCAAATCTCGGAGCATATCTAGAATAAATTTAGGATTTATCTTTTATTTAAAATTCGAATTAGGATTTTGTTGGTTAGGATTGAGATATGAAAAGGCTTATCTTATCCTATCTTGTGTTTGAATTTGAATCATCTCTATCTTTTTATCCTGTATTCAAATTCAAATGAGGGTTGGACAGGTCTATAAATACCAACCTCAGTCCTTTGTAAGAAAAAAGTTTTTGAGAAAAAAAAAAAATAAGTTTTTAGAAGAGTGATTCTTCTGGCCTTCGCCTTCGGGCATGGGCGTGATGCCCTAGTTATCCCCCTTCCCATTCCATCTTCTTTATCCCCTTGTGACCTTTGAGATTTATCCTAACGCCTCCAAGTATCGAGGATGTTGTAATGCCCTAAAGGTGAGAGGTCTCTTCGTTAGGGTGAGTCCCAAAGTCCATGAGTTCCAAACCCTGTCTTCCAGCCCCACTATTCCTTCACCACCCTTTATCCTTAAAACAACACAAAAAAAATAGTGGCACCATAATCTAGGTGACTTCTAGGCTCACCAACGATCCTACCCATCTGTCCCTCATCAATTTTGGTATCAGAGCTCAGAAAATTAGGGTACCTTCATATCATCTCAGATATTCTTCTACCGGCCGTCCCTCTACTTTTCGGATTTAAAAAAAAAAAATCAAATCTCCCAACCAGTTCATCGACGTCACCTATTAAAAAAAAAAAAAACCCAACGCCACCTTCGCCACCGACGAATCCCTCCTCCCCACCGGCGAGGACCTCATCCTCCTCCCACCCAATGCCTCTATCCTCTCCTCCCCTCCTAGTCACCAACCGGGGAAGAAGAAGTTGCCACCTCCGCCATCCCGCCCGAGGCCACCGCATCGAGCCCCTCATCTTCCCCCGCCTGCGGCTGCCATGATCCTTCATCCGGAGCCTTCCGACCACTCTCCTCCGAAGCAGAAGATCAAGGAAGCTGAAGTCGCCACCTCCACCATCCCACTCGAGGCCACCGCATCGAGCCAGCTGCCACCGCCGCGTCCCCCTCATCTCCCTTCACCGGATCCCAGGGTTGGCGATCCCTCGCTTCCACCCGCCCCACTCAACGTCCCCGAGGTCCTTCTCTCTCTTTCATCGGAGACCTATTCTGCCGCCCGGAGTCGCCCACAGCCACATCTTCCGGATGCTTCGCCCATCTCCCTGCTGCCGCAAACACCCATCGCCAGGGCAATCGCCCTTACCAAGCTCGGTGCCCTCGCCTCTCGTGGGATCAAGCACACCGACGCTACTGCCCGAAGCCCCATTCCACCACCTCCAACAGGGAACACTGGCACCGCCTCCATCGCCAGCAGCCGACGACTGGGGATCCATCGATGAGCCTCGGCCCGACCTTCACCCGTCTAGGTCCGCTCGTCCTGACCAGACTGCCTCCCCTGCTCCACCCCGCAATGCTCCTTGAAGAAGCCGACCACCTCCTTAGCCTGCAACCGAACGAAAGTAGCTTCATCCTCCGGTCCAGATCTCCGTGCCACCCCTTCTCCGGTGACGGCTCCTTCGAGAACACCGGTGGAGATCCTGTCCGAAGCCTCCCTGCAAGCCCCTTGTGCCATAGGTCCGCTGACACCCCTGCTATCGCAACCATCGTAGTCTCCCGCAAAGCCCTTTCCTCCATCGTTTGGTCGCCAATTCCATCGCCCACCGGATTGCTCCTTGAAAGCCGTCCCCTCCGCCTTGTGCTAGTTGAGCTCGCGACCGTCTTCTTCCTCTACGGGCAAAGCTCCTCGGATCGGAGCCTCCACAGTCGCCTGAGCCTCTGCCTTCCCCCATCCAGAAGATCCGATGACCACTGCCGTCCGAGCCACCGTCTCCGCCCCAGCGCTGCCGTCAGCGAATGCCCGTCGGACTGCCCTCTGCGAGCCTCCCCTGTTCCAGATTCTAGTCCATAGAGAAGGGAGAAGAAGAAGCTCCAGCGCACGATCATGAAGGCAACTTCTGCCCCTGTTGTTATCGACTTCACATCCTGCACGGTTCTCAAAGTTGCATGATTTTTGGAGTTACACGGATCTCAAAGAAGGCACATATCTCAAAGCTGCACAACTTTCAAAGCTGCACAGATTTTAAAGCAAGGGAGAATAAAAAATAAAAATAAATAAAAATAATAATCTCTTGAAGCTGGATTCTGACCCTGACTCGACGGAGTCGAGTTCTTTCCACCTCAGGGAAATGATGGGGACCTCACTAGCATGGATCCTGGAGCAAGCACGAATCTTGGAGCCATGCGAATCTCGGAGCATATCCAGAATAAATTTAGGATTTATCTTTTATTTGAGATTTGAATTAGGATTGAGATATGGATAGGCTTATCTTATCCTATCTTGTGTTTGAATTTGAATCATCTCTATCTTTTTATCCTGTATTCAAATTCAAATGAGGGTTGGACAGGTCTATAAATACCACCCTCAGTCCTTTGTAAGAAAAAAGTTTTTGAGAAAAAAAAAATTAAGTTTTTAGAAGAGTGATTCTTCTGGCCTTCGCCTTCGCACATGGGCGTGATGTCCTAGTTATCCCCCTTCCCATTCCATCTTCTTTATCCCCTCGTAACCTTTGAGATTTATCCTAGCACCTCCAAGTATCGAGGAGGGTGTAATGCCCTAGAGGTGAGAGGTCTCTTCGTTAGGGTGAGTCCCAAAGTCCATGAGTTCCAAACCTTGTCTTCCAGCCCCACTATTCCTTCGCCACCCTTTATCCTTAAAAAAATACAAAAAAAAAATAGTGGTACCCTAATCTAGGTGACTTCTAGGCTCACCAACGATCCTACCCATCTGTCCCTCATCAGGTTGTAGGGTTCCAAGCGCTTTGCTTGAGGAGGTCTATTCGACCTCGACCGGGACCAGCTCCAGGTGTGCACGGCAAGGCAGACCTCGGATGTTGCACTCGTTGGACCCGCTAGGTGACTGTGAGGTGCCGGGCTTTAGGATTTTCCAGGCTTTAATGCTGGGCTTCAGGAGTTTCTGGGCTTGAGTGCTGGGCTTCAGGAGTTTTCGAGCTTGAGCGTGCCGACCTGGGGCCGAGCAATGATGTCCCTGTAAGGCAAAAGTGATTTGCACAAAGAGGATCTTTATTATTAGTGGGGGAAGGCCTTACATTACTGATAGTACATTCTCAGGTTGCAGGCATTCCATGTCCACGGGAATCTGGCACCGTCCAGCTCTGCTAGGTAGTAGGCTCCATGAGGAAGAGCTTTGACCATCTTATAAGGGCCTTCCCAGTTCGGTGAGAGCTTGCCGCATTCCCAGGGTTGGGAGGCCTCAACTCGGTGCAGCACTAGGTCGCTCGGGTGGAAGACCTTTGGCTTCACCCGCACGTTGTAGTACCAAGCTACTTGCTATCGGTAAGCCACCATCCAATGTCGAGCCTTGTCTCTGGTTTTCTCGAGGAGGTCCAAGTTGAGAAGAAGGCGGGCCGAATTCTTTGCTTCATCATACTGTTGTACCCGCAGTGTGGGCACACCGAGTTCAACCAGGACAACGACCTCTGCGCCAAAGATAAGGCTAAAAGGTGTCTCACCCGTGGCCATCCTGGATGTTGTGTGGTAGGTCCAAAGAATGCTGGGCAGTTCTTCTGCCCACCTACCCTTAGCTCAGTCTAGCCTGGTTTTGAGTCCTTGGAGGATAGTCCGGTTGGCTACCTCGGCCTCTCCGTTGGTCTGGGGATGAGCCACCGAGGTGAAGCGGTGTTGAATGCCAAGCTCGGCATAGATTTCTTCGAACTCCTGGTTGTTAAACTGCCATTTATTGTCGGTGATGATATTGTGGGGGAGCCTGAAGTGATAGATGATTGACTTCCAGAAGAACTGACGGACCTTGGCTTTCGTGATCCATGCTAGTGGCTCTACTTCTACCATAATAATGTAGAAAACATTATCAAATACATTCTTCTCAATGTATATGATGTTAAGGTTATGATGGATCAAATTGGTGGACCAGTACAGTAACTCCCAGAAGATGCTACGCTTCAATTAATATGAGTTTTACCAAACCTTTGGGATTTTTGCTTATCAAATAGTATACCAAACTAGAATTTATCAAGTTGAGATACCCTCTGAAATACTTTTATATCAGTGAGAGGTAGGGGTGTATGATCTTTTTCTATCTTATTCCTCCTGAAACTGTCCCGTTGCTTTTGAAAAGGATGATGCTAAGAAAGAAATTAATGATAATAATCTAACTAGCAAGGTTTACAACCATGCTCAAGCTGAAATAATTTTATATTCTCCATGTAATAGGGACATGCTAACTTTTCATGAGTGCTCCATCCTGATAGCATCCCATAAGTTGAAAAATTGCTAATGGTCCACATCAATGCAGCCTTTATTACAAAATTATGCTTCTTTGACGCATCAAAAGTATATGTACTATTGGACATAAGAATTTTAGCTCATTAACAAGAGGCCTTGGAATACATCAATGCTTCTACTAGGGTGTCATGGTCCAGGAATGACTAATATAAGAAAGAAGTATGTTTTTCATACATAACCCAAGCGGTAGATTATATAGAGTAATAAAGATTGGCTAATTTGAATAAGGGGCTACTGCATGATTAAACAGTATAAACCCATCCCTAGACAAATCTAGTTGGACATTACATGATTCCTAAGTAAATAAAGGATGATAAGTATCAAATCTCTTCCATACCTCACTATCTGATGGATGATTGATCATATTGGTGTGCTTGCAAATTCTTTTTTTATGCCATCTCATCTATCTGGCAGTACTTTTGGATAAGTAGAGTCCCCAAAGTTTAGAAGTGAGAGAAAGGATTGAAGTATCTTATATGGTTTGTCCTTCTAATTTCTACCCTCTTGTAGAAAAGCATGTAATCATTATGGTATGCATCTATATATTTTCTCATTTTCCATGCCTAACCCTTTCATCATTTTTTTTGAAGCATGTAAGCACTCAACAAGCTTGTTATCCTTCAGTAGCATCTTCTTTATTATTATCACTATCCTATCATAATAATTGACCATCATATTAAACTTAGCCTTCAAGTTTAATAACTCTGACATAGCTGATAGTATAGTATATATTTTACATCTTAGCCATAATGGTTCATCAGTGTCTTTCAGTATATGATAGATATCATCAATGTCAGCTTCTGAATTGTCCTCCATATCTTAATCAAATTTAGAACTAGCTACTTCCATAACCATATCTTCCATTCTATGTGTGTCCTTATCTTGCTGACTTCTAATCCTTGTAATTGTCTTCTATGTCCTCCCATGTGGGTACCAATGTTATAGTTTGGCATAAACCCACTCTTATATAAATCGATAATTATTGTATCCATATCAAGCATTTCTTTATTGACACATCTTATAAAGACAATAATCCTGCCCATGAACTAAGAGCACCTCATTTCCAAAAGCATAATCATAGAAGTACTTGACACCCTCCTTATATTTAGCAGAAATTATTTTGTCAACTACTCTATGATCCATTCAACTACGGTCCATTGCATACTATCTAAGAATTTTACATATACAAATATAAGGCAAAATACTTATCAATTATTTTATCATTTAAAATGGCTTACATAATAAATGCATTCTTGTGAGTTCGCCTCCCATCACTCAAGGCAAAACTTGAGAGAATGAGAGCAATCAGAGGTGGAGTTCCAAATATGAGATATAAGAGCTTGGATGCCTAGGAAGAGACGTTGCTTAGAGGTGCTTAGACTTAGAAGAGAAGTCTAAAAAAGGACAGATGGGGCTTTGAAGAAGAGTTTCTGAGCAAGAGCAGAAGTTTCATGAGGAGAGGCACAAGAGTGCTTCATTGGAGGTGAACCATAGGGAGACAGAGGTTCAGAAGTTTATTGCAAGCAAGGAGCACTCCTCATCAACCTCTTTTGATGTTTAGTGTCCTTCAGATTCTTCGTCTTATTCTTCCACTTGTTCATCTTCTTCCTTTCTTTCCCTTCTTAGATAAAAAATTTTTATCCAAGAAGAGAAAAAAGGAAGAAAATGAATAAGTGAAAGATGATCGCTATCGTAGGCGATCAAAAATAACTCACCAACTCAACTTTATAGCTAGGGTGAGTCGAGATCATATCCTCAGGGATCTTAAGGCTAAGTTATGATTTTAAAAAGAAAAGAAGAGTAGTTGTTGTGGTGCAAAAGTGAAAGTAAGTAAGAAATAAACTACTTTTAGAGGCAAAGCAAGAAAAAGGGATGGTTTTAGGAGTGGAAGATTGGTTTTGCACTATCAAATAGTATTTCTTTTATAATTAAGATATAATTGATTTTAGGGATTTACTTGTCTTCCCTTACACGTCCCGTACTCGAGATCATGGCGCATCTTCGAGAGGCACTAAGTACCCAACTCTTATTTTCTCGACACGTTCCATATCCATAACAGATCACGACATGTCTCTGGAAAGCAAGAGGTGTCCTTGACCTCAATCTAACAGTAAAGCAAAATAAGGAACGAATAAAAGAAAATAAATAATAAACTCATAAATAAAAATATATTCTTTTATTGCAGACCAAAGAAATATAAAAGACTGGAGAACAAGAAAACCCCACTCTACCGTGTACAAAATTTTCTCTTCCCTCCTGCACTTTTGCACTACCCTGCTTCTAAGTTGTTCCCCTCCTATCCCCCTATGCAAAGGCTCTAGAGGGACTCTAGGAAGTTCATTGCCTCAGGTAAAGGCATGTTAACCTTTTTTATAGGGTTTAACAAGGAAAAGGTTTTCATGGATTTCTGATGTGGGACTAAACTAAAGACTCAAGAGAGTGGCTAAGATTTTATAGGACTCAATGATTAGATGGTAAACCAAATTTCTATTTAAATTAGACAGTAGAGTCCTTCTCTAACTCATGCTTGACCGACTAAGGGTTGGTTGTCATCGGATCTTGATTGGAGGTCCAGAAATCAACCATAGCAAGAAAACCAACATGGGCCTTTTGATTGCTCTGAGATCCATGCAACTTCTTTCTTCCCTGATGGTTTGATCCTATTGCCCAGCGTCACCACCATCTCCTTGGACCGTGCTGCCCATGGATGGGGCCAATGCCGAAGCCTCACTGGACATGCCTGCACGCCACCATGAACCACAGTTGGGGATGTAGCAGGAGTGGTGGAAGGAAGACATAGAAGGGATGATTAATGGCTGTGGAGGGGATGAATGGGTGACAATGATGGAGATGGGAGAATGGCCAGGGAAAAAGGTAGGAGATGGGCAACTCAGGCAGTTCTGTGACAGCGGTGCTAGGTTCGTGTCTCCTTAGGACAAAGAGTAGGGGAAGTAGAGAGGAGAAGATGATGACCCCTTTTATCGTAGGCTCACCAGATCATTACCAGATTTTGGGATCTCGAGTCGGGAATGAGGTTCTCCGGTGATGGCAAAGACGGACGGCATCTCTGGCGACAGTGGGTGACTTTTCTAGCCTAAAAATCAATCATGGTCCATGGCTCTACACCATGGATTGTTATCCATGGCTACTGGTGGTCCATCGGTCATTCCATAAACCAAGCAATCGGTCCATGGTGGACCGGGTGCTTCAAAGTTCATGCAATTCTATACTAAATCTTTAAAAATCGATTTTGGACTCATTTCAGATTCGATTCGTTTCAAACTTAATTTTTTTGAATCCATAAATTGAGCTCTTTGTAATGACAGTCTCCTTTCCTGCAAATGATATATAAAAATATTAATTTTATATAAATAAATATATTTTAGTTATTAAATTAATATTTTTATATATATGTATAACATAATTATCACACCCCCAACTTGAACTTTGCTCATCCTCGAGTAAAGCAGATATATTAGTTATGTATACAAACTCATCCTTGAATTGAAAGTTGACTCAGGCAGTCCTAAAGGCAGCCGATACCCGGCTAGACCATTAAGAGGTCTTTATTGGATCACTGAGTCAACCCAATTAGTGGTTAAGTGTTGACCATAAAAACTTTTAGAGGTCTTCCTTACTATCCTCCCAACCTACTCTTTAAATTCTCTAACTTGATTGGAGTCAAGTTTGTCATCCTTTTGCACTTTAGTCCTTTCATTTTCTTCCTTTTTTTATTATTATTATTTTTTTTCTTTTTCTTTTTTTAAAGGAGCCTAATGCAATGTCCTAACCTTTTAAGTATTAGCATCTTTATCGTTTGACGTGAATCATAATGCTTACTTAGATGAAGGGGCCCAGTTACTTAGTGGGGTGCTATTGCTTAACAAATCTCTTGACATTCTCATCTTTTGATGCAAACTACAATGCTTGCTTAGGCGAAGCGGCTCAGTTACTCAAAAGAGTTCAAGAAGAGCTGTGAGGTCAAACTGACTTTCTAATGATTTTTTTTGTATAAATGACTTTTTATATATCTCAACCTTTCTACCCATGCTCTCAACAAGCAGATTCTTTATTGAGATAAGAAGGAAGAGAGTTCTGGAATTACTTCTAAAATTTAGTTTGGTCAACATCCTATCATTTATCAGATTTTCTTAGTGATTTGCCTCTTAATACAACTAAAACTATCTAGGCCGTTAATCAATCATTGATTAGGGTGCCTAATTAACTTCAAATTGAGATAAAATTTGGATACAACACTAATTACATCCGGTTATACTTGAAGACTTAATTAGATTAGTTATTCTCTTTCCAACTTAATCGACATTGTCCTTAATGGAGTAGGAGAGAAAATAAGCACATAAAAGAAAATGATAGAATACACTTGGGATAAGTGTGCTTCAGGGTTTGAAGAGGGCGTCATGGAGTAGCGGGCCCTTGTTCTTCTACCTAAGTTCCTGTAATTACACTAAAAAGAAGATGAGATTGTTGGGTTGCTTTCCAACCAGCACTAAGTTTAACATCTTCAGTCAGATGCTATGGAGTGTTATTGATATTGAACTTGGACACGTCCCTCAAGATTTTCAAAAGACAAGACTAATCAGGAGGCCTTGTCATCATGGTAGAAAAACTTTCATAAAGTACTCTATGATGATTATCCCTAATCCATAGAGTACATTGGACAAGCATGTTAGACCAAGATTTAAAAATATTATAATAATTTGGTTGATGACTAGGAAGGGATTGTGTGTGTTGGGTCGAGATTGGGGTGGCAGCTTAGAACTTTTTCTGACTCTAGAAAGATCTACTCTAATCCCTTTCTTAGGTACGATATGTCTTGACATCATTCTTTCTTGATAGCACTTTGTCTAAGTTAACAAGAAATCTATCTTCATACATCATTTTAGGATGATAGATAGATTTTGGAGACGATCTTTGAAAGTAGTACCAAATATGGAGAAATCAGTTATAAAATTCTCAAGATCGTTATCCCTCATTTTATAAATATCCCATCCAATAACTTTTTTCCCTCATTTTATAAATATCTCATCCAATAACTTTTTTATGTATCTTTAGAATACCAACTATTTGGTCTTTCTAGTTCAAGATTACCAATAGGGTGTCTATAGGTATAACAGAAAGTGGCTTCAATTCTAGATCCGATGATGATTCTAACAAGAGAGCTATTAGGGGCTAAGTATTTACCCATATTATTTCATCCAAAGTGAAGTGGGTTTGAAATGCGGTATATCGAGTAAGTTATCCATCCCTATGATATATCCATCTATATTAAAATTATCTACCCCATAATGAAGCATATAGGGATCTATCGACTTCTGGGGATGACTTGGAGGTATGGCTTTCCCTATTGTGTCATTTTGTTGTGATTCTTGGAGAGCTTCAATTAATTCCATCATATCATCAATTTTTCTTCTATCCTGTAAAAAGAAGGGGATGATTCTAGGATACCTGAAAAGGGGGCCATAGATGAGTAGGATGATGTGGAAGTAGTTCATCCCACTAGTTTGATTTCTCTGCCTCAATCAAATTATCAATATTGGTCTCTATGATGGTGCAGGGTTGTTCCGTGACCAAATCATTTCCGAGAGTTATGGTTAATTATTCAGAAAAACTTAAAGGACCATTAAAATCTTCAACTTGGTAATGCCCTTCTAAATTATTATTAAAATTTTCAACCAGGTAATATCCCTCTAAGTTACTCTCGGACTGACTAGGCAGTATTCTTACCTCCTCCCTATCAACTTTAGTTAATAATCGATCAGTCTGATTCATAAGCCCATCAATAGGTTATTGCTGAGGCATGATTAGTTATTGAAATTGAGCAAACCTATCGACATCTAGATTGGTCGGTTGGAGAAGCGGGGTCTGACCAATTTTTTTCATTTTGTCTATTGCTTGTAGAACCTTCTCTTGAAATGATAGGCTATAAGCAGGAGAAGGTTGATAATATGGATAGGGTTGATCATAATAAGGTATATCTATAAATGAAGATCTTTGTGGTACCGGGATAACCACTGGATATGGTTGGCATGACAAATCTGGTTGAGCCCCCCAACATGGGTTATAAGCATTAAAGTTTAGGTTGATCCCTGGTCTGTAGGCCATATGAGTTTGATCTCGATAAACTTAGTCATACCTAGACTCGGAAAATTGATACATGGCTGGGCATTCATTTACAAAGTAAGTTGGACTCGAATATGTAGAGCATGCCTATTGTGTAGAAAAAAAGGAGTGGAAGAGTATTTGATAGTTGGTGGATGATCGAATTCATAGGGTGTGGCATTGAAGGCATGGAATAACTTATCCACTATACTATTGAGATCTATATTCCTAGCACTTCTCCAATTCACTGAAATGATCTGATGGTTTTGGAATATTTAATCAAAGGTCCTAAATCAGAGCAATCCTCTTCTATGTTTTTTTAATTTTAATTTTTGTTTTTTTAAGAGAAGAGAGGAGGGAGGATGAGAGAAGAAAGATAGAGAAGAAGACTATAGATGAAAGCCTAAGGAGTCCCAAAGCTAAGAGGGATAGAGAAGAAGTATTAATTAAAGTTCTAGGTTAAGTACAAATAAGTTAACAATCAATGGACTATCTATCCTAGGATCCCTATTTCTAGATAGCTCCTAACTATTCCAAGGTTGCCTTTGAGCCTTCGAAGAAGATAAGAGTTAGGTCGGTGGGGGTTCCCCCGTTGCTTTCCTTAGACATCAAATTAATTGGCCAGGTCAGATGACAGAACTAATTAAAGAACCACCTTCCTTCAAGGCAACATCATCCTTGAATTCCTTTCCTTAGACACTAGTAAAGTAGTTAATTCTGAGCTAGTCCAACTCTTAGGGTCCCTCGTCCTAGTGAGCTCGATGATCCTTAGGGGCCAACATCTAATTGATTTTAAATTTAAGGCTTAGGTCAATACAATATGTAGGGTAGTCGTTTATAGACCAAGGAAGGATGATAAAATCCCCACCTTATATTGTTTAGGGATTTCGTGCCCTTAAGATGTTTTATGAGTTATGCAATACAAAGAAAACAGATGTTCAGTACAAATAGTTAGTTTTTAAGACTTAATTAGTTTCTTTATTTTAATTACGTGTTATAAGATGTCTTATTTTCCTTTTAGGTTAGATTTTTTTTAGATAAGTTTTTAATTTAGTTAATTAAGTATAAAAAAAGAAAACTAAATTAGATTAGGGTTATAAGGCAGTTAAGTGGTTAATCAGATTTGGAAATAGTAAATTAGATAGGAAAGTAGTAAAAAGAAATAAATATTAACTAGTTTTTATACCTTTTTGATTTTTTTCTTTTTTTTAGATTTTTAAATTATAATCGTGCTTATGGTCTCTGATAACGGTGCCAAAATTTGATTGCTGTCGTAAGCAGTTAAAAATAATTCATCAACTCAACTCTATAGTTAGGGTGAGTCGGGATCGTATCCTTAAGGACCTTAGGCTAAGTTGTGATTTTAAAAAGAAAAGAAGAGTAGTTGTCATGGTGCAAAGGTGAAAGTAAGTAAGAAATAAACTACTTTTAGAGGCGAAGCAAGTAAAAGGGATAGTTTTAGGAGTAGAAGATTAGTTTTGCACTGTCAAATAGTATTTCTTTTATAATTAGATGTAATTAATTTTAGAAATTTACCTGTCTTCTCTTGAAATATCCTGAACCCGACACATATCACGGTATGTCTTCGGGAGGTACTAGGTATTCAACTCTTCTTTTCTCGGCATGCTCCATATCCATAACAGATCACGACATGTCTTTAGAAAGCAAGAGTTGTACCTAATCTCAATCTAACAGTAAAGCATAATGAGTGAATAAAAGAGAATAAATAATAAATTCATAAATAAAAACATATTTTTTATTGCATACCAAAGAAATATGAAAGACTGGAGAACAAGAAAATCCCGCTCTATCACATACAAAATTCTCTTCCCTCCTACACTTCTGCACTACCCTGCTTCTAAGTTGTTCCCCTCCTGTTCTCCTATATAAAGGCTCTAGAGAGACTCCAGGAAGTTCATTGCCCCAGGTAAAGGCATAGAAACTTTTTTACAGGGTTTAATATGCAAGAGGTTTTCATGGATTTCTGATGTGGGACTAGACTAAAAACTCAAGAGAGTGGCTATGATTTTACAAGACTCAATGGTTAGATGGTAAACAAAACTCCCAGTTAAATTAGACAGTAGAGTCATGCTCCAACTCAATGCTTGACCGGCTGAGGGTTGGTTGCCATCGGATCTTGATCGGAGGTCTAAAAATCAACCATAGCAAGAAAACCAACATGGGCCTTTTGATTGCTCTAGGAGCCGTGCAACTTCTCCCTTCCTTGATGGTTTGATCCTGTTGCCCAGCACTGTCACCTTCTTCTTAGACCGTAGCTGCCCATGGTTGGGGCCAATGCTGGAGCCTCGCTGGACTTGCCTGCACACCACCATGAACCACTGTCGGAGATGTAGCAGGGGTGGTGGAAGGAAGACAAAGAGAGAGGATGATTAATGGCTATGGAGGGGATGAATGGGTGACGGTGATGGAGATGGGAGAACAGCCAGGGAATAAGGTGGGAGATGGGCGACTCCTGTAGTTCTGCGGCAGTAGTGATAAGTTCATGTCTCCTTGGGACAGAGAGCAGGGGAAGTAGAGAGGAGAAGATGACAACCCCTTTTATTGTGGGCTCACCAGATCATTGCCAGATCTTGGGATCTCGAGCCAGAAATGAGGTTCTCTAGCAGTGGCAAAAACGGGCGGCATCTCCTACGGTGGCGGGATGACTTTTCTAGCCTAAAAACCAATCACGGTCCATTGCTCTATAGCGTGGACCATTATCCATGGCTGCTGGTGGTCAATCGGTTATTCAATAAACCAAGCAACCAGTCCATAGTAGATCGGATACTTCAAAATTCATGCAATTCCATACTAAATCTATAAAAATCGATTTTGGGCTCATTTTTGGTCCGATTCGCTTCAAACTTATTTCTTTTGAACCTATAAATCGAGCTCTTTGCAATGACAATCTCCTTTCCTACAAATAATATATAAAATATCAATTTTAGATAAATAAAGATATTTTAATTATTAAATTAATACTTATAATATATATGTATAACGTAATTATCAAAAGAATATGAAGAATCAGACAAAGAATCCAAAGGATACCAAACATCTAAAAAGGCCGATGAGTAGTTCTCCTTACTTGCAATGAACTTCTAGACCTCTGTCCCCTCTAGCGAAGCACTCCTGTGCCTCTCCTCGTGAAGTTTCTATTCTAATTCAGAGACTCTTCTTCAAAATCCCACCTCTCATTTCTTGGACTTCTATTCCAAGTCCAAGCATCTCTTAGTGATGGCTTCTACCTTTTTTATCATTTAAAATGGCTTACATAATAAATATATTATATTACCAACTAATAGGTAAAGTTAGGTCTATCACATTCAGGAATTGCATTAATTTTTTATATCAATTATAGTAATCAAACGATATGCAATAGAAGCCGAAAAAAATTTTGACAATATTTTTTCTTAGTTCTTTCCACATGATTGAAGATATGTGAAGAGAACTAAAGAAAAGTGATGTCCAAAATTTTTCTTGAATCTCAATATATTGTTTGATTACTATAATTATGTATATAATTAATTATAATTTTCAAACTATCTAAACTGGGTAATCAATTGATTAATATACATAATTCTCCTACTTGTATAAAAATATATAAATGTACAGATACTATAGAATATGTACATTAATCAAAAAACGAGTCCATGATTTTATATAATACAAATTTTATAAAAATAAATATCTAATTAATTAGTTAAATTAACACATAATTATAACATATGAATTCATTATCAATAATAATTTAAATGCATTAAAATATGATAATTTAAATAAATAAGAAATTCATTAAGAAATGTTAGAATAAGAGTGGGTGCAATAAAGAATGTGGAAATCAAGTAGTTCAATGAGGTATAAAATACAATCTTCAGGTTAGTCTTCACCCTTAGTTGAAGTTTCATATTGCTGCTTCTTGTCATTCTTTAGATATGCCACTATAAAGTGTCATCAACCCCAGGTTTGAATTTATTTTTAATCCCAGGTTTTAGTCATTTTTTAGAGATGTCACATAAGCCTTGCGCGAGGGCTAGTTGCCTTAGATGTCTGTTGGGACCTGAGGCCTAAGCGCATGGAGCACGCCTTGACCCCAATGTTTGCAATGTTGCCTGGCACCTTCTATCGACCCAAGCATTTGGGGTGCAGAAAGGCTGGCTGCCTTGTACGCCAGTAAGGACCCAAGGCTTGAGCATGCTTAGCACACTCTGGCCCCTATTTTACAATGCTACCCAGCATCTTTCCTCAGCCCAAGCATGTATGGTGCATGATTAATTAATTAATTAATTAACAAAAAATTAATTAATTAAATAACTAATTAATCAATTAATTAATTAATAACTATTTAATAGATAACTATTTAATTAATTATTTAAATAAATAAATAATTTAATTTAATTTATATTTTAAATAAAAAATATTTTTGGTAATGGTTCTATTGCTGTCATCGTCCTCATTGCTAATATGCACAAAATACCAATAGACGGGCCTTATAGATGGCAAATCTAGCATGCAATAATTAGGCACGGGATGGGATGGCGGTGCCAACTCAGGAATGGTGGCATCGGCTCGGAGACTGTGGCATGGGGATGTGGCCATGGGGACGGTGTCACGAGGACCAACTAGAGGGGAGAGAAAAAGGGGAGCTCAGTAGCTGGGGAGGGGAACCACAAGAAGAGGATGGAAACACGGGGGGAGAGAAGAAGGGGAGCTTAGTGATGGGAGGGGGGAGGGTGGGGAGAAGTAGGGGATTCGATAGGGGGAACTAGTGGGAAAGGGAGGCATCGGGGGGGGGGGGGGGGAGCCAAATTTTTTCGGCCAGGGGGTTTAGGGATGATTACGAGGGATGGCAAGAAAAGTTATTGCTAATACTAGTTGGAAATGCATCAATTTTAGTACGAATATTAGCGATCACAAGTTTCCATCACTAATAATATAAGTTCTCTCGCTAATAATTGTTATTAGCGATGGCAAAGGCTTTCGTCATTAATATAGGTCAGAAATGTATTAATTTTTATTTCATTATTAGTGATAGCAAATTGCCATCGCTAATATTTTAATTGCCATCACTAATAATTTAAAATCAAAAATTGTTTGGCCAATCGAATTCCCTTGGAGATTTTGGAAAATATTATTAGTGATAGCAATGGTCGCCATCGCTAATAATAGTCGGTAATGCATTAATTTTAGAGTCAATATTAGTGATAGCAGCTTGCCATCGCTAATAATTTAATTACCATTACTAATTATCTTTCCCAAAAAAATTATTAAATTCTAAAATTATTAGCCACAGTCACTAATATTTGAAATGATATCGCTAATACTATTAGTGACGGTATTTTTCCAACCGATTCTCTGGTAATTAAATACCCTTATTAGTGACAACTGATTAGCCATCGATAAAAAGCTTTTTTTCATGTGGTGAGTTATGGCTTCTTGAAGTCTAGCTCATGATTCGGCTTCCTGATATGGTGGATCTTATTGCTCATCATTTAGCTTTTTGATATGATGGATCTTGCTTCTATACCTTATCTAGCTTACTCGTGGTGACCAAAATAGTCCACATCAAGTTTGATGATCTACTTGTATTAGAGTTCTTCTTGTTTAGAAAATTTAGCTCCTACTAATTCAAAACTAAATGTGAAAAAATGCTTGCTTCCCCGTCTCATGATTGAACCACCTTGCTTTGCTCAAGAACGGTATCTAGCATTTGTTTTCTATGCTTTTGAATTCTGTTTAGCTCTACTCGCAATAGCTAACATGATCCATATCGAGTTCCTGTAGTGGTGAAAATAATTTACATCGAGTCTGGTAATCTTTCTAGATATCCGTAATGGTCAAAATAATTGACATCAAGTTTGATGATTAATATGGATCACTCTGATCTATTTCAATTTATGATATAGTGTTTCATGTGGTAGCTCAAGGTTGTCAAATCATACATTAATTTATAGTCTATGCTGACTAATATTCAGATAAATATCAATTTTGAGTTGGACAATATGAACCCATAGATGTCCCATTGGCTTGATTTTAAATGAATTTGGATTAAGACCTTAAAATCCAATCCCAAGCCCGAACCAATTGCAACATGTAATTAATTAGTTATGTTTTAAAATTGAAATCAATGAGCTGATTGGGTTGCCTTCTATATGGCAGAGCACTTTGGCAAGGTTCCATGGACTAACCGGCCTTCTATTTCAATTGGGCTGCACATATTTCGTTTGCTGATTTTTCTGTATACATTTATACAATTTGAAGGGTATGAATCTTCCGCCACAAAAAAAGAGAAGAGTTCTTTCAACATCATTGCAATGTTTAACGGTCTAATTTGCTTTCAAGTAGCCTAGTTTGCTTTCAAGTAGCTTTACAACCATGACAGAGAAGTTACTGAAGTACAGCCATGAGTAGGGTTTTCATGGTTCTGTGATTTAGTGAGGCCGAAAAAACAGTAACAACAAGATTTCATCGCTGGGCTGACCGAAACAAGTCATGTACATTTCCAAGGGCCGTGGCCTTTCCATGGTGGCAGGAAGGAAAATGAATCAGCCCATGGCCCAACTCCAATTAAAAAGAGTTGTCTAGAATTTTAAAATCCTAGGCCTGGGCCCGGCCCATTTGCATCCATAGATCCACTGTCATGGGGCTACCCAGGTCGGAGAGGCAAATGCATGCATACATGCGAAGAAGATGCAATTGTTATCAAATCAAATATTTTTGTGTGAAGATCCATTGACGATTCTCTCTAGCATTTAATTTTCTCAATGAATGGATGAAAATGCTATTGTAACACAAAAATCTTGGATCGAAGACTCAATACATGTAATAGAGACCTTCTGAATGCTGCATCGATAGAGATTTTACACCATGAGAGCATGTACTGATTGCAACTTTTCTGCATGAGATTTTATGCCATGCAATTGTGTTCTCTCTCTCTCTATTTTGTTAGATTTTGGATCTGGTCGGGCTTCTATGATGGGCTTGCCAATCTAGATTACCTAAAATTTTAATGCGAGAGGGCATAGCCTTCTCTCCTTTCTCTGAGTTTTTCTTTTTCCTGACTCATTTACGTCCAAAATCTTTTCCTGAAAATTTGAAGTTTTACAGAAACAACAAGTAGTGACTCCTTTTCATCTAATTATTGTATCAAAAGCATTTGCACCATTGATTTCTTTGCATGGTTTTTTCATTGTGATCATGCATATGACCTAGAGTGCACTCTAAGAGTAGAAAACATATGATTCAACCCCTCAGCCTAGAAGTTCCATGTTTGCATACTCTATCTCTCTCTCTCTCTCTCTCTCTCTCTCTCTATATATATATATATATATATATATATATATATATATATATGAAGACAGGCTAGGAGTTCATTTGAGATGAATCTTGCACTTGATGAGGATGATCGTAGTCCAAATGACAACTTATGTTGATGCCAAATATATAACAGTAGCCCAGTGAAAAGACTGGTTAACCCCTTCCTCATGGAAGCATGGGAAAGCTTTGAACTAGGTCCGCCGTTCAATCAGATGCCATGTCCCAATGTAAAGCCTAGGTGTTCGGATCCAGGTCCGGCCACCTAAGTTCAGACAAACTACTTCACTCGGGAAATACATAACATTGCAGGAGCTATAACTCATCCATGGTTAATTTAGCATATCATTCATTAAAAGTTTCATTATGAATAGCTCGTATATATAATTCAAAGTTTGCGGCAGGAAAACCTTTAAAATGAACATATTTAGAGAGCAATGATATGGCTTATCTTTTTTTCATCAACAACACATTAACTTATAAGCCCTGCTAAAGTTTGGCTGGTTGATTTTTGTTGAAATCTGCTGCAGAATCTATTTGGTGTTGGTAGCTATCATTTGGATCTTATGGTGATAATATTCCATTGTGCAATGTTTTAGACGGACCTGGTGATAAGATTCTTTCAAGCGAAATGGCGCTCAGCCTTTTTTTTTTTTTTTTTTTTTTTTTTTTTTTTTTTTTTTTTTTTTGTTAAGACAAAAGGGAAAGTGAGGATAAATTCCATCACAGCTGTCCCCATTGGGATCCTCTTCTCGTCAGATCATGTTCGATACGGACCATATTTTTGCTTGCCCTCTCAATTGGAATCCTCTTCTCGCTAGATCATGTTCGATACGGACCATATTTTTTACTTGCCCTCTCCATCATAAGTGAGTACGTCAGCCTGACCCCGCTAAGCTACCGGAGTAGTGCACTTTCTCCTATCTTGGTCGCATGCTCTAGGATGCATCTTGAATTTAATCGAGTTATCCATAGGGATCATGCCTCGAACCCGTGATCGGTGGATGAGAGATTTAAGCCTCTACCAACTGGACTACTGTCTTAGCGATTGCTCGGTACCTTTTATCTGCGCATTCTTGTATGTATGAGTGTATATATATATATATGGTATTTATTTTTTAATATTCTAAATTTTGTGATCTTCCGTACTCATGGAGATGGGAGCCAAAAAGACCGTTGGTTCACTAATTAAGGAGGTAACATTGTAAGAAGGAAGTTCCAGCCATCTGTCTCTCCGAGCGCTTTTCTTCCTATTGATTAGAAGTGATAATAAATTAGATAAAAATTTAAGTATTCGGCAAGCATCCATTATAAAAAAAAATATGAATATAAAAAAATAATTATCCGATTCACGCCCGAATACCTAAATCTATTTATAATTTAATTTAAATTTATATAATATTCTTAATTTTTTTTAAAAAATAAATAATCATATTAATAAGCTATTTTTTTGATTTATTATTTACTTAATAATAATTTTGATTTTATAATCATAAAATTTAATTATCTGATTTATATCCATATTTATATTCATATTATAGTATTTGATTTATATTTACATTCATTTAAAATAAATATAAATTTAAATTTTGTATCCCACAAACATTTATTTCCATGTCTACATTAAATAAAATAAATATAAATATAAATATATTAATATCTAATTTTTTCCTAGCTCTATTATTGAAGGCACGAATAAAATGATCTTTAGTATTTTTCCTTTTCTTTTGGATCCTTTGCCTTTAATTATTTTAATAAAAATGTTTAGGCTACTGTCTGATCTTTCATTAAAAATAATAATAATAATAATAATGCTAGCAAAAAGATTCTAAGGAAGTCTGCGCACTCCCCTTTAAAATAAATAAATAAAGAACAAAGAAAAAAAAAAAAATAAAATAAGGGAGGGGCTGATTCAATCATCAACACATGTCACTTGAGTGTCAAGTGTAAGGAATAACAGCATAATGTTGCTATCTTGGTCATACACAAAGTTCAACCTAAGTGAAAGCCAGATATTAGATGGAGTCGAGACAGCTTTAGCAGACAATATAGCTTTTCGTCAGATAAAAAATTGCTTGCTTCCATCGATTGCAATTAGAATCCATACCTTTCTTTTTGGTTTAATAGAATCTTGGCCTTTTACAAGATACAATTCATAGTCCAAATTAGAGTCTCTTGCAAGATCTCTTTCAACATTTCTTAACATTGCTTCAATAACACTGGCATTCATAAAACTCCCAAAAAGCACCACAACAGCTTGGTTTTAATGGACCAAACCAACTTAGAGGAAACACCGGACCGCTTCAATTTACCATATCTTCACCGGCTAAATCGCAAACAAGTATAATTAAATTCGAAGCATGTATCATCCATGCAACTATTAGCACTTGATCTATATCAAGAAATGTGTCCTTTAGTGGAGTAAAATTATGTCACAAATCTTGTGCTTAGCAATAACTAACCATTAAACTAAAAGAAAGGATGGGTTATATGAAGCCCGATTGATGTATATAAGATTTGAATGTTAAAATTTCTTGATATCCAGAAATATGCTTATTAATCAAAATAAAGTACAGAACAGCATACTGATCTCTAGTCATTTATGTATGGAACTCGGGAACTCAATCTCCGTAGATGGCTCTTCTAAATTTTAGCAATCTCACTTGATGGTATATTCTTTTTTAAAATTTGCTGAGCTTAAAGACCCTGTATGCGCATATCACACACACACATATATATACGGATCATATTTGAAATGGTTATTGGTTTTAAAATTATATTTCAAGATACGTAGTTTAACTGATCACATATTTGTCATTATCTTCAAATAACCACATGTCAAGTGATAAGCTTAAAATCAAGGAAACAATATCCACATTCTCTCACTTGGTTCGTATATAGCATAACCAAATCCATGAATCTTTCTTATTCAAGAAACAAAATGCATGAATCATGGCGATAGGCCTTCTAAAAATGAGTATTATCTTTCATGTATCACTATATACTTTATTTCTTTAATGCTAACCCATAATAGCTTAATAAATAAATCCTATATTTATTCTGGGTCCAATAATTATCATTATTTTCAAAAATAAAATGTGTACACAGGAATGAGAAAATTAATTTATTGAATAAGGGTTTCATTACAAATGATGAAAGTCCATACATCAAAATCATATAATGGAATCAAGTCCCATTCGTGCAACATGATCCTTAAAACTCACTTGTAGCATGCCTTTTGTTAAAGGATCAACAATCATCAATTCAGTACTAATGTATTCAATGACCATTTTGTTCTCCTTAACATGTTCCCTTGTGGCTAAATACTTGATGTCGATATGTTAAATTCGACTACCATTTTTATTATTTTTAGTTAAAAAAACTATAGTTGAATTGTCATAATATATCCATAATAACTTAAAAGTGGAATCAACAACTCTAAACCCAAAATGAAACTTTTTAATCATATACCTTGTAAGGAAGTCTCAAAATAAGAAATGAATTTAGCCTCTATAGTAAAAGCAGCAGTCAAGCTTTGCCTTGCACTCCTCCAAGACACAGCTCCGCTAGCTAACATAAAACATATCTAGATGTTGATTTTCATGAATCAACATACCTAGCGAAGTGTAATTCAGAATAACCAAATACTTCTAGGTTATCAGTTCGTTTATATATAAGCATGTAATCTTTGATCCCTTTAAGATACCTCATCACCCTTTTTACAGCTCTCCAATGGTCTATACTTGGGTTACTCTGATATCTTCCTAATATTCCAACTGCATAAGCAATGTCAAATATTATACAAACCTGAGCATATATAAGGCTTCCTATAGTTAAAGCATATGGAATGTTTTGTATTTGTTCCTTTTCAAGCTCATTTTCGGGTACCGATTCAAATTGAATCATCACCCTTCATAATCGGTGAATAATCTTTCATCCGAAACCTCTTTAGAACTTTATTGATAAAGTTTTCTGAAATAGACCTAAAATACATCGAGATCTATCCCTATAAATCTTAATCCTAATAACATAAGATGCCTCACCCATATCTTTTATATCAAAATTATTGGAGAGAAATTACTTCATCTCATGTAGCAATCCCTTATTATTGGTTATAAGTAGAATATCATCTATATACAAAATAAGGAAATAAATTTTACTCCCACTAATCTTATGATATATGAATTGATCTATGAAGTTCTCTACAAAATCAAATAAAGAGATGATCTCATGAAATTTCAAATACCATTGATGGGATGCTTGTTTTAATTCATATATAGATTTCTTGAGTTTGCATACTAAATGCTCACCATCATATAAGTAGAATATTATCTACATACAAAATAAGGAAATAATTTTACTCCCACTAATCTTATGATATATGCATTGATCTATGAAGTTCTATATAAAATCAAATAAAGAGATGACCTCATGAAATTTCAAATACCATTGATGGGAGGCTTGTTTTAATTCATATATGGATTTCTTGAATTTGCATACCAAATGCTCACCATCACTAGAAGAAAATCTTTATGATTATTTCATATAAACCTCTTCCTCTAGGTTTCCATCGAGGAACACAATTTTTACATCTATTTGATGCAAATTCAAATTAAAATGGGCGACCAATGTTATAACGACACGGAAGGAATCCTTCTTAGATATATGAGGAAAAGTCTCTGTGTAATTGATTTGTTCCTTTTAAGTGAATTCCTTGGCAATAAGTCTTGCTTTGTATCTCTCAATGTTATCTAATGAATCCTTCTTGGTTTCAAAGATCCATTTACATCCAATGGCCTTTGTATTTTAGGCAGCTCAATAAGACTTCATACTCTATTAGAAGTTATAGAATTCATTTCATCTTTCACGGCATTATACCATGATATAGATTCTTTGCAACTCGTGACTTGCGAAAATATTTTAGAATCATTTATGGCTCCAACATTATAGTTAGCTTCTTGTAGATGTATAATGTAATCACTTGGGATTGCTGATTTTTTCATTTTAGTTGATCTTCTTAATGTTGTATCAACATGCTCCCGAGAAGCATGTCGCACAATTGGTGGTTCAATATTCTCTTATAATTGCTGAATAACCAGATCTACCAGATTATTAGTAGTAGCATGTGGAATTATAATGATTGGTTGTTCAACACCCGTTTGAACATGAGAGGTGTTATGAATGACAATCATTCTATGGTAGGAGTTTGAATATCAGAATGATTCTTCTCAGAAATTAAGTTTTGAAACTGATCACTCCAATTGATCAAGTCATTCTTAAGAAATTTTGCATTTCTTGATTTCATAATCATAGTGCTATAAGATGGACAATAAAACCAATATCCTTTAAACTTTTCGGCATATTCAGTAAAATACCCACTTATAGTCCTAGGGTCTAGTTTCTTTTCTTGTGGGTTGTAAACTCTTACTTTAGATAGGCATCCCCAAATGTGATATGTCGCAAACTCAGTTTCCAACCTTTCTATAATTCAAATGATATTTTTGAAATGGCCTGGATTGGAACTCAATTTAATGTATACACTATCATTTTAAGAACCTCAATCCATAAGAATTTAGGAAGCTTGGAGTTGCTAAACATACTTTGCACCATATCAATAATGTTCAGTTTCTTCTTTCAACTATAACATTTTGATCTAGAGATCCAGGCATGGTGTATTATATAATTATCCCATACTCCTCAAGAAACCTTATAAATAGACTAGATGCTTGTCCATCCTTGATGTATCTACCATAATATTCTCCATCTCTATCTGATCTCATGATCTTAATTTGCTTCCCACATTGTTTCTCTATTTTAGCCTTAAAAACTTTAAAGGCATCCAGTGTTTCATTCTTGTTATGAAGCAAGTAGAGATACATATATCATAAATCTATAAAAGAGGAAGTATTTTTAACCATATGAGTCCATTTCTAGACTATAAATATGTACGGAAACCGTTCCCCCTTGTAAGGGGCGATACATGCATTTTAAAACTTTTCTAAAATCATGCAGCAGCGAAAAGTGATAAAATAATTTTATCAATAAATGTTAATCTAATTAACACATGCCTCTACCAGGATCTAGATACATCTGGAGTAATGTAAATATAAAATCATGCAATAATTATGTCATACATAATTTAAAACATACCTTTTACCGAAGGCTGTAGGAAGATGCCCGGGCTACCTGTCGCGATCCCAACGGCGGGTGGAACCTGTGAAAGGGCCTCCTGCTCTGCTAGCAGCACACGTGTACTGCCTCTGCTTGTATCCACACAGGGCTCGTCATAGCTGAGTCATAGGGGACACCGGACTGCTAGATCCTTGCAGTCCCCTCATCTTTCAGCAACTCGGGCTTACTTCAAAAGACCACCGGACCGACACCTGGATCGGGTACTGGCTTCCATCTTGCAAACTTGCTTTTGCAAGATCAAGGACCTTCATTCATTTCCTTTCTCTTATCCAAATAGGCTCTCAACACTTGGAAGAAATTTAGAGGAGGAGGATGAATGAATAATAAGGAGAAGGAACTATTTGGAAAGAAACCTCCTAAATGTTTTCTCCCCTTCTCCCTTTCTCTTCCCTTACCCAAGCACTCTCACATTGCTTCTCTCTTGTTGGCCACTCCCCTCCCCCTCCTTGTATAGGCCATACAACAACTATGGGATAATGGTTGGTGAGTGTGAACACATTTAAAGAAGAGAAGATAAACCTTCTCTCTTTAAATGCTTTCATACCATTATGAAAGCTTTATCTTCATTTAATCCCTCTAATGAGGTCAATTCCCCATTCCAAGTCACCAACCTTGGTGATTATGACTATTTAACGAGGGATTACCAAGTCAAAATGGGAAGGAGATTAGGTGAGCACAAGACTTAAGAAGTCTTTGCTTATGTCATCCCTTACATCATGCAAACATCATCTATACTTACATCATGCAAACATCATCCATGCTTTCATCATACTTATATCATGCAAACATCATCCATGCTTGCATCATGCAAATATCATCATGCTTATATCATGCTAACATCATCATGCTTATATCATGCAAATATCATGTGGCATGTGGAGGGAGAGAGGGGGAGTGCCATGTGGCATGAGGAGAGAGAGTCTCAGTCCAATTGGGCTCTGACTCATGGTCCAATTTAAAATTGATTTGACACTCAAATCAAATGCTAGATTTAAAACCCAAGCGAATCAATTTCGAAAAGGCTATTGACCCTAACATAATTTAAATTAATTAAAATTAAAGTAAATCTAATTTAATTTAATTAACAATTAATCTATAATTAATTAGGTCATTTCTTAATTGTAACAATTACAATTAGGTCCAAATCGGTTTGCTGATTAGCTACTTAAGCCCCTTGTATGTGTGACCCCTCAGGTTCAAATACTATACGGTAGCACGGGAACATTTTCAGCACCAGCCAAAGTCACCATCTAGCAATGACAATCGTCGCATGGATATATTGAAAAATTGCAGAGCAACCTGAACCTATCGAATGTGGAATAGCACATAACTTATTCCTTGATCATCTTGATGCTCCGGACGGCATAGGGTTAAACTGCCAAACCCTAATCAATCCATCTCAATATGTCTCAAACAAAGAATCCTTGTAATCCTTTACAAGGAATGCCCTGGCCAAGGTCTTTCTCAATTGAGGCATACTAAGCATTCAATTCAAATCATTTGGAGAGATCAATCCTATCTCGACCCTACTACCATTACACAAGTACTTGACTATACCCAGTAACCTTTCGTCACTGGATTAGAAATTCAGGTAGTCCGGCACCTAAGCACAGTGAGTTGCTTGCAAGCTGCCATAGTGATCTCAAGTCAGAAAAATAATTCGTGTCCACATTCTAATCCAAGACTCCTCTTCGATAGAAAGAGAGTCCTGCATGAGAGTCATGTTCAGTGGAGTGTCAAACACAATACCTGATGTCATACTAGCATCTCCATGCTCCTTGGTTAAGAGAAGAACCAATAGTAATGACATCAACAACCTACTTTCGATACACCATCATCCTGAATAGCGTATCCTTTGGTCGCGACCAGTTTATGAACTACACAATGTATCCTTTCTACATTGCATACAAGGTAGCTCAAGAGATATCATCACACAAGAGTTCAATTAGGAAGACGATATGTGATGAACAACCAGAATAAACCTTTTATTCAATTTAATAATTCATACATGTACATGAGTTGTACAACCATCTACAGCCTAGATGATTGGCTTTGGGACATAATTCTCAACAAAATATCCATATGTATGATCTCTAATATATCCGAACTTCTCTTGGCACCTTTCTTTGTCTTGTTGGTTTGCTTTCTTTTTATGCAATCCACACAAGTATCAAAATCAACAAAATTTAGAGTATTAAGTATTTCGTCATTCATCAATCTTTTAGTCCTTTCTATGGATGTATGTCCTAATCTTCGATGCTATAACATAGAGAAACTTTTATTCATAACACATTGTTTAATACTAGCATTACCATGGATATGCATCGCATTATAAAAGGCAATGTATTATAAATTAATTTGGAAAAGACTATCAGACATTGTACCATTTCCAACATAATTAGATTTATAAAATAAATTAAAGGATGTATGTGAAAAATTAAATGAATATCCTAAAGATACAAGTCTTGAAACTGAAATTAAATTTCTAAATAAATTTGAAATACAAAATATCTTTTTCAATTTTAAAACAAAGCCAAAAACTAAAATTAATCTGCATGTTCTGATCACCTCCACATATGAACGCATCTGATTTCCTGAATAGATGTACCGTTCACTGCCCATTGGCTTCCTTTGGCTTTGGAAACCCTGCAAGGTATTCGAAATATGGATTGTAGAACCAGAATCAATCCACCAGGTGTTATGATAAACAACAACCATATTAAATTCATAACAACCGAATGAGGTTGGATTACCTTTTTTTCAAGCCAAGCTTATATTTGATGCAATCTTTCTTCATGTGTCTTTTCTTTTTATAGAAGAAACACTTGGACTCCTTGATGCTAGCTTGGATAGGTATCTTATCCTTTTGTTTGACTTGTCATTTCTTCTTCTCTTGTATTGCCATATGTGCGCTTTCAATGAATTCCATAATTAGTCTCTCTTCCTTTTAAACACACATGATCATGAGTTCATTAATTGACCATTTTTCCATATGTGTATTATAAGAGTTTTGAAGGGTCCATATTGCTGTGTGAAAAAGAATTCAGAATAAAATATACAGGAAAGATTTAGACATCTCAACCTTAAAAGACTTCAGTTGAGCCGTAATGTCTCTCATCTACATGATGTGCCCGTGCACACCTTTCGTCACACCCTGAATCTAGCACCAAGATCAGCTATGTGACCGGCCATATAACCCTAGGTATCATCCTAGAGATCATGCGAGGCATATCCTTCAATTCAATATCTAAGCAGTGGTAAAGAATAAATTTTATTAATTATTTATTAATTTTTAGAGTTTTCCATCAAGGTTAACAGGTAGATAAAATTCAACTAAAATTTAAGATAAATCATAAATTAAGGAATTAACACATAAATCCTAGTTCCTCACTAGCTGGTCCCAAAGCCCGATTGATCTTTCGAATCTATAACAAAGATATAGAAAATATGGAGTGAGCTATACAAGCTCAGTAAGTTATCATCATCTCTAATATATGCATAAATATGATAACAATAAATTGCAACATGCACAAATCATACATCACAGAACAACCAGCTCACGATAGAATAAAATATAACATCGCATTATATACATATTCAATTACAAATGACATGACTATGGATGGCCAACCATTTACTTTACTCTCATAGTCCCTCTGACTATGGCCATGATCGATCCATGGCTAGCCCTGAAAGAGACTAGATCTTGACTACACATATTGATAACCGGTTATGTGCCAGTGATCACTCCACTAGAGGCCCGGAAGAAAATTAGCTCTGATATTATACGAGAAAATATGCATCCTCAGCATGTGCCAGCGATCGCAATAAAGAAAAAGCAACTAGCTCCTAACTACACATACTATACATTGGTCATCTACTAGTGATTGTCCTACTGAAGGCCTGAAAGGAGACTAGGTTCTCGTGTGATCATAGTCGGACTAGAGAGCATCAATACCAACACACATAAAAATGAATGCAACCTAATGTAGATCAAACTATACCACACACATTTAACATTGCATAATAATCATAACATATTTAGCATGTAATACTAGAGATCAAGATAACTTACCTAAAACTGATTCCATCAAGAATATGCAACTCGAACCCTAGTGATGGGGACATCAATAATAAGAATATATAGTTTGATTAACTTACCTTATTTTTGCAGCTATAGTCAATAAAGCCTTAAGCCTTGAAGCAAGTTTCAAAATTTTCTTGAAGCAAGTTCATGAGCCGACACATGGAAGAGGACAAGTTTATTCATGAGTTGGTTGCATGAGTCGACTCATGAGAAAAGCCAAGAGTTGACTCAAGTTCAAGCATGATGTAGGGACACCTCTTCAAAGCCCAATTCAAGCCATTCAAGCCCAATCCAAGCCAAGACTTGAAGCCAAATTTTTCACATAGGGAACACCACATCAAGCAACCTTGGGGGAAGGAATTACACTATATCAAGAGTTTTATGGGGAACATAAAAATTTCTTCCACTATCCCAATAATATTTGACATGTGAGATGCCATAACTTATGACACCTAAGCCTCCACATCAGCACTTGGAAGCCACATTAGGACCTTCTAGATGCCACATATCAAAGTGGTTGTAACTTTCTACCTACAATTTGTTTCTAGTTAGAAACCACTTACCTAAGAGTTGTTGGAGCCAACTAAGCCATCCTTATCCTCTCCCCTCCACCCTTGGCCAAGTTTCCTAGCTTAGGATCCTATAAATAGGATCCCAAAGCTCTCATTTATTTTCATGCTATGCTATGATGATTAATGAAAGGATTATTTCTCTTGTGTTCTTGTTTGGAGTGAGAGTGTTCTTGCTAGTTTGAATATGTAGATCCTTATCCAAGGAAAGAGTGAGAGTTTTTAAGTTTGTATTTGAGAGAGAAGAGTGCCATTGTAAAAAGTGAAGAGTGGTATGCCCCATAGTTTGATCCAAGCTCAAGTTCCAAGCACCAAGGCCGCCGGCCACTTTCTTCTTCTTCCCTTTTCCTTGTTTCCATTCCAACACCAATTTTTCTTCCATGCCTAATCCCAAGTTTATTTGCAGGTTCTCTCAGGTTCCTAAGTCAAGGATGAAGGTGTCCATTCCATGGATTAAGGCCAAGGTAAGTCTCAAAGTAGGGAGTGCTAATCTTGACTTCTAGACCTCAATCTTTGATTGTTGAGAGCTTCTTCTTTCATCAAATAATTAGTTATCATTGTTGGTAGAAAACCTTCTTCTTGGCTCTTTAGATCTGACCATTTGAAGGAGATTTGATCTAGTAGGAATGGTTTTCTAGCTATGCGATCCATCTCCTATCATTTTGGAAGTGATTAGCATGCGGGTGTTTAATTTTTCATGAACTAGTCTCCTACTTGAATGAAATTGTCCTCCCTTGTGACTAATTTTTGCTTTAAATTTTATTGCTCTTAATGGATTGTTAATCTCTGGAAGAACATCATCATCCTTGCATTTCATCCATCCCCATATCCTGCATCAATTTTTGGTATCAGAGCTTTAGGTTATACTAGGTCAAGTTGCTGAAATTTTGTTCCCTTTGTGTATTGCTTGCATTCAAGTCCGAAATTCAAATCCAAAATTCGAGATTTAAATTTTAAAATTTGAGATCTAAAATATTGACTCTAAGATCTGAAAGTTCTAGTTTAAATTTTAATTTTTTAATATTTTTAAATTTAAATCTCAAATTTTGAATCTAGTCAATTGGAGGTTTGCTGATTGCTGAAATTTTTGTACTAGCACCAACCCGAGGTTTTCATAAATTTTATTATTTTTTCATAGGGAAAAAAAAATCCAAAAAAACTATTTTGCTATAATTAGGAGTTTGGGATCCGAAATATAAAATTTCAAAAAGTATTTTTTCTGGGATTTTTGGATTTTAAAATTTGGATTCTTAGATTGTTTACTAGAAGCTGTTCAAATTCATTTTTTCCCTTCCTTAAGTTTAGTTTTTTAAAAAAATTAGAAATATTTTTTTCTGAATTTAAAATTTGATATATGAGATCTAGATGTCAAAATCTAATTGTTTTTATTTAAATTTCAAACTTTAGAATAGTTTTAAATTTTAATTTCAAATTTTGAATCTAGTGAATTGGAGGTTTGTTTGATTGCTGAAATTTCCGCTCTAGTATTAATCTGAGTTTTCCATAAAGTTTAGTATTTTTTAAAATATAAAAAATTTAAAGAAATTATTTTGTTGTATCTTAGGATGTTATAATTATATATATAAAATTTTAAAAAATAAAATTTAATTTTTTATATTTTAAAATTCGTCATCTCATATTGCTCCTTTAGTTAGCTAGTACTTGCTTCAATTCTAGTTTCATACCATTTAGTTGTTCCATTAAATTCTAGAAAAACTCAAAAAATCCTTTTTCTCTAAATTTTAGATTTGGATCTAAGATCTCCACTTAAAAAAAATTCAAATTCTAAACTTTTTGAATTTAAATTTTGAATTTTAATTATTTTATGGTTGAGGGTTTGTTAGCTAGAAGTTTCTTATAACAACTTTTACAACAAGCTTTCAAAAATAAATTTCCTAACCTAAAATTTGAGAATTAAAATTTAAAATTTAAAATCTGAAATCTTAACTGAGATCTGACAACTCAAACTTAAATTTTAAATTTTTTAAAATCTTAAAATTTAAATTTAATTTTTTTTTAAAAATAACTAGTTAGTTGAAGTTGTTAGTGGCTGAAATTTTCTTATAACAACTTATACCTCCAAGAATGAATCTTTTTAACTAAATTTTGAAATTTAAATTTTAAAATTTAAGTTTTAAAATCAAGATTTTCAGATCTACAATTTTTAATTTAAATTTTAAATTTTTAAAACTTTGAAATTTGGGTTTGACTCGTATGTTTGTGCTAGTCTACATATCTTGTTAGCTAGTTGGTTGTTTATGCATCCATTTCAAAATCATTTTAAAGACATTCAATATAACATAAGGGAAGGAGGTAATAACCTTTCCTTAGCCTAAAATAACTATCTATCATTGTGTATTGATCTAATCTTAATTAAAATTGAGTATGAACCTAAACTAGGGATACCCACAAGTCAGGTTCAAGTACAAGATGAGGCAAAGTGCTATTTGAGTTTGTACTTACTCCTTGAAATTGGTGTCTAAGGCTAAAGGTCCAATGGCAAATGCCTTAAGCAAACTTGCGGTTTTTAATTAGGACCTCACGAAAGTGAGGGGAGCATCCCGCAATCCCACCTCTTACCTGGCCAGTGGACAGGGTAATTGCATCCTTAATTAGTACCTAGTTAAATCCTATATTTTGAACTTCTAGGTCTAAGAGCCCCAGAAGCTAGGTTTGTACTGCTTGTTCTTTGTACTGCATGTCTATTAGGTCAAGAGCTCTACACCAATAGTCCTACACTCAGTTTGGTTTACCCATGGAACCCAATCTTGAATTCTTTATGAGGACCATGACCAAAAAATTTGATACCATAACTAAATAATTAGGACAAGTGAACAAAGAGTTAGGACAAGTGAATAATCAAATCGGGAACCTCGAAAAAAATCGCTTGATCCATAATAATCCTAAATCACCTCCCCTTGGTCCAAGAGCTCATTATCATGATCTCACCCTTGAATATAACCCTAATTGCTCATATCCAAACTTTGTAGATCAAGAGGAGAGAGTCTTCAGGAGCAATCGACCCTATGCACCCACTTTTGATGGAAACCCTGAGGTGTATGTCAATTAGGAGGATAAAATGGATCAATATTTTGAGTGGGACGAAATGTCAGAAGTAAGAAAGTGTCTATTTGCCAAATTAAAGCTAGTCCGACATGCTAAGCATATTGGAGAGATGTTGAATATAAAAATTATCATAGAGGGAATAAAATAGTTACTTAGAGAGATATGAAGAGTAAACTAAGGAAAAAGTATCTAGGCAAACCTTATAAGCAAAATCTTCCAAACCAATGGTACAAAATGAGATAAGATGATAAAATTGTGTTTAAATATATTATTGAATTCAATGAGTATGAGAGAGATGAAGAAGAGACTAAATCCATGGAAGAATTAAAGAAAAAATCTCCTGAACCTCTTAAAGTACTCAAGGAAGAAACAGAATCCAAATCTTGTCCAACTGAGGAATTAAAGAAAGAATCCTTTGAACATGATGAAGAATTTAAGAAAAAAATCAGTGAAGTTGGGTCTAACCTAAATATACATGAACCAGTATTTGCAATAAAGGATAAATTTAGAATAGTCACCCAGGCTGAAGAAATTAAAGATGAAAATAATTAACTTGAAGAAAGAGAAGTCCAGGAAGAGCCACCCCAAGAAATAAAAGAGTTCATAAAAGAAGAGGATGTGAAATTAAAGTTAACCAATGATAAGGATTCAAATTTGGAGATCAATGAAAGAGCACCTATTGGGGTATCGACCATTAGGGAAACCCAAGAATAAACCCCTACAAATCAGTTCCAAGAAGTTGTAGAGCCTTTGAAGAACCTGCGATATATATTCCCTAACAATTTTTCTGTCTCTGATCCACCATTTTTGAATATCCACCATCCTGATCCACCACTACGTATCATCCACTCTCCTATTCCATCCGACTAGGACATCCACAATACCATTGATCTATTCCCAGTGATATTCAATAGTTACTTTCTTAAGACTCTATGGCATATGTTAGGAGACAAATTAAAATTTACTATCACTTATTTGAAGATATGTGTGAGAGTCTTAGAAGTCTCTTAAGGAGAATATTGGAAATTAAGAACTTTTGTTTCCTAGCCAATAATAAATTTCAGTCATTAAATAATAAAACCCATTTGAGCTTGCCTTTTGTATTAGTATCATTAGAGTTTGTTTAGTCATTTGATGTCATTTGACCTTCACATGCATAAGTGTCCATGATTGCAAGAGTCATATGCATAGCATGATTAGTAAGAAAATTTGAGTAATGAAATTAACAAGCATATGATTAACTTACATAAAAGAGCAAAAAAGTTTCAAGAAGGAGACTACGTCATGATTAGGCCCAAACCTGAATAGTTCCCATCAAGAACTATTAAAAAATTACATGCCCGTGGTGCAGGTCCTTTCAAAGTAATAAAAAAGATTGGAAAAATGCTCATGTGCTAGATTTACCATCCAACTTTGGTATCAGTTCCACCTTCAACATTTCAGACCTAGTAAAGTACAAGGAACCGATAATGATACCTAGTGAGCCATTCAGGCCTGATCTACTCTTGAGAGTGAACCTACTCTTGAGTGTCCACCAGCCATATTTCCAAAGCGACAAGATAGGATTGAACGAATCTTAGATGACAAGATTATCACTACTCGAAACAAAGACTATTAGCGCTACTTAATTTATTAGCAAGGATGTCATGATTCTGAAAACTCATGGATCACTCGAGAGAACTTACAAAGAATCGATCCTAACCTCCTAGAGTATTACCAAAGCCAGATGAAGTCCTACTCAACGGAGTCGAGTTTTTTCCATCCCGGGAGAATTAATGGGGACATTAATAATAAGAATTTATACTTTGATTAACTCCCCTTGTTTTTGCAGCTATAGTCAATAAAGCCTTGATCCTTGAAGCAAGTTCCAAAATTTTTTTGAAGCAAGTTCATGAGCCGATATATGGAAGAGGCTAAGTTTATTCATGAGTTGGTTACATGAGTCAACTCATGAGAAAAGCCAAGAGTCGACTCAAGTTCAAGCATGATATAGGGCCACCTCTTCAAAGCCCAATTCGAGCCATTCAAGCCCAATCCAAGCCAAGACTTGAAGCCAAATTTTTCATATGGGGAACACCACATCAAGCAACCTTGGGGAAAGGAATTACACTATATCAAGAGTTTTATGGAAAACATAAAGATTCCTTTCACTACCCCAACAATATTTGACATGTGGGATGCCACAACTTATGATACCTAAGCCTCCACATCAATACTTGGAAGCCACATTAGGACCTTCTAGATGCCACATGTCAAAGTGGTTGTAACTTTCTACCAACAATTTATTTCTAGTTAAAAACCACTTACCTAAGAGTTGTTGGAGCCAACTAAGCCATCCTTATCCTCTCCCCTCTACCCTTGGCCGAATTTCCTAGCTTAGGAGCCTATAAATAGGGTCCCAAAGCTCTCATTTATTTTCATGCTATGCTATGATGATTAATGAAAGGATTATTTCTCTTGTATTCTAGTTCTCATGTGTTCTTGTTTGGAGTGAGAGTGTTCTTGCTAGTTTGAGTGTATAGATCCTTATCCAAGGAAAGAGTGAGAGTTTTTAAGTTTGTGTTTGAAAGAGAAGAGTGCCATTGTAAGGAGTGAAGAGTGGGATGCCCCATAGTTTGATCCAAGCTCAAGTTCCAAGCACCAAGGTTGCCAACCACTTTCTTCTTCTTCCCTTTTCCTTGTTTCCATTCTAACCCCAATTCTTCTTCCATGCCAAATCCCAAGTTTATTTGCAGGTTCTCTTAGGTTTCTAAGTCAAGGATGAAGGTCTCCATGCCATGGATCAAGGCCAAGGTAAGTCTCAAAGTAGGGAGTGCTAATCTTGACTTCTAGACCTCAATCCTTGAATGTTGAGAGCTTCTTCTTCCACCAACTAATTAGTCATCATTGTTGGTAGAAAATCTTCTTCTTGGCTCTTTAGATCTGACCATTTGAAGGAGATTTGGCCTAGTAGGAATAGTGTCCTAGCCATCATATCCATCTCCTATCATTTTGGAAGTGATTAGCATGCGGGTGTTTAATTTTTCATGAACTAGTCTCCTACTTGAATGAAATTGTCCTCCCTTGTGATTAATTTTTGCTTTAAATTTCATTGCTCTTAATGGATTGTTAATCTCTGGAAGAACATCATCATCCTTGCATTTCATCCATCCCCACATCCCGCATCCTTGGATCTGCGATACTTCTTTACTGATAAAGGTAATGAAGGTTCTGAAAAAATAAATTAAATAATTAATTCTAAATCCAAGAAAAAAATATACTAAAAGATTTTTCGGTCTAGTCTAGGGCTAGGCTCGATCTAGATATCTATTTAGATCCGGATGATGGGAATCAAATTAATCAACAAGAAAATAATTTAAATACCCAAAATTTATTATTTTTCTTCTCTCTCTTCTCTTTCCTCTTCTTTCTTTCTTCTCTTTCTCTCTCCTTTTCCTCTCTCCTCTTTTTCTCTCTTCTTATCTCTCCTCTTTCTCTCTCTTCTCTCTCTCCTTTTTTTTTTCTTTCCTTTTTTTTCTTTTCCTTCTTTTTTTTTCTACTTCCTGGTTCCTTCCTTGTTTAGCCCAAGCGAGCCTCCTATGGTCATCGAAAACCCTGGGAGGTAGTTGACGGGGAAAGGAAGACTTGCCAGTCATGTCCAGATATAAGGAAATCGATGGCATCACTGTTGTAGCCGGCGGTGATCCGGTCAATAGAACCCACCCCTCGCTGCCACACAAATCAAAAGTACCAGGAAGAAGGGAACTTATCGACGATGGCAAGAACGCTGACCGGATGGATGCCCCCCCCCCCCAATCCAACGGTTTCCGATCGCCGACTCACTAGCTCGTCGGAGCACTCGCCATCTCTCCTCCCCCTCTGCTCTCTCTCTTTCACCTTGGCTCGGCCGAACCGGCCTCCAGCGTCCAACGGATGGGGTCTGAAGGTGGGGACAGTCCGTTAGCACGAGGTTGGATGGAGGAGAAGGTCAGGGTGGTGCAGCCATCGGAGAGGGAAGAAAATCGATGAAAATTGGTGATGAGGGGTGGTTTTAAAAGAAAAAAACGACAGGAACTCCTCACCGTACAGGAAAAAGAATCGATCGATTGGAAGTCCCATCCCATCCAAACATGCTGTCGATGACCTCCCTCTCCTCCACAGCATGGAAGTTCAAGTCCCCCGGCAATCTTCTCGGTTGAGTAGGCTCACCTGTTCGGCCTCTCAACTATTTTTTTTTTTAAACCTTGAACTAAAGTCGGCAGCCTCTACTGACTTCAGCCTAGGTGGCCCAAAACTAGGCCCAAAACTAGGTTTTCACATTCTCCCCTCCTAAAAAAAATTTCAGCCTCGAAATTTAAAAAAAATAAGTCTTCTAAAACTCAAATATGTGTGATCCAATACTTACATGCACCATTCTATCCAAATTTAGTAATCCCAATAAGAACCTCCATTCTTCTATTACAATACACTTTAAATTACTCCTAATATCTTTAGTCCACCACACTTCTGCTGCGCACTCTGATATAAATTTTCAAATCCTCTAATTTTATTAGATAAATTTTGACAAAGATACCACTTTACATTATAATTTAAACAAAATCCAACCTTCAAATATTTTAACGAGGTCAAAACTATTAAATTTTTTATCCTTACTAGGCCTCGAACATATCACATCAAATTTAAATCTTGATCTATTTCCTACATTTAAAGCCTTTACATAAAATTATATCATCCATTTAATACATCAATAATTATAGTCCAAATCCAAACTATTTATGCTTGTCTTAATAATTCAGTTAGACAATAAGGATCAACTATTTTCTTGAAAAATCAATATTAACTCTAACCATGTAAATGACTTCACATAATATAATTTAATCCACTAATAAAAAATTACAAATCTATCCATTATCTCAAACACATTCTCCATGACATATTTTCAATAATAATATCCATATAGATTCATCAAAAAATTGTCCTTCTTAATATCATTAATTTTTTTCATAACCTATATCCTAAACATCTTCTTGCAACAGTCCCAAAATTTATAATCCAATAATTAACAATAAAACTTGCAAGCTATCATGATCTTCATCCATATCAAGTTTAAGTTTCCAAAATCATTCAATTAATAATTGAATATATATATATATTCAGTATAACATAATATACTATATTTCCAAGCCAACAATTCTAAAGCTCGGTCAAATCCATTTATCAAAAGTAAAGACACATCTTATCCAGCTCTTCAATATCCATAATATGCTTACTTATCATGATCATGTTGGAAATTCCAATCACTATTCTGGCCAGCGCCTATATGCAACGGTAGCAATATGGAAGAATACAGTCTAACAACTTGTTCTTCGAATTCAATATCATGCAACAATGGAGATATAGAAGAGATGTAGGAGAAAAAGAGAGATTGCTTTATTCATTAATCACTTTGGAGAATAACCCTATTACAAGACAAGATGTAACCCTGGCACCCCTTCTGAAAACCCAGAAGCTTCTTACCGTCCCGCATGTTTTCTCTCTTGCAGGCCTCACACCACAAGAATCCATGTACGACAATACCTCAATGTGCGTCTCCCACCTGTGGACAATACCTCGACGTAGATGTCCCTTCTCCAAAGCCCCGTGGAACACCCAATGGTTCCAAGCCCTCTACGTGATATCTCCCTCACGTGTGCCTCTCTACAAGCCCATCACCATGCCTCCCTAATCGTGGGAAGTCTCCCACGATTACGCCCAAAGGGGCATCCTCAAGATCAGCCAAGAAGCCATCCAAGATCCACAGATTCTGCCTTGAAGCCATCCCAAGTCTTCCATGCCCCATGAAGCTCTCCACGCACGCACTCCTCCAAGCATTCTCGCGTGGACACTCTTTATGGTCTTCTCACGCAGATATCTCCATGGCTTCATTTTGGATCCTCACGGCCAAGACCCCAAAGGGGTCGACCCCTCTTGGACGCTCCTCATCATGCACGCCCCATCTAATTTATAGCACATGGGGCGTTGAACTTCTTCTTGGATTGGGTGTTAACAATCTTGGTCTTCTTGGAATCACATGGGCTAACAACTTCTTGATTTATTAGGACTCAATCATATGGGCAGTTAGGACTTGGATTCTTGGATCAATAACAAACTGGTTAGAACACCTCACATGGTTGGGTTTTCTAATTGGTTACAACCAACCAACTGGCTAATCTCCTAACCAATTAACAAACCTGGACTCAATCCCCATAACCCAATTGAATTATGTTATAATCTCTCAAAAAACTTCTCCCAACAAGTCAATATGAGAAAACCCTCAATCTTGGATCAAGCCCCCCTGACCCAACATGACTCTGGGGCCCTGGAAAAAATCCTAGAAATCTCCTGGAATACCTCCAGGAACTACTTTAGACATACCCCCAAGCCCTAAGGATCGCCTCCAACATCCTGCCATGGTCTCTCAAGTCTCTCCAAAGCTTGGGAGCACCATGCAAATCCCTACAATCTCCATCTTGGTGCCATCAAGCTTTGGCAAACATGGCAATGTCCTCCACGCACAACTCCGCTGTAACTGCGTGTCCTGACAGCACCTTGTGCTGATATCCTTGTCTTTGCCAACACCCTTTAGCTGCTGATATCACTTGGAGGCTTTTGGGATGACTACCTCCATAGCTAAAGATCCTTGCTTGTATCCTGGCACCATGATTGTAGCTTTCCTTCTTCCTGGTAGCTGTATCAGACTTTTTCTTGGACTTCCTTGGAGAGAACCCAGCGAACCTAAACCGGCACTCACCATAACTGGAGCTCTACCGGACACAGTCTCGTCAGAGCCACACCAATCTCTGCACACTCTACTCTACCTGGCTAAGTGCACCCCTGGCGCTCGTACTAGGATATGGTCCTCCCTACACCTCTTGCTCTGAACTCATGTCGAATCCTTCTCCACCCATGAAGCCACCTCTCAGCCGGTGCTCCACCTGCAACTGAAATCCACCTGATGCCATAGAAAGAAACCCTGAGGCCAACAACTCAACGCTACCCTGTTGAGCCCGCACCTAAATCTTGTACCCAGTCATTGCCTCTTTGGACCCTTCGCACACTACGAACCTCTTCGAGACCGTTTTGGATACACTGCTACCCCTCAGGCTCCTCCAAAACCAAGAGCTCATCCCAACTCTTCTAATAACCTAGCAACTGAACCCAGCAACCATCTCCACCTGGTTGTTGCATCATGTCCCGGCCTGTCTCCTAGCTGCATGATGTACCTGGCACTCCCTGAGACCTATCCCCGATCTCCTTGAGCTGCCATCTCCATCAGCTCTAGTCTTTATCCCTAGGCCAATGTCGCCATACCGGGACACTCCCGACTACCCGACACCCCCGACGCTCCCTAAGACTATTTTCTGTCTCCCTGAGCTGCCTTTGGCATCGTCTCTACAGATGTACCCTAGTGAACCTAAGAAAATCTGGGCTTTTCCTTTCTCCATCCCTGATAAGCTCTACGTGATCGTCTGCACCCTTCCTGCTGTCTCCAGAGCTAACATCTTTCTATCGAAGCTACCTCGCCTCCCCAACTAGAACATCAACCCGTGCTCCATAGCTCCTGAGACTCATGCTTCACCACACTCCTGACCTCAAACTGATGTCTTTCTGCTCTGTCCCTATGACTGCAATAGCAACCCATGCTTCCACAGTATACCCAGACAGCTATGCAAACCTAATGCCAATGTTAGATCTCTTTTCTATCCACACGGGATACCACACCCACATACAACTCCACTTGCCTCGATGCACTCCTTGAATCTTCCTCTTCCACCTTCAAATCCAGTGGCTCTCAAATCACTCCGTTTCTGCTCGAACAATGGCTCAAACCATGATCTAATACTAATTGTTGGAAATTCCAGGCACTATTCTGGATCAGCGCCTATACACAGCGGCAGCAATATAGAATTATATAATCCAACAACCTATCTTCGGATTCAATATCATGCAACAATGGAGATATAGAAGAGATATAGGAAAAAAAGAGAGATTGCTTTATTCATTAATCACTTTGGAGAAGAACTCTATTACAAGACAAGATGTAACCCCAGCACCCCTTCTAAAAATCTAGAAGCTTCTCACCATCCCGTATATCTTCTCTCTTGCAGGCCTTACATCCCAAGAATCTACGTACGATCATGCATGGACAATATCTCAACGTGCATTTCCCACCTACGGACAATACCTCGATGCAAATGCCCTTTCTCCAAAATCTAGTGGAACACCCCATAGTACCAAGCCCTCCACATGATGTCTCCCTCATGTGTGCTTCTCTGCAAGCCCATCACCATGCCTCCCTAATCGCGGGATGTCTCCCACGGTCATGCCCCAAGGGGTGTCCTCAAGATCAGTCAAGAAACCATCTAAGATCCATGGATTCTCCCTTGAAGCCATCCCAAGTCTTCCACGCCCCATGAAGCTCTCCACGCATGTGCTCCTCCAAGCCTTCTCGCATGGACACTCTTCACGATCTTGTCACACAAATATCTCTACGGCTTCACTTTGGATCCTCACAGCTAAGACCCCAAAGGGGTCGGCCCCTCTTGGACGCTCCTCATCATGCATGCCCCATCTGATTTATAGCACATGGGGCGGTGAACTTCTTCTTGGATTGGGCGTCAACAACCTTGGTCTTCTTGGAATCACATGGGCTAACAACTTCTTGATTTATTAGGACTCAATCACATGGATGGTTAGAACTTGGATTCTTGGACCAATAACAAACTGGTTAGAACACCTCATATGATTGGGTTTTCTAATTGGTTACAATCAACCAACTGACTAACCTCCTAACCAATTACCAAACCTGGATCCAATTCCCATAACCCGATTGGGTGATGTTACAATCTCTCAAAAAACTCCTTCCAACAAGTCAATGTGAGAAAACCCTTAACCCTGGATCAAGCTCCCCTAACCCAACATGATTCTGGGGCCCTGAGGAAAATCCCAGAAATTCGCTAGAATACCTCCAGGAATCGCTTGGGACATGCCCCCAAGCCCTAGGGATTGCCTTCAGCATCCTTGCCATGGTCTCCCAAGTCTCTCCAAAGCTTGGGAGCACCATGCAAATCCCTACAGATCAAATAGTATAAATCTTTTAGCCTTTTATACTCATCCAAGATCAATCTCACTACTCATATTAAAGACAGATTATGTTTTTCTTTTACGCTAATTATAAGCCATATCTTATGCACAATACCTAGGGATTAGAAATCTAACTTTGAATCCATTCTTGTAACTTTTATCATAACTAAACTGCTCATAATACTAAGTTTAAATACATTTTAAGTCACAGTCTATAGTGATCACAACCTATGTTTCAAAATCATTCAAATCATATCCTAATCACTTATGTCGGTCTCAAGTGATCATAACCCAAACTTCGATATCATTCAGTCACGCCTTAATAACCATCATATTAATTTCTAATCACCTATATCATAGTATGTAATTCTATCAAAAATAGATTTTCAAATTAAATCAAATCCATAATATAACTCAAAATATATCCCATATATTCATTGTCTAGCCTCATGATATTCTTTCAAAAATTAAGCTAGGGAAGTTTAATCCAACATTTATTCGTGCAAGCCTTCTATACTTAGCAAAATTATTGGAACTATAATATACACCTATCAAAGAAAATTAAATAAATTCTTAGTATCGACAACTATTCCAAAATATTTAATCAAAATCATAATTTTATCCCACTCTTACTAACTAAATCATCTTGATATTAAACATTTGCTCTGATACCACTTTGTCATGCCCTGAATTCAGCACCGGATCGGCTATGTGATCGGCAGACAATCCTAGGTATCATCCGAGAGATCATGCCAAGCCTATCCTTCAATTCAATATCCAAGCAGCGGTAAAGAATAAATTTCATAAATTATTTATTAATTTCTAGGATTTTCCATCATGGTTAACAAGTAGATAAAATTTAACCAAAATTTAAGATAAATCATAAATTAAGGGATTAACACCTAAATCCTAGTTCCTCACTAGCTAGTTCCAAAGCCCGATTGATCTTCCAATCTATAATAAAGATAAGAAAATATGGAGTAAGCTATACACGCTCAGTAAGTTATCATCATCTCTAATATATGCATAAATATGACAACAATAAATTGCAACATACATAAATCATACATTACAGAATAACCAGCACATGATAAAATAAAATGCAAAATCACATTATATACATATTCAATTATAAATGACACGACTATGGATGGCCAACCATTTACTTTACTCTCCTAGTCCCTCTGACTATGGCCACGATCGATCCATGGCTAGTCCCAAAAGAGACTAGATCCTAACTATACATACCGATAACTGGTCATGTACTAGTGATCGTCCCACTAGAGGTCCGGAAGAAAATTAGCTTTGATATCACATGAGAAAACATGCATCATCAGCATGTACCAGTGATCGCAACAGAAAAAGGTAACTAGCTCCTGACTACACATACCGTACATCAGTCAAGTACCAATGATCGCCTCACTGGAGGTTTAGAAGGAGACTAGGTCCTCGTGTAATCATAGTCATATTAGAGAGCATAAACACCAACATACATAACAATAAATGCAACCCAATGCAGATCAAACTATACCACTCACATTTAACATTACATAACAATTATAACATATTTAGCATGTAATACTAGAGATCAAGATAACTTACCTAAAACTGATTCCATCAAGAACACGCAACTCGAATCCTAGATCCGCGATACTTCTTTACTGATAAAGATAATGAGGGCTCTGACAAAAAAAGTTAAATAATTAATCCTAAATTCAAGAAAAAATATACTAAAAGATTTTTCAGTCTGGTCTAGGACTAAGCTTGATCTAGATATCTATTTAGTCCGGGTGATGAAAATTGGATTAATCAACAAAAAAATAATTTAAATATCCAAAATTTATTTATTTATTTATTATTCTTATTCTTCTCTTCCTCTCTCATCTTTCTCTCTCTTTTATCTCTCCTCTTTCTCTCTCTTCTCTCTCTCCTTTTTTTTCTTTCTTTCCCTTTCTTCTTTTTTTTCTTTCCCTTCTTCTTTTTTTCTTCTTCCTAGTTCCTTCCTGGTTCTAGCCCGAGCAAGCCTCCCATGGCCATCAAAAACCTTGGGAGGTAGTCGACGAGGAAAGGAAGACTTGCTGGTCATGGTCGATGGAGAGAAATCAATGGCGTCACTGGTGTAGCCGGCAGTGATCCGATCAATAGAATCAATCCCTCGCTGCCACACAAATCAAATGTACCAGGGAGAAGGGAACTTACTGGTGATGGCAAGAATGTCGGCCGGACGGACGCCCCCCTGATCCAACGATTTTTGATCACCGACCCACTGGCTTGTCGGAGCACTCGCCATCTCTCCCCCCCTCTGCTCTCTCTCTTTCATCTTGGCTCGGTCGAACCGACCTTCGGCATCTAATGGATGGGGTCTGAAAGTAGGGATGGTCCATTGGCACGAGGTTGGATGGAGGAGAAGGTCGAGGCAGCGCGGCCACCGGAGAGGGAAGAAAATCGATTAAAATTGGTGATGAGGGATGGTTTTTAAAGAAGAAAATGATGGGAACTCCTTGTCATACAGGAAAAAGAATCGATCAATCGGAAGTCTCGTCCCACCCAAACACGCTGCCAATGACTTCCTTCTCCACCATGGCGTGGAAGTCCGAGTCCCCCGACGATCTTCCCCGTCAAGCAGGCTCCCCTATTCGGCCTCTCAACTATTTTTTTTTCTGAACCTTGAACTGAAGTTAGCAGCCTCTGCCGACTTCAGCCCAGGCGGCCCAAAAGCAGGCCCAAAACTAGGTTTTCACACCCTTGTTATTGGTGAGCTTTATTGATGATAACTTTATCATTAGGATACTGACTAGGATTTTTTCTGAAGACTCAAATTGTTCATCAATAGCCTTTAATAAATTTTTGATATTATTATGCTCTCCTATTGAAGTATGTATGCAAGCAAAACTTTTTATCTTTATAAACATCATATTAAGATGATTAGATATTTCCCAGTGTTCATATAAAACAACTTAAGCCTAAGTGCTAGTATCAGTAGATGTAGATGGCTCTTCCTTTCAATTGGCATAATCAATATCCATCCACCTTAATTGGAGAAGAATCCTCTCCCTCCAAACTTATAGTTATCACCACTTAATTCGAGAATATCATATTTGTATCAAAAAATTCATAAGTTGTCTAACTATATAAAAAATAAAAATTAAACATACATGCTTATATCACAAAATTTGAGGTAGACGTATGTCATGTTTTACCAATGTAAGGCATGTAAATTATGCTTTAAATATAAATCAAACAACAAAATATAAAACTACTTATGGGCCAAGTTTTTATCTAAAGGATTCATATACAATTTCATGAGGAAACTATCAAAATATATTCATTTTTTAAATTAATATGGGTAAATTAAGAAAATACTTTGTTATTCCATCCTAATCAATCATACAAATATAATAAAAACTCATATGGGATCAAATTTATTATATCTGAATATGATTTAATTATAATTGATGTCATTTTTCTATATGTGATCCAAGAAAGCTTAATATATAATTTAGCATAACTAGAAATGCTGTGGCTAATCTCTAATTAATTAAAAATATATTGATTATAAGAAATGTAAATAATAATTAAAATTTCTACAATAATAGGCCTTTTTCTATGCAAACATAATACAATAATGCTAACATTGTTCATCAAAGAGGGTCAAAATAAATTTAAGGGATCATTAAAGAATAAATCAATTTTTTTGCAACTGAAATGAAAATTTCAGAAGACTATTCTGTAATTTTATATTATACAGGGCTAAATTGAAAAAGTCCCTCAAAGGACTATTCTATAATTTTATAATATCTAGGGGCTCAACTGTAAAAACTCTTAGAGACTGTTCTATAATTTATAATATACAAGGGCCAAATTATAAAAGTTTCCTAACCCAATCTGAATCAAGTTTGGTTCAACCAACTGATTGACTTAAGTTAATGGATCAGTTTTTTGGTTTAAAACTCGAATCCAAAAATTCAAACTCATTTCTTTAATCTTTCTTCATCCTCCCACCATCACTCCCTTAGATTTACTATTCAACAGAGAAGGGTAGCCATTAATTGTGACTTCCCTCCTCTGCAACTCCTTACTGAATCCGAACCTCTGGCAACCATCTCTCGATTGCTGTCGGCCTAAATGGAGGTGGGTACGGGACTTAAATAGTGAAAAAAGGAGCCCAAACCCATTTTTCCATCTTCCTCCTCCCATTTTACTATTCAATAGAGAATGGAAGCCATTAATGGTGACTTCTTTCCTCTACGTCTCCTCATCGAGGCCCACCAGTCCATCCAAACTCTGGTTGCCCATTGTGAATGCCCTCCCATCACCAGTGAAATGGCGATCAGACGATGATGGACTAGTCAATCGATTAGATCGGTGACTTTCCTAGATATGCCATCCTCCACCACTCCTTTTTCTAGCGTCAGGGAGGAAGTACCTTAGTTTTCCAAAATCCAGTAGTTTGTATTTTATCCTTTCTATCACCTCTTTATTGCTAGTGGGTCGGCAGATGGGTGACCAGCGGACGGGAGAGACCGGCATGATGAGACCGAATAGAAGCGGGAGATAAATCCCTATTAAAACAAAATAAGAAAGGAGGAGATGGGATGAGTTCTTATTTTCTCAATGATTCATTTATTTATTATCAACCAAGATTAATTTAAAAACTTGATCAAAAACTTTAAAATAAATAAATCATTTATCATGAAATCACAGGCTCCAATACCAAATAAAATTTTTTGATGTCTAAAACATGTTTATTAATTGAAATAAAACACAGAATATGATACCGTAGAGGGCTCTTCCAAATTCTAGCAATCCCACATAATCACCAATATCTCCAAACAACCACATATCAAGTGATAAGCTTAAAATCAAAAAAATGATATCCACATTAAAATCATAATTCTTAATTTTGATACCATGTTGATTGATCTGTAGTTATCCAAAAACTTAAGTTGTGAAAGGAGTCAACAATGTACAACAAGTCATCACTAATTACCATAGCCCAACCCAATTATTCCAAGGCTCAAGATATTTTAAACATTGCTTTTTTTTTAAAAAAAATTCTCCTTATAGGAGACGTTGCCTAGTTTAAGAGAACGTGGGATACTGCCAATGCGGTAGCCTAGTTGGATAAAACCTTATGTCATACTTATTTTGGCATGAATTCGAGAAAGGATGTCATAGCTGACTTGATTAAATCTAAGATTAATTCCTAGAGCCCATGTCAGGTAGGATGAGTGAGGGACTAATATCTTTCTTATTTTCTGTATTGTGTAGCATCTTAGTGGTATCAGATTAATATACTCACTTTTGGATATAAAGAGATTGCATAAAATCTAGCACCTCGTATTGAATATTTTCAAATAGATTAGGGTCTTTGAAAGTAACTGTTGCCGCCAAGATCGCCATGGCCTGTAGTTGCTGTCGATGTCGGAGTGCATGACTTGGTGCTCCTGGAAGGTCCCGTCTTGGTCGGGCCTGCAAAAGACTGGGTTAGTGACCCGGGCCAGGGATTCCGGCGGGGGCACTTCGACGGTCAAGTTAGTGACGATCCAGTGGAACAGATCCTCTTGGTCGAGCCCCTCTTGATGGACTCCACTCTAGGAGGAGTTATTGGTACGAGAATAAGATGAAAGTGTGTGGGAGGATGACGGTGGAGCTAGAGGGATTCTCTGCGTAACCGCTCCTCCTTCGTTTTCTTCCTGTGGTGGTGGTGCCTCGCTCTCATGGTGGAGCTTGCATCGATATTGAGTTGTGTTTCATGTTACTTCCTCCTTCGGGGGTGTCGATCATTCTTTGTAGTCAAGGTGACCGTTGGGCGCTTGCCTTGGGATCCTCGTTGGGCTGGCAGGCGTGTGCGGCGGGGTACTGTGCCGTGGATGGGATGTCTTTTCTGACATGCGGTAGAGGAAACTTCTATTCGCTTTGACATTCTCTCCGGTCACCCCATTTCGAGAAGCTTGGCAGAGCCTCGATCCAGGAGCCGTCGCCCCCGAGATTCGTGCCCTTTGGCTGGCCCATCCTTCTGGCAGTACGGACGGTTGGTGAAGGGCGTGGTGCCTTGATCAGAGTATTTCCTTCCTTTTTGGTGTAAGTGGTGGACGGGCAGTTATTGCGGTATGGTGGGCGCTGCTTCGTGATCCTTGAGTGGCTTACCGGCGTCCTAGGGTGATGGTACTGTCCTCCCGCCTGCAATCACCTTTGCCCGAGCTAGAGGTCGAGCATGGGAGGCAGGGCTTGATCTAGTGGAAAACAGGTGGCGGCTCCGGCCCAGAGGGCTCGACCTCGGAGAGAGACTCCACGTGGTGGGTGAGGGCTGAGCTCGACTCCGACCACAAGGCTCGATCTTGAGGGGCTTGATCTGGTGGAGGACGGTTAGCGGCTCTGGCCCAGAGGGCTCGACCTCGGAGAGAGACTCCACGTGGCGGGTGAGGGCTGAGCTAGACTCCGACCATAGGGCTCGATCTTGAGGGGCTTGATCTGGTGGAGGACATGTGGCGGCTCCAGCCCAGAGGGCTCGACCTCGGAGAGAGACTACACATGGCGGGTGAGAGCTGAGCTCGACTCCGACCACAGGGCTCGATCTCGAGGGGCTCGATCTGGTGGATGACAGGTGGCGGCTCCGGCCCAGAGGGCTCGACCTCAGAGAGAGACTCCACGTGGCAGGTGAGGGCTGAGCTCGACTCTGACCACAGGGCTCGATGTCGAGGGGCTCGATCTGGTGGAGGATAGGTGGCGGCTCCGGCCTAGAGGGCTCGACCTCAGAGAGAGACTCCACGTGGTGGGTGAGGGCTGAGCTCGACTCCGACCATAGGACTCGATCTGGTGGAGGACGGGTGGCGGCTCCGGTTCAGAGGGGGACAGGGCTCAGCTCGGCGGTCGGCCCCGTTATTCTAAGGGAGCCCGACCCGGCCAAGGAGTCAAGCTAGAGAACCTGACATGGCGGTCTTCCCTGACGTGGCATCTGACAGCTGTTTCACGTCGGTGATCCTGCCATATCAGTAATTATACTAGGTTTACCCCTAATCCTTTTATGTTTATAAAAAAAAAATCATGGGATGGTAATTTTTTTTTTAATAGATAAAAGAGAAAGCGGATAAATTCAATATAGTTATTTTTGAAAATTTTATTTTATGAGAAATGTTCGGTACAAAATATTAAATTTATATATTTTTTTGAATTAAAAAATGAGTATGTTAATAATACAATATCAGTTAAATAGTATAAAAAAAGAGAGAAAGATTCCTCGTCATTCTCATTTTTTATATAAATTCAAGGTCTAACCCAGCTGGATGACAGCCCTTTATATACACAGAATCAGAGTTCCAAAGCTAAAATCTATTTTTGAGGTAGATTACGATGGCCGATGGGAGAGTTTTTTTTTTTTTTTTTCTGAAATGGGGAGAGTCTGGGTTGTCCTCCAACGCAAATATAATAATTACAAAGACCCTTTTTTTTTTTTTTTTTAAGACTGATGTGTCCTGAGAGTAGTTAAATTTTTGTGGTGCAATTATGTCGAGCCTTGTGGCACCATGGGAAAATGTTTGTTTATAAGAGAATCCCAAAGTGAGGTGGTACGCACATGAGCTTGTCCAGAGTCATAATTAATGTCATCATATGGAGTTGGCTGGTGAAAGAATCAAATGTACTCCCGTAAAACACCCCTAAGGCATCCAATGCACTTTTCTTTTCCCCTTGATTGGCTGTTTTTTATATTGAATTAAGATTAATTGTTGATCTGGTATATCAAGCGCTTCTCTTTGAATAAAATTTTAAAAAATTATATTAGATTTTTTAAATGAAAAAACTAAATTATCATCCTTCCTGTTCATATAGTATTGGGCATGGAAAAAATATAATGATTTCAAGCCTACTAAAAGAGAGACCAGCCTCATCGTTGTGATTAAAAAACATCTCTGACCGTTCACCTTTATTATGACACGTTTCCTTACAATTCTATACTCAATGGATTGTTAGTCTCCGTACCTTTTTTTAATTTAATTTTATTTTTAATAGACGGACCATCAACTTAAATAGATACGAAAACTATCCAAAAAATTAAAAAAATAAAATTCAAAAAATTTCTAGAATACAGTAATCCTAGTATCAGGACCAATTACCAAAGTACTGCACAACAAAAGATACGATCCAGTTAGCTACACAATTCGTCTCTCGAAAAACATATCTAGTCAAAATAATTCTATGAGACTGAAAGAAGTTCCATATATCATGAAGAATAGGGTAACCATCACAATGCTCCCTCCTGCCCTGAATCCAATTCATAACAGTGAAAGAGTCTCCCTCAACAAAGATCCTCTCCATATGAAGCTCATGAATAACTCTTCTGATACCTGTCCATGCCTATATTGAGCTCAGTTTCCAGGGCCGAAGGCAAATGAAAAAAGAATGCTTAATCTGCTTGTTGGTCAATCTCTTTGCTATGGTTGCTACTACAGTATCATATCTCATGATCATATTCTCTGGGCTGCACCTGGCCGATTGATCCGTCGGTACAAAACACTCAAGCTGAGCATTATATAGGATGTGACAAAAAAAAAATCAACTAAGGGCAAATTCAAAAATCAATAGTTATTTTATATTTAAATAACAGCATATATATATATATATATTGTGTGATTAATTGTGTTATTTTGTGCTCACTTAATTCATGGGTAAAAAATCTTCAAACTTTTTATATGTTTACACTACATGGTCCATATATTACACATCACAGTTGATGGTGTAAATCTTAATTTCGATTAATAGGATTTGGGCATAGATCTTTAGAGTAAGTTGCAATTTAACTTCATATTTCTTGTATCATGCTATTATTTTTCTATAGCTATCAACTAGGTATAAAAGTTTTTTTAATTTAGACTAATATTAATGAAAATTTTTATTTCATTAAAACCGGATTGATTTTATGGTCTATGTTGATAGATGTAGGTTAAGCCCAATGTTATGTGATTATTATTTGGACTAGAAGCACCTCATGTAGGTTGGTGTGATTAAGATGGCACAGTGTAGCCATTGGCCCAACTAACTCGTGATGGGAGGGCATGCTAGGGTTTGTTTATAAATAATAGGCTAAGTTCCCTCTCCACTCCTCATTGTTATATCATATATTCTACGTGGATCTTGTTCTCATAGCTTGTCCCATCGATGAGCCACCTACCATGAAGATGCTGGAGAGAAGAACTCTGCATTCGATGTTCATATGAGCATCTCTTCAAGTTTGGATTAATGTCGAATATAGGTATGTATCAATATTGGTTATGTGATACAGATTATGAAATCAGATCTAAACATTTGTGTTCTAATCTTCTATCAATGATTCATGGGATCAATGAAAAAATTTTTACATTTAGTATCAGAGCCCTGGTATCCAAGGTGGAAGATTAGAATCTTCTTCCTGTTTATCTGGTATTGGGTCTGACAAAAAAAAATTTATACCAATATTAAAGATTTCAATTATATTTAATTTTGTTAAACCCCCCTCTTTCCCTTCTAATCTCCCATTGAAGATCTGCGGCTGTGATCCCTCGTGTCTGACCATTGTTGGTGTCGAGCAGTGATCGGTAGCGGCAGTAAGAGGCAACGCAGGCCGGTGGCAGTGTGCCCAACAAGTGGTGGTGATCATTTTTTTATAGATCATACAAAAAAAAAGGAAGGGAGGATGGGGAAGAGGACCGGTGATAGTGAGAGGCCATGATTGGTTGTTCCCGGCTGGTCTCAACGATCGTCATTCCCATCACTGGCGGCAATCTCGGCCGTCGATTGGTCGGCATTCATCAAAAACAAAGGAAAGGGAGGAAGAAAAAGGGGAACCACCAGCCCGAACGGATGCTTCCCAATCTCTGGCCACACCACCAGAGTCGCCGATCGGCTGTTCCCGGTCGGTCGGTGGCTGTCTCACCAGTCCTAGCACCGGTGGTGAGGGGTTTGATGGAGGCAATGATGGAACAAAAAAAAATTGATTGCCCATCGTTGAGCCCGATCGGATGCCGGTGACACCACCAGAGGTGGCGACCGGCAGTTCTCGGCCAGTCATCATGGCCGTTCGGCTGGTCAGGCATCAGTGATAGGGTGTTTTGGCTAGGGGCGACGATGGACTGGTTATTCCCCCTGGTTTTGGTGTCGTGGGGAAGAAGAAAAGGTTGGCAGGTTTCGGGTTTTAATCCAAAATCTAATAACCCATTGTCCCTAAAAAAAGGGTGATTTTGCATTTTGGCCCTTGCATTTCCTGATATTATAGATTAGTCCTTTTTTATAATTTAGTCCCTACAAAATTTGTATTTACATATTAGTCCAAAAGGCCATTTTGCATTTAGGCCCCTTATCTTTCTGATATATATATTAGTCTTTTTATAGTTTATATCATGTAAAATTTATATTGACATATTGGTCCAAAAAAATTTGTTGGCATTGTGGAATGTTATTGAGGGCTTAGCTCTTTCTTACTTGGAAAGACTCTAATACAGACATCCATAATTTTATGGTGGCGCATAAAGATCAATGGACCATTTGTGCCTAACCATCTTGTTGGGCCTTTATTTCTTGAGGGTTCCATATCTTTCTTTAAGGGATGCTTTCCATACAATTCATATGCAATTTTTAATAGACATGAGGGTCATAATAGTTAATGGGGACATTGGTTTATTCATGCTTAAAACATACCATGCTTGCTCCTCATGTCTTCTCTATACCCTAGTGCTCACAACATGTTTAATATGTTAGGCATTATCATCTAGTTGGTGAATGACATTGAGATAAAAACATCATATATATCTCGTACTTCTTCTTGTTTGTTAATGTTTCCAGATATCATGGTGGCCAATATTTATCTTATTTCCATCGCTTGATGATGGTTGATCCATCATCGAATAGAAAGGGTAGAAGGAGATAAGTTTAAGTGAACTTTAGGTTTGGATTATCAAGTTTTTGGTCTATTTAAAATCCAATCTATTAATTGTATTGAGCCCAAATTGATGAGTTGGCTGGACCAAATCACATTGGATTAGCCTAATTTTGGGTTAAAAAAATTTTGCAATTAAGCTGCTATAAAATTAAGAATTGCATATGGGCCAATGTAAAATTATTGATAGGCCCCTAAAGTTTCAAAAATTATAAATTGCTGGAACTTGCTCATTTTACATTCGATTTGAATGATTTTTGGACCGTTGGACTTGTTGCCGCCTAGATCGCCGTGACCTGCAGCTTCTACGTGGCACCGGTGAGTGGACGTCTCACCATGCGATCTCCAAGCATGACCAATCTTGTAAAAAAGAGGAGACCCGGGCCAGAGATCCCGGTGGGGGTACTTTGATGATCAAGTTAGTGGACGATCATAGAGAATAGATCATTCTTAGTGGAGCCCAGAGTGGTCTCCATGTTCAGAGGATTCTTAAAGAGATAAAGTAGAAGTTAGAGCAGTGGGAGCTAAAACAGTGGTAGCTGAAGTAATGGGAGCTCTTGGAGGAGTCTTCGGATGTTCCTACTACCTCTGAGCTACTCTCGCCTATTTTTCCTCGCACTGGTTTATGCTCGCTTGCACTTGTTACTTGCACTTCTTTACTTACCTTTGTTGGAGGCTCCTTTGAGCTTCTTATAGAACCATGATTCATCTGGCAGGGTGTAGGACCCTGGTCTGGTGCTCTCTGAGAGCATCTCCTATGGGTGGAGCGTAGGTCTATCCTCTTTCCTCTTGAGAAGAGGGAGATAGGGCTCGTAGCCCATGTAGGGAGGTCCTGCCATGGTGCAGGCAAGGTACTATGAAGTGCGCATCCCTTTCGCGGTGAGTACGAGTGGCGTGCCACGGGACCTGACACCTTGACAGGACACTGCTTCTTCTAGGCAATGTGCCACCATGTCTGGGGGACCTGGCAGAGCACTGGCCTAGCAGGAGATGCTACAGGATCTGAGACTCTTGGTAAAACTTTTCTCTTCCGGGTGGTATAGGCGATAGGTTGAAGGGCATGATGCCTCGAGCGGAGTGTCTTTCCATAGAAGGTGCCGACAGTGGGCTGAGTAGCCTAGTACTCCAACATGATGCTCCTCCATAGGGGATACAGGCAGCATGCCCTAGCGGAGCACCATTCTGCAGAAGTTGTAAGTGGCATGTCCTAGTGAAGTGTCACTCCATATAGGTAGTAGGCATCATGCCCTGGCGGTGTGCCACTCCATAAAGGTGGTAGTCTCTTTGAGTAATACAAGGGTTTCGACGGCGATGGTGACACCACCTGCTAGGGTCACTATCCTGACCACTCCTAAGGTTGCTTGAGGGGGAGACTGAGTTCACCTATGTTTGTCCATACTTGACTTCAGGTGGGAAGTTGACTTTGACCAAGAGCTCGACCTCGATAGGGAGCTCGACCTCGGTGGGAGCTCAACCTCGATGGGAGCTCGACCTCGAATGGGAGCTCGACCTCGAATGGGAGCTCGACCTCAATAGGGAGCTCAACCTCAACGGTAGCTCAACCTCGGCTAGGAGCTCAACCTTGGCGGGAGCTCAACCTCGGCTGGGAGTTGACCTCTGGAGGGAGCTCGACCTCGGCTGGGAGCTCGACCTCTGGAGGGAGCTCGACCTCGGCTGGGAGCTCGACCTCGGATGGGAGCTCGACCTTGGCAGGGAGCTTGACCTCGGAGGGAGCTCGACCTTGGCGGGAGCTTACCCTTGGCAGGGAGCTGGTGGCAGCATCTGGGTGGCACCTTCTGCCAGTTAATCTTCCAGCCAGACACAATGCGAGCTCCACGTCAATGATCAGGCCACATCAGATGCCCCCACTCTTGAGTCCAGAGCGTGATGCGGTGCTCAGGATGAAGGGAGTTATGGTGATGCTGATGTGGAAGGACATCTGGCCGGTACCATTTAATGCCTCGATCATTGATGACTTACAGATCGTGCCTCAATGCCAATGAGGAGTCACCACGTTAGCTGGCACCAGAGAAGGCATGATGATTGCACCCAGCCCGAAGTAGTTTTAGTGTGTCGAAGCACCATTCCCAGTAGATCTTGATGCATGGCAGGCATCCAGAGGGCTGCACTTCGCCCAGAGTGATTCCGTGCATATCGAAGCACTATTTTCAGCAAATCCTAATACATGGTGGGCATCAGACGGTTGGAGAAATGAAAGGATGCACATTTTGATTGGTACGATGCGACAGGATGCTTTCAGGCTATTTGAAAAGAGGCCATTTTTTCTTAGCCATCAAAGGATGGAATAGCAAGTACATCTTTGCTTACATTGACGGAGTCAACTGGGTCTGGAGTGATCCGGACTGGACTCCGAATCAAAATCCCAAGGTCGAAGTGGCTAATCGAGAAGTTTACGACCAGCTTATTTTTGACCAGATTCCTTCTCTTAAGGTTCTGTTATCAGAGCAGAACCTATTTGAAGCCGGAGTCAGTCCAATCCGGGAGTTGGGTGAGTTCGGTATAACCCTTCCTTTTTTCTTCTGCAAGTCTCTTTGGGTTTGAGGCTGACCTTGGGTTTCTCCTTGCAAGCATGAAGTTTTCGATGGAGCAGCTCCTCGCGTCCTCCCAGAAGAGGAGTGCACCGGCGGGACCTAGGGAGACCCCACCGAAGAGGGCCCAGAATGAGCCCAGTCCGAGGCCTGGGCCCATTGCAGCCTCCGGCCCAAGTGGAAGAGTGGTCGAACAGGTCCCCGAACTGCCAAGGCAGTAGATTTTGCCTCTGGTCCAGGAGTCCGATGCGGGCGCGCGGGCTCAGTCTGCTATTGCTACTGTTACCGCGGCCCCACCTCCCGAAGTCATTGAGGTGGACGCGGGAGGAGAAGAGAGGAGGGAGAGGCCATCGACGACGCTGTCCAGCATGGTGACGAGCTCCAACAGGGGCTCAAAGATATCCTCGACCACTCCCGAGGGCACGACATCGGTCCCGGTGAAACCAAGGACTGGCGCCCGAAAGGTGTTGCTCAAGGTGGTGCCAAACTCCTCAGTCATCCAGGACCATACCTTGGCTGCGCGCATGATGGACTTCACCGTCCAGTCACACGACCGGCATGAAAGGGAGGGAGATCATTGCCAGATGCCATCCTCGGCACCTTTCCTCACCTCTTCACGGTAGGATCCTTTCCTTTCTTTCTTCTTCTTCTTGTTTTTTTTTTGCATGGCTGACATCTTCATCGGTGCAGCTCGGGATGGACCTTCTGCTCATCCACGACTACTACTCCTAGTGGGCTAGAAGGGAGAACTTGAAGGAGCAAGAGATCGTGGCGTTGGTAGCTGAGGCCAAGGAGAAGACTAACAGGGCCCAAGCCACGAAGGAAAAGAATAAGAGCCTCAGAGCCGAGGCGGCCAACATTGAGAGGCATGCCAAAGACCTCGAAGCATTCCTGGCTCGGGAGAAGGACCAGTCAAGCACCAGGCTGAGGAGATCAAGGCCGAGGTAGCTCGGGTGGAAGAGCTCAAGGCTGAGGTGGCCTCGGGTGGCGGAGCTATCTCAGGCCCTCTGAGCTCAGCTGGAGGCAACGCAGGCACGGGCTGTCGCTACTGAAGAGAAGGCTGTGAGAGCGGTGGCCTTGATGGAGGTCACCAAGAAGGAGGCTGCCAAGGTAGTGCCTAACTTCAAGGCCTCGACTGAGTACGCTGACAAAGTCCAGGAGGTGGCCACGAACTCGTTCCTCAAGGACTATGAGTTCTGTAAATCCCGGGTGGCTCAGCTATTTCCGGAGCTGAACTTGGATGAGCTCGTCTTCCCAGCAGCTCTGGGCGAGGACCCCAGTGAGGCCATAGCCGAAGCAGAGGAGGAAGAACCTGTGGTGGCCGTTGAAGTAGCCCCTCCGGTGGAGGTCCGAGAGGATGCTGGCCTGCCCAGCACCGTCCCGGGAAGGAGTCAATGGAGTAGAATAGGGACCTCTTTGTTTTCTTTTTGTAACTTACATCTTTTTCTTTTATTTCTGGACCGCCTAGCCTGTCAGGGGTCCTTGGGTAATGTAACATTCTACTCTCAATGGAGTCTTTTTCCTGTTAACTGTGTTCTTCTTCTATATTTCTTTGTGTTCTTGACTGCCTCAACAACCCCTCTTTTTTTCTTCTCTTTTTTTTGTAACTGCCCATGTACATGTTTATGTTGTGATGCCTTGCCATGAGGTACCAAGTTTTCAGCCCTCCCTGTTAGGGCTCTGGGTAAAGAGGGTGGTTAGGAAGAGAGATCTTAAGTTTTTGAGTTGTTTCTATCATGTCAGAAATGAGGTAGCAGGGCTTCATGCATCTCCTCGAAGGAGGCCTGAGTGACCTCGGGTGAGACTATCCCCGAGTGCCTGGAAAGCAACCAAGCTGGGGGCTGAACTTAAGGAGTCCGGAAGGCACCCCCACCAGGTCGGGACTTGGATAAACAGAGTGCAGGGCTTCTGGAGTCACCCGGCTTTGAAGTGCGGGACTTCAGGAATTTTTCGACTTTGAGGTGCGGGGCTTTAGGAGTTTTTCGGCTTTGAGATGTGGGGCTTGAGGAGTTTCCCGGCTTTGAGGTGCGGGGCTTCAGGAGTTTCCCGGCTTCGAGGTGTGGGGCTTCAGGAGCGTCCCAGCTTCGAGGTGCGGGGCTTCAAGAGTTTCGCGGCTTCGAGGTGCAGGGCTTCAGGAGTTTCCCGGCTTCAAGGTGCGGGGCTTTAGAAGCATCCCAGCTTCGAGGTGCGGGGCTTTGGGAGCATCCCGACTTCGAGATATGGGGCTTCAAGAGTTTCTCGGCTTCGAGGTGCAGGGCTTTACGAGTTTTCCGGCTTTGAGGTGCGGGGCTTCAAGAGTTTCCCGGCTTCAAGATGCGAGGCTTCAGCAGTTTTACGGCTTTGAGATGCTGGGCTTTAAAAGTTTTCTGGCTTTATCTGCTAGACCTGGGGTCGGACAGCAATATCCTTGCAAGGCAAAGATAATTTGCACCAAAAAGGAATTCTTTTATTAATGAGAGGAAGCTTCAGCCCGTCACAGTACCAAATCGCCTGGGCAAAAGGTCTTTGGCCTTACCCACGTGTTGTAGTACCGGGCCACCCGCTATTGGTAGGCCACCATCCGGAGTCGAGCCTTATCTCTCGTTTCCTCGAGGAGGTCTAAATTGAGTATAAGGCAAGCCGGGTTTTCAGCTTCATCATATTGCTCCACCTATAGCGTGGACACACCAAGCTCCACCGGGACCACGGCCTCGGTGTCAAAGATGAGGTTGAAAGGTGCCTCATCCATGGCCGTTCGGGGCATTATATGGTAGGCCCAAAGGATACTAGGGAGTTCTTCAGCCCACTTGCCCTTGGCCTGGTCCATCCTGGTCCGGAGTCCCTGGAGGATGGTTCGGTTGGTCACCTCGGCCTCCCTGTTGGTTTGAGGGTGTGCCACCGAGGTGAAACGATGATAGATATTAAGGCCGACGCAGAACTCCTTGAACTCCTGATTATCGAATTATCGTCCGTTGTCAGTGATAATGGTATGGGAGAGCCTGAAGTGGTAGATGATCGACTTCCAGAAAAATTGGTTGACTTTGGCTTCGATAATCCATGCCAGCAGCTCTGCCTCCACCCATTTGGTGAAGTAGTCGATGACTACTATCAAAAATCTGCGTTGTCTTGATGCGGGAGGAAATGGACCAAGGATGTCCATCTCCCACTGGACGAACTGCCAGGGAGCGGAGAGCTGGGAGAGCGGTGTCGTCGGCTGACGCTGTATGCAGCCATGGTGTTGGTAGCGGTCGCACTTCTTTACGAAGTTGGCAGCATCCTCCCTCGTAGTCTCCTAGTAATATCCTTGATGGAGGGCCTTGTATGCTAGCATCCTGCCCCCACGTGATTCCCGTAGAGGTCTTCGTGTATTTCTTGGAGTACAAAGGCTGCCTCTGTGGGTCTCAGGCACTTTAGAAGCGGATAGGAGTAGGACCTGTGATAGAGTTACCCATCCATCAATATGAAGCGCGCGGCCTTCTTCTTGATGAGGTCAGCCTCCACACGGTCTTCTAGCAGGATGCTGTCGATGATGTACCTGATATACCGGTCCATCCAACTGGGTTCTAGGGTGACCTACTGGACCTCCTCGGAAGCCTCGTAGCTTGAAGTTTCAAGGTACTTGATGTAGGCATGCCCCAGCGACGAGTCCAGCAGGGTCGCAAGCCTTGAGAGGGCATCGGCGTGAGCATTCTCTCCACAAGAAATGTTGGAGATGCTAAAGCACCGGAAGCTTGCCGTGTTCGAGCATACCTACTCCAAGTACTTCATCATTTGGAGATCTCAGGCTTCGAACTCTCCTGAGACAAATCCGACCACCATTTGGAGTCGGTGAAGACTTTCAAATTAAGTACACCCAGTTTACGGCAAACTCTCAGTCCAGCGAGGAGCGCCTCGTACTCCACCTGGTTATCGGTTGCCACGAACCGGAAGCGGAGCGCGCACTCCACCATAACTCCATCGCCATTGGCGAGGTGAGGCCTGCTTTGCTCCCTCCTGAGTTGGATGGGCCATCAACGTGGAGGACCCAGCCTCCTCCTCGATCCCGAGCTCCGTTCTGTGCTCTAGGAGGGTCTCCTCAGTCTCCTCATCCATGCCTGCGCACTCGACCAGGAAATCGACCAATACATAGGCCTTCTGAGATGGTCTCGGTCGGTACGCGATATCGAACTCGCTGAGTTTCAGAGCCCACTTGGCTAACCACCCAGAAGTATCAAGATGACTGAGTATGGCCCTCAATGGTTGGTCTGTCAGGACCACAATCGAGTGCACTTGGAAATACGACCTTAGGCATTGAGCAGACATTATAAGAGCAAAAATTAGCTTCTCAAAACTGGTGTACCTGATCTCCACATCTCGGAGGAGTTTACTAACATAATACACTAGTCTCCGAGCTCCGTCCTTGTCTGTACGGACAAGGACTGAACTGATGGCCCCTGGGGTAACCACCAGGTACAATAAGAGCTCCTCTCCATCCTTCAGCCTGGAGAGCAGCGGTGGTGATGCCAAGAACTTCTTCAGCTCCTCGAAAGCTTCCCTGCACTCCTCTGTCCAAATGAAGTCATGCACCTTGCATAACATCTTGAAGAAAGGCAGGCAACGATCAGTAGAGCGAGAGATAAACCGGCTCAGGGCGGTGATTCGGCCCGTGAGGTGCTGGACTTGCTTCTTCGAGGTGGGGTGCTCCATGTCGACAATTGCCTAAACTTTCTCTGGGTTGGCTTCTATCCCCCTCTAGGTGACCATAAAGCCTAGGAACTTCCTTGCTGCCACACCGAAAGCATACTTTACCGGGTTCAGCTTCAACCGGTGCAGGCAAAGGTTTTGGAAGGCCTCTGCCAGGTCGATGATGTGGTCTGAGCATGGCTTGCTCATGACGAGCATGCCATCTATGTAGACGTGCATGTTACGGTCGATCTGGTCCTTGAAAACTCTATTGACCAGCTGTTGGTATGTGGTGCCAGCGTTCTTCAAGTCAAATTGCATCATTCGATAGCAATACGTTCCTCGATTCGTGATGAAGGTAGTGTGCTCCTCGTTCTCTGGGTACATCCGGATCTGATTGTATCTAGAGAATGCATCCATGAAGGAGAGCAAGCGGTGTCTTGAGGTGGCATCCACCAGTTGGTCGATCTTCGGAAAAGGGAAGCTATCCTTCGGGCAGGCTCGGTTGAGGTCATTATAGTCCATGCAAATCCTCCACTTTCCATTGTTCTTTTTGACCATGATTACCTTCGCCAGCTAGTTAGGATATTGTACTTCACGAACAAAGCTGGCTGCGCAGAGCTTCTCCAGGGTGGTACTTTGGCTTGATGTTTAACATGTAAGTGATGATGTCAGGGAGAATCCCAGCCATGTCTATCACTGTCCAGGCAAACACATATGCATTCACCCGGAGGAAACTCAGTAGGCAGGCTTGCTCCTCTTCTTGCAGCTGGGCCCCGATCTGTACCATCTTCGTCAGGTCTACTCCAAGAGGATACGTCAGCAGATGCTCAACTGGGCTGCCCCTGGGGTCCTGTGCCCTTTGGTCGAGGTTGTCAATGCTGGGGTCCTCCTCGTTGCTTCTGGCCCCTGGGATAGTTTGCAAACAATGCTGAATTGGCTTAGGTGCCCCCTTCATCTCCCCTACGCCGTAAGGGATGGGGAGTTGCACCAACAATCGCCTGGTGGAGATGATCGCGTTGAGTAGATTGAGCCGGGGCAGCCAAAGATCACGTTGTAGGCTAAAGGAAGCCTAACAATCATGAAGGTCATCATGACAGTACTCTGCCAAAGTGGTGATTTGGTAGTAACGGGGAGAGTGATCTCTCCCTCGGCTCCTATGGAGTCCCCGGTAAAACCAACAAGGGGGGTGTGCATGGGTTTCAGCTGAGCAGAGCATAGGTTCATCCTGGAAAAAGCATCGTTATAAAAGGATATCAGTCGAACTTCCACTATCGACCATAATTCGCTTTACATGAAGCCTGGCAATCATCATCTTGATAACCATGGCATCATTATTTATTTTTTGGTTTCCAGATCCCTCCTCCCTCATAGAGAGGAGTACATTTTCCAACCTCTCCCCCTCCCGGACCCTCTTAGCAGCGCGCTCTATTCCCCAGCATACCATACCTACAGGCTTTTCGGTGGGCCAGTTGTCGACTGTAGGGACATGAGAAAGAGCAGCAAGCACTTGAGGTTTTGCCGGGGTCTTGCCCCCAACAAACTTTCTGAGATAGCCCCTCCTTAACAGATCTTCAATCTCTTTTTTGAGGTGGTGGCATTCCTAGGTGTCATGCCCATGGTCGCAGAGAAACTGGCAGTACTTCATTTTATCGTGACCGTTGGATGGCCTTAGCGGGGGAGGGTGGCATAGGTAACGCTCATCCTCAATCTCTATGAGGATCTTCGACCTCGGGGCGAGGAGAGGTGTGTATTTTTCTTCTGGGATGGGGCCGCTCTTTAGCTTCGACCCTACTCAAAAGCTCGGGGTTGGTCTAGACTTCTGCATCCCGGACATCTCCCCAAAAGGTTGCTTCTTTAGTGGCTTCCCGTCCAGTTCCCTCCTCGTACAGTCCGCCTCCTCAGTGCGGATGTACTTGTGAACGTGGAGGAGGAGGTCGGAGTACGTCTTCGGTGGCTTCTTATCCAGGTAGTAAGTTAGACGGGAAGTCCTTAGGCCTCTCTTTAGTGCCAACATGGTGACTGGCTCATCCAAGTTGTAGATTTCCAGTGCGGCAACCTTGAAGCGGGTCACATAATCCTGTAAGGATTCGTGGTCCAGTTGTTTGATAGAGAAAAGACTGTCTACTTCTCGTGGCACCTTCCGATAGGCATCGAAGTAAGCCACGAACCTCCTTTCCAGTTGCACAAAGGAGTTGATGCTTTCGAGCTCAAGGCGGGTAAATCAAACTCGAGCAGCCTTCCGGAGAGTGGCTGGGAAGGCAATGCAGAAGAGGGTGTTGGTCACCCCTTGGACTCTCATGAGAGCCTTGTGGCTCTCGAGATGGTCTAGAGGGTTGGTGGTCCCATTGTAGGGATCCACCTGCAGCATGCAAAACCGACTTGGGATCGGCTCCTCTTGGATTTCTAGGGAGAAAGGGGGATGGGCGTCATGGCCCGTTGGCTCACGAGTGGAGCCCTGCAAGTTTGCAAATTGGCGGGATAGTTCTGCAAGCTTGCACTCCTATTCCTCTAGGCGCTTTTTGGCCATGCACCTAATGGCCTCGTCGGTGGAGCCTTCCATCAAGGCCGTCAGAGGAGATGTGGTGCGGGCACCAGACTCAGAAGAAGACTTCAGAGCTCCATCTGGATCTCTGAGTGACCTTGCCCGAAGAATTAGGGTTTTCTGTCTTGTAATAAGGGTTGACTTGATCAACTCAATTTTAGCTTGAGTCTGTACTCCCTGCAATTTATTTTTGTTGAGTCATGTTGACTCAGTAGTGGTCTAGGACTTCAACCTGGGGTGTTACATTTTCTCCCAAGGCCAAGCAAGTGGGCGCCACACTCCTAGCCACATGCCTGAGTCCAGGGGGCGCCACATCTCCATCCAGTATACTCTGGTCCCCACACCACAGATAGCAGCTCCCTTCTTTCATGCGCCATATGAGGAGAAAGCAACCAGGGATCCACAAATCAAGGGGACGGCCCAAGACCTTCCATAAGAGCCAAGTTATGAAAGGGAATAAATTCTTCTTGGAGAGAACTTCAAGGAGGCACCCATTCCATGCCAAAAATGCCCAAAACAAAGATGGGAAGGACCATGACTTAGGGAGAAAGAAAAGGAGGAGTCCAAAAGAGTTGATCCATGGAAGGAAAGAAATCCTCTCTTGAAGAACAAAGCTTGGAGGTGCCATCTACCTTCCTTTTAAAACCCAAATCAATTTTTTTTGGAACCTTTGGCCGGCTATATGTGTATGGATTATCCTAATTTGTAGATCCCCTCCTTTAGTCCCACATGGGAAGATGTAAAACCCTACTCTCTTGTAAAGTCCTATAAATTAAACCCCTCTTGTAAATTTTAATCAATCTGATGAATGAAACCAACCTTTTTTGTGAGAAAACTCTGTGTTTTCTCTCTTCCGCACTTGCATCCAGGTGTTGAGCTCCGTGAGGGAGTAAATCCGGGTTCCCCAGGAACCTTGAGGAGGTGTGAGATCTCCAAACCCCTAAACCCTAGGTTAGCCACTCCAACTACTAAACCCTAGCCGCCCACCATCCACTTCAATCCACCAAACCCTAGCCCATCCCACCTCCCACGGCCTCTCTCTCCAAGTCCAGGCCGATCACCAGCATCCAGATCCAGTCCAGATACTTCAGATCCAGAGCAATTCCCAGAGGAAGTCAGATCAGCCTCCAGGAGGATCCGGATTTCAGCAACTTCAGCCTTCAAGTTTTTCAATCTGGTAAATCCTTCCTTGAGTCTCTGATTCCATCATTTGTTCCTCTTCTTTCCCAGATCTTGAGTCCAGGAGAAGCCGACTTAGCCACAGGACCAGTATTGGAGGATCCATTGTGAAGATATCCGAATCCGAGGATCCAACAATCTGCTCGAGAGAGTTCTTCCACCAAACTTTGTGAAGATCACTGTCTGGTTGGTAACCCATCTCTTCTCTTTATTTCTGTCCTGTTGAAAGTTCAGAGCGAAACCCTAGGTCTGGGAGTTTCTCAACCCCCAGCGATCCGTTACTTCTGAACTACTCTGATAACCTAGTTCTTCTAAATTGTGCTTTCAATCATTACCTAGTTTCCTTCAACTTAGTTTAGCTTTACTTTGAGTCAAAGCCAATTTTTGAAATATAAAAAAAAGAAAAAGAAAAATAATTAATTTTAATTTCCTTCCGCATCGCATCATCTCTTCTCTTTCGTTCTGCATCAATTTTGGTATCAGAGTCAAGCAAACACACAAAATGAGACTCAACTGAAACGACTACGGGCTAACTAGACCTAGAGCCCAAACTAGATGCCCAATCAGAGTGGCAAGCTAGCCTGTAGTAACTCAGGACTCAGCCAGGCAGGTGTAAGGGGAGTGTTAGGTCCCTAGATGCCAATCCTAGATACCAATCAGAGATTGGCCAGGTAGGTGGACCAGCACACAAGCCCTTCAGGATGGAATCCCTGAACCACCGTTCTAGACACTGAGTACAAAGCACACATAGAGTAACTAGACAAACTGACTCAACACTAGCCTTGACCCGACTTGTTGATGTCCCTAGCCCACTAGGGCAAATTAGGTCTAATTAATTTTAAGATTAAAGGCTTAGGTTCGAATGAGTGGGTGAGATGGACCAGTACTTTGAGTGGTATGCCATGTCTGAGGAAAGAAAGTTCAAGTTTGCCAAGATGAAGTTAGTACGTCAAGCTAGGTTATACTGGGGAAACATTGAGCTGACCACTAGAAGATGAAATGTAGAGCCCATAACCACTTGGCAGGGTATGAAAGAGAAGCTTAGAGATAAATATCTATCCATTTCATATCAGCAGAATCTGTTGGACCAATGGCAGACTTTGAAACAAGGGAACCGATCTATATCAGACTACATAACCATCTTTGATGAATACCTGATGAGATGTGATGAGATCACTTTGTCTAGGTTTAGGGTTGGACTTAGGGAAGACATAAAGAGGGAGTTGTTTCTGAGAGAGGTTACTGACCTAGACCAAGCCTATCAGATTGCACTAAACACTGAGAAATTTCAGAGAGGATCTATGCCTTCTAGGGTTAGTGCCCTAATCCCAAGAAATGGACCTAGCCAAGTTACCCCTAGCAAATCTACTCAGGGTATTCCCACCCCTAGGCCCATGGACAAAGGTAAGGCACCTGACACCCAGAGAACCCCTAGTATCATCTGTTTTAAGTGCCAGAAGCCCGGTCATATCTCCAACCAGTGCACAGCCATAGCTTGTTTTAAGTGCCACAAGGTAGGTCATGTTTCTAGCTAGTGCCCTCGTAGATCCCTTTACATAGAAGAAGCAGAAGAAGAGAGTTCCGGACCCAATGAAGAGTTTGAAGAAGAAGTTTATGAGGCCGGAATGAATTTGGTCGATGAGTATGAAGGAGAGGAGGAATCCACAGAGTCTAACTAATTAGGGGTTATGAGATGCATCCTATCCCAGAATAGAGTTCAGGAAGATTGGCGTAGGACTAACATCCTACAGACTTTCCTTAAACTAGGGGATAAGGTTTGTAAAATCATCATAGATAGTGGGAGCTGTGTGAATGCCATTTCTGCTAGCACTGTCAAAATGTTAGGCTTAATCCCAGTCCCCCACCCCAACCCCTATAAGGTTTCTTGGGTAGACTCTACCTCTATACCCATCCAGTCTAGATGTCAGGTCCAAATCCAAATGCAATCCTATCAAGAGAAGATTTGGTGTGACGTCTTGCCCATGGGGGTGAGCAGTATAATTCTTGGAAGACCTTGGTTGTATGATCATGATGCCACCCTCTTAGGAAAATCCAACACCTGTGTCTTTAGTTTTAATGGGAAGAAAATCATAATCCATTCAGTTCCTCCTAAGGACAAGGTAGCTAAAGGAATCAATAAGATCAGAGAAATGAAGACTGGAGTGAACCTAATTAGTGCTAAGGATCTAGAACAGGAAATTCATAGTGGTTCACCTATTTGGATGTTGACTGCTAAGCAACTTAGGACTCCTACACCCTCAGAGCCTCCTCAGGAAGTTAAACCTTTGTTAAAAGAATTTGAGGATGTTTTTCCCGAGGATCTGCCAGACCACCTTCCACCTTTTAGGGATATCCAGCATTCCATAGATTTAGTCCCAGGAGCTACTTTACCCAACTTGCCCCATTATAGGATGAATCCATCTGAGCATAAGGAACTGCAAAAGCAGGTTGGAGAATTGTTAAAGAAGGGGTTCATTAGAGAGAGTCTTAGCCCTTGTGCAGTCCCTGCACTTCTAACCCCGAAGAAGGATGGCACGTGGAGGATATGTGTTGATAGTCGTGCCATCAACAAAATCACAATCAAGTATAGGTTCCCCATCCCTAGACTATATGACATGCTAGATATGATGGCCGGTGCAATGGTTTTTTCTAAAATTGATCTCAAGAGCGGCTATCATCAGGTTAGGATTAGACTAGGGGATGAGTGGAAAACCGCCTTCAAAACTAAGGATGGTCTCTATGAATGGGTTGTTATGCCTTTTGGGTTGTCCAATGCCCCTAGTACTTTCATGAGGATTATGACCCAGGTACTTAGAGCTTTCATAGGGAAGTTTGTAGTGGTCTATTTTGATGACATCCTGATCTATAGTAAGACCCCTGCAGATCACCTAGGCCACCTTAGACAAGTCTGCCAAGTTTTGAGGAATGATAGTCTCTACGGTAATCTCAAAAAGTATGAATTTATGACCAGTAGAATTATCTTCCTTGGTTTTGTTGTAACCCCTGACGGCGTGGCTGCCGATCCAGAAAAGATTAGGTCCATAGTAGAATGGCCAGAGCCGACCAGTGTGCATGAAGTCAGAAGTTTCCATGGCTTGGCTACCTTCTATAGGCGATTCATCAGGGGGTTTAGTACTGTAGTTGCTCATATCACAGACTGTATTAGGAAGGGAGAATTTCAGTGGACTAAAGCAGCCCATAAAGCCTTCCTAGATCTTAAGGATAGGATGACCCAAGCACCCATTCTGAGGTTACCGGACTTTTCAAAGGTATTTGAGGTTGCCTGTGATGCTTCAGGAGTAGGTATAGGTGGAGTCCTAAGCCAAGAGAACCATCCCGTAGCATTCTTTAGTGAGAAACTTAATGATGCTAAGCTTAGGTATTCTACCTATGATAAGGAATTTTATGCGGTAGTGCAAGCTTTGCGTTACTGGAGACATTATTTGCTACCCCAAGAATTTGTGCTGTTTTCGGACCATGAGGCTCTTAGATTCTTGAGTTCCCAGAAGAAGCTTAACCCTAGGCATGCTAAGTGGGTAGAGTATATCCAGTCCTATACTTTTGTTTTAAAGCATAAGGCTGGGTCTAAAAATAAGGTAGCTGATGCCCTTAGTCGTCGATCTTTGTTGTTGAATTCTGTTAGGGCTGAAGTCATAGGGTTTGAGCAAATCAAAGAGGAATATGAGTCATGTCCGGATTTTAAGACCGTGTACCAGGATCTAACTCAAGGACCATCTAGTGATCATAAAGATTATTCCCTTTTAGATGGCTTTCTGTTCTTTAAGAATAGGCTTTGCATCCTTAGAACCTCTTTTAGGGAATTTTTGATTTGGAAAACTCATGCTGGAGGTTTAGCTGGCCATTTCGAAAAAGATAAGACCACCCTGGCTATTGAAGACCACTTTTTCTGGCCTAGCTTAAAAAGAGATGTAGCACACATTGTGGCTAGGTGTCGGACCTGCGCTGTTGCCAAATAGCAAAAACAGAACACCGGCCTTTATACCCCACTCCCTATCCCAGATCGTCCTTGGCAAGATGTGAGCATGGACTTTGTGTTAGGTTTGCCTAAGACCCAGAGGAGGCATGACTCTATCTGTGTTGTAGTCGACCGATTTTCCAAGATGGCCCATTTCTTGCCTTATTCCCAAACATTTGATTCGTCTAAGGTAGCCACCATGTTCTTTAATGAGATAGTTCGACTCCATGGCCTACCTAAGATAATTGTTTCCGATAGGGATATCCGGTTCACCAGCTATTTCTGGAAAACCCTTTGGCATAAGTTAGGAACAAAACTTAAGTTTTCAACTGCCTATCATCCCCAGACTAATGGCCAAACCGAAGTAGTGAACCATAGTTTAGGCAATCTGTTAAGGTGTCTTGTTGGTGAAAACATTAGGAACTGGGATTTGTACTTACCTAGAGCTGAATTTGCATACAATGACTCAGTCAATAGGTCTACAGGCAAGAGTCCATTTGAAATTGTGCATGGTTACAAACCTCATACACCTCTTGACCTAGCTCCTTTACTAGTCCACACACGAGTCTCCGAGTCTGCCGAAGTTTTTGCACAGCATATAAAAGACTTGCATAAAGAAATTCATGCCAAAATAAATTTAAGTAATGAAACTTATAAGAAGTTGGCTGATTCTCAAAGGCGAGTCAAAACTTTTAATGAGGGAGACTATGTAATGATTAGGTTAAGGCCTGAATGGTTTCCTCCTGGAACCGTTAGAAAGTTACATGCTAGAGGAGCTGGACCATTTATAGTGGTGAAGAGAGTAGGATCCAATGCCTATATGCTCGAGTTGCCTCCAGAACTAGGCATTAGCTCCACTTTCAACATTACAGACCTAGTAGAGTATAGAGAGCCAGCTGTGATTCCTAGTGAGCCTTTTGAACCTAATCCTGCTCTTGAGAGTGAACCCAACCCTGTGTGTCCACCAACAAACTGGCCTGTGAGGAAAGAGCAGATTGAAAAGATCCTGGATGATCAGGTTATCTCTACTCGTAATCGAGGATACCAAAGATACCTGGTCCGCTGGCAAGGAAGGCCAGATTCTGATGACTCTTGGATCTTCCGAGAAGAATTACAAGAATTGGACCCAGACCTCTTGGAGAGATACCAGAGCCAACTTGATCCATACTCGACAGGGTCGAGTTCCTCCCACCCCGGGAGATGTGGTGCGGGCACCAGACTCAGAAGAAGACTTCAGAGCTCCATCTGGATCTCTGAGTGACCTTGCCCGAAGAATTAGGGTTTTCTGTCTTGTAATAAGGGTTGACTTGATCAACTCAATTTTAGCTTGAGTCTGTACTCCCTGCAATTTATTTTTGTTGAGTCATGTTGACTCAGTAGTGGTCTAGGACTTCAACCTGGGGTGTTACATTTTCTCCCAAGGCCAAGCAAGTGGGCGCCACACTCCTAGCCACATGCCTGAGTCCAGGGGGCGCCACATCTCCATCCAGTATACTCTGGTCCCCACACCACAGATAGCAGCTCCCTTCTTTCATGCGCCATATGAGGAGAAAGCAACCAGGGATCCACAAATCAAGGGGACGGCCCAAGACCTTCCATAAGAGCCAAGTTATGAAAGGGAATAAATTCTTCTTGGAGAGAACTTCAAGGAGGCACCCATTCCATGCCAAAAATGCCCAAAACAAAGATGGGAAGGACCATGACTTAGGGAGAAAGAAAAGGAGGAGTCCAAAAGAGTTGATCCATGGAAGGAAAGAAATCCTCTCTTGAAGAACAAAGCTTGGAGGTGCCATCTACCTTCCTTTTAAAACCCAAATCAATTTTTTTTGGAACCTTTGGCCGGCTATATGTGTATGGATTATCCTAATTTGTAGATCCCCTCCTTTAGTCCCACATGGGAAGATGTAAAACCCTACTCTCTTGTAAAGTCCTATAAATTAAACCCCTCTTGTAAATTTTAATCAATCTGATGAATGAAACCAACCTTTTTTGTGAGAAAACTCTGTGTTTTCTCTCTTCCGCACTTGCATCCAGGTGTTGAGCTCCGTGAGGGAGTAAATCCGGGTTCCCCAGGAACCTTGAGGAGGTGTGAGATCTCCAAACCCCTAAACCCTAGGTTAGCCACTCCAACTACTAAACCCTAGCCGCCCACCATCCACTTCAATCCACCAAACCCTAGCCCATCCCACCTCCCACGGCCTCTCTCTCCAAGTCCAGGCCGATCACCAGCATCCAGATCCAGTCCAGATACTTCAGATCCAGAGCAATTCCCAGAGGAAGTCAGATCAGCCTCCAGGAGGATCCGGATTTCAGCAACTTCAGCCTTCAAGTTTTTCAATCTGGTAAATCCTTCCTTGAGTCTCTGATTCCATCATTTGTTCCTCTTCTTTCCCAGATCTTGAGTCCAGGAGAAGCCGACTTAGCCACAGGACCAGTATTGGAGGATCCATTGTGAAGATATCCGAATCCGAGGATCCAACAATCTGCTCGAGAGAGTTCTTCCACCAAACTTTGTGAAGATCACTGTCTGGTTGGTAACCCATCTCTTCTCTTTATTTCTGTCCTGTTGAAAGTTCAGAGCGAAACCCTAGGTCTGGGAGTTTCTCAACCCCCAGCGATCCGTTACTTCTGAACTACTCTGATAACCTAGTTCTTCTAAATTGTGCTTTCAATCATTACCTAGTTTCCTTCAACTTAGTTTAGCTTTACTTTGAGTCAAAGCCAATTTTTGAAATATAAAAAAAAAGAAAAAGAAAAATAATTAATTTTAATTTCCTTCCGCATCGCATCATCTCTTCTCTTTCGTTCTGCATCAATTTTGGTATCAGAGTCAAGCAAACACACAAAATGAGACTCAACTGAAACGACTACGGGCTAACTAGACCTAGAGCCCAAACTAGATGCCCAATCAGAGTGGCAAGCTAGCCTGTAGTAACTCAGGACTCAGCCAGGCAGGTGTAAGGGGAGTGTTAGGTCCCTAGATGCCAATCCTAGATACCAATCAGAGATTGGCCAGGTAGGTGGACCAGCACACAAGCCCTTCAGGATGGAATCCCTGAACCACCGTTCTAGACACTGAGTACAAAGCACACATAGAGTAACTAGACAAACTGACTCAACACTAGCCTTGACCCGACTTGTTGATGTCCCTAGCCCACTAGGGCAAATTAGGTCTAATTAATTTTAAGATTAAAGGCTTAGGTTCGAATGAGTGGGTGAGATGGACCAGTACTTTGAGTGGTATGCCATGTCTGAGGAAAGAAAGTTCAAGTTTGCCAAGATGAAGTTAGTACGTCAAGCTAGGTTATACTGGGGAAACATTGAGCTGACCACTAGAAGATGAAATGTAGAGCCCATAACCACTTGGCAGGGTATGAAAGAGAAGCTTAGAGATAAATATCTATCCATTTCATATCAGCAGAATCTGTTGGACCAATGGCAGACTTTGAAACAAGGGAACCGATCTATATCAGACTACATAACCACCTTTGATGAATACCTGATGAGATGTGATGAGATCACTTTGTCTAGGTTTAGGGTTGGACTTAGGGAAGACATAAAGAGGGAGTTGTTTCTGAGAGAGGTTACTGACCTAGACCAAGCCTATCAGATTGCACTAAACACTGAGAAATTTCAGAGAGGATCTATGCCTTCTAGGGTTAGTGCCCTAATCCCAAGAAATGGACCTAGCCAAGTTACCCCTAGCAAATCTACTCAGGGTATTCCCACCCCTAGGCCCATGGACAAAGGTAAGGCACCTGACACCCAGAGAACCCCTAGTATCATCTGTTTTAAGTGCCAGAAGCCCGGTCATATCTCCAACCAGTGCACAGCCATAGCTTGTTTTAAGTGCCACAAGGTAGGTCATGTTTCTAGCTAGTGCCCTCGTAGATCCCTTTACATAGAAGAAGCAGAAGAAGAGAGTTCCGGACCCAATGAAGAGTTTGAAGAAGAAGTTTATGAGGCCGGAATGAATTTGGTCGATGAGTATGAAGGAGAGGAGGAATCCACAGAGTCTAACTAATTAGGGGTTATGAGATGCATCCTATCCCAGAATAGAGTTCAGGAAGATTGGCGTAGGACTAACATCCTACAGACTTTCCTTAAACTAGGGGATAAGGTTTGTAAAATCATCATAGATAGTGGGAGCTGTGTGAATGCCATTTCTGCTAGCACTGTCAAAATGTTAGGCTTAATCCCAGTCCCCCACCCCAACCCCTATAAGGTTTCTTGGGTAGACTCTACCTCTATACCCATCCAGTCTAGATGTCAGGTCCAAATCCAAATGCAATCCTATCAAGAGAAGATTTGGTGTGACGTCTTGCCCATGGGGGTGAGCAGTATAATTCTTGGAAGACCTTGGTTGTATGATCATGATGCCACCCTCTTAGGAAAATCCAACACCTGTGTCTTTAGTTTTAATGGGAAGAAAATCATAATCCATTCAGTTCCTCCTAAGGACAAGGTAGCTAAAGGAATCAATAAGATCAGAGAAATGAAGACTGGAGTGAACCTAATTAGTGCTAAGGATCTAGAACAGGAAATTCATAGTGGTTCACCTATTTGGATGTTGACTGCTAAGCAACTTAGGACTCCTACACCCTCAGAGCCTCCTCAGGAAGTTAAACCTTTGTTAAAAGAATTTGAGGATGTTTTTCCCGAGGATCTGCCAGACCACCTTCCACCTTTTAGGGATATCCAGCATTCCATAGATTTAGTCCCAGGAGCTACTTTACCCAACTTGCCCCATTATAGGATGAATCCATCTGAGCATAAGGAACTGCAAAAGCAGGTTGGAGAATTGTTAAAGAAGGGGTTCATTAGAGAGAGTCTTAGCCCTTGTGCAGTCCCTGCACTTCTAACCCCGAAGAAGGATGGCACGTGGAGGATATGTGTTGATAGTCGTGCCATCAACAAAATCACAATCAAGTATAGGTTCCCCATCCCTAGACTATATGACATGCTAGATATGATGGCCGGTGCAATGGTTTTTTCTAAAATTGATCTCAAGAGCGGCTATCATCAGGTTAGGATTAGACTAGGGGATGAGTGGAAAACCGCCTTCAAAACTAAGGATGGTCTCTATGAATGGGTTGTTATGCCTTTTGGGTTGTCCAATGCCCCTAGTACTTTCATGAGGATTATGACCCAGGTACTTAGAGCTTTCATAGGGAAGTTTGTAGTGGTCTATTTTGATGACATCCTGATCTATAGTAAGACCCCTGCAGATCACCTAGGCCACCTTAGACAAGTCTGCCAAGTTTTGAGGAATGATAGTCTCTACGGTAATCTCAAAAAGTATGAATTTATGACCAGTAGAATTATCTTCCTTGGTTTTGTTGTAACCCCTGACGGCGTGGCTGCCGATCCAGAAAAGATTAGGTCCATAGTAGAATGGCCAGAGCCGACCAGTGTGCATGAAGTCAGAAGTTTCCATGGCTTGGCTACCTTCTATAGGCGATTCATCAGGGGGTTTAGTACTGTAGTTGCTCATATCACAGACTGTATTAGGAAGGGAGAATTTCAGTGGACTAAAGCAGCCCATAAAGCCTTCCTAGATCTTAAGGATAGGATGACCCAAGCACCCATTCTGAGGTTACCGGACTTTTCAAAGGTATTTGAGGTTGCCTGTGATGCTTCAGGAGTAGGTATAGGTGGAGTCCTAAGCCAAGAGAACCATCCCGTAGCATTCTTTAGTGAGAAACTTAATGATGCTAAGCTTAGGTATTCTACCTATGATAAGGAATTTTATGCGGTAGTGCAAGCTTTGCGTTACTGGAGACATTATTTGCTACCCCAAGAATTTGTGCTGTTTTCGGACCATGAGGCTCTTAGATTCTTGAGTTCCCAGAAGAAGCTTAACCCTAGGCATGCTAAGTGGGTAGAGTATATCCAGTCCTATACTTTTGTTTTAAAGCATAAGGCTGGGTCTAAAAATAAGGTAGCTGATGCCCTTAGTCGTCGATCTTTGTTGTTGAATTCTGTTAGGGCTGAAGTCATAGGGTTTGAGCAAATCAAAGAGGAATATGAGTCATGTCCGGATTTTAAGACCGTGTACCAGGATCTAACTCAAGGACCATCTAGTGATCATAAAGATTATTCCCTTTTAGATGGCTTTCTGTTCTTTAAGAATAGGCTTTGCATCCCTAGAACCTCTTTTAGGGAATTTTTGATTTGGAAAACTCATGCTGGAGGTTTAGCTGGCCATTTCGAAAAAGATAAGACCACCCTGGCTATTGAAGACCACTTTTTCTGGCCTAGCTTAAAAAGAGATGTAGCACACATTGTGGCTAGGTGTCGGACCTGCGCTGTTGCCAAATAGCAAAAACAGAACACGGCCTTTATACCCCACTCCCTATCCCAGATCGTCCTTGGCAAGATGTGAGCATGGACTTTGTGTTAGGTTTGCCTAAGACCCAGAGGAGGCATGACTCTATCTGTGTTGTAGTCGACCGATTTTCCAAGATGGCCCATTTCTTGCCTTATTCCCAAACATTTGATTCGTCTAAGGTAGCCACCATGTTCTTTAATGAGATAGTTCGACTCCATGGCCTACCTAAGATAATTGTTTCCGATAGGGATATCCGGTTCACCAGCTATTTCTGGAAAACCCTTTGGCATAAGTTAGGAACAAAACTTAAGTTTTCAACTGCCTATCATCCCCAGACTAATGGCCAAACCGAAGTAGTGAACCATAGTTTAGGCAATCTGTTAAGGTGTCTTGTTGGTGAAAACATTAGGAACTGGGATTTGTACTTACCTAGAGCTGAATTTGCATACAATGACTCAGTCAATAGGTCTACAGGCAAGAGTCCATTTGAAATTGTGCATGGTTACAAACCTCATACACCTCTTGACCTAGCTCCTTTACTAGTCCACACACGAGTCTCCGAGTCTGCCGAAGTTTTTGCACAGCATATAAAAGACTTGCATAAAGAAATTCATGCCAAAATAAATTTAAGTAATGAAACTTATAAGAAGTTGGCTGATTCTCAAAGGCGAGTCAAAACTTTTAATGAGGGAGACTATGTAATGATTAGGTTAAGGCCTGAATGGTTTCCTCCTGGAACCGTTAGAAAGTTACATGCTAGAGGAGCTGGACCATTTATAGTGGTGAAGAGAGTAGGATCCAATGCCTATGTGCTCGAGTTGCCTCCAGAACTAGGCATTAGCTCCACTTTCAACATTACAGACCTAGTAGAGTATAGAGAGCCAGCTGTGATTCCTAGTGAGCCTTTTGAACCTAATCCTGCTCTTGAGAGTGAACCCAACCCTGTGTGTCCACCAACAAACTGGCCTGTGAGGAAAGAGCAGATTGAAAAGATCCTGGATGATCAGGTTATCTCTACTCGTAATCGAGGATACCAAAGATACCTGGTCCGCTGGCAAGGAAGGCCAGATTCTGATGACTCTTGGATCTTCCGAGAAGAATTACAAGAATTGGACCCAGACCTCTTGGAGAGATACCAGAGCCAACTTGATCCATACTCGACAGGGTCGAGTTCCTCCCACCCCGGGAGATGTGGTGCGGGCACCAGACTCAGAAGAAGACTTCAGAGCTCCATCTGGATCTCTGAGTGACCTTGCCCGAAGAATTAGGGTTTTCTGTCTTGTAATAAGGGTTGACTTGATCAACTCAATTTTAGCTTGAGTCTGTACTCCCTGCAATTTATTTTTGTTGAGTCATGTTGACTCAGTAGTGGTCTAGGACTTCAACCTGGGGTGTTACATTTTCTCCCAAGGCCAAGCAAGTGGGCGCCACACTCCTAGCCACATGCCTGAGTCCAGGGGGCGCCACATCTCCATCCAGTATACTCTGGTCCCCACACCACAGATAGCAGCTCCCTTCTTTCATGCGCCATATGAGGAGAAAGCAACCAGGGATCCACAAATCAAGGGGACGGCCCAAGACCTTCCATAAGAGCCAAGTTATGAAAGGGAATAAATTCTTCTTGGAGAGAACTTCAAGGAGGCACCCATTCCATGCCAAAAATGCCCAAAACAAAGATGGGAAGGACCATGACTTAGGGAGAAAGAAAAGGAGGAGTCCAAAAGAGTTGATCCATGGAAGGAAAGAAATCCTCTCTTGAAGAACAAAGCTTGGAGGTGCCATCTACCTTCCTTTTAAAACCCAAATCAATTTTTTTGGAACCTTTGGCCGGCCATATGTGTATGGATTATCCTAATTTGTAGATCCCCTCCTTTAGTCCCACATGGGAAGATGTAAAACCCTACTCTCTTGTAAAGTCCTATAAATTAAACCCCTCTTGTAAATTTTAATCAATCTGATGAATGAAACCAACCTTTTTTGTGAGCAAACTCTGTGTTTTCTCTCTTCCGCACTTGCATCCAGGTGTTGAGCTCCGTGAAGGAATAAATCCGGGTTCCCCAGGAACCTTGAGGAGGTGTGAGATCTCCAAACCCCTAAACCCTAGGTTAGCCACTCCAACTACTAAACCCTAGCCGCCCACCATCCACTTCAATCCACCAAACCCTAGCCTATCCCACCTCCCACGGCCTCTCTCTCCAAGTCCAGGCCGATCACCAGCATCCAGATCCAGTCCAGATACTTCAGATCCAGAGCAATTCCCAGAGGAAGTCAGATCAGCCTCCAGGAGGATCCGGATTTCAGCAACTTCAGCCTTCAAGTTTTTCAATCTGGTAAATCCTTCCTTGAGTCTCTGATTCCATCATTTGTTCCTCTTCTTTCCCAGATCTTGAGTCCAGGAGAAGCCGACTTAGCCACAGGACCAGTATTGGAGGATCCATTGCGAAGATATCCGAATCCGAGGATCCAACAATCTGCTCGAGAGAGTTCTTCCACCAAACTTTGTGAAGATCACTGTCTGGTTGGTAACCCATCTCTTCTCTTTATTTCTGTCCTGTTGAAAGTTCAGAGCGAAACCCTAGGTCTGGGAGTTTCTCAACCCCCAGCGATCCGTTACTTCTGAACTACTCTGATAACCTAGTTCTTCTAAATTGTGCTTTCAATCATTACCTAGTTTCCTTCAACTTAGTTTAACTTTACTTTGAGTCAAAGCCAATTTCTGAAATATAAAAAAAGAAAAGAAAAAGAATTAATTTTAATTTCCTTCCGCATCGCATCATCTCTTCTCTTTCATTCTGCATCAATTTTGGTATCAGAGTCAAGCAAACACACAAAATAAGACTCAACTGAAACGACTACGGGCTAACTAGACCTAGAGCCCAAACTAGATGTCCAATCAGAGTGGCAAGCTAGCCTGTAGTAACTCAGGACTCAGCCAGGCAGGTGTAAGGGGAGTGTTAGGTCCCTAGATGCCAATCCTAGATACCAATCAGAGATTGGCCAGGTAGGCGGACCAGCACACAAGCCCTTCGGGATGGAATCCCTGAACCACCGTTCTAGACACTGAGTACAAAGCACACACAGAGTAACTAGACAAACTGACTCAACACTAGCCTTGACCCGACTTGTTGATGTTCCTAGCCCACTAGGGAAAATTAGGTCTAATTAATTTTAAGATTAAAGGCTTAGGTTCGAATGAGTGGGTGAGATGGACCAGTACTTTGAGTGGTATGCCATGTCTGAGGAAAGAAAGTTCAAGTTTGCCAAGATGAAGTTAGTACGTCAAGCTAGGTTATACTGGGGAAACATTGAGCTGACCACTAGAAGACGAAATGTAGAGCCCATAACCACTTGGCAGGGTATGAAAGAGAAGCTTAGAGATAAATATCTATCCATTTCATATCAGCAGAATCTGTTGGACCAATGACAGACTTTGAAACAAGGGAACCGATCTATATCAGACTACATAACCACCTTTGATGAATACCTGATGAGATGTGATGAGGTCACTTTGTCTAGGTTTAGGGTTGGACTTAGGGAAGACATAAAGAGGGAGTTGTTTCTGAGAGAGGTTACTGACCTAGACCAAGCCTATCAGATTGCGCTGAACACTGAGAAATTTCAGAGAGGATCTATGCCTTCTAGGGTTAGTGCCTAGCAAGACTTGCTAGGGGTAACTAGCAAGAACAAACACCCTGATCAATAAAGCAATAGCAGAAGCATACCACAGGTTGTGGATGACCCTCTGCCAATGATCTCCTTGGAGAACATGGTAGGATACAGGTCTTTGAAGATCAATCACATCAAGATCCAAGAATGGGAGAAGAAGGGAGAAGAAGAGAGAATTCTCTAGAGAAAGGGGATTTTCTTGATTCCACGTCCGAGAAGTTCGTTTTCAACCTCATACTACCTCTCAAGAAGTTAAAATATATATACCTCGGTCACACATGGCTGAGTACCCCAAGACTCCCTCCCAGCTAGCACCGTTTCAAATAGTTCACCCGTCAATCGAGCCGACTCCAGACACTAGAGTCGACTCGACCTTGGAACCTAGTCTACTCTAAGCATTAGACCCGGCTCGTCCAGACCACAGGATTTCTTGACTGTGTAACCGAGTCGACTGGAACCCATTGGAGCCGGCTCGTCAAGACCACAGGGTTTCCTGGCCGTGTAACCGAGCCGACTCGACCAGAGCACAGTCCCCTATTCTGAGCCGTGACAACTAGCAGAGCCGATTCTAAGACCCAGACTGATCAAAACTCAGCCTAAAATACCTAGGACTCATCCCGGACTTACTCTAGTCCTAGATACATCATGGATAACCATGACAGACTGGACCAATACAAGGACATTGACCCAACAAACCTTGAATGCACCACCCAAGACTCAACAATCTCTACCTTGGTGCTTCAAGACTATATATGCCAGACTCCTCAAACCCATTAACCACATACAATAGTAGAAGCTTTCCCTTGATAGAGCCTTTGTAAGTGCATCTGCTTGGTTCTCCTTTGTATGGACCTTCACCAGCACCACTTCTCCTTCATCCACCAGCTCTCTGACTCTATGGTATCTCACATCTATATGCTTGGTGCGAGCATGATAGACTGGGTTTTGAGTCAAGTGTATGGCACTCTGGCTATCACTGTGCAGGACCACCATACACTGTTTTACCCCCATTTCAGCCACTAGCCTTCTCAGCCAAAGTGCTTCCTTTATAGCCTCAGTAATCCCTATATACTCTACTTCCATTGTAGACAAAGCAATAATAGGTTGAAGGATAGATCTCCAAGAAATAGATCCACCATACATGCAGAAGATATAACCTATTGTAGACCTTCTTGTATCAAGATTACTTGCATACCTTGCATCAATAAACCCTTCCAAAGGACCTGATTATTCACCAGACTCTATAGAGTTCCATTCATATCCTTCTAGTTGCGACCAAATACCAGTCAATGCTTTTGAGTCCCTTCCAGATATCTCAAAATCCATTTCAATGCCTTCCAGTGTTCCTTCCCAGGATCAGCCATGTATTTGCTCCCTGGCTTACAGCATATGCTATGTCTGGCCTGCAACAAACTGTAGCATACATCATACTGCCCATTGCATTAGCATATGAAACTCTTTCCATATACTCTCTCTCCTTCTCTATTTGGGGGCTCTGATTTTTTGAGAGAGAAATATGCCCTGGTAATGGTGTATCTGCTGGTTTAGCCTTCATCCCAAACCTCTCGAGTATCCTTTTGATGTACCCACCTTGTGACAAATGGAGTATTCCTTTGCATCTATCCCTGCAAATCTCAATTCCAAGGATTTTCTGTGCTGATCCCAAATCTTTCATCTCAAATTCATAAGACAATGCTCTCTTCAGCCCTTTCACAGCTTTCATACTTCTACTAGCTATCAACATATCATCCACATATAGAAGTAAATAGAGAGCATCCACAGTATCCACATCCTTGACATAAACACAATGGTCATGTTCACATCTGAGAAACCTAAGGCTTAAGATAAATGTATCAAATCTGTGATACTATTGACGAGGTGATTATTTCAAACCATACAATGACCTCTGGAGTAGACATACCTTATTCTCATGTCCAATCTCAATGAAGCCATCAGGTTGCTTCATGTAGATCTTATCTTCTAGACTTCCATGTAGAAAGGCTGTCTTCATATCCATTTGCTCCAATTCCATATCATGTTTTGCCACCAATGACAACAACACCCGAATTGAAGTATGGCATACCACAGGAAAAAAAACCTCTGTGTAGTCAACTCCCTCCCTTTGTGAATATCCCTTTGCTACCAGCCTTGCCTTATATCTCACTCCTCCTTGCTCTAAAGGTACTAATTTCTTTGTGAACACCCATTTGGATCTAATTGCATGAGCATCTTTAGGTAGATCCACCAGCTGCCATGTCTGATTCCTCTTGAGAGATTCCATCTCTTTCATCATGCTTTACATCCATGGCTCTTTATCAGGACTTTCCATAGCTTCCATAAAATTGTATGGATCTCCATTAACAGATATAAGAGCATATAATATAGTTTCATCCATGCTATATCTCACCGGCTTCCAAATTGTGCATTGAGGCTTATGCAATGCCACTCCCCTTGCATTGTCCTGCAAGTCTCCTGTTTGTGGCTCCTCCTGCACCTCCCTTTGAGCAGCTGGTTCTCCTTGCTTCTCTTTCATCCCTAGAGAATCTTTCCTGTCCAACTCTACCTCAACTGAAACTCCATTTCCAGCTGATATTGATGGTCTATCCTCCACCTGTGTAGGGCACTCACTGCTGTTCATCTTTGTGACTGCACTTCCAACCGCAGTCCCCGGTTTCTCCAAGATGCTCCTTTCATCAAAAATGACATCCTTACTAATCACTGTCCTCTGTAATTGAGGATCCCACAGTAAGTAACCTTTGACTCATTCTGGATACCCTATGAATATCATATTCTTTGACTTAGGATCTAGCTCACTTCTTTTAGTTGCTTCCACATGTACATAAGCTGGGCAACCAAAGCCTTTCAAGTAGCCAAGCTCCACCTTCTTCCCACTCCAAACTTCTTCCAGAAGTCCTCCATTTAGCTTGAAATGTGGGGACCTATTCACAAGAAAATATGATAGAGTAATAGCATCATCCGAAAAGATTTTCGGCGGTGATGACTGCAGCCTCATACTCCTTGCATACTTCAATAGTGTTCGGTTCATCCTTTCTGTAACACCATTCTGCTATGGGGTCATCCTTACTATGTAATGATGTTTGATCCCATTTTCTTCACAGTAACTCCTGAAATCTTTACTAGAATACTCCCCACCATTATCTGACCAAAAGCACTTCATATGTCTTCTTGTCTCCTTCTCTACTTCAGCCCTCCAAGCTTTGAACCGAGCAAATATATCTGATTTTTCTCTCATTAGATACACCCATAATTTTCTAGAGAAGTCATCAATGAAGGTAACAAAATACCTTACTCCACCCCTGAATAAAACAGGTGCTGGTCCCCATACATCCAAGTGCACCAAATCTAGCACTCTTTCACTTGGCTTGGTACAAACAATAAATTTCACCTTATGCTATTTACCAAAGATACATGGCTTACACAGATCATTTCCATCCTTCTTCAAAGCTGGAATATTTCCTCTTCTGCTTAACTCCGTGAGCCCTAGGTCACTCATATGACCCATCTGATAGTGCCACAGTTTATATGTCAACCGTTCCTCCTGTATCGCTGCAAGCACCTCCACACTATTATTCACAACTGAGCCTTCCATCTTGTACAGATTGTTGCTCAGTTTTCTTCCTCTCATTACCACCAAAGCCCCCTTGGTATTCTTAAACATCTACTACCAGATTGGCAACTAAAAGCATAACCCTAATGGTGCCAACTCTAGCCACCATACAAGGATGATCATCACCAAGGCTTACACTACCTCTATCTGACCCATCATAGATGTAAAACCATTCCTGATGTGAGGTATAATGGTATGAGCATGCAAAATCCAAAATCTAGGTATTATCCCAATCTACTAATCCATCTGATACAATCAGTACATCTCATTCATTACCATCTGATACATTTGCACCACCTGTGTTGACTCTTTCCTTTTTTGTCTTCCAAAGAGGATAATGCTTCTTGATATGCCCAAGCTGATGACACTTATAGTATTTCAAATTCTTATGGTTCTGAGACTGAGATATGCCCTTGGATTTTTCCCTAACTCTTTCCTTTGGTCTACCTTGCCTCTCATTCACAGCAAGAACCTCTGAGTTAGGATTATCTTTGCAAATCTTTTTTCTTTGCTCATTAGATCTAAGCACACCAACAACCTCTTCATAATTCAGGGTTTCCTTCCCATAAACCAAGGTTGTTATGAGACCATCATATCATCCAGGGAGTGAACACAACAGCAACAATGCCTGATTCTCCTCGTCAATTTTCACATCAAGACTCATTACCTCAGAACATACCTGATTGAACCTCTGAATGTGAGCAACGAGATCTCCTCCTTCAGGCATTTTCGAGCTATATAATTGCTTCTTCAACCATAGCTTGTTCGTCATATTCTTTTTTATGTATGTGTTCTCCAGTCTTCACCAAAGACCTTGTGCGGTAGTCTCCGAATAAACCTCAGGTAAAACCTGATCAGCCAAACATATCCTGATGGTGCTAAAAGCAATCTCTTCTAACTCTTCCCATTCTGCAACACTGATCATTTCCGATCTTTCTTTAACTAGGACCTTGCAGATCCTTTGTTGAACTAGCAAATCTTTAACCCTTTGCTACCACGAGATGAAGTTTCCCTTGCCATCGTACATTTCAAAATCTACCTTGAATCCACTTGATGCCATTACCACATCAAGAAATCAAGAGATTTAAAAATCATACCTCCAAGAAGCTTTTCTTCCAATCCTCTGATCTTGAGATCTTCCTTCCACGAACCTTGCTGTGATACCAAAATGTTGAGAATTGGGATCCAACTTCAGATTTCACGTTGAACCCAAATCACCAAAAATAGCCTTGTTTCCGATCAAGAACAAATGCCTTGATCAACAAAGCAATAGTGGAAGTGTACCACAGGTTGTGGATGACCCTCTGCTAGCGATCTTCTTGGAGAATATGGTAGGATACAGGTTTTTGAAGATCAATCATGTCAAGATCCAAGAATGGGAGAAGAAGGGAGAAGAAGAAAGAATTCTCTGGAGAAAGAAAATTTTCTTGATTCCACGTCTGAGAAGTTCGTTTTCAACCTCACATAACCTCTCAAAAAGTTACAATATATATACTTCGGTCGCACGTGGCCAAGTACCTTAAAACTCCCTCCTAGCTGGTTCCATTCAAAATAGTTCACCCGTCAATCGAGTCGACTCCAGATACTAGAATCGACTCGACCTTGGAACTGTGTCGACTCTAAGCATCAGAGCTAATTCGTCCAGACCACAGGATTTCTTGACTGTGTAACCGAGCCGACTCGAACCCATTGGAGCCGACTTGTCCAGATCACAGGGTTTCCTAACAGTGTAACCAAGTCAACTCAAATCCAACGAGCCAACTCGACCAGAACACAATCTCTTGTTCTGAGCCATGCCAACTAGTATAGTTGACTCTTACATCAGAGGAGCCAACTCTCAGACCCAGACTGATCAAAACTTAGCCTAAAACACCTAGGACTCACCCCAGACTTACTCTTAGCCCTAGATACATCATGGACAACCATGATAGACTGGACCAATACAAGGACATTGACCCAACCAGCCATGAACGCACCACCCAAGACTCAACACCAGAAGGTCAACGATCAGCAGTGCCCCATGCTGTGCGCCCCCTGCCTTTGCTCTTTTGATGGGGATCCAGGGCAGGTCTGACTTTATTCTATCTTCATCCCGTGAGTTTAAAAAACCTCGCAAACCCTAGCCACCATCCTGCCACCCCCAGATCCGGGCTACCCGACCCCCGGCCATCCCCCTCTTGGCCCACTCGCCGGCCCCGCCCTTGCTGGAAAAGCTGGCCGCCGCCGCCCACGCCCGTGGGAAGACGAACGGATGCAGGAGGTGTCCGTTCGCCCACGCACCGCCACCGTCGTCTGTAACAGCCGACTCGCTGCCGGCCACCTGCCCACCATCCGTCGGCCCTCTCTCGGCCATCGGGGGCCCTAGCTGGCGCCCTTGGCCTCCATGACCATGGGTAGCCCAAATGGCACGGTTGTGTGTGCCGTGCCGCCCTTGCACTGCCACCCGCCGTTGTCGCCTGCTGCTGCTGCCCACTTGCCTGCCGGCCATTGTTCTGCCGTCCGCCGGTTAGGGCTCGACCGCCGGAGGTCCTCATCGATGCCTGGGGCTCCCACACCAGTGGGAGACCAAACGGCATGCCCTGGGCATGCCGTGCCACATCCGTGCCATCGTTGGTCGTCCGCCACTCACCGTCCGCTGGCCCCGTCCACTGCCTGCTTCCCGGCTGCCGGCCGTCCGCCAGAGATCATTCTATTCACCTGTGCACGACCATGAGAGAACTTTGCACGGATTTTGAAGCAGCTTAGTTTTCAGAACAGCACACTTTCTAGAGCAGATCATCAAGCCAACATGTTTCTCAAAGCAGATCAGCACCAATATTGATGCAGCACAGTTTTTGATATAATTTATTTTTCTTTTTGGGATTTCTTGTAGGCTAAGTAATTGAGGGTTTTGATTTTTCTATATAAAGGCCCCCTCTCCCTCTGTAATAATTAAGTTTTGATATAAATATTTGAATTTTTCTTGAATTCTGGTTATGGGCTGAGGCCCGTCTTTCCTTCACCTGCGGGTGTCGCGGGGTGTGAGACCCCACTTCCTTCGCTCACATGCGAGCGTCGAGGGGCGCGAGGCCCTAGTTATCCCCCTTTCCATCGAGCCCCCCTCTAAATCTTAGAGATTTTTCTTTACAGCCCCAGGTAGCGATTTGGATGGGATGCCCTAGGCTCCGCCTGTGGTGAGATGGGTGGGATGCCCTAGACTACATGTAGTGGGGTGGGTGAGATGCCCTAGAGGTGTGACGTCTCTCCGTGAAGGTGAGTCCACAGTCCTAGAGTGTCCATGTTTCCTATCCTCCATCCCATTTTTTTTCACCAAGAAAACTGAAAACCAAAAGAGTTCAGCTGTTTTAGGTTTTAGTGTCAGCTCGCCCTAGTCCCGGGAGGCTTCTTAGCCCTTCCACGATCCAAGTTTGTTTAGGTGTTTCCCCCTTTTTCTAAATAATCTAGGGTTACATCGATCATCTGTCCCGCATCATTTTGGTATTAGAGAGAGTTGTGGATTAAGACGTGATCCATTTTTTCGAACTCGACAGAGTCGAGTTCTTCGCGGTCGAGGAGAATGATGGGGATCCAGGGCAGGTCCAGCTTTATTCTATCTTCATCCCGTGAGTTTAAAAAACCTCGCAAACCGTAGCCACCGTCCCGCCGCCCCCAGATCTGGGCTGCCCGACCTCGGGCAGTCCCCCTCCTGGCCCGCCCGCCGGCCCATGCCGGCCCCGCCCTCGTCAGAAAAGCTGACCGCTGCTGCCCACGCCCGTGGGAAGATGAATGGACGCGGGAGGCATCCGTCCGCCCATACCCCGTCGACGGCGTTTGCCGCTTGCCACCGTCGACCGGCTGCCGGCCGCCCGCCCGCCGTCCGCCGGCCCTCGCCTGATCGCCGGGGGCCCTCGCCGGTGCCCTTGGGCCCCACGGTTGTGGGAAGCCCAAACGGCATGGCCGTGCATGCCGTGCCACCCCTGTGCAGCCGCCCGTCATTGTCGCATGCCGCCGTCGCCCACCTGCCCGCCGGCCACCGTCCCATCGTCCGCCGGCCAAGGCCCGGCTGTCGGAGGTCCTCACTGGCGCCTGGGGCTCGCACGCGCGTGGGAGACCAAACAACATGCCCTGGGCATGCCGTGCCACCTCCGTGCCGCCGCCCGCCTGAAGCCACCGCCAACCGTCCGTCGCTCGCCGTCCGTCGACCCGTCCACTGCCTGCTTCTCGGCTGCCGGTCATCCACCGGAGATCGTTCTCTTCACCTGTGCACGGTCGCGAGAGAATTCTGCACGGATTTTGAAGCAACCAAGTTTTCAGAGCAGCACGCTTTTTGGAGCATATCATCAAGCCAACACGCTTCTCAGAGCAGATCAGCACCAATATTGATGCAACATAGTTTTTGATATAATTTATTTTTCTTTTTTGGATTTCTTGTAGGCTAAGTAATTGAGGGTTTTGGTTTTTCTATATAAAGGCCCCCTCTTCTCCTGTAATAATTAAGTTTTGATATAAATTTTTGGGTTTTTCCTGGGTTCTGGTTCTGGGCTGAGGCCCGTCTTTCCTTCACCTGCGGGTGTCGAGGGGTGTGAGACCCCACTTCCTTCGCTTGCATGCGAGCGTCGAGGGGCGCGAGTTCCTAGTTATCCCCGTTTTCCATCGAGTCCCCCTCTAGGTCTTAGGAATTTTTCTTTACGGTCCCAGGTAGCAATTTGGGTGGGATGCCCGCGTGTAGTGAGATGGGTGGGATGCCCTAGACTACATGTAGTGGGGTGGGTAAGATGCCCTAGAGGTGCGACGTCTCTCCATGAAGGTGAGTCCCCAGTCCTAGAGTGTCCATGTTTCCTATCCTCCATCCCATGTTTCTCCACCAAGGAAACTGAAAACCCAAAAGAGTTCGGCTGCTTTAGAGTTTAGTGTTAGTTCACCTTAGTCCCGGGAGGCTTCTTAGCCCTCCTACAGTCCTAGTTTGTTTACGTGTTTCCCCTATTTTTCCAATAAATCAGGTTACGTTTCATCTGTCCCGCATCACCTTTCATGATAGGGAGTTATGTCATGGAATCTATCCTTCCAGCCGGTCGCTATACTTCAAGAAATTTGGCACAGCCTTAATTTGGGAGCGGCTACCCCCTGGTTTGAATCCTTTGGCATGGTTTCTTCTTTCGGATGGTGCAAATGGTCGGCTGGGAAGTGCAGTGCCGTGGCTAAGGCGCCTTTTCCTATATGGTGTAAATAGTGGCATGAGAGATCATGGCACCCTGGGGGTGCCTCTCCGTGGTCCTTGGGCGGCACACCGCCGCCCAAGAAAGGTGGTGATGTCCGGTTCTTTCTGCTTTTGAATCCCTTGAAGCACTGTGGACTTTGGCCATGGAGACGACCTCTGGTTGCTGGACCTCTTGTCCGAAAAGAGCTTGGTTCGAGGAGAAGGAGCTCAACTTCGGTCGAGGCGGGCTCGACTTCGAGGGAGCCGCCCGGCGAAGGAGCTCGACTTCAGTCGAGGTGGGCTCGACCTCGGGAGAGTCGCTCGGCAAAGGAGCTCGACTTCGGTCGAGGCAGGCTAGACCTTGAGGGAGTCGCCCGACGAACGAGCTTGAAGAGTGGGAGCTCGACTTCAACCGAGGCAGGCTCGACCTCGGGGGAGCCGCCCAGTGAAGGAGCTTGAAGAGCAAGAGCTTGATTTCGACCAAGGGATGCTTGACCACGGGGGAGCCGCCCGGCGAAGGAGCTCGAAGAGAGGGTCTGACGTGGCAGCTTCTGCCAACATGGCATTCGACTGGATCTGACTAGGACTCCACGTCAGCGATCTTGCCACATCAATGGTATTAGGATTTATATCTTGAAACTAGAGAATATTGCACTTAAAATTAGTGTTATGAGGTTTTTATCCCTAATACATTGGTTACTCATCATTTTTTAGTTTTCCTACTATACCGTTTAATGAGCTTAAAATCATATATGTAAAATTGTTAATAATTATATCCTATTTTATTTTAGAAGTTTTTTTGATACTTTTGAGAAAATGATAAGGACATTGATAAGATATATCAGTCATATTTTAAGATCCCATACATAATAAATAAATAGTATTATTACATATTTATATAAGTAAGGATAGTTGTTTAATATGCTATGCTTGAAATTTTTAAGTAAAATGATGTGTGTTACGGCCGTAACAGTGATGTGGCCAGGCTCAGATATCGCCGAATGCGATCGAGCCATGTGGAGGCTTCTCCGGCCGAGTCAGCGCCACGTCTTTAAGATCAGGTTCGGCAACATCACATCGCCCGACGACTTTCTAAGGCAAACTGCCCTCGCCGAGGTCGAGCTCGGCTCGGAGTTCCTCTACCACCTCGTTGGCGCTCAAACCCGGAGGGGTCCGCCTAAGTGAGGTCGGCCAAACCCAGGCGACCTCTTGCCACCTCGCCAGGTGTCCACCCAGGAGGGGTCCACCTGGGCCGAGGTCGGCCGATCCTTCGCCCCCTCTGCCAGGTGGCCCCGCGGAGATGGGCCCACCTCGGCCGAAGCCAGGCGACCTCCCTCCACCTCGCCAGGTGTCCACCCAGGAGGGGTCCACCTGGGCCGAGATCGGTCGATCCTTCGCCCCTTTGCCAGGTGGCCCCCGGAGACGGGCCCACCTCGGCCAAGGCCAGGCGACCTCCTGCCACCTCGCCAGGTGTCCACCCAGGAGGGGTCCACCTGGGCCGAGGTCGGCCGATCCTTCACCCCTTTGCCAGGTGGCCCCCCGGAGACGGGCCCACCTCGGCCAAGGCCAGGCGACCTCCTGCCACCTCGCCAGGTGTCCACCCAGGAGGGGTCCACCTGGGCCGAGATCGGCCGATCCTTCGCCCCTTTGCCAGGTGGCCCCCCGGAGACGGGCCCACCTCGGCCGAAGCCAGGCGACCTCCTGCCACCTCGCCAGGTGTCCACCCAGGAGGGGTCCACCTAGGCCGAGGTCGGCTGGTCCTTCGCTCTTCGCCAGGTGGCCCCCGGAGACGGGTCCAACTCGGCCGAGGTCAGGCCGCCCGTACGGAGAAGGTCCCAGGAAAAGAGGCGCAGGCCCCGAGGCCATCCCTCGGGCCGTACGAATCCCAGACGGCGCCCCGTACGGAGGGCGGCGGCACGCGGAACACCATTTGCCTCGACCCGACAAGTCCCACAGTCGAGAGGCACGATTCTGACAAAACAGGCCCCATAGACGGATGGCGCCCACACTTGGGAAAGAGAGCGCTCTTACTGGGCCCGAAGTCTGACCGGCCGCCTTACCAGCGCCGCCCCCCCTTTCTCTATCTTTGCCTTTTCCCCGTTGGGCTCGGCGAACGAGGTCGGAAAGCTGCCTGGCCCACCTCGCCGAAAAGGGAAAAGAGAAAGGGACGGGGGAGGGGAGCCTCCCAGGAGGAGAAGACAAGCGCACGACGAAAGGAGATAAAAAGGGAGGAATCTGGGGACGACAGGGTAAGCAACAAGCCTGGGGACAAAGAAGAAGCAGCGGCAAAAGGCCTCACTCCGAGAGTGAAACCAGAGATCCCGAGAGGGGATCACTTGGCGTGAGCTCGGCAGGGAGGCCCGGCCGAAGTTCTGGTCTCCAGAGTGCCTTTCTTACTAGTAAACTCGCCAAGTCTGGAACCCTTTCGGGGGGTCCGCCTTGGAGAGTCTGTTCCTTCTCGTCGCCTACTGACTTGACCGTCGGAGCTCCCTCGCCGGGATCCCCGGCCAGGGTCTTCTAACTCCTTCTTCCAGGTTCGCAGCAGCTGGGGAGGCTCCCCCGCCAGGCGGTCAGGAAGGATCCACGGACCGGAGCCACGGGCGCGGCGGCGAGAGCGGCAACAGATTGGCGCGCCAGGAAGGGGGGCAGGACACCAAACCCAAGCGGGGGCCAGCTTTCTGCAGGTGTCGCACTCTCTGACAAATGGTGGTCACTCGTGGCCGCGAGGCGTCCACTAGCCACGTGGGGGAGGTTCACTCCCCTCCAGGGGCCCACAGCCCGGAGAGGGAGCTTCCAGCTCCCCCTCCTCTTCCACCACAGCCTACCCCAATGGACGGATCCCTTGTGGCCGTCATCCAACAGCTGCAGACCTTGACCTCGACGGTCCGGCAGCTTCAGCATCAGCAGCGGTCCCTGGCCACGCAGTCGCAGCCAGGGACCCCCGCGGCCCGAGCCGCGGGGCAGCGTGGGAGCCTGCGCTCCATCCAGGGCAGGCCATCCCATCCGAGGGCCGTCTCCAACCCCCGGGGGAGCCACCAAGCTCCCGCAAAAAGAAACTACTCCGGTTCGGAGGATCACGAGAGTCGATCCCCGGCCGACAAGGCCGAAACGGTGCATCACAGCAAGCGACGCCGAGGCCTGACTTCGCGCCGAGACCGATCGGCGCCCCCTTCACTCGCAACCTCGGTGGAAGACTCCACCGACGAAGCCATCAGGCGCCAGGCCGAGAGGCGCCTGGAGGAGCATGAGCGCAAGCTGGCGGAGTTCGCCCGCCGATTCGCCGACCTGCAGAACTCGTCGGCAGACCCGACGGGCTACGACTCCCGCCCCCCTTTCTCTGAAGAAATCTAGGCGGAACCGATCCCAAGACGGTTCCGCATGCCGCAGGTGGATCCCTACGACCGGACCACCGACCCTCTGGACCATCTAGAGAGCTACAAAGCTCTCATGAGGGTCCAGGGGGCCACTGACGCTCTTCTGTGCATCGCCTTCCCGGCCACCCTCCGGAAGGCCGCTCGAGTCTGGTTCACCCGCCTCGAGCCCGGATCCATTTGCTCCTTCCATCAGTTGGAAGGAAAGTTCGTGGCACACTTCGACGCTTGCCGAAAGGTGCCGAGAGAGGTGGACAGCCTCTTCTCCATCCGCCAGCAGGACCAGGAGCTGCTCCGGGACTACATCACCCGGTTCAAGATCACAGCACTGGAAATCTACAGCCTGGACGAGCCCGTCGCCATGCTAGCTTTGAAGCGCGGGCTCAAGACGTGCCGCCTGACCTACTCCCTGGACAAGAAGCCGCCCAGGACGTATTCCGAGCTCCTCCTCCGTGCCCAAAAGTACATCCGAGCAAAGGAGGCCGACCGCACCCGTCAAGAGTTGGACGGGAAGACTCCGAAGAGGCCACCCCCAAGAGACACCCCGGGAGCTCGAAAGCCCGGGCCATCTGCCGACCCTCGCCCGAATCCAAGGCCGAGGGGCGAGGCCACTCCCGAGCGGAGGTACACCCCTCTCCTCGCACCTCGAACGAAGATCCTCATGGAAATCGAGGGCGAGCGCTACCTCCGCCGACCTCCTCCTCAGAACCCGAGAGCCGTCCGAGACAAATCGAAGTACTGCCAGTTCCACCGCGAGCACGGGCACGACACGGAGGAGTGTCGCAACCTGAAGCGGGAAATCGAGGAGATGATTAGGAGGGGCTACCTCAGGAAGTTCGTCAAGAACGAGGCCTCCTCGGAGGGGCAGCCGCTCGCGACCTTACCGCCCATCCCTGCAATCGATAACCACCCAACGGAGAAGCCCGTGGGCATGATCTCGCGCGGGGTCGATCGAGCGGCGAAGAGAGCCAGGGAAGTCGGGAACTCGGAGAATGTAATCCCTCCCGGGGGGGGGGTAATGACAATGTAAACAACGATGCCGTGGTGGTCGAGATGACCATCGTGAAGCATCCGGTACATCGAATCATGGTGGATAGTGGAAGCTCGGCTGACGTACTTTTTTACGATGCTTTCTCTCGGATGAACTTGTCCCACGATCAGCTGAAACTGGTGCACACCCCCCTGGTAGGTTTTACAGGGGACTCCGTGGGGGTCGAGGGGGAGATCACTCTCCCAGTCACCGCCGGATCCCCACCCCGGCAGGCGACCATCCTAATAACATTTACCGTCGTCAGGCTCCCTTCGCCTTACAACGCCATTCTCGGGCGTCCCGGGCTCAACCAACTGGACACCACAATCTCCACAAGAAGGCTGTTGGTACAGTTCCCCACGCCTTCTGGGCTCGGGGAGATGAAGGGGACGACCCAGCCAGTCCCGCTCTGCCTCCAGATGGTCCCGAGCACCCAGGGCGCGGAGCTCGCCCCCGATATCGATGACCTCGACCTAAGAGAGAAGGAACCCAGGGGAGGGCCCGTAGAGCGCCTGCTGATTTTTCCCCTCGGGTCGGATCCCCTAAAGACGGTGCAAGTCGGGGCCCAGCTCCCTGAAGAAGAACGGACACGCCTGCTGGAGTTCCTCCGCGCGAACGCTGACGTGTTCGCCTGGTCAGCAGCTGACATGCCGGGCATCCCACCCGAGGTCATCATGCATAGGCTAAACGTGGACCCAAGTTGCCACCCGGTCCGCCAGAAGAAAAGGAGCTTTGCCATGGAAAGGCAGAAGGCGATCAACGAGGAAGTGGAGAAGCTCCTCGCCGCCGGTTTTGTGCGGGAGGTCCAGTATCCCAACTGGCTGGCAAACGTGGTCATGGTAAGAAAGAGTAGTGGTAAGTGGAGGATCTGTGTGGACTACACCGACCTCAACCGAGCTTGCCCGAAGGACAGCTTCCCTCTTCCAAAGATCGACCAGCTAGTCGACACCACCTCGGGGCATCGCCTCCTGTCGTTCATGGACGCCTTCTCCGGATACAACCAGATCCGAATGAGCCCGGAGGACGAAGAGCACACCACCTTCATAACTGACCGCGGAACTTTTTGCTACAGGGTGATGCCATTCGGCCTCAAGAACGCGGGGGCAACGTACCAGCGCCTGGTCAATAGAATTTTCAAAGACCAGATCGGCCGCAACATGCAGGTGTATGTGGACGATATGCTGGTGATGAGCAAACCCGATTCGGACCACGTGGCCGACTTCGCGGAGACGTTCGGCAACCTCCGACGCCATCAGATGAAGCTGAACCCGGCGAAGTACGCCTTTGGCGTCTCCGTTGGAAAATTCCTAGGATTTATGGTGACCCAAAGAGGAATCGAGGCCAACCCGGAGAAGGTCCAGGCCATCCTGGATATGGAGCAGCCCGCCTCCAAGAAGCAAGTGCAGCAACTAACCGGCCGAGTTGCGGCCCTCAGCCATTTTATCTCCAAGTCGGCGGACCGCTGCCGTCCCTTCTTCAAGGTGCTGAGGAAGATGAATGACTTTGCTTGGACCGAGGAATGCCAGCAGGCCTTCGAGGAGCTGAAGAAGACACTTGCATCGCCACTGTTGCTGTCCAGGCCCGAGGAGGGAGAGGAGCTTATCCTCTACCTAGCGGTTACCCTGGAAGCCGTCAGCTCAGTCTTGGTTTGAACCGATGGCCAGGGGGTCCAGCGGCCGGTGTACTATACCAGCAAGCTTCTCCGTGATGCGGAGCTCAGGTATTCTCGGCCCGAGAAACTCGTTTTTATGCTAATAGTGTCTGCCCAGCGTCTCAGGCCCTATTTCCAAGCGCACCCCATCGCTGTCCTGACGGATCAACCGCTGAAAGCGGTGCTCAGCCGACCCGATACCTCGGGACGATTGGCAAAGTGGGCACTGAAGCTCAGCGAGTTCGACATTACGTACAAGCCGAGGTCAGCCATGAAGGCACAGGTGCTGGCCGACTTCTTGGTCGAATATGCAAGCTTGGGCAAGGAGCCCGAGGAAGGCCCCTCAGGCCAGCCGATGAAGATAGGCACCGATGAGCCCGGAGAGAACGCCTGGATCCTCCATGTGGACGAAGCCTCAAACTCCGGCGGGAGCAGGGCTGGGCTCATCCTAGCCAACAGCGACGGGGTCGTCGCCGAATGCGCACTCCGTTTCCAATTCCCGCAACAAATAACCAGGTGGAGTACGAAGCACTCCTTGCCGGACTGAGAGTCTCCCGCGAGCTGGGCGTAACCAACCTCAAGGCTTTCACTGATTCCCAGCTCGTGGCAGGACAGGTATCCGGGGAGTACGTCGCACATGACCCCCAAATGGCGAAATACTTGGAGCTCGTAAAAGTGGGCGCGTCCAGATTCCGGCACTTCAACATCTTCCATATCCCCCGCGGGGAGAACGCCTGTGCGGCTGCTCTCTCTCGGCTGGCGACCCTGCCGGACTCGATGCTGGGACGCGCTCATGTGGAGCACCTTGAGATCCCAAGCCTCGAGGCACCGGTGGAGGTCCATCAGGTCAGCCACGAACCCAGCTGGATGGACAAGTACGCTGAATACATCACCAGTGGCACCCTGCCAGAGGACCGCGAGGCGGCTCGCCTCATCAGGAAGAAGGCCGTGCGGTTCATCCTGATGGACGGGCAGTTGTATCGAAGATCCTACTCCTACCCACTCCTCAAGTGCGTAGGACCCATGGAGGCCAAGCTTGTGCTCCCGGAGATTCACGAAGGCATCTGCGGTAACCACGTGGGGGGCAGGGCGTTGGCGTACAAGGCCCTCCGTCAGGGCTACTTCTGGGAGACAATGAAGGAAGACGCCGCTGACTTCGTGAAGAAGTGCGACCGGTGCCAGCATCATGCCATGGTGCAACGGCAGCCCTCCAACCCAATCTCCCAGCTCTCAGCCCCCTGGCCGTTCGCCCAGTGGGGGATGGACCTCCTGGGCCCATTCCCGCCGGTGTCTGGACAGCGGAAGTTCTTGATAGTGGCCATCGACTACTTCACAAAGCGGGTCGAGGCCGAACCCTTGGCGAGGATCACCGAAGCAAACATCGCCAAGTTCTTTTGGAAGTCCATCATCTGCCGCTTCGGCCTCCCCCACACCGTGGTCACTGACAACGGGCGCCAGTTCGACTGCCGGGAGTTCGAAGAGTTCTGCAGCGACCTCGGTATCAGGCACCGCTTCACCTCGGTGGCGCATCCCCAGACCAATGGGGAAGCTGAAGTCATGAACAGGACCATTCTTCAGGGCCTCCGCACACGGCTGGACCAGGCCAAGGGCAGGTGGGCCGACGAGCTCCCCAGCGTCCTCTGGGCATACCACACCACCCCAAGGACAGCTACCGACGAGACCCCGTTCAACCTCATCTTCGGAGCCGAGGCAGTCATCCCGATCGAGCTCAGCCTACCCACACTGCGTGTGGAGCAATATGACAAGACAGAAAACCCAGCCAGGATGATGCTCAACCTTGACCTTCTCGAGGAAACGAGGGACAAGGCCCGAGTTCGAATGGCAGCGTATAGGCAACGTGTGGCCAGGTATTACAACTCCCGAGTGCGGCTGAAGGTTTTTCATCCCGGAGATTTGGTCCTCCGGCGCGCTGAAGCTTCCCAGCCACGGGAATGCGGCAAGCTCTCACCCAACTGGGAAGGCCCATACCGGGTGGCAGAAGCCCTCCCTCATGGCGCATACTACTTGGAGGAGTTGGGAGGTGCCAGGTTCCCCCGGACGTGGAACGCCTCGAACCTAAGAATGTACTATCAGTAATGTAAGGTTCCCTGCGCCCGTAATAAAGTTCCCCCACTTCAAATGCTCCCTTCTCAATACGATGAAAAAGCCTACGGCATCAGATTCAGTTCTGAGATCCTGTGATGCAGAACAAAGAACAAAGAAGCGTATGCGGAAGTAAAATTAAGATTAATTCTTTTTTTTTTTTATATATTTCAGAAATTGGCTTCGACTCAAAGTAAAGCTAAACTACGTTGAAGGAAACTAGGTAGGGATTGAAAGCACAGTTTAGAGGAAACTAAATTATCAGAGTAGTTCAGAAGTAACGGATCGCTGGGGGTTGAGAAACTCCCAGACCTAGGGTTTCGCTCTGAACTTTCAACAGAACAGAAATAGAGAGAAGAGATGGTTTACTAACCAGACAGTGATCTTCTCAGGATTTTGGTGGAAGAACTCTGTCGAGCAGATTGTGGGATCCTCGGAGTCGGCTATCTTCGCAATGGAACCTCCAATACTGGTCTCGTGGTTTGGTCGGCTTCTCCTGGACTCAAGATCTGGAAAAGAAGAGGAACAAATGATGGAATTCAGAAACTCAAGAAAAGATCTTACCAGGTTGAAGAACTTGAAAGCTGAAGTTGCTGAAATCGAATTCTCCTGGAGGCCGATCTGACTTCCTCTTAGAATTGCTGTGGATCTGCAGTATCTGGACTGGAGTCGGATGCTGGTGGTCGGCCAGGACTTGGAGAAGGTGGCCGTGAGAAGAGGAAAAGACTAGGGCTTGGTGGAAAGAGAAGGGTGATGGCGGCTAGGGTTTGGGAATTGAGTGGCTAACCTAGGGTTTAGGGTTTTGGAGATCTCTCACCTCCTCAAGGCTCCAGGGGAACCCGGATTCACTCCCTCATGGAGCTCAACACCTGGAAGCAAGTGCGGAAAAGAGAAAACACAAGTTTGCTCACAAGAAAAATTTTTTTCATTCATCTGATTGTTGTAAACTTACAAGAGGGGTTTAATTTATAAGGCATTACAAGGGAGGAGGGTTTCACATCTTCCCATGTGGGACTAAAGGAGGGGATCTCCAAATTAGGGCAAATCCCTTACATATGGTCGGCCAAAATACCAAAAAAATAGGATTTGGGTTATAAATGGCAGGTAGATGGCGCCACCTTGCTTGGATTTTCAAGAAAAATTTTCTTCCTTCCCTGGATCAACTCTTTTGGACTCCTCCTTTTCTTCCTCCCTAAGTCAAGGTCCTTCCCATCTTTGTTTTGATTGTTTTTGGAAGGTAGTGGGCGCCCCTTGAAGTTCTCTTCCAAGAGAATTTCTTCCCTTCTTTGTTTTGGAATTCTTGGGAAAGTCTTGGCCGCCCCCTTGATTGGTGGTCTCTTGGTGGACTTCTCCTTATCTGGCGCATGAGAGAAGGAGGTTGCCATCTGTGGAGTGGGGACCAAAAGCTGCTGGATGTGGATATGGCGCCCCCTGGACTGGGAGTGTGGCTGGGAGTGTGGTGTCCACTTGCCTGGTCTTGGAAGAAAGTGTAACATCCCATTTTGAAACCCTAGTCCACTACTGAGTCAACATGACTCAACAAAATAAAATGCAGGTAATGTAGACTCAAGCTAAATTAAGTTGATCTAGTCAACTCTTATTAAAACCCAAAAAAACCCTAATTCTTCGGGCAAGGTTAATCAGAGATCCAGATGGAGCTCTGAAGTCTTCTTCTGAGTCTGGTGCCCGCACCATCCTGGGCTTCGGCCTGGAAGGTGGCGCGAAACCCAGTTCGCCCATGCAAGCCCGGAGAACAGCTCGGCAAGCCGCGCAAGGCTTGAGAAAGCCTGCGGCATCGGGTTCAGTCCGGAGATCCTGGGCTTCGGCTTGGAAGGTGGCGCAGAACCCAGTTCGCCCACGCAAGCCCGGAGAACAGCTCGGCAAGCCGCGCAAGGCTTGAGAAAGCCTGCGGCATCGGGTTCAGTCCGAAGATCCTGGGCTTCGGCCTGGAAGGTGGCGCAGAATCCAGTTCGCCCACGCAAGCCCGGAGAACAGCTCGGCAAGCCGCGCAAGGCTTGAGAAAGCCTGCGGCATCGAGTTCGGTCCGGAGATCCTGGGCTTCAGCCTGGAAGGTGGCGTAGAACCCAGTTCGCCCATGCAAGCCCGGAGAACAGCTCGGCAAGCCGCGCAAGGCTTGAGAAAGCCTGCGGCATCGGGTTCAGTCCGGAGATCCTGGGCTTTGGCCTGGAAGGTGGCGCAGAACCCAGTTCGCCCATGCAAGCCCGGAGAACAGCTCGGCAAGCTGCGCAAGGCTTGAGAAAGCCTGCGGCATCGGGTTTAGTCCGGAGATCCTGGGCTTCGGCCTGGAAGGTGGCGCAGAACCAAGTTCGCCCATGCAAGCCCGGAGAACAGCTCGGCAAGCCGCGCAAGGCTTGAGAAAGCCTGCGGCATCGGGTTCGGTCCGGAGATCCTGGGCTTCGGCCTGGAAGGTGGCGCAGAACCCAGTTCGCCCACGCAAGCCCGGAGAACAGCTCGGCAAGCCACGCAAGGCTTGAGAAAGCCTGCGGCATCGGGTTTAGTCCGGAGATCCTGGGCTTCGGCCTAGAAGGTGGCGCAGAACCCAGTTCGCCCATGCAAGCCCGGAGAACAGCTCGGCAACCGCGCAAGGTTTGAGAAGGCCTGCGGCTCCGAGGCTCAATCCAAAGGTCCCGGGCTTCAGCCTGGAATGGTGCGGGCACCAGACTCAGAAGAAGACTTCAGAGCTCCATTTGGATCTCTGATTGACATTGCCCGAGAAATTAGGGTTTGTAATAAAGGTTGACCTGGTCAACCAGTTTATTTATTTTATTTATTTCTTGAATCACCATTTAAATTTTGTTGAGTCATGTTGACTCAGTGCAAGTCCCAATGTGGTTTCAATTTGGTCCAAAATGGTGCCACATTTGTCTTCCAATCAAATCAAGGTTCAAGCAAGTGGAGGCCACACTCCAAGCCACACGCCCGGCCACACTCCGAGCACACGCCAGAGTCCAGGAGGCGCCACAGAGGCATCCCAGTATCATGGTCCCCACATCCAAAGAAGAAAAAATCAAATTGGAGGCTACTTTAAAAAAGGCGCCCATACCTGCCTATTTTACCTAAGCAAAGAAGGAAGAAGACTTCTCTTGGAGAAGAAATCAAAGAAGGACATCCAACCTACTCCTAATTGAAGTTCAAATCAAAATCAAAGAGCTTAACTTGGAGTGGAAGAAAAGAAGAAATACCATAAGAAGAAGAGGACTCCAAATCCAAATCCAACTCCAAAGGAGGCACCAAAAAAATTCAAAAAAAATTCCTTTATGGCCGTCCCAATTTTTTTGAACTCTTGGTTGGCCAAGAGAGAAGATTTTCTACCTAATCTAGTGGTTGGAGGAGTTTAGTCCCACATGGGAATTTGTACAAGCTTGGAGAAAATTTTAGGTCTATATAATAGACCTCTCTTTGTAACTTTGAAAATCAATGAAGAAAATTATTTTTTGCTATTCTCTTGTGTTGAGTGACCTAGGTTTCTCTTCTTCCGCACTATTCTAAGTGTTGAGCTCCGTGAGGGGGTAATCCGGGTTCCATTGGAGCCTTGAGGAGGTGAGAGATCTCCATCTTTATCCAAAACCCTAGGTTAGCCACTTGAAATTCCAAAACCCTAGCCACCCTTCATTATTTTCAATCCATCAAACCCTAGCTCCATCCATCTCCCACGACCTCTCTCTCTCTACAAGTCCAGGCCATCCACCTTCATCCAGATCCAGTCCAGCTACTTCAGATCCAGAGCAAGTTCCAAGGAAAATCACATCAACATCCAGGAGAATCCAGTTTTCAGCAATTTCAATCTTCAAGTTCATCAACCTGGTAAATCTTTTCCTTGACTCTCTGATTCCATCAATTGTTTTTCTTCTCTTCCAGATCTTGAGTTCAGGAGAAGCCAACCGGCCAAAGGACCAGTATTGGAGGATCCATTACGAAGATATCTGAATCCGGGATCCAACAATCTGCTCGGGAGAGTTCCTCCACCAAAATCTGTGAAGATCATTGTCTGGTTAGATAAACCATCTCTTCTCTTTATTTCTGTTCTTTTGAAAGTTCGAAGCGAAACCCTAGGTCTGGGAGTTTCTCAACCCCCAGCGATCCGTTGCTTCTGAACTACTCTGATAATTTAGTTTCCTTAAAATTGTGCTTTCAATTATCATATTAGTATCTTTCAATGTTAGGTTAACTTTTCTTTGATTTGAAGCCAACTTCTACAAACATATAAAAACAACAAAAAAATTAGTTAATCTTAATTTACTTCCGCATCGCATTCCTTTATTTGTTTTGCATCATTTTTGGTATCAGAGCCCAGTCTAGGGTTTCTGATTTGCTTGCTTGCTTGCTTGTTTTGATTGTTTTCTCTTTTTATTTTATCTGCTCGAAGTAGACTCCCCAGGACGTCCGGTCCTAGGAACTAAGCGAGGCACAAGCCTCCTCCTCCCATTCCACGGGGTGTTCCTAGGGCGTGTAGGGGATCCATTGGGTTATAACTTCGTAGCAGGGATTATAAACGGGGAAGACAATCTAGTTGCAGCCCGTAATTGCCCTGTTGTCTAAATTATTTCTCCCTTCATAAAACTCCGAATTGCATGATTTTTACTTCGTTGAAACCAGTATAATTGAACCTATTTTCCATAATTTTTCTATGATTTATTGGTTTCGGTAAAAATTCTGAGCATTAAAATACAGAAACTCTATTTTTGTGTTCTGCAATTCAATTCTTTTTGGAGTGATCATCTCATAATTTACTTAAGGGCAATTGAGCATCTAAGATAAGGGGAGGAGTTGATTACCTCTCCTTAGCCCAAAACCACCATCCAATCATTCGAACATAGACCTAATTTAAAATCAGTTAGACCTAATTTGCCCTAGTGGGCTAGGGACACCAATTGGTCGGGTCTAGGCTAGTGTTGAGTCAGTTTGCCGAGTTATTCTGTGTGTGCTTAGCACTCAGTGTCTAGAACGGTGGTTCAGGGATCCATTCCCGAAGGGCTTGTGTGCTGGTCCGCCTACCTGGCCAATCACTGATTGGTGTCTAGGATTGGCAATCAGGGACCTAACACTCCCCTTACACCTGCCTGGCTGAGTCCTGAGTTACTACAGGCTAGCTTGCCACTCTGATTGGGCATCTAGTTTGGACTCTAGGTCTAGTGATCCAGTAGTCGATTTAGTCTAGTCTCATTTTGTGTGCTTGCTTGAATCATCATGTCTACCAGAAACGGAGTGCCATATCAACCTGGTCAAACACAACCTGATTTAGAGGCCATGATCAGAACTCTTATTGAAAGTATGGCTAAAATGAATCAGGATATGACAAACACTGTGGCCCAGTTTAGCGCACAAATTCATGAGGATCTTACCCAACTTAGGGACCGAGTCCAAGTACTTGAAGAACCTAGACATCGGAATTGGACTCCTGACCCCGATTTTAATGTGCCTCAACCTCACCCACATCAGGAGCCTAGAAGGCCTTTATATAGAGATCCTGAACCTAATCATAGGAGGCCTGACCCAGAGCCTGAAGATAGAGATGATAGCTTCATCAGGAACATCAAATTAGATGCACCCACTTTTGATGGTAGTCTGAACCCTAAGGTGTATTCTGATTGGGAGGGTGAGATGGACCAATACTTTGAGTGGTATGCTATGTCTGAGGAGAGGAAATACAAGTTTGCCAAGATGAAATTAGTGCGTCAAGCTAGGTTATTCTGGGGGAACATTGAGCTAACCACTAGGAGACGGAATGTTGAGCCCATAACCACTTGGCAGGGTATAAAAGAAAAACTGAGAGATAAATACCTACCCATTTCATACCAGCAAAACCTGTTAGACCAATGGCAAAACCTGAAACAAGGAAACCGATCTGTCTCAGACTACATAACTACTTTTGATGAATACCTAATGAGATGTGATGTGAGTGAAGCCCACGAAGTCACTTTGTCTAGATTTAGGGCTGGACTGAGGGAAGAAATCAAGAGAGAACTATTTCTGAGAGAGGTTACTGATCTAGACCAAGCCTACCAGATTGCACTGAACACTGAGAAATTTCAGAGAGGACCTATACCTTCTAGGGTTAGTGCCCCAATCCCAAGGAATGGACCTAGCCAAGTTATCCCTAGTAAACCTTTTCAGGGTACTTCTACCCCTAGATCCATGGACAAAGGTAAGGCACCTGACACCCAGAGAACCCCTAGTTCAAATATCACCTGTTTTAAGTGTCAGAAACCAGGTCACATTTCCAGTCAGTGTACTGCCATAGCCTGTTTCAAGTGTCATAAGGTAGGTCATGTTGCTAGCCAGTGCCCACGAAGATCCCTTTACATAGAAGAGGGAGAGAATGATAATTTCGAGCCCAGTGAGGAATTTGAAGAAGAAGTTTATAAGGCCGGAATGAATTTGGTTGAGGAGTATGAAGGAGAGGAGGAACCCAATGAATCTGACCAATTAGGAGTTGTAAGATGCATCCTATCCCAGAATCTAGTTCAAGAGGATTGGCGTAGGACTAACATCCTACAGACTTTTCTTAAATTAGGGGATAAGGTATGTAAGATCATCATAGATAGTGGGAGCTGTGTAAATGCCATCTCTACTAGCACTGTCAAGATGTTAGGCTTAATCCCAGTTCCCCATCCCAACCCCTATAAGGTTTCTTGGATAGATTCTACCTCCATACCCATCCAGTCTAGATGTCAAGTCCAAATCCAAATGCAATCTTATCACGAAAAGATTTGGTGCGATGTTTTACCCATGGGGGTGAGCAGTATAATTCTCGGAAGACCTTGGTTGTATGATCATGATGCCACCCTCTTAGGAAAATCTAATACCTGTGTCTTTAATTTCAATGGGAAGAAGATTACGATCCATTCCGTTCCCCCTAAGGACAAGGTAACTAAAGGAGCCGGTAAGGTTAAGGAGATGAAAACTGGAGTGAACCTAATCAGTGCTAAGGATCTAGAACAAGAAATTCATAGTGGTTCACCCATCTGGATGTTGACTGCTAAGGAACTTAGAACTTCGGAACCCTCTGAGCCTCCTCAAGAAGTTAAACCTGTGTTAAAAGAATTTGAGGATGTCTTTCCCGAGGATTTGCCAGACCACCTTCCACCTCTTAGGGATATCCAGCATGCCATAGATCTAATCCCAGGAGTGACTTTGCCCAACTTGCCCCATTACAGGATGAATCCATCTGAGCATGAAGAACTGCAAAAGCAGGTTGGAGAATTATTGAGGAAGGGGTTTATTAGAGAAAGTCTTAGTCCTTGTGCAGTCCCAGCCTTACTAACCCCAAAGAAAGATGGCACGTGGAGGATGTGTGTTGACAGTCGTGCCATCAATAAAATTACAATCAAATATAGGTTTCCCATCCCTAGACTAGATGACATGCTTGATATGATGGCTAGTGCAATGGTTTTTTCTAAGATTGATCTCAAAAGCGGCTATCATCAGGTTAGGATTAGACCCGGGGATGAATGGAAAACTGCTTTCAAAACTAAGGATGGTCTTTATGAATGGGTTGTTATGCCTTTTGGGTTGTCCAATGCCCCTAGTACCTTCATGAGAATTATGACCCAGGTACTTAGAGCTTTCATAGGAAAATTTGTGGTGGTCTATTTTGATGACATCCTGATCTATAATAAGACCCCAGCAGATCACCTAGGCCACCTTAGAGCAGTCTGCCAAGTTTTGAGGAATGAGAGACTCTACGGCAATCTTAAGAAGTGTGAATTCATGACTAGTAGAGTTATCTTTCTTGGTTTTGTAGTAACCCCTGACGGCGTGGCGGCCGATCCTGAAAAAATTAGGTCCATAGTAGACTGGCCAGAGCCAACCAATGTGCATGAAGTTAGAAGTTTCCACGGCTTGGCTACCTTCTATAGGCGATTCATCAAGGGGTTTAGTACTTTAGCTGCTCCTATCACTGATTGTATTAGGAAGGGAGAATTTCATTGGACTAAGTCAGCCCATAAAGCCTTCCTAGATCTTAAGGATAAAATGACCCAGGTACCCATTCTGAGATTACCCGATTTTTCTAAAGTATTTGAGGTTACCTGTGATTCTTCAGGTGTAGGAATAGGTGGAGTCCTAAGCCAAGAGAATCATCCCATAGCATTCTTTAGTGAAAAACTTAATGATGCTAAGCTTAGGTATTCTACCTATGATAAGGAATTTTATGCGGTGGTGCAAGCTTTGCGTTACTGGAGACATTATTTGCTACCGCAGGAATTTGTACTATTTTCGGACCATGAGGCCCTCAGATTTCTGAACTCCCAAAAGAAGCTTAACCCTAGGCATGCTAAGTGGGTAGAATATATCCAGTCCTATACTTTTGTCCTGAAACATAAGGCTGGAGTTGAGAATAAGGTAGCTGATGCCCTTGGTCGCCGATCTCTGTTATTAACTTCTGTTAGAACTGAGGTCATAGGGTTTGAGCAAATCAAAGAGGAATATGAGTCTTGTCCGGATTTCACAACTGTGTATCAGGATCTAGTTCAAGGACCATCTAGTAATCACCAGGATTATACCCTTGTAGATGGTTTTTTGTTCTTCAAAAATAGGCTTTGCATCCCTAGGACTTCTCTTAGGGAATTTTTGATTTGGGAAATCCATGCTGGAGGTTTAGCCGGCCATTTTGGAAAAGACAAGACCATTCTAGCTATTGAAGACCACTTTTTCTGGCCTAGCTTGAAAAGGGATGTAGCTAATATTGTAGCTAGATGTCGAACCTGCGCTGTTGCCAAACAGCGAAAACAAAACACTGGCCTTTATACCCCACTCCCTGTCCCAGATCGTCCTTGGCAAGATGTGAGTATGGATTTTGTGTTAGGTTTACCTAAGACCCAGAGGAGACATGATTCTATCTGTGTCGTAGTTGACCGATTCTCTAAAATGGCCCACTTCCTGCCTTGTTCCCAAACCTTTGATGCGTCTAAGGTAGCCACGCTTTTCTTCAATGAGATAGTTAGACTCCATGGCCTACCTAAGACAATCGTTTCAGATAGGGATGTCCGGTTCACCAGTTACTTTTGGAAGACCCTTTGGCATAAGTTAGGGACAAAACTTAAGTTTTCAACTACCTATCATCCCCAAACTGATGGCCAAACTGAAGTAGTGAACCGTAGCCTAGGAAATCTGCTGAGATGTCTTGTTGGTGAAAACACCAGAAATTGGGATTTATACCTACCAAGGGCAGAATTTGCGTACAATGACTCGGTCAATAGGTCTACGGGTAAGAGTCCATTTGAAATTGTACATGGGTACAAACCTCACACACCTCTTGACCTAGTCCCTTTACCTGTCCACACTCGAGTCTCCGAATCTGCTGAGAATTTTGCACAGCATGTAAAAGACTTGCATAAAGAAATTCATGCCAAAATAAATTTAAGTAATGAAACTTATAAGAAGTTGGCTGATACTCAAAGACGAGTCAAATCTTTTGTTGAGGGAGACTATGTGATGATTAGGTTAAGGCCTGAACGGTTTCCTCCTGGAACCGTTAGAAAGTTACATGCTAGGGGAGCTGGACCATTTAGAGTGGTAAAGAGAGTAGGATCCAATGCCTATGTGCTCGAGTTGCCTCCAGAACTAGGCATTAGCTCTACTTTCAACATTACAGACTTAGTAGAGTACAGGGAGCCAGCTGTGATTCCTAGTGAGCCTTTTGAGCCTAACCCTATCATTGAGAGTGATCCCGACCCTGTGTGTCCACCAACAAACTGGCCTGTGAGGAAAGAGCAGATTGAAAAGATCCTGGATGATCAGGTTATCTCTACTCGTAATCGAGGATACCAAAGGTACCTGGTCCGCTGGCAAGGAAGGCCAGATTCTGATGACTCTTGGATCTCCCGAGAAGAATTACAAGAATTGGACCCAGACCTCTTGGAGAGATACCAGAGCCAACTTGAGCCTTACTCGACAGGGTCGAGTTCCTCCCACCCTGGGAGAATTGGTGCGGGCACCAGACTCAGAAGAAGACTTCAGAGCTCCATTTGGATCTCTGATTGACATTGCCCGAGAAATTAGGGTTTGTAATAAAGGTTGACCTGGTCAACCAGTTTATTTATTTTATTTATTTCTTGAGTCACCATTTAAATTTTGTTGAGTCATGTTGACTCAGTGCAAGTCCCAATGTGGTTTCAATTTGGTCCAAAATGGTGCCACATTTGTCTTCCAATCAAATCAAGGTTCAAGCAAGTGGAGGCCACACTCCAAGCCACACGCCCGGCCACACTCCGAGCACACGCCAGAGTCCAGGAGGCGCCACAGAGGCATCCCAGTATCATGGTCCCCACATCCAAAGAAGAAAAAATCAAATTGGAGGCTACTTTAAAGGAGGCGCCCATACCTGCCTATTTTACCTAAGCAAAGAAGGAAGAAGACTTCTCTTGGAGAAGAAATCAAAGACGGACATCCAACCTACTCCTAATTGAAGTTCAAATCAAAATCAAAGAGCTTAACTTGGAGTGGAAGAAAAGAAGAAATACCATAAGAAGAAGAGGACTCCAAATCCAAATCCAACTCCAAAGGAGGCACCAAAAAAATTCAAAAAAAGTTCCTTTATGGCCGTCCCAATTTTTTTTGAACTCTTGGTCGGCCAAGAGAGAAGATTTTCTACCTAATCTAGTGGTTGGAGGAGTTTAGTCCCACATGGGAATTTGTATAAGCTTGGAGAAAATTTTAGGTCTATATAATAGACCTCTCTTTGTAACTTTGAAAATCAATGAAGAAATTATTTTTTGCTATTCTCTTGTGTTGAGTGACCTAGGTTTCTCTTCTTCCGCACTATTCTAAGTGTTGAGCTCCGTGAGGGGGTAATCCGGGTTCCATTGGAGCCTTGAGGAGGTGAGAGATCTCCATCTTTATCCAAAACCCTAGGTTAGCCACTTGAAATTCCAAAACCCTAGCCACCCTTCATTATTTTCAATCCATCAAACCCTAGCTCCATCCATCTCCCACGGCCTCTCTCTCTCTACAAGTCCAGGCCGTCCACCTTCATCCAGATCCAGTCCGGCTACTTCAGATCCAGAGCAAGTTCCAAGGAAAATCACATCAACATCTAGGAGAATCCAGTTTTCAGCAATTTCAATCTTCAAGTTCATCAACCTGGTAAATCTTTTCCTTGACTCTCTGATTCCATCAATTGTTTTTCTTCTCTTCCAGATCTTGAGTTCAGGAGAAGCCAACCGGCCAAAGGACCAGTATTGGAGGATCCATTACGAAGATATCTGAATCCGGGATCCAACAATCTGCTCGGGAGAGTTCCTCCACCAAAATCTGTGAAGATCATTGTCTGGTTAGATAAACCATCTCTTCTCTTTATTTCTGTTCTTTTGAAAGTTCGGAGCGAAACCCTAGGTCTGGGAGTTTCTCAACCCCCAGCGATCCGTTGCTTCTGAACTACTCTGATAATTTAGTTTCCTTAAAATTGTGCTTTCAATTATCATATTAGTATCTTTCAATGTTAGGTTAACTTTTCTTTGATTTGAAGCCAACTTCTACAAACATATAAAAACAACAAAAAAATTAGTTAATCTTAATTTACTTCCGCATCGCATTCCTTTATTTGTTCTGCATCATGGAAGGCGGCGCAGAAACCATGTCGCCCGCGCGAGTGTGAAGGCAATCCCAAAGACGGACCCGCTTAAGGCCTACTCTGCCGCCACGCGATCCGGGAGGCCCCAACCTTCGATTTGAGCAATGGAAGGACCGGGCCTGCGATCGTTCCAGCATTCCATGCCAACATCTCAGAAAAAAGGAAAAAGAGAAGGGAGATGGGATGAACTCGAGGTTTGGTCAAACTAAAGCTTCATTAATACAAGCGACCAGTACATGCTGGGAGTCTCGACAGGCCGGGAGTCCCCAAAAAGAAGAAAAAGAGAAAACACGACTACAACGACGAAGCAGGCGAGAAGACAATGGGCTCAGTGTGGTGCGGGGTCGGAGCCCTCCGCCGGAGGTGCAGGCGCTGCATCCTCGACTTCTGCGGCGACCGGCTCTTGAGGCTGCTTCGAAGCCACGGCTTCGCTAGTCGACGGCGCTGCAGGAGTGGCGTCGGCCGCACCGGAGGCCTTGCTCCCGACTCCTTGCCTCCTGCCTCCGAGTACCACCCCGCTGAGGTCGAGCCCGGGGAAGAAGGCCCCCACCTTCTCCCGGCACATCCGGAATCCCTTCAGGAAGGAGTCCACGGCAGCCTCCCGAACCTCCGACGTGTACTCGTCGGAAGCTCGGAACTTCGGGACGGCCTCCTGTGCCTCCCGCTTCGCGGCCTCCAGGAGTCCGTTGATGTACGCACTCCGGTCCTTCGCCGCGCCCGCATCTCGCCGGGCCTCCTCCAGCTGGCGCTCCAGCCATTGGGAGTGGGCCTGCAGGCGAGCCTTCTCCGCCGCGTCCTCCTCCGTGCGACGCTGGTAGGAGAGCCTCTCCTCCGACAAGGAAGCCTCCAGCTCCTTGTTCCGCCCCTCGGAACGCGCCAAGTCGGACTGGAGGGCTTGGTTGTTGGCTCGCAGCTCGATCCCCTTCTCCATGAGGTCTTTGACATCGGCCACGAGCTTGCCGAGCTTCTTCTCCTTCTCGGCATCCCTTTGTGCATTCCCTACGAGGAAGTTCCTCAGTAGGAGATGGTCATTCCCGATCTGCACCAACAAGAATAAACCAGGTCAGGAGAAAAGGAGACCAGGTCTCGAAAAAACAGAGAAAAAGGTGCTCGGGCTTATCGTGAAGAGCTACGGGAGAATCCCGAGCAAGGCATCCGCGTAATCCCGGCCGCCCCGAGCTCGGCGGTCCCGGGCGGTGGAGGCATACTCCATGATCTTTTCCGCGAGCCCTTTGTCACGGATGACCGAACACCGGTGGGTGATCACCGATGGCGGAGCTGTCAGGCCGGCTCCTGCGGTGGCTGCCCCCTCAGCTGAGGCCGCGGTCGACGGGCCGGCGGTGGCCACAGGCTGCGCCGTCGAGGCAACGGCGACGACGGGACCGGTGCTGGACGGAGCTTCGGGCGGTGGAGCCCCCTCAGCAGCGGCGCCACCAGGCCGGGCAGCCGAGGCATCAGCGGCCCCGCCTTGAGGCAACCTGGGCATGGGAGCAGCGGCCATCGGGCTGGGTGCGATCGCCGGCGCGATCTCCCGGCCAGCCTCGGTACGAGCCCTCTTGGCCGCGGGCTCTTCTACCTCGGGGACATCTCTCTGGGCTGCGCCCTCCAGGAGGCTCTCCAGTGAAAACTTCATCCCTGCAGTGCAAGAGAACATAAGGTCAGCCGACTCGGTCATGAAGAAAAAGGGGGCAGGAGTCAAAGTAGGGCCGAATCTCACCCGTCTCGCGGATGGGACTGATCCCGGCCTCAAAAAGATTCTGCTCCGAAAGCAGAACATCGAGTGCCGGGACCACGTCGCTCAGGAGCTGGGAGTAGGCCTCCTGGTCCGCCGACTCAACCCGAGAGTTCCGGTTCGGAGACCGGTCCGGTTCACTCTAGGCCCAGTCGACATCTTCGACTGAGGCAAAGAAAAACCGGCTCTTCCAGCCCTTGACCGAGGAAGGGAGGTCGAACCGGAGACACCTGGGCCGGGGCAAAATATACCACCAGCCATCATCGGTGGAGCACTTCTTCAGGGTGAACATGGCCCTGAAGAGGGAGAAACGGGCAACGAACCCGTGGAAGTGACAAAAGACTATAAAAGAGAAGATGACCCGGATGGCATTGGGAGCCAGCTGGGCCGGGACAAGCCGGAAATGGCTGAGAAAAGAAAGGAAGAAGGGATGCAGAGGAAACTGAAGACCCCCAAGGAGGAAGTCTTCGTAGAAGGTTATGCGGCCGGGGCCACTCATGGTGACACGCTCCCCGGACCGCGGAACAGACAGACGAATTGACCCCGGGATACCATAGGCATCCCGGAGCAGAGAAAGATCGCCTTCGGTCATGGTGGAAGCATGACCGGAGGGACCGGCGGGAAGAAAAGGCGGAGCAGGAAGAGAACGAAGGGGCACGGCGGGAGCAACCGGGGGAGACCGGACCCCCCTGGGGATGCCAATGGTGACACCCCCGGGTTGCAGACGCCGGCGGATCTCCTCCGGGATCGTCTCCTCATCTGAGGAGGAAGAAGATGGAGTCCTCGGCCGGGATGGACCGGCCTCGTCCGGATTGGAAGAGACATGGCGACGGCGCGCCATGGAAAAGAGAAGGACAAAGGATCAAAGGGAAAAGAAAGAGAAGGAGGAGAACCGGAGAAGGTGGAGGCACTCACCGAAAATACACCAGACGAGCGCAGGGCAACAGGAGTTAGCCTGCAGCAAATCGCCCACGGAGCAAGGGAAAAGGCCTCGTTCTGGAAAGTCCCCTCCCTTTCAAACTCAGCCGACAGCGGCCATACCTGTCATTCCGCCTCGGGCCACTGGATGATCGCCACGTGGACGCACGCCCGACACTGACGCCTCGTTAGCAGGGTAACGGCCTCTGCCTCGAAGCGACGCATTTATTGCAGGCAAGTGGGCGACGCGTGGCGGCTTCCCATAGGGTTTCAGGCGCATCGAGCCGCGGCGACGAGGAACGTGGCAATTATGATGCAAGATCTTCGCCTCCCCACGTCATGTCCGCATTTAATCCCGACGTTCCATTCTACGACGCCCCGACGGAACGACGGGCTGGGGGGTAACTGTTACGGCCGTAACAGTGACGTGGCCAGGCTCAGATACCGCCGAATGTGATCGAGCCACGTGGAGGCTTCTCCGGCCGAGTCAGCGCCACGTCTTTAAGACCAGGTTCAGCAAGATCACACCGCCCGATGACTTTCTAAGGCAAACTGCCCTCGCCGAGGTCGAGCTCGGCTCGGAGTTCCTCTACCACCTCGTTGGCGCTCAAACCCGGAGGGGTCCGCCTAAGTGAGGTCGGCCAAACCCAGGCGTCCTCTTGCCACCTCACCAGGTGTCCACCTAGGAGGGGTCCACCTGGGCCGAGGTCGGCCGATCCTTCGCCCCCTCTGCCAGGTGGCCCCCCGGAGACGGGCCCACCTCGGCCGAAGCCAGGCGACCTCCCGCCACCTCGCCAGGTGTCCACCCAGGAGGGGTCCACCTGGGCCGAGGTCGGCCGATCCTTCGCCCCTTTGCCAGGTGGCCCCCCGGAGACGGGCCCACCTCGGCCAAGGTCAGGCGACCTCCTGCCACCTCGCCAGGTGTCCACCCAGGAGGGGTCCACCTGGGCCGAGGTCGGCCGATCCTTCGCCCCTTTGCCAGGTGGCCCCCCGGAGACGGGCCCACCTCGGCCAAGGCCAGGCGACCTCCTGCCACCTCGCCAGGTGTCCACCCAGGAGGGGTCCACCTGGGCCGAGGTCGGCCGATCCTTCGCCCCTTTGCCAGGTGGCCCCCCGGAGATGGGCCCACCTTGGCCGAAGCCAGGCGACCTCCTGCCACCTCGCTAGGTGTCCACCCAGGAGGGGTCCACCTAGGCCGAGGTCGGTTGGTCCTTCGTTCTTCGCCAGGTGGCCCCCGGAGACGGGTCCAACTCGACCGAGGTCAGGCCGCCCGTACGGAGAGGGTCCCAGGAAAAGAGGCGCAGGCCCCGAGGCCATCCCTCGGGCCGTACGAATCCCAGATGGTGCCCCGTACGGAGGGCGGCGGCACGCGGAACACCATTTGCCTCGGCCCGACAAGTCCCACAGCCGAGAGGCACGATTCTGACAAAACAGGCCCCATAGACGGATGGCGCCCACACTTGAGAAAGAGAGCGCTCTCACTGGGCCCGAAGTCTGACCGGCCGCCTTACCAGCGCCGCCCCCCCCTTTCTCTGTCTTTGCCTTTTCCCCGTTGGGCTCGGCGAACGAGGTCGGAAAGCTGCCTGGCCCACCTCGCCGAAAAGGGAAAAGAGAAAGGGACGGGGGAGGGGAGCCTCCCAGGAGGAGAAGACAAGCGCACGACGAAAGGAGATAAAAAGGAAGGAATCTGGGGACGACAGGGTAAGCAACAAGCCTGGGGACAAAGAAGAAGCAGCGGCAAAAGGCCTCGCTCCGAGAGTGAAACCAGAGATCTCGAGAGGGAATCACTTGGCGTGAGCTCGGCAGGGAGGCCCGGCCGAAGTTCTGGTCCCCAGAGTGCCTTTCTTACTAGTAAACTCGTCAAGTCTGGAACCCTTTCGGGGGGTCCGCCCTGGAGAGTCTGTTCCTTCTCGTCGCCTACTGACTTGACCATCGGAGCTCCCTCGCCGGGATCCCCGTCCAGGGTCTTCTAACTCCTTCTTGCAGGTTCGCAGCAGCCGGGGAGGCTCCCCCGCCAGGCGGTCAGGAAGGATCCACGGACCGGAGCCACGGGCGCGGCGGCCAGAGCGGCAACAATGTGACTGAGAGGCAAAGTACACTCTGAAAGATATGGTATGAAGTATGATTAGTGGAAACAATTTACTTTTATATCTCTAGTATAAAATCCTAATGGTTATCATCTATATTTTGAATAAAATTTTTGATAAAATAGTTATACAAGATACCTTTTGAGTTAAAGGTTGGTAGGAAGCCCAATATATTTTAACTTTATGGTTGGAGCTATCCTGCAACACTTAATCATTGATAATCCATTGGTGAATAAACTTTGGTTTTGTAATAATACGTTATTTATTTTGGTTATCTAGGTAATTTTAAATAAATACAGATTCTACTATCCTAATAGAGGTATAAAGAATATTGAGTCAAATTATACCATGTTTGTAGATTCTAATATGCATAATATTGCTCATATATTAGAAATATAATATTAGAAAAAAATAAGTTATTACTTTTATTTTTTTTATTTATGGAAGTATTATATTTCATCCTACTAGAGGATAGTGGGAGGGTAATATTAAATATACAAACTAATTATAGTACCTCCATAACTAATTGATATATCACTAGTAAAGAAATCATATGATAAAAATAAATAAATAAAAATATATCATTTCTTGTGACAATTTGATTTCTCAATATATGAATAGTCGGAGGGTTTGTTTCATAAAATGATAAATACATGAAAATAGAATGTAGTGATATTTTTGGATATATAGGCAAAGCATGTTGTAAAGTCACGATTCATATTACTTTTATTATGAAACTTTATCCTGGGACTATAATTATTGATTCTATTTTAAAATCACTTAAAATTTATTATAATCATAGGCAGCTATGTTCTTTAAAGGAATAATAAAATTTTTCATTGTCTCTATTTATGTAAAAATAAAATATTTGTCAGTCAGATTTTAGTTGAAAGGAAGATATTTTATAAAATATATTTATATAAAGTTAATATTTGTCGATCCCCTAATCAAGAATAAGATCCATAATTTTTATGAAATATGTTAAGAATATGGACATTTTATAATTTTTATTTTTGGATTAGTGGGAGTTTGACATATTTTGATATATTTAAATTGACTTGATTGACAAATTTTATTTATCATTGATTGTTGGATTATAATCCAAGGACACATAAGTGTCAAGTATATATGAATAAAGTCCATGTTAATTGATCCTTTGACCAAAGATTTGAAGCCCGTATGCTTGATAAAGCATGTTGAAAATATGGGCATGTTAAATTCTTTTATTATGCTTGCTTAGTAGGGTGACTTTATATTTGTGCTCTTTTTTTTAAAGCTTGGTTTTATTTGATTTTTCTATCATATATATTTATATACATTGTTAACATGATAGTTGATCAATTGTATTCCTATATATTTTATGTGTACATGTGGAATAATAAAATACAATATAGTATCTCAAGAATATGTTTTATCTTGAGAATGATAATTGTATGTGTATGCCTCATTTGATAATTATGAGATCTTATTGTGTTTGGAGATATACTGGCTTCTTTTGAAGTCGTGAAATTTCTCTAGCTTGTTATAAAGTATATGGTTAAAGAGAAATCATGATCGATGGTACATATATTTAATTTGCTTTGATTATGAAATATTTTTTTTGGTTATGTACCTATTGTGTTGTCTCATCATTGAGTATGTGAGGCAAAATAGCTTGTTGGCTGATGCCATTAAAATTTTTCTTGCTTATTTTGTTTCTAAGTATGTTGAAGAAAAATTGAAGGACTGACAATGTAAAATAGCATATTTATTTTTAATCACTTTGATGCTATTTTCTTGCTATACTACCATACCAAGACTCATGTCGATAGTATTTATGATGCTTGTAATCATGGATAAGTCTTATATTGAATAAGTAGTATAATGACCCCATGATTTGGCATCATGGATATTATTTGACCAAGTCATTTGTAGATGCTGTCTATGGACCATATGGAGGCCACATTTTGTTTTCAACCCGAGAGTTATTTTTAAAAAAAAATATTTTCAAAATTATAATTAATGTAGCCCACGTGAGAGAATGTGAGAGTTTTTCTTAATTTGGGCTAATATTAATTATAATTTTTGTTTTATTAAAATCAGGTGGATTTTATGATCCTTGTTGATAGACGTAGGTTGAGCCCAATATTATGTATCATTGTTTGGGCTAGGAGCACCTCATGTGGGTTGGTGTGGTTGAGACGGCACAGTGTAGGCTTTGGCCCAACTGGCCCATGATGGGAGGTCCTGTCAGGGTTTGCTTATAAATAATAGGTTAAGTCCTCTCTTAACTTCTCATTATTATATCATATATTCTACGTGAGTTTTGTTCTCATGGTTTGTCCCATCGATGAGCCTCCTACCGTGAGGATGCTGGAGAGAAGGACTCTGCCTTCGATATTCATGTGAGCATCTCTTCCAGGTTTGGATTAATGGTGAATACATGTATGTATCAATATTGATTATGTGATATAGATTATAAAATCAAATCTAAACATTTGTGTTCTAATCTTCTATCAATGATCCATGGGATCAATGAAAATTTTCCTACACTAGGCACACTTGGTAATCTTTTTCAAACATGTAAGAATATTGCCAAATGGCAATATATATACCCCATGTCGATATGTAATATTACTTGATCGATGGTACATTATTAACATGAAGCCATAACCTCAGATGACCTTTGTTGCCGCCAAGATCGTTGTGGCTTATAGCTGTAGATGGCCCCAGACCGCGCCCTTCGTCGCCTCGGATCCTGCTCGGATGCCCGGACGTGCAAAACAGAGTTAGAGACTCGGGCCGGTAATCTCGGCGGGGGCACTCCGATGCTCAAGTCAGTGATGACCTAGGGGAACAGATCCTCCCAGCCGAGCCCCATAGGTGGACTCCATGCTAGGAGGAGAGTATAATGAACTGCAAGAGTGTAGTGGAGTTGGACACGAAGTAGGGGAAGTGCTGGCTGAGGAGAGTTGGAGCTGAAATGGCTGTGTCTATCAAGACATTTCCTGTAGGTCTCTGGTAGCCTAGAATTCTCAGGCTAGTTTGGTGCTCTCTTGTGTGCCTGGCTCGCTTCCCCCCTGCTCCATTGCGTTTTTGATTGCTTACCCTTTTTTCTAGAACTATGAGTTCTTTTAAGCCGTTGGGGGACTGCCAAGCACTTGCCTTGGGATCCTTGCACCGTTTGCTGGCACGTGCATCGTCGTCCAGTGCCGTGTGCGGGATGCCTTTCTCCATCTGTGAAAGGGGACGGTACTGCATGCGCTGACATTCATTCTGATCACTTTACTTCTAAAAACATGGCAGGGCCTCGATCAGCGAGCCACCACCTCCTAGATCTGGATCTGCTGATTGACTTACTCTTTTGGGGGGCGCAGACGGTTGGTGAGGAGTGCAGGGCCTCGATCAGGGGTTTCTTTCGATTTTAGTGTAAGTAACAGTTGGAACTATCATCGCAGGCCGGCAGGCATCCTCTCGTAGTCCTCGGGCACTGAGCCACCGTCCTGGGAGAGTGGAGACTTCCTTTAGCAGCATATCTCCTCGTCCGAGATGGAGCTGATCTAGAGAGGCAGAGCTCGACTTTGGCCATGGAGTCTCAACCCGAAAGGACCGTAGCTAGGCGAAGGAGGGCGGAGCTCGACTTCGAACTCAGCGTCTCAACCCAAAGGGAGTGCGGCTGAGTGAAGGAGGGCGGAGCTCGACTTCGGCCTCGGCGTCTTGACCTGAAGGGAGCGCAGCTGGGCGAAGGAGGGCCGAGCTTGACTTCGGTCTCAGTGTCTCGACCCGAAGGGAGCACGACCGGGCGAAGGAGGGCGGAGCTCGATTTTGAACTCGGCATCTCGACTCGAAAGGAGCACGGCTGGGTGAAGGAGTCTGGGCAGAGGTGTCCCACATGGCAGCTTCGTCCGCCATGTTGCTCAATGGAATCTGACATGGGTTCCACATCAGTGATCCTACCACATCATTTGCCCCCCACTCTTGAGTCCTGTTGGTGCGCGGCACTTGGGGTGAAGGGAGTTAATGTGGCGCTGACATGGAAAGGCAAGAATCCAGTGCAATAATGGCCATGATCAGTGATGCTTCATGAGATGGTTTTTCAAGCCAATGCAGGGGAGACACGTGGCCACGTCCAAGGAATACTTATTACTGGCATAGGATTCAAAGCGGTCGCGACTGAAATAAGGCACTTCCTTCGTCGATCGCTGACACGTGGTGCATATCCATCGGTGGGGGTGCAGCAACGGTATGGTCAGGCATTTGATCATCTCGAAAAGAAAGGCAGTCTTTCCCAAAATACTTCTTCTTTCAAACTTCACGTGCCTGCCATCGTACCAGCGCCCTTCTTCTCCAGTTGCCCTTGTCTCCATAATTAGCCAGGTTCATCCCCTTCTCCTTCTTCCAGCTAGGCAAAGCTTCCTTCTAGGGACCAGACCTCCCCGGTCCTCGTTTGCCTTTGCTTTCTGCTTCTTCTTCTTCATTCCTCTTCATCTTCTTCTTTACTATGTCCCGCTTCGGTCCAGGTTTTTGCCCCATGACCAACCAGAGCGTGGCCGGGCCCTCCCGGCCGAGGTCGCCTTCCTCCTCCGATGAGGAGGAGGAAGCGGCACGCTTTGAGTTCAATAGATGGCCTACACCCCGAGGGATAGTGATTAGGGAGTTTTCAGCCAATCTTCCACCTCCTCCTCCACCTGAATTAGTCCCCGAACCTGCTCGGTCGATAAGTCCCGGTGGGGTCGCTTCGACGATCTCCGTCGAGGAACTGGCGACTATCTAGGAGACCTATGATGTCTCGGACTCTATCCAGCTTTCGATTCCTTGACTTGGGGAGCGGGTCACTTCTAGTGGCCCACATCGGATTGCCCTCTATGAGGAGACACTCGCAGGGGGCCTCTGATTTCCTTTCAATCCTTTTTTTCTTTCGATTTTGAGCCACTATCGCCTTGTCCCTGCTTAACTTGTCTCCAATGCTGTAAGGACAATCTTTTACTTTGTAGTCCTTTGCCATTTTCACGGGATTGTTGCCCGTTTTTTCTTGTTCATAGCCTTTTTCATCCTGAAATGCCACCCTTCCGAGGAGGGGTGGTGGTCCATCTCTTCTCGCCCGAGAGGCCTAAAATTTGAGCTCCCCTCTTCCATCAAAGGATGGAAGAGCAAGTACTTCTTCGCTTCAGTAGAGGGGGTCGACTGGGCTTGGAGCGACCCAGATCAGATCCCAAACTGGGACTTTGCGATCAAATCGGCTAATCAGGAAATCTATGACTAGCTTCATGCCGACCAGGTCCCATCCCTCGAGGTCTATTATCGGAGCAGAATCTGTTTGAGGCCGGGATCAGCCCAATTCAATAGTTGGGTGAGTTTGGCTCGGGCACCATCTCCTTATGCTTACTCCTTGATTCTTCGAGCTCGGAACTAACACTTCCCTCTGTGCAGGTATGAAGTTCTCCTTAGATGATCTCCTCTCATTCTCTCAGAAGAGGGGTGCGCTAAAGGGGGCCGGCGAGTCTCCTTCGAAGAGGGCTCGTGTGGAGGGCGACGCGAGGACTGCTCCCGCTGCACCAGCCGAGTAGAGCAGGAGAGTGGCACCGCCCGATCCTAAGCTGGACAGGAGGGCGATAGAGCCCACTCCTAAGCCAAGCAGGACTGTCGTGCTCAGTCTCGAGGCACCAAGATGAGTCGATCCACACCCGGTCCAGGAGTCCGAGGTGGTAGTCCGGGCTAGATCCACTGCGGTCACTGCCGTAGTGATGTCTCCTCCTTCGAAGGTCATCGAGGTCAAAGAGGAGGAGCAGCAGGTGGCCGAGCCAGCAGTAGTGGCACAGTCCGAAGTGGCACCGAGCTCCCAGTGCACCGCAGACACTCCCCCAGAAGGAGGGACAGATGACCCTGCATCGACAGCAGGCAGGAGGGAGCGGGACTACTGCAGGGTTCCCTTCAAGCTGGCATGCAAACGTCTCCCTTGTTCGGGACCAAAAGCTTGCCGAGCGTATGATGGACTTTACCGTCCAATCATGCGACCGATGGGAGAAGGCGGGAAAGCTCCTTGGTGATGCCATCGTCAGCACATTCTCCCAGCTCTACTCGATGAGTGTTTCCTCATTTTGCTTTGCCTTGCTCTTCTCAGCCTACCTTTAAGACTGACACTTTTTTTTTCTGGTGCAGCTTGGCACTGAGCTCTTCCTTATCAGGGATTATTGCCGAACCTGGGCCAAGAGGGACAGGCTGTAGGAAGCAGAGCTCGAGTCCTTAAAGGAGGATGTAAAGTGGAGAACCAGCGATGCCTGGGAGGCCTCTATGAAGGTCAAGGAACTCCGCGACGAGATCGCCAGGGCCGAAAGGCAGATCAAGGAGCTCGAAGAGTCCCTGGACCGGGAGAGAAGTCAGTCCAGGGGCAAGTTGAAAGAGGTCAAGGTCAAGGAGGCCAGGCTTAAAGAGCTCGATGCCGAGGTCACCAACAAGAAGGGACGGGCCCGGTCCCTCCTGGCAGAACTGGAGGCGGCAAAGGATTGGGCTACTACCGCCAAAAAAAGGCCTCAGGGGCGGAAGAGAAGACCGCCGCAACAATCTGCTCGGTAGAGGTTACGGAGAAAAAGGCGGCCGAGGCGATCTACCAGGTCGGGGTCATCAGGAAGAGGGCCGCAGAGGTGGTGGCTGACTACAAGGCCTCCAGCGAGTTCGAGGCCAAGTTTCGGGAGGCTGCGACAGACTCCTTCCATAAGGGATTCATGTACTGCCGATCCCAGGTGGAGGGTCTCATCCCGGATGAACAATTGAGCAGATTGAGATTCCCAGGCATGACGGAGGAGCCAGCTACCGCTGAGCCAGCCCCGCCATTGGAGGCCGCCGAAGATGGGGCTCCGCCATCGGAGGCTCCAGATGACACCGCCCCGGCCGAACGCCATCACGGGAAGGGGACGGTCGAGTAGGGTAGGGGTCCTAGTAGTTTTCTCATTTATTTTCCTTTCTGTTCTGGGTTGCCCGGCCTATCGGGGCCCAGAGATACTTGTAAGAACTTTAGTAAGCATCAATAGAACTCCATTTTGATCATTCAAATCTATGCTCTTCCTTTTCTTTTCACCCTTTTTTTTCTTCTTCTTTTTTTTTTTTTTGAACTTTGTCAAGCTCATTCCCCTCGCTCCTTAGCTGCCCGCGTGCATGTTGCTTGTGTGGGTGTCGAGCATGCAAGACAGTTAAAAGGGGTTTCCTGGTTCGCTAAGCTACTTCCACTTCACGGGCGAAGCGGTCATAGGACTCCGGGCTTTTACTTGAAGAGGTATATTAGGCCTCGGCTAGGAGCAGCTCTGAGCATGCGTGGCAAGGCGAAACTCAGAGGCAGAGTGTGTTGACCTCACCATTTATCTATGAGGTGTCGGGCTTTGGTGCCAGAGAGCTGGGCTCTGGGCTTCAATGTCGGAGAGTTGAGCTCTGGGCTTCAGTGTTGGAGAGCTAGGCTCTTGGCTTCAGTGCTAAAGAGCTTGGCTCCAGGCTTTGGTGCCGGAGAGCTTGGCTCCAGGCTTTGGTGCCGGAGAGCTGGGCTTCGGGCTTCAATGCTGGAGAGCTGGGTTCTAGGCTTTGGTGCTGGAGAGTTGGGCTCCAGGCTCCAGTGCTGGAGAGCTGGGCTCCAGGCTTTAGTGCCGGAGAGCTGGGCCCCAGGCTTTAGTGCCGGAGAGCTGGGCTCCAGGCTTTGGTGATGGAGAGCTAGGCTCCGAGCTTTGGTGCTGGAAAGCTGGGCTCCAGGCTTTGGTGCCAGAGAGTGGGCCCCGGGCTTCAGTGCTGGAGAGCTGGGCTCCAGGCTTTGGTGTCGGGGAGCTAGGCTCCGAGCTTCAGTGTTAGAGAGTTGGGCTCCAGGCTTTGGTGCCGGAAAGCTGGGCTCCGTGCTTCACTGCTGGAGAGCTGGGATCCAGGCTTTGGTGCTGGAGAGTTGGGCTCCAGGCTTTTATGCTGGAGAGCTGGGCTCCGGGCTTCAGTGCTAAAGAGCTGGGCTCCGGGCTTTGGTACCGGAGAGCTGGGCTCCGAGCTTCAGTGCTGGAGAGCTGGGCTCCAGGCTTGGGTGCTGGAGAGCTGGGCTCCAGGCGAAAGTGTTCCTGCAAGGCAAGAGTGATTTGCTCAAAGAGAATCATTATCATCATTGTTGGATTGAAAACTTTACATTACTGATAATATATTCTCAGGTTGCAGGCATTCAATGTGCACGAGAATCTGGCTCCGTCCAGGTTCGTCGATAATAGGCTCCATAAGGGAGGGCCTCGACCACCTTATAGGGGCCTTCCCAATTTGATGAGAGCTTGCCGCACTCTAAGGATTGGGATGCCTTAGCTTGGCGTAGCACCAGGTCGCCAGGGCGGAAGACTTTCGGCTTTACTCGCATATTATAGTACCGGGCTACACGCTGCCGGTAAGCCACCATTTGGAGTCGGGCCTTGTCCCTGGCTTCCTTGAGGAGGTCCAGGTTGAGAAGAAGGCACGCTGGATTCTCTACTTCATTGTATTGCTGTATCCATGTGTGGGCACGCCGAGCTCAACTGGAACAACAGCCTCTATGCCGAACGTGAGGTTGAAAGGCATTTCATCTATTACCATTCTGGGCATTGTGTGGTAGGCTCAAAGAACACTGGGGAGTTCTTCTGCCCACCTACCCTTGGCTCGGTCTAGCTTGGTTCTAAGCCCTTGGAGAATGGCCCGATTGGTCACCTCGGCTTCTCCGTTGGTCTGAGGGTGAGCCACCGAGGTGAATCGATGCTGGATGCCGAGTTCGACACAAAACTCTTCAAACTCCCGGTTGTCGAACTGTCGCCCGTTATCGGTGATGATGCTGTGGGGTAGCCTAAAGTGGCAAATGATTGACTTTAAGAAGAACTGACGAACCATGGCTTTCGTGATCCATGCCAGTGGCTTTGCTTCTACCCATTTGGTAAAGTAGTTAATGGCCACTATTAGGAACTTTTGTTGCCCTGATGCAGGGGAAAATGGACCTAGGATGTCCATTCCCCACTGGGTAAAAGGCCATGGGGCGGAGAGCTGGGAGAGTGGCGCCGCTGGTTGGCACTGTATATGGGCGTGGCGCAAGCATTGGTCACACTTCTTCACGAAGTCAGTCGCATCCTCTCTCATAGTCTCCCAGTAGTATCCTTGTCAGAGGGCCTTGTACGCAAGAGTCCCCCCCCGACATGGTTTCCACAGAGACCTTCGTGTATCTCTTGGAGTACGAAGGTGGCTTTTGTGGGCCTTAGGCATCTCAGGAGTGGATAGGAGTAAGATTGGTAGTAGAGTTGTCCTTCCATGAGGACGAACTGTGAGGCCTTTTTCTTGATAAAGCCGGCCTCTGCTCGGTCTTCTGACAAGGTGCCATCAGTGATGTACCTGATGTACCTATCCATCCAGCTCAGCTCTGGGATGACTTGCTGCACCTCTGCAAGAGCTTCGTTGCTTGGATTTTCAAGGTACTCAATATGGGCGCACCCTAGTGACAAGTCCAGCAAGGTTGCAAGTCTTGACAGTGTATTAGCACGAGCATTCTCACCTCGAGGGATGTGAGATATTATGAAGCATCGAAAACCTGTCATACTTGAGCGGACCCGCTCTAGGTTCTTCATCATCGGGGGATCTCTGGCTTCATACTCTTCAAAGACTTGTCCGACCACCTGTTGGGAGTCGCTGAAGACCTTCAGGCTCCGTATGCCCAACTCGCGGGAGACCCTGAGGCCTGTGAGGATTGCCTCGTACTCCCTGAGGCCTGTGAGGAGTGCCTCATACTCCACTTGGTTATTTGTTGCGGCAAACTTTAAGCGAAGTGCGCATTTAACTATAATTCCATCGTTGTTAGCGAGGATGAGGCCTGCTTCGCTTCCACCCGCATTAGATGCGCCATCGACATGGAGGATCCACGACTCCTCCCCGGCACCGGGCTCCTCTTGGTGCTCCAAGATCATCTGCTCTGGCTCTTCGGTAGTCCCATGCAATCGACCAGGAAGTCGGCCAGCACCTGAGCCTTCTGGGATGACCTTAGTCAGTACATGATGTCGAACTCGCTGAGCTTCAGTACCCATTTGGCCAAGTGTCTGGATGTGTCAGGACGACTGAGCACAGCTTTCAGGGGTTGGTCCATCAAGACGATGATCGGATGTGCTTGGAAGTATGGCCTGAGATGCTGAGCAGACATGATAAGAGCAAAAATAAATTTTTCAGATCAGGTATACCTGATCTCGACATCCTAGAGGGTCTTGCTAGCATAGTACACCGATTTCTGGCATCCGTCTTGATCCATGCAAACGAGGACTAAACTAATGGCTCCTGGGGTGACCGCCAGATATAGCAGGAGCTCCTCTCCTATCTCTGGCTTGAAGAGCAGTGGTGGTGATGCCAGGAAGTCTTTAAGCTCCTCGAAGGCTACCTTGCACTCCTCCGTCTAGGTGAAGTCATTCATCTTATATAGTACCTTGAAGAAGGGAAGGCATTGATCTGCCGACCTCGAGATGAACCGGCTTAGTGCGGCGATACGACCTGTCAGTCGTTGCACCAGCTTTTTTGAGGTCGGATGCTCCATGTCGATGATCGCCTGGACCTTCTCCGAGTTTGCCTTGATTCCTATTTGGGTCACCATGAAGCCAAGGAATTTCCCTGCTGCTACACCGAAAGCACACTTTGCCGGGTTCAGTTTCATCTTGTGCTCTTGGAGGTTGTGGAAGGCTTCCATGAGGTCGACAACATGGTCTGACCTCGGCTTGCTCATAACAAGCACGTCGTCCACATAGACTTGCATGTTTTTATCAATCTAGTCCTTGAAGACTCGATTGACCAGCCGCTGGTACGTGGCACCAGCATTCTTGAGGCCATACGGCATCATCCGATAGCAGTACATCCCTCGGTCGATGATGAAAGTGGTGTGCTCCTCGTCCTCAGGGTACATCCAGAGAATGCATCCATAAAGGAGAATGCATCCATAAAGGAGAGCAAGCGGTGCCCCGAGGTGGCGTCCACTAACTGGTCAATCTTTGGCAGAGGGAAGTTATCCTTCGAACAAGCCCGGTTGAGGTCGGTATAGTCCACATAGATCCTCCACTTCTCGTTATTCTTCTTTACCATAACCACATTTGCCAGCCAGCTCGGATATTGCACTTCCCGAACGAAGTCAGCTACGAGGAGTTTATCTACCTCCTCGTTGATCGCTTTTTATCTATCTGGAGCAAAACTTTTTTTCTTTTACCGCACAGGGCGATACTTTGGGCCGATGCTCATCTTATGAGTGATGATCTCCGGTGGGATCCTGGGCATGTCGGTAGCTGTCCAAGCGAACATGTCGATGTTTGCCATGAGAAACTCCAATAGGTGGGCTCGCTCATCATCTTGCAGCTGTGCCCCAATTTGCACTATCTTCACTGGGTCAGTTTCGAGAGGATATGACAGCAGGTGCTCAACCGGGCCACCTCTGGGATCATGCACCCTTTGGTCAAGGTCATCCACACTGGAATCGTCCTCGGCAGCCTTGGCCCTGGGGACGGTTTGGAGGCAATGTTGAATTGGCTGTGGAGCCCCCCTCATCTCTCCGACACCGTAAGGAGTTGAAAACTACACCAATAGCCACTTTGTGGAAATGATGGCATCGAGCAAGTTAAGCCCAGATCGGTTGAGGATCACGTTGTAGATGGAGGGAAGCCTTACAACTGTGAAATTCATCATCACGGTACTCTACCAAGGTGGCATCCTGGCAGTAACAGGGAGAGTGACCTCCCCCTCGACCCCTATAGAGTCACCTTTGAAACCAACAAGGGGTGTGTGCACGGGTCTGAGCTAAGCAGAGGATAGATTCATCCTGAAAAAAGCATCGTAAAAAAGCACATCCGTAAAGCTTCAACTATCAACCATGATGCATTTTACAGGACGCTTCGTGATCGTCATCTTGACGACCATGGCATCATTGTTTACATTTTTATTTTCAACCCCCCTCCCCTCACAAAGGGAAGTACATTCTCAAAATTTTCTTCACCTCGGGCCTTCTTGGAAGAGCGCTCGACTCTCCAGCATATCATTCCCACCGGCTTCTCGATGGGGTGGTTGTTGACTGTAGGGATCGGAGGGAGAGCAGCGAGCGCTTGAGGTTTCGTAAGGGCTCTGCCCCCCATGAACCTTCCAAGGTAGCCCCTCTTAATGAGTTCTTCGATCTCCTTTTTGAGGTACCGGTATTTCTCAGTGTCGTGGCTATGGTCGTGGTAAAATTAGCAGTATTTCGTCCTATCACGACCGGTGGATGGCTTCAGCGAAGGTGGGCGTTTCAGATAGTGCTCACCCTTGATCTCCGTAAGTATCTTCGCCCTTGGGGTGAGGAGAGGAGTGAAGTTCTCTTCCGGGATGGGGTCTCTTCTTGGCTTCGGCCTCTGGTGGAAGTTCGGTGCCGTTGGCCTGGGCTTCCGCATCCCGGAGGTGTCCCCGAGAGCTGGCTTCTTCAGAGGCCTTCCGTCCAACTCCCTCCTTGTATGGTTCGCCTCCTCGATGCGGATGTACTTCTGGACCCGGAGGAGGAGCTCGGAATAAGTCTTGAAGGGCTTTTTATCGAGAGAGTAGGTCAGGGGGAAAGTCCTGAGCCCTCTCTTCAGTGCTAGCATAGCGACTTGCTCATCAAAGTTGTAGATCTCCAGCATGGTAACCTTGAAACGGGCTACGTAGTCTCGTAGGAGCTCGTGGTCCTGCTGCCTGATGGAGAAGAGGCTGTTCGCCTCTCATGGCACCTTCTGGCAGGCATCGAAGTGAGCCACAAACTTTTGTTCCAGCTGAGCGAAGCAACTGATGCTCTCCGATTCGAGATGGGTGAACCATACCCAAGCTGCCTTTCGGAGAGTGGTAGGAAAGGCGATGTAAAGGAGGGTGTCAGTCATGCGTTGGACTCTCATGAGAGCCTTATAGCTTTCAAGATGATCCAGGGGGTTGGTGGTCTCGTCGTAGGGATCCACCTGTGGCATGCGAAACCAGCTCAGAACCGGCTCCTCTTGGACTTCTCGGGAGAAAGGGGGACGAGCGTCATAGCCCGTTGACTCGCTAGCGGAGCCCTGTAGATTTGCAAACTGGCGAGATAGCTCCGCCAGCTTGCGCTCCTGCTTCTCTAGGTGCTTCTCTGCTATGCGTCTGATTGCCTCATCGGTTGAACCCTCCGTGGAGATTGATGGAGCCGGAGAAGGTGACATGTGAGGCAAATGACGTTGGATCTTGCTTTTTTGACCTCGGCAGGCTCTAACTGTTACCTGCTCGAGGGTTGAGGATTGGCTCTTCCGAGCAGTAGATCCGGCCCATTGTCTCTTCGTCAGGGTCTGGTGACTACCCCGGTGGTCAGTGGTGGCCCGCGGCTGCGAAGGCCTTTCTTTGAAGGAACGTAGGTTATCGCGGGGTACTGCGGCATAGGCCACAGGAGTCTCAGGCTGCTGGTGGGTAGCCAAGGACCGGTGCTGATGCTGGAGCTGGCGCACTGTTGCAGTGAGAATCTACATTTGCTGGCTGAGTGCGGCCAGCTGAGTGTCCGTTGGAGATGGTTGAGCTGGAGCGAGGAGCTCCCCTTTTGGACTGTGCGGGTCCCCACGAGAAGGGGGATCTCCCGTATGGCTGGTGGAGACTTCTCTCGCTCGCATTGTTACCATCCTCCCGGTGAGCTACTTGTAGGAGGACTGGGTTGGATCAAAATGCATCCTGCCCGCCCCTACCTGGCATGCCAATCTATTGCCGCCAAGATCATCGTGGCCTGTAGCTGTAGATGGCCTCGGACCATGCCCTTCGTCGCCTCAGATCCTGCTCGGATGCCTGGACCTGCAAAACAGAGTTAGAAACCCGGGCCGGTAATCCCAGCAGAGGCACTCCGACGCTCAAGTCAGTGATAACCTAGGAGAACAGATCCTTCCAGTTGAGCCCCATAGGTGGACTCCATGCTAGAAGGAGAGTATAATGAACTGAAAGAGTATAGTGGAGTTGAATACGGAGCAGGAGAAGTATCGGCTAAGGAGAGTTGGAGCTGAAATGGCTGTCTGTCAAGACCTTTCCCGCAGGTCTCTAGTAGCCTGGAATTCTCAAGCTAGTTTGGTGCTCTCCTGTGTGCCTAGCTCGATTCCCCTTTGCTCCATCGCGTTTTTGATTGCTTACCCTTTTTTCTGGAACTATGAGGAGTTCTTTTAAGCCATTGGAGGATAGCCAGGCACTTGCCTTTGGATCCTTGCACCGTTTGCTGGCACGTGCGGCATCGCTCGGTGCTGTGCGTGATGCCTTTCCCCATCTGTGAAAGGGGACGGTTCCGCGTGCGCTGACATTCCTTCTGATTGATTTACTTCTGGAAACATGGCAGTGCCTCGATCAGTGGGCCACTGCCTCCTGGATCTGGATCTACTGGTTGACTTCCTCTTTTGGGGGTGCAAACGGTTGGTGAGGAGCGCAGGGCCTCGACGGGGGTCTCTTCCCATTTTGGTGTAAGTAATGGCTGGAACCATCATCGTAGGCCGGTAGGCATCCTCTCGCAGTCCTCGGGCACCGAGCCACCGTCCTGGGAGAGTGGTGACTTCCTTTAGCAGCAGACTCCTCGTCCGAGGTGGAGCTGATCTGGAGAGGCGGAGCTCAACTTCGACTACGGCGTCTCGACCGGAAGGGAGCGCGGCAGGGCGAAGGAGGCTGGAGCTCGATTTCGGCCTCGATGTCTCTATGTGAAGGGAGTGCGGTCGGGTGAAGGAGGCCGGAGCTCGACTTCGGACTCAGCATCTCAACCCGAAGGTAGCGCGGCTGGGCGAAGGAGGGAGGAGCTAGACTTCAGCCTCGGCGTCTTGACCCTAAGGGAGCGCAGCCATGCAAAGGAGTCTAGGCAGAGGCATCCCACATGGCAGCTTCGTCTATCGTATTGCTCAATGGAATCTGACATGGGTTCCACGTCAGTGATCCTGCCACATCAACCTTGATCTTATCATATACTAATCCTTAATGGTAGCCTAGTGATTTTAAACAAAGTTAATGTAGGCCAGGGTGATGATGCAACCCAAGAGGGGGGGTGAATTGGACTTTAAAACTTTTTTCCAATACTTCAAATAATGTGCCAATTCAAAGCATGTGTTTGTGAGCAAGATAATAATATGCAACGCAAATAAAGAAATAAATCCAAGAATAAAAGTAATCACAAACACATGAAGATTTATAGTGGTTCGGTGCACTCCAAGGCACCTACATCCACTCCCCAAGATCCTCTTGAGAATTCACTATAATCACCAAGATTATAACCAACTTGTTTTCCGGGCTCATAAATAAAATCCTTTGATTTTTACAGGCTAACAAAAAATCCCTTGATTTTCCAGGCTAACAAAAAACCTTGTTGGTTTTGCAGGCTTACCAACAACCTAGTTGGTTTTACGGGATGACCAACAACCTAGATGGTTTTCTGGGCTAACCAACAACCCAACTTGTTTTGCGGGCTAACAAGTCAAAACCTTTATTGATTTTTATCACATAGGCTCACCAACAACCTTGATAGTTTTTCCAAGGCTCACCATCAACCTAAATACAATAATGTAAGAATGAAAATAAAAAGCTTTCTTACAAAGCAAATATTTCGTTGAGGCACATTGATTGTTGATGTTGAGCTTGTCTCCATGTTGTAGAAGCTTCAATGGATGCTTGAAGATGTTCCTCTTGGAAGCTCTCTCTTCTCTTTGAATCCTTGGAGGCTCAACATCTCAACAAATGGATCCTTAAAATATCCTTCACATATTTTCACTCGAAAACCAAAAGATTTATCTTTCAAACCATGGATCATCTTCTCTCTTGTTTAGAATTGTTTTCCCAAGTGTTTAAATAACCTCCCAACACTTAAATGACCATTTGTAGCTGTTAGAGAGGAAAAACTAGTCGTTGGAGCCAAGTTGGGGAAGTTATGCACTTTAGAAAAACTAGCCGTTACAGTCCAAGTATCGACACTTGACCTTCGTGAGTCGACACTTCATTTTCTTGAGTCGACACTTGATCAAAGATATTTTTCTGAAGTCTTCTGTTCTTTATTGGTGAGTCGACACTTTAGTTCCATGAGTCAACACTTGACCAAACTCCTGAAATCACCACGTTCTATATCCTGTTTGGTCTTAGGCCTTGAGTCGACACTTCATTATTCATGAGTCGACACTTGGATTTCATGAGTCGACACTTGGATTTCATGAGTCGACACTTGGCTGCACTAGTGCTGAAACTTCTCTAAATTTAAATCTTGAGTACCTATATCTGATTTACACACTTAATACACAATTAGTACTTAAATATACTTAAGTATTTTGTTATAATCAAAACCAGAGTCAATAGTTAATCAAGGAGATTATTATAAATAGAAAATCAAACATTTAGTAGCCACTTGTTACGTAAGTCTTTGTTTAGGGAAATTTAATAATGCAGTTCTCTTTTTTATATCACTTGGTTAAATTATCGCTTTTATGGTTTAACAATCAATATGCCAAAAGCGTAAAGAAGATCCAAGGGGGCTCATATGGATGCTTCTGTCTTACCCAAGGGGGCTCCTGCTACGGCTACCTTACCTAAGGGGGCTCCTCCAAAGAACATGGGTCATGACAAAGCAGTAAAGAAAATCCAACAAGCTTTGCTTGTTGTGGGTCAGAATGATTCTGCCTCAATGGCAGTTGAAGAAACAGAGGAGGGAGAGGGACAGAGTCCTACTTTATCCTAATCTACTTTTATGAAGACCATGGTTTGGAATGTTAGGGGGGCAGGAAAGCCCTCCTTTTTATCAACTTACTTTCACTTTCTGCATTTACATAATCTTGCTATTGTTGTTATCTTGGAAACTCGTTTGTCTGGTCTGGGTCTTGACCGCATCCGGCACCGTTTTCCTTAGGATTGGGGCTTCTATTTAATTCGGTCACAAGAAAGGTCTGGAGGTATTATCGTCACCTGGGAAAAGAATGCGGCCAGAATTGATGTTCTCCATCGTTCATCCCAGTTGGTGGCGATGGTGGTTTCTGAACCTAACAGGATGACTTGGCTTCTATGTGGAATCTATGACAGCACCTCTTATAAAAAGCGTCTGATGGTTTGGGAGGAGGCTTCGGCCCTAGCTGACCCCGGTCTTCCCATTGTTATTGTGGGTGACTTCAATTGTTTTGATCGGGCAGAAGAGAAAAGAGGTGGTCGCCCCTTTGTGGATGATGTGGCTTCTAAGGAATTTTCCAATTTTATCCAAAACAATGGTATGGTGGATATGGGATTCCTGGGCCGCCGCTTTACTTGGTGTAACAAATGGTCTGGCAATGCTAGGGTTTAGGAAAGAATCGACAGATTCTTTGCCACCCCCTCCTGGTTCAAGGTTTTTCTGGAGTTCTCTATTCGACACCTCAGTCGCATTTCTTCTAACCACTGCCCACTTCTGCTATCCACTGACACGGTGTAGAGGCATCGCACCCCCTTCAGATTTGAGAAATTCTGGCTATCATATCACAGAGCCAAGGACATTATCAAGGAAGTCTGGAGGATGCTTGTCAAGGGAGACACTGCTTACCGTATCTCCAAGAGACTGGAACTCCTCAGGCGGTGGCTACTCAGATGGAATAGGGTTGAGGTGGGGACCATTTTCTGGAAATTGAAAGAAGCGGAGAACTCGATAACGGTTCTCTAGGATAAGGAAGACAGGGAAGGGGCCTTAACTAAGGAGGACATATCTGCACTCCGCTCTTAACTGTCATTGCATCACTCCCTGTTGCACAATCAGGAAGTTCTTTGGAGACAGAAATCATGAATTCAGTGGCTTCAGGAGGGGGACAGAAATATGAGCTTCTTTCACCAAGCCACCATCATTTGCAGACACCGAAATAGAATAGGAGCCTTGCGCTCCAATGACGGACGGTGCTTAGAGGATGATGAAGCTATTCGGAGAGAGATGTTCGAATTTTTCTCCTCCAGAGGGTCGTTCTCTTCTGAATCCCATCTTCCTATTCCATCTACCCCACCTATGGTTGTTGTCTCCTCTGTCCAGAACTTTGTGCTCATTTCTTCGATTTTTAAAGATGAGGTGTGCTCTACCCTATGGTCGATTGGGGAAGATAAAGCACCTGGTCCAGATGGCTTTCCTTTTTTCTTCTTTAGAAGATTCTTGGATATCATTCAGCCTAAGCTTGTTGCTGCTATTCAATTATTTTTTATTTTAAGATGGATGCCGGACCTTGGAAGCTAACCTATATTACTCTTATTCCTAAACGGCTCGATGCCTATGATCACAGTCACTTCTGACCAATCAGTCTGTGCAATACTCTATACAAATTGTGTGCCAAAGTTATGGTTAGCATAATGGCACCCCTTCTACTGTAGTTGATCAGCCCCGGGCAATGAGCGTTTGTTGCAGGTCGGAGTATTTCGGACAATGTTCTTATAGCTTAGGAATTTATGTCTGATCTCCTATGAGGTCCTATCCATCGTAGCATGATGGCTATCAAACTCGACATAGAGAGGGCTTATGACTGTGTTGACTGGGATTTCCTACGGACAGCCCTTCAGGACTTTGGCTTTCATCCTCTATGGATATCCAGAATTCTGGCCTGTATTCACAGACCTTCATTTTTCCTCTTGGTGAATGGTTCTCCCACAAAATTTTTTCACTCAACAGTCGATCTTCGACAAGGTTGTCCACTCTCTCCCTTTCTTTTCATTATTTATTTTAACCACCTGTCTAGAACGTTGAGAGTAGCGGTACAGGACTCGGTCATTCAGCCTTATATCCCCGCTCCTAGAGCTTCACCAATCTCGCATCTTCTGTTTGCTGATGATTGTTTGCTCCTTGGACGGGCCTCGATGGGCACTGCATGGGACTTTCGGCAAGTGGTCCAGGACTACTAATGATATCGGGGCAGAGAGTAAACATGCAAAAATCAGGAATCTATTTCAGCCCCAAGATGCCTGCTTCCATACAGAATACTATTTTGGATATTCTTGGGATTACCCACCGGCAGGGACCTCTCCGATACCTTGGAGTCACTATAACTGGATCTAGATAGATGTTGCATGAGTCTGCTCTAATGATCCAGACTGTACGGGAAAGGATTGAGGCATGGCAAGCTAGACTGTTGTCTATGATGGGGAAAATTATCCTCATCCGCTCAGTCCTCGTTTCGCTCCCTATTTATCTCCTATCTAATACAGTGATCCCTAAGGTAGCCATCCTTAAACTGGAGCAGATGATTCATGCTTTTCTTTGGGACTCTTCATCAGAGCATCGACGGATTCATCTGATCAACTGCCAGACAGTGTGCCAGCTTACTTAGAATGGTGGCCTTAGTATTCACTCTCTTATAGCAAGGAGGGAGGCCCTCCTGGGTAGGCACATCGCCATATTCTACCTGACTCCTAATACTACGTGGTCCTCTATGATGAGAGCTAGATACGGCAATCATCAAGTCCCGCCCCACTCTGCTCATACCCCTCCGAGGCACTATTCTATCTTTTGGAAGGAAATGGAAGGAAATGATGGCTAGAACAGATAGTATTATTCCTCACATCTCCTTCGTCATCGAAGATGGAAGGACTACTAGCTTTATGTTGGATCCGTGGATTTCTGATATCCCTCTGGCTAGATGGCCCACTTTTATCTCTACGGCCATCCCGGACACTATATCTATTGCTGATCTAATGGTGCTTGGCTATTCTCGGTGGGACACTACTATCGTCTTCTCGATCTTTGGGGAGATGCTGGGCAGAAGGGTAGTATCTATCATCTTGCCGGTCCATCCCTGCCCGGATACTAGGGTCTAGAGAAGATCCACTACTCCTCGTGCCCAGTTATCAGACTTGATGGCCATCTATGCCCCTGAGCAGTTACCGCCCCAGAGACACATTGGATGGGTTTGGAAGCTCCCTGTACACCCAAGAGTCTCCCTTTTCTTATGGAAGCTGATTTGGCGCAGTCTTCTCGCACGAGATTTTTTGACGGCCAAAGGTCTCCATCTCCCCTCTGATTGTCCGGCTTCTGGGGTAGATAGAGAGACTCAGGCCCATGTCTTATTCCTCTGCCCACGGGCTGCCCAGGTTTGGAGGCTGGCGGGTCTTCAAGAGCTTATGTCTCGTACTAAGGATATTGAGGATATCTTTCTCGGGTTACTGACTCCTGCCACCGGCCACCCTGATGCCACCCTTCTCGCCTACATTGCATATCACATTTGGCTTTCAAGGAACCAGATGATATTCTGCTCTATCACTGTCTCTACCATATTGAATATTGAGCGAGCCAGGGTTCATCCCCATGAGTACTTTTATGCTGCAATGTCTCCGGAGACCTGGGGTTCTCTTCCCACTCATCGAGCGTCCCGTCGGGTTTTTATCTCTTGGGAACCCCCTCCTCCGAGTCATTTCATAGTCAGCTTCGATGGAAGTCTTCAGCGAGGTCAGGGAGGATCGGCATTCATCATCCGCGGTCCCTGCCTGGGCTTCTTGATTGCTGGAGGCATCCACTTCCATGACCCGTCAGTGCCGATGGCAAAACTGTATGCGGCATGGGCAGGTATTGCTTATGCCCGTCAGATCCTCCACTTGGACCATCTCATCATTGAGGGTGACTCGGCTATGGTGATCTCCTGGATCCGCCAGACCTGAGATCCATGTCCACTTATCCTATCATTCGGGATATTGGTCTTCTCCTTCAGGGATGTACGTCTATCATCATACGTTATATCTTCAGGAAGGCCAATTTCGCTGCTGACCGGGTTGCATCACTTGTAGTTAATCACTCCGATTTTATTTTCTAGCCATCTTGGCAGACTGCTCCTGTATAGCTATGTAACATTTTACTTTCTGATTTTTTGGACTGTATTCGTTCTCGTTATATTTGAATGAAATACACCGTTTTATCCAAAAAAAAAACAAAAAAAAAAAAGCGTCAATCATTATTTTTTATTCCAACACCAGGCCAAGTTATGCCTTTTCTTTACTAATCAGTGGAGGTAATTTTTTGATGCAGGGTCTTGTTTTTCTTTTTTTTAAATCGCTTGCAAGGCGCATGCACTCTTCTTACCCTACCGCAGACAATATCGTATATTTAATATTGAAAATGGACCTTTATTTTGATTAGTTGTCGCTAGCCGTAGATGCTGCAAATATCGTCAGCCTTGTAATTGTATTATTTGGACAAGGCATCCTGATCTAGCCTTGTACAACAGTGTGGATTGTTGCTGTATTATTAGATTTGACCAATCATGATATTCTCGTGTCATTGTTGCTGATAATATTATTGATAGTTTGTGCTCTCGTTTGGTGGATGATGTATATATTGATAGTCATAGCTTCAAGGATTCATGACTTTCTTTCTCCTGTCCATGTACCTTGAAATAGTTGTTTGATGATCTCACCTTCCATGTCCAATGGCACTATGATTTGACCACAACATAATTATACTTTTATATTTGGACCATCCCAGGGGCATCCAAGAAACCGTAAAGACATATACATGGTGTAAGCATAGCAAGGTATGTTCAACAACTAATAAAGTAACCTAGCATCCTCATTGTTTGATGAACCAAGGAGAGGGCTCATCGTCACATATCTTTTTGCAGCTAAGGCCAGCTCAAAGTCATATAAAGGTTGAACTTTTTTATCATATACATGCAAGGTATTATTCATTTTGATTCATGAATCTCATGATTTTATTTTTAAAAAAATGTGAAAAAAAAAAAAGCTTTCTCAACATATATAAGCTAGAATTTTATTTTGACTCATAATCGGTATGGAACTAAAAAGATTCCTCATCTTATACTTACAATATAACTCCTCAATCAAGAAAAAAATTGTATTTAAAATTGCAAGGACTTTCCACAGACAACGCCAATCTATTATGATCAAAATTAGTTCATGATCATGTGAAGGTTGGTCCTCCTTACCGTATGCATGTAAGATATTATCTGGTTTGGTCTTTATGCCTTACGGTTGTCTCTGAAGATAGAATGAACAGAATGTTTATGATACTTATATTCCATTTCTAAAGGCGCTTCATATAAAAAATTGAAATTATTTTAAACATATATAAATCAAAATTTTTTTTGAATCATAATCAATATAAAATTAAAAAGATCTTTCGTCTGAAACCTGCATCATATCCTATATCAGTTAAATGTTACTTTTATCGTCGCATCATTTTCTTTCCACCATCCACCTCTCCGTATTGTTAGGCACGATATCAAGATGAAAAAGGAATAAAATTTCATTGACCCTTTCATCCAATCCATTTCATGTGCCAAGTGAAAGATAATTTATATCCTATTTTGGTGCAAATATAGAAAGGACCTTATCAATCTCTAGAACACTACTCGCAAAGTTTAATATGCGAGTAGATTAGTGCATCTTGCTATCCAATGGCCAAAAAAAAAAAAAAAATCTTCTATGCAATCATGCATGAGATACCCTTGCATGGATATGCACAAATTTTGTCACAATACACAAGCTAAATGAAGCACATGATCTCCACAGGAAAGTGAACGGTGGATAAGCAGAGTTGGAGCAGGTTGGACTGATCTTGTTAGCATGAATCAAAGACCGCTTGTATCATCGCTGGGTCCAAAGTACATGGTTTCCATCTCCCGCCAGGAAATGGAGCTGATCCCGAGATCGGGCCCACTTGCGAGAATTGCTTGCCTTTGGCATCACTGAGAAGTGGTTGACATGACTGGAATCCGCCGGGGACGACCGAGGCGGGCTAGGCCCTTGAAATTCCGGGGATAACTATGCTCCCTCTGTCCCTCGAATAAATGGATAAACCTCATTCATTCCCTCACTATCTAGCTAGTCATTCCATGCCCGCAATTATCTGGTCATAACTGTTCTAGTCCCCACACGCTCTCCCTTCTTAATATACAAAAATTGATAGGTTTTTTTAAAATAAAATAGAAAAAAATTATTATACTAAGCGCAACGTGCATATAAAAAGCTAACAACACCTAGAATTAACGGACGATGAACATCTACGAAAAACTATGGATCAACAACAAAATCAATTGAAAATGTAAACAAACCAAGTAGTCTGCTACCGAATTTGATTCCCAGTAAACATGATAAACTTCAACGAAAAGTAAGCTTGGAAATCAGAAGTTTAATATTTTGTAGCAAAGGATTTAGATTGTCAAAGCTTTGATGATCCAAAAAATAACCGTAGCAAAATCACCTTTTAAAATTAGATCCTTGCAATGCAAATAGCAGACAGCAAAAGTAACACTTTTTCAAGTTGCTCAAACTTCTGTCATAATTACTATTACTATAAAATTTTGACTTGGATCAAATCGGCAAGATGAAGACGATGATTACTGGGTAGCGACTATGGAACCTGCAAGATAAGTATCTGAATCGAGGTGGCTCTAATTGGAAGCCTTTGATGCTCAAATCAGAATCAGAGAACAAAAGGGAAGCAGTGTGCATGTGAAGAGATTTTTATACCTTGAGATCCCCTTTAGCCCTCTATTTATAGGCGAGAGTTGACATGTGTGCGGAGAAAGGAGTATTGGTAGTTCTTTGTACTTTATCGGCATAATTCACATGTCATTTTCTATTTCATCAAGCGAGATGCTCCCGATATTTCTTATCTTATCTATTCGTTATGAGCTATTGTTGAGGATCTCAAGATATTTTAAGATTTTGGAATATTTCTGGCCATAAACAGATAAGACAATGAATTGAGTGTAATTCTTGACAAGAATGTTGGCTTGAGACTATTATGAAAATACTTTGGATCAGAGTTAATCAGATAGGTTGGCCATATCCCAAGTACCTTCCTCTTTGGTTTTGGTCAAGGTACACTTTTTGCTAATTAGTTGCCCCCACTCTCTAAGTCCGAACTGAATAATGGCTCGGATGAAGAAAGTAGTAATTTTTTGAAACCATCGATGGTACTGCTTTTGATCCAAAAATTGCCATTCCTTCACAGGCCTAAGCTTGTTTTTCTTTTTGATTGTCATATAAGATTTGCTCGGTTTTTACCAAGCACATTTTGTAGTTGGCCTAGCTATCTTTAAGTAGAACGGCTTCTAAGTTCCTTTCCTTGAATTTTTGAATTTGCAAGACAAACCAACTTGCTAACTCGAGCAATTCATAAGCTAATGATATTATGGTACAATATTCTCAAGGCATGGAGATTAGGTCATCAGGGTTGAATCATCTGAGCTTCCCCTTTTTGGATTGTCCATGCTTGGCTTGGTCGGGATCATAGTTTGAGCTTGTCATAGGTTCTCCATGAAACTCTCCAAGATGTTTAGCTTGGATAAAAGGTAGCTTCAGGTCATGTTAGCATTGCTGATGCTTTGGATTTTCAAGATTCCCCTTTTGTGGTTTAACCTTGTTTGTTAGGTGGTTAAGTGTTTTACTCAGCTTACTTAGGGTCATAAATAATGTTGATTTTATCGATGTTTGAGGCTTCCGAGAATCTTCTTGAGGAGTAATCCTTTACTTCTTGAATGTCCAAGGTTATTTTTTGCTCGTCTTATCCTAAGGAGTTATCCTTTACTACTTGAACAACCAAGGTTTTATTCAGCTTGGCTTGTCTTAAGAATAAGAGACTAAGGGTCTTCATAGGATTATCCTTCGCTTCTTGGTTGCCCGAGATCTTCGATCTAAGTTCATAGTAGATTTGGGACTTCCTATCATAGATTATCCCTTGCTTTTCAGATGGCCAAGGCTTTGTTTAGCTTAGCTTGTCTAAAGGACGAGGGGCTATCCAAGGGTCCTAATGGGGTAACTCTCACTTATTGGTCGTCTGAGATTTTTGGCCCAGGTACAATGTGGACTAAGAGCTCTGAGAGTCGAAGATTATTCTTCTTTTCTAGGATGTCTAAGGTTTTCTTCAATTCAACTCATCTAAAGGACGAGAGGCTATTTGAGGGTCATCATGGGATTGCCCTTTGCTTTTTAATTGTCCAAGATTTTTGTCCTAGATATGATGTAGATTGAGGGATCCGAGGGTCAAGGATAATCTCGTGTTTCTTGAATGCTCAAGGTTTTCTTTGGTTTAGCTCGTTTAAAGGACGAGGGACCATCTGAGGGTCATCATAAGCTTATTGAAAGAAAAATGGTGCAGGTGGTTTAACATGGTCCTACACAAGGCATGCAAACAGCTGCGGGAGCAGAATGGATTTTTAAAATATTTTTAAAAAATCCGCGTAGTGGAAAACTGCTCCGCCCAGAACCTAACCTATTCATGTTGCATGAAGGCATGTATGATAATATAAAATATTTGCAAAACATTAAACAAATAAATCTATTCATGCATGATTAAAAAAAATAATTTTCCATACCTTTATTCTGCCTGGAATAACTCTGGAATAAACCTGGAATAGGCTGGAATAGCTGGAATAAAACGATTCCAGCCTTCTTCTTCCTCGGGCTGATTGAAAACTCTATTTTGAGCTTGAAAAATATCACCGGAACGATGGCTTCCGGACCTCCGTTTGCTCCCAAATTTGAGCAGCAGCAAGGTGGACAATTGGTCTTCGATTTGCCACCGATATCTGCAATCAAAACAAGCTAAAACAGGTGTATAAAATCCCCAAAGTTTGCTACCAGAAATTCTGCAGCAGAACAGGACAGCAGCTTCTTTCTTCGTGTTTGGAGCAACAACAGCAAATCCGGCTCGCCTTGCTTGCTCCCAAGAGTAGAAGAGTATTCCCTCTAGAGGGGAGACACGCTGGGGGCCCTCCGATCCCTCTCCACACGCGGTGGTAGCCGCTGGAAGAACAAAAAAGCCACAGTGGACGGCAGCAACTTGGCTTTGCCGCAGTCCTGGGTTTGAGCACTCTAAGGGACAAGGAAAAGGTGCCTTAGACTCTCCCTCTCACCCTCCAAAACCCAGCCTATGAGTACCCAAAGGAAGCAGGCAAAAACTCTCTCAAATGGGCCTCTCTTCTCACGGTGAGATTCTCTCTGAAAACAGGGCTGACTGCTGGTATTTAAAGGCAGCAGGGGAAGGGGGAAGAGGGAAATGGAGAGGCGGGGAGGCCAAGAGGCAGCAGCTGCCGATCTCCATTTAACTAGCAATTAACAGGAGGATTAAACCAGCTGGTGGAGGAGAGGAAGAGACACCCAGCGGGTTCGACTTCGGATGCTTGGCCTTCAACGGACGCAAGAAATTTTTCCCAGCAAAATTACCGTGTTAAACGGTCAAGTGGAGAGAAAAACACCGGTCCATTAAAACCGGTCCAAAACCAGTTAAACCAAACGTTCAATCCAATTGAACCTGGTTCAAGACCAAAAAAAATTGGTTCAATTGGTTCACAACCAATTGGAGGCCGAAACGAACTCTGAATCAGTTCAAAACTGATTCAGAAAAAACCTGGCGCAGTCCTGGTCATCCCGGAATAATTTTCGGTTGACACAGATAAGGGCAAGACGGGGAAAAGAATGCTAAAAAAAAAACTGTGACCATAAAACCGAGATGAATCCCAATCGTAATCGGTATCCAGATCAGAGAGTTATTCTCTGTGGCGTGTGACCTCATAGGTTCGAACCTAAACGATAGCACTAGAACAATTCTAGTACCAGCACAGGAAACCATCTAGCAATGGGTCCCGACATCCGGATAGGTCGAAGATACGGGAGCAAACTATCAAACCTCTGGCATATGGTTACCGTATAATTCATCCCTTTGACCTCTAATGCTCAGGACGACTGAGATTGGGCTGTCAACCCAGACTGAGTCAGTCGACTACGTGTCTCAACCTTGCAAACCCAGTGACTCTTTACTAGGACTATCCTGGCCGAGGATTTGCTAAATTGAGATACTGCGAGACATTCAATCCAAATTGTTTGGACAGGTCAATTCCATCTTGGTCCATCACTGCTCCACAAGTACTTGCCTGTACCCAGAAACCTTCCATCACCGGATTAAAAATTCGGGTAGTCCAGCACCAAAGCATAGGGAGTTGCTTGCAAGCTACCATGATGACCTCAGGTCAGAGGGACACATATACCCATATCCAATCGTGAGTATCCCTTTGGCAGAAAGGGGCTGCACGAAGTCACGTTCAATGAGATATCATATATCCCACTTGTAGATCACATCAGTGTCACCACACTCATTTGGTCAAGAGGACAACCAAACGATGTGAACTACAATAACCTATATTTGATATATTGCCATCCAGTACAATATATCCTTTGGTTGTAAATAGGGTTTAAGGACCACTCGATACATCCTCTCTGTATCAAAGTCAGTGTAGTCCTAAGGACTTCATCACATGGAAAGAGTTCATTTCAGGAAAATTTAGTATGTGATGAGCTGCCAAAAATAATATTTTATTAATTCATAAAAAGAATACAATAATTAGCACACCGCCTACAACCCAGGCGATTGGCTTTGGGACACAATTCCCAACAACTCCCACTTGTACTAAAGCCAATCAGAAGAGTATCTAATACCCATTTCCCATTTACAATAGTCGAACTCTTTTATTCCGAGGGCTTTAGTGAAGGGGTCGACCAGATTTTCTTTTCCATCGATCTTCAAAAGATTGATATCGCCTCATTCTACAATCTCTCGTACGAGGTGGTAGCACCGCAATATGTGCTTGGTGCGGTGATGAGCTTTAGGCTCCTTAGGTTGAGTAATGGCTCCAGTGCTGTTACAGTACACCTGAACAGGACCATCTAGGGAAGGTGCCACCCCTAGCTCTCCAAGAAACTTTCGCAACCACACAGCTTCCTTTGCTGCATCTGATGCTGCAATGTATTCTGCTTCGCATACCGAGTCTACAACAGTTGCCTGCTTGGAACTTTTCCAGCAGATCGCTCCTCCATTCAGGGTAAATAAAAACCCTGACACACTCTTGCTATCATCTCTATCCGACCGGAAACTGGAGTCAGAGTACCCCACAAGTTTCAAGTCAGGTTCTCCATAAATCAGCCATTGATCTTTAGTATTTCTTAAATACTTAAGGATGGACTTAACCACCTTCCAATGCCTCACCTGGGTCAGACTGGTATCTGCTCACTACTCCTAGTGAGTATGCCACGTCTGGTCTAGTACAAGTCACAGCATACATGATAGTACCTACTACAGAAGCATAAGGTACTCTACTCATGCGCTCTCTTTCCTCAAGTGTTGTCGCACAATCCTTCTTGGAAAGAGTAATTTCATAACCTATCGGGAGATAGCCTTTCTTGGAATATTTCATGCTGAACTGTTTCAGCATGGTGTCAATGTACGTAGACAGGGACAGTCCCAAAAGCTTCTTAGATCTATCTCTATAGATCTTCATACCTAGTATGTAAGAAGCTTCACCCAAGTCTTTCATGGAGAACTGAGATGATAACCATATCTTTATTCCTTGTAATGCTGCGACATCATTCCCGATTAAGAGAATGTCGTCAACATACAGTACTAGGAATACAATCACAGAACCATTAACCCATTTATAGATGCACGGTTCTTCTTCATTCCTAACGAAGCCATATGATTTGATACATCTATCAAACCGTAAGTTCCAACTTCGAGACGCTTGCTTGAGTCCATAGATGGACCTCTGCAACTTGCATACTTTTGATTCATCTGTGGATGTGAACCCTTCGGGCTGTATCATATATACCTCCTCTTCCAGCTCCCCATTTAGGAAAGCGGTTCGGACATCCATCTGCCAGATCTCGTAATCAAAATATGCTGCCAAAGCAAGCATGATCCGAATGGATTTGAGCATTGCCACAGGGGAGAAAGTCTCGTCATAATCGATACCATATCGCTGACGATATCCCTTGGCAATCAGACGGGCTTTATAGGTCTCTACCTTCCCATCTGCGCCCCTTTTCCTCTTGAAGATCCATTTACACCCGATGGGTTTTATCCCTTCAGGCGGATCAACCAATGTCCAAACATTGTTGATTTCCATGGATTCCATTTCGGATCGCATGGCTCCAAGCCATGCCTCAGAGTCAGATCTCTGAAGAGCATCCATATAGGTGATCGGATCCTCATTGTTCTCATCGAGCTCAATGGGATTGCCGTCCCAGACCAAGAAATCGTAGTATCTGTCCGGCTGACGCGGTATTCTACCAGATCTCCTAATGGGTTCTGGGTGTGATTCAATCACAGCCGGTTCTACGATGTCCTTAGAGTGTGTAGGTTCTTCTATTGGCTAAACTTCATCAAGTTCAATTTTAGAGGCTATAGTTCCTTCTCCAAGGAACTCCTTTTCCAAAAAGATAGCTCTAAGAGCAACGAACACCTTTTGTTCATTCTTCAAATAGAAGAAATACCCTTTGGTTTCCTTAGGATAACCAATGAATAAACACCGATCAGACCTTGTACCAAGTTTGTCTAAGTCTAAACGCTTTACGTAAGCCGGATAACCCCAGACCCGAAGGTGTGAGATTGAGGGTTTACGTCCATTCCACATCTCATACGGAGTGGAGACAACAGAATTACTTGGAACATTATTTAACAAGTAACAGGCTGTCTGAAGCGCATATCCTCAAAAGGATAGCGGCAGAGTTGCAAAATCCATCATGGATCGAACCATGTCCAACAAGGTTCGATTCCTCCTTTCGGACACACCATTCAACTGTGGTGTTCCTGGAGGAGTCCTTCGAGAGAGAATTTCATTCTTCTTAAGATATGTCAAAAATTCACCAGATAAGTATTCACCACCTCGATCAGATCGAAGGATTTTAATACTTTTTCCAGTTTGCTTTTCTACTTCATTATGGTATTGTTTGAACATTTCAAACGACTCAGACTTATGTCTCAATAAAAAAACATAATCGAACCTTGAAAAGTCGTCTGTAAAAGTAATGAAATATTTGTATCCTCCTCTGGCACTAACTGTCATCGGTCCACATACATCAGTATGTATTAGACTTAGAAGTTCTGTAGCTCGTTCACCTTTTCCAGTAAAAGGTGACTTGGTCATTTTACCAAGTAAACAGGATTCACAAGTGGGCAGTGATTCAGAATCCCTGACCTCGAGGAGTCCTTCTCCTCGCATCTTGTTTATCCTATTTGGGTTAATATGACATAGCCTACAGTGCCAAAGATACAAATCGTTGACATTATCTAACCTTGGACGTTTGCTAGAAGTGTACATTACACTAACAGGCCTTGATAGTACGTATATGCCATTATTTATCTAGCTTTCATTATAACAGAGTTATTCAAAATAACATTGCAAAAATCTCCTTTTATTGATAGTTCAAAATCATAATTGGCCAAAAGGCCTACAGAAATTATGCTCATAATGAAACTAGGACAATAGTGACAGTCGACTAGTTCGATAGTACAAGACTCAAAGACAAGACGCAGGACTCCGACCGCTAGTACTGGAACACGATTTCCATTCCCGACGCTCAGAAACTGTTCTCCATCTTCAAATCTTCTGCTAACTTGAAGTCCCTGTAATGAATTACAAATGTGAATTGGACTACCAATATCCAATACCCAGTTAGCAGTATCAACAATTGAGTAATTGCAAGGTTTCATCATATAAATATCTTGTTCAGCAGACTTCTGCTTCCTTGGCCTGTTCGGATCAAGGGACGCAAAATAAAGAGGACAGTTCCTCTTCCAGTGTCCTTTCTTCTTGCAGTAGAAACACTCTGCAGAAGATTGATCAGCCTTATACTTCCTGGTCTGACTAGGGCCAGGAGCATTCTGCACCTTCTTTCCCTTCTTATTTGATTTCTTCTTCCCTTTCTTAAAGGGACGACGACCTCTACTACCTCCCACTAAATTCACCACCCCCTTATTCAGTTGGTGGTCTTTCTCGAAAGTCTGCAGCAACCCCAAAAGATTATGGTAGTTGACTGCAGGCTTGTTCATTCTACAATGATCGAGAAAATCAAGATAGGAAGAGGGAAGAGAATTCAGGATCGCATCCTTGCCGAGCTGCTCGTGCAAGGGGCATCCGAGTTTGCCCAATTTTTCAATCAGCTCGATCATGTACAATACATGATCAGTGACTGAACCACCATTCGGCATCTTGGAGTTGTAGATGGCACAAGACACTTTGTACCGTTCTACATCATTCGGGGTGCCGAAGGATTCCTTCAACTTTTGAAGGATTTCATCAGGTTGGGCCTCCTCGAATTTACAACTGAACTCGTCGTTCATCGCCGCTAACATAATGCATCAGACAGTAGTCCGATCAGAGACCCACTTCAGATAAGCATCTCTGACCGCACTCCGTGCGTTAGTGGGAGGGATTTCAGGTGCCGGATCTGTTATCACATAGAGGATCCGTTCATGCTCAAGAACGATTCTCAATCTTCGATACCAACTATCAAAGTTGTGACCCTTTAACTTCTCGTTATCAAGAAGAGACCGGAACGATAAATTAGAAAACATCTGAAAAGAAAACAAGACCAAATTAGTGTATGAATTAATAATTTAACCAAAAGACTTGGATTTTAGTCTAAAGGTTTCTCCCACTAATTTTTCAGATTGGTAGCCTTTAACTCCAATCCATGAAAATACTTTTTCAAGTGGTTACTGAAATCCAATAGGCCTCGCATGAGCCCGACTATGGCCAGCTCACCCATACGAGCCTAAAGGTAGGTTCGTAATCCAATTGTTTCCCTAAACAATTTTCAGTATTTTATTTTGCCCCAGAGAACACCCCAATCGGCCTAGGGGCCTCCTATTGCGGGTCTCTGGTTAGGTCCAACCATTAAAATGACAAATCCAATGCTTCCAGCTAACTAAATACCAAGCCCGATTATGGCCGGTCCACCTAGTCCCGTTAAGGAGATTGCATTGAACCATCATCGATCAGATAGAAATTCCAGTCGCCGGATGTACACCCGTTCTATGGAACTGCCGATGCACACCAAGCTAGTGGACACATTTCTATCCAACTTAATGGGAGGCTAAGACACTGTCAACTCCTTGACTTAGTCTTTTTAAGGACCTAATAATTTTAGAGGATTTTTTTTTTAGTTATGACAGAAGAAAAAGACAAGGACATGGATCAACCTCCCACTGAATCAATTAGATTCCAGGAGGGTTGAAATAAATCAACAAAATGATCCATGGGCACTTATAGATCAGTCAGACCGATCAACCTGGGTGACATGGGTTAATTCGAGTCATTGAGCTTTTCCAATCAGTTCTGGTCGACTCGACTAGCCAGGTAGGTGAGATCATGGGTGAGTATCCGCCATTAACCATCTTTTCTAGACACCAACCAAGTTGGCCAGGAAAGAGGTAGCCTCATACAACCATGATCACAATGCCAAACCTACCTCGACACCAGTCGGTTTACCAGACTCGATCATACTAGCCTAAAGACTCGGGCGTCCACAGAGCCACTAATTGGATCCATTTTAGATGAACGGATCAACTAATCTAACTATTAGATAGTTCTAAAGAAGGGCCTTAAACAACTTTTGTTTAATCTTCTTGTAATCCAGTTCAACTAAACTTAGGTCTAATCCAATGATGAACCCAACTAGTCAGCTAATCCAATTAACCCAAAATGGCTTATGCCAATTTGATTAGATTTCATAAACCTAAAAAAAAATTTAATAAGCCAAATTCTTAATTAAAATAATTTTTAATTAAGTCTTCTATGTAAAACAATTTTACATAACAAAACATCATGCATCTAGATTCAAAATTTTTACAAATATTTTATATCCAATAAAACATGCCTAAAAACATGTATCAACAAATTAAAACAATTTTAATTTTAATATTCTTTAAGGATCATTCTGAAGAGGTCAACACAGACGATCCGCATCGTGTCAAAGACACACGGTCATGGTGAAGGTCTCAACTTGGTTCCAAAAAGAAATCTGGATACATTATTAGATTAAACCAATTTTAATCTAAAAACATGCATACAGGAATAGGTTACATATGCAACCTGCTCTGATACCACTGAAAGAAAAACAGTGCAGGTGGTTTAACATGGTCCTACACAAGGCATACAAACAGCTACGGGAGCAGAATGGATTTTAAAAATATTTTTAAAAAATCCGCGCAGTGAAAAACTGCTCCGCCCAGAACCTAACCTATTCATGTTGCATGAAGGCATGTATGATAATATAAAATATTTGCAAAACATTAAACAAATAAATCTATTCATGCATGATTAAAAAAAATAATTTTTCATACCTTTATTCTGCCTGGAATAACTTTGGAATAAACCTGGAATAGGCTGGAATAGCTGGAATAAAACTATTCCAGCCTTCTTCTTCCTCGGGCTGATTGAAAACTCTGTTTTGAGCTTGAAAAACGTCACCGGAATGATGGCTTCCGGACCTCCGTTTGCTCCCAAATTTGAGCAGCAGCAAGGTGGACAATTGGTCTTCGATTTGCCACCGATATCTGCAATCAAAACAAGCTAAAACATGTGTATAAAATCCCCAAAGTCTGCTGCCAGAAATTCTGCAGCAGAACAGGACAGCAACTTCTTTCTTTGCGTTTGGAGCAACAGCAGCAAATCCGGCTCGCCTTGCTTGCTCACAGGAGTAGAAGAGTACTCCCTCTAGAGGGGAGACACGCCGGGGGCCCTCCGATCCCTCTCCACACGCGGTGCTAGTCGCTGGAAGAACAAAAAAGTCATAGTGGACGGCAGCAACTTGGCTTTGCTGCAGTCCTGGGTTTGAGCACTCTAAGGGACAAGGAAAAGATGCCTTAGACTCTCCCTCTCACCCTCCAAAACCCAGCCTATGAGTACCCAAAAGAAGCAGGCAAAAATTCTCTCAAATGGGCCTCTCTTCTCATGATGAGATTCTCTCTGAAAACAGGGCTGACTGCTGGTATTTAAAGGCAGCAGGGGAAGAGGGAAATGGAGAGGCGGGGAGGCCAAGAGGCAGCAGCTGCCGATCTCCATTTAACCAGCAATTAACAGGAGGATTAAACCAGCCGGTGGAGGAGAGGAAGAGATGCCCAGCAGGTTCGACTTCGGACGCTTGGCCTTCAACGGACACAAGAAATTTTTCCCAGCAAAATTACCGTGTTAAACGGTCAAGTGGAGAGAAAAACACCGGTCCATTAAAACCGGTCCAAAACTAGTTAAACCAAATGGTTCAATCCAATTGAACCTGGTTCAAGACCAATTAAAATTGGTTCAATTGGTTCACAACCAATTGGAGGTCGAAACGAACTCTGAATCAGTTCAAAACTGATTCAGAAAAAAACCTGGCACAGTCCTGGTCATCTCGAAACAATTTCTGGTTGACACAGACAAGGGCAAGACGGGGAAAAGAGTGCTAAAAAAAAAATTGTAACCATAAAACCGAGATGATTTTCAGTCATAATCGGTATCCGGATCAGAGAGTTATCCTCTGTGGCGTGTGACCTCATAGGTTCGAACCTAAATGGTAGCACTAGAACAATTCTAGTACCAGCACAGGAAACCATCTAGCAATGGGTCTCGGCGTCCGGATAGGTCGAAGATGCGGGAGCAAACTATCGAACCTCTGGAATATGGTTACCGTATAATTCATCCCTTTGACCTCTAATGCTCAGGACGACTGAGATTGGGCTGCCAACCCAGACTGAGTCAGTCGACTACGTGTCTCAACCTTGCAAGCCCAGTGACTCTTCACTAGGACTACCCCGGTCGAGGATTTGCTAAATTGAGATACTGCGAGATATTCAATCCAAATTGTTTGGACAGGTCAATTCCATCTTGGTCCATCACTGCTCCACAAGTACTTGCCTGTACCAAGAAATCTTCCATCACCGGATTAAAAATCCGGGTAGTCCGGCACCAAAGCACAGGGAGTTGCTTGCAAGCTACCATGATGACCTCAGGTCAGAGGGACACATATATCCATATCCAATCGTGAGTATCCCTTTGGCAGAAAGGGGCTGCACGGAGCACGTTCAATGAGATATCATATATCCCACTTGTAGATCACATCAGTGTCACCACACTCATTTGGTCAAGAGGATAACCAAACGATGTGAACTACAACAACCTATACTTGATATATTGTCGTCCAGTACAATATATCCTTTGATTGTGAACAGGGTTTAAGGACCACTCGATACATCCTCTCTGTATCGAAGTCAGTGTAGTCCTAAGGACTTCATCACATGGAAAGAGTTCATTTCAGGAAAATTTAGTATGTGATGAGCTGCCAAAAATAATATTTTATTAATTCATAAAAAGAATACAATACTTAGCACAACCGCCTACAACCCAGGTGATTGGCTTTGGGACACAATTTCCAACAGTTATCCCTCGCTTCTTGGTTGCCTGAGGTTTTTGGCCAGGGTGTAATGTTGATTAAGGGCTGCGAGGGTCAAAGGTTATCCCTCATTTCTCGATGGTCAAGGTTTTCTTCATCTCAGCTTATCCAAGGACAAGGGATTATCCGAGGGTCCTTATAAGATTATCCCTTACTTCTTAGTTGCTCGAGATTTTTGGCCCATATGTGTTATAGATTAAGGGCAGTGAGGGTTAATGATTATCTCTTGCTTCTCTGATAGCCAAGGTTTTCATTGGCTCAGCTTGTCTGAAGGACAAGGGACCATCCAAAGGTCCTTATGGGTTTATCCCTCGCTTCTTGATCACTTGAGACTTTTGACTTACATGCGATGTAGATTTAAGGGCTTCGAGGGTCAATAGTTATCCTTTGCTTCTCAGATGGCCGAGGTTTTCTTTGGCTTTGCTCGTCTAAAGGATGAGGGGCCATATGAGAAGGGTTACTCATTGCTTCTTAGTCATCCGAGATTTTTGGCCTAAATGTAATGTTGATTATCGGCTTCGAGGGTCAAGGATTATCCCTCACTTCTCGGATGGCCAAGATTTTCTTTGGCTTAACTTGTCTAAAGGTCGAAGAGCCACATAAGGGTCTTCATGGGGTTATCCATTACTTATTGGTGACCTTAATTTTTAGCTGGGATGCAATGTAAATTAAAGGCTTTGAGGATCAAGGGTTATCTCTCACTTCTCTGACGGCCAAGGTTTTCTTAGGCTCAACTCATCTATAGAATGAGGGACCATTCAAAGGTTGTCATAGGGCTACCTCTTGCAGGGCTTCCTCTTGCTTCCTAGTTGCTCGAAATCTTTGGCCAAGGTCATTATGGAAGAGGTTTGATTTAACCCATCTTGCAAAGCTCATTAATGTAAGAGTTTTTTTGTATTGAAAGAAATAGCCAGTTCATTACCTTCAAGAGCTTGGCTTTAGGAGGTCAACTTTTAGAGCTCGATCTTCAAGAGGTTAGCCTCAAAAGGTTGACTTTTGGAGCTTGGCCTTAAGGGGGGTTGGTCATCATAGCTCAACCTTTAAGAGATTAATGTTGGTCTTTAGGAGTCCGGCTTAGAGAGCTTAGCCTTCACCTTAGTCTTCACTTCTTATAAGCTTGTAGATCTGCAAGAAAGAGAAATATATGATGATGGATGAGGGCTTGAGAGCCTCTCACCATATTCGAGAGTTCAGTTTCTTGGGAGCTCGACTTCATGGAGCCCAACTTGGCTTCTAAAGCTTGGCTTTATAAGATTGGCCTCCACCTTGGGCTTGGTAGCTCAACCTTGATTTTATTCTTTACCTTGATTCAGGCTTGATAGCTTAGTCTCGGTCTTATTCTTTATCTTGGCTAGGGATTGGTCTTCTCTTCGGCTTTGAGTTTTATGACTCAGCCTTAGTTTTGTTCTGTCTTGGCTCAGGCTCAGTCTTCACCTCAACTTTGAATTTGGTGGCTCGACCTTGGTTTTGAATTTGGAAAAAATGGTCCCTACAAAGCTGGCAAGGGTAGTATCACGCTGCTCTCCATTTATCTTACTATCCATAATTAGAAATCTTCTTTGATTCGATTACACGGGATCAGCAAAGACTTCCTAATTTGCTATTGTTGTCTTTTTTATCTAGATTCTTTAGTAACCATGTGTGATTTGAATTTATTTGAAATTAATTACTTGCCATGTATACAAGTTGTATCATACCATATTATCTGCCCCCAACTTTTGAGTTAGAACCATTTTCTTTGGCTTGGACAAAGAAAATAGTTGGATTGTTGTCCTTTGACTTGTTCATGATTAAATATTATGAATGTTATTAAAATTAATTATCGGGTGCCCGTTTCTTATTTTGCCCATACTTGAGGTCAGTATATATCCAAGCTTGCAGTTTGGAGGTCTTAGCTAGGGCTGGATGTCTTCAATTGATTATCCTTATAGTCAAGATTTTCAAGTTGGTTTGGTTGATCTTACCACTCTTGGTCCCAGGCTACACGAGGAAAGCGAGGTAGTGTTGGTGAGGTGCTTACCATTGGGTTGCATCAGCTTGTTGCATTGTCAAAACTACTGTAGCTAAGGTTTAAACTTGCTAGTTGAGCAAGTTTAATTGGTTAGGGCCACCTATTGTGGTACCACTTGCACTGATACCACTTATCAAAAAAATTATCATGTGGAATATAGATCCCCATTTTTCCAAGATCACAATATCATTGTTGATGTCGCAAGAGAAGAAAAAATAAAAAATAAAATAAAAAATATAATTAATAGGGCATGCAAAACTTGTACTCTCAATCTTGTATAATTCTTTTCAACAAAAAGTTCCAAATTTCCTACAAAACTCTCAACTCTTAATGAAACCCTTTAGCCTCTACAACATTTTTTTGCCACTACCACACCTCCTGGAAGTCCTTTGGATCCTTATACTAACCTCTTTGATCCCTGTCCCTCCTTTTATAGTCTTTATATCGAAGAACACTTTGATAGGAGTCCAGTGGCTCAAATCGTGTTGGAAAAGGACTCCAAAGTCCCATACAACTCTTGTTTGACCCTTGAAGCTTTCTAGCCATCTAATTGGTAAAGAATGTACTACAAATCATGCTGGATGAAGCCCAATTGATGTTTGAATTACCCTCAGCCATTCGATCTCATCCAAGGAATGTGCTGGATCATCCGATCATGCAAAACCAAGGTGGACCACGAAAAATGCCACAGGAAATTTCATAGACCGTACAAAACATGCAGTGCATGGACCGTGCACATGCACTGCGGGCCACATGCCCGCACATGCCTGGGTCACATGCTAGCCTGTGGCCATGTGAGCCTACAGAACTGGATCTACTATGAGCCAAGCTCGAGGTGTAGCTTAACAATCTCTTCCTCGACTCGATATCTGGCCTCTACTTAATTTCGAGAGCTCTTGAAGGATCTTGTCTCCATGCCCTAGAATAAATGCATGCTACTTATGGATGAGCAGACATAGGAGTCAAGTAAAGTCATTCGATCCCATCTCTATCATGTGCTATATTCACCTTGACCTAAGAGTTGTTCCGGAAAGTCTCATGCGGTAATAGGAATTTCACAGTGCAACATCATCTATTAGCCTTTCGAGTCTCTTGTCTTGTACCCGATCCATCTACTTTTGGAGCTCCATCTCAACTGAACTCCTATCTGCATTAGGGACTCCACCTCGCATAGGACATCTTGTCAAGAGATAGTATCCTCTATACTTCTTTCTCTGTAAGATAACCCTACTACTATAGATAACCTTCAAAATTCCATCACTAGCTCTTTATGTGTAGCCATTTGAACCAGTTTACTTAGTAAGATTAAATTCTTGTTGAAGTTGGATATGTATTGGACATTTTCTAGTTTTCTCAATATTCCATCATAAAGCATTAAGCTGACTGTCCCTTCGCCCTTGATCACACAGCTCAATCCATTTTTTGGTAGGTAGACAATATCCTCTCTATTATCTAAAGAATCAAACAGCTCCTTTCTGCAACACACATGATGGAGATATGAAAAATCTAAAATCCACTACTAGAAAGAAGAAGATATCTTGTTGGATACTATGAGCGCATCATCGTATCCATCACTATCGCTACCACCACCACCACCATACTAGCCTTCATCCAATTCTTGAGCTATGGGCAATCTTTGACATGATGCCCAGCTCGTCGCATTAATAGCACTTGATCTTACTAGTATCCTTCGACTTGGACCGCCTATCTTGCGATCCTCTATCACTCCACCTTCTGCTACCAGCTCCTCTAGGCACTGAGTTTCCACCTAAATTCGAAGCTTGGTTCTCCCACCCAATAAACCTCATTCTAGAGTAGACCTCCTCCATCTTGATGATGCTTTTCTCCACTAGAAGAGCAATCACCAAGAACTCAAAGGAATATGAAAGTGATGATAATAAGGCCAACATCCCGATCTTCTCTTGAACCTTCTTACCTGAGAAGATCAGTGATGATCCTTTGAGAATTACTTAAATGCTCTTACATGCTCTATCTTTCACTCATTCATAATTGATAAAACTATTTTCAAAGAAAAAAGGTGTTGGTGAGATACTTTGTCATATACAATTCCTCAAGCTTCGCCCATATTACCATTGAAAAAGCCTTGCTCAGCATATGAATCATTACGTCATTTATCAAATGCAAGCAGATCTACTTATTGCATGCATTTGGAGCCACTTTCAAATCTTATCCTTTAAGGTGGCCAGCTTGTCCTCACATATGAGAGCATCAATCAATCCTTGCTAAATGAGTATATCTTTTACCCTCACTTGCTAGAGGGAGAACTTGCTCTTTCCATCGAATCGATTGATATCGACTTTGATTATGCTTGTCTTCTCGATCATCTTTAATCTCGATCAATATGAATAATCTAGATAACCGGGGTTCTACTACCAATTGTTATAGTACCACCTATACTAATATCGTTTATTTGAAAATCCTTCAAGCGAAATATAGATCCTCATTCCTAAGATCACAATGTCATTGTTAATGCTGCAATAGAAGGAAGAAGAGAAAATAAAATAAAAGATATAATTAATAGGGCATGCAAGACTTCATTATGAAAAAGATAATCACTTACAAGATAAGAACTTGTACTCTCAATCCTGTATAATTTTTCTTAATAAGAAGTTCCAAATCTTTCACAAAGCTCTTAACTTTCAAGGAATTCTCAACAAGAAGTTTCAAATCTCTCACAAAGCTCTAAACTCTCAAGGAGACCCTCTAGTCCCTATAGACTTTTTCTATCACTGCTAGACCTTCTCGAAGCTCTTTGGATCTTCACACTAATCTCTTTGACCCCAATGCCTTCTTTTATAGTGATGTGGGACGGACCCCGATCAGGATTATTTTAGAGAAGGGTGGATCATTGGTCACTAGAAAACGACCTTTAGGCTACGTCAAACCCAATTTATTTTCTCCAATTTTTTGCTTTAAACTAATAAATCCATACTTTTTTTTTTTCATATTTTCTCTCTTTTTTTTTATATTTTTTCTCTTTTTCTACATTTCCTTTTCACTTTTTTTTTTCTCAGTTTTTTTTTCTCTGCTTTATTCTAAAGTCATCATATGAGGCCGGCTTTGCTTCTTCGATCGTGCAAAGGGGTCTTCGGTGCTTTGATGGGCATGCGAAATAGGGGGAAGGTCTCGGACATGGAAATCTGATGGGCTTCGCTGGTGATGGTGCTGGGGATGAGGATGGCGACCCGGGGAGATGGCGGCGTGGCTCTGTTTCGACGAATGGTGGCGGCACGATGGGGAGAAGGGTAGCATGGGCAGCAGCTGGGAAGCGACACTGGGTGCTAGCTGAGAAGCAACACGGGCGGCACGGGGGTGCCGGCTTGGAGGCCATGCGGGCGTTACAAGGATGCCGGCTTGGTTATGAGCCGAGGAGACAGGCAGAGGCAGGGTCTGATCGATCAGTGATATGGAAGACCGAGGTGGTCTTCTGATGGTGGCAACGGATCCAGCAGGATTTGATCAGGAAATGGTGTGCGACCGAGCGATGATTTTCACAGGCAGAAGGGGCGGTGGCCGGCTAATGGGGGTTTCCGCATAGATGAGGTGGTGATGATGGAATGGGCGATCGGTGGTTTGGTTGCTTCGATTGGTTGGTTCGGGTTCAGGTGCGGACGACTGTCAGTGGGGCAGATCCAGGGAAGGACTGATCATCGGGCAGATCCGGGAAGATGGCTCAGTGGTTGATTTATAGTTTGGAAGGAGAAAGAGAACAGAGAAGGGGCAAAGGGAAAGAACACAGACGAAAGAAGAAAGATGGAGAACGATCTAGGAAGAGAAAAAAATATAGGGTTTCCCACCCTTCTCCTATCCAAAGAAACAAAGGTTGGGGCTTCCCACCCTTCTCCTACCCGGAGAAACAAAGGTTGGGGTTCCCGCCCTTCTCCTACTCGAAGAAACAAAGCTAAGGACCTCTTTTCAACAATTCATCGCCATTCTTTATTTGAACGATAAAACCAATTAAATAGACTAATCTGAGATATCGATATCTTGATCTCAGATATCTCAATCTCAATCCTAACAAATTCAAACTATTTGTTTAAAAAAAAATAAACTAATCCAACTAAGAGATAAAATAAATCCTAAAACAAACTAAACAACCGATAAGATAATATAAATCCTAAATTATCCTAAAAATTATGATAACTTATCCTTGAATTTGAATTCAAAGGTGGTGGTGCATCAGGATCAATGCTGCTTTGGGATTCGTGCTGATGATGACTTCAGGATTCGTGTTGGGCTAACTTCAGGATTTGGGCTGGGCTGGCTTCAACTTCTGGGCTGGGCTAGCTTCAAGTTCTGGACTTTGGTGGCTTCAGATTCTGGGCTGGTCGATGTCCCCATCATATAGTATCTCTATCGAAGAGTACTTTGGTAGAAGTTTGATGGCTCAAACCATGTTGGAAAAAGACTCTAAAGTCTCATACAACTCTTGTTTGACCCCTAAAGCCCAATTGGAGTTGGAATCACCCTCAACCATCTGATCTCGCCCAGGGAATGCACTGGATCATTAGATCATGCAAAACTAGTGGTAGACCATGAAAAATGCCCTAGGAAATGCCATAGATCATGTGAATCATGGCTCATGGATTGCATGAAATGCGTGCATCCCATGCACTTGGGCCTTATGCTAGCCTGTAGCCATGTGGGCTTGTGGACCTTGGTTTTCTATGGGGCTGGGTCTATTACGGGCCTGGGTCAATGGTGCACGTCGCTATACACCGATTTAATATCTTAATTCCACTATTCATATATAGCTAGTGAGAGTAAGGGTCGAATCTGCAAGAACCTTTGAGTTATTACAAAAGTAAAATATATAATAGAAATTAAACTAGAAGAGAATTAACAGTGAAAATAATTCAGATATGATCTATCTTAATGAGAGTATGGCCCGTACCCGCAGATCACAGCCCGTCCCTCTTAAGAATATATCAGTCAAAATAGTAGTGAAAATAATCTATATATGATCTATCTTAACGAGAGTTGCCGTACTTGTAGATCACAGCCCATCCTTTTAAGGAATAGATCAGTTAAAATTATATTCACGTAGATAAACTTATCTCAAAAGCTTATCACTGCTCATGGATCTGCTTCAAATAAGATAGAGAAAAATATGAATTAATCGAAAGCTCTTTTCATTTCATAAAATGAGGAGTACATCAAATGAACACATCTAAAATATAAATCTCTTTTTTCAAATTCGATGGAGATTAGACTTCCAAAGTGAAGCTGTAGCATATCTGAATATATCAAAAGATGGAGTAGTCCGGAGATGTGGTGGAGAGCGGAGAGTGAAAACCAGGGCCAGTGTAGTGGGAGTAGGAACCAGTCAGGCTAGGAAAGGAGTTTAGCTATGATATCATACAAGAAAATATGAATCCTCAAATGTGCTAGCGATCGCCCCGCATTGCTAGGTTTAGAAGAAAACTAGCTCTTGACTATATATATTGTTCATCAGTTATGTACCAGTGATCGCTCCATTGGAGGCACAGAAAGAGTCAGATCCTAACTCGTGTGATCATAGTCAAACCAGAAAGTATCACATGAACTAACATTATATTTTTATGCAATCCAATATAATTTATCTTAAGATATGCATGTTCAACATTTCATAACACTCATAACATAAATATAACATATTAATATTTAATCTTTTAAATAGAACAAGCTTAGCACAAAATACTAAAGATCAAAATAACTTATCAGAAATAATTTTATTAATATATTACAAATTCGAGTCCTAACTCTGATGCTTCTTTACCAACAAAGAAGATGAAAACTCTGGTAAAATAATTATATAATTAATCTTCTATTTAAAAAAAATAAACTAGCATCGAAAAAAAGACTCTTGGTCAAGTCTGGATCTCGACCTAAATCATAAAATGATAGATCTAGATTTTTTTACTTATTTATTTATTTTACTCTTTTCTTTCACTCTCCTCCCTTTCTCTTCTCTTCTCTCTTTCTCTCTCCTCTTTCTCTCCCTTATTCAATCTCTCCTCTTTTCTCTCTCTTTCTCTCTCCTCTTCTCTCTCCTCTTTCTCTTTCTCCTCTTCTCTTTCTTCTTTCTCTCCGCTTTGTCTCATCTTTCTCTTTCTTCTCTTCTCTCTTCTTTCTCTCTCCTCTTCTATCTTCTCTTTCTTTTTCTCCTCTCCTTTCTCTTCTTTCTCTCCCCTCTTTCTTTTCTGTTCTTCTCTTATCTTCTTTTTCCCTATTTTTTTCTTTGGTTTGGCCCGAACAGGCCTTCCATGATTCCAAAGAATCGAGGAAGAAGAGGGAAGAGAAAGGTTTTCGGTGGTGGTTCGTCGAAGCATGATTGGATGGAGAGGGGAGTTGGGGCGGTGTGGCTGATGGCATCCATGTACCAACGAAGAGGCCAAAAAGAAAAAAATGGGGCATTGTCCCCTTGCTGCAACACAAAAGAAATAACTAAGGGAGAGAGGACTTATCGGCGATAGCAAAGATGCAGCCGGCAACTGGAGATGGGGAAGAAGGTAGTGGAGCTCGATTTTTGACCCGATTAGAGACGGTGTAGGAAGAGATTTAGAGAATGAGTTCGGAGAAGATAATCCTCGATTTCTCATAGATATGTTTGGCTGATCGAGAGTCCCGCCAACCTTTATCACTCCACCGGCCTTTTCCCACCCAACCATGGCCATCATCCCACTTATTCCAGCGAGATTTTTGCTCGTACAAGCAGGGGATGAAGTTTCTTATTTCGAAATTTTTTTCTATATTTGAATTGAAGTCGGCAGGCCTTGCTGACTTTAGCCCAATATGGCCCTAAGTGAGCCAGGCTTCATAATTTCTTAGTCATTTGCTACAAATAATCATAATCTCGAAGATCTAAGTAAGTAAACTCTTTCCATTCACTACTTTCTTTTTGTTCCAAATACTTAACATAGAGCGTTGAAGGGCCCTTACTAGAGCAAACTATCGACTAGGAACTTTTTTATAAATTTCTTTAGCAGCGACTCCTGTCAGCTGGTCTCTTTTCCAATCTCAAGCCAAAATTTACGGCAACAATAATATATAACACTAAATTTTATATTTATAAAAATTACAAAACTTTTGCTGCCTTTAAAATAATCCTACCATTTCCATTTGAGTCGAAAGCCTCGCACAAATGGAGAAAGGATTATAAATGTAGGGAAAAAAAAGGCTTCGTGAGGAAGAGATGAGATGGAGCTGGACATGCGCTATCAGTTCTTCAAGTATGATTATTTTATTTTTTATTTTATATTATTTTTAAGTTACGGGATGGATGGACTCTATCTCAACATGATTCATGGTTTCTATATTAACATGTATGTAATCAGAAGGGGAGCCCGTTCCATACATTTTTCCATGATACACACACAAGAGTATATTTTATTGATATTTAAGTTATCGTTAAATAACATACTATTATGTCATCATATAAGTACAGGTCTAATGTTCTACAGGGACGCTAGGTGTAGTTCTATTCATCAGACGATCAGAATCAACTCACCTGGATGGGGTTGTTCCCAAAGTGGCCTTACAAATTTGCTCCTGGCTTGGCAGAATAGAAATATTCTCATTCTTATGATTTTAACGAGAAAGGAAACCGTCCATGGCTCCCAAACCGTAGATGAGCAAATACCGCCGGAATCGACCTCGAAGTTACGCATAATTACAACACCAACCTTATCGATCCTTTAGTCGGATGGAGTTCCAATCTCACCGTCCATCTGGCAGAGGATGCGCCGATTGGATGGTCAGGCTGCACGGCATGGCAGGGTGAGGTCATTTCTCTTATTTGGACAACAACGATGGGCAATTTCGTCCGGGAGCTTAGATCTCGGATCGCACGGCAGTCCCAAGGCCAGTACCGCTGCCGCTCTCGCGCCGGCAAGCGGCCGTTAAAAGGCCTTTTCCCGGTTTAACGGTAACGTCACCGCATACAAGCCAATGACCCTCATCCACGTCACGTCCCATCACATCATCCGTACGGGCACCGTGGCGGAGATCAGATGGTTGGAGATCTCCTGGACATCGGACGGTCTCCATGCCCTCTTCTGGAGACTTCGAATCGGAAAACTGAGAGAGAGAGCGAGAGAGAGAGAGTGAGAGGGGGGGGGGGGGAGGGAGATGGAGACTAGAGAGAGAAATAATGAGTATGATAAATTAAGCAATAAACGGAGGTCGTGATTTAACCACGGTTAGTGTTTTTAACCCCGATGGCGCCGGGGGGAGTTAAAAAGGGGTGGAAGATTCGGGGAGAGCGGGCGAGAGAAAGCGAACGCGAGAGAGAGAAAGAAGGGGGGTGGGGTGGGGCGGAGCGCTGGAATCCGAGCCGTCGTGTCTGCCGCGTTATCGGATCTGCGCCGTCGGTCGCCGTTCGTCGTCGCGCCGGGGGCGGGGGAGGCGGACGGCGTTCTTCCGGGCGAGCTTGGCCTGCTTCCTGACCAGATCCGATACTCTGGTGAGTTGGATTCGGAATCAGTCTCGAGTTTAGTTCTACGCTAGTGGAATCGGTCCAGGAGCGAGTTCTTTACGCAATCATTTCGTATGTCTGTCTTTCGATCTTAGTGGAAGTGCAGTGACTGCTAGAATGTTGATTTCGCGGGTTGTTTGTCGGTTTTGAGGATTGTTTAGGACTCTGTAGGGGTTTATATGTCGTTAATTTGATTCACGGGAGGAAATGGTAGGGTTTGATTTGATTCGTTTAGTTTGGAACATGATTCAGTGATTAGTTTGAGGGATTACCTAGAAAATCTGTTAAATCTTATAAGATACGTTCATTTCCTTCAGAAACCTTCATTTTTTTCGAAAAAAAAGATATTTCAGTATGTCGGTCCGGGAGCAAACCATGGATGGTGAACCTGGAATTTGGAAATGATGTTGAAAATGTGCTTGAATTTCTCTTTATTTTTTTGTGCACAAAATTTTTCCTTTTTTTTTAATATGATCACTAAAAATTTATGCTTTTCATTCTTTTTTTGTACGACTTTGTGGAAATCTCAGAAGATTTTTTAATTTTTTTTTGAAATAATTGTGATTCTATGTAGTTATTCGATGAATATTTAAAATTCATTGGTTAACAGCTTATTATGATTCTTCTACAACGATATCAGGCATCAGCAGAGCTCTCCCTCTGTCTCTCTTCCTCTCACCCTCCCTCCCTCTCACCCTCCCTCCCTCTCCCTCCCTTTGTCCCTTCCCTTCCGCCTCTAAAATTGTCTCAAGTCGGTATTTATGATATTTTATTTTGGATTATTAGTAGAATATGCAACAATTAATTGCGTCATTGATCTGTTTATGGGGTGACAGTTTGTCAGGCTTTGCTTCTTTTCTTTTTGGGCGTGTTGCCTTACTTTACATTGGAGGTTTGAGCGAAAGGGGGATTTCTTTTGCATCCGAGCCTTTTTATTATCTTTAGATCATTAATGATTTACTTGCCGAAAAACATCAGTAATTGATTGAGTTTTCTTTTTCTCCTTTAAATTTGGTTCATAAATCCACAAGTGATTCATGCTGTGTAATTAATACCGGACCTGTTTCCTTCCTCTTCTTCACTGGCTTTGTGGCCAAGGAAATGGAGTTAAAAAGATTTTTTTCTTTTTTAAGATTTTCCCTTGTTAGATTATTCTTTCTTCTTCTCCCTTACCGCCTCCCCATCGCTCCCCTTGCTTTGTCCCTCGTCCACTTACACCACTTTTCATTTCATTAAAAAAAGGATTTTTAAAAATAAAAACTGTTGTATTAATTATTTAAATTATATTATGTAAACGAGCAAGACTGTAAATGTTGATCATTCTATGTATGATGAGGTATAAATTTTGCGGTGCTGATAAATATGATTATTAACCATGTGTCTTCTACAGCGTTCTGATCATTTGATTCATCCATCTTCTGAAAAGATGGCTTCCCCATTGTGGGTGAGGCTTACCACCGGCTTTCTGCTGCTTCTGTTGTGAGGCCAACGGTCACTATCTGATAACCTTGTAGTTGCTACATGGTCCATTGTGCTCCACATCTTCTTCTCTTTGTGACCGCGTCAGCCTTGGTGTTTGGCGTGCGCACAAGAGAGAAGAAAAGGAAGAAGAGGAGCCTCTGCTGCCTCTGGCAGTGAATACCATGTCTCCTAACTTGGATAGCCCTGTCCAGACCCAGATGGCAGTTTCAGTCTTGAATCGCACCCACAGCAGTGAATACCATGGGAACAAGCAAAGTGAGGGAAAGCCTCCAGGGAGGAGACGGGTGTTCGTCCAAACTGACACTGGCTCTGTATTGGGTACCATGTCTCCTAACTTGGACAAGAGAGAAGAAAAGGAACAAGAGGAGCCTCTGCTCCCTCTGGCAGTGAATACCATGTCTTCTAACTTGGATGGCCCTGTCCAGACCCAGATGGCAGTTTCAGTCTTGAATCGCACCCACTGCAGTGAATACCATGGGAACAAGCAAAGCGAGGGAAAGCCTGCAGCGAGGAGACGTGTGTTCGTCCAAACTTACACTGGCTCTGTATTGGGTATTGAGTTGGATCGTGGAGACAATGTCCATGCTGTGAAGAGGAGGTTACAGTTAGCCCTTAATGTGCCCACCGAGGAGAGCTCACTCACATTTGGTGATCGTGTATTGGAAAATGATCTTAGTGGGGTTCGGAATGATTCCCCATTACTCCTTACTAGGAATTTTCTTCACAGAAGTTCCTCCACCCCATGTCTCTCTCCCACTGGAAAGGAGCTCCAGCAAAGAGATCGGAGTGGTCCAATTGAAATCTTAGGGTGCTCAAGCCATTGTTCTCGAACAAAACAACTTGTCAAGGATGTAGTGAAGGCTATTAAAAGTGGTATTGACCCTATCCCCGTTCACGGTGGGCTTGGGGGTGCCTATTACTTCAGAAACAGCAGAGGTGAGAGCATTGCTATTGTGAAGCCCACAGATGAGGAGCCATTTGCACCAAACAATCCAAAAGGTTTCATCGGGAAAGCCCTAGGACAACCGGGCCTGAAAAAGTCAGTGCGGGTTGGTGAGACAGGATTTAGGGAGGTTGCTGCATACCTCCTGGACCGTGATCACTTTGCCAATGTTCCTCCAACAGTCCTTGTCAAGATAACCCACTCGGTGTTCCATGTCAATGATGGGGTTAATGGTGCGAATGGTAAGGCTTATGACAGCAAGTCTCAAGCTGTCAGCAAAATTGCATCATTCCAGCAGTTTATCCCTCATGATTTTGATGCAAGTGATCATGGGACCTCTAGCTTCCCTGTTGCAGCTGTGCACAGGATTGGTATACTTGATATTAGAATCTTCAACACAGATAGGCATGCAGGGAACCTTCTGGTGAGGAAGCTTGTAGATGGAGCTGGTAGATTTGGAGCTCAGACAGAACTCATTCCAATAGATCATGGACTCTGCCTGCCAGAGAGCTTGGAGGATCCTTATTTTGAATGGATCCACTGGCCACAGGCATCAGTACCTTTCTCTGAGGATGAGCTTGAATACATTGCTGATCTTGATCCTTTTAGAGATGCTGACATGCTTCAGATGGAGCTGCCTATGATCCGTGAAGCATGCCTTCGGGTTTTGGTCCTTTCCACAATTTTCCTCAAGGAAGCTGTGGCATTTGGGCTTTGTCTTGCAGAGATTGGTGAGATGATGAGCAGGGAGTTCAGGGGTATGGAAGAAGAGCCTAGTGAGCTGGAGGTTGTATGCATTGAGGCACGGAGATTGGTAGCTGAAAGAGAGGTGATTTCTCTGGAAGCTGAACCAGTCGATGAAGATGTAATCCAGTTTGACATTGATTGTGAAGATGGTGGTCCGGTGGTGCCAAAAACACCACCATCATACTATTTTGGGTTGAAGGGGGGGAGTTCCAGAAACCTGCTGTCGAAACTAGAGAGCTTGGAGGAGGAAAGCAATGATGACCATGAAAAGAACAGTGTGGAAGAAGTTACTTGCTTTCTGCCTGCTAGCAATCAGTTTCCAAACATTTCAAAGTTGTCCACATCATTGAAGGTCGTGAGCCTTACTGACAAAACTCAGCGGTATCTGGGTGGTGTTCCGAAAGGAATTGATCCTACAGTTAGAACTAACAATAGTGGTAGTGCCAGTGGATTTCAGAGTGGGAGCAGGAGGAGTGCAAATGAGCAGTTGCCTGCAAGTGTGAGTTTTGTGAAACTGTCAGACATGGTGGGGGAAGAGTGGTGGTTGTTCCTTGATAAGTTCCAGGAGCTGCTGCATGGAGCATTCCGTGCCCGGAAGTCTGGAGCTGCTGGCCAGAGGCAGAGGCAGAGGCTAGGCACATCTTGCCAGTTTTGAGTAGGAGATAGATCAAGAGGATAGAGGGGATGGCTGTCCGTTCCGTTGCAGTTGTTTGTTGTGTTCTTTCTGGTAGCTGTAAAGAATGGAGAAGGGGGTTTTAAGAAGAATAAGACCATCGTGGTTTGGGACTGACAAGAGGGTGATTTGTGTTAAGGGACGAGGTGGAGGTAGTAGTGCTTTTGTATAGATCTTTCATCTCTTTGTTAAATATCGGTTACATGGAGGAGGCGAGTGTGATTGGCCTCCATTTTCTTTTCATATCATTTTATGCCTTATTAGATGATGGTTATTAAAAATAAACAATTAGAAAATCTATGTACATCGGCTTATATGTCTTTGGTACGCTACTGTAGTCTGTTATTTTGAACATATGTGTAGGCCTGTACCAGGGGCGACGCATTGTCATATGTTCATCAAACGATTCTATTCCTCTGGGGTTTCTGATCATGTTATGCTTAAGAATGTTTTATGTTGGATAATTCTTAGCTTGCAAGCTTCCATGTTCCTGGTGCTGGCTTGGTTAGCAGTTTTTGGTTCCCTGGAGTTTTAACTTTCTGGATGTATCGTTACTGTGATGTTTCTCTTGTATGAAGTGGATTAGCGTGCCATCATGTTCAATGGTTTCTCCTGCTTCGATATGAGTTGCCCTAGGTCTGGCTAGAAGTTGTTTCTTGTCTTCGAAGTAGTCTTCCAAATAGTGTTCCTGAATTATTTTGTGTTATACAATGGAAGCCTTGGAGATGATCTTGTGAAGGGCAGAATCACAGACTACTTTTGAACGAGGTCCTTGTTTTCGAAGTTGATCGACTTCAGAGGAGACCTAGGGCGGCTGCTGGTGGTTGGAATCGGTAGGTGCAAGCAGTTTCTAATGCTTGAAATCTCATATCATGCTTTGAATAAGTTTTTACAGCTCTGCACTGTAAAATGGCTTCTTGATCTTATTTGATATTTGATCATAACTCTAACCGATATATGTGTATTGCTTGGTGCCTGATGATTTTTCCTTTTTTTTTATTTTATTTCTATGCCTGTTAGTACCCTTGTGTGCAAGTGCTTGCCCTCAAGGTCACCTATTTTTTTATGAGAATCGATTTTGGAAGGGTCATGTTTAGTTTTGGAGGTTTGTAATTATAATAAGAATTGAAATAAAATTTGAATACTTATAAAGTATGAATTGAATTTTGGGGGCTGAGATGGGAGTCATTCATTTTTACATCAGGTCTAACTTTCCTTCCAAACCTACCCAAGTAATAATTAAGTAGCGCGTGTCGCACAGCTGGTTGTGAGATTTTTTTCACAACTTACAAGTTGAGCTGGTTGTGAAATTTTTTTCACAACTTACAAGCTGACAGGAATTTGAGTCTCGATTTGAATATTTTTCAATTAAAAAATATAAAAATAAAATAAAAAAATTAATAAAATAATCCTGGAGTTTCTGTTGGCTGGTAATAATAAAAAAGTTAGGGATATATATAATAAATTCTGTTTACTCGGCTGATGCTTTCATAAAATAAAAAAAATTTAATAAAATAATCCTGGAGTCTCTGTTGGCTGGTGATAGTAAAAAAGTTAGGGATATATATAATAAATTTCGTTTACTCGGCTGATGCCAGTGGCAGTTAGGTTGACGTATTTACCTTCGGATGGGAAATAGTTAAAAATTAATATACGTTGTGTATCGAACATTTTCTGGTTGAGATTGGGGGACCGTCTGGGGGTAGCTATGCCCGGGATCTAACCACTTCTCTTTTTCATTTTACCAAAAAAAAAAGCAAAAAAAAAAAAAGAAAAGAAAACTGTAATAATTAGGTTTTGGGTGACTTGTTTCAGATACCAACATCTTTAAAGCTATTTTTTAGTCCATTTCTATTGTAGAAAATTTAAAATCATTTGGATTTTTATGGATCATCCCGTCCATTTGTGCTGAACCAGCAATGCTCGTTTTCGTGCTGTACGATGAAAAAAAAAAAAGTGAAAAATAGTGCTGGTTTTTGTGGTAGAGCTGTGTAATGAAAAAAAAATGTGAAAAATAGAATGCTGGAACGACCGAGTCATACGTCTTATGATCCATCTACACCATTCCCTTCTCCTGGTGAGCGCTTAGCCTTCTATTGGTTATTTCTTGCTCGTAAATATTTCTCATCGTGCTTTGCCTTGTTTGACGAGGTTCACCTAGTTCTCTCACCAAACATTTTGTTTGTTTCCATTAAATTATTCCTTTTTAATATTACGCTTGGAATCTCTATCCTCATTGCTGGCATCATCAGGCATAAATCGCACATCCCAAAGATTGGCAGACTCCGTACGACGAGCGAAAGCGTTCCCTCATCATGTGATGTTCAAGCTTTGAAAGATAGGGCCACTCCGAAGACCGCTTCTCATGAGAAAAAATTAATAAATAAAAGATTCGAGACACTTGCAAACAAGGGTGCTTACATGTATATATATATATATATATTATCTGATTCCAGCTACATATGAAAACATGGTTGATGACGTGGGTCGGACCATAGAGATATAAGGAAAATTTTTTATCCACCTGATGAAGAAATTTTTTTATTTATTTTTGATAAAAAATATATTATTTTATAAAATTAGAACATGTCCATGGATATAAAAAATTATAAAAATAAATAGATCAATGAATGCGGTACCATCCCATACCATTCGGTATGGAATATACCGGCTTCCGATACGGTTCATCCCAATAAAATGGTTCAATCTCCGAATCATTAAAAAGATTAATTTCTGTACCGGTACGATACCATCTGGTTCGATCCTATTCAATCCCTTCTAATATGGTTCATTCCAATAAAATGGTTCAATCTCCGAATCATTAAAAAAATTAATTTCTGTACCGGTACGGTACCATCTGGTTCGATCCGATTCAATCCCTTCCTTAGTTTGGAAGGTGATTGGAGAGAAAGATGATTTTTATATTAAAAAAAAAAAGTTCGATATGCATGCGAGTACAGACCGTACCGTATCATACCGTCCTTCCAAAACGATTCCGGTACTGGTACCGAAAATTCTGAAATAGATATTATAAAAATATAATAAAAATCATAATAATTAATATAATATTATAATATAAAAATAATTATTTTTATTAAAAAATAAAAAAAACTAAACTATATTAACCCTACATGATATTGGAAATTGATACGGCTTTGCCCAACAAGAAATATTATTGAAATGCCCGTAAAGTGTTCTCTCCCACGTCCTTTCTAGAGATTATTGTTATTAATAAAATAACTCGAGTATAAGTTAAAAATTATGGGCGTAACGCGGGAGCACGATGGCGGACGAGTGAAAAGGATATCGCGGTGATGTGCCGTGCTCCTTATCCGGATAAGAGGAGGTTGGTTGACGAGTCCGCTTCAGTTACAGCGGCTTTGCATGCCCGAGAAGCAGCAACAAACAAAGGAGGAAACTGTAAACCGAAACCAGGGGCTTCCGTGTATCATGTACCGCAGCGCCCGTGGACTGCTCTTTGGGTGGTCCTGGTTGCATGTTCTGTTTTGGAGTTTAGTTCTTGCCCACATGAAGACCAATGGCGTTGATGCTCACAGTTGCCGTCTGTTCACCCACTACTGAACTCCGGCAGTGCCCGTGAGTTCCCTGGTCTCCTCCGGCAAGAGTGGAAAGCTCCTCCAGATTATCCTTCGCGAGAACTTGCTGAAAACCTAGCTAGGAATATTCGACGGGCATTCCAATATTCAAAAGAAATTGTGAGGCTGCAGTGGCCAGAGCCGAGAGCACGTGATCCGGTGACTGTTCTAAAATATATGAAAATATTTGGAATGTACCTGGATTGGAGGTTCCTCTCTTACCATTTGTATAGTTATATGGTATAACAGAATGCCATTATGCAGATATATGTAGGGATTTGCATGGTACTCCCAAGCTTTGGAGAGACCTGAAAAATCATGACAGGAATGCTGGAGACGATCCCTGGAACTTGGGGATGTATCCCAAGTAGGTCCTGGAGGTATTCCAGGGTTTCTTGGAGGTGTTCCAGAGATGTGTTGTACCTCATGTTGGATCAAGGGAGCTTGACCCAGGATATATTGATTTCATAGAGGGAAGTTTTTTTGAGAGATTGTAACATAACATAATCTAATTGGATTATTGGGTTTGGGTTCAGGTTTGTTAAGTTGGTTAGGAGGTTAGCTTATTTGGTTAGTTGGTTAGTTGGTTGGTTGGTTGGTTGGCCAACTACCCAAGATCCTAACTGAATTGGTTGGTTATAACTAATTGGGAGCCTAACCATATGAAGAGTCATAATCAGTTTGTTATTGGACCAAGAAGACCAAGAAGATCAAGAAGTCCTAGCCCAACCATATTAGGAGTTGTAACCACTCAAGAAGTGGTTGAAGCCCATGTGATGCAGCCCAACTAATCAAGAAACCGTTCCATGTGCTATATTAAGAAGTGGGGTGTGCGGTTTGGAGTCTCATGGTGAAGTGAGAAACCGTGAGAGGGGGCGTGAGCCTCTCTTGGGCGTGACGCCCATGGGGCGTGGAGGGCTTTGGAGAGTCGGTTCCAAGAGAGAAGGGAGTGCGTGAGGGAGTCCGTGCGGATAACTTCTTGGAGTTCTTGGACCGTGGATGCTTCTTGGACCATGAGGGTACATCATGCGGGCTTTGGATAAGGGACATTTGTATCAAGGGTTTTTTTCCAAAGGAATTATGAATAAAGCAATCTCTTTTTTTCTCCTATATCTATATCTTCATTGTTGCATGAGTATTGAATCCGGGCACAGGTTGTTGGACTGTGATCTTCCATGTTGCATCCGCTGTGTATAGGTGCTGGTCATGAAGAGTGCCTAGGAATTTCTAACAATATCAATCTTTAACAACCATAACAAACTTAGTTGAGGTAGTGAGATCCTATTTTCCAAGATCTCTATCAAGAAAATCTTTTCTATTATGGTGTTAGAATCTATTAGGATGTCATCTACTACGATTTATGCCAGAATAATTATAATTGACTGAATTGCTAGCTACTGGGTGTCATGATCGCCGGGCTGGAAGGGAGACTTGGCTATGTATCTGGGCCTACCATGTGGATCCGCTCGAGTAGCTAGCTGAAGATGAGCAGGGGGCGGCAAAACTATGAGCGGGGGGCATCATGCTAGGTAGATACAGCTTGGTCCATGCTACTCGGCCTGAAAGCGACTAGTCGATCTAGATGAGATTGTGATGCGGCATACTTATGGAAAATATGGCATGAATGGCTAAAGCAATTAAGCTAATTAAAACTCTAAAATATATGATCTAATTTCAGTCATAGTGGAGTCATTAAGATGCATTAAAGAAGACTAAACTAGAAGGCTCATATGCTTCGCAGTGCAAATCTAAATTAAGTTAATGAACCAAGACCTATGTAGCTAGAAAACCATCTAATTAGGACTATACCATATTCAAAAATTTAGACCACAAGAGGAAAGGAAAGGGTTTAGATACCAATAATTACTCTCCAATAACCTTACACTAGGTTCACTCCTTCACACTCAGGATTGGCGACTGACTGATCAAGTTATCCCATCCATTGGAAGTAGAGGCTCCTGCTGCTGAGTTGAAGGCAAGGAGGACTTTATCCAAGACTGGATACTCCTTAGGATCCTGCAAGAACAACCATTAGTATTGTGGAGGAGATGGAAGATAGTATGGAATAAAAATAATGGAAGGGAGGTGAGTAGAGGATTGTTCATGATCTTGGTAGAGTGTGGCCGGCTGCTCTTGAAGATGAGGTAGGCGTTAATGGAAGAACTTTTACTGGAATTTGAGAACTAAAGTACTTGGTTGAGCCTCTCACTCAATCCCTCACGGATGGCATTTGCAAGACAAATAGAGATAAGAAAATTTATAGATTTCATTCATTCAAAGGCATCCATTTACAAAGAGATTAGGAGCCTATTTATAACCTTCTAAGTCCCATTTGAAATTCAAATTTTATATGAAAAGAGGGGGAAATGTAGTTACATATTTGAATTTCAAAATTCATGGAAAGGGGGCACCAAATCTGAAAATCTGCATGCATGGGTGCCAAGTGAATAAATATGAAAATCTTCATATATGGGTGCCAAGTGTCCAAATCTGAAAATCTTCATGTATGGGTGCCAAGTATCCATTCTCTTGGATAAGGTGTCTTGGTGAGGTGGCTTCAATCAAAGCTTCATTCCATCCAATGGCTCTTATTTCATGCACCCTTGATTTGAAGATTTACTTGATATAGCTTCGGTTCATCTCTTGGTCCAATTATATGCTCCCTTAGTTGGACTTGACTCAAGCTCAAAAGAAAAATTACAACTCAATTTGGTCTTAAGTACATTTGACTCTTACAACTCAATTGACCCAAGGCTTCAAGATCTAATACTTAGCAAGACTCAAACATAAAATTCATGATACAAGAAGACTTAACTAGACTCAAGACTCAGACTAGGAACAAGTTAACAAGGTTGGAACTCAATTTGCAATTCATATGGAATTGGTGTTGACTAGGTTTGATTGAAGTCTTCGTTTAACCTTGGTGCCCACACCAATTCTCTCGAGGTGGGAAGAACTCGACTTTGTCGAGTAGGGATCTATTTTACTCTGGTATTACTCTAATAAGTCTGAGTTGATTCTTTGTAGATCCTCTCGAGTAATCCACGAGCCTTCGGACTCAGGTCGACCTTGCCAACGAACTAAATAGCATTGGTAACCTTTATTCCGGGTGGTGATGTCTTGGTCATTCAGAATACGCTCAACTTATCTCACCATTCTGGTAGAATTGTTGGTGGACACTCAGGGATGGATTCACTCTCAATAATTGGCTCAGGCTCAAATGGCTCGCTAGGTATCATTATTGATTTCTTATACTCTACTAGGTCTGAAACATTGAAAGTCGAGCTGATACCTAAATCAGATGGTAAGTTTAGCACATATGCATCAAATCCTATTTTCTTTATAACTTTAAACGGACCTGCACTGCAAGCATGCAAATTTTTTAAGGTTCCTTGTGGGAACCATTCTGGTCTAAGCCTTATCATAACATAATCTCCTTCAGTGAATTCTTTGACTCTTCTATGTGAATTCGCCATATGCTTATAAGTTTCATTGCTCAATTGAATCTTTTTGTTAATTTCTTTATGTACATCCCTAATATGCTGTGCATATGATTCAGCTGATTCAGAAATTCGAGCTTGTATGGGTAAAGGAATAAGATCTAAGGGCTTCCTAGGTTTGTAACCATGGACCACTTCAAAAGGACTCTTCCCAGTAGATCTATTGACTGAGCTGTTGTAAGCAAATTCAACACGAGAGAGTAAGAGATCCCAATTTCCGTATTGTCACCAACTAAACATCTTAGCAGATTTCCTAGACTCCGGTTGACTACTTCAGTTTGGCCATTAGTCTGAGAATGATAGGCAGTGAAAAGTTTCAGTTTGGTTCCTAGCATATGCCAGAGAGTCTTCCAAAAGTAGCTAGTGAACCTAACATCTCTATCTGATACAATGGTTTTGGGTAAACCATGTAGTCTAACCACCTCGTCGAGAAAAAGTTTGGCCATTCTAGAAGCATCTAGGGTTTGAGAACATGGGATGAAGTGAGCCATCTTAGAAAATCGATCAACTACAACGTAGATGGAATCATGTTTTCTTGAGGTCCTTGGGAGTCATAGTACAAAGTCCATACTAAGATCCTGCCATGGACAATCAGGGACTGGTAAGGGAGTGTACAGACCGGTATTTTGCCTTTGCTGTTTGGCAATAGCACATGTTCGACATTGAGTACAACTTAGGCCACATTCCTTTTGAGGCCAGGCTAAAAGAATTGGTCTTCTACCGCTAAGATGGTCTTATTTCTACCAAAATGACCTGCCAGGCCTCCAGCATGAACTTCCCAAATCAAAAACTTTCTAATAGAAGTTCGGGGAACACATAGTTGGTTTCCTTTGAAAAGGAATCCATCTAGGAGAGTATAGTCACTATGGACACTAGATGGTCCTTGTTGGAGGGATTGATAGATATCACCAAAGTCTGGGCACTTAGGATACTCTTCTTTCAATCTATCAAACCCTACAACCTTGGTACTAACTGAGGACAAAAGCATGGATCATTGGCTTAATGCATCGGCAACCTTATTTTCAGAGCCAGCACGGTGTTTCAAAATAAAGGTGTATGCCTGAATGAATTCTACCCATTTTTCGTGCCTAGGATTCAATTTCTTTTGGAAATTAAGGAATCGTAAGGCTTCATGATCGGAATAAAGAACAAATCCCTGCGGTAGTAAATAATGTCGCCAATATCTCAAAGCCTAAACTACCACATACAATTTCCTATCATATGTCGAATATCTTATCCTTGCCTCATTCAATTTCTCACTAAAGAATGCCACTGGATGACTCTCTTGACTCAAAACTCCTCCAATTCCTACTCCAGAGGTATCACAAGCAACCTCAAATACCTTTGAAAAATTGGGCAACCTCAAAATAGGTGCTTGTGTCATTTTTTTCTTTATTTCTAGGAAGGCTCTATCGGTGGGTTTTATCCATTCAAAGGTTTCCCTCCTAATGCAGTCGGTAATGGGTGCAACTATTGTGCTAAATCCTCGAATGAATCTCCTATAGAAGGTAGCTAAACCATGGAAACTACGGACATCGTGGATGCTTTTGGGTACGGGCCACTCGACTATGGACTTGACCTTTTTGGGGTCGACAGACACCCCTTCAGTGGTGACAACAAATCCTAGAAAGATAACTCTAAGGGTCATAAAGTCACATTTCTTGAGGTTGGCATAGAGACTATCTTGTCTAAGGGCTTGGCAAACCTGTTTCAGATAGTTCAAATGGTCTTCCTTAGTTTTACTGTAGATGAGAATGTCATCAAAGTAGACCATATGAACTTCCCAATGAATGTCCTTAAAACCTGGGTCATGATCCTCATGAAGGTACTAGGTGCATTGGACAGGCCGAAAGGCATCATTATCCACTCATACAAGCCATCTTTGATTTTGAAGGCAGTTTTATATTCGTCCCCAGGTTTGATTCTTACTTGATGATAGCCACTCTTAAGGTCAATTTTGGAGAATATTTTGGCTCCAGCTTTCAAATCCAACATGTCATCTAAACGGGAAATAGGAAAATGATACTTAATGGTAATCTTATTTATGGCCCTACTATCTACACACATTCTCTATGCCATCTTTCTTAGGGGTCAGAAGGGCTGGTACTGCATATGGGCTTAGGCTCTCTCTAATGAATCCCTTTTGGAGAAGCTCTCCAACTTGACGTTGTAACTCAGAGTGTTCTGTAGGGTTCATTATATAATGGGAAAGGTTTGGTAAAGTTGATCATGGGATCAAATCTATGGCATGTTGAACGTCTCTCAAGGGTGGAAGATGATTAGGAAGGTCTTTAGAAAAGATGTCTTGAAACTCCTCTAGAAACCTTAACACTTCTTGGGATTTTTCCTTATGGGGCTGGTCCTGATTTTTCTTAGTTGCTAAAACCCAAACAGGTGAACCATTGCTAAGCTCTTGCTCTAATTCTTTAGCAGTGATCATGTTTATCCCTTATTTCTTATCCCTCAAGTGACTTGATTCCCTCTTAACTTGGTCCTTAGGTGGTGAGGAATTGATTACAATCTTCTTCCTATTATGGGTGAAAGAACATGAATTAGATCGATCATAGAGTATAGCACATGATCATACAACCATGGTCAGCCTAATATGATGCTACTAACTCCCATTGGAAGAACATCGCACCAAATCTTTTCTTGGTATGATTGGAACTGGATTATGACCTGGCACCTAGACTTAATGGGAATTGAGGTTGAATCTATCCAGGACACCTTATATGGATTAGGATGGAGCACAATGGGTAATCCTAGGTTCTTGATTGTATTGGTCGATATGGCATTGACATAACTACCACTATCTAAGATGACCTTGCACACCTTTTCTCCTATCTTGATAAAGGTTTATAGGATACTAGTCCTACGCCATCTTCTTGCTCCTTACTCTGGGTCAAGATACATCTCACAACTCCTAGGATTTTCGATGAGTCTATGATATTTTCATCCCCTTCATACTCATCAGCTAAACTCACACCTGCCTCATATACCTCTTCTTCCTTCTCATAGTTTTCTATGGGTTCAGTAACTTATTCTTCTAATTCCCCTATGTGTAATGCTCTAGTGGGACATTGGCTTGCGTAATGACCTATCTTGTGACACCTAAAACAATGGATATTTCCTTCTCTTCTAACCTTAGGGCTCTTTCCTTTATCTTCTCTTCGAACTAATGGAGTAGCAGGACTAGGTCTATTGGCTGTACTTGGACTTGGACCTGGTCTATTTCCAGGAGGATTAATCCTAGTGGGTTTAGGTCGACGAAATAAAGGTCTCCTCTGGAATCTCTCACAGTCCCTAGCAACTTGGTAGGCCTGGTCTAGGTTATGGACTTCTCTCAAAAATAGTTCTCTCTAGATCTCCTCATGTAGACCTGCTCTAAACCTAGACAAGGTTGCTGCCTCAGACTCAACCACATTGCATCTCATCACGAACTCATTAAACTTGGCAACATATTCGGACACATCTTATTCCCTTGAGTTAATCGTTGCCATTGATCCAAGAGACTCTGTTCATAGGACATTGGTAAATACTCCTCCCTAAGTTTCACCTTCATAGCTCTCCAAGTGGCTATAGGTATGTCACCCCTCTGTTGGCTCATGCGTTCAACATTACCTCAATACAATTTAGCCTGGCGGACCAATCTAAGTTTGGCAAACTTAAATTTTCTATCTTCCGACATTTCATACCAATCAAAATATTGGTCCATATCACCCTCCCAGTCTATATACACCTTAGGATCTAAGTTTCCATCAAATGTGGGTGCATCTAGATGAATATTATTAAGGGCCCTTTCATCCTGGTCAACATAATCATGGTGAACTCTCCTTGGATGTGGGTCAGAAGTATATTCCTGGCGTTGGACTTTAGGATGGATAGGTGGCAATCTGGGTGATTGCGGCTTAGTAGGGGCCAAACGGGCATCTTCAAGGGTTCCTATTCTCTCTTCCATTCGATCAAACATAGTGTTCAATTGCTTTAACTGCTCAGTCATAGTTCTCATCAAGGTTTCTAGATTGGGATCCATGGAAGACTAGGATGGTCAAGTGAATGCCATAGGGAGTTCCTGATCTAGTTGTCATGCGCACACAAACTCAAACTCGGGATAGGGGTTTGCTAGACCTAGAGTCCAAACCAAATGTTAGGTCAAGATGACAATCTTGGTTGTAGTAACTTGGCACCTGGCCGGTAAGTATAAGGTTGGTGGAGGTCCCTCTTTGCTTGCCTTAGACACCAATTTGAAATTGGCCAGGTAAGCGGACCAACCCACCTTCCTTCGGGCTCTTGTCCATGAACCACTTGCCTAGACACCAGATACACAAGCACACACAAACAAGTTATCTAAATTGGCTTGACACTCGGTTCGACCCGACCTTGTGGGTGTCCCTAACTCACTAGAGCAAATTAAGTGTCTACTCAGTTTTAATTAAGGGTTGGGTCTGATATGTTGGGTGGTGATTTTGGACTAAGGACAGGTGATGAAATCCTGCCCCCATGTCATATTGATGCCCTTAGATTGATTTGCCATGAGATGGTGCAAACATGCATATGAACCCTAATCGCAGCAACAGAAATTATGTGTTGCAATTCAAAGTGGGGCTGAGAAGTGCTGTGTAACAGTCTCAGAAAAATTTAAAAAATTCACAGAAGACTGCTAACTTATAAATGATATTCCATATGAAAGAAAATTTAAAAATAAAATATGTGCTATGCTGAGCAGATCCTGAAATTTAAATAATATAAAAGGAACAGAACAGAACATACAGGAATTTCAGCAATAGTGATGGAGTGCAGGAATTTTCATTTTTTCTATGATTTTTTTATGAGGATAAATTTATGCATGATGATAGATAACTTAATATGGATTAGGAAAAAAATTACTTTAATAAAAAATTAACTATTTTTTTAAAGTTTTATATGAATTATAGTTAGCCTACTCAGAAATATAGCAAGCAGAAAACAGAAAGTCCTAAGTACAGAAATTCAAAAATGTGACCTAACATGCTCTTTGTTTTCTTCTTCACGGGTCAATCACAATGGCACCCCGACACGCCTTAGGAGATCTCTATGGAATGGGAAGAGAGGGTCTTGAAACCCTACTTTTCTTCAAAGATTGGATGGCCTGGTGAAGCACCTGATCCAAGTACTTAAAGAACTTAGCCCTAACCTACCATGCTCTGATACCAAATATGATATGGCATACTTATGGAAAATATGACATGAATGACTAAAGCAATTAAGCTAATTAAAACTCTAAAACGTATGATCTAATTTCAGTCATAGTGGAGTCATTAAGATGCATTAAAGAAGACTAAACTAGAAGGCTCATATGCTTCGCAGTGCAAATCTGAATTAAGTTAATGAACTAGGACCTACGTAGCTAGAAGAACCATCTAAATAAGACAATACCCTATTCAAAAGTTCGGACCACAAGAGGAAAGGAAGGGGTTTAGATACCAATAATGACTCTCCAATAACCTTACACCAGGTTCACTCCTTCACACTAAGGATTGGCGACTAACTGATCAAGCTATCCCATCCATTGGAAGTAGAGGCTCCTGCTGCTGAGTTGAAGGCAAGGAGGACTTCATCCTGGATTGGATACTTCTTAGGATCCTACAAGAACAACCATTAGTATTGTGGAGGAGATGGAAGATAGTATGGAATAGAAATAATGGAAGAAAGGGAAGTAGAGGATTGTTGGTGATCTTGGTAGAGTGTGGTCAGCTGCTCTTGAAGATGAGGTAGGCGTCAATGGAAGAAGAACTTTTGCTAGAATTTGAGAACTAAAGTACTTGGTTGAGCCTCTCACTCAATCCCTCACGGATGGCATTTGCAAACACAAATGGAGATAAGAAAATTCTGGATTTCATTCATTTAAAGGCATCCTTTTACAAAGAGATTAGGGGCCTATTTATAACCTTCTAAGCCCCATTTGAAATTCAAATTTTACATGAAAAGAGGAGGAAATGTAGTTACATATTTGAATTTCAAAATTCATGAAAAGGGGGCACCAAATCTGAAACTCTGCATGCATGGGTGCCAAGTGTCTAAATTTGAAAATCTTCATATTTGGATGCCAAGTGTCCATTGTCTTGGATAAGGTGTCTTGGTGAGGTGGCTTCAATCAAAGCTTCATTCCATCCAATGGCTCTTATTTCTACACCCTTGATTTGAAGATTTACTTGATGTAGCTTTGGTTCATCCCTTGGTCCAATTATATGCTCCCTTGGTTGGACTTGACTCAAGCTCAAAAGAAAAATTACAACTCAATTTGGACTTGAGTACATTTGACTCTTACAACTCAATTGACCCAAGCTTCAAGACCTAATACTTAGCAAGACTCAAACATAAAATTCATGATACAAGATGACTTGGCTAGACTCAAGACTCAGACTAGGAACAAGTTAATAAGGTTGGAACTCAATTTGCAATCCATAAGGAATTGGTATTGACTAGGTTTGATTGAAGTCTTCTTTTAACCTTGGTGCCCGTACCATATTGCTAGTTGGTGGGACCCACTATTGGTCCTTTATGGGAGGGTAGCTAGTAAGCTTAGTTGCACAGGCCCTAATCAAGGACCCACTTACCTCAAGTTGGCCGTAATGATTCATTGTGGCCGGCGGCACATGCAGTGGTCCAGGAGGTCTCCGAGACTGTGTTAGCAAATGCCACACTAGATGCCTCTCACTTCGGAGTTCAGAAAGCCCTGCACATTCGTTGTTTCTGAGTGATGGGAGTAGCCTGTTTAATGGGTTCGGGGATTGAGCTAACTCAGGTTCAACTTGAACACTAGCAAGCCTACTCGGTGAAACATTGTAGCTATCTTGGCATTCTCACCGTGAAAGAGAGAAGGTGGTTGATGTGGCCCAACAAAAGACTGCATTTAATTTTCAGTGTGGTAGGCAGTTTGCACGTTTTCCACTAACCTATGAAAGTTTGCCATGTGTCTCAGGAATGATAATTCAAAATGATTCATTTGCGCCTCCTGGGATCGGGCATTTAAGGAAATGGGAAGACCTCGAGGTGATACAACACCTTCAATCGAGTATGGGCCACGTGTCGAAATCCTAGAGGACATGTCGGAAAAGATTGGATCGCGATCGTTGGGGCTTCTAGTTTAAAAAGGATTTTTGGCACCATCTCAAGAACTATTTTACCATTGACTTGCAAAGAGAAGATAAGAAGGGAGAGCTTCAAACCTGATCTACCCCAAAAGTCATCTTTCTTAATAGATTGGTCTTCCTTCTCCTTGGCTCCCTGGCCCCCATTCTTGTCCTCTTTAGGTTTTCTTTAGGATATCTTGAGTGGGGTTGTGTGAGATAGCCTTGGCCTTCTTCCAAACTTCTTCCTCTACTTGGGTCTCATTTTCTTTTCCTTCTTCCTTGGCGACATGAGTTCATCTGAGGGTGATGATCACGCAATAAGCCATGTCTCTGATCTTCTAGGTCCAGAGGAGTCATTCTTGTACAGACCCGAGCCCTTAAACTAGGAGGAGGAATCTCCTTTTAAGGTGGTCCAACAAACTAGCCGACCTACTCTAGCCCCAGCACTTGCATCAATTCTAGCCTCGATACCGATTCAGGTTCTTGATGGTCCATCGATATAGTGTCGACCATGTTTAGGGTGATTGTTCTTTACATTCAAAGAATATATGGGATTCCGGACCACATTAGGATTTTTGACCCAGACCCGAGTAATAGGGTGACCTCGGGCCCAGAAGGGGGAATAGCCTTGTATGAAGCATTTCTCTAGATGGGCCTTCACCTATCACTCCATCCTTTCATTCTTATCTTGCTCGACCATTATTGACTCATCCTGGCCCAGTTGATCGCAAATTCTTTCCAAACCATTTGCTCCTTTCTGGTTCTTTGTCACTTTCATGGGATCGTCCCTAGATTTTTCTTGTTTAAGACAATCTTTATCCTAAAATGTCACTCGACAGATAGGGGATGGTGGTTCATAGATCCTCGACAGGGCACCATCTGCTTCGATCTACACTTTTCCATCAAGGTATGGAAGAGTTGATTTTTCTTTATCATCTGTGAGGGGATAAATTGGGTTTGGACTGACTTGGACCAATCTCTAAATTAGGATCCTAAGGTGGAGTCTGCCAACCAAGAGGTTTATGAACAACTCCTCAATTCAAAGATCCTAAAAGAGCAAGACCTATTATTGAAGCAAAATCATTTTGAGGTTGGGATCAGCCCAGTCTGAGCTTTAGGTGAGAGTTACTTTAACTCTTCTCAATCTGATTGCTTAGAACTGACTAACTTCTGCATTTAGCTTTTTACAAACATGAAGTTTTCAATGGATGATATAAAAAGCATCGGCTAAAAAGAAGTGCTGGCAGGAAACCCAGGAAAACAACCAAGAAGAGGGCTCTCACAAGTTTGCCGATCGCCCTACTTGCTGCTATGCCATTGATGGAGGGCGCCCCTATGCCTTGCGCAGAAGAGGCCCCTATACTGTTGGCACGGAGGTGGTGGAGATTTCATCACCATCGGCGCCTGCTTTAGCATCTGCACTCCTAGTGTCCCCTATTCAACCACAGGGTTTGCCTGCTCCACCGGCACCATCTCCTGCAGTGGAGGCTAGACTCCAAGTCCTCTGCCCCAAATAGGGCCATCTCCATCCAGAGAAGCCTCCTCGAGTGGGGGAGAAGTTCTCGAGTTGAGGATGAGAGTGCACTCGGATGCCTTCATCTTTAAGGATAAAAAGTTTGCTGAGGATTTATTCGACCACATACTTCTTCCCTGGGATCAAGAGAAATTGCGGTCCCATCCTATAGACAAAATTTTTGCTGATTCCATACATCAGTTGCATGGGGTGAGTACTTCTTTGGCTTTCATTTGGTTGATCTCCACAAGTGTTGAGTAGCTAATATGCCTTCTTCCCTTGACAGCTTATCCATGACATTCTCATCATGAAAGAATGGTTCATCATATCCAAGAGTTGTTAGATTCTCTGAAAGAAAAGGTTGAGCTTGCTGAGAGACAGGCTAGGATTTCAGAGGGCCTACTCGCAGTAAGCGAGGCTCATGAAGCCAAACTCAAGGAGGAACTACAGGCTTCCTAGAGCACTATCCAAGGGTTAGAAGCCTAGCTAAGAGAGGAGAAGGAGAAGAACATCAAGGCTATGGAATATGCAGCTAATCTGGAGACCTGCCTAGCTGACGTCAACTCCAAAGGCATGTATTGGGAGTCCATAGTTATTTTAGCCAATCAGAGACTCGGCTTAGCTCATGCCATAGCCAAGGATAACAACAATAGGGCCAAGGAGGTTGAGGCTAAGGCTTGTACTGTGAAAGAAAAGGTAACCTTGATAGCTTCGGTGGCTTCTTTGGCCATTAAGAACTTCAAAAATTCTGAAGACTTCAAAAATGGAGTAGGGGAGGCCATCTACAATGCCTATCTGAAGGGATTCACAATGTGCAAGGTGAAAGTCTCTGAAGCCTTCTCCGGTCTTGACCTACAGGATATCATAGCTGAGGATGAAGAGCAAGAAGAGGAGGATGTCAAAGTGAAGACCAGGCCAAAGTTGCTAATGAGGCCTCGACCATCAGGGTTGGGGAGGCCAAAGTCGTGGTCACTGTGGCCGGACCAAGGCCCCCAAGGATGCAGAGAAGCCAAAGAAAGTTAGGGCTAATGATTTTGCCAAGAAGGACAAGATCGGCATTGCTATGGAGGTCATCAAGAAAACTAGGACTGGAGAAGGTGTATCGAAAGCTGCTTTTATATGGGAGACCATTGCCCAGGTGATGTCTAAGATAGAGGCTATCATCAATGCCATGGTGGAGGCCATCAAGTCCAGCTCGACTTCAGCCCTTGCCCCCAATAGTTGATATTTTGTCTTTTTCTTCTTCAGTTTTGTACCCAGGCATAACCCTATTTTTGTGTAAAGACCTCTATGTTAACAAAGTCTCCTCTCTTATAGAAATTTTATCAAATAATAGAAACTTTGTTTTTTGGGCAACTCTCATGTTCTATTTTATACTGCATGAGTATGTTTTGATCTCTTTATCATACAAACATGCATAATAGTGCAAGGTGCCAGCCAGTTCCTTAGTTGTTGTTGCTTCAACCTATTAGGCAGCCTTGTTGGAATCTCATTTAAGTCTCCCAGTTGGATGAAAGTTGGTTTCAAAGAACCAAGTATCAAATGGGATTTAACCATCAGGAGCTAGCTACAGGTTAAGTCCCGGCTATAAGAGACTAGCCATCGAAACTTGACTATAAGTTTGTTGATCGTTGGGTCCGGAGAATCCATTAGTGAAGATAATGACTTCAACCAATGTCTTATCAGCCAAATGGGTCACGATGCTTGTAAGCGATTCATCAAAATTTATGGCTAGTTGATTGGAGAGGTGCGGTGCTGGTAAGCAACCCATCTTAACTTTAACCTACAACTAGTTAGACGTATGGTACGGTGCTGGTAAGCAATCCATCTTAACTTTAACTAATGGCTAGTAAGCCATAGAGTGTGGTATTGGTAAGCGATTTGTCTTAGCTTTGACTCACGGTTAGTCGACCAAAAAGGTGTGGTGCTGATAAGCAACCTGTCTTAACTTTAATCCATGGCTAATGAGCCATAGGGGCACAGTGTTGGTAAGCAACCCATCTTCACTTTAGCCCATGACTAGTTAGCCTTAGGATGCGGTGCTGGTAAATGACCTGTCTTAACATTAACTCATAGTTAGTTGATCGTAGGGTGTGATGCTGGTAAGCGACCCATCTTAATTTCAATCCATGGCTAGTCGGCTATAGGGTGTGATGCTGGTAAGCAACCCATCTTGACTTTAACCCATGGCTAATCGATCCTAGGGTGTAGTGTTGGTAAGTGACCTATCTTGATTTTAACCCATGGCTAGTTGACTGTAGGTGCCCCTAGGCTGGAGGATGGCTAGGGACTTCATTGGAAAGAATCTCTTTCATTTCTGAGGAGAGTAAGTACATCATTGATAGTACACTCAGAGGTTCTCCCGCATTCTAGGTTTTTGGAATCGGAGTCCCATTAAGTTCCTCAATTTGGTTCCTCCTTGATTTAAAGCTTCTCTGTTATCTGATAAAGTTCTTCCCAATTTAGAGACAGCTTGTCTTGCTCAGTCGGTATGGAAAGTTTAGCACACCTAGAATGAAATCTCCAAGATAGAAAGCTTTTGACCTTACTTGGGAGTTATAGTATTGGGAAACCCATTGCCGGTACATGGCCATCCAAAGACGGGCTTTCTCTTGAGTCTTCACTGGTAAGTCAAGTTGGCCCTCAACAGGACCAGGTTGCTAGACTTATCATAACACTCGATCCACATAGTTGGGAGACTGATCTCGACCGGTGATAAGTTATATATTTATACATTTATTTAAATATTTTAGTTAATTAATGGTGCCAAGATCTTCTAAAAAATTTAATTTCATAAATAAGCTGGACTTTCTTATAAAATCAATTATTTTTAAAATAATTTTAAAAAATATAAAATTAGTACATATTTATAAAAATTAGATGTTGAATTGACTGATAAATCTAAGCACCAAGATAATTTCATGCCCATTACATTTTTAATTAGAAACTTAATTTTTGTTTCTTCCCTTTTGGCAAGTATAATTAAATTAGTGAAACCCTAAAATTTTAGCAAGATTAATAATTAAAATACTTGCCAATATGAAGAGCTCACTATGGATTCAGATGACATAAACTAGATCCAAAATGGAGTTCAAATAGACCTAAAATCAATTAAAATTCAAGACTAGCATAGATTTTAGAATAGCCGGTCCACCAAGGACTGGTTGCCTGGTCTATAGGAACTCTCCATGGACCATCATCTTCCCCATGACCATTGAGCCATTTCCTCACCTCCTCCCTGCTCCGGCCTTCTTTCCATTGCTCGTCACTGGCCTGAGAGGTAGCCTGAGATGCTGCCACACCTTCCATCACCGCTACCTCACCATTGTCGCTCGATGGCCATCCTCCCGCTGGTTGCCACTGCCACCAATCTCACCGACGTGCCACCTTCTTCCTCTGGCCTGAGATGCCCACCACCACCTTGTTTCTTAGTCTAACATCGCCTCCCTAGTTTTGAGTCACTACCGATCATCTTCTTCCCATCTTCGCCACCCGTCGCCTTCCTTCTCTCGAGATCCCATCGTTGGCCATTCTTCCCATCACACAACCACACTCTTGAGATGCTGTTGCCTCCTCCATGTTCCATCCATCGCATCACCACCTCCTCCTCCTTGCCTTCTCTACCATGAGCCACACTTGGTTCTTTAGTGTCACCGCTTCCTCAACTCAACATCGACCCCTCCTCGCCATCCCAAGACGTGCCACTGTCGGGAGTAGTTTTGGTGCAAATCCAATGGCTTGTAGTGAGAGTGGAACTTGATCCAACAAGTCACGGGCTGATCCTAGGCATGATGGTTGTGTAGTTGAGTTTTGGAGTGCTTGATGATGATCCAACGACCAGATGGAGAAATATCAATTGGCAAGGAAGTTAACACTGATTTTGACTGAGATCCAGCAAGGGAATAGTCCTCTTGTCCCTCTATTTCCTATTGTAATTAACCTCCCATCCATCCATTTATCTTTTAGCAAATAAATCATAACCATCCATCTATCCCCTCCTTTAGTCCCATATCAGAAAAATACAAAGGCCTCTCCTACCCTAACACATATAAAAAATCTTCCATACCTCCACTTTAAAGCATCAATCCCTGGAATCTTTCTAGAGCCTTGCATTAAGAAAGAGGAAGGGAAGATCATGCATGGATAAGAAGCTTCATCTTCGAAAAGTAGATGAGATTTTAGTATTTATATTTTATAATTTTTTTATATAATTAAATCTTGATTGTAATACTTTTTTTTTTCATGAATAAAATTATTTTTCATTATTTCAAGTTATATTCTTCATGTCTAGACTATAATTAGATTTTAGAATAACCTATAACTACATAGAGATGAGTTATGATCTAAGAATATGATTCGTACTCAGCAAGATAGGCTATACTCAAAATTTGATTATAAAAAAATATATTTTATGATTAGAGACTTTGAATAGCCTATAACTACATAGAAATAGATCAAGGCCTGTATCCAGCGAGATAGACTATGATCGGGGATCAATTATAGTTTAATAATTATATATTCAAGAAGTATATAATATAATACTAAAATTACTCTTTCATCTTTTTAGTTCTTTGCATTCTAATTATATATCTAATAAAAAAATCAAAGCATGAACATAACCCCAACTGATCCCCGAGGATATGATCTTGACTTATCCTAGCTATAGAGTTGAGTTGGTGAATTATTTTTGACCTCCAATGATAGTGATTAATCAATACACTATCTTCATGCTGAAGACTAAACTAAAAGAAGTTTTATTGGTTGAAGTCCTAAGAGTAGTACGGTATGCCTATAGCACACTTGGTAGTTTCTCGATCCATCTATCTTTGACCTCGTACAATCTAGTCCTATGACCTTGGAGAATCATTTGGTTCATCACCTTTGCTTATCCATTTATTTTAGGATGTTCGATAGATGTGAACCAGTGTTGGATGTACAATTTGGCATAGAATTCTTTGAACATCTAGTTGTCAAACTGTTTGTCATTGTTAGTGATGATAGTATGAAAAAGTCCAAACCGACAAATGATCGACTTTTAGAAGAATATCTTAACTTTGCTCTCTATGATATATGCCAAGAGTTCTGCCTCCACCTATTTGATGAAGTTGTCGATAGTGATGAGCAGATATTTTCACTAGCCAGATGCTGGAAAAAATAGACCAAGAATGTCCATTCTCCACTAAGCGAATGGCTAAGAAGAGAAAAGCTGGGATAACTATGTAGCCAACTGCTACTAGATGTTGGAATGTCACTAGTATCAGTCGCACTTCTAGACAAACTTTACTACATCCTCTGCATGATGAGCCAGTAATATCCTTACCTTAAGGCCTTATAAGTTAAGGATCTTCTCCCTAGATGGTTCTCGTATATATCTTCATGAATCTCCAAAAGGACGTAGTCGGCTTTGATAGGCCTCTAGCATTTAAGTAGGGGGTACGAGTAGGATTTCCTGTAGAGCTGTCCATCCAGGAGCATGAACGAGGAGACTTTCTATTTTAGCAACCTTTCTTCTTCATGATTGCTGGCAAGATCCCACCAATAATGTGCTTGATGACCGGATCCATCCAACTCGACTCGTTGGTGACCTGCTAGATATCAATGGTGTTGTTGATGTTGCGGGCTTCCAAGATCAACATATATCCATTCGAGCGAATTGTCCGCTAAGGTCGTGAGCCTACAAACTGTATTCACCTTGGCATTCTCACTCTAAGGGATGTGAGAAATGCCAAAGTGTTGAAGTGCTAAAATGAAGGTCCACACCTTATCAAGGTATTTGGCCATCGTCAGATCTTGAGCCTAGTACTCGCCAGTGGCCTAACCAGCCATGAGTTGCGAGTTGGAAAAGATCCATAGCCGCTTTACCCCAAGTTTTAGCCCCGTCAGTAGAGAGTCATACTCAAACTAGTTATTAGTCACTTTAAACAAGAAGCACAGTGCATACTCGGCAACTACTCCTTCCAAGTTTGTCAATATGAGTTTGGCTCCACTCTTCTATGAGTTTGAGGCACCGTCCACGTGAAGAATCTAAGTGATTTTGGCATTGGATGGTTTAGCAACCAACTCAGCATGTGCTTCCTCAGATTATCGTCTAACCAGCTGCACTTGACCAAGAAGTCGACTAGGACCTGGACCTTCATAAATGACATTGGATAGCATTAAATGTTAAATTCATTGGTTTGATTATCCATTTTACTAGTCATTTGGAGATGTCAAGTCGATGCAGGATAGTCTTAAACAGTTGATCAGTGAGAGCAATAATAGGATGGGCTTAAAAGTATGGCCTGAGATATTGAGCGGAGATGATTAAAACAAAAATAATATTTTTAGATTTGGAATACTTGGTCTTTGCATCATGAAACATTTTGCTAGTATAGTAAATTGGCTTGTAGATCCCTTTGTCATCTACCCTAACAAGCATAGAACTGATCGCTTTCGAGGAGGCAATGAGGTACAAAAAGAACTCCTCTTTGACTTCTAGCTTGGATAGCAAGGATGGGGAGACGATAAACTTCTTTAGCTCCTCGAAAGTTAATCGGCACTTTTTCATCCAAGTAAAGTTACGCATCTTGTGCAACACTTTGAAAAAGGACAAGCAATGCTTGATCGACCGAGAGATGAACTGACTGAGGGCTATTACTTGACTTATTAGCTGCTAGACCTCCTTGAAATTTAGGTATCGCATATTGAGTATTGCATGGATTTTCTTCGAGTTCACATCGATACCATCCCTGGTGACCATGAAACAGAAAAATTTGTTAGCTATTACTTTGAACATGTACTTGTTTAAATTCAGTTTCATCTTCGAGTTCACATCAATACCATCCCTGGTGACCATGAAGCAGAAAAATTTGTTAGCTATTACTTTGAACATGTACTTGTTTAAATTCAGTTTCATCTAGTGCTGTCGAAGATTATTAAAGGCTTTTTTCAGGTCAGTGATTTGGCCGGTCTCTTCTATACTCTTGATAAGCATTTCATCGATGTAAATCTCCATGTTCCAATGATTTGATCCTTGAAGACCTCCACAAGGTAGGTGGGTGACATGCATCAAATCAAATATGATTCATGTATCAAGAGCACTCGCATATACCAATTTCATACCAAGTTTCAACAACACTGATCGGCAAAAATTTGTGGGGCGTCAAGCTTAAATCATGCCATTGTCTTGGTCCAGCTTCACCAACATTAGAGGTAGACCTGAAACACACCACGAGAGACAAAACATCCATTATGAAATACGAGGACAACTTCAAAATTAAAATTTCAGTTTTCTCAATTTGTAAATAATTTACCATCGCAGGTTCGAGACGCTAGCGGCTATTGCATGGGAATGTTGCTACCTTGAAGTCTTTTATCCCCTTGGACAAGCATCCTGTGCACAAATTACAATCACATAGTCCACAAGGAAAATAATCTAAGAACATGACTGTTTGATTGTGGCACAAGCATCGCAGGAGAAAGCATTACTATAAACAACGGAGGTAGCAATTTCGTGTGTAAAGTGATTTCTTGTTCTATTTGAAAAACAAGATACATTGCCAGTTCATCTGCGTTCTCCATTAAAATACATGTGCACCTCAGCAATTAGCCTTGCAGGATCCACTTCAAGGATTACCTGTAACTGGAAAACCAACTTAGATAACCCACCCACAGGCAAAAATGGCAAGAAGCTAGTTGAACTCTAAAACCTTGCCGATCAACAGGGACTGTACTCCATAAGAAGAAAATAATCTGAATATCATATATATTATGCTTTCGGGGATGGATGCTCCTTCATGCTAGTCATGGTGGTTAGCTCCACTTGCTGAAGCTCTATTCTCTTAAAAATTCCAGATACATCGGTAACTGAAGCCGTGGTATCTTCCCTGGTGAGGTGCCGCTGTCTTATTTTTGCAATAGCCTGAGTTACATCTGCTATCGAGGGGCGCTTCCTTGGGATCTTGTGCAAGCACCTGTAAGCAATGTCAGCAAGAAGCCTGACCTCTACAGGATTGCTTTTACCCACAAGCTTCCTATCAAGTATCTCATCCCAATCAGGTTTCCCCTCACTATCAATTGCTGCCTGAAATGCAAAAAACCTTGAACGGTGAATTGAAAAATACTATCATAAACAGGATACAGATAGCAGGTGTCATCACACAATCTGGTGAAGTTTATGGCTTATGGTTCAAACATTCAATCATATAACCCATGTGTAAACAGTATCAGTGTCTACATTTCACTCATCTAACCTACATGCAAAAATTTGTTACAATCTCAGGAACTACTGAATAAAATAATAGAAAATAAAATTGGCATGACAAACCCAGACTTATTGTGGCTCACCCAAAATTCGGGCTATGTTCACTGGGGGAGTGAGAGACCACTATCATAAACAGGATACAGCACTTTTGTAATAACCAACAAGGGAAAATAAAAGAGAAATACAATAAGAGATCACGACAAGAAATCTAACCGAGAAGCATGTCCCGAGATATCGAGCCCGAAAAATAATTCTGTTCTCCTTGACCTCTCTTCTCCCTTCTCATTCTCTTCCTCTTTTCTTCTATTTCTTTCTCTCCTTTCTCTCCACCCACACTCTCAGCGGAGTCTTGGAACTCTTTCTGCACCACTACAATGGACAACTACCACGGCCCCTTTTTATAACTCAAGAAAAGTCACTCTTCTATCATTACAGGAATCCCAAGAGGCACCACCTCACCTTTCCTCATATGTGAGGCCTATGGAATAGAAATAGAGCAGCACTCATCCCGCTCTCCCTATGAGATACATCAGAGTCCTAGTTGGACTCTTTTTGTTTCTGACAGGGCAAGAGAAAGCCACTAATCCCAACAATATTATGCATCCAGTTGCTTTCTGAGTTAGAGAGTTTAGACCATCTAACTAAAGCAGGTTTTTCTGGAGAAACATATGCCTGCAATTATATACAATCAATGCTTGAGAATTAGTATTATATCTACATCTATGTTATAGGTAACTCATATCATGGCCTCATGGTAGTCACTCATGATGGACATCCAGTCAAAGTCAATTGGAGGTGGTTCAGATATGTTTGCCCTTCAGCAGCATACTCAGGTAAGAAATATAATGTTCGATAAATATATAGCCAAAATAAAAGTATAGTGATAGTCAAGAAACGGAATCTCCAAGAGAAACTCACAAGGTTGATATACTCCATTAGACCTTGTTGTGCATTTATGGCTGTTATGAGTTCAAACAGTATTATGCCAAAGCTATATATGTCACTCTTCTTTGTGAACTTGTATGTTGACATATAGTCAGGATCCATATAGCCATATGTGCCCTTAAGACCTGACTTTCTGCCATCAAAAACCTCCTCCTTGGACAGCCCAAAATCTGCAACCTGAACAGATCGGTATCACCAATGATTAGATACATGAAATGGGTGCAGAATAAAGGTACAAAGGTGTATCAGAATTTTAACCGAATTCTCAAAGATTTGTATGATGAAATCATGACATTGTACTATCTGCATATGAACAATTGGACCCACAAACAACATTAGTGGATGAATGAAAACATGCTACAATTATGTGTTATGGCATTTCAACCAAGAATCATAAAATGACTATCATTTTCCTTTGGAAAAGAGGAAAGAAAAGTATTGTCTTAATTCTTAAATATCATCACACATCAAAGGCTTTGGCGTTCAACATATGCAATTCAGAAAGATGTTGAGGGACAACGTAGTCCTTAACATATGCAATTCAACATAGTCATAGATGTACACTGATCAAGAGGTATTTTCCATCATTAATGTTCATGGGATGAATGGTAAACAAAGAAAGTGTACCGATTGAGTAGACAAGGCCTGAAAGAATGCAGGACAAACACTGGTTATCAGTAGGTCAACCAAAGCTAGACATTGTTCAAAGTCTTTGGTGTTCAACATATGTTATTCGGAAAGACGAGAAGGGACATAATAGTCCTAATAGTTCATAGATGCACAGTGATTAAGAGGTATTTTCCATCATTAAAGTTCATGGCAATAATTGATGAATGGCAAATAAAGAAAGTGTACTGACTTCAATATAAGACATGAAGGAATGCAGAACAGGTACTAGTTATCAGTAGGTCAACCAAGGCTGGCTATTGTTTGAACTTAACCAAGAACTGAAAGTCTACATATACAAAATTCGGCCCGAGTCTAGTGGGACTAACTAGATCCAGGGTAAAATCATTCAAAAGACAGGCAATTCTTGACTAATAAAACTTGGTTCTTGACCTGATCGATCTAGACCTGAACCTGCTCTGTCCGAAAATTAACAAATGCAGGGTCAGAATGGAGCCCAAATTATAAATTAAAAATAGTTTACGAAACATTGGCTTGACTTGATCCACATGCACCCTATGAGACCAAAGAGTGACGTGAATGAATGGGTCTGGAGCATCTATTATGTAAAACATTCCTGCATGAAACCATACCTGAGATCAAGTACATAAATATTTGTGATCAACACCAATTAACTTTTTTTACATCAAGATTGACCTTAAATCACATGTTGCATTTTTCAAAATAAAAGAAAATAAAGTTTTACTTTAAACAAAAAACAAACAACTGTTGTGGTGGTTGGTTGCTTGGTGTTGTCCCCCAGTGGTGCAAGTTCATACATCGAGGGATATATTAAACAGGCAACGGGAGTACTGCTGAAAATGTCAAGGAGTCAAGTCTCTCGGTAGATTGGTACTGTGCATTGACACATGCAAATATACAGCGATGGGTACTTTTGGACTTACTATGTAGTCCTTAGCTGATGCGCACATGCTCTGATCATTTAAATAAGAAAAACTTACCCCTCATCACTTCCACCAGAAAGGTAAAGAAAACCACTTCATATTGTTGCAGCTAGCAAAACTAGAACTCTGCTAAATATGCACTAATGCATACAGTAGCATTTTTTTTTTTATTGAAATGCCTATCATCAAATAAAATAACTTTCTAATCTTGGGAATACTTAGTACGTATATATCATAAAAAATAACATTTTAGCAGATAGTAAATAATTGTCTATCCTGATCAATTTTTGCTAATCCTAGAGTGCTGTGTAAATGCAAGGGCATCCATTGAGATCATGTAAGTGTAGAATAATCTTTGATATCACAAGGTCATTGGCAAGGAGTTGTTACAACATGAGATGCAAAGTGCTGATTACATGTCATACAAGAATTATAAGATAAAATGTGCACTACACTCATACGAATGGAACATCAAGCAGTTGAGCATAAAAAGCAGAAAATGCGCAATGCAACAACTGTTGCATACTTTCTCACCTTGGCTCTCATTGACTTGTCTAAAAGTATATTAGCCGACTTTAAATCCCGATGAATGACAGGTGGGACAGCCTATTTCAAGAACCATTATTATGATTAATTGGAGCACATAATTTACAGCTTGCAATATGAAAATAAGAAATATCCAGTATACCCCTTCATGAAGGTACTCAATTCCATGAGAAACATCAAGTGCAATTTGTAGCCTTTGTTCCCAGCTCAATGTATGTGGACCATCACCTAGGAATACAAGATAGACCATTATTTCTAATGCAAAGTTACACAGCAATAAGAAAAAGAAAATAGTACATGATTAATTAACTTTAAACAGTAAAGTGTCACAGTTCATGAACTTCTACAGGAAAAACATGGTCAATCCATTCCATGAAAAACTACTCAAACCCATCAGTTTTTTTCTTCCTTCTGAAGCCAACTAAAAAACACGTGAGGATGGGATCAGACCTAGGTCTCATATCCACACCAAGAGACTACCAACTCAACCAGTCGACAACATCTTTTATGCTGATCAGATCACATGCCAATATTTTGATTAAAATTTTAAAACAAAACTTAATTATTAATGCAGTCTCTATTAAGTCACAGATAACATCAGTTATCTTTTCTATTTAGGCTTAAATAATCACTAAAATTGCATCTTGATATTGAGATGCTAAAATTTTGCTAGTATTTGTACGTTTTAGTTTTCATTATCATTGCAAACACAAATGTAGGGTACCAAGGGCTTTAGATTTTCATGGCACTTCTCTCCCTCCCTCCCTCTCCCTCGCCAACAACCATATCATGATTGAATGCCCATGGTTAAAATGCAGCATGGCATTGTAGCATATCTCCATATTGTTTACTGATGGTTAACAAGCTTATGCACCATTCTCCAATTGTCACATACAGCATAAGATCATGAGAGTTTAGAACCACTGATATACAGCAATTACAAACCCAAATGTTCAGCTTGATCAGTTGACAACGAGAGATGTTAGATATTGTAGAAGAAAAAGCTTGATTTTAACAACTTATTGTAGTAATGCAAGCAGGTCAACAAACACTAGCTCATGACAATTTAAGATAGAAAAATAAACTTACCATATAAGACATTCGCCAAACTCCCATTACTCATGAATTCATAGACAAGCATGCGCTGACTTTTATCTACACAATATCCAACCAAATTCACAAGATTCCTGTGGTGCAACCTACTAAGTAAAACTACCTACACATGGACAAGAATTAAAGAGAGGAAAGTTATAATCAGAACTTGGAACTTGACAGGCTAAATTAGTATTAGATTATAAGGTACATGACTAAGTTATTAAACACAAAACATTATTATATAATGAACAGGTTTCACCATGAAGAAGATGGTTTATTTAATTGCTTACCAAATTTCGGGTAATATCCATATTTGTTGGTAATTGGTTTAAAAAAAGGAAGAGAGGAAAACTTCGAATAAACCTCCAAACTCAACAGGGTAAGTTAAACTTAATTACAAGTCATAAAACATTCCAGAAAGTTACTACTAAAAAGTGTGCAATGTCTCTCTTTGTGCTGATTAGTTAAGGTACGACTATTTTCATATTCTCAAAAGATTTTGAGGTCATTCATTCTCAATTTGAAACATATCACAACCAAACCAAGATAATGTTACACAGTATTTTTTTTAGCTGTCATTTTATTTCACAAATTACTGCTTTGTTAATTTTGCCATTGAATAAATATGAGCTACACTTTCTTGTTTTCCATAACATATCCTTTTTGTAATTACTGCATTTGACAAATAAAGATTATATAACATCATACTACTTCCAGAGAATAGACATAAGCCAGCCAAAGCCATCAATAAATTCTAAGGATTTTGCATGACTGAATTATCAAAATGCATTGCCAAACTTGAATGAAACATATTCCTAACACTATGAAGGGTCTAGATATATAGGTGAGATAACCCTTTAGTTTCTCCTCTGGGTGCCTATAAAACTAGGTTTTACCATTTGTGGCTCATGGTTATGTTGATTTATTTTGCAACTGAGGCTATAAATAACTTTTTTCTAAAACTTTTATCATTAAAACTACATTTATTATGAAGTTGCACGTTTTATGTTCGAGCTAACCTAAAATTTTCCACTTCTACTGTAATTCTTGACCCTTAAGTGTGTAAACCTTCCCTTCTTTAGAGAAAACTAGAAGGTATCATGACATATATTTGCATCTTTTCCTCTTGACACTGCAAATTAGCTCAAGGGAGATCAATGTCCATGATCACATTGAAGGGTCATGCATTGTGCTACAGAGTGAACCAATACACTTCATCACGCAGGTGCAATGCATGCACCATGGACCAAGCAATCAACTCCTGGTCCATGCTTCCATGGATATGGAAAAGACATTCTCCACATCTAACCAACAGATTTTGTTAGTTGCAACAAATAAGATAATATAACCCACCAAGTTTGGATGCTGAAGAAAAACTTTTAGAGTTCATGCCATAAATTTGTGCATATTATATTGCCCTAGACCCTGTGGTGGCAAGAGCCTTGTGTACTAATGGCATTCTTTTTTTTTAATCTTTTGCTAGACTAGTTATCCTGCATTTTTTAGCATATTAGAATGCATTTTAAACAGGCATCAAACTGAATGGTTTTTCCAAAGTACCTCTTCCTCAATCTTATTTTTGCACAAAGCATACACATCCAATACGTTTTTGTGAAAGACGAAAAAGTGGAAACTGAGGTAGCATGAGTGTACCATAAGCTTCCCATGAAGTATAGGTGATGAAATCCTATTAACCAGGTAGACAGCTGGAAGGATTGACCATGATGTCTTAGAACATTAATACCCTTATAAATTTCATGCCAATGTCAATGTTTACTTCTTTTGGTTGGGCTGCAATGTTTACTTTCAAGTTTCAACTATATTTTGTTCCAGTGTGTAAGAACATTGCAGTCCAGTTACAAGTACCAACACCTTCAAACTAGGAAACTTTTAAAATATCTAATGTATTGCTTCATTAGAACTCAAAGTTTAATATTTGTACAATAGCATTTTTTTAGCATGAAAAGATGTTAAGCAACAATGTGTCCATTTTTTCAAAATTTTGTCTTTGTTGACCCAGGAGATTATGTAAATAACATTGATAATGTTAAAGGGAGCATCACCATGACTATCCTCTATAGGAGGAAAATTCCTCACAATGTGAACTTAGCACTGAAGATGGCTAGCAATGAAATGCTTCAGATTTCAAAGTCAACAATGCGATTTGCTATGGAAAGAATGTACACAAAAAATGAAGCTTTAAGATTTGATGTTAGCCAACAATAGGGCTTGAAAGTTAACTGGCATGCCTCTTCCTCCAAGATAGAGTATCCTCGACAGATAAGAACAGATTGCTATTAATTTGCTAATTGGTTATGAGCAATCTTTTTTAAAATAAAATTAAGCTTTTGGACAATTTACTGTTCTAGCTTTCTTAAACATGCTCACTAAGGTCCAAAAGCAGCTTTTCAAGCAAAATAGTAGAGTACTGCACCTCTGTCTGGAATTCTCTCTCTCCTTGCCTTGAATTAACTGCAAGAACTTTTACAGCTACCACTTCACTTGTAGGCATTACAGCTTTATAGACAGGACCAAAAGATCCCTGTCCTAAAATAGTCGTAAAGTTCTGTGTGGCCTTCTGAATGTCCCTAGATGACAGAATGCATTATGTTATTATCCATAGATTAAACCACAGTATATACCACAGATCCATTGAGAATATTTGCTATTCTAGGCATTTTATAATGTTGAAAAATGAATGCAGATTTGCACTTTCACAAGGGACGACAATCATAAAATTTAAATTATTCTAATAATTATGTATCTCATTTCACAAAGAAAGTTACATTGACTAGAATGTTTTGAATAGAAAAGGATTAAGATTACATTGTCTTAATAGTTCATCACAATTCAAGATCGGAAATATAGAATCTGCATAATTCTCATTCTAAAAGCAGTTATTTGTGTCTGAAAGACGCATCAATTGTACATAACTTCTAATCATATTGTGTCGCATAATATATATCACTCTGGAAATTATCCATGGCACAAGGATGCATACATCCATGCCAGCTTGTAAAGCTGCAGATTGAAGCAATATGCAACAATGCAGACTGGTGTGTTGTCACACGAGTCTGCACACTGACTCCTTTTAGACCCTTGCCCTATCATCTTGAATAACATTATTTCTATTCAAGACCATTTGGAATTCTTCCAAATTGACCTTTTCTCCCCTTCTAGATTTGAAGACTGAATCTTTGGATTGGATTCACTAACAGCAAAAGATTGTTGTTGCATGTCGGACCAAAAGTTAGAAGCTAAGGCTAGTAGGCAATCTACACCAGGAGCTTCCCAAAGTACTATGAGTATATGAACTTCTTGTAGTACCAACAATTTGTATACAACACCTTATGCTGTTAACACGTGCGTTTCATGCAAATCCCAAAGCAGTTCCTGTCAGGAATTTTGAGTTTATTTCTCTCATTAAGTATGCATATACTTACATAATGTGAGGTTGTAATGATAAATTCACTTGAAACTATGCAATAAACAAGTTAAACAAAAATCATCACAGTATCTTGGATGATTTATGGTCCTAGATTTCTGAGAAATAGTTAAAAACATCTTGATCTTTCAAAAACATGTAAACATACTAGTATAAATATGTTAAAATTGGTCTATGCTTAAGGAGAATTAAATTCAGTTTTTTTCCTTAACATTCAAAAGAAAACTTTTTTTATACAATTGTGTTGTCTTTCTGAACCATCATATGCTAATTGTGGACATGATATGACATGGCAAATGTGCAATGTTGGCTTGTAACTGAAACAAGCATGATATTTTAGTCCTTGTGAAAGATAAAACTGGCCATCTCCTTTGTACTTTATCTATGTTACATATGATGATGGCAAATTTTTCAGCACGATACATAGGTTGTACAGCTCTGCAACGTCCATGTTGGATCTGTGCATATAGAAGCAATTTGAATCTATACAGATCAATATGCAGCAAAAACAGATTGTCCATGCTTTCTTGTCTTTAACTTTGTCCAACTAACCCTGAACAACCTTGTTACCATGGATGACAATCTGGTCTCTCCACATATATAGTTTTTTTTTTTTTGCTTTTGTTTCAGGGTTTGAATGCACAATCCACAAATTGGAAGCAATTATTAAAAAAAAATCTTTACATTTGAGATTTGACTGTCTATAATAAAGGTCCTATGATTATAAGTTTCCCCAAATACTATTGATAGATGAACTTCCCTAGTTTCAACAATATGCACAAGACTTTAACTAGTTTTCAGCTTACTCATATTGTTAACATAGAAATGTAGTTGTGTAATAATAATTTGTATGACAAAATACTTGAAACTTCAAAAATCACATGTTAAACAACGTGCAACATAAATATCTGAGATGATTTGTTGTTGCAGATTTCTAGAAATTAATAAAAAATGGAAACATGTGTTGGCCTATATTGAATCATAATAATAAAACATAATTTAATGGATCAAAATATGAATCTATCAATAGATGTGTGCACCTTCATGTACTGGTGCATCTCAATTATCAACATGGTCCAGCAGGGCAGGTGTACAGTGCTAGCCCAGCTTACCAGAAGAATAATATACATACCTTGATCCGCTTGTAGCTTAAGCCATTCCAATAAATATAAATCTCTGGCCAGGCTTAACCCATCCTTCGCTACCAAATTTAATAAGAATTATGATACATAGCACCACTTGTGAATAACAATCTTGTAATGAAGTAGATAAAACATAATCAAGGCTTTTAATGCTATAAACTATAAAGTGAAAGAGACTTAACAAATACCTTTCCACATTAGGCCCTAAATCACCCTGTTCAATGGAGTCCAGTATCCTTATAATTTATAGCCCACATTAATAGTTACAAACTTAGTGGTAAGTAGACCATCTACTAGAGTCAACACTTAATTAACCAGTTTCTTAACTTAAACATACTAAATTGTTCCTCTAATCAATAGAACCATACTTTATCTTTCTACTTAAAGCCATCCCCATTCAATTCGATTTAAGAAAAATTATAGGGACACCCCTTCAACTTTACCTCAATTTTACTTGAACCCCCTTAACTTTAAAAGGTCTCACTTAGACCCTTCAAATTAATAAATTGTATCAATGTGGCCCTTCCATCCATTTAACTACTGACACCGTTATGTTGCCCTTCGAAAAGATGGAAATGCTTATCCCTATTTAATCCCCAATAAATCCATTCTCCATTCCTCCTCTCTCCTTAAACCCTAACCCCTTGTCCTATCCCCTTCCGTCCAATCCAATCCCGATATCGGAGCAAAGAATCCTCAACGCCAAATCCTAATGGTGTTCAATCCTAACAACTCTTCCTCCTTCGATCACCTCCTCCTCTAGAGCCTCATGGGCAGCCTCCAGCTCCGCCCCCCATACCTCGACACCAACTCCTTCCTCTCCCATAGCCTCGACGACTTCCTCCCCAATGAGGTCCACATCGACGATGAAGATGACTCCGAGGAAGAGGATGGCTAGCTCACCACCTTCTCCGAGGATGGCGCCTTGGCAAGGAGAGGGCTTGATTGGAGACGGATTCGCCCGTGGGCTCCCTCTCTTGCCCCCTTCTCCACCCCCGATGAGCCGCCCATCAAGACCTCCTCACCCTCTCCCTCCTCCCACCCATCCCCTCATCGGATGCTGACCGGGACCCCTCATCACTGTCGCCCCCCCCCCCCCCCCCCCCCCCCCCTCCCCCATGAGGAATTCCCATGGAGCAGGACCTCCTCCAGAAGCTCCAGCAGCCCAAGGTCATCATGACATAGCCCCTCTGGCCAGTGGGCTTGAGCATCACCATCGGGCTTAAGATCATTGATTGGATTCTGTTGTCATAAACCCTTTTGGTGTCCCACCTTGAAACTTCAAAATTCTGAGTATTCCTTTCATACATTCTTCTTGAACTGGATCGCTGGGTGAATTGTTCATTGATTGGATTCCATTGGTTCCTAGCCTTACCAACCAGATTCAAACCTAAAACCAAACAGTCTTCAAGATCATCCTTTCCAGTCTCAAGAAGTCTTTGTGAACTGCTGGCCCTTTCAGCATCATCTGCAGGGCCCATAGAAATATCAGCATGACTTTCGTTGTGCCTTTTTTATTCCATTTTGCCTAGTACCAGTTGATCCATTTGGTATCTCTTGACACATGATCCGAACTCCGAGCTGAAGCAGATCTGTCCTCCCAGTCCCTTACCCTCATTTGTTCATAATGTCTCCGAGAGTTGGCAGCACCCTCAATACTGCTATTGTGGACCTGTGTTATTTCCCTGAGCTTTTGTGAACTTAACTCAGTGTGCCCAACCACTCCTAAATCAAGCTCAGCATGCTTATTTGAAGTTGAACTCACTTCCCAGCCAACCTTCCTTGCATCAACCATGTTCTAGGAACTAGAAGTCCTTGTATCACCCTCATTCACATCAGATGTTCCAGTAACCTTTCGAGATCCTTCCATTGACTCCCTTTGCCTGACAACCCATTCATCTTCATAACCATATTCTTCTCTTGCTTCATGGTCAGGCAGCTGGAGTGCCTGTGGCTCGACTCGATGGTCTCTGTTGGCACCTGCAAGCTCAGCATATGACTAGCATCGAAGAGGATCAGCAGAGGGGTGATGCTCGACTAGTCAGAGTCGTCAGTGCCACTCTTTTGTTTTGATTGCATAGATAGAGATGTTGTTGAGGAGTTAAGACCCTTCAACATTTCTTTTGTTTTGATTTATGATTTTTATTTCAAATGAAAGCAAGGATAATTTTGTGATTTTAAAAAATTAGGATATCATGTCAGGATCATTGATAGCATTTCGTTAACAAAGATGGACAAAAGGATCACATTGATATAGTTTATTAACTTGAAAGGTCTAATTTAGACGTTTTAAAGTTGAGGGGGTGTAAGTGAAATTGAGGTAATGTTGAGGGGGTTTTCCTATAATTTTCTCTTTGATTAATGATGTTGCACCATTTGTCATAGAATTCTTAAGTCTTCATCAATCTAGGACCATAAACTTCATAGAAAATATAATATTGGCTTTAATCCCAAAGTTTTCTTATTTTGAAAGTAACATTTACATCTATCCCTTCTCTTCAACTACATGGTTGTCTCCCTGTTGCCTCCAACAAGTACTTTCCCTCAGAATCCATTTTTAGCTTCATGCACATTCTTTTCTCCTAATTCCCTAGCCAACTCTTTTCTTCAATTAAGTCAGAGCTATGATCCTTTTAAGTATAACTCTATAATGATGCACAAAACAGACATCGACTCAGTTATGAACCTGGTACAGGATAACTAGAAGAAAAAAGGATTTAGACTTTAAAGCAACAATAGATGATGGGAAGATGGAGTCCTATAGGCAAATGCACTCTAGGATAGGGTACTAAAGTCAAGACTGCAATTTAAGCCACTTTGTAGTTTCCTATCAGATTGGTAATTAAGTCCAAATTGAACTAGGTAAGTAGGAGACCTAGCAGAGAACTTTATGAGAAGGCATGGTTATATAGAAAAGCTAAAGTCACACATTGACTAGAGAATTCCAGCAGAATTGTGCTACGACCAAAGTGGAACCAGAAAAGTCAAGAAAATTGAAAAGGTAAAGAAAACAACCCAAGGGTTAGGTTTTAAAATTTTAGTATTGACTTCATAACTTTGAGATGTTTACTATGAAGACAACGATGAAAAGAGAACTAGAAACTATCACAGAAACAGCACCATTGAATAAGCATAGGATTGCAGTTGTTGACTTGTCGAATCATCACAATAGAGAGAACGAAATTAAATTATAATAAATTTGTGCTTAGGCCCATGCATTACACTGACTACTAGAAAAGAGCACTAAAAACTAACTACCACAGGAACAGCACCATCGAATAAGTATAGAATTTTTGTTGTCAACATGTTGAATCATTGAAATAGAGAGCACAAAATTAAATGATACTAAATTTGTGCTTAGATGGGTGCATCATACTGACTATTAGGCTAAAGCATTCTCAGTACAGCTTGCTTGACCTGGATTTCCGCTCAATAAGTCAGGCCCAGTTAGTTTAAGGCCCAAATAATTTTCAGGCCAGTCTCATTCTGACTCAAATGTAGACAGGCATGGCCTGATCCAGCCCTAGCTTTTGGAGAAAATATGATTCATATCAATTGATATCATACACAAAATTATCAGTCCATCCCTCTCCTACCTGAAATTCTCTTCACCAATCCTATCTGTTCAGCCTTGAGCTCTGTCACATATGCCCTTGTTCCACCACCTCCCTCACCTTTGCCCCTAACTGTCATGTCTCTATCAGCGGTTTGCTATTGGTCCCCCCCAACTCCATTGCCTCTGGGGCCACTGTCTAGGCCATCGGCTCCTTCCCCATCCTTTTTGTATCTTACACAGACACCCTAGACATGCAAGGGTAGACAAAATAGGTACGACACAATCACCATGCTACATCTCCTCTCTCTCTCTCTCTCTCTCTCTCTCTCTCTCTCTCTCTCTCTCTCTCTCTATCTATCTCCCCACACATCCTTCTTCCATGCCCCTCGTGGCTTCATCTGCAATCACCACAACCAACCTCATTACAATTGTTTCTAGTGTCAGTGTTCTCCTATATTTATCATATGAAGAAGTTCTAATTCAAACGAACAGGCAAAACACTTGGATGATCCTAAGGAAACAAGACAAGGATGGTAGAAGACCGTTAACTAAAATATAAAGTAAGTAAAGAAAAATTTTGAATGTAAATTATGTTTCATTATAAAAATTGGATTCCTACAAGCCTCCTAGGGGAACTTTAGGAACTTTAAAAATCAATAACCATCTTGTGCAACCCAACATTAATAGTTAAGGACTTCTATACAACAGTCATGCTCAAAATAAGTAAAAAACATTGTCAGAACAACCCACATATTTTAAGGAGATCTAAGAGCTTTTGCATCATCTTCTCTCTCTTAAATTCCTCTAGTAATTTCTTAAGGTTGCCTTTGATCTACTTAAAGATTTTGCATGCATTTATGACAAAGATATTATCTATATAACTTTGAACATCTTTCTCTTCCTTTAATTGGTATATAGCAAAAAAGTTTATTTTTCCAAAAAAACAAAAAAAGAATCAGCATGCAATTCAAGAGAAGTCCTATTCCATGTGGTACACGCTCAAGATTCAAGAACTCATATTGTAATGCCCATTCCACCACACTAAATCATGCATATAATAATAAAAGTACATTAAGCATCTAACAACTCATAGTCAAAAGGCATATGTCCATAACTTGCTATTGCTGGCACATATTTGAATAGTGATTCAACTAAAGATAAGTATCCATTAAAAAATATACTTGTATGAGTATCTTGGAATTCCCGACATAGAAGCAAATAGATCTTTGTTTTGGTGCCCTCGTTGACCCCAGTAAGTGTTCCTGTTCCCCATCTGATGCAAGCCATCAGCAACTGACAGTGAAGCACTAGAATCAATGCTTGTACCAACACCATTTGCACGTATGGGCAGAGATGCTGCACTAAGCTCATTTGGTTGCTGCCGGACATGAGAATGCTTTCTATAAAACCTGATGGCAATATATGCACAAAATGCAACCAAGATGCCAACTGCTACACCAACAGAGACCCCAAGAATGACTTCAATTTGATTGCTCATTCCTTGATCCCTTTTGATGGTCAAAGAGCGAGAACATTTTGAAGGGCTAACAGGATGTCGAGTTTTCTGTCAAAACATATATATTGATATCAGTTATAATCATATGTTCATGTACTTTCAATAATAGCCAGTTATGCTTTATTATATTGATTAATTAGTAAGTCACATATTCAAAAACATTCTGATTAACAGTGATCTAGGTTATGTAGTACAGAAGACAGTTTCTATTGCTAAAATACTAAACAACATCCTAAAACTGAAACAAAATGCCAACTTCCACATTCCATGCAGGAGTCACTCACAAATGAACAATCCAACTGCCACTATAATATCATGAATGTATATATGTAGGTATGTACATGTGCTTTCAAATAGACAATAACCAGTTACATTTTATTATATTGACAAATTAGTGAGTCACAGGTTCATAAACATTTTGCTTAAACAGTGATCTAGGTTATGTATGACAGCTGACAGTTTCGACTGATAAGAGACTGAACCTAAGACTGAAATAAATTGCCAACTTCCACAGACCATGCAGGCACTAACAAATGAACAATTCAACTGCAACTGTTGTACTGTTTGTGTGTATGTATGTTAATGTGCTTTCAAAAAGATGATAGCTAGTATGTTATATTACACTGATTGATTAGTAAGTCACATGTTCAAAAACATTCTGCTTAACAGTGATCTAGGTCATGTATGATAGAAGACAGTTTCCACTGACAAGAGACTAAACAACATCCTAAAACTGAAATAAATTGCCAACTTCCACAAACCATCCAGGAGCCACAAATGGACAACCCAACAGCAACTGTAAATTATGTACGTGGTACATACATATGTATGTATGTTTGTACTGAATATCTTGTGTGTCAGCGAAGGTTGCAAGTTTACTTTTAAAATAAGTGAAACCCAGCAAATCCTACATTATTGACATTGGAGATCCAAGTTTACAAAAAGCCACTGCACTGGATAATGTAGAGCATAAGCAGGGGAAATCTGGTTTATCAAAAAGGATGTAGATGCAGTGGAAGAGTCTGCAGAAAATTAATTTTTGTAAAAGTATTAGCTGAATCACATGTATCTAGAAGGTTCATTCAAGAAGGGACCAAAAGTAAAAAAGAGTACTAATCTAGTAAAGATGAAGCTGATACTGATGATGTCATGATAGTATAAATGGTATTAACAGCAAAGGAGAGTGACATTACCTTAAATTAAAAGTAGGTGAAGATATGAGATTAGATATATCTGGCAGAAATTTCCCATGACTTAGAGCAAAAATATACATGTAAACAAATAAAGCAAATGCATAGTTTATCAAATTCAACTTCTCTTGAAATGAATAGTGATAAGAATTATTACCAGGACCCTTCAATTTACCTAAAGCATCCACATTGTACACTTAGAAATGGGTATTGGTATGACATTTACATTTCGGTATGGATAAGAAGAAACTCTTGGGCAGGGTTTTGGAAACCGTGCCAAACCGTTTGCTTCAACACATACCGAATTATACCAGGCTTGAACCGGGTTGGTTTGAATGTGGAAATCGATTCTAGGGCGAAACCAGCAGGAACTGCACCGAACCGGGCAGTTTGGCATGGTTTCAGGCCGAATCGGGCAGTTTGGCATGGTTCGGTCTCAAATACTTCTTTTAAATGAATCTGATAGGAGAAGTCTTTCGTGACTTCTCTCATCGTCGAAGTTGGTGCAACCTAAAAATAGGGAGGAAAAAAGGAAAACATAGGAAGATCAAGTCCAAATAAGTGAGTTATCTTAGTTTTATCTCTCTCTCTCCTCTTCCCCTTTTTTTTTTTTGTAAATCCACCGAATTTGAAAAAACAAGAAAAAATCATGTCAAAAATTTTTATTTTGGCATGATTTTAATATATGTTACAAATCTATGGATGATCTACACAATGATACTAAAATCATCAATTTTTATTAAGTATATAATTTTTTAAATTAAAAATATATTTCAGAATAAAAAAATTATAAAAAATAAATTTCAAAAAACAATTATAAAATTAGATTATTTTCAAGCTACTTTCGACATAAATTTGATATCCATTTATCAAAGTTTTGACGTATCATGCGCACAGTGGCTTAGGCTTAAACTTGGTAAAAAAAATAGCATTTCATGCATGTCCATTGTCTTAGAAAAATATATATAGTATTCATGATAGAATTCTATATGAATCTAAGATCAAATTAATTTTTCATAATTTTTAAATTTTTAATATTTTTAAATTTAAAAAATAATAGATGATACAAAATAAATTAAAAAATATAAAAAAGATGAACGAAGTCTATTATTTTTATATAATTATTGAATTGATATGCTTGTTCAATCTTCAAAAATGGATTCATCAAGGAAAGAGTCAGAGCATGACATTGATTGGGTCTACAAAGAGATGTTCTCGGGTCGGCATCATTGGAGATATAAATGGTATAGCATAGAAATAAAGAGAGGAGAGGTAACAAGATTGAAGCAACATTTAGCAAAAAATTATCCCAATATATCTATGTGCCAAAAATGTTTACAAGAGGTTCGTCAGTTGATGAAGCACTTCACTGATTTCAAAGCAACGAAGGAGAAAAATTTGAAGGCAGAGGTGGACTGTCAAGCAATAGAGCCACATGCTTATCACTTTAGAAAGTCATAGAAAACATCCATTTCAGATGATGAGACATAGATTGAGACTACCATTCAAACGAGCTTGGATGATTAGTGGCGACTGGAGATGTAGGCATAAGTTCGATTTGGGCTATCAACTTATGAGTTAGGGTTAGCCTCTAAGAGTATAACAGCAGATCCTCAGTTTATGAGGACCTCCTTAGTTAAAGAGCCCACCAATAGAGGTACATCTTGTATTGCATCTATGTAGGAGTGGTGGGGACACCGGAGGCACTAGAATAAGATAGAGGCTTTTCAATCCTCTGTGAATTGATCAATAATTTATGAGTCCATCTGTAATAAGGGCTTAGCTCATCTGAGTCCATTTTAGTTGTTATTTGAGTATTTTGAGTTGTTATTTCAGTTCTGTACTTGTCAGCTCATGTTGAGCTAGTTCAGTCCAATGCTAGTCAGCTCATGTTGAGCTAATTTTATTTTTTTGAGTCCTGTCCAAGCATATTGAAGACTCAAGACTATATCATACAAGTGAAGATCAAGTCCAACTAGATTGAAGACATGGAAGTATAGCCCAAGTCCAACCCAGCTTGAAGATTTGAAGACCCCAGGAGGAAAATTCAGAAAACCCTGATTTCTTGCAGATGCCCTCCAGATGCCCAGATTCCCTTCCAGATGCCAAAGTATATTCATAAATAAGGGCATCCATGATTCCAGAGGTCCATCTGCATCCTAGCCCAAAGAAATCAAGCCCAGGTGCCAAGCCCAAGCCCCTAAGAAGCAAGATACCAGGGAATATTCCTGCTACCTGGCTACCAGGCCACCCCAGCTTCCAGAGGCCCAAACCCATGCACCCGAGCCCTTTTGGGCCGGCCTTTTGCTGCTCCTAGAAGCCCAACACGCCCCCCTAGGCGTCTTTGGAGTCTTGACCAAGTTAAGAAAATTTTTAGGGATTTTTCTACCTAATATTTCCTTATTTTCTAGCTAGGGTTTGAGAGGGAAAATGATTCTTATGTAAAGACTTATGTACCCTTACTTGGAGCCCAAGGTTAAGGGTCTATTTAAGGGACCCTAGCCTCTTGTATGAAGAGAATTTTGATGAATGAAAACCTTGAGTTCTTCTATTGAGTTGTATGATACCCTGCTGTGTGCATAAAGGGGTTTGCGAGAGTTCTTCTTCCCAGTGCTGCAATCATCTTCCTGCTTCCAACAAGCATCTCAGATCCCTGGACACCCACTCCAAAAGAAGCCTTCCCTTGCTGTTTTTCCTTTGTTTTCTTGTTCCTTTGTGAGTTTTCTAACCCCTGACAGGTCATTTGTAGGTCCCCGAGTTCCTACGAATCCAACGACTCCAGCCAAGCCTCAATCAGATCACCGAGCAGAAAGCCGGGTATCCGCGGGTCTTTGGCTTGGTTTTCCAGGCCGCATCCGTCGAGGAACGAGAGACCCCTTCCCTGCGATCTTCATAGACGTTGTCAGGTACACCCCTCTACCTCCAGTAGTTTTATTGCAGGAGAACTTGCCCTAACCGAGGCTTCTCAGCCCCGGCGATCCTTCTTTGCTACTTTTCTAGGTCCTAATCTGCATGCTGATCTTCAAAAATTCATACAAAATTCCCTACAAATAATTTTGATCTGAAATTCGGGAATTAATTACCTAACTCAACATGTAAAACATACAAAAAAATGGCATGCATATTAGTTCCCCATCATTTGGTATCATAGCTTAGATTAGGGCTTATTTTCTGCAATTTTTCAGTCCGTATATGCTCTGTTTTTTAAATTATTTTTCCCTATTAAAAACTCCAAAAAATTTGAAATTTATTTTGTTGGATTCATCATAATTCACAGTAATTTTCATAATTTTTTCAGATTTTATTATGGCCTGTGAATTTTCTGCAAGCCGAAATACAGCCTACAAATTTTCGGCTCTGTTTTTTTTCAGCAAGACAAGTTTGGAAGTTTTAGGGTTTTATCTAGCATTTTTTGCATATCTTTTAATTTTAGTATATTTCTTGCATATTAGGCCATAATTTGCAAGTGTTCTTCTATTTAAAAAATTACAAAAAAAAAAAAAATACATATTCTCCAAAAATACCAAAAACATCAAAACCCTAATTTGCATCCTCATCTGCCTGCTATCATTGCATAATTTACTTTTAAGGACACTCTTGCTATATCAGATGGGGGGAGGATTTGATCACCTCTCCTTAGCCCAAAACCACATCCCTTGCATTCGGTCCCAAGCCTTAACCTAAAATTAACTAGGCTTAATTTGCCCTAGTGGGCTAGGGACACCAACTGGTCGGGTCCGGGCTAGTGTTAGATCACTGTGTCAAGTTAACCTGTGTGTGCCTTGTGCTCAATGTCTAGAACGGTGGTTTAGGGATTCAATCCTGAAGGGCTTGTGTGCTGGTCCGCCTACCTGGCCAATCTCTGATTGGTGTCTAGGATTGGCAATCAGGGACCTAACACTCCCCTTACACCTGTCTGGCTGAGTACAGGGTTACTATAGGCTAGTTTGCCACCCTGATTGAGCATCTAGTTTGGACTCTAGGTCTAGTCAGCTATAGTCGGTCTGATCGAGTCTTGTATGAGCACTAGATCAGGAGTTTCATATCACCCACCTCCTTCACAAATGTCTGAACCCATGGAAAACTTACAAGCCCAAATAAAAGCCCTAGCTGATCAAATGGCCCAGATGGCTACCCAGATGACTACCCAGTTAACTCAGTTTGCTAACCAAACCAACAATAGAATTGACCATCTTGCCAATAGGTTTGACCAGTTAGAAGGCCGTGTAGAGACCATACAAAGAACCCATGGGTCACAGTCTGAGCCAGATCCAAATTCCCCTCAACCTAGGAGGACCCCCAACCCTAATCCATACCAAGAGGTTGAACCTAGGAGAGCCTCTCAGCCTGACCCATACAATAATACTGAACCTAGAAGAACCCCTTACCATGACCCTTATTATGATACTGAACCTAGAAGAACCCCTTACCATGACCCTTATTATGATACTGAACCCAGGAAAACCCAATACTCTGACCCATATAGGGAGTCCAATCCTAGGAGAACCCAATACTCTGATCCATATAGGGAGTCCAACCCTAGGAGAACCCAATATCCTGACCCATATAGGGAGCCCAACCTTAGGAGGACTCCATACCATGATCCATCCTTAGAACCTGACCATAGAGCTGACCCAAAATCCTATGACCCCAGATCCTATAATCCCCTGACCCATAGATCTGCACCCTTGTCCTATGAGCCTAGGGAGCCCATAACCCCTAGGTATCAATCTAGTACTAGTCATGCTTCCCCTGGTCAACTTGAACCCCATAGGATTAGTACCCCTAAATATGAGCCCAGTAGTGAGCCACTACCCCTTAGGCAACCTGAACCTACTAGGATTAGTGTCCATAATCAGAAACTAGGACTTAGCCAATTTTTCCTTAGCCAACCTTCTCCAACTATTCCTGAGATTGACAAGGCTTACATTAACGCGGAAGTGTATGAAGCTGATGCGAGCCTAGTGGATGAGTATGAAGGAGAAGAGGAGACACCTTTAGTAGACCTAGAATTAGCTGACCCAGTAGATACCCAGGTAGAAACCAACCCAGAGCTAGTTGATCTTGACCACATCCAACCTAAAGCTATAATGGAAGAACAAATAGAGGAAGAGAACCTAGGTACTGCTGTTAGAGCCTTACCTGAGGAAACCATAGAGGAGGGCCAAATTATAGAGTCTAGTCCAAAAATACAAGAGCCAGAAGAATTTATTAAGGACCTGATCTCTTTGAATCAATACCTTCAAGATGAGTCCCCTCCTATAATTCCCATTAAGGACCTCTTCCCCGAAATTGGTGACCCATCCTTCCATTATGCAAACCCTGTAGATATAGCTCAACCTCGTAAGGTTAACCTCATTAGTCTAGGATTAGTCCCTGACATGCCTTCTTATATCGAACTTTATCCAACTAACCTTGAACATTTTTCTCTACCTTACCAAACTAATTCTGAACCCACTTCCTATTTTCTGCCCTTTCCTGACACCTCCAGCATTTCTAGGATTATTAGATTGCATTTAACTGAGATTAGCGTACTGCATGCATTCATTACGCATGTTAGGTTTGCATTATACTTCTGGCATACCCTCTGGCATTTGCTTGGAGTCCATTGTAAATACTCTTGTGCACACCACACTAGGGTCAGACCTAGATAGTCTATAGTCTCTTAGGTTTAGGCCCATAAAAGTCTAATAAATTTCCTTCGATAGGAATGCAAAGTCGAGTGTATTAGGTGTTAGTTTGAGTCCTTTGCATCATTTTGTTAGGAGTCTGCATGTGCCCAGCATGTTCACCACCTATACTAATTTTAAACAAACTGGCTAATTCCTGAAGATGGATCAAAGAATTTGATGTAGTGGATTCTATCTTGGTTAGGCTTAGGCCTAAAAGAAGCTTCATGCTCGCAGAGCCGGACCTTTTAAAGTGATAGAAAAGGTTGGATCAAATGCCTAGGTGCTAGACTTGTCTTCGGATTTGGGCATTAGTTCTACCTTCAATATTACAGACCTGGTTGAGTATAGGGAACCGGCAGCGCTACCTAGTGAGGCCTTTGGACCTATTCCTTTTCATTGTGAGTGACCCTAACCTAGAGTGTCCACAAACAAATTTGGCCTGAGAGGAGAACGGATCGAGCGTATCCTGGACGATCAAGCCATCACGACCCAGGGCCATGACTATCAACGCTTCCTGGTCCGATGGCAAGGCCGATCAGAGTCGGACAATTCGTGGATTTCTCGAGAGGACTTGCAACGCCTCAACCCAGACCTTCTCGAGAGATATGTGAGCTAGTCTGACCTTCACTCGACAGGGTCGAGTTCCTCCCATCCCGGGAGAATTGGTGGGGACACCGGAGGCACCAGAATAAGATAGAGGCTTTTCAATCCTCTGTGAATTGATCAATAATTTATGAGTCCATCTGTAATAAGGGCTTAGCTCATCTGAGTTCATTTTAGTTGTTATTTGAGTATTTTGAGTTGTTATTTCAGTTCTGTACTTGTCAGCTCATGTTGAGCTAGTTCAGTCCAATGCTAGTCAGCTCATGTTGAGCTAATTTTATTTTTTTGAGTCCTGTCCAAGCATACTGAAGACTCAAGACTATATCATACAAGTGAAGACCAAGTCCAACTAGATTGAAGACATGGAAGTATAGCCCAAGTCCAACCCAGCTTGAAGATTTGAAGACCCCAGGAGGAAAATTCAGAAAACCCTGATTTCTTGCAGATGCCCTCCAGATGCCAAAGTATATTCATAAATAAGGGCATCCATGATTCCAGAGGTCCATCTGCATCCTAGCCTAAAGAAATCAAGCCCAGGTGCCAAGCCCAAGCCCCTAAGAAGCAAGATACTAGGGAATATTCCTGCTACCTGGCTACCAGGCCACCCCAGCTTCCAGAGGCCCAAACCCATGCACCCGAGCCCCTTTGGGCCGGCCTTTTGCTGCTCCTAGAAGCCCAACATGCCCCCCTAGGCGTCCTTGGAGTCTTGACCAAGTCAAGAAAATTTTTAGGGATTTTTCTACCTAATATTTCCTTATTTTCTAGCTAGGGTTTGAGAGGGAAAAGGATTCTTATGTAAAGACTTATGTACCCTTACTTGGAGCCCAAGGTTAAGGGTCTATTTAAGGGACCCTAACCTCTTGTATGAGAAGAATTTTGATGAATGAAAATCTTGAGTTCTTCTATTGAGTTGTGTGATACCCTGCTATGTGCATAAAGGGATTTGCGAGAGTTCTTCTTCCCAGTGCTGCAATCATCTTCCTGCTGCCAACAAGCATCTCCGATCCCTGGACGCCCACTCCAAAAGAAGCCTTCCCTTGCTGTTTTTTCTTTGTTTTCTTGTTCCTTTGTGAGTTTTCTAACCCCTGACAGGTCATTTGTAGGTCCCCGAGTTCCTACGAATCCAACGACTCCAGCCAAGCCTCAATCGGATCACCGAGCAGAAAGCCGGGTATCCGTGGGTCTTTGGCTCGGTTTTCCAGGCCGCATCCGTCGAGGAACGAGAGACCCCTTCGCTGCGATCTTCATAGACGTTGTCAGGTACACCCCTCTACCTCCAGTAATTTTATTGCAGGAGAACTTGCCCTAACCGAGGCTTCTCAGCCCCGGCGGTCCTTCTTTGCTACTTTTCTAGGTCCTAATCTGCATGCTGATCTTCAAAAATTCATACAAAATTCCCTACAAATAATTTTGATCTGAAATTCGGGAATTAATCACCTAACTCAACATGTAAAACATACAAAAAAAATGGCATGCATATTAGTTCCCCATCAAGGAGCTTTTGGTAGTATGAATAAGTTCTTTAAAAACATTCCACTATGAGCCACTATCCATGGCTTGGATCCACACACCTTTCCTAATAATGATTCTAAGCAATAGAGAATTGATGGTATACCAAAAAAGAATAAGAAAAATGATATATGGTGAGATATTGAATCCTGGTTTCACTTAGCCACATCTCAGCACACGCAACAGGCAATCCATATTATCACTTTGCCATTGTATCCATATAAGCTGCCAGTCAAGGTATAGATCCTTCAAGATCAAAAGATATCCACGATGAGCGTTTTGACAACAATAAGGAGCTACAAAAATAGATTGCATCGTATCAAAACAAGTGGCCCATGTATGGACTTACAATGATATGTGATGGTTGGATTGTTCTATTAGACGAAGCATAATCAACTTCTTAATATAATATGATGAAAAAATATTTTTTCAGAAGTCAAATGATACTTCGAATTAGGTGCACGATACCAGCTACATCCTTAAATTGATAAAGAAGATGATTGATCAAGTACAACAGCAGAATGCCGTGCAAGTTATCATTGATAATGGATCATAGTATAAGACTATCGGAAATATCCTGATGGAGCGGTGATCGAATATTTTCTAGATCTTAAGTACTGAATATTGTATCGATCATATTGATGGATATCGGAAATATTTCTAGGATGCAGAATATAGTGGACTCAGTACAGAGCATCACCAGATTCATCTATAATCATACATGGATCCTATTATTGATGCGGAGCTATGTAATGGAAGATATATTAAGACCATGTATTATACAGTTCACTACTAAAAATATAGTACTTGATAGTCTTATTGATAAAAAAGTACAATTGCATTAGATATTTGTTAGTCTTGAGCGGTAATAGAGCAGATATGCTAGGATAGGCATTGAAGAAAGCAATGTGGAAAACTTAGTGACAAAACAAACATTCCAACAGCAGGCTAAAAAGATAGTGTATGCTATTAAGCCTCTATATGAGATGCTTCAGGCCATGGATGGTAAACAATATCCTTAGATGGGCTTCTTATATTATATGATGGAGAGGGTAAAAGAATTGATCAAGGCGGCAGATTCTATACATGGTAATGAGTATATCTGTATCTTCAATGTAAGGTGGAGCTATTAGATAGGTAGGGAGTTATATCTAGCAGGTAAGTAGCAAATCAAGAACATTATAAAAATTTGGCTACTCTTGTATTTGTACAAATAACCTCAACCAATTCTGAAATCTATATAGCTTACTATATAAACCTGAGATTCTAGTACTCCACACCTAGAATTGCAATGGATGAGGAGCTTATATCCTCCCTATGAAATGTAATAGAGAAGATGAAGCCCGATCTGGACATCGTGTATATGTGCCTAAAATAAGTTAGGTTAAGTAGTTTTTGTTTACTTAGCTCTATCTTTAACAAGCAACAAATTATAACAAATATCTTTTTTACAAACAAAAATATTAAGGGAGGGCACTGATTATTTGGTTCCATTGTAGTAGTTAGAAGCAAAACAAAGATAAATCTAAGTAGATATTAATAAGTCTAATATTAGATATGATATTCTTTTTGATTTTGCTAAATCTCAATGCTTTTACAACTGAAAGGTGGGTTTGTTTAGATGGATACAAGAAATCTGAAGAATCTTGCTATCAAGATCCTCTTTCAGATGGTTTCATCGAGTGGATGTAAGCATAATTGATCAACCTTTGTCCTTATCCACATCAATTAGAAGAACCTTCCAAAACAAAAATGCCTCGACAATTTTATATATGTTCACTATAATTTGATATTAAGGTTCAAATAAGTTCAGGAGAAAGTTGAGTTGAAGTACATGAATCCGATTATGAGTGATTTTGTTAATAAAGATGAAGATTTGATGATCCGATAGGTTATGGGTTAGCAGTAGGAGATGGAGCTTGATGAGCCCAGATCATCTCCATAACCAGCCAATTTTGTAACTATGAGATTGGGATGGATGCCAAGCAATGGACAAGCAGCAACATTCGGGACAGGACTATAGCTGATACACCACAACATCTATCCTTGTAGTCTAGGCAGTAGAGTGAGACAGGACGAGAAGGTAGGCATCTGCTTAGCATAGAAATAAAGAAAAATGAAAGGCAGTTGCACTCCCGGTAGAAAGGGTGGAGCATTTAGCTCACTTAGATTCTGATACTAGGAAGAGTAGTATTAGTGATTTTTCTAATGGTCAAGGATCTAATGATCAAGAAGGGATTGGATAAGAGATGGTTGGTGATCTTCGATTCACTAGTGAGTTCCAATTTATGCATGCCATATAGGATATAGATTATGGTATACGAGTTGGTAGAGCTCGTGATGATACGATTTCATATAGACGATGGGCTCCACGAGATCGTTCAAGATATGATACAGCTATAAATGATCTCATATATAGAGTACGATACATGGATATATCATGTTCATTCTCGTATTCTAGATCTTCTAATCCATAGACATCAGCAGTTTATGATCTATACAGATATGAATATGATGTGTCCGAGACATCGCTATTACCTAATACAGCTTAAAGCACCTCCTAGATCGAATTTTATTACCAACATATTTGAATGGACCCCTCCACAGTCATATTATCAATCTCACAATATCTTTTAGAGTCAAAATTTCAATGAGATCTGTGATAAATTACGATCCAAATACCTACCTTATTAGATGAGCAAGGATAATGTTCCTTCTGAGTATATAAACTATCATGATATTTTTGGACATCAATACTTGACAAGATTTTAAATATCGGTATATATTGATTATTTATTTTTATATTTTTAATTAATTTGAGTATTTTAGGATTCAATGATATTTAGTCCATGTATTGATTATTTTTTATTCTAAATAACACCATGTCATATTCATATTCGCATCACACACGATTAAGGATGTATCGAAGTGTTACAAACGTTAATTAACATCAACAAATATCAATTTAAATTTAAAATCATTAAGAAACCTTAAATAATCATTACATAACCTAACAAATCCAAAAATTCTAAAAAACGCAACAAAAAAAATTGGTATGCCAGTTTGACCGGCACACCTTCCTATGTGTATTAGCACAGTACCGAACTAGTACCGTACCATATCAATCGGCAATTGGTATGGGTATGGGTACCGATTTTGAAATCCTTGCTCTTGGAACTTGTTTGCTTCACAGAAAGAACGAAAAGTGTGGTCAACAAAAAAATAGAAAAATGCCTCATGTTTGATTAGAGTTTTTAAAAGAGCAAGATCGGAAAGTAGCCTACTTACGGGAATAAGATTCCCAATTCATGGAAAAGAAAAACACCATATAGAACATGGAAAAGTCACTTTCTCATGATAGAGAATTGGGGTATTTTTTTCCAAAAGTTTTCATAAGCTTTTAGATAGAATGAAGTAAGGTCTTTCCCTTTATCAAGAGCATAATAGGTATTTAACACAACTTTTCCAGGAAAGTAGATGCTTAACTAAACATAAGCCACTCTGAAATGTGCCACTTTTCCATGGTCACCTAAACATGCAAACCATTTTCCCAGGCATCATATATCCAAGCATCAGCTTCCTAGAAAAACATTCTAGTGAGGGGAAATCCTTCCCACGAACCAAACTGGTCCTTGAAGAATTGAAGGTCCACCACATAGACGCATAACAACACCCAACACTTGTACTCAGGTCCATGTAGTACGGCTTATGCATGGTGTTGTCATTAGCATATCCACTTGCACATGCAATTATCCACAACCATACCATGGTTATACATTCTACGCTTTGTAACTTGCCTTTACATTCTAAGTATGGCTGTTGGCACCAATCCATGACAATTAGAGTCCATGAACTACACTGGATGTCCGGTAGGACCACATGATAAGCAAGAGATGGACCAATGACACCAATATATCTTTTAGAGGTAAAAAATTAAGCTAATCCAAATAAAAATGTGTATGACTCTTATCATAATTCAACTCAAAGATTACAAGAGGTATAATGTAAGTTCTTGTACACATCTTGCATTTCATGATTCATCATTAACTGAATGATCAAGCCTAAACTGTCTCCTTGGTCTGCATCTGGATATTTTGAACAAAGTTTCAATCTCAGTTGCCAAGCCAAACTTGTGATAATTTTGACCAATATAGGTCAAAAGAGGATATATAATAATTTATGCTTAAAAATTAATAAATTTCATTTGAAAATTGAAAATTAAAAAAAAATTAATATCATCAGAAATATTTTGTTCTTTGTAATGAATTCCAGCAATTTGGAGAATCCTTTATTTCTCTAATTTTAGCCCTTGAAATCTCAACAAAACCCTAAATCCCTAACCCAAGGGTGAAACAATAATCATCCAATTCCTCATTCCTTTAGAAAATTAACCTGGTTACTCTGTCTATAGGTAAAGTTCACATTTGAACTGGTTATTTCAGCAACTTATCCATATGCCTCTTGAACCAAAGTCTTTCAGTATTCTAGTAAACTGTTTGGTATAAATGGAGGAGGGGGATGACAAAAAGAAAGAAAGGTAAAATAGATTGTGGAGGTGCAATCCATTCTACCCAGCTATGTACATATATATTTGCTTATTTAAGTAGGTAGCCAGCATGACACTGTTGATCTAAAATGCCTCCATGACAATCAGACATTTTTCAAGCGCATAGTCATAAAAGTTGGGCCAAACATATGGGCCCAAATGGACTCCAGCAATAAAGCTAAAATTAACTAGGGCCCAACAAACAGATTAAAGAAGAAAACAGATGCTACAGTTGTTACCATCATCTACCTTCAAGTACCGAACTCCAATTTTATATAGTACTTGAACAGTTGAATTTTTCCATATACATACATTTCATAGGTTCTGGATGTTTCCTTGACATTGACAGTTTCTTGAAATAAATGTCTCTACTAAAACATTTAATTTCCCATGCCATTTTCCATACACATTTTGAAACTTGTCAATACCGATAGTTATAGCAATAAACTTTTTAACCACCCCCGGTTGTCATTTCCATCTGTATACAGTCACTATTTACATTCTAATCACTGTAATGTTTGTTTTCCCTATGTTCCACCAAAAAGATAAAAAATGGAAATTTATTTTTAAATACATTGCAAAATGTTATCAAACTTACTCGGAAGAAAATGTTTCAAAATTGAATAAATAATTCTAACTTAGGTGGCCAAAATGCACATTCCACAGTTCCAAGGAAGACAAGCCTCCTCAACAAGGCCCATACCAGTCCTTCTGCAACAAAAATCCTTCTTGTCACATGTCTCCACAACCAATGGCATTAAAAAAAATTGAATAACCCTTTTTTGGCAATGATAATAAAGAATAAAGAAATCGTTGAATTCAATCGCATATACATAACAAGTAACTATCCAAAAACAGACTATTCCAGTGATTTACAGCACCAGTAAAACCATTAAAAGAAGGATCATCAAAAATCGTCCATTTCTAGTCAAAAATCGTCCATTTCTAAAACGGCATTTTTTATCCTTTTTTTTTTTTTTTTGATAAACAAGGCAATTTTCAGCATTAAAAAGATATTTTACAGCGCGTAAAACTGTTTAAAACTCCCCTAGCCTAAATCTAACGAATCATAATAATCAGACCTCTTAAATCGTTCTCTGATCAATACCAAAGGAAAGACCTCATCATTCCCAATCAAATCAGTGACCTAAGACTCCGACGAAACCCACCGCAAACCCTCCCAAAAAAACTCACCCTGATTCACCTTGCAATCCAAAATAACAAAAACATCAGCCATCAAATAGATATAAAACAATCACATCCAAGCAAAAAAAAACAAAAACAAAATATCCACAAAAATCGCCAAAAAGAATACCTTTTGACTCGGGAAAACGCCAGCTCCCCGTTGCGATTCCTCCAAACTAATATAAAGTCACTATATCTCCATTAAAACTACCCTCCTCCTCTTCCTTGGACAAATAGGGAATGTGACGGTCGCCGCCGTTACAACCATGGAGAGGAGTCAAGACAGAGGTAGGAAGGGGTGAAGGGAGGGGGATCGGACATCCTCGCGGAATTCTCGAATTAGAGCGGTACGATATACCCATGACATGTTCTTGTTCCGTTTGGTTTCCAACTTTCGTTAGCTGTGGTTTTGGAAGGATGATCGCTTCATGTGGTTTTATCGAGGGTTTAGTTTTAGTAAAAATGGTTCGACGAATATATTTATTGCCGCCCGGGGGTGTCGATTGTTACGAAGTCCACCGCGACGGCGCATTTTATAGCGTGGCGGTTTAACCAGCCCAAGGGGAAAAAATATAGGTCAGGGGGCGTGCGACTTGGACGCCTTCCTGGGGGAACGAGTGAAGGCACGTGATGACGCATTCGTTTCTAGACACTGTAACTTAACAGGAATATCTCACTATGGATAAGATATCAGCGTGATTAACGGAGATGTTTTAGTTGTCAGCGTCTGGATCGAATGAGGTATCCAACGGCCTGCATCATATATCCACGTTCACGTGGAATCCCATGCAACGCATACCACGATGTGTAGGATAGGCAATAATTTTCTTTTTGTAGCTTTTTATGTTTTTGTTGGGGTAAAGTTGCCCATCTAATTTGCTGGAAGATTTTTTTAGATTTTTTTTTTCTTTGTTATTATTGATGATGATAATTATAAAATTGGATGTTTATAACCTCTTGTTTATTTTTCATTCATATTATTATTATAAATAATTGGAAGATTTTAATATCTTGATTATTATATATATATTATTATTGTACATAATTGAAATATCATGATTATTTGATTATATATATATTATCATTATACATAATTAAGACATTATATTTTTTTATTATTTTTATATATTATTGATGTGGATGGTTCGCTGACGTGGAGGAACTGGCAGGCGCCACGTCAAGAAGAGACGGCGCGTCTACTCTCCAGCCTGGATCCCACTATCGAGCTGAGCTAAGCTCCCTCAGAACGGCAAACCGAGCTCGGTCCTCCGCCAGGTCTAGCTCACGAGCTCGGGATGCCTAGGTCGGAGCCACCTTCCGCCCTCTAGAGCGAGACCCTCTAAGATTAGTGCCATGCGGTCGAGGTCGAACTAAGAGCTCACCCGTCGATGTGGAACCTCTCCGAGCGCGCGCCCTCTAGATCGGGTCCGCCTTCCGCCCTCCAAAGCGAGACCCTCGGAGGTTAGTGCCCTACGGTCGAGGTCGAGCTGAGAGCTCACCCACCGATGTGGAGCCTCTCCGAGCGCGCGCCCTCTGGACCGGGTCCGCCTTCCACCCTCCAGAGCGAGACCCTCAGAGGTTAGTGCCCTGCAATCGAGGTCGAGCTAAGGGCTCACCCGCCAATGTGGAGCCTCTCCGAGCGCGCACCCTCTGGATCGGGTTCGCCTTCTGCCCTTTAGAGCGAGACCCTCGGAGGTTAGTGCCATGCGGTCGAGGTCGAGCTAAGAGCTCACCCGTCGATGTGGAGCCTCTTCGAGCGCGTGCCTTCTGGATCGGGTCCGCCTTCCGCCCTCCGGAGTGAGACCCTCGGAGATTAGTGCCTTGCGGTCGAGGTTGAGCTGAGAGCTCACCCGTCGATGTGGAGCCTCTCCGAGCGCGCGCCCTCCGGACCGGGCCCGCACCTCACCCTCCTCCGCCTAGGCACCCCCCACAAGCTCGAAGCGCTTAGGACGGAGCGAGCCTTGCCGTCCTAGCTCGGCCCCAGCCCGGACGAGGTCCTCACCAGCCGAGGACACCGGTGAGCCGCCCGAGAACCGTACCGGAGCACCTCCCAGACCGTGCGGACCACCTAAAACTGCCAGTTACACCAAAAAGACAAGTAGCACGTTGATCGAGATGCTACATTCCTCACCAACCACTCAGATCATCTAAGAGAAAAGGCCAACCGGGAGATTCGAAACCCGCGGGCGGTGGCCCGCTATTCGAGGCACCCCCAAATTTCCCTGAACGAGGCAACTAAGAAGAGTGTCGGAGCGCTTGACAACGCACTCTATCATGAATCGGGAAAGGCTCCTCGGGACACCACCGCATGCGCTTGACAGCCCGGCGGGGATCCCGAGACAAGCGCCAAACGGTAACCAAGTTCATGACAAACCCGGAGGTAACGCAACAACTCCAAGACACAAGGAAAAACACAAGCCGAAAAAAAAAAAGAAGAGGAAGTGCGACCCCCACCAGCAAAGGGGGGGCGGCACCACCACCACTACAAGCACAAGCGCAAGCCCGGCCAAGAGGGCGAAGCGCCACTACCACCACTATTGAAGGGAAACGAGGGGCACAAGGAGAGGCCAAGGAACAGAGCACCCCTCTATCCCCGCTATCACTCTCCCCCTACAACGTTTTCACCTTCACGCATATCTTTTACTCCTAGTACGGAGTCCATCAAGAGGGGCCCGACCAGGAGGATCTGTTCCCCTGGATCGTCACTGACTTGATCGTCAGAGTGCCCCCGCTGGAAACCCCGGCCCGGGTCTTTAACCGCTGTCTCGCAGGCTCAGGAGCGGAGGACAGCCGGGTGGTGAGGCAACCGCACCCAGCGCGGAGGTCCGGGAACCGAGAACGACGAGCGACAGAGGAAGAGCGCATTCCGGCGCCGACAGCAGCTACGGACTATGACGATCTTGGCGGCAACAAATTGGCATGCCAGGTAGGGGGCAGGACGGGCATGACTAAGTCCTTCTGGTGTGGGAACCAGAATCAGGAAAAGACTCCAACCTATTCAATTCAAGTCTGAGTCCTTATGGTTGGATTAGTCCTATAATTAGTCATGTAATTTCTCTTTCAATTTTGAGTCCAAATAATCTTGTAATTAATTTCGAGTCCATATGGGGTCTGGTCCAGTTGAAGTCAAAGTCTTAGTCCAATTAATTTCGAGTCCATGCTGGGTCTGCTCCAATTTGAAGCCTTAGTCCAGTTGAAAGTCAGATTTTGAAGCATCAAGACAAGTCCAAAGCCAAGTGGCGCCACATCAGCTACCACTTGCCACCTCAGCGCCATCTCAGCTAGAAGCCACCTCATCAAGTGGTCCCCACTTTGGTGCCACTTGTCATGGGTTGAAGGAACTCCAAGAGGGCGCCCAAGAAGAAAGTTTGAATTCAAAATGATGGTTGGCCACCCTCTTCCACAAATCAAGCATCAAGGCCTACAAATCCTCTAACTCTCCTTGTAATCCTCCACATTTTAGGGATTTTCAAATTTTAAAGATTTACCCTCTTCCACAAACCAAGCATCAAGGCCTATAAATCCTCTAACTCTCCTTGTAATCCTCCACATTTTAGGGATTTTCAAATTTTAAAGATTTGTAAGGCTCCTATTAAAGACTTTGGGATGCCCCATTGTAAGGAGAATGGATGAATAAAATTTTTGGCTTGGATTATTCTTTCTATGTGATTGTCTTTGTGTCTATGTGGTTTAGTCTTTCTCCTCTTCCACGCCCACTCTAGTTCCTCCCTTCTTCCATCTCCAACGCCCAAGGACTCCTTTCTTCCTCTCCAATCTCGAGTGAGCCTTCAACATGCAATGGTGAATCAAGAGGATCAACACAAGGAGACCAACTTGTTCCATCTCAAGCACTCCACCATGGCGCCAAGAAGGATCCCCATCAATGCTTCATCCACCTCTCTTCCCTTTCTCCATTTCATGTTTTGTTAAGTTCTTTCATCTTAGGGATTTCTTTGTTGCAGGGTTCTCTGGAATTCCGACTTCAAGAGGAAGGATCTCTTGCCACCAATCCAAAAAACAAGAAGAGTCTCCAACCTGTAGCATGGCCTGGTCATCTGGAAGATCCCCTCAAGAGTGATCTTATTCTTATTGGAAAATCAATGCCAGGTAAGTCAGTATCAATTAGGTCCGAGACATTAATCTGACTAGCATGACTGGTGGTGTTAATTCTGTCATATTTCTTTATTATTTCGAAGTCTCAGTAATTAGGGTTATGCATGATCATTCAAGTTTGCTTCATTAACTTATCTTTGATAAATTATGCTGAACTCTTCATATGTCGATAGAACTTGCCAATTAATCTTCGCTAATCTCCTTTAGAGTTGCATAGTTTCATCTTCACTTTGCATCCCCTACCACCTTCACCACTCCCCAGGTCAACATACCGCAGAAGAATGGTGACGACACAAGCTGGAAAGGTCAACAGATGGGCGATCTTCTCTAGGCCTCTCCAAGACGTCACACCCTCTGTCCCCTTCGACGGGGAATCCGCTGACGAAACCATCAGGCACGCAGCGAAAGCGCACTTGGAGAGGCATGAGTACAAGCTAGCGGGGTTTTCTCGCCGGTTCATCAACATGCGAGGCCCAACTGGCGAGTCTCTGGACTACAACGCCTACCATCAGCAAAGCCCTTAACCGGTCGCAGTGGGGTGAAGTATCATCGCCTCCACCGCGATCATGGCCGTGATGTCGAAAGATGTCGCAATCATGGGCAGGAGATCGAGAAGCTCATCAAGGAGACCCACCTCTAAAGGTTTGCGGGGGGCAGACCTCAAGCGGGGCCCCGAGCGCTCACCACTCTCCCATCGGCTTCAACCACCGAACTTACCCTGCCACGAAACCGGTGGGTGCAATTTCCTGAGGAACTGTGCATGTGCCTAAGAAGGCTCAGGGGGTAGGAGACCCCGACGGTGATCTCCCCGCCATGAGGAAAGGAGAAAGCGAGGGAGAGGCGAGAAAAGATGCCACGGTTGTCGGGACGGCGATCACGAACCATCATAGGAAGGCCCCCATGAGATGGCCTAAGTTCCATCATGAGGGGTCCATTACCTCGAAGAACTCAACGGCGTTAGGCTCCCCGAGGGAGGTGGTCCTGCAACCTACAAAGACGCCCCCAGTTCCCCTACCAACGATCATGATAACGATTTTTTTCCCTTGCATGGGTATCCACATGTTTTGCAGGAAAGGACCAACAGCGTCCCCGAGCCCAGCTCCAGGACGTAGAAGAATCTTCAAGCCACATAGCTTTCCAACTCCAAGCATCCCCGAGCCCAGCTCCAGGATGTAAAAGGATCTTCGAGCCACGTAGCTCTCCAATTCCAAGCATCCCCGAGCCCAGCTCTAGGACGTAGAAGACTCTTCGAGCCATGTAGCTCTCCAATTCCAAGCATCCCCGAGCCCAGCTCCAGGACGTAGAAGAATCTTCGAGCCATGTAGCTCTCCAACTCCAAGCATCCCCGAGCCCAGCTCCAGGATGTAGAAGGATCTTCGAGCCAAGTAGCTCTCCAATTCTAAACGTCCCTGAGCCCAGCTCCAGGATGTAGAAGAATCCTCAAGCCAAGCAGCTTTTTATCTCAAACGTCTCCGAGCCCAGCTCCAAGATGCCAAGAGATCATGGGGCCACGTAGCTCCCATCAACGCCTTGAGCCTAGCTCCAAGGCACCAAAGACCTGAGCCAAGATCTCAGGCAACCCCCTAGGCCCAAGCCTAACTCCATGTCCAGGAAGGCCTCGAGCCTAGCTCCAAGGCAATCAAGACTGGAAACCCCTCTTCTCTGATCTCCCCACTCGAAAAGAAGACGAGAGGGGAAGGAAAGAAAGAGAACAAGGAGGGAAGCCCGGCCTGATCTCCCTACTCAAAAAGAAGACGAGAGGGAAAGGAAAGAAATAGAACAAGATGGAGGTACAACCAGCATCCTCTCCTCTGAAAAAACAAACAAAAAACAAACAAACAAACAAAAAATAAAAAGAAAAAAAAGAGAAAGAAGAAGAGTGGGGAAGGAAAGAAAGAGAGAACAAGAAGGAAGTATAGCATCATCGAAGCTACCACTCTCAGTAGCTCTCAGTAATCGATGTCCTCGAGCCCAGCTCCAGGATGCCTTCTCAAGACCGGAGCTCATATCTCTGGCCAAGAGAACTTCGAGCCAAGCAGCTCTTAGCAATCAACGTCCCCGAGCCCAGCTCCAGGATGCCTTCTCAAGACCGGAGCTCAGATCTCCGGCCAAGAGAACTTTGAGCCAAGCAGCTCTCAGCAATCAACATCCCCGAGCCCAGCTCCAGGACGCCTTCTCAAGACCGGAGCTCAGATCTCTAGCCAAGAGAACTTCGAGCCAAGCAGCTCTCAGCAATCAACGTCCCCGAGCCCAGCTCTAGGATGCCTTCTCAAGATCGGAGCTCAGATCTCCGACCAAGAGAACTTCGAGCCAAGCAGCTCTCAGCAATCAACGTCCCCGAGCCCAGCTCCAGGACGCCTTCTCAAGACTGGAGCTCAGATCTCCGGCTAAGAGAACTTTGACCTAAGCAGCTCTTAGCAATCAACGTCCCCGAGCCCAGCTCCAGGACACCTTCTCAAGACCGGAGCTCAGATCTCCGGCCAAGAGAACTTCGAGCCAAGCAGCTCTCAGCAATCAACATCCCCGAGCCCAGCTCCAGGATGCCCTCTCAAGACCGGAGTTCAGATCTCCGGCCAAAGAGAACTTCAAGTCAAGCAGCTCTCGGCAACCAACATCCCTGAGCCCAGCTTTAGGACACCAACCCAAGATCGAAGCCTAGATCTCTGGCCAAGGGACCTTTGAGCCACACGGCCCTCAGTCAACAACACCTATGAGCCCAGCAGCTCTCAAGTGTCATGACTTAGCCTCAAGCAAGGTGCAGCCCTTCTCTCTGGTCTCCCCATACAAAAAGAAGAGGAGAGGAGATGAAAGAGAGAAAAGGGAAGAACTAGGCAAAAGAAACAGATAACAAAGGAGCTCAAGTTTCATTAATCAAAAACACAAGTTACAAGTGTCTTCTGGGCCCCCGACATGCCGGGAGACCCCGAATAAGTACAAGAAACAAAAAGTACAAAATAGGACAAGGAAGAAAAGGGTCATTCTACGCCGACCGGTTTCTTTGCTAGGTCCTAAGGCCGAGAGCTCCCGCTCTCAAAAGTCTCTGGCTAAGCTGCCCTAACTTTAGGAGGATCACCCTCAGTTGGTGACGGAGGCTCCGAGCCCACGGCTCATGCGACGGCCTCCTCATCATCCTCCGCCTTCGAGGCCAAAGGATACCTAAGGCAGCTACGATCCTTGTCGGGAATAAGCGCCTCGACCCGGCCGTGCAGGTACTTGAAACCCTTGTAAAAGGAATCCGATGCCATCTGCTGGATTTCAGCGATGAAGTCCTCCGAAGCCTTGAACCTGGCGACGGCATCCTCAGCACCCTTCGTGGCCTCAGCGGCCACCCTCCTCAGCTCGACGACTTCCAGCCTGGCTGCCTTCGCTGAGTTGGTTGCCGTCTCTGCCGCCTACTCAGCAGCGGCAAGTTTCTCCTTCATGGTTGCCAGCTCTGCCTGGGTAGCTCGGGCGATCTCCTTGTGCCGGTCGACCTCGGCACTATACCAATTCAGTTTTTTCTTGACGATAGAAAGGTCATCGATCGCCTTCTTCGAGCAGCTCCGCTCCAAATCGTGAGCCGTCAAGAGTCCCTTCGCTCGCCCTTTGGTATCGGCGAGCTCTTTTTTGAGGTCTTTGACCTTCGCCTCAAGGACCCCGTTTGCCCCGGCCTTCTCCTTCAGGTCGGCCTTTAAAGATTTGATCTCGGTGGCCTGTTGTCGCTCGAGATGCTCCCAGCTCTGGAAGCGACCCCTGATGTAGAGGGCCTCGGCACCAATCTGCACCATGAAAGAAGGTCAGTAAAAAAAAAAATGAAATGAAGAAATGAATGAATGAATGATAAAAAAGTGAAAGAGCTTACCGAATTCAGCTGGGAAAAGATGGCACTGATGACGTCGGTCAGCCGCATCCCAGCCATCTCTTGCTGATCGCATACTTGGATGGAGAAATCCATCATGTGCTCGGCAAGCTCGGGGCTCCGGAGAAACGAACTCTCTGGCCCCATCTTGAAAGGGAGATGGCGCCGGGCCTCCTCCCTTCGGCTGTCTTCGTGAGTGGGCGGCCTTGCACTGCTGGATGAAGGACCCTAGGGGGTAGGCTGGGAGGCCGGAGTCGGTGCAGATGGCACCTCCATCGTGGCCCTGGGTTCGGCCCGGGTCTCCTCACCCCTAGCATCGACGACAGACTGACTTGGAGGATGACAGGGTGCAGCAGCAGCAACGGCAGCCCTCGCCCGGACTACCACCTTGGGCTCTGCAGCGGGGGCCTGCTGGGTGGGCTTCGGTGCTGCAGGAGCTGCCCTCTCCACCGGCATGGAAGCAGCACGGGACACCTCTGAGCTCGGGCCCGCTGGGGCAGTCGAGCTCAGACCGATCACCACCGCGGGGGCGGCTGCAAGGGCACTCTCACTCCACGCCCGCCTCGATGAGGGCTCCCTGGCCAGCCCGGTCGGTGGCCTCTTCTTGGTGATTGCCAGGAGGTCATTCTCGGAGAAGATCATTCCTGCATGCGGATCACACAACAGTTAGAATCTGTGAGGAATAGTGTAACAAGTGCAGGAAGTGCAAAAAAGGAAAAGAAAAGGTTCAGGTCGAACTCACCCAACCCATTCATTAGGTCGACCCCGGAGTCGACGAGATTCTGCTCAGACAACAGGACCTCGAGAGGAGGAATCTGGGTGGTGCGGAGCTGCTCGTAGTCATCCCAGTCAGCCGCATCGACCGTAGAGTTTCGGTTGGGAGACTTGTCCGGATCGCTCCAGACCTAGTCGATCCCCTCGACCTCAACAAAGAAAAATTTGCTCTTCCATCCCCTGAAGGAAGAGGGAAGCTCAAACTTAATGCCCTTCAGGCGGGAGGACAAAGACCACCACCCATCCTCGGTTGGGTGGCGCTTTAGGGCAAAGAAAGCCCTGAACAAAGAAAATCGGGCCACGAACCCGTGAAGATGACAAAGCACAATGAAAAAAAAAATGACCACAATACGTTTGTCACCGGTTGCACCGGGACCAGACGATAATTGTCTAAGACTGACAGAAAGAAAGGATAGAAGGGAAAGCGGAGACCTCAAGAGAAGGTCCCCTTATAGAAGGCAAGATGGCTCGGGCCACTCGAAGTGACCCATTCCCCCGGACGAGGGATTGTGAGCTGGACGGAAGGTGGGATGCCATAGACATCTCAGACAGTCCTGAGTTCCCTAGCGGTGATCGTTGAGGTGACCCCACCAAGACCTGCAGGCCGGGCAGACTCAGGAGTAGGAGCAGGAGAAGGAGGAGGCAAAGAAGGACCGGGTCCCAGTTCCCTAATGAGAACCGGACCAGGAGGACGCCTCCTACTGAGCTCAAAGTGAGCTACGTCTTCCTCCCTGCCGGAGGAAGAAGAGGAGGATGCCGGCCTCCACTCAGAAGGACCAGCCTCACCTTGATCAATAGAGGGGTGGAAGCCCAGACCAAAACGGGACATCCTTAAGGACAAAGGAGAGGAAGAACTCAAAGTAGAAGACCGAAGAGGAGATTTAACCGAAAGAATACTTTGGACCCCGGGAAAGAACCCTATTCTAGTGGGGGAAGGAGGAAGAAGAAGCTGACCTGTTGCCTTAGAAAACTCGGGGCGACTGGAAGGAAGAAGAAGCTTGGGCGCGGCGGCAGCAGGCATGGAGAATTAAAAGAGAATGGATGGTTCAGGTAAGGCCTTCTTTACATTACAAAATGACCCAAGGGATTCGTACCGATTCAACCACTCCACCAATGGAATTGTGCCACGTGCCACCCATCGATGAGAATGGCATCCCGGCTGCTCTGCATTCTGTGCCAGCATTAACTTTTCCTCGGACGTGGCTACATGGCATCCCCGTATTGGCCCGCAGGGTCGGTCCCCGAAGCGCCAGCAATCATGGTCATCATCATGCCAGATCTTTGCTTTTCCATGCCAGCATCGTAATTACTCCCTTCGACCCAAGCGCCGTGCATTAACGGGCCTCGAGAGTGGGAGGCAAATGATGTGGATGGTTCGCTGATGTGGAGGAACCGGCAGGCACCATGTCAAGAAGAGACGTCGCGTCTACTCTCCAGCCCGGATCCTACTACCGAGCTGAGCTAAGCTCCCTCAGAACGGCAAACCAAGCTCGGTCCTCCGTCAGGTCGAGCTCATGAGCTCGGGATGCCTAGGTCGGAGCCGCCTTCCGCCCTTCAGAGTGAGACCCTCGGAGGTTAGTGCCCTATGGTCGAGGTCGAGCTAAGAGCGCACCCGCCGATGTGGAGCCTCTCTGAGCGCACGCCCTCTGGATCGGGTCCGCCTTCCACCCTCTAGAGCGAGACCCTCGAAGGTTAGTGCCCTACGGTCGAGGTCAAGCTGAGAGCTCACCCACTAATATGGAGCCTCTCCAAGTGCACGCCCTCTAGACCGGGTCCACCTTCTGCCCTCCAGAGCGAGACCCTCGGAGGTTAGTGCCCTGCGGTCGAGGTCGAGCTAAGGGCTCACCAGCCGATGTGGAGCCTCTCCGAGCGCACGCCCTCTGGACCCGGTCCGCCTTCTGCCTTCCAAAGCGAGACCCTCGGAGGTTAGTGCCCTACGATCGAGGTCGAGCTAAGAGCTCACTCGCCGATATGGAGCCTCTCCGAGCACATGCCCTCTAGACCGAGTCCACCTTTCGCCCTCCGGAGTGAGACCCTCGGAGGTTAGTGCCCTGCGATCGAGGTCGAGCTGAGAGCTCACCCGCCGATGTGGAGCCTCTCCGAGTGCGCGCCCTCCAGAACGGGCCCACACCTCACCCTCCTCCGCCTAGGCACCCCATGCAAGCTCGGAGTGCTTAGGACGGAGCAAGCCTTACCGTCCCAGCTCGGCCCCAACCCGGACGAGGTCCTCACCAGCCGAAGACACCGGTGAGCCGCCCGAGGACCGTACCGGAGCTCCTCCCAGACCATGCGGACCACCTGAAACCACCAGTTGCACCAGAAAGGCAAGCAGCACGTTGATCGAGATGCTACATTCCTTACCAATCACTCAGATCACCCAAGAGAGAAAGTCAACCAGGAGATTCGAATCCTGTGGGCGGCGGCCCGCCATTCGAGGCATCCCCAAATTTTTCGGAACGAGGTAACCAAGAAGAGTGTTGGAGTGCCTGACAACGCATCCTATCATGAATCGGGAAAGGCTCCTTGGGACACCGCCGCATGCGCCTGATAGCCCGACGGGGATCCCGAGACAAGCACCAAACGGTAACCAAGTTCATGACAAACCCGGAGGTAACAAGACACAGGCAAAAACACAAGCCGAAAAGAAAGAAGAGGAAGTGCAACCCCCACCAGCAAAGGGGGGATGGCACCACCACCACCACAAGCACAAGTGCAAGCCTGGCCAAGAGGGCGAAGCGCCACTACTACCATTGTTGAAGGGAAACGAGGGGCACAAGGAAAGGCCGAGGAACAGAGCACCCCTCTGTCCCCGCTATCACTCTTCCCCTGCAACGTTTTCACCTTCACGCACATCTTTTACTCCTAGTATGGAGTCCATCAAGAGGGGCCCGACTAGGAGGATTTGTTTTCCTGGATCATCACTGACTTGATCGTCGGAGTGCCCCCGCCGGAAATCCCGACCGGGGTCTCTAACCGCTGTCTCGCAGGCTCAGGAGGGGAGGGCAGCTGGGCGGCAAGGCAACCACACCCAGCACGGAGGTCCAGGAGCCAAGAACGGCGGGCGGCAAAGGAGGAGCGCACTCTGGCACCGACAGTAGCTGCGGGCCATGACGATCTTGGCAGCAACAATTACTATTATATTTGTATCAATATCTTATCATTGCTTGATCAATTAATGAAATATATTTTTTATCCTTTTCTGTATTTATGATAATATGTTATCATAGTAGGAGACTCTTGTCTTGTGAAAATTTATACTTTCCTTCACCATCAAGTTCTCATTACTCTTGTTCTCTAACATTTTATCCCTTATTGTCTCTCACAACATTCTTAAATAGCTCTATTTCCTAGACTAATTTTCTCTTCATCAATTAATGAAATATATTTTTTATCCTTTTCTCTATTTATGATAATATGTTATCATAGTAGGAGACTCTTGTCTTGTGAAAATTTATACTTTCCTTCACCATCAAGTTCTCATTACTCTTGTTCTCTAACATTTTATCCCTTATTGTCTCTCACAACATTCTTAAATAGCTCTATTTCCTAGACTAATTTTCTCTTCATCCTTAGCTATTCTTTTATCTATTCTTTGTCATGGTTTCCTTCCATTTAGTTTTCCTTCTACTGGCATAATCTAGAGACCGGCAACTATATATTATAAAAAAATACATTTATTCTATTCCTTAAAGCTTATCGACTCTTTGGATATATTGACAGCTCTCTACCTGCTTCAATGATGAAGACTTTTGTTCAAGATGGCAACTTTTAGAAATAAATTTTGAATCCAAAATATAAAGAATAGTTAGTCAAACTTTCCAAGTATATTACTATCGTACATAGAAAATAATCTCTTAATTAGTTGATTATTTATATAAATATTACCACTGTATTTATATAAATACTCTACCATGGTGCATAGTCAAATCAATCAACAAAATACATTTTTGTCTCTTTCTTTATCTTTGATAATAATGAGGATGATTTTTTTGGGTTATTCTTTTTCTTTGTTATTATCAACAACGATGATGATTTTTTTGGATTATTCTTTTTCTTTGTTGATGATGACGATGATGTTTGTTGCTACCAGATCACTCTCTAGTAGGTTGTGATGGGATTGTAGAGTCCTTCGACCCTCTTCGACATGGAGAGACACTGCTTGCAATGGTTCTTGGACGAAGACCTGCAAGAAAGTCCAGGCCAAGGGTATCGACAGGGATATTCTATTACTCAAGTTAGTACAGGAAGGATGAAAAGGATAACAGTCGCCAGAGCTTAGAGTCCTGGTGATTATGCGAGCACGACTGTGTGGAGTATGAGTATGAGCATGTGCACGTACTTTATCGGGTATCCCTTCTAACTATTCATGGCATCGTACGAGATGACGAGAGACTGTTAGGGAGGTGGTTCTGACAGAGTAGTGGATATTGATAGGTTGTTAGTATCTTGTTCCCTAGGATCCCTTTCTTTGGCATCTTTTCTGTTAGGTCAACTAATTCTACAGGGGTACTATCCCCCATGAACTTTTCTATCTTAATTGCCATCGGTACAGCCGATGTGGTAGGTGCCAGATGGGGATAGTCTTCGTTGCATGGTTAGACGTCCTCCGTTATGAATGTAGTATGTCGAATGCCAAAAATTGGAAGGGAAGGTCCTCTTGAGAGTGCTGAGAAGTGGTCCGCCCGAGAGTACTCCCAACCAATAAACAACCTGATTGAGGAGTGGCACGGGTATAATTGTGAGTCGGGCCCAGAGGTGCAACATCAAGACTGATTGTTGAAATATTCCTTGGTGCTTATAATCGATGGGTCACACTTTGGGTTGTTCTATGATCGATCGCCAGGGGAGTTGGGGATGCTGACCGATGTCGAGCTACTTCTAGATCCTCCAGGGGGTTCCTTTGCTACAATTGGTGGTCCGGAGAATGTCTCAAGGTCGAGCATGTAATTGATATAATAGATGCCTCCCACTCTTGAGTCCATAATAGTGCCAAGTTGGTCCCGGTATTTATCACTTTTGAGAGAAGGGAGCAGCTATCCCATCAGCCTCGAGAGTTGGGGTTATTCTTTAGTCCTCCAGGCATTAATTGATGCCTTGAGAATTGATGACTAGTGCCTTGGGCATGGTGCACAAGTAATGCGGGTGAATCATTGGCATGGCATGCGAGAAGTTATACGGTAACTTCTATCGATTCTCATGATAACGTCTGGCCAACCATTTCATCCCATGTAGCCCATCAGCCATGAGCTATAAATGATCCACGTGGAGCCCGAGGAATGGAGGTAATCGATTAGTTAGGATCTCAAGACGATTATAGTTGTACCTGAATGGGGGCATGCCATCATCGCGATATGATGACCTTAAGAATGCCAAGGCTCCAATTGCACCCAGTAGGTGTGTTTCCCGCTCCCTTCTTGAGCCTTTCTTTAGGTACCTATAGGTTTTTAGTAGGCCAGTGAGGATCAAGTGGGGAAGGGTTTTTAGTGGTCTTTCCCCTTACCTTCACTTGCTTCTTTTGGGGAAAGTATCCTTTGAAGCTTTTCTTCTTTATTTTCATCTTTCTCAGTCTGCTCTATATCCTTGAAGGATATTAGGCAATGATGAGAGTCATTTAGTTAGTAATCCCTTCGGGATGCAAGGGCCTTAGGATGCCTCCTCCCTGAGAGACTGGTCCTACGAGAGTCCATCTGAGGAGGTGAGTCTAGTTAAGGAAGAGGGTTTAACGGCAAGAGCAGAGTTGATCAAGGACGGGGGCTCAGGAGAGGAACTGGTGGAGGAGGAAGCTCTGGTTCCTGAAAAGAAAGGATGGGCTGGCTCCTCTCGGAGCTCGACAAGGCCCTCGGTGGGATCGATGTTTGAGGTTTTGAATGTTACCGAGGGTGAACTTGTCAGGTTCCAAGGGACATACCAAATCATAGAAGATTCCATCTTCACACGTCGAGGCTGGGAGACTGAGTGACCTCCGGTCTGGAGGGCTACTTGGCTGTGTACAAGGAGGATCTTTGTGCCAGTCTTCGCTTTCCAATGCACCCTTTTATCTGTGATGTCTTACATTGATACGATGTCATTTCTGCCAAGCTTGGTCCTAATTCTTTTTGGGTCCTAATTAGTTTTATAATCCTTTATCATTTTTGTAAGATTCAGTCCTGACTTTCCTTGTTCATAGGTTTCTTTAAATTGAATAAACTTCCTGGATTTAATGGTTGGTTCTTTTTTCTTCTCCGAAAGAAGAGGAAACTTTTAAAAGTCCTCGATTCTATCCATCATTAGAAGACTCAATTCTTCTTTATTTCTTCTAGCCAACCTTGGGGGATCCAACAAAGTTGAAGCGTGGCGGATACCTCTCCCAACCAGAATGATGTGGTGGTCGGGCTTGATCAAGAGGACTTTTAGAAGCTTTCAAATATGGAAGTTCTTGAACTAAGGGAGCTCCTTACCGAATAGAATTTATATGACGTCGAGTTGAGGCGGAGCAGCTCTCCTGGTAAGGGCTCCGAGTTTCTATTACTTCCTCATCTAAGCATTTGTTTAACTTATACACTTTTTGCTTTAGCCATGAGGATTGTCTTGGTAAATCATGTTCAGGCACACCTGCAGAAAAGGCCGGTCCCAGATGGTGGCTACAAGAAGAAGAAGGAAGCTATCTCCAAGAGGCCAAAAGTTGGGGGAATTTTTGTTGGGGCCCCATCTATCACTACTGGGGCACCAGCTTCCTGCATCATGTTTGTTCCTTCGAGGGTCTCCATGCAGAGCAATGAGAAAGTGGAGATCATGGTGGCCATGACTACCATGGCTCAAGCGGCTCCTCTGGTGGTTCCCTCCCTTGATGTGCCAACAAGTGCACCGTGGAAGACCTCAACTTCCTAGGGATGAGTGCGACTCCCTCATCCTCATCAGCATCGAGGGGGGAAGGAAGTTCCTCAGCTTCGAGGGATGCCTAGGCATCCTTAGTAGCGATGAGAGCCGGGGCTCTAAGGATGTCTCTCAGGCATCGTACCATCATTTTCTAAGCTAGAGCAGTCGATGAATGGGTGTACCAACTCCATGTCAGCGAGGAAGACTCAACATTGCATAACTCCTCAGTCGCTCAGGACCTATCTCAAATGATGGTGCTTCCACAGGACATAGAGGAGCTGAAATCCCAATTCATCAGTGAATTGATAAATGTGACCTTCTTGATTATGGCTTAGGTAAGTCTGACATGGTGGTTATGGTGGGGACACCAGAGGCACCAAAATAAGATAGAGGCTTCTCAACCCTCTGTGGATTACTTAGTAGCATTTCAGTCCATTTGTAATAAGGGCTTAGCCTAATTGAGTTATCATTTGAGTCCTGTACCAGTCAGCTCATGTTAAGCTAGTTTTTTTTATGAGTCCTATATGTAGCATTTGATCCATACTATTAGGATTTTGGATTAGTCGATCAAGTCAACTCATGTTGAGCTAATCATATTCTGAGTCTTGTAATCATGTCAAGTTGTATTGAGTCTGTTTGAGTCAAGCTCAGTCAAAGAAGACTCAAGCATGTGAAGGACACCACCCAGCATGCCATCTCAGCAGCCGCATGGAGTCCCAGTCACACCTTGGGTTTCGCCACCTAGGATTACTTGGAGGATCATGAAGTCGGTCCATGCATGAGTGGTGCGGACACCAACGGCACCAGAATAAGGCAGAGGCTTCTCAACCCTCTGTAATTGATCAATAATTTATGAGTCCATCTGTAATAAGGGCTTAGCTCATCTGAGTCCATTTTAGTTGTTATTTGAGTATTTTTAGTTATTATTTCACTTCTGTACTAGTCAGCTCATGTTGAGCTAGTTCAGTCCAATGCTAGTTAGCTCATGTTGAGCTAATTTTATTTTTTTGAGTCCTGTCCAAGCATACTGAAGACTCAAGACTATATTATACAAGTGAAGACCAAGTCCAGCCAGATTGAAGACATGGAAGTTTAGCCCAAGTCCAACCCAGCTTGAAGATTTGAAGACCCCAGGAGAAAAATCAGAAACCCTGATTCCTTGCAGATGCCCTCCAGATGCCCAGATTCCCTTCCAGATGCCAAAGTATATTCATAAATAAGGGCATCCATGATTCTAGAGGTCCATCTGCATCCTAGCCCAATGAAATCAAGCCCAGGTGCCAAGCCCAAGCCCCTAAGAAGCAAGATACCAGGGAATATTCCTGCTACCTGGCTACCAGGCCATCCCAGCTTCCAGAGGCCCAAACCCATGCACCCGGGCCCCTTTGGGCCGGCCTTTTGCTGCTCCTAGAAGCCCAACACGCCCCCCTAGGCATCCTTGGAGTCTTGACCAAGTCAAGAAAAATTTTAGGGATTTTTCTACCTAATATTTCCTTATTTTCTAGCTAGGGTTTGAGAGGGAAAAGGATTCTTATGTAAAGACTTATGTACCCTTACTTGGAGCCCAAGGTTAAGGGTCTATTTAAGGGACCCTAGCCTCTTGTATGAGGAAATTTTTGATGAATGAAAACCTTGAGTTCTTCTATTGAGTTGTGTGATACCCTGCTGTGTGCATAAAGGGGTTTGCGAGAGTTCTTCTTCCCAGTGCTGCAATCATCTTCCTGCTACCAACAAGCATCTCAGATCCCTGGACGCCCACTCCAAAAGAAGCCTTCCCTTGCTGTTTTTCCTTTATTTTCTTGTTCCTTCGTGAGTTTTCTAACCCCTGACAGGTCGTTTGCAGGTCCCCGAGTTCCTACGAATCCAACGACTCCAGCCAAGCCTCAATCGGATCACCGAGCAGAAAGCCGGGTATCCGCGGGTCTTTGGCTCGATTTTCCAGGCCGCATCCGTCGAGGAATGAGAGACCCTTTTGCTGCGATCTTCACAGACGTTGTCAGGTACACCCCTCTACCTCCAGTAGTTTTATTGTAGGAGAACTTGCCCTAACCGAGGCTTCTCAGCCCCGGCGATCCTTCTTTTCTACTTTTCTAGGTCCTAATCTGCATGCTGATCTTCTAAAATTCATATAAAATTCCCTATAACTTATTTTAATCTGAAATTCGGGAATTAATCACCCAACCCCACATATAAAACATATAAAAAAAATTGCATGCATATTAGTTCCGCATCATTTGGTATCAGAGCTTAGATTAGGGCTTGTTTTCTGTAATTTTTCAGTCCGTATATACTCTGTTATTTTAATTATTTCTTCCTGTTAAAAACTCCAAAAATTCTGAAATTTATTTTCCTGGATTTATCATAATTCACAGTAATTTTAAAACTTTTTTCAAATTTTATTATGGCCTGTGAATTTTCTGAAAGCCGAAATAGGGCCTGCAAATTTTCGGCTCTGTTTTTTTTAGCATGACATGTTTGGAAGTTTTAGGGTTTTGTTTAGGAGTTTTTGCATATTTCTTAATTTTAGTATATTTCCAGTATATTAGGTCATGATTTGCAAGTTTTCTTCTATTTAAAAAAATACCAAAAAAAATATATATATATATACATATTTTCTAAAAATACCAAAAAAAAAAAAAAATATCTAAACCCTAATTTGCATCCTCATCTGCCTGCCATCATTGCATAATTTACTTTTAAGGGCACTCTTGCTATATCAAATGGGGGGAGGATTTGATCACCTCTCCTTAGCCCAAAACCACATCCCTTGCATTCAGTCCCAAGCCTTAACCTAAAATTAATTAGACTTAATTTGCCCTAGTGGGCTAGGGACACCAACTGGTCGGGTCCGGGCTAGTGTTAGATCACTGTGTCAAGTTAACCTGTGTGTGCCTTGTGCTTAGTGTCTAGAACGGTGGTTTAGGGATTCAATCCCGAAGGGCTTGTGTGCTGGTCCGCCTACCTGGCCAATCTCTGATTGGTGTCTAGGATTGGCAATCAGGGACCTAACACTCCCCTTACACCTGCCTGGCTGAGTACAGGGTTACTATAGGCTAGTTTGCCACCCTGATTGAGCATCTAGTTTGGACTTTAGGTTTAGTCAGCTATAGTCGGTCTGATCGAGTCTTGCATGAGCACTAGATCAGGAGTTTCATATCACCCACCTCCTTCATAAATGTCTGAACCCATGGAAAATTTACAAGCCCAAATAAAAGCCCTAGCTGATCAAATTGCCCAGATAACTATCCAGATGACCCAGTTAACTCAGTCTCGTATTCAAACCAATGATAGAATTGACTATCGTGCCAATAGGTTTGATCAGTTAAAAGTCCGGGTAGGGACCCCAAGAAAAACCCATGGGTCACAGTCTGAGCCAGATCTTGACTCCCCTCAACCTAGGAGGACCCCAAACCCTGATCTATACCATGAGGTCGAACCTAGGAGAGCCCCTTATCCTGACCCGTACTACAATCCTCAACCTAGGAGGACCCCAAACCCTGATCCATACCTTGGGGCTGAACCTAGGAGAGCCCATCATCCTGACCCAATCCCTAAGGTTAGTCCTAGAAGACCCAATCAGGATTTTATAGACCAAGAAGATAGATCCTATTTACCCTCTCCCTATAAGCCTAGTATACCCACAACCTATAGATCTTATGACTCTAAATCCTATGAACCTAGAACTTATGAATCCATAACCTATGAACCTAGATCCTATGACTCTAGATCCCATGATCATAGATCCTATACACCCATACCCTATGAGCCTAGTAGACCCAACACCCAATATTCTGACCCATATAGGGAGTCAAACCCTAGGAGAACCCAATATTCTGACCCATATAGGGAGTCCAACCCTAGGAGAACCCAGTATTCTGACCCATATAGGGAGTCCAATCCTAGGAGGACCCAATATCCTGACCCATATAGAGGGCCCAACCTTAGGAGGACCCCATACCTTGATCCAACCTTAGAACCTGATCATAGAGCTGACCCAAAATCCTATGACCCCAGATCCTATAATCCCATGACCCATAGATCTGCACCCTTGTCCTATGAGCTTAGAGAACCCATAACCCCTAAGTATCAGCCTAGTACTAGTCATGCTTCCCCTAGTCAACTTGAACCCTATAGGATGAGTATCCCTAAATATGAACCCAATAGTGAGCCACTACCTCTTATACAACCTGAACCTACTAGGAGTGGTACCCATAATCAGAGACCAGAACCTAACCAATTTCCTGCTAGCCGACCTTCTCCAACCATTCCTGAGATTCACAAGGCTTACATTAACGTGGAAGTGTATGAAGCTGATGTGAGCCTAGTGGATGAGTATGAGGGAGAAGAGGAGACACCTTTAGTAGACCTAGAATTAGCTGACCCAGTAGATACCCAGGTAGATTCCAACCCAGAGCTAGTTGACCTTGACCACATCCAACCTAAAGCTATAATGGAAGAACAAATAGAGGAAGAGAACCTAGGTACTGCTGCTAGAGCCTTACCTGAGGAAACCATAGAGGAGAGCCAAATTATAGAGTCTAGTCCAAAAATACAAGAACCAGAAGAATTTATTAAGGACCTGATCTCTTTGAATCAATACCTTCAAGATGAGTCCCCTCCTATAGTTCCCACTAAGGACCTCTTCCCCGAAATTAGTGACCCATCCTTCCATTATGCAAATCCTGTAGATATAGCTCAACCTCATAAGGTTAACCTCATTAGTATAGGATTAGTTCCTGACACCCCGTCTTTTATCCTATTTTATCCAACTAACCATGAACCTTTTTCTCTACCTTACCAAATTAATTCTGAACCCACTTCCTATTTTCTGCCCTTTCCTGACACCTCCAGCATTTCTAGGATCATTAGATTGCATTTAGCTGAGATTAGCATACTGCATGCATTCATCACGCATGTTAGGTTTGCATCTTACTTCTGGCATACTCTTTGGAATTTGCTAGGAGTTCACTGTAAATTTTCATGTGCATGTCAAGCTAGGATCAAACCTAGAGAACCTATAATCTATTAGGTTTAGATCCAAAGAGTTCAATAAAATTTTCTTCGATAGGAATGCATAGTCGAGTCTGTTAGGTGTCAGTATGAGTCCTTTGCATCATTTGTCTACATGTGCCTAGCATGTTCACCACCCGCACTAATCTTAAAACAACTGGCTAATTCCCGAAGAAGGGTCAAAGAATTTGATGTAGTGGATTCTATCTTGGTTAGGCTTAGGCCTAAAAGAAGCTTCATGCTCGCAGAGCCGGACCTTTTAAAGTGATAGAGAAGGATTGGATCAAATGCCTAGGTGTTAGACTTGCCTTCGGATTTGGGCATTAGTTCTACCTTCAATATTACAGACCTGGTTGAGTATAGGGAACCGGCAGCGATACCTAGTAAGGCCTTTGGACCTATTCCTTTTCATTGTGAGTGACCCTAACCCAGAGTGTCCACTAACAAATTGGCCTGAGAGAGGAGAACGGATCGAGCGTATCCTGGACGATCAAGCCATCACGACCCGGGGCCGTGACTATCAATGCTTCCTGATCCGATGGCAAGGCCAGCCAGAGTCGGACGATTCGTAGATTTCTCGAGAGGACTTGCAATGCCTCAACCCAGACCTTCTCGAGAGATATGTGAGCCAGTCTGATCTTCACTCGACAGGGTCGAGTTCCTCCCACCCCGGGAGAATTGGTGCGGACACCAAAGGCACCAGAATAAGGCAGAGGCTTCTCAACCCTCTGTAATTGATCAATAATTTATGAGTCCATCTGTAATAAGGGCTTAGCTCATCTGAGTCCATTTTAGTTGTTATTTGAGTATTTTTAGTTGTTATTTCACTTCTGTACTAGTCAGCTCATGTTGAGCTAGTTCAGTCCAATGCTAGTTAGCTCATGTTGAGCTAATTTTATTTTTTTGAGTCCTGTCCAAGCATACTGAAGACTCAAGACTATATTATACAAGTGAAGACCAAGTCCAGCCAGATTGAAGACATGGAAGTTTAGCCCAAGTCCAACCCAGCTTAAAGATTTGAAGACCCCAGGAGAAAAATCAGAAACCTTGATTCCTTGCAGATGCCCTCCAGATGCCCAGATTCCCTTCCAGATGCCAAAGTATATTCATAAATAAGGGCATCCATGATTCTAGAGGTCCATCTGCATCCTAGCCCAATGAAATCAAGCCCAGGTGCCAAGCCCAAGCCCCTAAGAAGCAAGATACCAGGGAATATTCCTGCTACATGGCTACCAGGCCATCCCAGCTTCCAGAGGCCCAAACCCATGCACCCGGGCCCCTTTGGGCCGGCCTTTTGCTGCTCCTAGAAGCCCAACACGCCCCCCTAGGCATCCTTGGAGTCTTGACCAAGTCAAGAAAAATTTTAGGGATTTTTCTACCTAATATTTCCTTATTTTCTAGCTAGGGTTTGAGAGGGAAAAGGATTCTTATGTAAAGACTTATGTACCCTTACTTGGAGCCCAAGGTTAAGGGTCTATTTAAGGGACCCTAGCCTCTTGTATGAGGAAATTTTTGATGAATGAAAACCTTGAGTTCTTCTATTGAGTTGTGTGATACCCTGCTGTGTGCATAAAGGGGTTTGCGAGAGTTCTTCTTCCCAGTGCTGCAATCATCTTCCTGCTACCAACAAGCATCTCAGATCCCTGGACGCCCACTCCAAAAGAAGCCTTCCCTTGCTGTTTTTCCTTTATTTTCTTGTTCCTTTGTGAGTTTTCTAACCCCTGACAGGTCGTTTGCAGGTCCCCGAGTTCCTACGAATCCAACGACTCCAGCCAAGCCTCAATCGGATCACCGAGCAGAAAGCCGGGTATCCGCGGGTCTTTGGCTCGATTTTCCAGGCCGCATCCGTCGAGGAATGAGAGACCCTTTTGCTGCGATCTTCACAGACGTTGTCAAGTACACCCCTCTACCTCCAGTAGTTTTATTGTAGGAGAACTTGCCCTAACCGAGGCTTCTCAGCCCCGGCGATCCTTCTTTTCTACTTTTCTAGGTCCTAATCTGCATGCTGATCTTCTAAAATTCATATAAAATTCCCTATAACTTATTTTAATCTGAAATTCGGGAATTAATCACCTAACCCCACATACAAAATATATAAAAAAAATTGCATGCATATTAGTTCCCCATCAATGAGGAGTTGATGACCACACGCCAGCACACCCATTCCACACCCTAAGCACACCAACTCCACATGCCAGCATGACAAGAAGGAAAGTCAAAACACATAAACATGAATCCCTGGATTAATGTCAGCTTGCTTAGGAAAAAAGTGGCCCCCCCTTTGGATGTCCACTACCTACCTCGTTTGGAGGGATTTTGTATGGCATGAGAGTATTTTCTTCCATGTATTTAGCCCTACACTTTAGGAAGAAAGTGGTCACATCTTATTTTCCTTGTTTTCTTTTGCTTGGGCCCTAAGTCTCATAACTCTATGTAAGGGACCCCTTGTATAAAGATTTAATAACTTTTATTCATGAAATACAACTGATTTATTCCAATTGTTGTGTGCTACCTGCTATGTGCTAAGGGAATTCTGTATGAGCTCCTCCTTCTTCCTGGTGTTCTGCGTTCTGTCTCCAACCACCATCCAACTCTCCAAACCCTGGCCGCCCAACCTCAAAATCTTCTTTCCCTTACTGTTTTCCCTTTACTACTTTATCATTGCTTTGTTTCCTCACCCTTGAAAGGTTGTTTGCAGGTCCCTCAGCTTCTACGAATCCAACGACTCCAACCGGGCTGCAATCGGATCACCAAGCAGAAAGTCGGGAATCCGCGGGTCTCTGGCTTGATTTTCTAGGCCTCATCCGGGAGTGGGAGCGACCTCTTCGCATACGATCTGCACCAGGCACATCTACCATTGCCAGGTACACTCCCTCTGCCTGCCAGATGCTTTATTGTAGATGAACTGGCCCAACCGAGACTTCTCAGCCTCGGTGGTCCTCTTTCCATTGCTTTTTAGGTCATGTTATGCATGCTTTTAGTTTCTTAAATTCATATAGAACTTTTTACATCGTTCCTTGGTATGATCTTCAGGATTAAAACATATTCCTCCATATTTAAAACACAAAAAAATATTAGTTGCATGCATATATAGTTCTGCATCATTTAGTATCAGAGCCTATTTTGGGCTCAGTTCTCTTTGGATATTCGGATCGGGTGCTTCACCATGGCCGTCCGGTCATAGGAGACTAGTAGGGCTGCAAGACCCTCTCTTTCCAATCTATGGGATCACCTATGGCGGTAGGGGTGTCACTGTGAATTACCCCTGAAGAAGAACACAAAGAGTTTCTTTAGGTTTTTTTCATTTTTGGCCTTTCAGTATATATCTTGTTATTTTAATTGTTTTTATTTGAATAGAACTCAAAAAACTTTGAAATTTATTTTGATGGATTCCTCATAATTTAGATTAATTTTTAAAATTTCCTCAAGAATTATTTTGATCTTTGGATTTTCTTCCAGTCGAAACATTGCCTGAGAATAATTTTGCTCTATTTTGGCAGCAAAGCCGATTTCGAAAAGTTCATGGTTTTTTTAGTAAAATCTTTGCATATCTTTAATTTTAGCATATTTCCTGCATATTAGATCATAATCTATAATTATCTTTCTATTTAAGAAAATTCTCCAAAACAAAAAAAAGTACATATATTCAAAAATACCAAAATACCTAAACCCTAATGTGCATCTTCGTCTGCCTGCCATCATTGCATAAAATACCTTAAGGGCACTTTCTATATGTCAGATAAGGGGAGGAGTTGATAACCTCTCCTTAGCCCAAAACCACATCCCTTGCATTCCGTCCCAAGCCTAATCTAAAATTAACTAGACTTAATTTGCCCTAGTGGGCTAGGGACATCCATCGATCGGGTTCAATCATTATGGGATGACTAGTGCACCCAATTCATTTCCTGTTACTAGATACTGGTGTCTAGGCCAGAGATACAGTTTCAAATGACCCAAGCGGATCAGTGGTTCCTTAATTGGGTCCCTGCGAGAGCCGGGGGGACTTCCACCATCCCACCTCTTACCTGGCCAGATTGAAGGATTAGGAGTTGAGTTGTATGTAAGTTGAGTCAACCCATTCTATTTGAGCTTTAGGTCTAGGCAGCTGTAGTCGAGTTAGTATTAAGTCCTGCATGTGCACTAGATCAGGAGTCCCATATCATCTACCATCTCCACCTTTGGCTGAATTCTTGGATAATCTTGAAGCCTAGAAGCCCGTATGGCCCATACTAAACGTAGATCATCTAGGCCAAACTCCCTTGATCTAAGAGCCTATTATCATGATCTTGCCCCTAAGTCTAATCCTAGATATCCATACCCATACTTTGTTGATTCTGAGGAAAGACCCATTAGGAACACCCAACCTTATGCACCCACTTTTGATGGAAGACAAGAGTTGTATATTGATTGGGAGGAAAGAACGGATCAGTATTTTGAGTATACTAGGATGTCAGAGTTGGAAAAATTTAGATCGGCCCTACGTAGTTTAACTCGATATGCTAAGGTATATTGGAAAGTTATTGAGGATGAATGTTATCGAGGAGGAGATGAAATACATACCTGGAAAGCCATGAGAAGTTAATTGAGAGAGATGTACCTAGGTGAATTTTATGAATACAAACTTTTAGACCAATGGTACAAATTGAAATAAGGGAACATGACCGTGTCTGAGTACATTGACCAATTTAACAAGTTTAGTAGGAGATGTAACATAGTCGAACCTGAGTCTAAGATCATGGCTAGATTTCAAGATGGCCTACGAGGGATATCCAGTGGGAGCTGTTGCATTGGCAAATTCAGGACCTAGAGAAAGCCTATCACCTAGCTAGGGAATTCGAGTTATATTAGAGAAAACTCATGATCAGTCAATCTAAGTCTAACAAGGTTAATTCCCTTGAATCTAAGTCAAAACCTAGCCGACTTTCTTTAGACCAGCCTACTACTCCTATCCCATTAGTTTGTAAGGAAAAGATCCCATAACTCATTAATGAGCCTGAGGTAGAAGTGTATGAGGCCAATCCTTGTTTAGTAGACGAATACAAAGGAGAAGACTTTGAAGAGGATGAACCCCTTGAAAATTTAGAGAAAGAAACTCCTGAGCCCACTGATAAATCTAAAGAGGCCACCTATGAGTTAAGTCTAGTAAAGGAACCTGTAGTGGAAGAATAATTAGAGGAGGAGAACTTAGATACTGTTGCTAGAACCTTACCTGAGAAAACCATGGAGGAGAGCCAAATTATCGAGTCGAGTCCTAAAATATAAGAACCATAAGAATTTATTGAGGACATGATCTATGTAACTCAGTACCCTCAGGATGAATCCCCTCATATAGTTTCCATTGAGGACCTCTTTCTAGAAATTGTTGACCCATCCTTCCATAGCATGGACCTTTTCTTACCTAGAGACATAACCCCATGTTCATACATTAAGGTCAGTCTCTTTAGCCCAAAATCAGTCCCTGATCCCCCTTCCTATTTCCTACCCTTCCCTAAGTTGTCTCATATTTCTAGAACCATTGGGTCACATTTTATTGAGATTACCAGGTTGCAAGAATCCATAGAGCCCATCTCATTTGCTACCTACTTTTGGAAGACCCTCTGGCATCTATTAGGAGTTATTAGCAAATTTTCTTCTACATGTCATTCATCAACCATAACTCATGCCCCATACCCAAGTTGTAGTTAAGACCTAATAAACCTCTTTTGATAGGAATGCATAGTCGAGTCTGTTAGGTGTTGGTATGAGTCCTTTGCATCACCCGTTAAAAGTATGCATGTGCCCAGCATGTTCACCACCTGCACTAATTTTGAAACAAACTGGCTAATTCCTGAAGAAGAGCCAAAAAATTTAATGTAGTGGATTCTATCATGGTTAGGCTTAGACCTAAAAGAAGCTTCATGCTTGCAGAGCCGGACTTTTTAAAGTGATAGAGAAGGTTAGACCAAATGCCTATGTGTCAGATTTGCTTCCGGATTTGGGCATTAGTTCTACCTTCAATATCGTAGACCTGGTTGAGTATAGGGAACCGGCAGCGATACCCAGTAAGGCCTTCAGACCTACTCCTTCCATTGTGAGTGACCCTAATCCAGAGTGTCCACTAATAAATTTGGTATGAGAGAGGAGAACGGATCGAGCATATCCTGGATGATCAAGTCATAACGATCCAAGGCCGTGGCTATCAATGCTACCTGGTCCGATGGCAAGGCCGGCCAGAGTCGGACGATTTATGGATTTCTCGAGAGGACTTGCAGCGCCTCAACCCAGACATTCTCGAGAGATATGTGAGCCAGCCTGATCTTCACTTGACAGGATTGAGTTCCTCCCACCCCGGGAGAATCGGTGGGGACACTAGAGGCACCAGAATAAGATAGAGGCTTCCCAACCCTCTATAGATTACTTAGTAGCATTTGAGTTCATTTGTAATAAGGGCTTAGCCTAATTGAGTTGTCATTTGAGTCCTGTACCAGTCAGCTCATGTTGAGCTAGTTTACTTTCTGAGTCCTGTATGTAGCATTTGATCCATACTATTAGGATTTTGGATCAGTCGGTCAAGTCAGTTCATGTTGAACTAATCATATTCTGAGTCTTGTAATCATGTCCAGTTGTATTAAGTCTGTTTGAGTCAAGCCCAGTCAAAGAAGACTCAAGCATGTGAAGGACATCACCCAGCATGCCACCTCAGCAGCGGCATAGAGTCCCAGTCACACCCTGGATTTTGCCACCTAGGATTACTTGGAGGATCATGAAGTCAGCCCATGCATGAGGAGTTGATGACCACACGCCGGCACACCCATTCCATATCCCAAGCACACCAACTCCACATGCCAGCATGACAAGAAGGAAAGTCAAAACAAATAAATATGAATCCCTTGATTCATGCCAGCTTGCTTAGGAAAGAAGTGGTCCCCCCCTTTGGATGTCCACTACCTACTTTGTTTGGAGGGACTTTATATGGCATGAGAGTATTTTCTTCGATGTATTCAGCCCCACATTTTAGGAAGAAAGTGGTCACATCTTATTTTCCTTGTTTTCTTTTGCTTGGGCCCTAAGTCTCATGACTCTATGTAAGGGACCCCTTGTATGAAGATTTAATAACTTTTATTCATGTAATACAACTGATTTATTCCAATTGCTGTGTGCTACCTGCTGTGTGTTAAGGGGATTCTGTGTGAGCCCCTCCTTCCTGGAGTTCTGCGTCCTGTCTCCAACTGCCATCCAACTCTCCAAACCCTAGCCGCCCAACCTCAAAATCTTCTTTTCCTTGCTGTTTTCCCTTTACTACTTCATCCTTGCTTTGTTTCCTCACCCCTGAAAGGTTGTTTGCAGGTCCCTCGACTTCTACGAATCCAACGACTCCAGTCGAGCCGTAATCGGATCACTGAGCAGAAAGCTGGGAATCCGTGGGTCTCTGGCTTGATTTTCCAGGCCGCATCTGGGAGTGAGAGCGACCTCTTCACATACGATTTGTACCAGGCACATCTACCATTGCCAGGTACACCCCCTCTGCCTGCCAGATGCTTTATTGCAAATGAACTGGCCCAACCAAGACTTCTCAGCCTCGGAGGTCCTCTTTCTATTACTTTTTAGGTCTATTATGCATGCTTTTAGTTTCTTAAATTCATATAGAACTCTTTACATCATTCCTTGATCTGATCTTCAAGATTTAAACATATTCCTCCATATTTAAAACACAAAAAAACATTAGTTGCATGCATATATAATTTCGCATCAAGTTGTCTGTCGGTTGGTGATGACATTGCCGAATGGCTAACTCTTATTACTATTTTTATATAGCTCATTCACAATTTGACAACCATGCACATGGTGGTCCTTAAGTATGTTGAGACTCGAGGCACCTAGGAAGCTAAGGTGAAGGAGGTGGAAGATAGGGCCGTGATGTTGAGGGGACTCAGTCAAAGGCCATCAAGCTAAAAGTGGACATGGTTGCTAGGCTGAAAGAGAGGGAGGAGGAGCTTGTAAAAGAGTGTGACCAAGTGACAGATGTGGTGGCGAGGTTGGACCACTATGAGGTCCCCATAGGCTGGCTGAGAACAAGGCCCAAGCGAACAAGGAGTGAACCCAATTTGCTGAGGGATGGGCCAAGGCTACCAAGGATCGGGCCAAGGCCACCAAGAGTCGAGCCAAGGCTACTGAAGAGACCACTACTTCTACCGCAACTTGAGCAGTTGAAGTATACAAAGAGTTGGATGCCTTTGTATCCAATGCCATAGTGGTCGCAGCAGGCATCTACATTGTTGGCTTTGACACTGTAAGGCAAAGGTCATTAAGGCTTTTGCAAGCATGACTTGCACTGCATCACTCCTGTCGGCGGGGTGGAGGATAAAGAAGAAGAAGAATTGATCGAAGGAGATAAGATGGCCAAGGAGGGAGCTGTAGAGGAGGGCAAGGCTGACTGAGGCACTGCTAGAGTTTTTGATGAAGCAACAGCGATGACCAAGGCAAAGGAGGTTGAGGAAATGGTGGCCATAGTCGAGGCTTCTCAGGAGGTGGCTGCTTTGACCAAGGTCCTTGAAGAGTCGACCATTGTTCCATAGACTTAAGAAGACTTTTCCTCTGCTTTTGTTTCTTTGTTTGTGTACCTTTTAACTTTTCTTAAGTCAAACTTACAATCTGATTTTGTAAGGCCTTGGGAAGCTCAAGATGGAACTTGTACAGACTCCCATTGACCTTAATGAAAAATCCCTTTTCCCTTTATTGATGTTCTATAGCTTGTGTGTTTTGCTTGCATGATTTTTCCAAGTGTTTGGTCAACAGAACTATTATATTTGGGCCAGTTGTTCACTGATTCTTCAAACTTGGCTGAATGTTTGACTGGTAAGTCGATAGGTGGTACGGTAGAGGCTACTCATCAAGGGGAGAGTTCACTGGGCTAGGTTGCTCGCCAAACCCAAACTCAGGCATTTCTACTGTGGGGTTTTAGGTGTTCTGGCTAGGTGGTTCTTATGGTTGTTTAGGTCGACTCAAATGACTCTTTTGGTAGGAGAGCATCTCTTGATCTTTTCTTACTGAGGCCTTTTGAGGCAAAAATCTTACAAGTCTTCGATCGGTGGAGGGCGTTGACCGAGCACCTTCGAGTTGCTCGATGACGATCCACAATGAATGAGGATCGATAATTTTTGGGGGGCTGATCATGCGAGATCAACTTGCACTCCGAGCCAACTGGGCGGCTTTGACTGTCGTGCTCCTTATCTAATGGTGACTCGAGAAATGATCACCCTCAAGAATGTGGTGCATTTATTGTCCCAATTACTCTTTCGATGGCTACTGAGCCCAGTTAATGGAGGTGTACCACATGGTGGGGGCGAGCTTGACTATTAGCCATTCACACTGATTATGAGAATGGAGGTAAATGAGGTGTGACCTAAAGGTGACCACTTCGTGCTGCATGGTGGACGAGCCTCAGTTTCCAGTTACCAGTGCCAAATTTGGTGACAAGCATTAATGGCATGAGATCCAAAATGACTGCCTCAGAATTCTAGGCATCTACTTTGGTGCGGGCACCAGACTCAGAAGAAGACTTCAGGGCTCCATCTGGATCTCTGATTGACCTTGCTCGAAGAATTAGGGTTTTCTGGTTTTGTAATAAGGGTTGACTTGGTCAACTCAATTTTAGTCTTGAGTCTATATTTCCCTGTAATTTAAATTTTGTTGAGTCATGTTGACTCAATACAAGTCCTAGTAGTGGTCTAGGTCTTCTCCAGGTTGGTGCCACCTTTTTCAAGTCAAGGTCCAGGGTTCCACATTTTTCTCCCAGGCCCAAGCAAGTGGATGCCACACTCCCAGCCACACGCCAGAGTCCAGGGGGCGCCACATCTCCATCCAGTGTGCTTTGGTCCCCACACCACAAGAAAGCAGGTCCCTTCTTTCATGCGCCACTTAAGGAGAGATCAATCTAGGATCCTTAATCCAAGGAGGCACCCAAAATAATTCCATAAGAGCCAAGCTATGAAAAGGAAGGAGCAAAACTTGGGGAGCAAGACTAGGAGGCGCCCAAATACTTCCAAATAAAACCAAGCATGGAAGGAAAAAAATTTTTCTTGAAAAGCAAGACTAGGAGGCGCCCAAATACTTCCAAATAAAATCAAGCATGGAAGGAAAAATTTTTTTCTTGAAGAGCAAGGCTAGGAGGCGCTACCTTCTTGCCATTTGGAGCCACCAATCAACACTTAAGGAAGCTCTTGGCTGGCCATATGAGGAGGATTTGATTCTACAAGCCTAATTTGAGGATCCATCCTATTAGTCCCACATGGGAAGATGTAAAACCCTGATTTCTTGTAAAGACCTATAAAATAAACCCCTCTTGTAAGTTTTTGAGACAATGATGAATGAAATCAATTTCTGTGTGAGCAACTTTGTGTTTCTCTCTTTCGCACTTGTATTCAGGTGTTGAGCTCCGTGAGGGAGTAAATCTGGGTTCCCTAGGAACCTTGAGGAGGTGTGAGATCTCCAACCCCAAAACCCTACCAAAATCCTAGGTTAGCCACTTCAATTCCAAACCCTAGCCGCCCATCATCTTCTTCATTCCACCAATCATCCAAACCCTAATCTACCTCATCATCTCACGGCCCCTCTCTTCCAAGTAGAGGCCGCCCACCAGCATCCGGGTCCAAATCAGCTACTTCGAATACAGAGCAAATTCCAGAGAAAGTCATATCAGCATCCAGGAGAATCAGGATTTCAGCAACATCAATTTTCAAGTTCTTCTTATCTGGTAAATCCTTTCTTTGAGTCTCTGGTTCCTTAACTTGTTCTTCTTCTTTCCCAGATCCTGAGTTCAGGAGAAGCTAACCCTGCCAAAGGACCAGTATTGGAGGATCTATTGCGAAGATATCCGAATCCGAGGATCCAACAATCTGCTCGAGAGAGTCCTTCCACCAAACTCTGTGAAGATCACTGCCTGGTACATAACCCTTCCCTTCTCTTTAGTTCTGTCATGTTGAAAGTTCAGAGCGAAACCCTAGGTCTGGAAGTTTCTCAACCCCCAGCGATCCTTTACTTCTGAACTACTCTAATAATCTAGTTTCTTTGAATTGTGCTTTCAATTATTATATAGTTTCTTTCAATTTAGTTTAACTTTTCTTTGAGTCTAAGCCGACTTCTGAAAATATAAAAAAAAAAAGAAAAAAGAAAAAGAATTAGTCTTAATTTACTTCCGCATCGTATCATCTTTTTTGTTCTGCATCAATTTTGGTATCAGAGCTTTCGTCCTGCATCAATTTTGGTATCAGAGCCCTATCTAGGGTTTCTGACTTGCTTGCATGTTTTGAGTGTCTCTCTTTTTTACTTTGTCTGCTCGAAGTAGACTCCCCAGGATGTCCGATCCTAGGAATGAAGTTAGGTGCAAGCCTCCTCTTCCCATTCCATGGGGTGCTCCTAGGGCGTGTAGGGGATCCGCTGTGTTACAACTTCGTAGCAGGAATTGTAAACGGGGGAAGCATTCTATTTTCAGTCTGTAACTATCCTGTTACAGGAATTGTTTCTCATTGCAGGTAATTTCAAATTGCATCATTTTTATTTTGTCGGAACCAATATAATTGAAACTATTTTACATAATTTTACTATAACTTATTGGTTTCTGTGAAGTTTTTGAGAGTTAAATTACAGCAATTCTGTTTCCGTGTTTCTGCAATTCAATTTTTTTTTTTTTTGGGTGATCATCTCCTAATTCATCTTAAGGGAAATTGAGCATCTAAGATAAGGGGAGGAGTTAATAACCTCTCCTTAGCCCAAAACCACCACCCATTCATTTGATCCTAAGCCTAATTTTCAAATTTATTAGACTTAATTTGCCCTAGTGGGCTAGGAACACCAACTGGTCAGGTCCAACCTAGGATTTAGTCAGTTTGTCTGGTTACTCTGTGTGTGCTTTGTACTCAGTGTCTAGAACGATGATTCAGGGACTACGTCCCGAAGGGCTTGTGTGCTAGTCCGCCTACCTGGCCAATCACTGATTGGTGTCTAGGATTGGCAATTAGGGACCTAACACTCCCCTTACACCTGCCTGGCTGAGTCCCGAGTTACTATAGGCTAGCTTGCCACTCTGATTGGGCATCTAGTTTGGACTCTAGGTCTAGTGAGCCAGTAGTCACTTTAGTCTAGTCACATTCTGTGTGCTTGCTTGCATCATCATGTCCATCCGGAACGGAGTACCCTCCCAACCTGGTCAAACCCAACCTGATTTAGAGGCCATGGTTAGAACTCTTACCGAAAGTATGAACAAATTGAGTCAAGATATGACTGCTACTGTTGCCCAGTTTAGGGAACAAGTCCATGAGGATCTTACCCAGCTTAGGGATCGAGTCCAAGTACTTGGGGAACCCAGACATCAGAATTGGACTCCTGACCCAGATTTTAATGTGCCTCAACCTCACCCACACCAGGAGCCTAGGAGGACCTTATACCGTGATCCCGAGCATAACCTTAGGAAGCCTAACCATGATATCTATAGTGTGGATCGTGTCTATGAGAGGTCCTTACAATATTCTAGACCAATCACTCAACAACCCAAGTCTTCTAGATCAAACCATTTAGATCCACACCCATGCCCAACTAAGGTCTCTACTAGCTTGAAACCCAGTGTGACCCAAGTTCCTATATCACAAGAATGTTGGTTTTGTGAAGAAAGAGGCCATAAATCTAGTCAGTGCCCATGCATAGGACTGGCTTGTGCACAGCTAAGTGGTAAGAATCCTAAGGATGACATTAATGAGGGAGAACCCAAGCCTACCAATGAGGAAGAAAGGTTAGGTATGACAAGCCCAGAATTAGTTGACCCGATTACCACTGACCCGAAACCCATTAAAGATGGCATCGAGGAAGTATATGATGCTGGCTTGAGTCTAGTTGATGAATATGAGGGGGAAGAACTTGAAGAATGTGACATCGATACTATTGGTTCCTTACCTGAGGAGACCTTGGAGAGCAACCAAGTGGTAGGACCTAGTTCAGAAATTCAAGAGATTTATGAGAACCAGGTTCCTTTAGTCAAATACCCCCAGGAAGAACTCATAGTGTTAGCCCGAGCTATCAGTTCGTATCCTCTAATGACAGTCATTCCCCAAGTACCAATTGAAGATCTTTGCGTTGAACTGTTTAAGTTTGCCCACCCTATGGTAGATCCTCTCCTTAGGATGACTGAATCAAGCCTCTTACAATTGGACCTTGTCCCATGCCCAGCCACTAAGGTCTCTCCCGTAATCTCAGTTGAACATCCTTGTCTCGAGCGGATTGATTCACCCAGTCTTGTAGAAGTCCTCCTTATGGCCCCAGACCCCTTCCTTCGCATGACTGACCTACCCTTCTATAGAGTATACCTTTCCGCACCCATAGGTCAAATTTCAAGTCTTGAGGTCGTCATCCATAGGCCCTTCCATGAATCATTCTCTAATCCATTTCTTGAGAAAGTGGATCATTATTTGCTTAGAGAACAAACCTTAACTGTTGCAATCACATGTCCTAGGCTACTTCCCGAACCATCTCTTGATCCATTCCTGTGAGTAGCAAACTTTTCCTTTCGTAAGGATGACCAGTTGACACTCATAGATCACCATTCAAACCTTCAGGTCACCACCTTTACCCAGCAGGTAATTCGAGACTCCACCTCATATTTCCTCCCTTTCTCTAGGACTTTCAATGCTTCTTACACCATCCAAGTATACTTTGTCAAAGTCTTTAGAGTGAACCATGTATCAGAATCTATTAGGTTTGCCACCTACTTCTGGAAGACCTTATGGCACCTACTAGGCACCCATGATAAGTTTTCATGCTCTGCATGCCATCCTCCGACCCAAGGTCAAACCTAGAGAGCCTTAGTTTGTTAGGTTTAGACCTAGGGTTCCTTTGGAATAAAGTCCATTCTTTAGGAATGCGTCGTCAGTCTAGTTTAGTTTTTCTTGACCCTTTACTAGGCTTTGGCTCAGATTTTGGTTTGATTAAGAGCACCAGGAATTGGGATTTGTATTTTGTCCAGGGCTGAAATTGCATTCAATGTTTCGATCAATAGGTCTATAGGCTAGAGTCCCTTTGAAATTGTTCATGGATACAAGCCTCACACACTACTTGATCTGATTTCACTATTAGCCCACACACACAAGTCTCTTGATGCACTTGCATAGCATGTAAAGGACTTGCATAAAGAAATTCATGCCAAAATAACATTAAGTAATGAAACTTATAAGAAGTTGGCTGATTCTCAAAGACGAGTCAAAACTTTTGTTGAGAGAGACTATATAATGATTAGGTTAAGACCTGAGCAGTTTTTTCCTGGAACCGTTAGAAAGTTACATGCTAAAGGAGCTGGACCATTTAGAGTAGTGAAGAGAGTAGGATCCAATGCCTATGTGCTCGAGTTGCCTCCAGAACTAGGCAATAACTCTACTTTCAACATTACAGACTTAGTAGAGTATAGGGAGCCAGCTGTGATTCCTAGTAAGCCTTTGAAACCTAATCCTGTTATTGAGAGTGATCCCGACCCTGTGTGTCCACCAACAAACTAGCCTGTGAGGAAAGAGCAGATTGAAAAGATCCTGGATGATCAGGTTATCTCTACTCGTAATCGAGGATACCAAAGATACCTGGTCCGCTGGCAAGGAAGGCCAGATTCTGATGACTCTTGGATCTCCCGAGAAGAATTACAAGAATTGGACCCAGACCTCTTGGAGAGATACCAGAGCCAACTTGATCCATACTCGACAGGGTCGAGTTCCTCCCACCCCGGGAGAATTGGTACGGGCACCAGACTCAGAAGAAGACTTCAGGGCTCCATCTGGATCTCTGATTGACCTTGCCTGAAGAATTAGGGTTTTCTGGTTTTGTAATAAGGGTTGACTTGGTCAACTCAATTTTAGTCTTGAGTCTGTATTTCCCTGTAATTTAAATTTTGTTGAGTCATGTTGACTCAATACAAGTCCTAGTAGTGGTCTAGGTCTTCTCCAGGTTGGTGCCACCTTTTTCAAGTCAAGGTCCAGGGTGCCACATTTTTCTTCCAGGCCCAAGCAAGTGGACGTCACACTCCCAGCCACATGCCAGAGTCCAGGGGGCGCCACATCTCCATCCAGTGTGCTTTGGTCCCCACACCACAAGAAAGTAGGTCCCTTCTTTCATGCACCACTTAAGGAGAGATCAATCTAGGATCCTCAATCCAAGGAGGCGCCCAAAATAATTCCATAAGAGCCAAGCTATGAAAAGGAAGGAGCAAAACTTGGGGAGCAAGACTAGGAGGCACCCAAATACTTCCAAATAAAACCAAGCATGAAAGGAAAAATTTTTTTTTGAAGAGCAAGACTAGGAGGCACCCAAATACTTCCAAATAAAATCAAGCATGGAAGGAAAAAAATTTTTTCTTGAAGAGCAAGGCTAGGAGGTGCCACCTTCTTGCCATTTGGAGCCACCAATCAACACTTAAGGAAGCTCTTGGCCGGCCATATGAGGAGGATTTGATTCTATAAGCCTAATTTGAGGATCCATCCTATTAGTCCCACATGGGAAGATGTAAAACCCTGATTTCTTGTAAAGACCTATAAAATAAACCCCTCTTGTATGTTTTTGAGACACTGATGAATGAATTCAATTTCTGTGTGAGCAACTCTATGTTTCTCTCTTCCGCACTTGTATTCAGGTGTTGAGCTCCGTGAGGGAGTAAATCTGGGTTCCCTAGGAACCTTGAGGAGGTGTGAGATCTCCAACCCCAAAACCCTAGGTTAGCCACTTAAATTCCAAACCCTAGCCGCCATCATCTTCTTCATTCCACCAATCATCCAAACCCTAATCTACCTCATCATCTCACGGCCCCTCTCTTCCAAGTAGAGGCCGACCACCAGCATCCAGGTCCAGATCGGCTACTTCGAATACAGAGCAAATCCCAGAGGAAGTCAGATCGGCATCCAGAAGAATCAGGATTTCAACAACATCAATTTTCAAGTTCTTCTTATCTGGGAAATCCTTCCTTTGAGTATCTGGTTCCATAACTTGTTCTTCTTCTTTCCCAGATCCTGAGTTCAGGAGAAGCCAACTCTGCCAAAGGACAAGTATTGGAGGATCCATTGCGAAGATATCCAAATTCGAGGATCCAACAATCTGCTCAAGAGAGTCCTTCCACTAAACTCTGTGAAGATCACTATCTGGTCCATAACCTTTCTCTTCTCTTTACTTCTGTCCTGTTGAAAGTTCACAGCGAAACCCTAGGTCTGGGAGTTTCTCAACCCCCAGCGATCCTTTACTTCTGAACTACTCTGATAATCTAGTTTCTTTGAATTGTGATTTCAATTATTATATAGTTTCTTTCAACTTAGTTTAACTTTCCTTTGAGTCAAAGCCGACTTCTGAAAATATATATATATAAAAAAAAAACACATTAATTTTAATTTGCTTCCGCATTCCACATATCCGTTCTGCATCATTTTTGGTATCAGAGTTTTCATTCTGCATCATACTTGGCCTGTCCAATTTGGGATTGCCACGCGTCATTCCATGGGTGGCTAGCCTCTATTATAAATAGAGGGCCTCTGCTCGCTATCCTCGATGCTCCTCTCTTCTCCCCTTTCCCTCCCAGTGAGAACCCTTTAGGCTGAGTGGAGAGCAGTGATTTCCAATAAGAGGATGATTTTTCGGTAAAAAGGGAGGATGCTGCTAGTGCCCGAAGTGCCCGGGGTGGAAGAAAAGTCTGGTAAGGATAAGATGGATGGCATGAAAGTAGCAAAAGGCTAAAGGTATTCTTGAAGATAGATGGCAAATGCACCGAAGGCATCCTTGGAGATAGCTCCTCTTGGAACAATCACTCTGTCGACAAAATTGCCTAGCACAGCCATTTCGATGAGGTTACACCACCAAAATCTCATTGGTTGATCATTGTCTCAAGTCAGTGGGATTTTGTTATTGAAGATTTATCTTCCGATGGTCGGGTGTCAATCATGGGCTTCATGCATTGAAGCCATCTTTCTTGAGAACTGGCCTTAGCATAGAAGATCATCCCCAACTATGGTCACGAGAAGGTCGGTGGCGGTGAAGAATGAGTTGTTGTAACTTTTTCCTTTCTTTCATCTATCCAACTTTGTAAGCATTCAAGAATGATCTTGTATTGAGTCTCGAGTATTACCCTATTTCATGTTTCTCGGACTTGATCCAACTTTGTATGTTTCAGACTTGATCTGATTTTGTATGTCTCGGACTTGATCCGACTTTGTACATCATTTTTAAATCAATGAAATTAGGATTTCTTTTTGATAGTCTGAGCTTATTTGAATGCCCCTGTGTTCGAATGTGATACTTCCTCTAGTGCTTTTATTTTCAAACTATCAAGGTGTCTGCGAATGCTCCCATCCACCTTCAGTTGCAAGGCTTTGCTAAGTTAGCCACCATCATCAATCAGGTATTGACCAACTACCCGGGAGTTACCTTCTCCAGGAGTCACCTAGATGGTGGAGTGTCGGCTATCTCATAGGTTTCGGTATGAGCCAATCATATGTGAGTTATCTTGATAGGAGTTATCCAGATGAGGATAGTGAGTTAACCATCTCTTCGATCAAGTATGAACCGATTGGATGGGAGTTACCATCGTAAGGAGTTACCCAGAGTGGGAGTTATCCTAGCAAGAGTTATCCAGATGGGAGCGATGAGCTGGCCATCTCTTCATTGGGTATGAACTGACCATATAGGAATTACTTTCAAAAGGAGTCACCCGAAGTGGAAGTTACTCTGGTGGGAGTACCCAGATGGGATCGACGAGTTGGCCATCTCTTCAATCGGGTACGAGCCAATTGGATGAAAATTCAGCAGGCTTTGGTAGACCTAGTGTCAGGTTGGGGGACCTTCCGAACCATGACGGGAGAAAATTCTTTTGTATTTTTGGATGAAGGTGATTATATCATTGGTAATACATTTGGAGATACTTGACATTCCAGGTTCGGGGGATGGTCATCATATCTAAGTCCTCTAGCCGGTAAGCTCCTCGCTAAAGTGCCTAGATCACTCGATAGGGTCCTTCTTAGTTGGGAGATAGCTTGCCTTGCTTGGTGGGTTTCGATACTTCAGCATGCCGCAAGACAAGATCTCCAAGGAGGAAGGTCTTTGATTTCACTCGAAAATTATAGTATTGAGCAATTATTTGTTCATACACCACCTTCTTCATGTTGGCTCAGTCCTAGGTTTCTTTTAGTAGATCAAGGTTAGCTTCAATTGATTCGAGTTGGTGGCTTTGTTGAAGCATTCGGTCCCCATGGTCGGGAGCATGTTCTAAATGGTGATTATGGCCTCGGTGCCACCAAGTTGAATAGAGACTCATTTGTTTTGGTTCACGGAGTCATGTGGTAGGCCCAAAGCACATTGGGCAATTCATTTGCCCATTAGTCCTTGGACTCATCTAATCTGGTCCAAAGCCCTTGAAGAATAGTTTGGTTCATAACCTCTGCCTCGTCATTCAATTGGGGGTAGCCGATGGATATAAACTAGTATTGGATGTGAAGCTCGGCATAGAAATCTCTAAAGGCTTGGTTGTCAAACTATCAATCATTATCAGTGATGATGGTGTGGGAGAGTCCTTACCTATAGGCGATCGATTTTTAGAAGAAATTTTTGACCTTGTCCATGGTAATATATGTCAATAGCTCGGCTTCTACCCACTTAGTGAAGTAATCAATCGTGACTATAAGAAACTTCTACTATCTAGGTGTTGGGAGAAACAGACCGAGTATATCCATCCCCCACTAGATGAATGGCCAGGGTGAGGAGAGCTGGGCTAACTGGCTTGTCGGTTGGTGCTAAACATTGGTGAAATGCTAACACTTGTTGCACTTTTGGACAAGTTCAGCTGCATCATCTCGCACGGTCGGCCAGTAGTATCCATGTCTCAAGGTTTTGTACGCTAAGGATCTAGCTCCCAAGTTGTTTTTGTAGATTCCTTCATGGTCTTTTAGAGCACATAATCAGCTTTCAAGGGTCGGAGGCACTTGATTAGCGAGAAGGAGAAGGATTTCTGGTGGAGTTGCCCATCCAACAATACATACCTGGAAGCCTTCCATTTGAATCTTTTGCCTTCTAAAGTGTCATTAGGGATGGTGCTATCAGTTAGGTATTTGATAATGCAGTTTATCCAACTTGATTCATGGTCAACTGTTGGACCATCTCAGCCTCTTTGATGCTTGATATTTTCAAGTGCTGGATGTAGGTTCGACTGAGGGTGTTGTCCATCAAGGTCACCAGTCGAGAGAGGGTGTTAGCCCGAGCATTCTTATGCCGAGGGATGTGGAAGATGCCAAAGCATTTAAATGTTATCGTTAAAGCCCACACTTTGTCTAAGTACTTGGCCATCGTCGAGTCTCGAGCCTCATATTCGCTAGTCACCTGGCTGGCCATAAGTTAGGAGTCAGTGAAGACCTTCAAGCAGTCCACCCCAAGCTACTTGGCGAGCTTTAGGCCGACTAGGAGGGGAGCTTTAGGCCGACTAGGAGGGCTTCATACTTGGCTTAGTTATTGGTTGCCTGGAATGCAAACCGTAGAACATACTCAGTGGCCACCCCTTCTGGGTTTGTGAGAATCAACCCTGCTCCACTTTTCAGGAAATTTGAGGCTCCGTCCATGTGCAGGATCCAAGTTGTAGTTGGATCAACCTGCGCATCGAGGTGTTTGGTGGATGCTTCCTCGAGGTCATCGTCTAGCTAGGTACATTCGATGAGAAAGTAGGCGAACGTTTGTACCTTCATGGAAAAACTTGGACGGTAAGAAATGTCAAACTCGTTAAGCGTGATCATCCATTTCACCATCCACCCGTAAGTATCCGGCCACTGTAAGATGGCTCTAAGTAGTTGGTTGTAAGGATGACTATCAAGTGCACTTGGAAATAGGGTATAAGGTATTACACAGAGATAATTAGTGTAAAAACTATATTTTCAAATTTGGAGTACCTGGTCTTTGTATCATGGAGCACCTGACTCATGTAGTAGATGGGCCTCTAGAGCCCTTTATTGTCCACTAGAATGAGTATGCATCTAACCACCCCCAGGGACATGATAAGGTAGAGGTACAGCTCCTCTCCAACCTTGGGCTTAGAAAGCAGGGGTGGGGAGGTGAGGAATTTCTTCAGATCCTCAAACACTGGTTGGCATTCCTCTGTATAATCAAAGCCATGCATCTTTCACAGCATCTTGAAGAATGGTAAACATTACTCGATCGATTTCAAGATAAATTGATTGAGGGCAGTGATGCGTCTGGTGAGTACTGCACCTCCTTCTTGGAAGTCGGGTGCCGCATGTTGAGGATGGCTTAGATCTTCTTTAAGTTTGCTTCAATGCCCTGTCGAGTAATCATGAATTCGAGAAACTTTCCGACCATCACATTGAAAGCACATTTGCTCAAGTTCAATTTCATCTAGTATTGATGGAGGGCATTGAAGGCTTCTTCCAGATCTTTGATGGTCAGTCTCTTCAGTGCTCTTGACAAGCATGTCATCAAGATATACTTCCATGTTCTAACTAATTTGATCCTTGAAGACCTTGTTGACTAGTCTCTAATATGTGGCTCCAATTCTGCATTTTTTAAACCAAAAGGCATTACTTTATAATAATAAATACCTTTGTCAGTTACGAAGGAGGTGTTCTCCTCATCCTTGGAAGTCATCTTTATTTGATTGTAGCTTGACAAAGGTATCCATAAAGTTAAGAAGCTTGTGACCAGAGATGACATTAACTAGATGATTGATCCTTGACAGGGAGAAGCTATCCTTTAAATATGCTGTAGGCTCAGGTAGGCAATCCAAGAGGGGGAGTGAATTGGGTTTTATAAAATTTTTGTACTATTTGCAAAGTGTGGACTAAAGCAAGTATGTGCTAATGCAATCAAGTGCTTGTGTATTTCAAATAAATGCAGCGAAAATAAAGAAATAAAAGCATAAGGAGAATAATCACACAAACACAAAGGTTTATAGTGGTTTGGTGCCAACCAAGCACCTACATCCACTCCCCAAGCCACCCTTGAGAATTTCACTAAGTTTGGTTTTATAACTTAGGCTCACCAACAACCTTTACAACTTGTTTTGTCTTCGGGCTCACAAGTAAAACCCTAGTTAGTTTCAAGGTTCACCAACAACCACCCTTGATTTTACGGGATAACCAAGAACCTAAACAACTTGTTTTGGCTTCGGGCTCACAAGTAAAATCCTAGTTGGTTTCAAGGCTCACCAATAACAACTTTGGTTTTCAAAGACTTACCAAAAACCTTTTTGGTTTTCCAAGGCTCACCAAAAACCTCAAGTCAAACAATGTAAGAGTAAGTATAAATGAATATAATAAAAGCTTTCTAAAATAAAGCAAATATCTCTTTGAAGTTCTTGAATGTTGATGAAGATCTTGTCTTCAAGTTGATGAAGCCTTTGATTGATGCTTGTGGAGACTTTGAATGCTCTCTTTGAAACTTGGAAGCTTGAAGGCTTGAATCACTCAACTCTTGAATCCTTTAAGAATATTCAAGAAACTCACCAAAGGATTACTTTCCCATTTGATTCTTGATGTTTATATAGCCTCCCAACACTTAAATGACTGTTTATAGCCGTTAAGGAGAAAAATATATCTGTTGGAGCCAAGTTGGAGAAGTTCTACAGCCTAGAAAACTAGCCATTACTGTTCAAGTGTCGACACTTTATCTCCAGTGTCGACACTTCAGTTTCAAGTGTCGACACTTCATTCTCCAAGTGTCGACACTTCACTTCCAAGTTTTGACACTTCAGCTCCAGGTGTCGACACTTGACTGAAAGTACTTTCTGAAGTTTTTTGTTTGTCTCAAGCCTTGAATCGACACTTCACTCTTCAAGTATCGATACTTGATCTTCAGATGTCGACACTTCATTTCCAAGTGTCGACACTTGCCTGTGCCATTGATGAAACATTTTCAAATTGAAACTTTAATCTCTTCAAGTTCTTCCATATTAATTCCAAAGTCTATATACTCGATTTTTCATTAATTTAAGGACTTTTTTCAACTGAAATACAAGCATTTCTTCATTTAACATGGTTGAGTACTAAGATCTGGAAAATACACTTAAAATATAATTAGTTCTCATTTATACTTAAATATTTTATCAATCATCAAAATCAAGACCAGAGTCAACAATCTTCCCCTTTTTAATGATGACAAAATCTTTAAGTATTGAATAGGGTAAGCTTAAAAATATTAATAATAGTATAAACATGTAAGCTCTAAAATCAATAAGCACTAAGCTCTCCCTCAATATATGATTCAAAAGACTTTTCAGAAATATTTCTCAAAAATATGCAAAATCTTTTAAGACAATCTCCCCCTTACTAATTCTTTCCTTAAGATAAAAATATTTTGCATTCTTCTCCTCCTTTTGCACTTTCTTTCATTTCTAAAAAATTTTTCATGTTTATCTAATCTTCTCCTTTTCATATTTAACATTTTTCTCCCCCTTTTTGACATCATGAAAAGGGGTGAAAGGCAATACAAAGTGGGAATGAAGTCAGAAAGAATAGCAAGTAGATCATCAAAATCAATGCATGAAATCAAACAATTATGATACCACTTGAAATATGATATGAATTGAATATGATACCATAAAAATGATATGCACATGCAAGAAATAATTCAATATATATATTATCCATTCACCTCACTTATTCATGGGATAAGACCACAGTGACACCCCAACACGTCATAAGAAATCCCATTGAATAGGAAGAGAGGGTTTTTAAACCCTACTTATCTCCTATGACTGGACGGTCATGGTGACTAACCCAATCCGAAGCGGTTACTAGAATTTTTTTTTTAAAAATAAATTTTGATACCAATTGAATATGATACCACTTAAATGTAACTCTGCTTAAAGGATTAGATTTGAAAACAAGGAGAAGGAGTATCAAAGCAATATAAGTACAGCATGATATCAAGAAAAATATTCAAAGCATCATATATGATAACAAATATTTGGATGCTCCCCCTAAATGTTATTCCCCCTTAAAAATATACATTCATTTGAGGAATAAGAACATGAAAGTACATGTAACACAATTTCAGACAATTTTAAGATACGAACATAAATTCTAAGTCTGAAATCAAAGATTTGAATTTTTCAAGATATTTAGGATTCAAAATACAAAAGATTGATCATTTAAACTTTTAGCATGATTTTAAATTTATTTAAAATGATTTGGTATCTATACAAATGCTAGAAGTAATTTAATAGTAAGTGTAGCTACTAGAGCAAGGGTTTATCAATATGCATACCTTTTTCTGAAATGTAACCCTTAACTACTAGTTCTATACTTGATCCAAATCATTTCTAGATTAAGTATAGATGTCAAACATGAAAGCATATAAATTGTAACATTTCACTTGAAGTAATTCAAAAACTATATTAATCAAAATCAAGTGAAAGTATAATCATCATAAGTTGAAATCATGAGAACATGAAATCCATCAGCATCAAAATGGTCATGATCACAACAAATGACTATTAGTCTAAGCTTGATTCTAATTAATTAATTAAAATATTTTTCAAATCAATATGCATCTTTAAAGGTATTTTTCATGAAATAATTTAAGATACATTAATCAAAATCAAGTGAAGGTCTTACAATCATAAATTTAATCATGATAGCATGAAATTCATCAACACCAAAAAGTTCATGATCATAGCCAATGACGATAAGTCCAAACTTGATTCTTAATAACTATTTAAAATAATTTTTCAAAGTAATTGATGCAATAAAAATTTAACTACATTTTTAATTATGGAAGGAGATGTTTAGAATTTTTCAATATACATAGTCCTTCCTTTTACCATTTAGTCCAAAATGTAGCTTGTCCACTTCTTCAAATTGTCATGTACAGCCACTTTTCAAGAACTTCCTTTCTTCATGTTGGGCTGCAAGACATTCCTGCAAAACAAACTAAGTGGATATTTTTGGTACCCAAACTTTCTTGGATCCTTTATGATTAGTAATTATGGTTCCTTTTGGAACCCAAACTTTTCTTAATCTAGAAGGATAAGTATTAAAACCATATTTATAAGATAAATTGAAAGAAGCAGGAATAAAGAAATTCTTCAAAAGATATTGCTTCTTTTCTTTAATCAAAATATTTTTCTCTTTCAAAAATTTATCACATAAAGTTTTCAAAACACCATTTTCTTTTTCTAAAAATTCTTTTTCTTTAGAAAAAAATATTCTTTTCATTTTTCAAAATATCAATCTTGGCAATTAAATCATCATTTTTATTAGCAAGATTGGTGTTCTCAAGAGAAAATGAATCTACATGCCTATTTAATTTCTTGTGCTCAATTTTTAGCAATTTATATTCATGCACAAGATCATTAGATGCATCGTGTGATTCATCAAAGATAAAATTATAATCATTTTCAGCACATACCTTTTTCTTATTTGCCATGAAGCAAAGATAGATAACTTCATCATCCGTACTTGAATCTTCACCATCGCTCCAAGTTGCCATCATTGCCTTGAATTTCTTTTTGGTCTTGAGAGCTATTATTTTCTTCTCTACATCAGCATCCACTATCTTTTACCATAAGTTCAACTCATAGGTCATGAGTGAACCGATAAGCTCCTCCAAAGGTAAGGTTTTTACATCTTTAGCTTCTTGGATCATCGTCACTTTTGGATCCCATGATATTGGCAAAGATCTAAGAATTTTGTTCACCAAATCAGCGTTAGTATAGATTTTGCCAAGACTTTTTAATTTATTAATAATAGTCATAAATCTAGTATACATATCAGAAATAGGTTCATAATGCATCATTTCAAAAATTTTAAAAGAATGTACAAGCAAATTAATTTTAGTATTCTTCACTTGAAGAGTACCCTCATGAGTAACTTCAAGTGTGTCCCATATTTCCTTCACCGATGTGTATGTAGAGATTTTATTAAATTTATTCAAGTCCAATGCACAATAAAGCAAGTCCATTGCTTTAGCATTGATTTCAGTTTGTTTAAAGTCATATTCATTCCAATCCTCTTCGAGCTTTGGAATGGAAATGTCATTAACCAAAATAGAAGGAATATGAGGACCACTAACAATAATTTTTCAAAGATGATAACTAATAGATTGAATATGGATACGCATGTGAGTTTTCTAAAAAGTGTAATTTGTGCCATTGAAAAACGGTGGTCTAACACTAATACCTACAAGAGTTGCCATGAACTTTAGCTTAAAATCATTAGATTTTCAAACAGAGCACCTGCTCTGATACCAATTGTAGGCTCAGGTAGGCAATCCAAGAGGGGGGTGAATTAAATTTTATAAAACTTTTATACTATTTGCAAAGTGTGGACTAAAGCAAGTATGTGCTAATGCAATTCAAATGCTTGTGTATTTCAAATAAATGTAGTGGAAATAAAGAAATAAAAGCACAAGGAGAACAATCACACAAACACAAAGGTTTATAGTGGTTCGGTGCCAACCAAGCACCTACATCCACTCCCCAAGCCATCCTTGGGAATTTTACTAAGTTTGGTTTTATAACTTAGACTTACCAACAACCTTTACAACTTGTTTTGTCTTCGGACTCACAAGTCAAACCCTAGTTGGTTTCAAGGCTCACCAACAATCACCCTTGATTTTACGGGATAACCAAGAACTTAAACAACTTGTTTTGGCTTCGGGCTCATAAGTAAAATCCTAGTTGGTTTCAAGGCTCACCAACAACCACTTTGGTTTTCAAAGGCTTACCAAAAATCTCTTTGGTTTTCCAAGGCTCACGAAAAATCTCAAGTCAAACAATGTAAGAGCAAGTATAAATGAATATAATAAAAGCTTTCTAAAATAAAGCAAATATCTCTTTGAAGCCCTTGAATGTTAATGAATATCTTGTCTTCAAGTTGATGAAGCCTTTGATTGATGCTTGTGGATGTAGACTTTGAATACTCTCTTTGAAACTTGGAAGCTTAAAGGCTTGAATCCCTCAACTCTTGAATCCTTTAAGAATATTCAAGAAACTCACCAAAGGATTACTTTCCCATTTGATTCTTGATGTTTATATAGCCTTCCAACACTTAAATGATCGTTTATAGCCATTAGGGAGGAAAATATAGCCATTGGAGCCAAGTTGGAGAAGTTCTGCAGCCCAGAAAACTAGCCGTTACTGTTCAAGTGTTGACACTTTACCTCCAGGTATCAACACTTCAGTTTCAAGTATCGACACTTCATTCTCCAGTTGTCGACACTTCACTTCCAAGTATCGACACTTCACTTCCAAGCGTCGATACTTCAGCTCCGGGTGTCGACACTTGACTGAAAGTGCTTTCTGAAGTTTTCTATTTGTCTCAGGCCTTAAGTCGACACTTCACTCTTTAAGTGTCGACACTTGATCCTCAGGTATCGACACTTGATCCTCAGGTATCGACACTTCATTTCCAGGTGTCGATACTTGCTTGTTCCATTGCTGAAACATCTTTAAATTGAAACTTTAACCTCTTCAAGTTCTTCCATATTAATTCCAAAGTCCATATACTTGATTTTTCATTAATTTAAGGACTTTTTCAACTGAAATATAAGCATTTCTTTATTCAACATAGTTGAGTACTAAGATCTGAAAAATATACTTAAAATATAATTAGTACTCATATATACTTAAATATTTTGTCCATCATCAAAATCAAGACCAGAGTCAACATATGCATTATTAAGATCGGTATAATCAATGCATATACCCTACTTTTCGTTTATTTTTTTACCATGATGACCTTAGCCGGCTAATTGGGATAATGGGCTTCTCTGATGAAATTGGCTGCCAAAAATTTATCCACCTCCTTATCGATGGCCCTTTGTCTCTTGGGAGTGAAGTTTCTTTTCTTCTATCGGACCGGCTTAAACATTGGGTTGATGTTCAACTTGTAGGTAATTATCTCACGAGGAATTCCTAGCATGTCTGATGATGACCAAGCAAAAATATCGATATTTTGGCAAAGTCCAAGAGTCGATCTCGACTAGATATGGGTAGGGAAGCCCTGATTTGGATGGTCTTTACAAGATTCTCCTTCAGTGGAAAAGACAACAATTTCTTAATCAATTCATCCTTTTTTTGGGTTCCCTTCAATCCTGGTGATCGGTGATCGCCGACTCGTTGGGCCTCTATGCTATGGGCACCATTTGCTAACATTGTCGAGTGAGTTGTTTATCGTGCATATCTCGCTAACTCCTTGTGCTATTAGAAACTGGATGAGAAGGCACTTGGTGAAGACGACAACATCTAGTTGATTCATTCTTGGGCTCCTGAGGATGGTATTATAGGTAGAGGGCACTCGAACCACAGTGAATGTCATGAAGATCATACTTTGCTAGGACAGAGTTCTCATCATAATAGAAAGAGTAATCTCTCCCTCTCCCTCAACCCTAACTGACTCCCCGTTGAAGGCTACTACTAGCATGGAGACTGGCTTGAGTTGGTTTAGTGATAAATTTATCTGAACAAAAGCATCATAAAAAGCATGTTTGCGAAACTCCACTATCAACAAGGATTCTTCTTATAGGATGCTTGGCTATCATCATGGATACGATGATAGGGCCACTGTTAGGCTAATAGACTCTGATTAAACCCTTGTCTGAAAAAGAAATTACATTTTAGTCTCTCTCCTCCCCTCTTGGCTTCTTTGATAGTTGCACTACCTCCTAAGAGATCATACCAACTTTTTGCTCAATTGATTGATTGTCAATCTTGGATAGGGCTAGTGGTGGACTTGACCTTGGAGCATCGTGCAGAGGTGCCCCCAGTGAACATACTAGCCAAGGCAGCCATGTTGGATGAGGTCTTCAATTTTTCTCTTTAGCTAGTGGCACTCATCCATGTCATGGTCATAATCTCAGTGAAAATGATAGTACTACATTGCAAGAGATGGAAGGCTTTAGTGGGATGGGCCTCTACATGTACTACTTGCCTTCAATTTTCATTAGGATCTTGAATCGGGGGATAAGGAGAGGGGTGTTGTTATTCAATTGGCTAGTGGGGTTTCCTGACCTAGGACTCCATCGACGGGATGAGTTAGGCTTGCTGGTCGGGGCTCCGCCAGACTCTTCCCGAGCCTTCTTCTTGTTTAGCCTCCCATCCGCCTCACCCCGAGAGAGGGCTCCTCTTCCTTGCAGATATATTTTTGGACACAGGCAAGCATCTTTGAATAAAAATTTACTAGGATCTTATCCAATGAATAAGTAAGGCGGGAGTTGTGGAGTTCACGCTTCAAGGGTAGCATGGCCACAGACTTGTCAAAGTGATAGATTTCTAAGATGACCACTTTGAATCGGGCCATAGAGTCCTTCAGCATCACTTGCCGTGCTATTGGATAGAAAAGAGGCTGTCAGCCTCCTGCGGCATCTTTTTGCAGGTGCTGAAGTCTGCTGTAAACTTCTCTTCTAACTTTTTAAAGGGGTGGATACTTGTTGGCTCAAGCCGGAAGTACCAGGTTCGGGCCACCTTCCATAGAATAGCAGGGAAGGCCATACATAGCTGGGCATCAAAAGCTCTCTGAATCCCTATGAGAGTTTTGTAGAACTCTAGTTGGTCCAGTGGGTCAATGGTGCCATCATACGGCTCTAGCTACGACATCTTGAATCAACCGAGATTGGCTCCTCCAAGATATGGTAAGAGAGAGGGGGTAGAGTACTAAACTCGGCTAGATCTCGGCTCTCTCCCTAAAGATAGGCATGTTAGCAATTAATCTCGTGCATCTTGCGATCGTACTTATTGAGGTATTTTTTAGCCTGATGCAAAATGGCCTCTTTAGTGGACCCCTTTTGAGAGTGCTTTGTGGAGCGCTCATACAAAGACTCGAAGGGGGATCGAGAATGCTTTTTCCATCTTAGCTCTTTCCCTAGTCACCGTCCCTTTCACCCAGGGCCTTGATGGTTCAGCGAGGGGGACCATGACTAGGGGATGGTCCGATAATGAGAGGGACATTCCCGAAAGGAGTGGTGGCTTTCACGATGGGGGGAGGGGAACTGTATATGAAAGGAAGCCTATCGATGAGATGATCTCCCTCCTGGAGATTGGCAGCTGCTGCAGGTAGTGGTGGTGGTGATGACCTGGACTTTAAGCGGTTGTTGTCTCGTCGCTTGGGTTGGCTATAACCCCTGCACTGCAATAGCGAGGGCCTCCACTTGTAAGGCCAGGGAGGCTAGTAAGTTTTGCTCTATCATAGGCAATGGAGGAGGCAGAGTAGTTGGCTCTGGTACCTAGGTGGGTGGCTCTCCATCACATGTGGACTGCCCAACATGGCTCATGGTGAACTCTTGTACGTGGGTGAGCACCATGGCTTCAAGCTTTAGAGATTTAAGGATGTTGTTGATGTGCTGATCAATGATGCTGCTATCCCCCTTCCTGGTGTGCTAATCTGTTGCTGCCAGATTATCCTTCGATAGGTTGCAATGGTTCCAGGGAGTCCTTTGGCCATCTCCAGCATGGAGAGATGCTGCTCGCAATGATTCTTGGATGGAGACTTACAAGAAAACCCGAGTTGGGGGTACTAGTGGGATACTTTGATGCTCAAGTTAGTATAGAAAGGATGAAAAAGGCAACAGTCACCGGAGCTTAGAGTCCTGGTGATTGTGCGAGTGCAACTGTGCGGAGTATGAGTGTGAGCATGCGTGTATACCTTATTAGGTTTCCCTCTTACCTATTTTAGCATTACACTAGACGATGAGAGACCGTTAGGGAGGTGGTTCTGGCAGGAGTAGTGGATACTGATAGGTTGTTAGGATTTTGTTCTCTGTGGGCCCTTTCTTTGGCAACTTTTCTGTTAGGGCCACTAATTTTGCAGGGATACTATCCTCCACAAACTTTCCTATCTCGACTGCCATTGGTATAGTCGGTGTAGCAGGTGCCATATGGGGACAATCTTCATAACATGGCTGGATGTCCTCCATTATGGATGAAATAGTACATCATATGCCAAAAATTAGAATGGGAGGTCCTCCTGAGAGTGCTGAAAAGCAGTTTGCCTGAGAACTCCTGATTGAGAAACAAACTGGCTGAGGAGGGGCACAGGCATAATTGCGAATCGAGCCCGAGAAGCACAATATCAGGATTGATTGTTCAAATATTCCTCAGTGCCGATAGTTGTTGGGGTCATGCTTTGTATTGTTTTATGACTGATCACCAGAGGAGTTAGGGATGCCAACTGGTGCCGAGCTACTTCGGATCCTCTAGGAGGGTTCCTTTGCCATGATCGGTGGTTTGGAGAACAGCTCGAGGTCGAGCAGGTAATTGATACAACAATGTTATTATTATTTTGCCTTAAGTATATAATGGAAGGAGAATCCCATTGTTGTAAAAGCTGTTGAAAGTACTTGAAACATATCACATCCCTAAGCTGGAGAAAATCCAGCCCTGCAACTTTGGGCTCTAAAGAATCCGCTGTAGGTAAAAAGCTTAAAGTTCCACAATTGTGGCATGAACTCTAGTCCTACATGACTGATGTGCAGGTCAATCTACAAATGGTTTCTGTGGCATGCCTATGATTATTTGAAATCATTAAGAACCTCTTCATTATTCGAACCCATAGCAATGGCATCTCCTTGATCAAGAAGGTATTCATTATTTGGGCTTATATATCCTTGATTCCTTCCAATGATCATTTCTACCTTGAGTACAGTTATATAGTAGTTTTGCAAACTAAAGGAACAGGTGCAATCACTGCCTAGTTAGTGCAATGCATTCTTTCCTATGTAGACCCTGGTTGAACCACTAAACTATAAGGACTCGCTTGGATTGGTCGACATTAGTACCAATATTTTGAGGCTTCCCCCTTTCCCTGGTTTGAAGGTTTCTTTTAATACGTTCCTTAGTGGCCAATCATAAGAAAATGAAGTGCTCATCTAACTTTCGTCTTTTAACTACTTCACTTCCCATTAAAAAAAGTTGCACCTAGAACTTGCTAGAAGCATGATATGTTCCTTAATTTGAATAATAAAGGGTCATAACACTAGTTTTTGCTCAGAAACTTGCTAGTCCCCCTCACTCCTTAATTTATAAAAAGTAGGATTGTTTGTGCTCTCCAAAAGGCACAATGTCGAACCAATACGCCTAACAGAATCAATTTTTTAGGTCAACAACTTTATGCATCATTCGCACTACCAACCGATCATTAAAGAATTCCAAGCATTCCTTCAGTTGAGTTAGCATAAGAGTTGGTTTAAATGGTTTATCCTGCCATTCTAAAATATCAGTTCTAACACTGTAGTAAGAAAGGAGATCAAATTGATTCTCCAAATCATTCACTTGATTCAAACAATCAGCTTGATATATAAAATATCAAAAACCGTTAAGGATATTCTCTTGATATGGTATTTGGATCATCCAATATGTAAGTATGTAGACAAGAGATTATGTCCACTCTTCATGAAAAAAACAGTTATAAATATTAGAATTATTTAGAATTATTTCAATTGTAATGTAACGTTACAAATTTGAAAAAATAGATGTAGAACACTAATATACAGATATAATAGTAGAATGGAGATTTTTTCAAATGCAAAAGAAAACCTAAATAACAAAATTTCCTTTGCTCCTTTCATTTTTTTGTCTTTTTTTATGATAACAGAGCTTTCTACACGGTGGTGTGGTTGTTTCTTCCTACTTCACTTCAATGTTCATTTATAATTTCACTTCATCTTCATGCAGCATTACCTTGAAAGTTGCAACATTGACACAACTGTCAACCATGGTCTCTATGAAGTTGATTTCGAAGGACTAGTTGATATGGAAAGGGTAGGTCCTTTCATTGTTTGAGGGACTTGAATGATGGGGATATTAGGTCAACCCTAGTTCAGTATGGGTCCATGAGTTTTGAGTCCCTTAGCCATGATTCACATTTTATCTTTGAGTTCAATAATCCAACTGTATTAGCCGTTGAGTCCTGTATTTGGACCTTGAGTTTTGTTTTTCAGGCCTTGTTATACTTAGAGTCCTGTATTTAGAGTCGACTCACATAATTAGAATTTATGAGTCAAGTTTTGTGTTATGTTCAGCTCAGTTGAGCTTAGTCGTTCAAGTCAGCTCATTGTGAGTCTTTAGTTATTTTGGTCTTGTTATGTCATTTTGGGTCTTGTATCAATTTGAGTCTTGTAGTTTTGTTCAAGTCCTATGTTGAGTCCAGTCCAGTTCAGTAAGAAGAAGACTCAAGACACTGATAGACCTCAACCAGGATGAGAATTTGACAACTTCAAGGAGTCCCAGTCATACTTGAATGTGCCACCATGGATTGTATGAGAAGGACCTTGAAGATCATCATCCTTGAAGACTAGGACAACAGCATCAGCCTGCCAGGAAGAAGGATAACCGAAGAAACCCTAAAGCCTGTCCGGGATTGGGCCGCCCAAAGCCCAATGCTTTTCATGAATTAGGCACCCCACCTTATGGTCACCCTCCATATGGCGCCCCTCTTATGGTTACCTCCCTTGGCCGCCGAATCCAACAAGGAGAAGAAGAGAGAGAGTATCAGCCCAATTAGGAGAGGACACTTCCATGTATTTGAGTGGGAAAGGGATACTTAGGGTTTTACATGTATACCCTTTCTTGGAGCCCAAGTTTTATATGCCTATATAAAGGCCCCCCTCTCATGTATTTTGATTAATTATTATGAATTATTATGAATGAATTTCTTTTGAGTTTTCCTCAAAATTCTGTGTGAATTCTGTATGAAGGGAATTTGTGTGATCCCAACCCCTGCGCCCTACCTCCAAGCCCTCCAACTAGAAGCCTTAGCCACCCCTCATCCTTCCCTTCCTTCCCTTCTTATTTCAGCCTTCTAATCTCATTTTTCCTTGTTTTCTAACCTGTGAATGGTGATTTGCAAGTCCCTCAGAGTTCACGAATCCAAGGATTCCATTTGACCAGCTTTCGGGCCATCGGATTGAAAGCTGCGAAATTCGCAGGGTCGATAGCTTTGTTTTCCAGGTCGCATCCAGGAGCGATGAGCAAACTCTGAAGGTGAAAAGTACCTACACCAAGCATACAATATGCAAGAAAAACAGGACAGAAGATATGCATTTTAAAATAATTTTAAAGCATGCATAGCGAAAGGCTCAGTAGATAGATCTAAACGATCTACCGATCTGCCCGCAACAGGATCTAGCATAATAATCTAGCATGCAACATAACATCAAAGCAATATCAAATTATAAATATAAAAGTACCATACCTTTATACCAAGAGAGAAGCAGTGGAAGGAGGAGGGCGCTCGAGCCACACTCGTGTCTGGCCTTTATAAGAAATCCACACTTGGGCTCGACTCTGATCAACTCCCTCGGAGTGCTAGCTCTTGATCCTTGGGCCGATCAACTTTTTCCAGGATGATTAAGTGGAGAGGTAGAACCCTTCCCAAGACTCTCTTCCCAAGACCTAGCTTGAATGTTAAGTTACTCACACCCAATCCCTAGACCTCACAAACCCTTCTTCTTCTAGTAACCTCTTTTAATTTTCTCTCTAGTGGTGTTGTAACCTCTGTAGCCTATAGAATGACCCTCATTTATAGGTGCAACCATGAGAGGGAGAAGAAGGAAGGAGGAGAGATGAGGGGAGAGAATGGGGGAGAGGATCAAGGCCATACCAAATGGGTCCAACCCAAGAAGGTAAGTATGACTATCAAACCAAATAACCTTGGAGCCAAAACTGGTTTGAATTTGAAATTCAAACCAGGTCAAAACTTGCCCAAAATCCTCCTAGAAAAATCTTCCTAGAATTCTACTTGTCATAGGAAGTGTCGACTCACAAAAATTGCCAAGTGTCGACACTTCACCAAGTGTCGACACCTGCAAAATCTCAAGTGTCGACACTTGGAACAAAGTCAATCATATTGACTTCTGGTGACAGCAAACGATTCTCAATCGTCGATTAGCCATAAGATCAGATAGAAATCCTCTATGGTATATAACCCCATAGGTTCGAACACTAAGCTAGTAGCACTGGAACATTTCTAATACCAATCAAAGTCCTCATCTAGCAATGATACCCGATGTCTAGATAGGTCAAAGATGTAGAGCACCTCTTAAGAACCTCTGGCATATGGTTGCCGCATAATTTATCCCTTTGACCTCATAATGCTTAGGATAATTTAGGGTTCGACTGCTAATCCTAATTTGGTTTATCCAGATCATGTCTTAACCTCACAAGTTTTGTGACTCCTCACAAGAACTATCCTGGCCAAGGTTTTGCTAAATTGAGACATAGTGAGTCATTCACTCCAAACTATTTAGAGAGGTCAATTCCATCTTGATCTACCACCGCTCCACAAGTACTTAACTGCACCCAAAAACCTTCCATCACTGGATTAGAAATTCAGGTGGTCCGGTACCAAAGTACAGTGAGTTGCTTGCAAGCTGCCATGGTAACCTCAGGTCTGAGGGACACATATACTCATATCCCTTCGCGAGCAACCCTTTGGCAGAAGGGAGCTCCGTAGATGGTCACGTTCAGTAAAATATCATACATTTTACTTGCATGTTATACCAGTGTCTCCACACTCCTTGGTTAAGAGGACAACCAACAAATATGACATACAACAACCTACAATTGATACATCATCGTCCTATAACAATGTATCATTTGGTTGTGAACTAGTTTAAGAACTACCTTATATATCCTCTCTATATCAAACAATGTAGTTCTAAGGACTCCATCATACAAGAGTTTATTTTTGGAAAACGTAAATATGATGAACAACCAAAATAAATAACTTTTATTTATCAAAGGAATTCATATACAAAATACAAGGTAGCACAACCGTCTATAACCTAGACGATTGGATTTGGGAGACAATTCCCAACAAACTCTTCATGGATCTATCTTCAAATCTCTGCCAGGTACACCCCCTAGACTCCTCTGGTAGCGGTATTGCAGAAGAGCTAGTCCTACCGGGATTTCTTAACCTTGGCAGTCCTGTTTCTTCACTTTTAGGGTTTAGTTCTGCATGCCTGTGCTTCTGAATTTCTCTAGAATTACTTAGTTTCTTGGCTTGAAATTCAGGATACAAACTCCTAACTTAATGCCTAAGACATAAAAAATAATTGGCATGCATAATTAGTCCCGCATCATTTGGTATTGGACATGTTTTAGGGCTAGTTTCTGCATCCCATCATTCCTGCATATAGTCTATTTTTTTTAATTTTTTATGTATTTAGAAAACTCAAAAAATACTAATTCTTATTTTTTTAGATTTTTAATAATTTATAATATTTATAAAATTTTTTTTATGATTTATTTTGATCTGTAAAATTTTTGCACACCAGATTACTGCTTGAGAACAGTTTTGCCCTAAAGTTTCAGCAAGTCTAATTTGAACATATAGGTCCTTCAAACAATTGTTTCTGACTGTAGAAACATGATAAAATCCTGATTTTTATTTTGCTGGAACTATCATAATTGAATTTAACTAATCATTATTTTTTCATGATTTTTCGGACTGCCTCTGTTCTACAACTCTATTTCTCGGCCTACAAAATTTCTGCAGCCAGATTTCAGCATGTTAGGATTTCAGCATGTTTAGGGTTTTGATTGCATAATTTTGCATATTAGTTTTCTGCATATTTCCTGCATATTATATTTCTGCCAAAATATAAAATAAAAAAAATAAAATCAGAAAATACAAAATAAAATCTTAAAGATATTGCATCATTAGGGTTTCATCTGCTTGTCATCATATGCATAAACTACTCTAAGGGCACTCTCAATGTGTCAAATGAGGGAAGGAGTTGATAACATCTTCTTACCCCAAAACAACAATCTTTGCATTCGATCCTAGCCTAATTAAAATTAATTAGACATAATTTGCTCTAGTGAGCTAGGGACACCAACAGGTCGGGTCCAACCTTTGTGGGAAGACTAGTGCACTCAATACCTCTCCTATTACTGAAAACTGGTATTTAAGGCTAGAGGTACAGAGTCAAATGACCTAAGCGGATCGGTGGTTCCTTAATTGGGTCCCTGCAAAAGCAGGGGCCCTCCCACCATCCCACCTCTTACCTGGCCAGTGAAAGGATTAGGGGTTGTGTTGCGTGTAAGTTCAGTCGACCCATTATGTTTGGGCTCCAGGTCTAGGAAGCCATAGTCGATTCGTCTGTGAGTCTTGCATGTGCACTAGATCAGGAGCCTTATATCATCCACCACACCCACAGTCGGCTGAATCCATGGATAATTCAAATCTTGAAGCCCAGATTTGAGCCCTCGTTAAACAGATGGCCCAAACTAAACGTAAATCACCTAGGCCCAATTTTCTTGATCCAAGAGTCTATTATCATGATCTTGCCCCTGAGTCTAACCCTAGATGTCCATACCCATACTTGACTGATTCAGAGGAAAGACCCATTAGGAGCACCCAACCTTATGCACCCACTTTTGATGGAAGACAAGAGGTATATATTGATTAGGAGGAGAGAATGGATCAATATTTTGAGTACACTAAGATGTCAGAGTTGGAAAAATTTAGATTGGCCATACATAGGTTAACCCGATATGTTAAGTTGCATTGGGCAGTTATTGAGGATGAATGTTATCGAGGAGGAGATGAAATACGTACCTGGAAAGCCATGAGAAGTAAATTGAGAGAGAAGTACCTAGGTGAATTTTATGAATACAAACTTTTAGACCAATGGTACGAATTGAGGTAGGGTAATAAAACTGTGTCCGAGTACATTAACCAATTTAATGAGTTTAGTAGGAGATGTAATGCAATTGAACCTGAGTCTAAGATTGTTGCTAGATTTTGAGATGGCTTACATAGGGACATCTAGTAGGAACTGTTTCATTGGAAAATTCAGAACTTAGAGGAAACCTATTACTTAGCTAGGGAATTTGAGTTATATCAGAGGGAACTCATGACCAGTCAATCTAAGTCCAACAAGGTTAGTCCCCCTGAACCTAAGCGCAGACCTAGCCGACTTCCTTCAAACCAGCCTACTACTCTTATCCCACTAGTTTGCAATGAAAAGACCCCTGAACCCAATGTAAAAGTATATGAGGCTGATCCAAGTTCAGTAGACGAATACGAAGAAGACTTTGAGGAGGAATGTGAAGAAGAGGAACAAGAGAGTGAACCCATTAAGGAATCAAAGGATAAAGATCCCGAAGTCACTATAGAATTTGAAGGAGTGACTGAGCCAGGATCGAACATAGTAGATGAAAGTGAAGGTTCACAAGAGTTGTCCATAAAGAAGGTCCAGGAACAAGTCCTTAAGGAACCTGACCCTACTATTAGAATCTTACCTGAGGAGCCACTAGAAGAAAGCCTAATTATAAAGCCCCGTCCTAAAATTCAAGAGCCCGAGGAATTTATTGAGGATATGATCTCTTTAAGTCAGTACCCTCAGGATGAATCCCCTTCTGTAATTTTCATTGAAGACCTCTTCCCATAAATTGTTGACCCATCCCTCCATAGCATTGACATTTTCTTGTCTATAGATATAACTCGATATTCATACATTAAGGTTAGTCTCCTTAGCCTAGAACTAGTCCCTGAATCCCCTCCCTATTTCGTACCCTTCCCTGATTCTTCTCATGTGTCTAGAACTATTAGGTTACATTTTATTGAGATTACCAAGTTGCATGAATCCTTAAAGCCCATCCCATTTTCTACCTACTTCTGGAAGATCCTTTGGCATTTACTAGAAGTTCATTGTAAATTTTTAAGTGCATGTCAAACCAGGGTCAAACCTAGAGAGCCTGTAGTCTGTTAGGTTAGGCCCAAAGAGTCTAATAAATTTTCTTCGATAGGGATGCCTAGTCGAGTCTATTAGGTATTGGTTTTGAGTCCAATAAGTCCACAGACCTAATCCATCTATCCACACCCACACTAACCTCTGCACAGCATCAGGACATTAGCCAAAAGATTATTTTAAGTAATGAAACATATAAGAAACTGGCTAATTCTCGAAAAAGAGCCAAGGAATTTAATGTAGGAGATTCTGTTGTGGTTAAGAAGCTTCATGTTCGTGGAGCTGGACCCTTTAGAGTGATAAAGAAGGTAGGACCCAATGCCTATGTGCTAGATCTGCCCTCGGATTTTGGCATTAGCTCTACCTTCAATATCGTGGACTTGGTTGAGTATAGGGAACCAACAACGATTCCTAGTGAAAGTTTTGGACCTGCTCCATCCTTTAAGAGCGAACCTAACCCAGAGTGTCCACTATAAATTGGCCTGAGAGAGAAAAATGGATCGAGCGTGTCTTGGATGATCAAGCTATCACGACCCGGGATTGCGGCTATCAACGCTACCTGGTCTGATGGTAAGGTCAACTAGAATCCAGTGATTCATGGATTACTCGAGAGGACCCATAACACCTCCACCCAGACTTACTGCTAGCACTAGACTAACCTATACTCGATAGGATCGAGTTTCTCCCACCTCGGGAGAATTGATGGGGATATCAGGTCAACCCTAGTTCACTATGGGTCCTTGAGTTTTGAGTCCCTTAGCCATGATTCAAATTTTATCTTTGAGTCCAATAATTCGGCTGTGTTAGCCGTTTGAGTCTTGTATTTGGGCCTTGAGTTTTGTTTTCAGGTCTCGTTACACTTGAGTCCTGTATTTAGAGTCGATTCACACCATTAGGATTTATGAGTCAAGTTTTGGGTTATGTTCAGCTTAGTTGAGCTTAGTTGTTCAAGTCAGCTCATTGTGAGTCTTTAGTTATTTTGGTCTTGTTATGTCATTTTGGGTCTTGTATTAATTTAAGTCCTGTAGTTTTGTTCAAGTCCTATGTTGAGTCCAGTCCAGTTTAGTAAGAAGAAGACTCAAGACAATAATGGACCTCAGCCAGGGTGAAAATTTGACAATTTCAAGGAGTCCCAGTTATACTTGAATGTGCCACCTTGGATTGCATGAGAAGGACCTTGAAGATCATCATCCTTGAAGACCAGGACAACAGCATTAGCCTGCCAGGAAGAAGGACAATTGAAGAAACCCTAAAGCCTGTTCGGGATTGAAGTGGACTGTCCAAAGCTCAATGCTCTTCATGAATTAGGTGCCCCACCTTATGGTCACCCTCTATATGGCACCCCTCTTATGGTTACCTCCCTTGGCCGCCCAATCCAACAAAAAGAAGAAGAGAGAGAGTATCAGCCCAATTAGGAGATGACACTTCCATGTATTTGAGTGGGAAAAGGATACTTAGGGTTGTACATGTGTACCCTTTCTTGGAGTCCAAGTTTTGTATGCCTATATAAAGGCCTCCCTCTCATGTATTTTGATCAATTATTACGAATTATTATGAATGAATTTCTCTTGAGTTTTCCTCAAAATTCTATGTGATTTCTGTGTGAATTTTGTGTGAAGGGAATTTGTGTGATCCCAACCCCTGCACCCTGCCTCCAAGCCCCCCAACCAAAAGCCCTAGCCACCCCTCATCCTCCCCTTCCTTCCCTTCTTATTTCAGCATTCTAATCTCATTCTTCTTTATTTTCTAACCCGTGAATGGTGATTTGCAGGTCCCTCAGGGTTCATGAATCCAAGGATTCCATCTGACCAGCTTTCGGGCCACCGAATTGAAAGTTACGAATCCGTAAGGTCGATAGCTTTATTTTCCAGGTCGCATCTGGGAGCGACGAGCGAACTCTTCATGGATCCGTCTTCAAATCTCTGCCAGGTACACCCCTTAGACTCCTTTGGTAATGGTATTGCATAAGAGGTAGTCCTGCCGGGACTTCTTAGTCTTGGCGGTCTTGTTTCTTCACTTTTAGGATTTAGTTCTGCATGCCTGTGCTTCTGAATTTCTTTAGAATTATCTAGTTTCTTGGCTTGAAATTTGGGGTACAAACTCCTAGTTTAATGCCTAATACACGAAAAATAATTGGCATGCATAATTAGTCCCGGATCATTAAACTCCAAAGTCACATTATAGAAAAGGGTAATGAACTTGAATCAGTGATGGTTTCCTCTAAAAGGAAGGACTAACTTAATCTATCCAACATAATTTGGAAGAAGGAAGATGGACCACTGGAAAGTTCAATACTATGTGTTTCTGAGACTAGATTGGGGCTCAAAGAAATAACATACAATTGCTTGTTCAAGTGTTGATGTTATTTATCAGTCTATGGCACACAAATGGTTGAATTGGCTAATATATCTTTCATCCATAAAACATTAGAAGACATGTTTTATAGACAAGCAAAATTGCTCTGTGATAATATCAATGCATAGTACATGACAGTGAATATCCATCCTTCCATGCTATAATTAAACATATCAAATTGAATGATCACTAATTTATACAGGAAAGGGTGGCATAAGGATCACTTGTCACTCTCTATGTCTAGTCCTCAAATCAATTAGTTGATGTTCTTACCAAGCCAACTCCTAAGGATGTATTCAAGTTGCTATGGACAAGCTTGGAGTTCTTGATTGTTCTCCATATCTTTGAAAAGAGTAATAAGGAAAGAAATCACAATGATTCTTCAAAATGTTCACTTCATTCAAATAATCATCTTGACATAGAAAATTTCAACAAAAAGAATTACCAAAGAGATACTCATCCAATATGGAAGTAAGCGAACAAGAGATTATATCCAACTCACATGGGGAGATTATTGTAGCTTCAAATTTTCTAGAGATTTATGATATGCAATTGATAATCTAAGCCATTTCTTATCAAGATCGATTGGATACAATCAATCTAGTTTTTATTGGTCTGTTGTCAATTAAGAGAGAACTATAGGAATCATCTGCGCCATTTTTTATAAGGACTGACTGGGATATCTTCTATACAGTTCTATAGGTCTGTTTCCAGTTAAGCGAGAATTCGATCTAGGTTTAGCGAGCAAAAGCCAACATCAAGTTCTATCTTCTTGGGCAAACCAAATCTAAATTTAGGTAGATCAGGGCTAGAAAATAATCTATGCAACCCCTTTGGCCACCTATCGCAACAAACCAGTTGTTAATCTAAGAAAGTCAACAAACAATAGATTTGGCTAGCATCCCAGCCTTTTGATCAGCTGTAATCCTATTCCTGATTCCTAGTTGAACAAGCTCAAGGAAATCTATATCCGGTTGAGCCCATGCTTCTATTTATTGTTGTGAGCTGAGTGACTTTGTATTGATGCCTTGGCTGCTCCTGTTGATTTTAGAGACAATTTATTATCTGATCTCGTGGAGTGTACTCATACTAGATATGAGACTAGCATGATTTATCCATGTCTATCAAAAAAAAAAAAAAAAAAAAAAAAAGGCTTAACAAGCTCAATCTATCTCACTACCATCCCAAGACTTCGTCGATGCTTAAATGTCTAAGCTCAGGCCTGTCTTTAATCCTACCCCAAGATTCCAAACACTTTTGTTCCCCACTGGATCAGAATTGAGCCGAGTTAAGATCTGCGGAGATTCCCAGACTGCCTCCAACTTACTCTCATTCAGAGTAAAACATCTCAGCCTAGGCCCTAGACCGGCCGCATATTAGATCCGGGCCTCAGGCTAAATTACACGCCTACCTATCTACCATACCTTGTTCTTACTTTAGTTTGTGGAGACATCATGATCAGACGAACGCAAACCAAATTTTAAAAATTTTACTTCATCATTGAAGGCTATGCTACAAGAAATTAGTGGGACCAAATTATTATGGATATGGTTTGATAGGGTTCTAAATTTGAAGCATGATCCTTGTTTGGGTCAATGTGAGGTCACTCACCTTTCACCAATTTGGTGTTGGAACCCTTATTTACCATGTCTGAATCACTTACTCTGAACTGTTTATAGCTGCAGGAAGGTGATTGATGCTCAAAGAGTTAATAAAAATATATTAGGATCTCATAGAACATGACCATATTAGCTTGTAAAGATAATTCAATAAATTGATACATTAAACATTGAAATAGCTGATCACATTTAGTGTGCATTATTCATCAAATAAATACATACATGTGCTTACAAAACTCTGATCACTAATTCAACTGTCAACTTCCGGTGCTTAAATATACACAAACAAAGGTTTAGGCCAAAATTCAATGGGCTACATAGCCATATCAGTCAAGCTCCATGATCTCTCCGCGAGTCGCACGCATTCGTTAAACCTAAAACAGTCAATGAGGTGATCAATGGCGATCCCTGCTGCTTGCATAAATGAATAGACGATCACCGGCCCGACCAAGCGGAACCCCCTTCGGACCAGATCCTTGCTAATGGCTTCCGATTTTGGAGTCCTAAAAGGGACACTTCTTGGATGCCTGTATTTGTTAATCATGGGTCTATGGTTCACATGACCCCATATGTAGCCACTGAAGGATCCAAATTCCTTGGCAACCTGAAAAGAAATTGGTTAGCAAATATGAAATTATCATCAAAGAGGTATTTTTCTTAATTTACCTCATGTTTTTGAGGTCCCCATACACACACACACATACATTCTTCTTTACCTTTGCATGCATTGCATTCTAAGGCAGAACCCATAAGAATTGCATGATCATAACTTTCAAAAACTTAAATAGTTGTTTGTATTAACCTTTGAATTATAATTGTTAAACCTTTGGAGTTTCTGCTCCCAAAACAAAATAGAAATATACAACAGAATGTTGTCAGTTGATTACTTCATTATAGAATACTTGCCTTCTGTATGCACCTTGCGTTGTCTATAATGCATCTCACCCTGCACTCTGCTAACATGAGCTCCTTGTTTGAACTTATCTCCATGACGTCTTTTTCTTCCATCTTGGCAACAACATTATGATCAAATTTGGCAAAGGCTTCTCTACAAGAACCAAACTAATCATCGAAAACAGTGATTCAATAAGGTTTAATTCAGAATGTTCTTAATTAACAAAAGAAAGAGACATGTATTGCTCCCTTCGCTTGAGAATCTCGGTCCAGTTTTGATCGATAAGCATGCCGGAAAACGCAAGCAGCTCGAAGAGCCGGCTACAAGACATCAAGTCCAAAGTTTTGTTTTAATTATAACGTAGTTGGTAAATTAACATAGTTGGTTAATCAAAAAATTAATATGCTCACTTGTCACTGTATACAGGGACACCCCAACATTCATCATGGAAAGTAATGTAAACTTCGTCTGCAGTAAAACATGAAGAATGAATTCATAAGTACTCTCGTTTTTATTTGATCAGTTCTTGGAACATATAATGGACCCTCTGCCTTGAAGCTACAAAAGTTTTCTCACTGATATATAATTATGTGGATCTCGGTTGATTAGATTATCGAGGAGCATCTTCAAACTAATTGCAGATTGCTCATGGATGTGGTGAGATCAATATATGGATCAAGTTACACACGTTATTGACTTAAGATTCAAGTTTTCATTAAATAAAATCATCATATAGTGGTTGCAAGTAATATATAGGCAAAGTAATGGCTAGCTTACCACTGGACCTGGTAATCCAATTGCATCTCTTCAAGTGTCCTGTCTCCCCACATCCCGACCCCTCCTTCACAACATCATCAGCTAAATCTTCAGTACTCGCGAAAGACTCGAACTCTCCACTTCCAAAACCTCCCAGCTCTCCACTTCCAAACCTTCCTTTCCCGGCAGCACAGATAAATCTCCTTTCCCAGGAGCTGAACATCCCACGAAATGATAGCTGAATCTTCCGGTCCCAACTGGAGATGGAGCTGTTAAGAGAAGAGTCATTTGAATTCTGAGAAAGAGAGAGAGATGAGAGTGTAAGACTTGAGCTGCTTCTGTGAATGCTAAGGGGGTACACCCTCTGCAGGTGTTTGGATAGTGAGGAGCTCTTGCTTTGCACCCTCCTCTCCACTTGGCTGGGGCTTGGGCTTCTCTCCAAAACATGCCTTCCAAGGCTTGGGGTAGGCATGCTTTAGGAGAGCAGTCAAGCAATTGGAATGGGAGGGAGATGATGAAGATTTTGTTCACATCTGTAGGTGTTGGTGGGGGGTTTTATAATTGTTTTGAGTCTTTCAGATTCTGGTGTCATGTCATATTTGGTTTGGTAGGATATGGATTTCATGGCAGATCAGTGAAAGCTTCTCTGGCTTTGAGAAAGATGGCTAGTCTCTAATTTATCTAGAATGTGACAATGATTATTAAAGGATTTTTCATAGCTGAAGAACCGATGAACACTTCTCATTGTCACAAAAAAAGAAAATAATAGCAAGGAACATCCTTGGATCATTTTCTGATGATGGACGAATCAATAATTTTTTTTTAAAAAAAAAATTAATAATTTGATAATCTATCTCCGTTTTTAGCATTTCTGAAAGGCAGTTACCACATTTTCAACTTTATTTGCAACTTTGGATTATGGCATAAATTTCAATATGAGACATAATCCTGAAACTGTATCTAGAGGCATGATTAGCTTTAGATCTTTTCAGTGAAGTTTCATGAATCTCTGGCAAGTATCTTTGGGAACCAGCAAACTTTCTAATAGAGACGCCGGATCTATCAAAGAACTTCACCTATCTATTTTTCTTGCTTCTTTTTTTTTTTTTTTTTTCTCAAGAAAAAAAAAAAAAAAAAACTAGATGGTAGAAAAAGTACCAGACGGTGTTTACCTTTCTACTTTTTTTTTTTGTTTACCTTTCTGGAAATTATAAAGTGCATCCCCTTGGACTTGTGGGATTAATTTTACATGTAGCACAATAAAATTAATCTGGCAAAGTTCATTTAAAATTACGAAGGACATGCAATTGGAAAACAAATGTCATAAACAAAACGTGAATATATTTTAGTTGGGGAGTATATCTCAGTAAATGTTTCTGGGTCCATTTCCAAGCTTAGGTCCTACTCATGGGGTTCGTATAAGACCCGCTGCCCTAATGGACAAGGATATCTCATCTTTTTTGTGCTACATTGAGCTACAGAATATAGGTGAGCTAGTTTTTTCTATTGACTCTCTTGAATGGGTAGCAAAAGAAGAGGGTTTTCTTCTATTCTGGTGGCTTGAATTCCACAAAATAATTGGTGGTCATAGGTGGGTGGTGTTTACTTTGAAACTTTAGGCAGAGGACATTACAAATTAACACCAAAAAGGAGAAGATACGGCTAAATGGGGTGGGGATGATGATTGCACTCTCGAGAAAATTTTGTTCTAGTTGTTTGGCTTTTTAATTTAAATATGATAAAACTTGGAAAATTGTATCATATCATTACTCTCTTATGATGAAACTTTTGAACTTGGATATCTTTGCAATTAGTCTGATGCTTAGAAAATGAAGAGCACACAAAAAACCTAGACATGATTTTGCTTCTTTACATGTCTTAAACAACGATATTAGTTTGATAAATAGTCGCTGGTGGATAGAAAAATCAAAGATAATGGGCTAATGGAGTTAAAGGACATTTCATGTTATTCCTACCTTAAAATCCTTCTATTTCATTACCACAATGAATCTAATAGGGCTTTGGCCAATCTTTTCTCCAGCTTATTTTGATGAATCAATCAGATCAAGATTCTAGCCCGACATCTAAAATATAAAATCCTGATTTTTACTATTATAAATAAATAAATATTATATAATATAAATCTCACTTTGCTATATTTCAGATTTAACTTAGTGAAGGTTTTCATTCAAATTCACAGACACTGCATGTTGGGATATCCTGGTTCAGCTACAAACCAGGCTCCGGTTCGACTTATCGAAGTCCCGGTTCTCCGGACTACGGATTTCGGACTAAGTGAAGGCCAACTGTAAGCAACTCAAGTCTTCATACCGAACTACAACATCCGAAGGCCAGTCCTTCGGGTAGCACCTTCGGCCCCAGCTGAAGTCTGAACTACTCATCGACTTCCAAAGACACGAACTTCGGTCCCCGCTGTAGACATGATCTCCGGCCTTGAAAAAATATCAAGCCTTCGGCCCACGCAAGGGGAAACCCAAAGCTTGAACCATAATCTGTTCCAAAAAGGAAACTGTAACCAACGGTTACAATCGACACTCATCATGCCATGATCATGGCGCGCAATTCCTGCAGCCATGCCTCCAATCTGACCGGAACCGCTCATTGACAATCCACGATCGACTATCATGGGAGTGAATAGCTCCCCATGATCTCCGGGAAAAGAGCGGGCCACAGACCAGAGGCCATCTTTTAAATATGGATAAGGAGGATGGCTCGAGAGGTACGCGTGAATAATCTCGCACCTATACATTTTCAATCTTCAAGAGCTCTTTTTCTCTTCCACACTCGACATCTTCTCCATTCTGTGACTGGAATCCGTCACTGACTTAGGCATCGGAGTGTCCTCCGCCGGAATAACTCCGGCAAGGAACCTGTTTTGCAGGTGAACCAGGAAACGGTCCTGCGACGCAGCGGCTCCGACCGGCCGATCCAGGAACTCCACGCCAACATGTAGTAACGAAAGAAGATACCACTTATCACCTCTTCATATCATGTAGATATGCTCAAAGGCTCAATGTTAAAGATGCTCTATCTAGACTATAACCCTCAGGCACCCTAGAAAGTTTGTGGACTGAACGGAGAAAACAACTCAACCCAAGCTCAATTAAAGCATCTCTGGACTGCCTTCTTGCAGTGGTGTTTTTGGAGTCTCCGGAAAGAAAGAAATGGTTGAGCTTTCAGATTTGCAGCTAACGCTCCCTGCTGAACTTTTCAACAATGCTGCTATCTCTTGGAAAGCTGGACTTCTTGTTACTCAGGCAAACTCAAGGAAGATCTTATTAAGATGACGAACAGGCTACAGAGAAATAGAAATTATTGTTTTGGAAGACAGTACGGCAAATCCAATGTTTATGTTGTAGTTGTTTTGGATGCTAGAGACCTTAAACTCTTCTGCTATAAATACACTGCAAATATTTCTTTCATTCTCCTTCATTGATCTAGGAAAGATGAAGCTTCTTCTCAAAGCTGATTAAATCCCAGATCATGCCTAAATGTGTATTTTCCTTTTAAACTTATATTAATAAAGTGGGGTGGTATTACCTCCCCTTTCAAAGGGCAATAGGCTAAGTTTATGCTAGGTTCTTTCGAATATTTATTTAGTGGAATTTTTTTTCTATTCTACTTGAAACAAAAGGTGAAAAATATTTTTTATTAAGTTGGCATATTTTATTTATCATAGGGCTGGGCTTCTGAAAGTCCATGGCTTCTTATCATTGGATTGTATTGGGATTGTTGTTAATTCCAATCTGAATACAATTTAATGATGGAACATTATATTCGTATGTGAGAACGTTCTGCATAACCTTTGTTATAAAATGAAAAACTACTATTCACATTTTTTTCCTCCCGGTAATCAAATTTTAGTTTTGCCCGTTCAAAGGGTGTTTTTAAGGTCATGTTACCCACACTTTTATTAAAAAGCAATTTTCTGGTTTAATAACTATTTTTCTTTTTTTGTAGTTATCTAAATTATTCTTTAATTTCTATGAACCCAAGCAAGCCCATTGTCTATTCCGTAGAGAGCGTCAAATACCTTATTTATTTTTTCTTTTGACAAAGTCTTTGCACACTGCTTTTGGTGGAGAAAAAAATATACTGTACAATCTAATTGGACCATGTAAGTCCTAATTTTCAATTCGTATTTAATGTTGCAATTTTATTTTTTTTTAAAAAAATTGAATAATAAATAAAATTATGACATCCATTAGCTTGGATTATAACACTTATTGGCCAGCTAATGACATCTCTATATTCACAGGATATCATAGGACAAGAGATAATTTCATCATTAAAAAAATTTAAAAAATTTTAATGATAAAAATACATTTCTTCTTATGACATCTTGTGAATAGAGTTATGATATATGTTCACAAAGGACAAAGGACTGTCATATAGAGAAAGCATTTTTATTATTTAAACATATATTTAATACTTACAATTTATTTTTTTTGAAAAATTTTGAATGATAAAAATATCCTCTTATGATATCTCTTTGTGAACAGGGTATCATAATCTTATTTACAGTATATTATAAGGTCGAGGGTATTTTAAAAATTAAAAAATTTTAAACTTTTTCAATGACGAAAATATCTCTCGATTTTATGATATATGGATGTCATAATCCAAGTCAAGGGACATCATAATGCAAGTCAATGGATGTCATAATTTTTTATAAGGAAGGGATATTTTATTATTCAAAATTTTTAATGAAAAGATAAACCATAGATATTAAGTATATGTTGAAAAATGGGGCTTACATGTCCCTTACATGATCCAATGATAATTAGGGGTATATTTTTCTGTATTGTTCATAATGGACAAAAACCTTGTTCTTTTTGGTAGCCATCTGAATTAATCTTCTAGTGAACCCAAGCAAGCCCATTACCTATTCATGGAGAGGGTCACGTACTGTATTTCGAGAAAATGTGAAAAGCATGATAAAGGGATTGATTATTTAAAAGTAAATTATATATTTTTTTGAGATTTATGTTTATTACACTTACCTCTAATAATTTATAAAATTTACATGCTTATTAAGTTAAATAAATAATATTAGTGAAAATATTAAACTCATGCGAAAAGTCAAAACTGCCTTTGAGTAGTGAAGAGTTTACATTTTTTTGTCTTGGCTATTATGTCACTTAAGCTTTTTTAGTTATTTTAAAATTGTTTAAGATGTGACTTTTGGTCCCATTTAAGTTTAACCATTTGATCACTGTTTGGTTAAGGGTTAGACTATTAGATAAAAATAAACCTTAGGGGGCAACCATAGATTTTTTTAAATTATTGGATATAAATATAATTTAGCCTTAATCTAAGAAGAGTTATGTAATTTATTCATTATTAAATATGGACTAGAAGAAATAGACAATATTTAAAAAAATTTATAAGCATATAGTTAAAGAATTAACGGCGAACCTTGGGCCTAATAATTAATATTTTTTTTTTATAGAGCTTGTTGCTCTTGGACAAGATCCAACATGTGACCTCGTAGTGTTGAGCTAAGATAAGAAAACCCAAATTATATGTCAAGATTATGAATTCTTTACATTAGCATCTCTATAGATGGATAATCAAATAATTATGAAATAAATCAAGACCTTGTTTTGTCTTGAATGAGAAGAAAATCCTTGTTGTGCGTCCACGAGTAATTTCCTGACTTCGGCCATGACCTAAGGAGCCATCTCAGTGGCTTATTGGGGAGACCAACTCAGCCTTTATCGAATATTGTTAGGAACAAATTTCAGGCTCTGATACCAGTTATTGAAATGAGCCCGCTTCACGGAATGTTCGAGATCTAACTTGATACCGTCATTTATTTCAGGCTCTGATACCAGTTGTTGGAGCGAGCCCGCTTCACGAAATGCCCGGGATCCAGTTGTTGGAGCGGCATCAAATTGGATCCCGGGCATTCCATGAAGCGGGCTCGCTCCAACAACTGGTATCAGAGCCTGGAATTTATTCCCAACAACTGGTATCAGAGCCTGAAATTTTTTCAATAACTGGTATCAGAGTCTGAAATTTACTTTCAATAAATATCCTCTTTAAGAAAGATTCGACCTTGTTGGACTCTACACAATCCGGGCTGGGTGCACGTGTGGGCTGATATTTCTGCCCCATGCATGTAATAGTTGCTCGTGACGGTTGTACGCAATGCCAGCTCGCATAATGATCTGGCCCTGTTATTGAACGCTATGGGTAAATCCTTGAAACTCAAGTAACGATTGATGATCTCCATTCTATAGAAAGACAGGAGAAGGGGACTCTAAGGTGGGTTCTAATTAACATCAAGATCTCCACATTCTCTCTCTCTCTTGATTGTTCTCAAGTCTTTGGCTGACATGGGCACAGGAGAGTCCCCTATTGGACAAACTTTGGCATGTGTACTTTTGGTTGCATGTAATGGAGTGCCATTCTCTAGCTTGGATCTAAGGTGACCTTCAGCTTGGCCTACCACTGATTACCAAGCTTGATGGCAATAGATTGAAGGAGACCCAAGGGTGGGTTCTAATTAACATCAAATCTTTCATCTGCTCTCTCTCTTTCAACTATTTTCAAGGTTTCGACTGATTTAAGTATCAAAGGGTTTCTCATCGGATAAACTCCTGTGAGTAAACTTTTGGTTGTAGGTAGCAAAGTGCTATTCCCTAACTTAGATCTACGCCAACCTCCAACTTGGCCTACCACTAAATCTAGAACTTTGTAGCAATAGATTGGTACTAAAAGGAGGGCATGTGTCTCTGTTACAAAAAACAAGGTATAGGAAGATGAAGACTATAGCTCAAAACATGTCTACTACTTTATGCAAGAAGGCATCTTCGTGGCGGAGTGCTCTACTCATTCAGCATGCTAAGGTTGGGGTACCACAAGCAGTGGTGGGTTAGTAGCAATTTGACACCCTCATACAACAAGTACAAGCCTTGATGGTAGCCATCTAGAAATTGCAACAAATGACAAAAAATTGGCCCTGCCAAAAGGCACTTGCCCTACAAGCTACGTTGTCCCATTATAGCCAGCAATTACATCCTAGAAGCCTCAGGTAGAGGTAGCTTGATGGGTGATCTCATCTTCCGGAGGGCCCAAGATGGACCCCCACTCTCACCATTGAAGCATGAGGCAAGAGAACCGTCACCACTCCCTAGAGTCCTTGGGATGAGATTTGACTATGGGCAATTTGTAGTAGGTTGGAGCATCTCATCGTGAGGTTGATCTTGATCGAAAGCTCCAGCAAATCAACCATTGGATCGAAGCCCTATAGGAGATAGGATGAGGATGAGAGGATGCCCCCAATTTCAACTTGCATTCCCCATTTTCTCGATGAATCTGAGAAGAACTGATCCTAGTGCAGTTCAAAATGCTGTAGATGGAGCCATACAATGGCTTCTTTCTATTCTACTCAACCATTTGGAGAGCTTCACCGCTCTCATGATGATCCAGGAGCCAACTGACATCCTCTACCTAGCTTTCCCTGCAATGCTTAGGAAGTCTGCCCAGGTTTGGTACTCCAGTCTTTAGCCAAGCATGATCTACTCCTTTGAACATCTTGGAAGGCAATTTATCATCTACTTCATTAGTAGCAGGAAAAAGTGATAGAATTCAGACATGCTCTTCTTTGTTTAGCAAAGAGAAGGGAGTTCTTGTGAGATTACAAGGCTTGGTTTAATGCTGTCACATTGGAGATCTGTGACTTGAATGAGTCTGGTGTGGGCACCTGGATCCGACAGAGGCTCCTCAATCCTCTGTGGATCTTAGATTAGGGTTCTGTTTTTATCGAGTCCTGTAATAAGGCTATAAGCCTCAAACCTATTCCTTTTTGTTTTGAGTTATGTCTGACCCATTAGGTCAAACTGAGTCCTGTATCGAGTCGAGTCTCAGTATGAGTCCTTTGTAAGTTTGGATCTCAATTTTGTGTCTTTTTGGAGCCAAACCTGGAAGGAAGCCCAGTCAGCTCCGGGCCCACCTTATCTGTTTATGTGGTGCACTGAGGTGATGACATGTGGTTTGTTTTGGGCGCCCAAGAGGGGGGACCACTCACATGATCCATGCCCCCTTCCCCTCCCCTCTTCAAGCTCTCTTCCAATCTAGGATGGGCGGTCATGGAAAGAAGTTTCAAATCCCTTGATACATGCCTCTACTCAAGACTCCTTCCATAAAGAAGTCAAGCAAGAAAGGCATCCTCCATTCTCCAAATGGAAAGAAGTTTCAAATCCCTTGATGCATGCCTCCACTCAAGCCTCCTTCCATAAAAGTTAAGCAAGAAAGGCATGGTGAAGACATCAAGCCTCCATTCACGCTTTCTACCAAAACCAAGCAACCCAAAGAGGGAAGTCAAGGTGCAACGCCCCACTCCAAGCCAAGATTCATGCCAATCCAAGCTGGTCGACCAAAGAAGTCCTCCTCCAAATTTTGGGTGCCAAGTGTAATGGGGTAGTTTAAATTTCAAAGTGCTATTGAGTGCCTATTTAAAGGACCCAAACCCCTCTTGTAATGATTATTGATGATTAATGAAAGAAAGCTTGTGTGTTCCATCCTCTTCTTCAATCCTTGTCTCTTAGGCTAGGTTGAGTGAGAGCTTCCTTCATCCTCCGGGACGTCGCGTGGTGAGAGGCCACATTCCTTCGCCTGAGGGCATCACGTGGTGAGAGGCCACATTCCTTCGCCTGAGGGCGTTGCGTGGTGAGAGGCCACATTCCTTCGTCCTCCGGGACGTCGCGGGGTGCGAGGCCCCAAGCTATCCTTTCGACTTTGGATCCCTCCAGGCGCTGGGCTCGAAACCTTCCCTAACCCTAACCCTACTTCTACGTCACTACTCCTCAACTCTCCATTGATTCTGTCGCGGATTTGTTTTCAGGTCTTTCCAGGTACCACGGGCATCGGAGATGGTTCACTTCCCCTTCACGATCACGTAACCTGGAGGCTGGCGCCATCGCGGGTACCAACTGCTCGGGCATCCAGGCCGCATCTGCCAAGTGAGAGCGATCTCGTCATCGGGTGCGACAAGCGTGGAGGTTCGTGCCTATTTCTCCCAGGTAAGGTATTGTTTGGCGAGCTAGTCCTACCGGGGTTTCTCAATCCCGGGGTCCTGTTCTCTATCCCTACTCTCTAGAGATTCTACCTGCTGGCATTAGTTTCAATTTATCTTATGTTTGCCCCTTTGTTCGTCTTCGGGAATCAAGATAAAACCCTAAAAGAAAACAAGATATAACCACCTTTGCATCATCCGTGCTAGCATCATCCTCATCCTTTTTTTCGCATCATTCTTGGTATCAGAGCGTGCATTATTTCCCCCATCATTTTTGGTACCAGAGCTTAGGCTAGGACTAGTACTTTTACATTTAGTTTCTGCATTCTATCCAGTTCGTAATTGGTCTGCTATTTTAATTTTTTCTTTTTGTAGGAATCTCTGTTTTGTTTTGTTTTTATTTTGCTGGATCTATTGCATTTAGAGAATTTTTTTGTTATTTTCTCAGATTTTATTTCAGCCTGTAGAAATTCTACAAGCTGAAAAACCACCTGAGAAAATCTCAGGCCTGCAGTTTCAGCAAGCATCTCTTTCTTGTCTCATTTAGTTAGTTCATGTATTTAGTTCATGTTTAGATTTTTACATTTTGCTTAATAATAATAATAATAATAATAATAATAATAATAATAATAATAATATAATAATAATAATAAAGGAAAATCAAGATCATTTTCCTTTGATTTCTCAATGTTTTTGACCTTAGACCCATCTTTACCACACTCCTCTACTAAACTTGACTCATAGATGTTTTCTTTGGATTCTTTAATGGGTTCAAGACTTTCTTTCTCTATATTTTCAATGGATTCAATCTTTTCATACTTGAAGTCTTCATTGGGCTCAGGGGTTTTCTCATTTAAATTCTCAGAATGTTCAACCTTTTCTTCCTGAAATTCTTTAAAGGGTTCTTCCTTAGTAATCTCTTTTTCTAACTCTTTGGCCTTGATCAGGTTAACTTCTGGCTTCTTTTCCTTTAGGCTAGTCGTTTCTCTTTTAACCCTGTCCTTAGGCTGAATTGGATTAATTGTAAATTTCTTCCCATGGTAGCTAAAGGTACAGCTATTTGTCCGACCATAAAGGGTGGCATCGTGATCGCAAAGCCAGGGTCAACCTAAGATAATACTACTGACACCCATGGGAAGGACATCACACCAAACCGTTTCTTCATATGATTGCAGCTTGATCAAGACTTGGCACCTAGACTTTATGGGTATGGAGGTTGAATCAATCCACGAGACCTTAAAAGGGTTGGGGTGAGGAACTGGGATCAATCCTAGGGATTTGGCAGTACTTGAAGAAATGGCATTGACATAGCTTCCACTATCAACTATGATCTTGAATACCTTATCCCCTAGTTTGGCAAAGGTTTGTAGGATGTTAGTCCTACGCCAATCTTCTTGCACTATGTCCTGGATAAGGATGCACCTAATTACTCCTAACAGGTTATCAGACTCATGCAGTTCTTCCTGGTCCAGGAACTCCTGATTGGGTCTCCTAGGGTAAATCTCTTGGGTTGGGTTAGGATGTGGGACTCTTCTGGGCTCAGCCTCTAAGGAAGGTTCATGATGAGGGTATTCCCTAGGGTAGAAAGGTGACTCAGACTCAAGCTCGGTAGATGGTCTAATATTACTCTTTTTTAAGGCTCCAATTCTATCTTCAAACTTATCAAGCCTATTGTTCACCCTAGTTAACTGTTCAATGAGGACCTTCAATTGCTCTTCTCGATCATTCTCCATGGGTTCACTTGATTGGGAATGATGGGGGTGATAGGGGACTCCTGGTCTAGTCGACATGCAACACACAACGAAAGATGTTAGGGGTTTGCTAGACCTAGAAGATCAAACCAAATGTTAGGTCAAGAAGACAATCTTGGTGGTAGTAACTTGGCACTTGGCCAAGTAAGTGTAAGGTTGGTGGAGGTTCCTCTTTGCTTGCCTTAGACACCAATTTGAAATTGGCCAGGTAAGCGAACCAACCCACCTTCCTTCGGGCTTTTGTCCCTGAACCACTTGCATAGACACCATATACTCAAGCACACACAAACAAGTTGTCTAAATTGGCTTGACACTTGGCTCAACCCGACTTCGTGGGTGTCCCTAGCTCACTAGAGCAAGTTAAGTGTCTACTCTATTTTACTTAGGGGTTGGGTTCATTATGCAGGTTGATGATTTTTGGGCTAGGGACAGGTAATGAAATCCTGACCCTATGTCAAATTGATGCCCTTAAAATGATTTATGAAAATGATGGCATACAAATGATCTAATGAGGTGGATCTAATTTATATTTTTTTTTTGGATTTTTGATGGATGATAGCAGAAATAAGATGATGGAAATGACAAGAGATGAAACTAAATTCAAAATTAAACTATTTAAGAAATGAAAATATAAAATGATGCACTTGTTGAAAAATCATAGAATAGATTTTGCTCTCAGGTAATATTCCGGCTTGTAAAATTCTATAGGCTGCAATAAAATATAGAAAATTATCAAAAATACTTTCAATTATGTGTGATCCTACAAAATAAAAATCAGAAGATTTGGAGGTCCCTATAAACAGCAAATTCTAAAACAACAGACCATGTACAGAAAAGAAAAAATATAGAAATTAAAAGAAGATGAGATCTAATGATGCAAAAATTTTCTTTTGATTTTTTTTTAAAAAAAACTTTTCTTCTTGTATTCCTATTCAAAGGTCTATCACAGTGGCACCCCTACATGCCTTAGGAGATCCCCGTGGAATGGGAGGAGAGGGTCTTGAAACCCTACTTTTCTTATAAGACCGGACGGCCTGGTGAAGCACCTAATCCAAGTACTTAAGAAGTGCTAAGTCCTAACCATGCTCTGATACCAAACATGATGCGGGACTAACTAGATGCTAGGATGAAATGATGCAGGTGATTTTTTTGTTCTTTGTGATTTTTAATTTTTTTTTTTTTAGGGTTTAGGATTCCCGAAGATAGACAAAAAGAAGATCTAGGGTTCTACAATGAAAAGAAATTCAAGCAAGTAAGTAAGTCCCTAAATAGGATAGGAAGAGGATCCCGGGATTGAGAAACCCCGTAGGACTTAGCTCTCGAATCAATAACCCCTTAAAAGTCTAGGGTTGCAAACCTTAAAGTTCTGAAATGCCCGATGCCGAGTTTACTCGCTCTCGCGGATGTGGCCTGGATGATCGAGCCTTCAACCCCCGTGGATGCACCGGCTTTTCGTCCAAGGTCTCGAAGGCAAGGGAAACTGACTCCGTATTCATGGTACCTGGAGGACCTGCGAATAATCAATAGAAGGATTAGGAATCAACAAGTATCAGGAAGAAATAAGGGAGGAGAGGTTGGAGATGATGTTGATTGGGGGTCTTCTTGCTGGGTGCCTAGATGGATCATCCAGTGGCCTCCGAACTCAAAGATGGAAGATGGATTTGTGGAAGAGAGTAACTTGAGACCTCACACCTCTCGACGCTCGAAGGCGAAGGCGCTCCCTCATGGAGATCAACGTTCTTAAGGAACGAAGGCAACTAACAAAGAGAATGGCTCTCAAATATTTTCTTTTCATTCATCATCATTAAACTTTACAAGGGAGGGGTAAGGCCCTTTATATAGGCACCTTAAAACCCATTCAAATTTCAAAAATACAAAACTTCATGAAGAGGGCGCCCAAACTCAAATTTCTTCTTCCAAGGTTTTGTGGCTTGAAAGATGGGAGTTGTCTCCTTGATTTGAGGGTCAATGATTTTCTTCCATAGCCGACCAAGTACTTTAGGAAGATGGCTTGATATGGGGCTTGAAACAAGGGAGTTGTCTTCTTGATTTAAGGGTCAATGATTTTTTTCCATAGCCAACCAAGCACTTTGGGAAGAAGTCTTGATATGGGGCTTGAAACAAGGATCATGCCTTCATTGCCCATTGACCTTCCTTGGTTGCTCATAGCTCCTTTGGAAAGAGCCTTGATAGGGGGAGGGAAGGGAGGAAAGAATCAAGGAATGGCACCCATAAATTTTAGCATTTCCTTCTTGCCTTGGCCATCCACATGTCAAGGTGATGTGGCGCCACATGGGATAGATGAGGTGATGCCAAGTGGCATCCTTCATGGCTTGGGAGATGGCTTGACCCATTACAAATTGGACTAGACTCGAAGACCACTCCGGCTTGGGCCCAATCTTCAAACAGACTCGGACTGAAATCATTACAGGACTGGACTCAATATAGGACACAACTTGATCCAATTGGTCAATGTGCAGGACTAAACAAAAATAATTGAGACTAACTTCATGACTAAAAATTACAATGCATAGGCTTGAAGCCTTATTACAGGACCCAAAAATTGAAACCCTAATCAAAGGTCTGGTGCCCACACCACATTGGCTCAGGTCGCCCGGCACGTCGGGGGCCCGAGGATGTTTGTAAATGAACTAACTATTTTTCAATGAAATGAGTTTTTTCTTCAACTGTCCTGACTTGAGTACTTCAGGCCTCAACCTCTTCCCTTTCTCCCTTCCTTTCTCTTTTATTCTTCTTCTTTTTTTTTACATATGTATAAATGCGATGGGATAAGAGGAGAGGCCTCCGCCTTGTTATTGGATGTCCTAGGCTTCGGCATCTCGGAGTTGGGCTCAGAGACTTAGTGGCCAGAGATCTGAGCTTTGGGTCTTTGTGTCTCGAAGCTGGGCTCAGAGGCTTAGTGGCCGGAGATCTGAGCTCCAGGTCTTCACGTCTCAGAACCGGGCTCGAAGACTTAGTGGTCGGAGATCTGAGCTCTGGGTCTTCACATCTCAGAGCTAGGCTCAGAGGCTTAGTGGCTGGAGATCTGTGCTCCGGGTCTTGATGCCTCAAAGCTGGGCTCAAAGAATTAGTGGCCGGAGATCTGAGCTCCGGGTCTTGAGGTCTCGGCGCTGGGCTCTGGGACCTGGTGGCCGGAAAGCTTGGTTCCAGGCTTTGATGTCTTGGAGCTAGGCTCGAAGACTTGGTGGCTGGAGAGCTTGGCTCCAGGCTTTGAGGTCTCAATGCTGGGCTCTGGGATCTGGTGGCCAGAAAGCTTGGTTCCTTGATTTGATGTCTTGGAGCTAGGCTCAAAGACTTGGTGGCCGTAGAGCTTGGCTTCGGGCTTTAAGGTCTCGGCGCTGGGACCTGGTGGCCGGAAAGCTTGGTTCCGGACTTTGATGTCTTGGAGCTAGGCTCGAAGACTTGGTGGTCAGAGAGCTTGGCTCCGGGCTTTGAGGTATCGGTGCTGGGCTCTGGGACATGGTGGCTAGAAAGCTTGGTTTCAGGCTTTGATGTCTTGGAGCTAGGCTCGAAGACTTGGTGGCCAGAGAGCTTGGCTTCGAGCTTTGAGGTCTCGGCACTGGGCTTTAGGACCTAGTGGCCAAAAAGCTTGGTTCCGGGCTTTGATATCTTGGAGCTAGGCTCGAAGACATGGTGGCTGGAGATCTGAGCTCCGGGCTTGGATGTCTTGGAGCTGGGCTCGAAGATTTGGTGGCCGGAGATTTGAGCTCCGGGCTTGGATGTCTTGGAGCTGGGCTCGAAATTTTGGTGGCCGGAGATCTGAGCTCCGGGCTTGGATGTCCTGGAGCTGGGCTCGAAGACTTGGTGGCCAGAAAGCTTGGCTCTGGGCTTGGGTGTCCTGGAGCTAGGCTCGAAGACTTGGTGGCCAGAGATCTGAGCTCCGGGCTTAGATGTCTTGGAGCTGGGCTCGAAGATTTGGTGGCCGGAGATCTGAGCTCTAGGCTTGGATGTCCTGGAGTTGGGCTCGAAGACTTGGTGGCCGGAGAGCTTGGCTCCGAGCTTGGGTGCCCTGGAGCTGGGCTCGAAGACTTGGTGGCCGGAGATCTGAGCTCTGAGTTTGGATGTCCTAGAGTTGGGCTCGAAGACTTGATGGCCGGAGATCTGAGCTCCGGGCTTGGATGTCTTGGAGCTAGGCTCGAAGACTTGGTAGCTAGAGAGCTTGGCTTCGGGCTTCGATGTCCTGGAGCTGGGCTCGAAGACTTGGTGGCCGGAGATCTGAGCTCCAGGTCTTAGATGTCCTGGAGCTGGGCTCGATGACTTGGTGACCGGAGATATGAGCTCCGGGTCTTGGATGTCCTGGAGCTGGGCTCGAAGACTTGGTGGCCGGAGATCTGAGCTCCGGGTCTTGGATGTCCTGGAGCTGGGCTCAAAGACTTGGTGGCTGGAGATCTAAGCTCCGTGCTTGGATATCCTGGAGCTGGGCTCGAAGACTTTGTGACCGAAGATCTGAGCTCTGAGTCTTGGATGTCCTGGAGCTAGGCTCGAAGACTTAGTGGCCGGAGATCTGAGCTTCGAGCTTTGGATGTCCTGGAGCCGGGCTCGAAGATTTGGTGGCCGGAGATCCAGGTCTTGGATGTCCTGGAGTTGGGCTCGAAGATTTAGTGGCCGGAGATCTGAGCTCCGGGTCTTGGATGTCCTGGAGCTGGGCTTGAAGACTTGGTGGCCAGAGATCTGAGCTCCGGGCTTTGGATGTCCTGGAGCTGGGCTCAAAGACTTGGTGGCCAGAGAGCTTGGCTCCGGGCTTGGATGTCTTGGAGCTAGGCTCGAAGACTTGATGGCCATAGATCTGAGCTCTGGGCTTGGATGTCTTGGAGCTGGGCTCGAAGACTTGGTGGCTGGAGAGTTGGGCTCCGAGCTTGGATGTCCTTGAGCTAGGCTCGAAGACTTAGTGGCTGGAGATCTAAGCTCCGGGCTTGGATGTCCTGGAGCTGGGCTCGAAGACTTGGTGGCCGGAGATCTGAGCTCCGGGCTTGGATGTCCTGGAGCTGGGCTCGAAGACTTGGTGGCCGGAGATTTGAGCTCCGGGCTTGGATGTCCTGGAGCTGGGCTCGAAGACTTGGTGGCCGGAGGTCTGACCTCCGAGCTTGGATGCCGGACCTGGGGTCTGGCGGAAGTTCTCCTGTAAGGCAAGAAACATTTGCACAAGGGGAACCTTAATTATCGATGAGAAAAGACCTTAAGCTTTTGGTGCCGAAGAACCGGGCCCCGTGTTTTGGTGTTGGAGAGTTGGCCTCCGAGTTTTGGCATGCTTGGCCTTAGGCTGGGTAGCTGTATTCCTGCAAGGTGAAAAGCAATCTGTGCAAAAGAGGAGCTTTATTGTGTTAAAAGATGAGCCTTACATTACTGATAATACTTTCTCAGGTTACAAGCATTCCATGTTCGCGGGAATCTGGCACCATTCAGATCCACGAGGTAGTAGGCTCCATGCGGAAGAGCTTCGATAACCTTATAGGGACCTTCCCAGTTTGGCGAGAGCTTGCCGCTCTCCCTGGGTTGAGATGCTTCAGCTCGGTAGAGCACCAGGTTGCTAGTTCGAAAGACCTTGGGTCTTGCTCGGGCATTATAGTATCGGGCAACTCGTTGCCGGTATGCTGCCATCCGGAGCCGAGCTTTGTCTTTGGTCTCCTCGAGGAGGTCCAAGTTCAGCAAAAGGTGTGCCAAATTCCGTGCTTCGTCATATTGCTGCACCCACGGTATGGGTAAGCCGAGCTCGACTGGGACCATGGCCTCGGCACCAAAGACAAGGTTGAAGGGTGTCTCGTCGGTCGCTGTCCTGGGCGTTGTGTGGTAGGCCCAGAGAATACTTGGAAGTTCTTCTGCCCACCTGCCCTTGGTCTGGTCCAGTCTAGTCTTGAGTCCCTGGAGGATGGTTCAGTTGGTCACTTTGGCTTCTCCGTTTGTCTGGGGGTGAGCGACGGAAGTGAAATGGTGTTGGATGCCATGCTCGATACAGAAATCTTCGAACTCCCAATTGTCAAACTATCACCCATTATTGGTGATGATGCAGCCGGGGAGTCCGAAATGGCATATTATTGACTTCCAGAAGAATTGGCGGACCTTAGCTTCTGTAATCTGCGCTAGTGGCTCCGCTTCCACCCATTTGGTGAAGTAGTCGATAGCCACCAGCAAGAACCTCCATTGCCTTGGTGTAGGGAGAAATGGCCCCAAGATGTCCATTCCCCATTGGACGAAGGGCCAAGGGGCGGAAAGCTATGAGATCGGTGCCACCGGCTGACGTTGTATGTGAGCATGGCGCTGACATTTATCGCACCTCTTCACGAAGTTAGCGGCATCCTCCCTCATGGTCTCCTAGAAGTATCCTTGGCGGAGAGCTTTGTACACCAACATCCTTCCTCCCACGTGGTTCCCACACAAGCCTTCATGTATCTCCTGGAGAACGAAGGCTACCTCTGCTGGTCTCAGGAACTTCAAAAGTGGGTATGAGTAGGATCAGTGATAGAGCTGTCCTTCCATCAAGACAAACCGGGAGGCTTTCTTTTTGACGAGGCCGGCCTCCGCGTGGTCCTCGGGCAAAGTGCCATCAATGATGTATCTGATATACTTGTCCATTCAGCTTGGCTCCGGGGTGACTTGGTGCACCTCCTCGGGAGTCTTGTAGCTTGGATTTTCAAGGTACTTGATGTATGCACGTCCCAGCGATGAGTCTGGCAAGGTCACGAGTCTCGACAGTGCATCCGTGCGAGCGTTCTCCCTGCGGGGGATGTGGGAGATGTTGAAGTGTCGGAAGCCTGTCATGCACGAGCGGACTCGCTCCAGGTACTTCATCATCTGGGGACTCTAGCTTCATACTCTCCGGAAACTTGTCTGGCCACCAGTTGGGAGTCAGTGAAGACCTTCAAATTTTGGACGCCTAGCTCGCGTGAGACCTTTAGGCCCACGAGGAGCCCCTCGTACTCTACCTGGTTATTTGTCATGGTGAATTTGAAACGGAGGGCACACTCCACCATGACCCTGTCGCTATTGGCGAGAATGAGTGATGGGGACATCGACCTGCATGAATCCCGGAGTAGCAAATTAATTTAAATTTGAAGAATATTTATTTAGGATTTATCTTTTGTTTGAAATTTGAATTAAGATTTAGTTGGTTAGGATTGAGATATGGATAAGCTTATCTTATCCTATCTTGTATTTGAATTTGAATCATCCCTATCTTTTTATCATATATTCAAATTCAAATGAGGGTTGGACAAGTTTATAAATACCACCCTCAGTTCTTTATAAAAAAAAAAGTTTTTGGAGAAAAAATTTGAGTTTTTTAGAAAAGTGATTCTTCTGGCCTTGGCCTTCGGGCATGGGTGTGATGCACTAGTTATTCCCCTTTCCATTCCATCTTCTTTATCCCCTCGTGACCTTTGATATTCATCCTAGTGCCTCCAAGTATCGAGGAGGGTGTAATTCCCTAGAGGTGAGAGGTCTCTTCGTTAGGGTGAGTCCCAAAGTCCATGAGTTCCAAACCCTGTCTTTCAACCCAATTATTCCTTCGCCACCCTTTATCCTAAAAAAAATACAAAAAACAAATAGTGGTATCCTAATCTAGGTGACTTCTAGGCTCACCAACGATCCTATCCATTTGTCCCCCATCATTTTTGGTATCAGAGCTAAAAAAAATTAGGGTACCTAGATTTCCCTTCTTTCCCACCGGTCCCGGTGACTCCCTCCACTTCCCGTCGCTGATCCCTTCATCTCTGATCTTGTTTCCATCCAGCCCCGCCGGCAACTCCCGAGCAACGGCATTGCTGCCCCCTTCTTCTGGCCTGTGCTTCTTCTTTGTCCCCCGGCCGACGATCCAGGTGATGTTGAAGTTTGATAGCGACAGCTCAGTGTTCTTCCACAGGATCTTCTGTCGCCTATTCGACCACCTCGTCAAGATCAAGTTCTCCTTCCGGATCAACCCCCGTGGCGAGATTGCCATCCCCCAGCTAGGCTTCCTCACAAAGCACTTCACTATCCTCTACGACCTCGAGTCCTCAACCCGCTGTGCCGAAGATCGACGTCATCACCGCCACTGCTGCTACTGGCCAATCCCGTTAGGAGCCCGCGATCGTCCCCTCCACCCAGATTCAAGCCCCATCTTTGCACGCGTCGCACTGCAGCGCATACCCTCCGATCTATGGCCTCAGCGGCATGGACGGCCTCTCCTCCTAGCTCAACACCAGAACCCCCGCCGCCGCTGCCACGAATGCTAGAATATCGAGGAAGACGATGGGCCTCGAGTAGGCTCAGTCCCTTTACTGCTCCTCCAGCTGCTCCACCGCCGCTTCCCGCACCAGCATCAATGGCTCCCACATCATCCGCCTGCTGCTCGCCCGTCGAAGGAAATGCACCACTCGCGTCTGAGATGTCCGCGACCTCCTATCCTTTTCCCCATGCAACTGTGCTGCCCTTGGCCCATTTTATTCTAAAAGGTTCAGATCCAAAGCTGAGTAAAGAAAATCGGGTGAAAAAAAATGGCACTTGGCACTTGCCTTGAGACCCTCCGAGCCCAGCCACCTTGGAGTCTCCTCCTCATCTCCGTCGGTCTCCTCTCCGCCCTCAAGCTCTCGTTCACCACCCTCCACTGGCTCTACGTCTCCTTCCTCCCCACGCGCCTCCATTGTCGCCATTCAAGACCGCCCTCAACTCCTCCTGCTGCCACTATCGCTGGCGAAACCCATCCACAAGACATCCCCTGTTCCTAGTTTCCATCCATGGAGAAAAGTGGAAGGACAACGGAGAAAGAAAAGGAGGCATCCTTTTCCCCTGTTTATCTTTCCTCTCTCCCCGAAGTGTTGCTCTTTTTCTTTCGTGCTTCCATGGAGAAGGCCGTGGTCATTGCTGCCCTCATGGCCTTGGCTTCCGTGGAGTTTTCCTCAAGGGTGGTCTATACAGTCGGAGATAAAGCCGGGTGGACGATCATAGGCAACGTGAACTACACCGCCTGGGCTTCTACTAAGAACATCCAAGTAGGAGATATCATCTTGTTTGTGTACAACAAAAAGTTCCACAACATGCTGGAGGTGAGCAAGGAAGACTACAGGGCGTGCAACGGCGGGTCCCCACGATCCACCCACACCTTCGGCAACGATTCCTTCACGATCAAGAGCCGGGGCCACTACTTCTTCATCTGCGGCTTCCCGGGCCACTGTGGCATTGGCTAGAAGGTCGACATCCGTGCCCCCAAGCTCACTTCCACTACTGCCCCTTCCGTCTCCCTGGCTAGAGCCCCCTCCGTCTAAGGCGGAAATGGAAATGTCGCATCATCGTGCCATCTACGGGAATCAACATGCTATGGCGCCGCCCGTGCCATCTACCAGAATCAACATGCCAAGCCGTCGCCTTCAGTCCATCATCGCCTCCGGCGAGAACCTGTCGGATCTGCCCTCCAAAGCCCTCCCCTGCATCAGTTGATCCATGGATAGGGAAGATGCACACGAACGTGAAAGTGCAAGAATTTCAAAGCATGACTCCCTTTACATGTTTCTTGAAGCAAGATGCCTATTCCCTGTTGCCAATTTCATATCTGCACGAGTTTCAAAGTGCACGATCTTCAACACTATATACTCTTCAAAATGCATAGATTTCAGAGCAAAGCAAAAAAACATTTTACAGGCCATGTAAATCCTGAAGCTAGCCTGACTCGACAGAGTCGAGTTCTTCCCACCTCAGGAGAATGATGGGGACATCGACCTGCACGAATCCTGGAGTAGCACAGAGTCCGGAGCATCAAATAAATTTAAATTTGAAGAATATTTATTTAGGATTTATCTTTTGTTTGAAATTTGAATTAAGATTTAGTTGGTTAGGTTTGAGATATGGATAGGCTTATCTTATCCTATCTTGTATTTGAATTTGAATCATCCCTATCTTTTTATCATATATTCAAATTCAAATGAGGGTTGGACAGGTTTATAAATACCACCCTTAGTTCTTTATAAAAAAAAAAGTTCTTGGAGAAAAAATTTGAGTTTTTTAGAAGAGTGACTCTTCTGGCCTTGGCTTTCGGGCATGGGCGTGATGCCCTAGTTATTCCCCTTCTCATTGCATCTTCTTTATCCCCTCGTGACCTTTGGGATTCATCCTAGCACCTCTAAGTATCGAGGAGGGTGTAATACCCTAGAGGTGAGAGGTCTCTTCATTAGGGTGAGTCCCAAAGTCCATGAGTTCCAAACCCTGTCTTCCAACCCCACTATTCCTTCGCCACCCTTTATCCTAAAGAAAATACAAAAAAAAATAGTGGTATCCTAATCTAGGTGACTTCTAGGCTCACCAACGATCCTACCCATTTTTTTCCCATCAATGAGTCCTACTCCACTTCTGCCAGAGTTGGATGCACCATCCACGTGGAGGACCCAAGGTTCCTCCTCTGTGTCGGGCTCAACTTGACGCTCCGTGGAAGTCTGCTCCTGTTCCTCGTCGAGTCCCATGTACTTGACTAGAAAGTCGGCTAGGACCTGGGCTTTTTATGATGACCTCGGCTGATATGCGATATCGAACTCACTCAGCATCAGGGTCCATTTTGCCAATCGCCCGGATGTTTCGGGGTGGCCGAGTATGGTTCTCAATGGCTGGTCCATCATCACCATAATGGGATATGCTTGGAAGTAGGGCCTGAGGCGCTTAGCAGACATTATTAGAGTAAAAATAAGTTTTTTGGAGCGGGTATACCTGATCTCCGTATCGTGGAGGATTTTGCTGGTGTAGTATACCGACTTCTGAGATCCGTCCTTATCCACACGGATGAGGACCGAGCTGACGGCTCCAAGTGTGACCGCCAGGTAGAGCAGAAGCTCCTCCCCTTCCTCCGGTCTGGAGAGCAGCGAGGGAGAAGTCAGGAACTCCTTCAGTTCTTCAAAGGCTGCCCTGCATTCTTTCGTTCAAGTGAAGTCGTACATCTTACACAGTGCCTTGAAGAAGAGAAGGCAGTGATCGGCCGACCTCGAGATGAACTGGCTTAGGGCTATAATACGCCCCGTCAGAAGCTGGACCTGCTTCTTGGATGTCGGGTGCTCCATGTCGATGATTGCCTACATCTTCTCCGGGTTCGCTTCAATGCCCCTCTGAATGACCATGAAACCAAGGAACTTCCCTGTCGCCACTCCGAAGGTGCACTTCACTGGGTTCAGCTTTATTTGGTGCCTTCGAAGATTGTTGAAGGTTTCAGCGAGGTCGGCGATGTGATCCGAGCTCGGCTTGCTCATGACAAGCATGTCATCCACGTACACTTGCATGTTCCGGCTAATCTGATTTTTGAAGACCTTGTTGACCAGATGCTGGTATGTAGCCCCAGCATTCTTCAGACCAAAGAGCATCATCTTGTAACAATACATCCCTTGGTCAGTGATGAAGGCGATATGCTCCTCGTCCTCTGGGTGCATCTGGATCTGATTGTATCCGGAGAATGCATCCATAAAGGAGAGCAGTCGATGACCCAAGATGGCATCCACAAGTTGATCAATCTTTGGCAGGAGGAAACTATCCTTCGGGCATGCCATGTTAAGGTCGGTGTAGTCCACGCAGATCCTCCATTTGCCGTTATTCTTCTTTACCATCACCATATTCGCTAGCCAGCTTGGGTATTGGACCTCCCGAACAAAGCCAGCAACGAGGAGTTTGTCGACCTCACCTTTGATTGCCGCCTGCCTCTCGGGGGTGAAACTCCTCTTCTTTTACCGAACTGGCCTGCACTTCGGGTCAATGCTCAACTTGTGAGTGATGATGTCAGAGGGAATACCTGGCATGTCGATCGCTGTCCAAGCAAACACGTCAGCATTCACCCGCAAGAACTCCAACAGGCGGGTTCTTTCCTCTTCCTGTGCTGGGCCCCAATCTGCACCATCTTTTCCTGGTCAGCTCCAAGCGGGAAAGACAGTAGGCACTCGGCTGGGCCACCCTTGGGGTCTTGTACCCTTTGGTCAAGCTCATCCACCCTAGGATCTTCCTCGGGGGCTTTGGCACCCGGGAAAGTTTGGAAACAGTGTTGGATCGGCTAAGGTGCACCTCTCATCTCGCCGACTCCATAGGGAGTTAGGAACTGCACTAGCAGCCATCTCGTGGAGATGACGACGTCAAGTAGATTGAGCCATGATCGGCCGAGAATCACATTGTAGGTCGAAGGCAGTCTAACTACCGTGAAGGTCTTCATGACTGTGCTCTGCCGAGGTGGGGTCTCGGTAGTGACTAGGAGAGTGATCTCTCCCTCAACCCTTACTGAATTCCCTATGAAATCGACAAGGGATGTGTGCACAGGTCTGAGCTATGCAGAAGATAAATTCATTCTGGAGAAGGCATCATAAAAAAGTACATCTATGGAGCTTCCACTATCAACAATGATGCATTTTACAAGATGTTTTATGATCATCATTTCGACGACCACGGTATTGTTATTTACATTTTCCTCCCAATCTCCCCCTTCCCTCATAAAGGGGAGTACATGTTTAGGCTGCCCTACCCTCCGGGCCTTCTTGGGCACGCGTTCGGCTCCCCAGCATATCATCCCCATCGGCTTCTCGGTAGGATGGTTGTCGACTGCTGGTACCGATGGGAGAGCGACGAGCGCCTGAGATTCTGCTTGAGGTCTGCCCTCTACGTACCTCCCGAGGTAGCCCCTCTTGATGAGTTCTTCCATATTCTTCTTGAGGTTGCGGCATTCCTCAGTGTCATGGCCATGGTCGCGGTAGTAGTGACAATACTTCATCTTGTCACGACTAGACGACGGCTTCATTAGAGGTGGGCGCTTTAGGTAGGGCTCGCCTTCGATCTCCATCAGGATTTTCATCCTTGAGATGAGCAGGTGATGGGGACATCGCCAGCATGAATCCCGGAGCAAGCACGAATCTTGGACCTGCACAAATCTCGGAGTATTAAATAAATTGGAAGAATATTTTTTTAGGATTTTATCTTTTGTTTGAAATTTAAATAAGGATTTGGTTGGTTAGGATTGAGATATGGATAGGCTTATCTTATCCTATCTTGTGTTTGAATTTGAATCATCTCTATCTTTTTATCCTGTATTCATATTCAAATGAGGGTTGGACAGGTCTATAAATACCACCCTTAGTCCTTTGTAAAAAAAAAAAAAGTTTTTGGAGTTTAGTCAAGTTTTAGGAATGAAAATGAGTTTTAGAAAAGAGTGGTTTTATTATTTCACTCCGTGAGGAGAGGGTGTGAGGCCCAATCCCAGGACATGATGTGAGGTCATGCCTAGTTATCCCCCTTCCTATTCCATCTTCTCTATCCCCTCGTGGCCTTTGAGATCCATCCTAGCACCTCCAAGTATCGAGGAGGGTGTAATGCCCTAGATGTGAGAGGTCTCTTCGTTAGGGTGAGTCCCAAAGTCCATGAGATCCATATCCCTATCCTACATCCCCACTATTCCTTCGCCATCCCCAGAAAAAAAAATACCAAAAAAAATAGTACCCTAATTTAGGTGACTTCTAGGCTCACCAACGATCCTACCCATCTGTCCCCCATCAGCAAGGGGTGAGTGTCTCCTCTGGGACTGAAGCACATCTCGGTCTTGGCCCCTGGCAGAAGTTCAGAATTGGAGGTCCTGGCTTCCGCGTCCCGGTCGTCTCGACGGGAGCTGGCTTCTTTGATGACTTCCTGTCTAGCTCCCTCATCGTACGGTCCGCCTCCTCGGCACGGATGTACTTTTGAGCTCAGAGGAGGAGCTTAGAGTAGCTCTTGGGGGGCTTTTTATCGAGTGAGTAGGTCAAGCGGGAGGTCCTGAGCTCTCGCTTTAGCACCAGCATGGCGATTGGCTCTTCAAGGTTATAAATCTTCAAAGTGGCAACTTTGAAGTAGGCCACATAGTCTCGTAAGGGCTCGCGGTCTTGTTGCCGGATGGAGAAGTGGCTGTCTGCCTCCTGGTCAAGCCCCTCTTGTTGGACTCCATGCTAGGAGTGAATGATGTGAGAGTGGGGGTACGAGTGTGCTGGGAGTGATGTTAGCCGAGGTGAGCTGGCCCTCTTGTGAGGCTTCTTCTCCTTCACTCACTTGGGTGATGTTCTGTGGTGTAGTTTGCACTTGCATTTGCATACCTCTCCCCCTCTTGGGGTGTCGAATGTTCTTTTAAGTCCAGGTGACCATTGAGCACCTACCTTGGGATCTCTCCCAGGCTGTCAGACACGTGTGGCGGTGTCCTGTGTCATGGATGGGACGTCTTTCCCGATTCATGATAAGGGAGACTGTCATGTGTTTTGACATTCCTTCCGGTCGTCCCATTTCGGGAAGCCTTGCAGTGCCTTGATCGGGGGGCCGCCGCCCCCGGGATTCGAATCTATTGGTTGACTTCCTCTTTCGGGTGGTGCAGATGGTTGGTGAAGAGCGCGGTGCTTTGGTCAGGGAGCTCTTTCCCCTCCTGGTGTAAGTGGTGGCCGCAGATAGTTATTGTGACCTAACGGGTGTTTCCTGATGGTCCTCGGGCTGCTTGCCAGTGTCTCGGGAAGGTGGCTCCACCTCCTTGGTGTTCCAGGGCACCGTCCAAGTTGGTTGCTGGGCTGGAGAGCTGGGACTCAGCTCTGACTCGGGGGGCTCGACCTCCGAAGGGCTCGACCTGGCGAAGGAGGCTAGGCTCGACTCCGGCTCAGAAGGCTCAACCTTGGAGGGGCTCGACCCAGCGGAGGAAGGCTCGACTCCTGCTCGGAGGGCTCGACCTCAGAGGGACTCGACCTGGCAGAGGAGGGCTGACCTCGACTGTGATCCAGGGGTCTCAGCCTCTGAGGGGCTCGATCCGGTGGAGGAGGGCTCGACTCTTGCTCGGAGGGCTCGGCCTCGGAGGGGCTCGACCTGGCGGAGGAGGGCTGACCTCGACTCCAGTCCAGAGGTCTCAGCCTCCGAAGGGCTCGATCCTGTGGAGGATATCTCGACACGCGACTCCAGCCTAGAGGGCTCGACCTCGGAGGGGCTCGACCTAGCGGAGGAGGGCTGAGCTCGACTCTGGCTCAGGGGGCTCAGCCTTGGAGGGGCTCGATCTGGCAAAGGAGGTCGCTCGGCTCCGGCCTAGGCGCCTCGAGCTCGCGGGTGCCGACCTGGCGGAAGATGGAGCTCGGTTTTGACAGGCCGCCTCGTTGATCTGAAGGAGCTCAACCCGCCCAAAGGAGTCCGAGATGGGGTGTCCACCATGGCGGATCTTATGACATGGCATCTGACTGGGAATGCACGTCGACACGTCAGCTTCTCGCCATATCAGAGTCAATCTAGAAACCCTCCTTAAAGCCATGATTGAATGATTTGACCAGATGGATCATAGGTTTGACCAAACTAATACCCAGTTGAACCAATCAACCACCCAAACCCAAACCTAGTTTGCCTAGTTAACCACCCAAACCAACCAAATGACCCAAACAAACAACCCAGCATCCAATAGGCCTGACCAATTAACTAATAAGTTGGACCAAGTAGAAGCCAATATAGTGTTAGTTGATCCAGTAGATACCCAAGTAGGAGTCGACCTAAATTTAGCTAACACGAGCCATACCCAGACAGTAACCGATATATAGTTAGCTGACCATGTAGTGGGAGAGCAGTTAAAGGAAAGGAACCCAAATCCTATTACTAGAGCACCACCTGAGGAAACTTTAGAAGATGACCCAATTATAGAGCCTAGTCCTAAATTTCTTGAACCAGATGACTTTATTAAGGATTTGGCTTATCAGTACCCTCGGGAAGAATCCCATCCTGTAGTTCCCATTGATGATCTCTTCCCTGAGATTAGTGATCCATTCTTCGATACTATAAACCCTGTAGGTACCCATCAATCCAATAAGGTCAACCTTATTAGCCTAGGATTAATCCCACACACCCCTTCTTGCATCCTACTCTACCCGATTAACCCTGAACCCTTTTCTTCCTACCTTATCCGACTAATCCTGAGTCTACTTCTTATTTCCTACCATTTTCTGAAACTTTTCATGATTTTCTAACCCTTATATTGCATTTTATTGGGGTAATCATATTGCATTCATTCGTTGCATAGGTTAGATTTGTATCATATTTCTGGCATACTCTGTGGCACCTAGTAGGAGTACGTAGTAAATTCTCATGTGCATGCCATACTAGGGTCAAACCTAAAGAGTCTATAGTGTGTTAAGTTAGACCCAAAGAATCTAATAAATTTTCTTTGTTAGGAAGTCTAGTCAGGTCTATTAGGTGTTAGTGATGGGGACATCGCCAGCATGGATCTCGAAGCAAGCACGAATCCTAGAACTGCACAAATCTCGGAGGATATCCAGAATAAATTTGTTTGGGATTTATCTTTATCTTTTATTTGAATTTCAAATTAGGATTTGGTTGGTTAGGATTGAGATATGGATAGGCTTATCTTATTCTATATTGTATTTGAATTTGAATCATTCATATCTTTTTATCTTGTATTCAAATTCAAATGAGGATTAGACAGGTCTATAAATACCACCCTCAGTCCTTTATAAAAAAAAGTTTAGTCAATTAAAGATGAGTTTTTTAGGAAAGAGAGCCTCTCCTCATGGAGTGTGAGGCCAACCCCAGGACATGTGAGGTCATGTCTAGTTATCTCCTTCCATCCATCCTAACGTCTCCAAGTATCGAGGAGGGTGGAATGCCCTAGAGATAAGAGATCTCTTCATTAGGGTGACCCCTTCCATCCATCCTAACATCTCAAAGTATCGAGGAGGGTTGAATGCCCTAGAGATGAGAGATCTCTTCATTAGGATGAGTCCCAGAGTCCATAAGATTCAAATCCCTATCTTCAATCCCCACTATTCTTTCGCCACTCCTATAAAAAAAAATTTAAAAATTTTTCTAATCTAGATAATTTCTAGGCTCATCAACGATCCTATCCTCATCTGTCCCCATCAATTTTGGTATGAGCCCAGTTAAATTAGGATATAATTTTTTTCTTTCCGAATCATCCCAGGACACCTCACCAGTTTCGCCGTTCTCCCTTCCCTGTGATCCACTGCCCACAGCCACTATCCAGCAGCCGATCGACGATGGACTTCCCCCAGATCCAATCTCGATACTATTTCTTCCCTTCATCCCTTCCCAGATCCTTTATCCGATCCCTTCCCCAACCACCTCCGCCTCTTCCCTGGATGCTGTGACTGGCACCGCCACTCCCTGGATGCTGTGACTGGCACCGCCACTCCCTGGCTACCATCGCCAGCCTCCATCTACCTCCATCGAGTCTGAGCCCCCCTCCTCTCTGCCTTCCGTGAAGCCCCTAGCTCCACCCGAAGTCGTCTCCAGCCACCCAAATCCAAACCCCCCATTCCTTTATTGTATGAGAAGTCCCGGCATCCACCCAGTCGAACTCTCGACCGTCCGCTCTGACCTTGTCTTTCCAGATCCCGACGTCGTCACCGCTGCCCTATCCGTCCCGTCCACCATGACTCCTCCCATGCCCACCAACACCCCTACTGCCACCAGACCGCCCAGATCCGATCGAAGACTCCACATCGGATCCAAAGGAAGAAGCCCCCCAACTGGTGCCCGTCTCCATCGTCACTGGTCACCACCAACCGGAATAGCCATCTTCCCTTCGATCGACGCCACGCTGACTATTTGTTTTTTGAACTTTGGCTGCCTGTCGGAATCCACCTCCTGATCCCCTCATTGGCTGCTTCCTCATTTCCTTGGAAAAAAACTTGGGTACCTTTCCCAACCTCTTCTTAATCGAAGTCCCCACAAAAAATATTTATAAATATTTGGCCAAGATTCCTCTGGGACTCCAAGTCAACAAGATGTCTTCGAATCCGGAGTTATAACTAGTCTCCAATCTCCCCCTCCCTCGTGAAAGGAAGCGATTGGTTCTGGGAGAAAGCAAGAAGTCTTCAATGGGAACGAACCTAAGAATCAAGACCGCGTCGAGCAACAAAGTCCCTTTGTTGAACCACGAGGAACCATCCAGCAATGCTGTCTCAGATCTTGAGCATGGTGATGATGTTCAGCCGGCAAATGTTGGATTTTGTAGAGTTTTATGGCTGGCAAAACTTGATGCAGGGAAACTGGTTTTGGCCACGATAGCATTGTTGATAGCATCTACAACCAGTATTCTGATTCCAAAGTATGGTGGGAAGATTATAGACATTGTATCAAAAGAGGCCCAAGACTGAACACACCATCGCCTCCATCCTCGTGAAAACCCCCAATCGGCCTCTACTGCAGTGGCGTCTGCCACCACCGAGCCTTCTCCCTGGATCCGCCGACCAAGCCAATCACCCCGCCACCTGTCGTCGCTGCCATTCCTCAACGCTGCCGCCGAGTTTGCTGAGTCCGCTGCCTGCAACCAAATCGAGTCATTGCCGGCCAGCCCCTCTCCAAATCCGGCATCACCTCTTTCGGGTCCGGCAGTCCTCTCCGCCCCCATGTCATCGCCGGCGAAGCTCACCGGACTTTTCTCCTCCGAAGACGCCCCTTGTTCCACCATTCATCGGCCCGTGTGGAAGGAAGGCAGCGCACAAACATGAATGCAAACCCGGCATCCTGAGTCGACTTCTCCTCTGCACACTTCTCAAAGCAAGCCGGATCACTTTGTCGACTTCAAGTTTTTGTTACCGATTTCAAGTTCCTTTTGCTGATTTTAGAGTTACACACTTCTTAAAAGTCACATAGATTTTAAGATTGCACAAATTTTAGAGCCACACAATATTTAGAGTAGAATGTTTCTTTGGTTTAATTGGTCTGTAGGCCTTGCACATCTGGAGCCAGAAGATTTCTGAGCCTAACTCGATAGAGTCGAGTTCTCCCCACTTCAAGGAAACGATGGAGACATCACCAGCACGGATCCTGGAGCAAGCACGAATCCTGGAGTTGCACGAATCTCGAAGCCATAATAAATTTGTTTGGGATTTATCTTTATTTTTTGTTTGAATTTCAAATTAGGATTTTGTTGGTTATGATTGAGATATGGATAGGCTTATCTTATCCTATCTTGTATTTGAATTTGAATCATCCCTATCTTTTTATCTTCTATTCAAATTCAAATGAGAGTTGGACAAGTCTATAAATACCACCCTCACTCCTTTGTAAAAAAAAAGTTTAGTCAATTAAAGATGAGTTTTTTAGGAAAGAGAGCCACTTCGTGAGGAGAGGGTGTGAGGCCCAACCCCAGGACATGATGTGAGGTCATGTCTAGTTATCCCCCTTCCCATTCCATTTTCTTTAACCCCTCATACCTTTAAGATCCATCCTAACGCCTCCAAGTATCGAGGAGGGTGGAATGCCCTAGAGGTGAGAGGCCTCTTTGTTAGGATGAGTCCCAAAGTTCATGAGATTCAAATCCCTGTTTTCCATCTTCACTGTTGCCGCCAAGATCGTCGTGGCCTGTAGCTCTTATCAAGGTCGGACCGCCCCTTCGGTTCTCTCGAGATGTCCTGCATCTTTGAACCTGCAAAAATGAGGTTAGTGACCCGGGCCGGGGATTCCAGCGGGGGCACTCTGACAGTCAGGTCAGTGACGATCCAGGGAAACAGATCCTCCTGGTCGAGCCTCTCTTGATGGACTCCATACTAGGAGGAGTGAGTGGTCTGAAAGTAGGGTGCAAGTACGTTGGAAGAAGTGTGGCCGAGCTAGAGGGATCCTCTAAGTGGCCTTTTCTCCTCGACTTGCTTGAGCTTGATGGTGGAACAGTGGTGTTCATGGATTAGCTTGTATTTGCATTCACGTACCTCCCCCCTTTGAGGGTGTCGAATCTTCTTGTAAGTCTAGGTGACCGTTGGACGCCTACCTTAGGATCTCCCCCAGGTTTCAGGCGCGTGCAGCGGTGTTCTGCACCATGGACAGGACGTCTTTCCCGATTCGTGATAAGGGGAACTGTCGCATGTTCTGACATTCCTTCCGGTCACCTCATTCTGAAAAGCCTGGCAGTGTCTTGATCGGGGGGCCGCCGCTCCCGGGATTCGAATCTCCTAGTTGACTTCCTCTTTCGAGTGGTTCAGGTGGTTGGTGAAGAGTGTAGCATCTCGGTTAGGGGGCTTCCTACCTTTCTTGTGTAAGCGATGGCCGCAGATGGCCATCATGGCTTAATAGGTGCTCCTTCGCGGACTTTGGGTTGCTTGCCGGTATCTCGGGGAGGCGGCTCTGCCCCCTTGTTGGCCGGTGATGCTGTCCGAGTTGGTTGCCAAACTGAAGAGCTGGGACTCGACTACTGCTCGGAGGGCTCGACCTCGGGGGGGCTCGACCTGGCGGAGGAGGGCTGAGCTCGACTCCGGCTTAGGGGGCTCAGCCTCCGGGGAGCTCGGTCTAGCGAAGGAGGTCATTCGTCTCTGGCCCAAGCGCCCCGAGCTAGCGGGTGCCGACCTGGCAAAGGAGGCTGACACATGACTCTAGCCCAGAGGGCTCGACCTCGGAGGGGCTCGACCTAGCGGAGGAGAGCGGAGCTGAGCTCGGCTCTGGCTCAGGGGGCTCAGCCTTCGGGGAGCTTGATCTGGCAAAGGAGGTCGCTCGGCTCCGGCCTAGGTGCCCCGAGCTTGCAGGTGCCGACTTGGCAGAGGACGGAGCTCGACTTCGGTGGGCCGTCTCGTTGATCTGGAGGAGCTTGGCCTGGCCAAAGGAGCCCGAGATGGGGTGTCCACCATGACGAACTCCTGACATGGCATCCATCAGAGAGTACACATTAGCACGTCAGATTCCAGCCACATTATTTGCCCACCACTCCCAAGTCCCATTGGTGCAGGGAGCTCGGGGTGAAGGAAGTAAATGCGCTTGCTGATATGGAAAGGAGGGGATCCGGTGCAATGATGATCGCGATTGGTGGCATCTTGGGAAGCAGTTTCTTCAGCCTACCCGGAGGAGCCACGTGGCCAAGTCCGAGGAGCAGTTATTACGGGCACAGAATCCAGAGCGACCGCAATTGAAACTAGACATTAGTGCTGCCGATGAGTGACACGTGGCGTAGATCCGATGGTGGAGACTTGTAATAGTACGGTCGGGTGCCGGTCATTTTGAAAGGAAAAGTTATCTTTCCCAAAATACGTCTTCTTTCAAATCTCTCATGCCCGTCGCTGTACCGAGGCTCCCGCTTTCGTCCTTCTAAAAGTCCTTGTCCATCCAAAGCTCTAGGTAGGTCAGTCCCCTTTTTCTTTGTTAGGTTGAGTAGGGGCTCCTTCTTCTCCCTGTGACCTTCTTAGAGCCAGGCTTGTCTCAGGACCTTCGTCTGTCCCCATTCTTCTTCCTTTGGTCTTTTCCTGTCATGTCTCATTTCGGGCCTAACTTTCGTCCTTCCACCAACCAGGGCGAAGCCGGGTCCTCTAGGCCGAGGCTGCCATCATCTTCTTTTTCCGATGAGGGAGATGGGATGCGCTTCGAGCTTAGGGGGAGGCGTTGCCCTGGTGCTATTGTCATTAGAGAGCCTGGACTTAACCCTTCTTGTCCTCCTCGTCCTCCTCCTCTGTCTGAACTTGTCCCCGAGCCTGCCCGGTCAACAGGTCCTGGCGAGATCACTTCGATGATCACTGCTGAGGAACTGGGGGCCATCCGGGATATGTATGGCATCCCGTACTCTATCCGGCTTTTGATCCCCCGACTGGGGGACCGGGTTACTTCTATTAGCCCGGACCGAATTATTTTTTACGAGGAGACCTTCTCAGGAGGGCTCCATTTCTCCTTCCATCCATTCTTTCTGTCCGTGCTGAGCAATTATCATTTGGTTCCTACTCAGCTAGTCCTTAATGCGATAAGGACCATTTTCTGCTTCATTATACCTACCACTTTCATGGGATTGTTGCCTGTTTTTCCCTCTTCAAAGCCTTCTTCACTCTAAAGTGCCACCCCACCAAAGACGGGTGGTGGTCCCTCTCTTCTCGTCCGAGGGGGATTAGATTTGAGCTCTCCTCTTCCATCAAAGGATGGAAGAGCAAGTTCTTCTTTGCCACCGTCGAGGGGATCGACTGGGTGTGGAGCGACCTAGATCGATCCCCGAATAGAAATTTTGCAGTCAACAAGACTGACAAGGATGTCTACGAGTAGCTTCGGACTGCTTAGATTCCTTCTCTTGAGATTCTGCTATCAGAGCAGAACCTCGTCGAGGCTGGGGTCAACCCAACGGGGGAGTTGGGTGAGTTCATCTTGAGTCTTTTTTTGCTCCTTTTAACTTGTTTTAGCAGAACCTCACCGAGGCCAGGGTCAACCCAACGGGGGAGTTGGGTGAGTTCGGCTTGAGTCTTTTTCTGCTCCTTTTAATTTGTTTTCTCTAAGCTAGGGCTGACACTGCTCTTTTTGTCTTCTATATGTAGGCATGAGGTTCTCCGTGGAAGACCTCCTCTCGATCACCCAGAAGAGGCCTCCAGCTGGCTAGTAGAGGAGCCTTCTCAGAAGAGGGCTCGCAGTGAAGAGGGCGCATCGGTGACCACCCCTATCGAGCGGACCGAGCCGAGGAGGCGAGAGTCTGCTCCTGTTCCCGTACAGGCAAGGGGAGCAGTGACTTCTGTTCCTTGCCGGAAGGGGGCGACTGGGCTTGCGGCGGAGCAGCCGAGATGATGGGAGGCGGCCTCCGTTTTGGAGCCCAAGGTGGTTGTCCAGGCCAGGGCGGCCGCAGCAGCTGCCGCTATCATGCCACCTCCTCCAGAGCTCATCGTCATCGAGGAGGAAGCGCGGGAAAGAGCGGACCCAGCACCGGGAGCGCCACTGGAGGGGGCGTCGAGCTCTTAACCGGCCCCGAGTGTTCTGTTGACGGCGAAGCTTGTGACTTCGCCTCGGGGGCAGCCAGGAGAGAGGGAGTATCGTCGGCTTCCATTCAGGATGGGGCCCGATGCATCGCTCCTTCGAGATTGGAAGTTGGCCGAGCGCATGGACTTCTCCATCCAAGCATGTGACCGACAAGAGATGGCGGGAAAGGTGTTGGGGGAGGCGATCAGCAGCATCTTCCTCCTACTCTTCACGGTAAGTAGGTTTGATTTCTCGAAGCTTCCTTCCATTTCCTCTTCCCTTCTTGACACCTTGTTTATTGCAGGTCGGGGTCGATATGCTCCTTATCCGAGATTGCTGCCGGAACTGGTTAAAGAACAACTAGCGACATGCAGCCGAGGTCGAGGACCTGAAGGCCGAGCTGAAGGAGAAGACTGAAGCCTCCCAAACGCTCAGCCTGATTAATGAGGAGCTCCAGCGTGGGCTTGCCGGCGCTGAGAAGTGCTCGAAGGAGCTCGAGGAGGAGCTCTACCGGGAGCGGGGTCGCTTAAAGGGCAAGGCTGAGGAGCTGGTGGATGCTGAGAAGAGGTTGACCTTATTCAATGCTGAAGTAGTCCGGCAGAAGGGGATCGCCTAGTCCCTTCAGGCTGAGCTGGCCGTGGTGAAGAAGAAGCTGGTCGTGGTTAAGATGGAGGTGGTGAAGCGGCCAGGTCGACAGAGGCAGCAAAGGCATAGGCCACCGAAGCGAGGAAGGAGGCGGAGGGGGCCGTAGATAGGTACAAGGCCTTGGAGGAGTTCATCATCGAGTTCTATCAGATGGCGTTGGACTCCTTCTTTAAGGGCTTCATATATCTGCATGACCGAATTGAGGGGTTTGTCCCCGATGAGGGTCGAGGTCGGCTCAAGTTTCCTCGGGCTCTAGGCATGGAGCCGAGCGATGCAGAGAGTCCAGAGACCATCCCTGATCTTCTCCCGCCGGTGGTGGGTGCCGAGGCCAGAGCTGAGTAGACTAAAGCCACTAGGGATGGGGCTCCACCGCCGTCGAGCCCTGCCGAAGGGGCTGCTCGGGTAGACTAGGACCTTAATTTTGTTTCTCAGCATTGGCTCGGTTTGCCCGGCATATCTGGGGCCTGAGGACATTTATAAATGAATACTTGCTTTTTAATGGAAAGAGTTCCTTTTTCAATAGTCTTGACTTGTGCACTTCTGGCCTCAAACCATTTCTCTTCTCTTTTTCTTTCTCTCTTTTTTCTTTTTTTTTTTTGTATACATGCAATGGGGTGAGAAGGAAGGCTTCGGCCTAGTGGCTAGATATCTTGGATTCCAATGTTATAAAGCTGATCTCTGGGCTTCGACACCTCGAAGCTAGGCTCGGAGACTTAGTGGCCGGAGGTCTGAGCTCCGGGTCTTTGTGTCTTGAAGCTGGGCTCGAAGGCTTAGTGGCCGGAGATCTGAGCTTCGGGTCTTCATGTCTTGGAGCTGGGCTCGAAGGCGTAGTGGCTAGAGATCTAAGCTCTGGGTCTTCGTGTCTTGGAGCTGAGCTCGAAGGCTTCGTGGCTGGAGATCTGAGCTCCAGGTCTTCATTTCTCGGAGCTGGGCTCGAAGACTTGGTGGTCGGAGAGCTTGGCTCTGGGCTTTGAGGTCTCGGCACTGAGCTCTGGGACCTGGTGGCCGGACAACTTGGTTCCGGGCTTTGATATCTTGGAGCTAGGCTCGAAGACTTGGTGGCCGGAGAGCTTGGCTCCGGGCTTTGAGGTCTCAGTGCTAGGCTCTGGGACCTGGTGGCCGAATAACTTGGATCCTAGCTTTGATGTCTTGGAGCTGGGCTCGAAGACTTGGTGGCCGGAGAACTTGGCTCTGGGCTTTGAGGTCTCGGTGCTAGGGTCTGGGTCCTGGTGGCTGGATAACTTAGTTCCGTGCTTTGATGTCTTGGAGCTGGGCTCGAAGACTTGGTGGCCGGAGAGCGTGGCTCCGAGCTTGGATGTCCTGGAGCTGGGCTCGAAGACTTGGTGGCCGGAGATCTAGGCTCCGGGCTATGATGTCTCGGAGTTGGGCTCGAAGACTTGGTGGCCGGAGAGCTTGGCTCCGGGCTTCGATGTCCTGGAGTTAGGCTCTGGGACCTGGTGGTCGGATAATTTGGTTCTGGGCTTTGATATCTTAGAGCTGGGCTTGAAGACTTGGTGGTCGGAGATCTGGGCTCTGGGCTATGATGTCTCAGAGCTAGGCTCGAAGACTTGGTGGCCGGAGAGCTCGGCTCCGGGCTTGGATGTCTTGAAGCTGGGCTCAAAGACTTGGTGGCCGGAGAGCTCAGCTCTAGGCTTGGATGTCTTGGAGCTGGACTCGAAGATTTGGTGGTCGGAGAGCTCGGCTCCGGGCTTGGATGTCCTGGAGCTGGGCTTGAAGACTTGGTGGCCAGAGAGCTCGGCTCCGGGCTTGGATGTCTTGGAGCTGGGCTCGAAGACTTGATGGCCAGAGAGCTTGGCTCTGGGCTTGGATGTCTTGGAGCTGGGCTAGAAGACTTGGTGGCCGGAGAGCTCGGCTCCGGGCTTGAATGTTCCTGTAAGGCAGATAACCTTTTACGTAAAGGAAAATCTTTATTATTAATGGAAGAAAATCTTACACTATTGATAGTATCTTCTAAGATTGCAAGCATTCCATGTTCGAGGGAACTTGGCATTGTCCAGGTCCTCGCGGTAATAAGCCCCATGTGAGAGGGTCTCAGCCACTTTGTAAGGACCTTCCCAGTTTGGCAAGAGCTTGCCACACTCCCGGGGTTGAGATGCTTCAGCTCGATGCAGCACAAGATCTCCGGGTCTGAAGACTTTTGGCTTTACCCGTGCATTGTAGTACCGGGCCACTCGTTGTCGGTATGCCGCCATTCGAAGCCGAGCTTTGTCCCTTGTTTCTTCAAGGAGGTCTAGGTTGAGCATAAGGTGTGCCGAGTTCTGCGCTTCATCATACTGCTGTACTCGAAGCATGAGTACGCCGAGCTCGACCAGGATAACTGCCTTGGCGCCGAAGACAAGGTTGAATGGCATCTCGCCAGTTACCGTCCTGGGCATTGTGTGATAGGCCCATAGGACACTTGCGAGTTCTTCCGCCCACCTGCCCTTGGCTTGGTCCAGCCTAGTTCTGAGTCCTTGAAGGATGGTCCGATTGGTCACCTCGGCCTCCCCATTCCTTTGGGGGTGGGCTACCGAGGTAAAGCGATGTTGGATGCCATGGTCAGTGCAAAATTCTTCGAACTCCCGGTTATCAAATTACCGCCTGTTGTCGGTGATGATACAACAGGAGAGTCTAAAGTGGTAGATGACTGACTTCCAGAAGAATTGACGAACATTGGCTTCAGTGATCCGAGCTAAAGGTTCTGCTTCGACCCACTTGGTGAAGTAGTCAATTGCCACCAGCAGGAACCTTCGTTGTCCCGGTGCAGGGGGAAATGGTCCGAGGATGTCCATTCCCCACTAAGCAAAAGACCAAGGGGATGAGAGCTGGGAGATCGATGCTGCCGACTGGTGCTGTACATGGGCATGGCGCTGGTACTTGTCACACCTCTTGATAAAGTCGGCGATGTCATCTCTCATGGTCTCCCAGAAGTATCCCTGGGGAAGAGCTTTGTACGCTAGCATCCTCCCTCCCATGTGGTTCCCACAGAAGCCTTCGTGTATTTCCTAGAGCATGAAGGCCACCTCTGTGGGCCTGAGGCACTTCAGGAGCAAGTAGGAGTGAGAATGGCGGTAGAGCCGGCCCTCCATCAAAACGGACCGGGTGGCCTTCTTCTTGATGAGGCCGGCTTCCGTGCGATCTTCTAGCAAGGTGCCATTAGTGATGTACCTGACATACTCGTCTATCCAGCTTGGCTCTGGGATGACTTGTTGCACCTCCTCTGGGCCCTCATAGCTTGGATTCTCGAGGTACTCGATGTAGGTGCACCCCAGTGATGAGTCCGGCAGGGTCACGAGCCTCAACAGTGCATCTGCACGTGCATTCTCCTCCCTAGGGATGTAGAAAATGCTGAAGTGCCGGAAGCCTGTCGTGCTTGAGCGGACTTGTTCCAGGTACTTCATCATTTGGGGATCTCTGGCCTCATACTCTCCGAAGACGTGCCCAGCAACTAGTTGGGAGTCAGTAAAGACTTTCAAGCTCTGCATGCCCAGCTCGCGGGAGACTTTCAGACCCACGTGGAGTGCTTCGTACTCTACCTGGTTATTGGTCACAGCGAACTTGAAGCGGAGGGCACATTCTGTCACCACCTCGTCACTATTGGCGAGGATGAGGCCTGCTTCGCTCCCGCCAGAATTGGACGTGCCGTCCATATGGAGGATCCAGGGCTCCCCCTCTGGTCTGAGCTCTGCTTGTCACTCCGTCATTATCTGCTCTGGCTACTCAGCGAGCCCCGTGCATTCGACCATAAAGTCAGTTAGGACTTGGGCCTTCTGTGAAGACCTCGATCGATACGATATGTCAAACTCGCTCAGCAGTAGAGACCACTTGGCCAGTCTTCCAAAGGTCTCTAGGCAGCTGAGCATGGTCCTCAGCGGCTAGTCTGTCATGACTACGATGGGGTGTGCTTGGAAATAGGGCCTGAGGTGCTTAGTAGATATTATTAGTGTAAAAATGAGTTTCTCGGAGCGAGTATACCTGATCTCCGCATCGCGGAGGATTTTGCTAGTGTAGTATACCGGCTTCTATGACCCGTCCTTATCTGCACGGATAAGGACCAAGCTGACTGCTCTGGGTGTGACTGCCAGATAAAGCAGGAGCTCCTCCCCTTCCTCCGGTCTGGAGAGCAGTGGAGGAGTGGCCAGGAACTCCTTCAATTCTTCGAAGGCTGTTCTGCACCCCTTCGTCCAAGTGAAGCCATGCATCTTGCGCAGTGCCTTGAAGAAAGGGAGGCAGTGATCTGCCAATCTCGAGATGAACCGGCTCAGCACTGCAATCTGCCCTGTCAGGTGCTGTACCTGCTTCTTGGATGTCGGGTGCTCCATGTTAATGACCACTTGGACTTTCTCCGGGTTGGCTTCAATGCCCCTCGGAGTGACCACGAAGCCAAGGAACTTTCCCATCGCTACTCCAAAGGCGCACTTTGCCGGGTTTAGCTTCATCTGGTGCTTTCGAAGGTTGTGGAAGGTTTCGGCGAGGTTGGCGACGTGGTCCGAGCTCTGCTTGCTCATGACAAGCATGTCATCCATGTACACCTGCATGTTCCGATCAATCTGGTCTTTAAAGACCCTATTGACCAGATGCTGATACGTGGCCCCGGTATTTTTTGATGCATGGGAGTAGGGCTAGAGATGCTAGTATGGATGCTTATGATGCAAAGGGGTTTTTAAAGTTGATGAGTTTTAAATATTTTTATAAGTTTTTGATTCCCGATCACAAACAAAGACTAGAAATAGGAGAAACTGAATAATAGAAGCCTACACTAGCAAATCAAGTCCCTAAATAGTGAAAAAGAGAACAGGACCCCGGGATTAAGAAACCACGGTAGGACTAAGCTCGATATGCAATACCTACTTAGGAGATAGGGGAAAACCTCACACGTCTGAAGTGCCCGATGCAGAGATCGCTTGACTCGATGGATGCGGCCTGGATGCCCGAGCAGTCGAACCGGCGATGCGCCGACTTTCGATCGGGTGGTCGTGATGGCAAAGCAGACCATCTCCGGTGTCCGTGATATCAAGGGGGACCTGTAGGCAAGCAAAGGAGGGATTAGTGAAATGGAGAGAAGTATCGAAATGGAACTAAGGGAGGGTTGAGAAGGGGCTGCAAGCCCGGTGTTCGACTGGATTCTGAAGTCGAAGAAGGGGATAACTTGGGGCCTCGCACCCCGCGACATCCCAGAGGATGAAGGAATGTGGCCTCACACCACTCAACGTCCTGGAGGATGAAGGACTTGTGATGCCCTGTGGCGACGGAAAGGTAGCCTCACACCACTAGACGTCCCTGGAGACGAAGGAAGCTTCACTCAAACCTAGTATAGGAGACAATGGTTGGAGGAGAAACAAAACTCAAGCTTTTCATTTAATCATTCAATACCCTTTACAATGGAGCGGTTGGGTCCTTTAAATAGGCACCCAAGACCCATTTGAATTCAAAACATTTCAAACCCTTGAACCCAAATTACAACCCAAAAAAGATGGCGCCCATATGGATGGGGAAAGCTCTTCATGGCCGACCAAATGGAGGAGGGGATTGGCGTGGCATGTGGGAGGGCTTGGAGAGGGGAATTGGCCTCTTGACTTCCTTCTTTGCATGTTTATTTTGAGAAGGAAACAGGGAGCAAGGCTTGCTTGAAGGGATGTGCTTCCTTTGATCCTTCAACGCCCACTTGGAGTGACTCATGGCCGACCAAGGTAGAGGGAGCTTTGGGCGTTGCAAAGTTGAAGGCTTGGAATGGGGAGTGTGTCCCTTGACTTTACACTCTTGCATGAATACTTTGGGAAGAAGACTTAGGAAATGGCTTGCTTTGTGGCTTGGTTTCTTCATAAATCTTCAATGCCCCATTGATGATGGATCATGGCATGATGTGGGGGAGGGAAGAGGGGGATGATGTCTCCTCCTTCCAAGGTTGCCCAAATGAAAATAGTATGGAGGGGGCGTGTGGAATGCATGAGGGGCGCCTCCTTTCTTCCTTCCTTGGATGCCCAAGTGGCAACTGATGTGGTGCCACATAGGTGGCTGGGGTGGTGCCTAGGTTGGCATCTTTCCGAGTGTAAGAGGTGGGTTGGCCCACAAGGAACTTGACATGGTCTTGAAAGCCAAGTTGACTTCAATTGTGCTTGGGCCCAATCCAAACTCAAACTCGAGCCAAAAATAAATACAGGACCCATGACCTAAACTTGATCCAATTGGTCAAGGTACAAGACTAAAACAAACTTAGACTAGGTACATGACTCAAAATTATAAAATTACTTTGGCTTATAGCCTTATTACATGACTCAAAGAAGTGGAACCCTAATATGAGATCCACAGAGGGTTGAGGAGCCTCTATCGGATCCTGGTGCCCACACCATTTTTTAGACCAAAGGGCATCATCTTGTAGCAGTATGTCCCCTGGTCGGTGACAAAGGTGGTGTGCTCCTCGTCCTCTGGGTGCATCCGGATCTGATGGTATTCAGAGAATGCATCCATAAAGGAGAGGAGCCTATGCCTTGAGGTGGCATCCACCAGCTGATCTGATGGGGAACCTATGGACTAGGATGTCATGAAAATGATGAGAGATGCAATGCAAAGAAAATCACCCTTAAATCTGATTAAATTGAGACTCATAACAAGCAAGGATGATAGAAAACAACTTAAGGAAGGTATCATCTTATACAACCTCTCATGCTGGACCCCAAAATTAAGTGAGCAGAATAATAGACCCAAGACTCAGAGATTGAGAAATCCCCGATCTAGGACATGCAAACAGTTAATAAAACAGATCTTGAGGATAAGGAGGTGAGGTAAAATGACATAATAGTAAATAAATAATCTCAAAGCACTAGGGTCACTCTTCCTGGGAAGATGCGGCCTAGATGATCAATAATCAGCTGCTCAACGGGTGGCATCGTGCTAAATGTATGTTGGCAAGGTTCCTTCGGGGGATCGTTACCGGAGAAAGACCTTGAAATCTTCGATCTTCTGGAGCACGACGGTGAGGATTATGGGTGATAGAATGGATGATAGGGGGGGCTTAGACGACTGGAAAATGGTAGGATAAATAGGACCTCGCGCCCCTCGACGCCATGGGTACAGCGAAGGCAGCCGGAGCCTCACACTCCTCGACGTTGCAATGCAACGAAGGCATGGTTAGGGCCTCACACCCCTCAATGTTACAATTGTAACAAAGGCACTAGAGAAAACACTCCAGCAGTATTTCATTTCATCTATCCCTTCTTCTTTTTTTCATACAAGAGAACCATCCCTATTTATAAGCTCAAGAACACCCTCTAGAACCCTCTATATAAAGATTAGTTTAATTTTTAAATGGGTACAAAGCTGAATCAGGAATCAGCTGAATCATGACGAAATCTGAAAGCCGGGGCTGAATCATGACGAAATCTGAAAGGGGCTGCAAAATCAAATCATGACGAAATCTGAAAGCCGGGGCTGCAAAATCAAATCATGACGAAATCTGAAAGCCGGGGCTGCTACACGGTGGTGCATGCTCTTGCTTTAAAACTCACAAAACTTTTCCTTCCTTGTTGGCTTAAGAAATGTATGACACATGCTTTAAAATTGGGAAAATTTTCCCTCCTTTGCTAGCTTCTCTTGATGTTTGGCAACAAAAGACTTCATACATTAAAACCCAAAAACAATTACTGGGTTGCATTTGCTGGATGGTTCAGAGTCTGGATCTTCTTTACGAGATCCACAGTGAGTTCTGAAATTTTGTGTAGGTGTCCTCACCATGATCGATCTTCAACAGGAAAAAGCTGTCATTCGGGCACGCCTTGTTGAGATCGGTATAGTTCACACAGATCCTCCATTTGCCATTGCTTTTCTTTACCATCACCACATTCGCTAGCCAGCTCGGATATTGCACCTCCTGAACAAAATGGGTGGTGAGAAGTTTGTCTACTTTTTCATTGATGGCCACCGGCCTCTCCGGGGCAAAGCTTCTCTTTTTCTACCGAACTGGCCTGCACTTCAGGTCAATGCTTAACTTGTGAGTGATGATGTTAGGGGGGATACATGGTTTGTCGGCTGCCGTCCAGGTGAACACATCCACGTTCGCCCACAGGAACTCCAATAGGCGAGCTCTCTCCTCCTCCTGCAGTTGGGCCCCAATCTGCACTGTCTTCTCCTGATCGGTTCCGAGTGAAAGAGACAGCAGGCGCTCGACCGGGCTGCCTCTGGGGTCCTGCACCCTCTGGTCGATCTTATCATCCTTGGGATCTTCTTCGGGGACTTTGGCCCCAGGGAGGGTTTGAAAGCAGTGTTGGACTGGCTAAGGTGCACCTCTCATTTCACCAACCCCGTAAGGAGTTGGGAACTACACCAGTAATCACTTTGTGGAGATGACTGCATCGAGTAGATTGAGTCTGGGTCGATCAAGGATCACATTATAGGTAGAGGGGAGTCTAACTACTGTGAAGGTCATCACGATAGTGCTCTACCGAGGTGGGGTCCATGCAGTGACCGGAAGAGTAATTTCTCCCTCAACCCTCACAGAGTCCGCTGTGAAGTCGACAAGGGGTGTATGTACAGGCCTGAGCCGTGCAGGAGACAAGTTCATTCTAGAGAAAGCATCATAAAAAAGTACATCCATGGAGCTTCCACTATCAACCATAATGCATTTTACAGGATGCTTAGCGATCGTCATCTCGATAACCACAGCATCGTTATTTACATTTTCCCCCCAACCTTATCCTTCCCTCATAAAGGGGAGTACATTTTTAGATTGCCCTACCCCCGGGCCTTCTTGGATGCGCGCTCGGCTCCCTAGCTTATCATCCCAACCGGCTTCTAGGTAGGGCGGTTATCTACTATAGGAGTTGGCAGGAGAGCGACAAACGCTTGAGATCTGCCCCCCACGTACCTCCTGAGGTAGTCTTTCTCGATGAGTTTCTCGATCTCCTTCTTGAGGTTGCGGCGTTTCTCAGTATCGTGGTCGTGGTCGTGGTGGTAGCGACAGTACTTCATCTTGTCATGGCCAGAAGATGGCCTCATCGAAGGTGAGTGCTTCAAGTAGGGCTCACCTTCGATCTCCATGAGGATATTCATCCTCGAGGCGAGGAGGGGGGTATAACTCCCCTCGAGAATGGGAGCGCCTCTTGTCCTTGGCCTCTGCGAGAAGCTCGAAGCTAGGGGTCCCGGCTTCCGCATCCCGGATACCTCGACGGGGGCAGGTTTCTTCAGTGGCCTCTCGTTGAGCTCCCGTCTCGTACGATCCACCTCCTCGGTACGGATGTACTTTTAAGCTCGGAGGAGGAGCTCGGAGTAGCTCTTAGGGGACTTCTTATCGAGCGAGTAAGTCAAGCGGGAGGTCCTGAGTCCTCGCTTCAGAGCCAACATGGCAACTGGCTCTTCGAGGTTGTAAATCTCCAACGCGGCAGCCTTGAAATGGGCCACGTAGTCTCGCAGGGGCTCGCGGTCTTGCTGCCTGATGGAGAAGAGGGTATCTGCCTCTCGTGGCATCTTCTGATAGGCGTCGAAGTGGGCCATGAACTTCTGTCCTAGCTGGGCGAAGGAGTTGATGCTCTCCGGCTCTAAACAGATGAACCACACCCGAGCTGCTTTCTGGAGAGTGGCAGGAAAGGCGATGTAAAGGAGGGCGTTGGTGGCCCCATGGACCTTCATGAGAGCCCTGTAGCTTTCTAGGTGATCCAGGAGGTCGGTGGTCCTATTGTAAGGATCCTGTGGCATACGGAACCGATGTGGGATTGGCTCCTCTTGGACTTCTCGGGAGAAAGGGAGACAGGCATCGTAGCCCGCTGGCTCGATTATGAAGCCTGGCAGGTTGGCAAATCGACGGGATAATTCTGCCAGCTTGCGGTCATGCTCCTCCAGGTGCTTCTCTGCCATGCGCCTGATGGCTTTGTCTGTGGACCCCTCCGTCGAAGGAGACGGAGAAGGTGACATGGGTGCATGGCGCTCGTGGCGGGGGGTCCTACTTTTCCTACCTTGGTAGGGTCTGGACACCACCCGCTCAAGGTTTGGTGAGCTGCTCTCCCTGTCAGTAGACCCGGCTCGTTGTCTTTTCATCAAAGTTTGGTGGCTATCCCGATTGTCAATGACGGCCCACGGCTGCAAAGGCCTTCCTTGAAAGGAACACAGGCTATCACGGGGCTTTGTGGCATGGGCCGCAAGAGTCCCTGGCTGCTGATGAGTAGCCAAAAACCGGTGTTGGTGCTGAAGCTGGCGCACTGCTATGGCAAGGATCTGTATCTGCTGGGTGAGTGTATCCAACTGAGACTTCGGCTGAAGCGGGTGGTTCCACCTCTGGGTTATGCGGGTTCCCCCGGGAGGGGGAGTTCCCCATGCGATTGGTGGAGACCTCTCTTGCCCGCGTCGTCACCATCCTTCCATCAGACTGCTTGTAGAAGGGTTAAAGCTGGATCAAAGATTGCTTCTACTCCCCATACCTGGCGCGCCAATCTATTTCTGCCAAGATTGTCGTGGCCTGTAGCTCTTGTCGAGGTCGGACCGCCCCTTCAGGTCTCTCGGGATGTCCTGCACCTTTGAACCTGCAAAAACAAGGTTAGTGACCCAGATCGGGGATTCTGGCAGGGGAACTCCGACGGTCAAGTCAGTGATGATCCAGGGGAACAGATCCTCTTGGTCGAGCCCCTCTTGACGGACTCCACACTAGGAGTGAGTGGTGTGAAGTAGGGTGCAAGTATGTTGGGAGAAGAGTGGCCGAGCTAGAAGGATCCTCTAAGTGGCCTTTTCTCCTTGACTTGCTTGAGCTTGATGGTGGAATAGTGGTGTTCATAGATTAGCTTGTGTTTGCATTCGCATTCCTCCCCCCTTAGGGGGTGTCGAACCTTCTTGTAAGCCCAAGTGACCGTTGGATGCCTACCTTAGGATCTCCCCTAGGTTGTCAAGCATGTGCAGCAGTGTTCTGCGCCGTGGACAGGATGTCTTTTTCGAATCGTGATAAGGGAAACTATCGCGTGTTCTGACATTCCTTCCGGTCGCCCCATTCCGGGAAGCCTAGTAGTGTCTCGATCAGGGGGCCGCCGCCCCCCAGGATTCGAATCTCCTGGTTGACTTCCTCTTCCGGGTGGTTCAGGTGGTTGGTGAAGAGTTGAGCACCTCGGTCAGGGGGCTTCCTGCCTTTCTGGTGTAAGCAGTGGCCGCGGATGGCCATCATAGCTTGATAGGTGCTCTTTCGTGGACTTCGGGTTGCTTGCCGATGTCTCGGGGAGGCAGCTCTGCCCCTTTGTTGGCCGGCGATGCTGTTCGAGTTGGTTGTCGAACTGAAGAGCTGGGACTCGACTCCTACTCGGAGGGCTTGGCCTCGGGAGGGCTCGACCTGGTGGAGGAGGGCCGAGCTCAACTCCGGCTCAGGGGGCTCAGCCTCCGGGGAGCTCGATCTGGCGAAGGAGGTCGTTCGTCTCGCCCAAGTGCCCCGAGCTAGCGGGTGCCGACCTGGTGGAGGAGGCCGACATGCAACTCCAGCCTAGAGGGCTTGACCTCGGAGGGGCTCGACCTGGCGGAGGAGAGCTGAGCTAAGCTTGGCTCCAGCTCAAGGGGCTCAGCCTCCAGGGACCTCGATCTGGCGAAGGAGGTTGCTCGACTTCGGCCTAGGTGCCCTGAGCTTGCGGGTGCCGACCTGGCGAAGGACGGAGCTCGGCTTTGACGGGCCGTCTCGTTGATCTGGAGGAGCTCGAGATTGGATGTCCACCATGGTGAACTCCTGACATGGCATCCGTTAGAGAGTACATGTCAGCACGTCAGCTTCCAGCCACATCACCCACTATTCCTTCGCCACTCCTATAAAAAAAATCCAAAAAAAAGTACCATAATCGAGGTGACTTCTAGGCTCACCAACGATCCTACCCCCATCTATCCCCCATCAGTTAGTCTTGAGTCCAATAAATTTACAACCCTAATTCATCTATCCACACATGCACTGACCTCTGCACAGCATTTGCATCAGGATATTAGTCAAAAGTTAAACAAAAATAATGAACTAAATAACAACTTGGCTAATTTTCAAAAGAGAGATAAATAATTTTCTACAAATGATTATGTGATTGTAAAGGAATTTTCTGCTTGCAAAGCTAGCCCATTCAGACTAATGAAGAGTAGTGGACCAATGCCTATGTGTGTGAGATGCTACCTGATTTAGGTATTAGCCCAACCTTCAATATTTCAGACCTTATGGAGCACAGGGTGGTGCGGGCACCAGAATCAGAAAGAGACTCCAACCAATTCAAGCCCATTCCGAATCTTTATGGTTGGACTAGAGAGTCCGGTAACCTTTCTTTATTTTGAGTCCAAAAGAATCATGTAAGTCGAGTCCATGTTGGGTCCTGTAATCTTTCTTTTGAGTCCAAAATAATCATGTAAGTCGAGTCCATGTCGGGTCTAGTCTTAGTCCAATCCAAATGGGTCAACTAGCATCAAGCCTAAAGAAGACTCACAATGTATACCCCAAATCAAGACCAAAGCCAACTCAATTGAGGACCACATGCCACATCACTTGCGCCACCTCAACTTGGGACCACATGCCATGTCAAGAGGGGACCACATGCCACCTCACACGCCACCTCACCACAAGAGGGCGCCATCCCAAGTTCAAATTCAAGGAAGTTGGCCAAGGAGGATTTCAAGCAAGAAAATCAGCCCTCTCCCCTTATATTACTCCACTTATTTGGGGATTTGAAATTTCAAAATTTGTAAGGCTTTATTTAAAGCCTTGGACGCCCCTTGTAAAAAAAATTGAGGAGTGAATACAAATTTCCAGCAATTTTCTATGTGTTTCTATGTGCCTATGTGGATCTTTGTGCCTAAGTGAACCTCTTCCTCTCCTCCATCATTTCTTCTCCCTAATCCTTCTCTTTTACTCTTTATCTTCCAAGCAATCCTCTTCCTTCAAAGCGAATTAAGGACATCCTCACAAGAAGAAGATCAACACCAACACAAGCTTCCACCATGGCGCCAAGGATCATTTCCAACAAACTCTCCTTTTGAGTTCCATCAATCTTCTCACTTCTAATTAAGCTTCTAATCATCTTGGTTTCTTTGTTGCAGGGTTCTCTAGGTTCCAGATCCAAGAGGAATGATTACTTGCTACAAACCAGAAAGTTAGAAGGCCCATCTTATGTGGTATGATCTTTCATTTGAGAACCTTAAGAGTGAATCCCTTGTGCTTGAGATTTCAATGCTTGAACTCCTAGTATTTTAAGATCGGGATCATTAAATAGGCCTAGCTTGACTTGTGTGCGAATTCTAATCTTGTCCTATTTCTTTAAGATTTTGATAGTCCTCCTAGCTGGGTTTAAGTATAAGCATTTAGGGTTTCTTATTTAGATCTCCTTGATCTTATATGTTGAATCACTCATATGCAAGTAGGAATTGCTAGTTAAATTTTGGTTAATCTCCTTTAGAGTTACATGATTGCATCCTCATCATGCATACCACACCACAGGGAGCCAGCAGTGATACCTAGCGAGCACCTTGAGCCAATTCCTTCCTTTGTGAGTGAACCCACCCCAGAGTGTCCACATACAATTTGGCCAATAAGTGAGGACAAAAGTGAGCAAATCCTGGATGATCAAGCCATCAGTACCCGAGATGAAGGTTATCAAAGGTATTTAGTCAGATGGCAAGGTCAGCCAGAATCTGAGAATTTGTGGAGCACTGATGAGGATTTTCCATGCCTTAACCCAGACCCTCCTTGAGCAGCCAAATTGACCCTTACTCAACAGGGTCGATTTTCTCCCGCCTCGGAAGAATTGGTGAGGACACCAGGATCAGACAGATCCCTGGATGCCATAAGATTTACTGATTAGGGTTTTGTCATGTGTCACGATTTTGTAATCAATTAAGATTGAGTCCTGTAATAAGTTGAGGCTAATTGATTTGTCTTAACCCCGGTCCAGTATTGAGTCTTGTGTTTTATTATAAATCCAGTATGAGTCTAATTTTTGTATAAAAGAGGAGGTTACCCTATTTTGGAGTTCTACCAGGTCTCATCCAGGAGTTAGAGGCTACTACATTAGCTTATTGGATTTTGCAAGACACCCCAGGATCCAAGATGCCTTTCCAGATATCCTGATTCCTTCCAGATATTTTCCAGATGCTAGATTCCCTCTAGATGCTAGATTATATTTTTAGACCAGGTCATCACATGATCTCAAATACTTACCTGCACCCCAATCCAAGTGAATGCAAGGCCCAGGTCCATGAAGAACCAAGATTCTAAGTATATTCTAGCCTAGAACCAAGATACATGGAATATTCCTACTCCAGGCATCCCAGGCTTCCAGGGCCCAAAGCCCATGAGCCCAACCCATCCTTGGCCACCCGTTGCTGCCCCCCATGAAGCCCAATATGTCCAAAGTATTGACTTGGTCCAAGCTAAGAAAGAGGAATTCAAATAGAAGGAAACCTAGTTCTTATTCTATTCAACTAGTATACTCCTAGTTCTAGGTTATTTTGTAGTCTTTCTCCCACTTAAATTATGCAAACCTCTTCTAACTAGGAGAAGACTTGTAATCCCTTTAGGAGAGGGCATGGAGCTCTATAAATATCCCACCTCTCTTCCTCTTGTAATCAATCAACTCTTATGAATTAAAACTCTGTTGAATTATTTTGAGACATGTGTCTTGTGTTCTTTGGTTTTTAGTTTTGTTTTTGGGTTCTAGTTTTTGTTCTCTTGTGTTGGCTGACCTCTATCATTGCAATCCTCCATGCCCCAAGCAACAAATCAGATCTCCAAGCATTAGCCACACCCAAGAAAAGCAGCCTTGAAGATGCCCAGATCAAGAGCTCTTCCTTCTTCCTTGCCGCCAGCCCTTTGCCCTAATCCCTTTCCTTTCTTATTTCATCTTGTTATTTTTTCTTTGATTACCTGATTCGTAATAAACCTTGACATTTTGCAGATCTTCGAGATGTTTCCCCTCCCCAGAGGAGGCTTTCTTTACCTTCAGACTGGATCCAGATCACCTTCAGATTCGGGAACCAAAGGCTTGTTCTTTCAGGCACCATCTTGAGGCTGAGAGATCTTTTCATCGAAGAAACTACAATCGCTGCCTGGTAAAAACCTTACCCCTCTTGAGTTCTGATCTGATGATAGGTACGCTATCCTAAGCTAGGAGTTTCTCAATTCTCGGGTCCTGGAATTGATTATTCTGCATGAGTTATCTTGTGGGTATGTTAGTTTTTAGCATTACTAGTCTTTCTGCTGATTCTTTCTTATTTTTGGATCTTTAGCCACTGAATTAATGTCTAAAAAAATTATTAAAAAAATTAGTTTACTATTTTGCATCAGTCCTAGGTTTGTCCTGTATCAGAACTATAGAAGGAGATTCATCCTGAGGGTACTGAATTAAAGAGATCATGCCCGTAATAAATTCCTTGGGCTCTTGAATTTTAGGACAGGGATCTATATACGGGTTCTCTTCTAAAGTCTCCTCAGGTAGGGTTCTAATAGTAGGATCAAGTTCCTCATGATTCTTCCTTCAACTGTACTTCCACTACAGGTTCGGTCTGGGTGTGGTCAGGGTCAGCTAACTCTAGATTGGCTTCAGTCAGGATATGGCCAGGGTCAACTAATTCTAGGTTGGCTTCTACCTGAGTATCTACTGGGTTAACTAATTCTTGGTCTTCTATAGGTATCTCCTCTTCTTCTCCCTCGTACTCATCCACTAAGCTCACATCAGCTTCATATACTTCCACTTTAATGTCATTCTTATGAACTAGTGGGGCGGTAGGAGGGGTTTGACTAAGAGAAAATTGGCTAATGTCTGGGGTTGCAGGGGTGGGTCAACTAAGGGGTTCCTAACTAATACATGGGTTCTGACTATGGGCACTGATCCTAGTAGGTTCAGGTTGTCTAACGGGTAGTGGCTTACTACTGGGCTCATATCTAGGGATACTAACCTGATGTGGCTAGATCGCTGAAGTGGCACGGACGTACTGACGTGGAGCCCTCATCGGGCACCATGATGGATTCCCATCTTGAGCTCCTTCGCCGGGCTGAGATCCCCAAGAGCAACGGGGTCGCCCATCGAAGCAGGGCTCCATCCTCCGCCAGGTCCATCCCCGCTAGGTCGGGACACCTAGGCCGAAGCCGAGTCCAAGCCCCACCAGAGGTGGATCCCTCGAGATCGGGTCCCGTGGTCAGGAGTCAAGCTCAAGCCTCCTCTGCCACGAGGAGCCCCTTCGAGGTCGGGCCCCCTGGGCTGGGCGGCACCTCGACCACCTCTGCCAGCCCGAGCTCGCTCAAAGCTGGGCCCTATTGGCCCGAGGTCGAGCTTGGCCCACCTCCGCACAGCCGAGCCACCTCGAGGCAGGTCCGCTGGAGGCAGGCCCCACTTTTTCAGCTCGGTCCCCAGCTCAAATCGAGGCACCAACCACCAAGGAAGTAGCACCTCCCCTCCAAGGATAGTGGCGGGCCTCCCGAGGATCGTACAACAATGCCTGCCACGCCACCATTAATGCCCATGGACATCATTCACTCCAAAAAGAAAGGAAACTCACATCAAGGCACCATGCCCTCCGCCGACCTACCGTATGACCGAAGAAAAGACCCCACTGGAGAATGCAGGTCCCGAGACCGGTGGCTCGCCAATCGAGGTCTTGCCAGGCTTCCAGGAGAGGGGCAAATGGAAGGAATGTCAGGGGCGCATAGAAGCTTCCCCAGCTACCTGATAAAGGAGGCATCCCGTCTACAGCACGATACCTTATCATACCCGTTTGACAGCATGATGCAGAACAAAAGAGGAGAGATGATGCGATACAGAAGTAAATTAAGACTAATTCTTTTTTTGTTATTTTTTTAATATTTTCAGAAGTCGGCTTTGACTCAAAGGAAAGTTAAACTAAATTGAAAAAAACTAGGTAATAATTGAAAGCACAATTTAAATAAAACTGGATTATCAGAGTAGTTCAGAAGTAACGGATCGCTGGGGGTTAAGAAACTCCCAGACCTAGGATTTCGCTCTGAACTTTCAACAGGACAAAAATAAAGAGAAGAGATGGGTTACCAACCAGACAGTGATCTTCGCAAAGTTTGGTGGAAGAACTCTCTCGAGCAGATTGTTGGATCCTCGGATTCGAATACCTTCGCAATGGATCCTCCAATACTGGTCCTGTGGCTGAGTCGGCTTCTCCTGAACTCAAGATCTAGGAAAGAAGAAGAACAAGTGATGGAATCAGATACTCAAGGAAGGATTTACCAGATTTGAAGAACTTGAAAGCTGATGTTGCTGAAATCCGGATTCTCCTGGAGGCTGATCTGATATCCACGGGGAATTGCTCTGGATCTGAAGTATCCGGACTGTACCCAGATGCTGGTGGTCGCCCTTGACTTGGAGAGGGTGGCTGTGAGAGGTGGGATAGGCTAGGGTTTGGTGGATTGAGGAGAATGATGGGCGGCTAGGGTTTTGGAGTGAAGTGGCTAACCTAGGGTTTTGGGGTTGGAGATCTCACACCTCCTCAAGGTTCCTGGGGAACCCAGATTTACTCCCTCACGGAGCTCAACACCTGGATTGATGGGGACATCGGCCCACTCGAATCTCGGAGCAGCACGGATCTCGGAGTGGCATGGATCTTGGAGCATTTCTAGAATAAATTTATTTAGGATTTATCTTTTGTTTGAAATTTGAATTAGGATTTGGTTGGTTAGGATTGAGATATGGATAGGCTTATCTTATCCTATCTTGTATTTGAATTTGAGTCATCCCTATCTTTTTATCCTGTATTCAAATTCAAATGAGGGTTGGACAGGTCTATAAATACCACCCTCAGTCCTTTGTAAAAAAATCAGTTTAGTTCATAAAAAAATTTGAGTTTTTAGAAGAGTGATTCTTCTGTCCTTCGCCTTCGGGCGTGGGCGTGATGCCCAGTTATCCCCCTACCCATTCCATCTTCTCTATCCCCTCGTGGCCTTTGAGATCCATCCTAGCGCCTCCAAGTATCGAGGAGGGTGTGATGCCCTAGAGGTGAGAGGTCTCTTCATTAGGGTGAGTCCCCAAGTCCATGAGATCCAGATTCCTATCTTACATCCTCACTGTTCCTTTGCCACCCCTAGAGAAAAAAATACCAAAAAAAAAAAAAAATAGTACCCTAATTTAGGCGACTTCTAGGCTCGCCAACGATCCTACCCTATCTGTCCCTCATCATTTTTGGTATCAGAGCTAGAAAAATTAGGATACGATTTTTATCACTCTAGTTTAACCTCCACCATTCCCACCGTTCTCTTTCCCGTTCCACTGCCATCCTGTTTGGCCACCACCGTCACGTCACCATCGCCTCCCTACTGCCCCGCTGCCACACAGAGTTTCCCTCCCCCCTCTGGCGAATTGTCCGTGCTGCCTCATCGACGCCGCCGGAGCCCCCTGTGGAGCAGATCCGCCGTCCACCGATGCCAGTTGACCCCGCCGACACCCGTCCCACCCCTGCAACCATCGATCATTCTCCACCCAAACCCAAGGCTGGACTCGGTGCTGTTCGTGGAGGAGCTACAGAGGGAGGATATATAAAATGGTAAAAAAGAGTGGAAATCAAAGAACAGGGGTTCCCTGGCCAAACCGGAGCGTCGGATGCCGCTTAAAAGCCCAAGCCCCTTTCCCCCACCAGTGGCGAATCCAGTTTTTCCACGAGGCGTCTCTCTACATTTCAAACCCTAACCCTAGCCCTAGTTCTGCCGTCTTCACTCCGATCCTCACTCCCATCTCCACCATGGCCACCTCGCAGGTGCGAGAGATGGCACCACCGCCGCTGATCGGGAAGGCGGGGAGGTACACCGTCTTCATCACCCCATCATCGCCCTTCCATCATTCCATAACCCCAACATTCCAAAAACAAACAAAAAAAAAAAAAAAAAAGAAATCCATTCCCTGGCCTTCTCCCCGCTAATTGTACCTTACCTCTCCTCTCCCATCCTTTCCTCTGTTTCACTTCTTAACTAAACTTGAAAAGAAGACTCTTGTCTTGTAGAAAGCTCGTAGCAGTCCGGCCATGTGTGGAGGTGCCATCATCTCCAACTTCATCCCTCCCCGGAAAGGCAGCGGCTCCAACCGCCACCTCTCCGCCTCCGACCTCTGGCCCGGGTTGGACCAGTTCGTCGACTGTGACTTCCTCTACCTCACCGACATCAAGGATTGATCACCCTGATCGATGACAAATACGCGATCATGTGCGTCCATCACGAGTATGCCCCAAGGAGGCCACCAAGATGGCCAGCACCATCCAGATGATGTAACCATGAGAACTGCTCGTCCATTGTGCTTTACCACTGCAGCTACCACAAGAACCGAGCGGTGCTCACCCCAGAGGCTGTTAGCACCCAGATCGGGGCCTTTCTCCACCACTTCATGTGGCTCAATGATGCTGAGATCGGCAAGATCCCCTTCATCTGGAACTACCTCGTCGGTCACAACAAGGTCGATCCTGAAGACCCCACCATGTTCCCGAAGGCGAACCATTACACCATGGGCGGGCCGTGGTTTGAGAGGTACAAGGATTGCGGGTTCGCCGAGCTCATCCACTTCCATATCGGCTCGCAGATCCCATCTACCGCCACTGCCTCCTATCAGACCTCCCTTCCTCCGGCGAATCAATCCCCTCCGAGCCCCCGGCAGTCGCCCTCTCTCTCTGTCCAAGACATCTCCCCTGTTTCCATCCATGGAGATGAAGAGGCCATTCCAGCGGCAGCAAGCCCCTCTTCCACGGTGACCGCCTCCCCTTGCCATGGTGACCTCCGACGTTCGTGCCGCCATCTCTGCCCACCGTGCGCCCCAATCGCCGGATCTCATCTCGTTCGGAGAGATCCAAGATCGAATGCAGCCCGTTGCCTTGCTTCCATCCGGTCATTACTCCCAGCCGAGAACCGCCTGCTTTCCACCGAGATCCGCTTGCTTCTTCTGAGTGTGCCGAATACTAGCCGTCGGACTCTGCCTCTGCCCATGAAGACTGCTCTCTTCCTCCGCCCGATCTTCATCGCCGTCTCCGCCATTTACCGCCACTCAAGGGAGAACAGCTTCACGCCGACGCCCCTGGTACCCCTTTGCCTCATTTCCTTTCAGTCCGTCTACTCCGGCAGAGTTGCACAGATCGGCCCCTGCTACCGCAATGCCGGACACCTCACTTCCGTCGCCGAACGCCAGCGGCCGCCGACTCCACCGGCTACCATCCCGACCCCGCCGCCGTCTCCTCCCAGCACCAACGCAGACAAACCTTCCGAAGACCTTCCCTATTCCCTGGTTTCAATTCATGAAGAAGAAGGAGAAGCCCCAGCACCGAGTTGCCATCCTCCTCTGCAGCGCCGTCGCCTGAGGCCCCGCCGGCGAACATTCGCCTCCGGTTCGATCCATGAAGGAAAATGAGAAGCTGGTGCATGAACGTGAACGAAAACCTGGAATTCTCCTATGCACGCATCTCAAAGCAATCCCAGGATGGTGGAGTACAGATCTCAGAGCAGGGCTGATATAAAAAAAAAAAAAAAAAAAAAAAATCTCAAGGTTATCAGTTTGGAGTCTAAAGGAAATAATATGAAGCGGAAGACAGAAGACTCGATGCCTGACTCGACGGAGTCGAGTTTTCCCCACCTCAGGGGAATGATGGGGACATCGGCCCACTCGAATCTCGGAGCAGCACGGATCTCGGAGTGGCATGGATCTTGGAGCATTTCTAGAATAAATTTATTTAGGATTTATCTTTTGTTTGAAATTTGAATTAGGATTTGGTTGGTTAGGATTGAGATATGGATAGGCTTATCTTATCCTATCTTGTATTTGAATTTGAGTCATCCCTATCTTTTTATCCTGTATTCAAATTCAAATGAGGGTTGGACAGGTCTATAAATACCACCCTCAGTCCTTTGTAAAAAAATCAGTTTAGTTCATAAAAAAATTTGAGTTTTTAGAAGAGTGATTCTTCTGTCCTTCGCCTTCGGGCGTGGGCGTGATGCCCAGTTATCCCCCTACCCATTCCATCTTCTCTATCCCCTCGTGGCCTTTGAGATCCATCCTAGCGCCTCCAAGTATCGAGGAGGGTGTGATGCCCTAGAGGTGAGAGGTCTCTTCGTTAGGGTGAGTCCCCAAGTCCATGAGATCCAGATTCCTATCTTACATCCTCACTGTTCCTTTGCCACCCCTAGAGAAAAAAATACCAAAAAAAAAAAAAATAGTACCCTAATTTAGGCGACTTCTAGGCTCGCCAACGATCCTACCCTATCTGTCCCTCATCATGGATGCAAGTGCGGAAGAGAGAAAACACAGAGTTTGCTCACACATAAATTGGATTCATTCATCAGATTACTTTCAAATTTACAAGAAGGGTTTAATTTATAGGACTTTACAAGAGAGTAGGGTTTTACATCTTCCCATGTGGGACTAAAGGAGGGGATCTTCAAATTAGGATTGTAGGATCAATCCCTACACATATGGCCGGCCAAAGGTTCCAAAAAAAATTGATTGGAGGCTTAAAAGGAAGGTAAGTGGTGCCTCCTAGCCTTGTTCTTCAAGAGAGGATTTCATTCCTTTCATGGCTCAACTCTTTTGGACTCCTCCTTTTCTTTCTCCCTAAGTCATGATTCTTCCCATCTTTGCTTTGGGTATTTTTGGCATGGAATGGGCGCCCCCTTGAAGTACTCTCCAAGAAAAGTTTCTTTCTTTTCATAGCTTGGCTCTTATGGAATTTTGTGGGCCGCCCCCTTGAATTGTGGATCCCAGATTGCTCTCTCCTCAAATGGCGCATGAGAGAAGGGACCTGCTATCCTGTGGTGTGGGGACCAAAGCCTACTGGATGGAGATGTGGCACCCCCTGGACTCAGGCGTGTGGCTGGGAGTGTGGCTGGGAGTGTGGCGCCCACTTGCTTGGCCTTGGAAGAAAATGTGACACCCCAGGTTGAAGTCCTAGACCACTACTGAGTCAACATGACTCAACAAAATAAAATTGCAGGGAATACAGACTCAAGATAAAATTGAGTTGATCAAGTCAACCCTTATTACAAACCAGAAAACCCTAATTCTTTGGGCAAGGTCAATCAGAGATCCAGATGGAGCTCTGAAGTCTTCTTCTGAGTCTGGTGCCCACACCACAGCATGGGAGGACCCCGAGGCAAGCCAAAGTAGAAGACTCAGCCAGAGTAAGGAAAAAGGAGGTAACAACAATTTTTCAATAACAACCATAATAAAGAGAAAGAGGAGAAAGGGGGAGAGACCAGAGAGGAGGGCAAGACCTCATCGGCCATCACCTCTCCTAGCTCACTCACACTTTCATACACTACACTCACTACTCCTAGCATGGAGCTCATCCAGAGGGGCTCGACTAGGAGGATCTGTTCCCCTAGATTATCACTGACTTGACCGTCGGAGTGCCCCCGCTGGAATTCCCGGCCTGGGTCACTGACGTTAGTTTTTTGCAGGTCCCGAGGCACCAGGGGCATCTCCGACAAGCGGGCGCGCGATCCCCGACACCATCAGCAACTACGGGCCATGACGATCCAGGCAGCAACAGATTGGCGTGCCAGGTAGGGGGGGCAAAATGACACTTGATCCAGTTCAGGCCTTGCTCAGATAGTTCGTTAGTAGGATGGTGACCACTAAGGCGAAAGGAGCCTCTCCCAGCCATGTGGAGGCATCCCTATCTCACAGGAACCTACACGGTTTGGAGATGGAGCCACCTGCCCCGGTTCAACTGCCCCCGCTAGAGACCCAGCTGACAGCACTCGCTTAGCAGATGCACACTCTTACCACAGCAGTGCGCCAGCTTCAGCACCAGCATTGGTCTCTGGCTACTCATCAGCAGTCGGAGACCCTCGTGGCCTATGCCGCAGCACCCCGCGATAGCCAGCATTCTTTCCATGGGAGGCCTTCACAGCCGCTGGCCATTACAGACCCCCATGGTACTCATCAAGCCCCAATGAAGCGACAGCGGGCCGGGTCCACTGACGAAGAAAGCTGCTCACCGCACCTTGGCCGGGGGGCATCAAAACCCCGCCAAGGCAGGAAGGGCAAGGCTCCTCGTCATGGGTGCCGCACACCCACGTCACCTTCCCCACCTGGTGTGGGCACTAGGATCCGACAGAGGCTCTTCAACCCTCTGTGGATCTCCAATTAGGGTTTCAATTTTCGGGTCTTGTAATAAGGCTGCAAGCCTCAAATTTGTAATTGTCCTTTGCTTTGAATTGAGTCTGTACTTTGACCAATTAGGTCAAATCGAGTCCAGTCTGAGTCTATTGGAAGTATGGGTCCATTGCAAGAGTTGGTCTTAAAATTTAGTCTCCTTGGAACCAAGTTTGGAAAGAATCCAAGTCAGCTCAGGGCCCACCTTCTCATCCTATGTGGCGCCATGTGGGAAGCACACTTGTCATCCTTGGATGCCCAAAGAGGAGGATCATATCACTTGGCTCTAGCCCTTTTTCCCTCCCCCTATCTAGCTCCTTTCCTAGCAAGGGTGGTCGGCCAAAGTAAAAGTCAATGGGAGTTGAAGTGGGGAATTCAAATCCCTTGCTTCAAGCCCTCTAATCAAGTCTTCTTCTCAAACTGCTTCAACCTCTTTGGAAGGGAGAAACAAGATCCTTGGGCGCCTCCACCTAACACTCCCCATGTCAAGCCTTGTACCAAAGAAAGGATGCCAACCAAGGAAGGAGGAAGAACACATGCCTTGCTCCAAGCCTCTCTTCATGCATTCTTCCAAAACTTTGAAGCTTCTTTCCAAGCTCAAGCCGCCAAGATCCCTCCTCCAAGCCATGCATCATGCCATGCCCAATCCAACAAGCTTTTGGTCGGCTAAAGAGAGAAGAAGGTCAAGGATTTGGGTGCCCATTCAAGAAAAATTTGTATTCTTTCATTTGAAATTCAAAAGGGTCCTAAGGTGCCTATTTAAAGGACCTAACCCTTTCTTTGTAAGTTTCAATTTTGATGAATGAGAAAAAAAATTATTTCTTGAGTTCAATCTCTTGCTAGTTGCCTTCGTTCACTAGGAACATCGATCTCCATGAGGGAGCGCCTTCGCCTTTGGGCGTCGAGAGGTGTGAGACCTCAAACTATCATCACTTCCGCAACTCCGTCATTCGACTCCGAATCCAGCAGAACTCCACCATCTCTACAACCCTTATTTCATTCTTCCACTTCTTTCCTTCTTATTGAGACTTATCCTTTATCTTTTTGAATGCTCGCAGGTCCTCTAGGTGACACGGGTACGGAGAGGTTGCCTTTGCCATCGAGATCTTTGGAAAGCCAACCGGTGCCTCCGCAGGGTTGATGGCTCGATCATCCAGGCCGCATCCACCAAAGTGAGCGATCTCTGCATCGGGCGCTTCAGATCTTCGAGGTTTGCCCCTGACTCCTAAGTAGATCTTGATTGGAGAGCTATGTCCTAGGGGCTTTTCAATCCCGGGGTCCTCTCTTTATCATTGTTTAGGGACTACTTGCTTGCTTGTTATTTCTTATTGTTATAGAACCCTAGATCATCTCTTACTTGCTTTCGGGAATCCAAAGAAAACTACAAAAAAATCTAAAATCCACAAAACCCTAAAAATTACTTGCATCATTTCATCTTCGCATCTATTTAGTCTCCCATCATTTCTGGTATCAGAGCATGGTTAGGACTTTAGCTCTTCTTAAAGTACTTGGTAGTGCTTCACCGGGACGTCCGGTCTTAGAAGAAAAGTAGGATTTCAAGATCCTCTCCTCCCATTCCACGGGGTCTCCTAAGGTGTGTAGGGGTTCCACTGTGACAGGCCTTGGAAGAGGAATACAAGAAGGATAGATCTAAAAGAACAAAAAGATTTTGCATCATAGAGTTCATCTTTTAATTTCTGCAGTTTTCCCTCTTCGTACATGGTCTGTTGTTTTTGGTGGTACTATCTGTAGGAATCTCCAAAATTCATGATTTTTTTTTTGATCAATCAATATAATTCAAAGTGTTTTTGGTAATTTTCTCAAATTTTATTTCAGTTTGTAGAATTTCTACAAGCTGAAACATTACCTGAGAGCAAGTTCTGTTATGATAATTCCAGCAATCTGCATTTTCTTGTGTTTTCAATTGTCATCTAGTTTAATCTTTCATTTAGAGTAATATCATTTCATTTCCATCATCTTAATTCTTCTATCATACATCAAAACCCACAAAAAAATATAATTTAGTGACATCTCATTAGATCATTTGCTTGCATTCATTTTTCATAAATCACTTAAGGGCGGCAATTTGACATAGGGTCAGGATTTCATTACCTGTCCCTAGCCCACAAATCACTAACCAGCATATCGAACCCAAGCTCTAACTAAAATCGATTAGATACTTAATTTGCTCTAGAGAGCTTAGGGACACCAATTGGTCGAGTCAAGTCCAAGTGTCTATTCTTGGTGTCAGCCCATTCTGTGTGTGTTGTTGCCCTTGGTGTCTAGGCTTGGTGATTCAGGGCTTGTGAGTTTGGTCTGCCTACCTGGCCAATCCCAAATTGGTGTCTAAGGTTGGCACTCAGGGACCTCCACTCCCCTACACCTACCTGGCCAAGGACAATGTTGCTCCAAATTGGTTTGCCATCCTGACTTAGGCAACTGGTTGCGATTCTAGGTCTAGTAGACCTTAGACGTTTTTTGTGTGCTTAACTCATGTCCACTAGATCAGGAGTATCCTATCATCCTCACCATTCCCAAGCCAGTGAACCTATGGAGAACGAGAAGGAAGTTCAACTTAAGGATCTTATGGAGCAATTGATCAGAATGAATAGCAAACTAGATAGGCTTGAAGAGAGAGTTAGAACCTTAGAGAGGAATAATCTTAGGCCATCTGTTGAGCCTGAGTCTGGATCACCCTTCCCCCCCAGGGATTATCCTCACCATGAACCACCCATAGAGGCTGAACCTAGGAGACTGCCCCGTGTCAACCCAACCCAAGAGTTTGAACCTAGGAGACCCAATCCCAAGATCATAGATCAAAAAGAACGAGCCCTTAGAAACATCAAGCTAGAAGCCCCTACCTTTGATGGTAGTTTAGATCCTAAAGTGTATGTAGATTGGGAGGAGGATATGGAGCAGTATTTCAAGTGGTATACCATGACTGAGAGGATGAAGTTTAAGTTTGCTAAGACTAGGTTGGTTCGCCAAGCTAGGTTATTCTGGAATAGTGTTGAAAGGCTGGTAGCACAAAGAGATGAGGAACCTATAGCAACTTATAGAGGTATGAAAGCCAAGCTTAGGGAGAAGTACCAACCCTTTCTTACACCCAAAGCCTGTTGGACCAATGGCAGAATCTGAGGCAAGGGAACAAGAGTGTGGCTGACTACATTGCAAAGTTTGATGAGTATGTCATGCGATGTCATGTCAATGAATCTGCTTATGTGACCCTATCTAGGTTTAGGGCTGGCCTACACCCAGACATCCAGAGAGAGCTTTACTTTAGAGAGGTCACTGATCTAGAGTATGCTTACCAAGTTGCATGGAACTGTGAGCATTTCCAGAGGGCTCCTACCTATCGTAAACCTGAACCAGTTGGAAACCCTAGTCGACTCCCAGAACCTAACCCAGTGTATAGTCAGGCTTACCCGAGTCGTCCCAATCCTAGCCGACCCAGCCCAAGTCAACCAGATCTGAACCAACCCCACTTTAGCAGAGAGGAGAAGGGTAAAGCTGTTGGACCCCATAAGAGTCCCACTCCCTAGAACACTTGTTTTAGGTGTCATAAACCTGGACATAGAGCTAGCCAGTGTACCTCCACAGCCTTAGTCATAGAAGAGCCAACTGAGAATGAGGTAGAGCCCATTACTGATCCAGAGGGAGAAGTCTATAAGCCAGAAGATCAGTTACTGGAGGAATATGAGGGAGAGGAAGAGCAATTTGAATCTGAAAACCTTCTAGGGATAGTTAGGTGCATCCTTACCCAAAACGTAGTACATGAAGATTGGCGTAGGACAAACATCCTACAAACCTTTGTTAAACTAGGGGATAAGGTTTGCAAAATCATAGTTGATAGTGGGAGCTGTGTCAATGCTATCTCTTCTAGTACTGTCAAAGCCCTAAGATTGACCTCAGTTGATGGGGACATCGGCCCGCTCGAATCTCAAAGCAGCACGGATCCCGGAGTGGCATGGATCTTGGAGCATTTCTAGAATAAATTTATTTAGGATTTATCTTTTGTTTGAAATTTGAATTAGGATTTGGTTGGTTAGGATTGAGATATGGATAGGCTTATCTTATCCTATGTTGTATTTGAATTTGAGTCATCCCTATCTTTTTATCCTGTATTCAAATTCAAATGAGGGTTGGACAGGTCTATAAATACCACCCTCAGTCCTTTGTAAGAAATCAGTTTAGTTCATAAAAAATTTGAGTTTTTAGAAGAGTGATTCTTCTTGTCTTCGCCTTCGGGCATGGGCATGATGCCCTAGTTATTCCCCTTCCCACTCCATCTTCTGTATCCCCTCGTGACCTTTGAGATCCATCCTAGCGCCTCCAAGTATCGAGGAGGGTGTAATGCCCTAGAGGTGTGAGGTCTCTTCGTTAGGGTGAGTCCCAAAGTCCATGAGATCTAGATCCCTATCATACATCCCCACTATTCCTTCGCCACCCCTAGAAAAAAATACCAAAAAAAAAATAGTACCCTAATTTAGGTGACTTCTAGGCTCACCAACGATCCTACCCATCATCTGTCCCTCATCAATTTTGGTATCAGAGCCCAGAAAAATTAGGGTACTTTCGTATCATCCTAAACGTTCTCTTACCAGTCGTCCCCCCCTCTCAAAGATTCAAAAAAAAAAAAAAAATCCCAATTTGCCAACGATGTAATTTTCTTCTTTCCGTGCTTCCTCCCAAACTGCACCGTCGCCTCCCTACTGCCCGACCGCCTCACCATAGTTTCCCCCTCTCTGGCGAACCATCCGCGCCGCCTTCCTCGATGTCCAGCAGTGCCTCAACCACTTCCTCTATAAGATGGCTCCGAGAGGGATCCAAACGGACGAGAGGTACTAGGCTTCACCTCCTTCCGATCAGATCCCCATGCCACAGTTTCCTCACCGTCGCATCGCCTCCAAGCCGGCATCCCTGCATCGCCTCCGAGTCCAGTCGGCCGTCTCCTCTGTTCATAAACGATGCCAACCCCCCAACGGCCGAACTCCTTCCCCCTCTCCCTGCATCTGTGCCGCAACACCCGATGCCTCACCTCCACTGCCAAACGTCAGTCCACCGAGAACCCAGACTTGGTCCTCTACTTCCGCAAGGTGATCGATCCTCCTTCCCGCCACTGGTGATGGCACCACCACCGTCATCGTCCTTGCCGGCTTGCTCCTCCGGCACTCCCACTCTCTCCTCTCCACCGGAATCCACCCAACCGCTTCCCCTCTGCCCACACTGCCATTACCGACCTCCTCTCTTGGATTAGCAGATCTCTCCATCTCGGCCGCCTGTTGTCCTCGGCAACAACCTTCGCCAGCAACAGCGGGCTCCTCTTGGAGTCGATGATGCCCCGGGCGATGAGTTCCCGGCACGCCGTGGAGTCGTGCACGCTCCAGCTCCACGTCTGGAAGCCCTTCCAGCTCCAAACCCTCGGTGTCGAGCCCCCCTCCTCCATGCCCTACTCCTTCGACGCTAAGAAGCGTTGCTGCTCTGACCGCTCCACCGCCGCCGGTGATGCCCTCGACCTCTCCCGCCTCAGCCTCTTCCACGATCCCCTCCCCACCATCGGGAGGAGAGGTTTTGGTGGCTCACCGAGAAGAACCATCACCGGGGGTCCCGGTCGGTGTCCAGCCAGAGCAGCGACAGAAGCAGGACCCGCCGGTGGGGAAGCACGTTGGTGGTGTATGCTACCTGCTCGGATTTCCCCCTCACGCCCGGCGGCACAGACTCGAGCGGGGAGCCGTTCGTGAACGGGGACTGGAGCTGGGGGTGGGACATCAATGAGCTGCAGATCTGGAGGAAGAGAGAGCTCGATCCCCCATCTCCATCGTTGATCTCCCCCGTGGATGCACCATCCCATCTTATGTTGCCTTCACAGACATGGAGCGGCTCATCGGTGATGTCGCCAAGAACCAGATTGACATGAACCCTACCAATACCATCTCCGCCGCTCTCTGGCATGCCCGCTCGCCAGACGGCCTGGAGGCCCTCCCTGCTCCCGCCTCCGCCGGCACCACCACCGATCCTGTCCCGGACAAGGCGCCGGAGCCCATGGAGATCCCCGATGAGGACCTTAAGAAGCTTCCATTAGTGACGGCGAGTCCAGTGCTAGCTCCTGCCTCAAAGGAGTTCCCTCCCCAATCCTCCTTCCCCATGGATGCCCAGAACCGCGCCCATATCTCGCCACCTCCATCCTCACCGCCACCTCCCCGACCCAGATCACCGTCGCTTGCTCGTGGTCGATGCCTTCCTCGACCGCCACGCATCCGACCAGTCCCATGCCTTCTTCTCCATCGCCCCCCATCCTTCTCGATGCGTAGCGTTTGATTGGCAGACATTTCAGTGACCCTTATGTCCAGAGTGACGTGAAGTTATGGCCGTTCAAGGTCATCGCAGGCCCTGGTGATAAGCCCATGATCGTGGTCCGGTAGAAGGGCGAGGAGAAGCAGTTTTCCATCGAGGAAATTTCATCCATGGTCCTCATGAAGAAGAAGGAGAAGCCCCAGCACTGAGTTGCCCTCATCTTCTTCCCCGAGTTGCCGTCCTCCTCCCCAGCGACGTCATCGGAGGGCCCGCCGGTGAAAATCCCCCTATTCCTGGTTCGGTCCGTGAAGAAGAAGCTGGTGCACGAACGTGAACGCAAACCCGATGTTCTCCTCTGCACGCATCTCAAAGCAAGCTGGTTCATGTCGCCGACTTCAGGACTAGTACTGTTCAGGATTGCACGGATCTTAAAGCAATCCCAGGATGGTGAAGTACAGATCTCAGAGCAGGGCTGATATATATTTTAAAAAAAAATTATCTCAAGGTTATCAGTTTGGAGTATAAAGGAAATAATATGAAGCTGAAGATAGAAGACTTGATGCCTGACTCGACGGAGTCGAGTTTTCCCCACCTCAGGGGAATGATGGGGAATCGGCCCGCTCAAATCTCGGAGCAGCACGGATCCCGGAGTGGCATGGATCTTGGAGCATTTCTAGAATAAATTTATTTAGGATTTATCTTTTGTTTGAAATTTGAATTAGGATTTGGTTGGTTAGGATTGAGATATGGATAGGCTTATCTTATCCTATCTTGTATTTGAATTTGAGTCATCCCTATCTTTTTATCCTGTATTCAAATTCAAATAAGGGTTGGACAGGTCTATAAATACCATCCTCAGTCCTTTGTAAAAAATCAGTTTAGTTCATAAAAAAAATTTAGTTTTTAGAAGAGTGATTCTTCTTGTCTTCGCCTTCGGGCATGGGCGTGATGTCCTAGTTATTCCCCTTCCCACTCCATCTTCTGTATCCCCTCGTGACCTTTGAGATCCATCCTAGCACCTCCAAGTATCGAGGAGGATGTAATGCCCTAGAGGTGTGAGGTCTCTTCATTAGGGTGAGTCCCAAAGTCCATGAGATCCAGATCCCTATCCTACATCCCCACTATTCCTTCGCCACCCCTAGAAAAAAATACCAAAAAAAAATAATACCCTAATTTAGGTGACTTCTAGGCTCACAAACGATCCTACCCATCATCTGTCCCTCATCATCAGTCCCTCACCCCAACCCATACAAGGTTTCTTGGATTGATTCAACCTCTATTCCCATAAAATCTAGGTGCCAAGTCTTAATCAAATTGCAGTCTTATGAAGAGAAGATTTGGTGTGATGTCCTTCCCATGGATGCCAGCAGTATTATCTTAGGATGACCCTGGCTGTATGATCATGATGCTATTCTTTATGGTCGGACCAATAGTTGTACTTTCATTCACCATGGGAAGAAATTTACCATTAACCCAGTTCAGCCTAAGGACCAGGCTAAGAGAGGGTCAAGTAGACTTAAGGAAAAGAAGCCTGGAGTCAACCTAATCAAATCTAAGGAATTGGAGAAAGAGATTGCTGAGGGAGCCCCTGTTTGGATTTTGACCACCAAAGATAGTCATGAACCAACCCAAATAGAGCGCCCCCAAGAAGTTGTTAAGGCTCTGGAAGAGTTTAAGGATGTCTTCCCTGAAGAATTACCTAATCACCTACCACCTCTTAGGGACATCCAACATGCCATAGATTTAGTCCCTGGAGCCACCTTACCCAACCTTCCCCATTATAGAATGAACCCCACCGAATACCAGGAATTGTAGAAACAAGTGGGAGATTTGCTTAGGAAGGATTTTCTTAGGGAGAGTTTGAGTCCCTGTGCCATCCCTGCTTTGCTAACCCCTAAGAAAGATGGAACCTAGAGAATGTGTGTAGATAGCAGAGCCATAAACAAGATCATGATCAAGTATAGGTTTCCCATCCCCCGTTTAGATGATATACTTGACATGATGGCTGGAGCTACTATCTTTTCCAAGATAGATCTTAAGAGTGGCTACCACCAGATTAGGATCAGACCCGGGGATGAATGGAAGACGGCGTTTAAAACTAAGGATGGCCTTTTTGAATGGGTAGTGATGCCTGTTGGACTTTCTAATGCTCCTATCACCTTTATGAGGGTCATGAACTAAGTCCTGAAAGAATTTACAGGAAAATTTTTGGTGGTTTATTTCGATGACATTCTGATTTACAACAGGATTAAAGAAGACCATCTTAACCATCTTAGGTTAGTCTACCATACCCTTAGGAAGAATAGCCTTTATGCCAACCCTAAGAAATGGGAGTTCATGACAACAAGGGTTATCTTCCTAGGTTTTGTAGTCACCCCAGAAGGAGTCTCCGCTGATCCCGAGAAAGTTAGATCTATAGTTGAGTGGCCTGTTCCAACTAGTGTCCATGATGTGCGTAGTTTCCATGGCCTTGCCACTTTTTATAGGAGATTTATTCGGGGATTTAGTTCAATCGTAGCACCCATCACCGACTGCATCAAGAAGGAAGGCTTCCAATGGACCAAAGCTGCAGATAAAGCCTTCCAAGAAATCAAAGATAAGATGATACAAGCACCTGTCCTAAGATTACCTGATTTTACTAAAGTTTTTGAGGTTGCTTGTGATGCTTCGGGAGTTGGCATTGGAGGAGTACTTAGTCAGGAAAATCTCCCCATGGCCTTCTTTAGCGAGAAACTTAATGAGACCAAAGTTAAGTACTCGACTTATGACAAAGAGTTTTATGCAGTTGTTCAAGCTCTTAGGTATTGGAGGCATTACCTATTATCCCAAGAATTTGTCCTTTTCTCTGACCATGAAGCCCTTCGGTGCCTAAACTCCCAGAAAAGACTAAACCCGAGACATGCTAAGTGGGTAGAATACATTCAGGCCTATACCTTTGTGCTTAAACATCAAGCTGGTACCGAGAATAAGGTAGCTGATGCCCTTAGCCGTCGTGCCCTGTTACTGAATACCGTTAGGACTGAGGTTATAGGATTTGATCGATTGAAAGAACAATATGAGACCTGTCCTGACTTTGGAGAGATTTTCCAATCTAAGAAACACCAACCATCTAGTGCCTTTAGTGAGTACACCCTCCAGGATGGTTATCTTTTCAAAGCTAATAGGTTGTGCATTCCTAAGACCTCTCTTCGAGAATTCTTAGTTTGGGAGACCCATGCAGGAGGCCTAGCTGGTCACTTTGGTAGGGAAAAGACCACCTTAGCAGTAGAAGACCAGTTCTTTTGGCCTAGCCTGAAGAAGGATGTAGCCAACATTGTTTCCCGGTGCCGAACTTGTGCTGTCAGCAAACAACAAAAACATAATACTGGCCTGTACACCCCTCTGCCTATGCCTAGTCGCCCTTGGGAAGACCTTAGCATGGACTTTGTAGTAGGATTGTCCAAGACCGCAAGGAAGCACGATTCAATCTGTATAGTGGTAGATAGGTTCTCCAAAATGGCCCATTTCATACCCTGCTCCCAGACTCTAGATGCTTCCAAAGTTGCCAAGCTCTTTCTTGATCATGTGGTTAAGTTACATGGCCTTCCAAAAACCATAGTGTTCGATAGGGACGTCCGATTCACTAGCTATTTCTAGAAGACCCTTTGGCACTTACTAGGCACCAAGCTTAAGTTCTCGACTGCCTACCACCCGCAGACCGATGGCCAAATTGAGGTAGTCAACCGCAGCCTAGGGAACCTCTTAAGATGTTTAATAGGTGAACATACCGAAAACTGGGATCTTCTTTTACCTCAAGCGGAGTTCGCCTACAACAGTTCTGTGAATAGGACCACTAGAAAAAGTCCTTCCGAGATTGTGAGTGGTTACAAGCCTAACCGACCCCTTGATTTGATTCCCCTACCTATCCATGCTCGTGTCTCTGAGTCCACCGAATCCTTTGCACAGCATATTAGGGATATACATAAGGAAATCAACAATAAAATTAATCTAAATAATAATGCATATAAAAAAATGGCTGATTCCCAAAAATGAGCCAAAGAGTTTGAAATTGGGGATTCTGTAATGATTAGGCTAAGGCCTGAACGGTTTCCACCAGGAACCGTTAAGAAACTTCATGCTCACGGAGCTGGCCCCTTTAAAGTGATAAAGAGAGTCGGCCCTAATGCCTATGTTCTTGAGCTACCCCCGAATTATGGCATTAGCTCGACTTTCAATATCTCAGACTTAGTCGAGTACAAAGAACCAGCAAACATCCCTAGCGAGCCATTTGGGCCTGACCTTTCTTTTGAGAGTGAACCCAAACCTGAGTGTCCACCTCCAAATATACCTGAGCAAGGAGAGCGGATCGAGCGTATCCTGGATGACCAAACTATCACTACCCGGGGCAAAGGTTATCAACGTTTCTTAGTCCGATGGCAAGGCCGACCTAAGTCCGATGACTCATGGATTACCCGGGAGGACTTGCAGTGCCTCGATCTTGACCTTCTGGAGGAGTACCTAAGCCAACTTCACTCGTACTCGACAGGGTCGAGTTCCTCCCACCCCGGGAGAACTGGTGTGGGCACCATGATCTGACAGAGGCTCCTCGACCCTCTGTGGATCTCCAATTAGGGTTTCAATTTTCGGGTCTTGTAATAAGGTTATAAGCCTCAAATTTTTAATTGTCTTTTGCTTTGAATTAAGTCTGTACTTTGACCAATTAGGTCAAATCGAGTCCAGTCTGAGTCTATTGGAAGTATGGGTCCATTGCAAGAGTTGGTCTTAAAATTTAGTCTCCTTGGAACCAAGTCTGGAAAGAATCCAAGTCACTCAGGGCCCACCTTCTCATCCTATGTGGCACCATGTGGGAAGTACACTTGTCATCCTTGGACACCCAAAGAGGAGGATCATATCACTTGGCTCTAGCCCTTTTTCCCTCCCCTTATCTAGCTCCTTTCCAAGCAAGGGTGGTCGGCCAAAGTAAAAGTCAATGGGAGTTGAAGTGGGGAATTCAAATCCCTTGCTTCAAGCCCTCCAATCAAGTCTTCTTCCCAAATTGCTTCAACCTCTTTGGAAGGGAGAAACAAGATCCTTGGGCGCCTGCACCTAACACTCCCCATGTCAAGCCTTGTACCAAAGAAAGGATGCCAACCAAGGAAGGAGGAAGAACACATGCCTTGCTCCAAGCCTCTCTTCATGCTTTCTTCCAAAACTATGAAGCTTCTTTCCAAGTTCAAGGCACCAAGATCCCTCCTCCAAGCCATGCATCACGCCACGTCCAATCCAACAAGCTTTTGGTCGGCCAAAGAGAGAAGAAGGTCAAGGGTTTGGGTGCCCATTCAAGAAAAATTTGTATTCTTTCATTTGAAATTCAAAAGGATCCTAAGGTGCCTATTTAAAGGACCTAACCCTTTCTTTGTAAGTTTCAATTTTGATGAATGAGAAAAAAAATTATTTCTTGAGTTCAATCTCTTGCTAGTTGCCTTCGTTCACTAGGAACGTCGATCTCCGTGAGGGAGCGCCTTCCCCTTCGGGCGTCGAGAGGTGTGAGGCCTCAAACTATCGTCACTTCCACAACTCCGTCATTCGACTCCGAATCCAGCAGAACTCCACCATCTCTACAACCCTTCTTTCATTCTTCCACTGCTTTCCTTCTAATTGAGACTTATCCTTTATCTTTTTGAATGCTCGCAGGTCCTCCAGGTGACATGGGTACGGAGACGGTTGCCTTTGCATCGAGATCTTCGGACAGCCAACCGGCGCCTCCGTAGGGTTGACGGTTCGGTCATCCAGGCTGCATCTGCCAAAGTGAGCGATCTCTGCATCAGGCGGTTCAAATCTTCAAGGTTTGCCCCTGACTCCTAAGTAGATATTGATTGGAGAGCTAAGTCCTACGAGGTTTCTCAATCCCGGGGTCCTCTCTTTATCATTGTTTAGGGACTACTTGCTTGCTTATTATTTTTTATTATTATAGAACCCTAGATCATCTCTTACTTGCTTTCAAAAATCCAAAGAAAACTACAAAAAAATCTAAAATCCACAAAACCCTAAAAATCACTTGCATCATTTCATCTTCACATCTATTTAGTCCCCCATCACCGCCCCTCTCAGCGGAGGGGTCGACGGAAGAAGCTATCAGGTGCATGGTGGAGAAGCGCCTGGAAGAGCATGACCGCAAGCTGGCGGAGTTATCTCGCTAGTTCACCAACTTGCCCGGCTCCGCTAGCGAGCCAGTGGGCTATGATGCCTGCCCGCCATTCTCCCAGGAGATCCAAGAGAAGCCGATTCCCCATCGGTTCAGCATGCCACAGGTAGATCCCTACGACGGGACCACTGACCTCCTGGACCACCTAGAAAGTTACCGGGCCCTCATGAGGGTCCAGGGGGCCACTGACGCTCTCCTGTGCATCGCTTTTCATGCTACTCTCCGAAAGGCAGCTCGAGTATGGTTCGCCCGCCTCGAGCTAGAAAGTATCAACTCCTTTGCCCAGCTGGGATAGAAGTTCATGGCTTATTTTGATGCCTGTCGAAAAATGTCGCGCGAGGCAGATAGCCTCTTCTCCATCAGGAAACAAGACCGTGAGCTGCTACGGGACTACGTGGCTCGCTTCAAGGCTGCTGCGCTAGAGATCTACAATCTGGAGGAGCCGGTCGCAATGCTGGCTCTGAAGCGAGGGCTCCGGACTTCTCGTCTGACCTACTCGCTTGACAAGAAGCCCCTAAAGACTTATTCCGAGCTGCTTTTCTGAGCTCAGAAGTATATCCATGCCGAGGAGACGGATCGTACTAGGCAGGAGCTCAACGGGAACTCGCTGAAGAAGTCGGCGCCCATCGAGGTGCCTGGGGCGCGGAGGCCGGGATAGCCAGCTCATAGCTCCCGACCTGGACCAAGGCCAAGAAGCGCTCCCGCTCCCGAGGGAAATCTTACCCCTCTCCTTGCCCCAAGAATGAAGATCCTCATGGAGATCGAGGGCAAGACCTATCTGAGGCACCCACCGCCGTTGAAGTCATCCTCCACCCGTGACAAGATGAAGTACTGTCGTTTCCACCGTGACCACGGCCACGACACTAAGGAATGCCGCAATCTCAAGTGGGAGATCGAAGAGCTCATCAAGAGGGGCTACCTAAGAAGATATGTGGGGGGCAGATCTCAACTGGAGTCTCAGGCACTCGTCGCCCTCCCACCTATCCCGGCGGTCGACAATCGCCTTACTGAGAAGCCGGTGGGGATGATACGCTGGGGAAACGAGCGCACGTCTAAGAAGACCCTGGGGGCAAGGGACTCTGAGAATGTACTCTCCTTTATGAGGGAAGGGGGAGACGGGAAGAAAAATATAAATAATGATACTATGGTGGTCGAAATGATGATCGCAAAGCATCCTGTAAAATGCATCATGGTAGAGAGTGGAAGCTCCACAGATATACTTTTCTATGATGCATTCTCCAGGATGAATCTTTTCCCTACTCAGCTCAAGCCTGTATATACCCCCCTTGTTGGCTTCATGGGAGACTCTACAAGGGTGGAGGGAGAAATCACTCTCCGAGTTACTGCCTAGACTCCACCTCGGCAAAGCACCGTCGTGATGACGTTCACAGTTGTCAGGCTCCCTTCACCTTATAACGTGATTCTGGGCCGACCTAGGCTCAATCTCCTCAACGCTGTCGTCTCTACCAAGAGGCTGCTTGTACAGTTCCCAACCCCTTGCGGTGTGGGGGAGATGAGGGGTACACCCCAGCTAGTGCATCACTGCTTCCAAATCCTCCCCAGGGCCCGGGTGCCTAAGGAGGACTCTAAAACAGATGAGCTCAACCAGAGGGTTCAGGACCCCAGGGGAGGCCCGGCCGAATGCCTGCTTCCTCACCAGCTTGGGGCAGACCAGGCTAAGACCGTGCAGATCGGAGCCCAGCTGCCCGAGGAAGAAAAAGCTCCACTATTGGAATTCTTGCAAGTGAACGCGGATGTGTTCGCCTGGACAGCAGTGGACATGCCAGGTATTCCCCCTGAAATCATCACCCACAAACTCAACATCGATCCGAAGCATAGACCGGTTCGACAGAAGAAGAGGAGCTTCGCCCCAGAAAGGCAGGTGGCCATCAACGAGGAAGTGGAAAGACTTCTAGCTGCCGGCTTCGTCCGAGAAGTACAATATCCGAGCTGGTTGGCGAACGTGGTGATGGTGAAGAAGAACAATGGCAAGTGAAGGATCTGTGTAGATTACACTGACCTCAATAAGGCATGCCCGAAGGATAGCTTCCCTCTGCCAAGGATAGATCAGTTGGTGGATGCCACCTCAGGGCACAGGCTTTTCTCCTTCATGGATGCATTCTCTGGGTATAATCAGATCTGGATGCACCTGGAGGACGAGGAGCACACTGCCTTCATTACCGATCAAGGGACATTCTACTACAGGATGAAGCCTTTGTCCTAAAGAATGCTGGAGCCATGTACCAACGCCTGGTCAACAAGGTCTTCAAAGACTAGATTGGCTAGAACGTGCAAGTGTACATGGATGACATGCTCGTCATGAGCAAACCAAGCTCAGACCACGTCACCGACCTCGTCGAAGCCTTTCACAGCCTTCGGAAGCACCAAATGAAGCTCAACACAGCGAAGTGCACCTTTGGGGTGGAGGCCGAAAAATTCCTCGGCTTCATGGTCACCCAGAGAGGCATCAAAGCGAATTCGGAGAAGGTCCAGGCGATCCTTGATATGGAGCACCCAACATCCAAGAAGCAGGTTCAACGTCTGACGGGGAGGGTCGCAGTCCTAAGCTGGTTTATCTCGAGGTTGGCTGATCGTTGCCTCCCTTTCTTCAAAGCGTTGCGCAAGATGCACGACTTCACCTGGATCAAAGAGTGCAAGGCATCCTTTGAAGAGTTGAAGGAGTTCCTGACCTCTTCACCTCTACTGTCCAAACCAGAAGAAGGGGAAGAGCTCCTGCTTTACCTGGCGGTCATACCAGGGGCCGTCAGCTCAGTCCTTGTCCGCACAGATCAGGACGAGTCTCAGAAGCCGGTGTACTACACCAGCAAAATTCTCCATGATGCGGAGATCAGGTATACCCGCTCCGAAAAACTTATTTTTGCACTAATCATGTCTGCTAAGCGCCTCAGGCCCTACTTCCAAGCGCATCCTATTGTGGTTGTGACCGATCAGCCATGGAGGACCATGCTAAGCTACCCCGAGACTTCCGAGAGGTTGGCTAAATGGTCCCTGATACTGAGCGAGTTTGATATCGCATATCGGCCAAGGTCATCGTAGAAGGCCTAAGTCCTAGCCGACTTCGTGGTCGAATGTACAGGGCTTCCCGAGGAACCAGAGCGGATGGTCCTCGAGAACCAAGTTGAGCCCGAACTACTGGGGGACCCTTGGGTCCTTCACGTGGATGGAGCCTCCAATTCTTGCGGGAGCGGAGCAGGCCTCATCCTCGCCAATTCCGATGGAGTAGTGACAGAGTGTGCTCTCCGCTTCAATTCCCCGCCACAAACAACCAGGTGGAGTACGAGGCGCTCCTTGCAGGCCTGAAGGTATCCCGCGAGCTGGGCATGCAGAACCTAAAGGTTTTCATCGACTCCCAACTGGTTGCTGGACAAGTCTCCGAAGAGTACGAGGCCCGAGATCCCCATATGATGAAGTACCTGGAGAAGGTTCATTCGAGCGTGGCATGCTTCCGTTACTTCTGCATTTTCCACATTCTCCATGGAGAAAATGCTCGTGCAGATGCACTGTCGAGGCTTGCAACCCTACCGGATTCATCCCTGGGGCACGCTTATGTCGAGTATCTCGAGAATCCAAGCTACGAAAGCACAGAGGAGGTGCAACAAGTAGCCCACGAGCCGAGCTGGATGGACAAGTACATCAAGTACATCCAGGGCGGCCTCCTACTAGAAGAACACAAAGAAGCCGGCCTCATCAGAAAAAAGGCCACCCATTTTGTTTTGATAGACGGTCACCTCTACCGTCGATCTTATTCCTATCCACTCATAAAGTGACTCAGGCCCATGGAGGCGGCCTTCGTGCTCCGGGAAATACACGAGGGCCTCTGTGGGAATCATGTAGGAGGGAGGACTCTAGCGTATAAGGCCCTTCACCAGGGATACTTCTGGGAGACAATGAGAGAAGACACCATCGACTTCGTCAAGAGGTGTGACAAGTGCCAACGCCATTCCCACATCCAGCATCTACCAACTGCGCCGATCTCCCAACTGTCATCCCCCTGACCTTTTGCACAGTGGGGGATGGACATTTTGGGACCGTTCCCCACCGCACCAGGGCAGCGGAAGTTCTTGCTAGTGGCGATCGACTACTTCACCAAGTGGGTCGAAGCGGAATCGCTAGCTCGAATCACAGAAGCCAATGTTCGGCAATTCTTCTAGAAGTTTGTCATCTGCCACTTCAGACTCCCCAATTGTGTCATTACCGACAACGAACGACAGTTCGACAATCGAGAGTTCGAAGGATTCTGTGCCGAGCATGGGATCCATCACCATTTCACCTCGGTTGCTCATCCCCAGACCAATGGCGAAGCCGAGGTGACCAACCGAACCATCCTTCAAGGACTCCGTACCAGACTGGATCAAGCAAAGGGCAGATGGGCAGAAGAACTTCTAAGCGTCCTGTGGGCTTACCACACAATGCCCAGAACGGCAATGGACGAAACACCGTTCAACCTCGTCTTTGGATCTGAAGCAATGATCCTAATCGAACTCGGCATGCCCATGCTCCGGGTGCCGCAGTATGACGAGGCACAGAACTCGGCACACCTCCTGCTCAACCTTGACCTCCTCGAAGAAACGAGGGACAAAGCCCGGCTTCGGATGGTGGCATATCGGCAACGAGTCACCCGATATTACAATTCACGGGTGAAACAAAAGAATTTCCAACCTGGTGACCTAGTGCTGCGCTGGGCAGAAGCATCTCAGCCCCGGGAGTACGGCAAGCTCTCGCCAAACTGGGAAGGCCCTTATAAAGTGGCCGAGGCTCTCTCACAGGGGGCCTACTACCTCGAGGACTTGGATGGTACCAGGTTTCCTCGGACATGGAATGCTTGTAATTTGAGGAGATACTATCAGTAATGTAAGTCTTTCCTCCACTAAAAATAAAGACTCCTTTCTGCACAACGATTTATCTGCCTTGCACGAAACTCAAGCCTCGAGCCTAGCTCCTCGGCATCAAAGCCCGGAGAAGTGCCCTCTAGCACAAAGACCTAGGAAGCCCCCAAGCACTCAAGCCTTGAGCCTAGCTGCTCGGCATCAAAGCCCGGAGAAGAGTTCTCTGGTACAAAGACCTGGGAAGCCCCAAGGCACTTAAGCCTTGAGTCTAGCTCCTCGGCATCAAAGCCCGAAGAAGAGTCCTCCGGCATAAAGACCTGGGAAGCCCCCAGGCACTCAAGCCTCGAGCTTAGCTCCTCGGCATCAAAGCCCAGAGAAGAGTCCTCCGGCACAAAGACTTGGGAAGCCCCCAGGCACTCAAGCCTCGAGCCTAGCTCCTCAGCATCCAAGCTCGGAGAAGAGTCCTCCAGCACAAAGACCTGAGAAGCCCTCAGGCAACCCTTAGGCCTGAGCCTAGCTCCACGTCCAGGAAGGCCTCGAGCCTAGCTCCAAGGCAATCAAGTCCGGTAACCCTCTTCTCTGATCTCCCCACTCGAAAAGAAGACGAGAAGGGAAGGAAAGAAAGAGAATGAGAGGGGAACACGGCGAGCACCTTCTTCTCTGTTCTCTCCACTCGAAAAGAAAACGAGAAGGGAAGAAAAGAAAGAGAATGAGAGAGGAACGTGGCAAGCACCCTCTTCTATGATCTCCCCACTTGAAAAGAAGACGAGAGGGGAAGGAAAGAAAGAGAACAAGAGGGGAACAAGCCGCCACTTCTCATCCAACAACATCCCCGAGCCCAGCTCCAGACGCCAATCCAAGACTGGAGCTCAGATCTCCGACCAAGGGAACCTTCGAGCCACGCAGCTCTCCATTATCAACGTCTCCGAGCCCAGCTCCAAGACACCAGTTCTGAGCCATGTCCTCAGGCCATCAAGCCCCGGAGACCAGCTCTCCGGCTGGCACATCTCCGAGCCCAGCTCCAAGACACAGTTCCTGAGCCATGTCCTCAGGCCATCAAGCCCCGGAGACCAGCTCTCCAGCCGGCACGTCTCCGAGCCCAGCTCCAAGACACCAGTGTAGGGTTCGGTGGCAAGGCGGAAACATAGATTTCAAATTTTTTATGAAATCTTCACCAAACCCATAACCCAAGATCTCCTTAAAAGAATTAAAACATATAACATGTATATATAAGATTTAAAGTCATATTAAAATACTAACCTGTATCGCTAAAATCCAAACTTTAAATCTCCACCAGGTGCCCAAATGTTCACCCTCCAATGGTGATCCACACAGAAAATGATGAAGACAACAATTTCTTGTTCTTGGCTCCTCTTCTTGAATTCTTTTTCAAGAATTCAATTCTTGGACTTTTGGGCTGAAATTTTCCTTCTTGAAAATTTCTTTTCTTCCTTCTTTCCTCTTCTTGAATTCTTTTCTTGAATTCCCTTTCTTGAATTCCTTTTCTTGAATTGAACTGGAAGAAGAAATTAAGACAAATAAAGTCTTAATTCTAGGAAGAAAAGAAGAAGAACAGACCCTTCCTTTTCCTTTCCTTTACCGTTCAAGACCTTCCTCTTATTCTTGTTTAGGGTCAGAGTTTCGACAGAGATTATCTCTGTAAGGGAAACAATACCCAACAAGCATAAAGGGAAGGAGTATTCCGGAGAGGAGGAGAGGAATATGATCTCTGTATATTTCTTCTTTTATAAACTGTCAGAAAACCCCCGAGAACCCAAACCCTTTTATAGATTTCAGAGGGGCGTCTTCTCAAAACAACGCAACCCTCTGAAACCCCAAGAATCATGATCCCTCATTCCTCACACGTCCCCTCAACCAAAAATCATGATTCTCCAATTTAAATTTTATTTTTTCGATGAGGAGGACTCTCAGAAAAACTTCAGGAAGAATCGTGACTTTTGGAGACGGATTTGCGACCGAAAAGTGACGGATCTTTTTCCTTAATTTTTCTGGTCATCAGATCCAAATCCAAGGGCGTTAGATAAGGATCCAAATAACCCCCCCCCCCCCCCCCCCCCCCCCCCCCTTTTTCTTGATTTTTCTCCGACGGTATTTCCTTCCCACGCGCGTGAAGAGAAGTCCACACGCGCGTGGACTTTTCTTCTTGGCACGCGCGGGTAAGAAAGGGAGTTGGCGGCTTGGAGAGAGGGTCTCAGTGCACTTGATTTTCTTGGGTTCAGCCATGGGTTAGTCCAATGTCCAAAAAATTAAATTAGACCTTAATCTGGTTCAATTAGAACCCAATTAAGCCCAATTCGGAACCAAATTCGAATCTGATTTGAATAGAAATTTGGTCTGCAACACATGCTAGTGTGTTTAACCTGCGAACATGATTTAATTCCAAATTAAATCCTTCATCAATTTTCTTTTGTGTGTGACCCATTAGGTTCCACACCTAGCCAGCAGTAGGTCCGAGTGCTTTTTGACTTAATTCGGTTAGATCTCAACTAAGCCGATTTAGGTCAACTCAAACTAGCTCGACTCGGTCAATTAGAATCTAATTCTAATTAACTGATTTGAATTATCATAATTCAATCATATACCTACAAGACAAGATTGACGTCTAGCAACGTATCATGTCTACCCGGAAGATATGGAATTTTGGTGGAATTACCAAAATACCCTTCAGTGGTGAGTTACCGGGCAATTCAGTCCTTTGATCAACTTGCATCCCGAATATGATTATGAATATGGATACTTGTCAAATCCAATTTCATATTCATCCCTAGCTCAATCTTTATAATGATGATTCATTAATGAACCATTAGAAATTAACTCTAATATTCATACTTTGATCAAAGATTTCCTGAATCCATCATTTGATCGAAATTAGCTGGATGCAATTCTCTCTTACTAGGGCTGATCAATTCCTTGTTGACCTACTCACAACCTCCATATACAATCTACCATACCCAGTATCACCTCATGCATGACTCAGTGTCATGATTGATTGTGAACCAAAGTATGGATTCATATGTATAAGGTACCATGGTAGTCTCAGGTCAAAGGACCATATGCACTACTCCCACTATGAGAATTATCTATTGACAAATAGATAAGGTTCCATTAGATATTCTCAATCTGGATCAATTCAGTGGACTCATTCTCTAATGAACACTCACATCCTAGTATTAGTGTCAAACATAAGTGACTGTGAGATCAGTCATCCTCATCACAAAGCATATATAGGATGTGCTGGTCTTGCCGGACACATTGATCCCCAACTCAATGTCCCATCGACCAGGAATATTTTATATTAGGGTTTTAAGGCTTTAGGTTTCACTGGTATGATCTCATCATATATCCTAGAACCATAGCCCTAATCTATGGGGTTCATCATATAATCATAAAGACACATCGTATGATGAAAATAAGGCCTTTATTATAATAATGTCAATTCATTGATTTTGGGATCGAAATACAAAATTTCAATTGGCTTTCAGGGCACAATCTTTCAACCTGTTCCTGAGCCATGTCCTCAGGCCATCAAGCCCCGGAGACCAGCTCTCCAGCCGACGCGTCTCCGAGCCCAGCTCCAAGATACCAGTTCCTGAGCCATGTCCTCAGGCCATCAAGCACCGGAGACCAGCTCTCCGGCCGGCACGTCTCCAAGCCCAGCTCCAAGATGCTAGTTCCTGAGCCATGTCCTCAGGCCATCAAGTCCCAGAGACTAGCTCTCCAGCCAGCACGTCCCCAAGCCTAGCTCCATGATGCTAACCCTAGACCGGAGCTCAGATCTCCGACCAAGGGAACCTTCGAGCCACGCAGCTCTCCATTATCAACATCCCCGAGCCCAGCTCCAAGACGCCAGCCCAAGCCTGGAGAAGAGTCCTCCGGCATAAAGACCTAGGAAGCCCCCAAGCACTCAAGCCTCGAGCCTAGCTTTTCGGCATCCAAGCCTGGAGAAGAGTCCTCCGGCACAAAGACCTGGGAAGCCCCCAGGCACTCAAGCCTCGAGCCTAACTCCTCGGCATCCAAGCCCGGAGAAGAGTCCTCCGGCATAAAGACCTGGGAAGCCCCCAGGCACTCAAGCCTCGAGCCTAGCTCCTCGGCATCCAAGCCCGGAGAAGAGTCCTCCGGCACAAAGACCTAGGAAGCCCCCGGGCACTCAAGCCTCGAGCCTAGCTCATCGACATCTAAGATCGGAGAAGAGTCCTCCAGCACAAAGACCTGGAAAACCCCCAAGCACCCAGCTCCAAGAAAACTACTCCTGAGGCACGCCCTCAGGCATTCAAGTCTCGGAGACCAGCTCTCCAGCCGGCACATCTCCGAGCCCAGCTCCATGATGACAACTCTTGAGGCATGCCCTCAAGCATCCAAGTTCTGGAGCCTAGCTCTCCGATTATCACGTCCCCGAGCCCAGCTCCAGGATGTTAGCCCAAGACCGGAGCTCAGATCTCCGGCCAAGGGACCTTCGAGCCATGCAGCTCTCTGGCCAGCACGTCTCCAGGCCCAACTCCGAGATGGCATTTCCTGAGCCCGACCTCCGATGATCAAGCCCTGAGCCTAGCTCCAAGGTATTCAAGATCTGAAAGACCTTCAGACACGTAAGTCTGAGGCTAACATTCTCTGGCACCGGAGTCTTGAATCTGGTGCCGAAATGGTGAAGCTCATGCCCATATGAGATGGAGCTTCCCCCCTTCCCCCCCCCCCAATCTCCTTGCACTAAAAAATGAGTAAGGAAAAGAGAGAATAAAAGGGGAGGAAAGAGAAGACATCTACATTACAATGAGAAGAAAGAGCCATGTCGACTGAATAGTTTTCCATTGATTGAAAAGAAATATGCTACATCATCATCCGGGCCCTGACAGGCCAGGCAGCCCAGCTTAAAAAACAAACAAAAATGACAAAAGAAAAATGGAAAATTACAAGGGAAGTCCTATCCTATTGGGCGGCTCCTTCCCCGAGCGATGCACGGCCGGGACTTCTCCTTCTTCCACCTCCGGTGCAGGGATGCATTCCTAAGCAGAGCCCGTTGGAGGGGCTGATTCAGCCACTGCTGCTGAAGGGACCGGCACAGTTGCCTCCGCTCGTGGCATTGGATCAATCGTCGCCACCACCGAGGCCAGCTCAGTCATCTCCGGGGCCACCTGGGGGAGAGACTTGACCAGACCGGCTCCTTGCCCCGTTGCAGCCATCGCTGGAGTCGAAGCCTTCTTGCCGGGGGCCCGGAGCATGGCTAGTCACTCTTCGGAGAGGATCCCCCGCAGCTGCTGGCGGTAGTAGGCGAACCCCTTGGCGAAGGAGTCCGTTGCCACCTCTTTAAAGTCTTTTATATACTCAGGCGAGGCCTTGAAAGTGGCCACCGCTTCGGCGGCTTCCTTCCTAGCAGCCTCTGCCCAGTGCTTCGCCTCATCCAGCTGCGCCCCGACTCGTTCAGCTTGCCGGACCGTGACTGCCATTCCCTTCTCGGGGGTCTCAGCGGAGCGGTTGGCGGCAATGACCCTCTCCTCCACAGCCGCTGCCCTCTTTTCAGCAGGGGCAACCTTGTCCCTCGCTGCCTCTGCCTCGGTCCGGAGCTCTTTCAGTCGAGTCCTCTTCGACTCGAGCTCTCCTTCAAGCTCCTTCTTGGCCCGGGTAGCATCGGTGACCTCAGCCTAGAGGTTCTTAACCCTCAGGTTAGCCTCCCGGGTCTCCTCATCCTTCTGACCCACCTCGACCTTCAGGGACTCGAGCTCTGCCTGTTGCTCCTTGTCCCTTTTCGCCCAATTATGGTAGTAGTCTCGAATGAGAATCAGTTCTCTGCCTTGCTGCATCAAAAGAAATACATTGGCCATGGTGCTAGAAAGGCTTAGAAGAAATCAAGGAAAGTGGAAGAAAACATACGTCGTACAAATTTGCGAACGACGAGCTGACGACGTCGCTCAGCAAGTTTTGGGTCCTTCATCAGGGAGACGTTCGGACCCAACCAGAAAGGGACTCGGAGATAGTCCCTGTCCTGCTTTCCTGCCGGCTCGGACCCATCAGCGGCAGGAGGTGCCCTCGATGCCAGCTGCGAGCTCAGCGCCACCTCGGACTGCACTTGGGGCACCAGCCCTGCTTCTTTCGATCCCCCATCCTCCTTGACGTCGACGATCTCCGGAGGAGGGGCTTCTACCCTGGCGGCAGCAGCGACCAACCTGGCACGGACGACCACCTCAGGCTTGAGTGCCAGGGCTGGACAATGCTGCCCTGAAGGCTCATGGACGAACTCGACCACCCTCTTCCGCCTTCGTTCTGGGATCGGTGCATCCGGCCTGGCCTGCACTGGCCTTGCACCTTCATTGGCCCGAGCCCTCTTCAAAGTCAGCTCGCCAGCCTCGGCTGTCTGCTCTCACTCCTCGGAGAATGAGAGCAGCTCGTCCATGGAGAATTTCATCTCTACACAGAAAAAAAGATGGTCAATCACAAGCAAAAAAAAAAAAAGAAGAAAGAATAAGAAAATGAAGATGAAGAAAGAAAATAGGAGGGTGGCCAGGTCGAACTCACCCGACTCCTGCGCTGAACCAACCCCAGCCTTGCAGAGATTCTGCTTCGACAGCAAGATCTCAAGTAAGGGGATCTCGGCCGATCTGAGTAGCTCGTATAGGTCAAGGTCGGCTACTTCAACGGAGGAGTTCCTATTCGAGGACCGATCTGGGTTACTCCAAACCTAGTCAATCCTCTCAACCGAAGCAAAAAGGTACCTACTCTTCCATCTCTGGATGGAAGAGGGGAGCTCAAACCTAATGCCCCGAGGGCGAGAGGAAAGGGACCACCACCCCTCCTCGGTGGGATGGCATTTCAGGGTGAAAAAGGTCCTGAACAAGAAGAAATGGGTAACAATCCCGTGGAAATGACACAGGACAATAAAACAAAATATCATCCTGATAGCATTAGTGGTGTGGACACCAGAAGCCGAAAGAAACTTCACTCCAACAAGGTTAGCCTTATCCCAATTTGGATCGAAGATAATTAGGTTACCTTGTATCCTTTAGTTCAAAAATATTTTATTTTCAAGAGTCATTTCCTTTTCAAGAGTCCTGTAATTAATTTTGAGTTTCAAATCAAGAGTGTTTATTGAGTCCTGTAATTACTTTTAAAATTTCATTTCTTGTAAGTCCATTTCAAGTTTTAAAGTCTAGGTCAGTCAAGTCAGTTCAGTTGAGTTAAGTCTAATTCAGTTGAGTTAAGTCTAATCAAGTTTTAAAGCCATGAAAGCCAGCAACAAGACTCAAATTCTAGACCCCAGAATTTGACCACATGAAGAAGAGAAGACACATCAACCAAGCAAGAGAAAAGGACCATCAACTAGGACCACTAGGCGCCACATGTCATTCTTATCCAAGTAGAAGACCACCTCACCATGCCACGTCATCAGGTGCCACTTCACCAGCCACCTCATCACCCTTTGGGCGCCAACAAGAGAGATTCAAATTCAAGGAGGTTGGCCACATCCCTCCAAGTCCTCCACCAAATCCTCCAACCCCCCAACACATCCCTCCAAACTCTCCACAAAATCCTCCAACCCCCCTTGTAATCCTCCTCGATTTGGGGAGTTTTTAAATTTCAAAAGCTAGCTTTGTGAGGCTATTAAAAGCCTTGGACGCCCATTGTAAAAGAGATTGATTTTGGGAATGAATGAAAATTGAAGTTGAAATTTTGGAAGTAGAAGTTGTCTTGTATTTTTTTTCTTATGTGAAAGTTTTCCATCCTCTTCCTCCACGCCAAAGCCATTCTTTTTTCCCTAGAAAAGCATCTTCCAAGCTCAAGTGAAGGCATTGGAGTCGGCCAGATCTTCTCAAAATTCTGTTCTTAGTTCATAAACTCTCCCATCCCTTCTATATGTTCCTATCCTTCTTCCTTAACTTTGATCTTCATTGCAGGGTCCTTCGAAGTCTTTGAGTTGTGGGCTGGGTTCACCTTAACAAAGAACCAACAAGCTGAAGCCCCAAGTCCAGGGTTCTGATCTCTGTTATCCAGGTTCTTCAGTTCTGAGCATTGGTAGTTTCAAGGTATGAATCAAAAGAAGGTTGGAAAGCTCATCAAGGTAAGTCCACAATCATTAGCCCCTATTGTCTAGATCTTCTTCCTTCTTAGTTTAGGATTGTGTCTAATCAAGTAAAAGTCCAATTTCTTATAATCCTTAAGTCTTATTATGATAAGTACAATGCTAGTGTAATTAGGTTTCGTTGCTCTACAAACCATATTCAAAATATTAATCATATGCTTGCCGCATCATCTTGGTATCAGAGCATGGTTGCATTTGGGTAGAATAGTTTTCTTTAAATCCAAGCAAGATCTAAAATTCACGCCTCCTGAGCGGGTGTACTCCAGTACACTGTCACGACCCATGGGAATAATGAGCCCCTGGCCGGACGTGAGTTTTTAGATTGAAGTTTTGGGTAAGCCATTGCACTTGTTTGATTAGGTTCTGTTTTCTGAAAATTTGCATCTGTTTACTGTAATCCGTCTGCAGCTCCAAAGGCAAGTCACTGATTTTTTATTGAAATATTTTTTTTCTTGTTCCTTTTTAAGTCAGTTATCACCATATTAAATCTCATCATCAGAAAAAAATTATAAAAAAAATAAAAATTTCTGCAGTTCGACACTGTCATTAGGGTTATGTTCTGTCCTTTTTATTTATCTTCATTTGTAGGATCTGCTTAGATTAGTATAGATTTTAGTTTTAAAATTCCTTTCATCTACATTGAAACATATAAGTTAGGAATCCTTTGTGAGTTTTTCAGAATTTTTGGACATTTTTTCATCACGTTTTCCACACCACTTTCAAATTGCAACACACTTCTGCAGCACCTTTGCATTTCATTCATCTCATGAGAAATCAAATTAAGGGCATCAATTTGACATAGGGTCAGGGTTTCATCACCTGTCCCTAGCCCAAAAATCACCAACCAGCATATCGATCCCAGCCCGTTAATTAAAATTGAGTAGAACGTTAATTGTCCTAGTGGGTTAGGGACACCAACAAGTTGGGTTCAGGTTAGGGTCAAGTTAACTGTGTCAGCTAATTGGTGTGTGCTTACTGGCTTGGTGTCTAGGATTGGTGCATCAGGGCTTGTGATTTGGTCCGCCTACCTGGCCAATCTCAGATTGGTGTCTAAGGTTAGCAATCAGGGACCTACACTCCCCTCCACCTACCTGGCTAAGTCCCATAAGTACTACTAGCTAGTTGGTTCACTTAATTAGACTTCTAATTTGTGCTCTAGGTCTAGGAAACCTTAGCTCGAACTTGAGTCCATTTGCATGCATGACAACTAGAGCAGGAACACCGTATTCACCAATCCAAGCCCAGTCAAGTGTAGCCATGGACCAAAACTTAGGGAATTTGATCAAAGGCCTAAATGATCAAGTGGCCCAACTAACTAAGAGTTTAACTGAGCAATTGGCCCAAACAAATCAGAATGTGGCACAAACCAACCAAGACATGAATGACCAGTTAGCCCACATCACTACTAGGTTGGATCAGTTAGAGGCTAGAACCCCTGAAAGCAATCATGAAGCCCAGACTGAGCCTGAGCCAAGTCTTGCACCTGAACTCGAGACCCCATTGAACCCTAGAAGGATTCCATATCAAAACCCTCTCTACGAAACAAACCCTAGGAGAGCTCCCCAAGATCAGTTTTATGATCCAATTCCTAGAGGACCCCACCCTGGTCAAACCATCGAGCCCAACCCAAGGAGATTCCATCATGAGCCTAACTATGAACCCAATGTCAGGAGACCCACCTCAATTCACTTTGATCAAGATGACCGAACCATGAAGAATATTAGGCTAGAAGCTCCCACCTTTGATGGAATTTTAGATCCAAAGATCTATATTGATTGGGAAGGTGAGATGGACCAGTATTTTGACTGGTTTGAGATGAGTGAAGAGCGCAAGTGTAAGTTTGCAAAGCTTAAACTTGTGTGCCAAGCTAGGTTATATTGGGGAAACATTGAGAGACTCACTAGACAGAGAGGTGATGTGCCCATAGTGACCTGGCGAGCTATGAAACTTAGGCTTGGGGAGAAATACCTTCCTATGTCCTACCACCAAAGACTCCTAGATCAATGGCAAAGACTTACTCAAGGAAATAGGAGTGTCGCAGAGTACATAGCGAAGTTTGACGAATTCATTATGAGGTGTAATGTTGATGAATCTGAGTCGGTGACCTTGTCTAGATTTAGAGCTGGACTGAGGGAAGAAATTCAAAGAGAATTGTTCATGCGAGAGGTACATGACCTAGAATTAGCCTATCAGATAGCTAGGGATGCTGAGAGATTCCATAGAGGTCCAGTCTATCATAGGCCCGAAGCCCCTAGGACTAGTGCACCTTATCAGCAGTCAGGATCCAATCAGCCTAGATTCAACCGACCCAATCCTAATGTGCCTGTGACCCGAAGAGATGACAAGGGGAAAACACCTGAGACCCAAAGAACTCCAAACGTATGTTTCAAGTGTAACAAAGTGGGTCACTATTCTAGCAACTGTCCTAATAGAGCCCTACACATAGGGGAAGTAGAAGAGGAAGCCGTAGAATCCCAAGGTGAATTTGAGGAGGAAGTATACCAGGCAGATGAGAACTTGGCTGAAGAGTATGAGGATGAGGAAGTCCTGGTAGATCAAGATCTGTTAGGAGTGGTTAGGTGTATTCTCACCCAAGCTAAAACCCAAGAAGATTGGCGTAGGACTAGCATCCTACAAACATTCATTAAGATAGGTGAGAAAGTATGCAAAGTCATTTTAGATAGCGGTAGCTGTGTCAATGCCATATCCACCAACACAGTTAAAAACCTAGGATTGCCCACCGTACCCCATCCTAATCCCTATAAGGTATCCTGGATAGACTCAACCACGATTTCCATTAAGTCTAGGTGCCTAGTAACCATTCAGTTCCAATCTTACCTGGAGAAAGTATGGTGTGATGTACTTCCAATGGGAGTAAGTAGCATAATTTTAGGCCGACCATGGTTGTACGATCTTGACGTAACACTCTATGGTCGTTCTAATTCATGCTCGTTTACTCATAATGGAAAGAAGATTGTAATCCATTCTTCTCCACCTAAGAACCCCATTAAGAGAGGATCAAGCCAATTGAGTGATAAGAAAAAGGGGATAAACGTGATCACTGCTAGAGAAATGGAGAAAGAAATTAGCAATGGGTCACCTGTTTGGATTTTAACCATTAAGGATCATCAAGAACCTCTTTCAAAAGAACAACCTCAAGAAGTCAGTCAAGTGCTAGAGGAGTTCAAAGACGTGTTCCCCGATGACTTGCCCGACCAACTCCCACCTCTTAGGGATATACAACATGCGATAGACTTAGTCCCCGGAGCAACCCTACCGAACCTTCCCCATTATAGAATGAACCCTACCGAGCACCAAGAATTACAACGTCAAGTAGGAGAGCTCCTAAAGAAAGGATTCATTAGGGAGAGTTTGAGTCCATGCGCTGTCCCAACCTTACTTACCCCTAAGAAAGATGGCACATGGAGAATGTGTGTTGATAGTCGTGCCATAAATAAAATCACGGTGAAGTATAGGTTTTTCATCCCCCGCTTGGATGATATGTTAGATATGATGGCCGGTGCAACTATATTTTCTAAGATTGACCTGAAGAGCGGCTATCACCAAGTTAGGATCAGACCAGGGGATGAATGGAAGACTGCCTTTAAAACTAAGGACGGGTTATTTGAATGGGTAGTCATGCCTTTTGGGTTATCCAACGCCCCTAGCACTTTTATGCGAATCATGAACCAAGTCCTATGAGCCTTTATTGGAAAATTTGTTGTCGTTTACTTTGACGACATACTTATCTATAGTAGGACTAGAGAAGATCATCAACAACATCTGAGGCAGGTATGTTTAGCACTTAGGAAAGATAACCTCTATGCCAATCTAAAGAAATGTGCTTTCATGACTACTAGAGTTATCTTCCTAGGATTTGTTGTGACCCCTGAAGGAGTATCCGCTGACCCTGAGAAGGTTAAGGCAATTGTAGAGTGGCCAACACCCAATAATATTCATGAAGTAAGAAGTTTTCATGGCCTCGCTACGTTTTATCGAAGATTTATTAGAGGGTTTAGCACCATAGTTGCTCCTATCACGGATTGTATTAGGAAGGGCCACTTTGAATGGACGAAGTCAGCTGATAAGGCCTTCCTTCACATCAAAGATAAGATGACCCAAGCACCAGTCTTAAGACTACCCGATTTTTCTAAGGTCTTTGAAGTAGCATGCGATGCTTCGGGAGTAGGTATTGGTGGAGTTTTGAGTCAAGAGAACCATCCCGTAGCATTCTTTAGTGAGAAATTGAATGAAGCCAGGAAGAAATACTCCACATATGATCGGGAGCTTTATGCGGTAGTGCAAGCATTAAGGTATTGGAGGCATTATCTCCTACCGCAAGAATTTGTTTTATTTTCAGACCATGAAGCCCTTAGGTTTTTGAGTTCCCAAAAGAAACTAAATCCTAGGCATGCCAAATGGGTAGAGTACATCCAATCCTATACGTTTGTCCTAAAGCATCAATCAGGAACCGATAATAAGGTAGCTGATGCCCTAAGTCGTAGAACGTTACTTTTAACCTCAGTCAGTACTGAAGTCATAGGTTTTGAAAGACTTAAGGAGCAGTACGAAACCTGTCCAGATTTTGGTGAAATTTATCAGGTTTTGCGTCAAGGACCATCTAGTGATCATAGTGACTATACCCTTCTAGATGGTTATCTTTTTAGAGAGAATAGGCTTTGCATCCCAAGAACCTCCTTAAGAGATTTTTTAGTTTGGGAGATACATGCGGGAGGTTTGGCTGGCCACTTCGGACGAAACAAGACTATCTTGGCTGTTGAGGAACAATTTTACTGGCCAGGTCTTAAGAAACAAGAAGCAAACCTTATAGCCCGATGTAGGACATGTGCTGTTGCAAAGTAACAAAAGAAGAATACCGGGCTATACACTCCATTACCTGTACCTGAGTGTCCATGGCAGGATCTAAGCATGGACTTTGTTCTAGGATTACCCAAGACCATTCGAAAACATGATTCAATCTTTGTGGTGGTCGACCGGTTTTCAAAAATGGCCCATTTCATACCTTGCACCCAAACTTCCGATGCCTCCAGGATAGCCAAACTCTTTCTTGATCAAGTAGTCAGACTCCACGGGTTACCAAAAACCATTATTTCTGATAGGGATGTCCGCTTCACAAGTTACTTCTGGAAAACCCTTTGGCACCTATTAGGAACCAGACTGAAATTCTCCACTGCCTACCATCCCCAGACTGATAGACAAACCGAGGTTGTAAATAGAAGTCTAGGGAACTTGCTGAGATGCCTAGTGGGAGAAAGTCTAGGAAACTGGGATTTGTTATTGCCACGTGCTGAGTTCGCTTACAACAGTTCGGTCAATCGATCTACGGGCAAAAGTCCCTTTGAGATAGTCCATGGTTGCAAGCCTAGGAAGCCTTTAGATCTAATCCCACTACCTATTCACACACGAGTCTCTGAGTCTGCTGAGTCTTTTGCACAGCATGTCACAAATCTACATAAAGAAATCAGTAATAAGATCAACCTGAGCAATGAAACTTACAAACACTTAGCTGACTCACATAAAAGGGCTAAAGAATTCTGTGAAGGGGATTATGCGATGATTAGGCTCAACCCTGAACGGTTTCTCCCTGGAACCATAAAGAAGCTGCATGCCCGCGGAGCGGGACCTTTTAAGATCTTAAAGAAAATAGGGCCTAATGCATATGTTTTGGAACTTCCACCTGATATGGGTATTAGTACAACCTTCAATGTTTCAGACCTAGTAGAATACAAAGAACCACTACTAATACCTAGTGAGCCTTTTGAGCCAGAAACTTTCATTGAGAGTGAACATATTTCCGAGTGTCCACCACCAACCTTACCTGAGCAGAGAGAGAGGATTGAGAGAATCCTGGATGACAAGATCATTACTACCAGGAATAAGGACTATCAGCGATACCTGGTTCAATGGCAAGGTCAACCTGAGTCCGACAACTCTTGGATTACTCGAGAGGACCTGCAAAGACTTAACCCAGACTTGTTCGAGCATTACCAGGGCAAAACTGAACCATACTCGACTGGGTCGAGTTCTGCCCACCCTAGGAGAATTGGTGTGGACACCAGAAGCCGAAAGAAACTTCACTCCAACAAGGTTAGCCTTATCCCAATTTGGATCGAAGATAATTAGGTTACCTTGTATCCTTTAGTTCAAAAATATTTTATTTTCAAGAGTCATTTCCTTTTCAAGAGTCCTGTAATTAATTTTGAGTTTCAAATCAAGAGTGTTTATTGAGTCCTGTAATTACTTTTAAAATTTTATTTCTTGTAAGTCCATTTCAAGTTTTAAAGTCTAGATCAGTCAAGTCAGTTCAGTTGAGTTAAGTCTAATTCAGTTGAGTTAAGTCTAATCAAGTCTTAAAGCCATGAAAGCCAGCAACAAGACTCAAATTCTAGACCCCAGAATTTGACCATATGAAGAAGAGAAGACACATCAACCAAGCAAGAGAAAAGGACCATCAACTAGGACCACTGGGCGCCACATGTCATTCTTATCCAAGTAGAAGACCACCTCACCATGCCACATCATCAGGTGCCACTTCACCAGCCACCTCATCACCCTTTGGGCGCCAACAAGGGAGATTCAAATTCAAGGAGGTTGGCCACATCCCTCCAAGTCCTCCACCAAATCCTCCAACCCCCCCCACATCCCTCCAAACTCTCCACAAAATCCTCCAACCCCCTTGTAATCCTCCTCGATTTGGGGAGTTTTTAAATTTCAAAAGCTAGCTTTGTGAGGCTATTAAAAGCCTTGGACGCCCATTGTAAAAGAGATTGATTTTGGGAATGAATGAAAATTGAAGTTGAAATTTTGGAAGTAGAAGTTGTCTTGTATTTTTTTTCTTATGTGAAAGTTTTCCATCCTCTTCCTCCACGCCAAAGCCATTCTTTTTTCCTAGCAAAGCATCTTCCAAGCTCAAGTGAAGGCATTGGAGTCGGCCAGATCTTCTCAAAATTCTGTTCTTAGTTCATAAACTCTCCCATCCCTTCTATATGTTCCTATCCTTCTTCCTTAACTTTGATCTTCATTGCAGGGTCCTTCGAAGTCTTTGAGTTGTGGGCTGGGTTCACCTTAACAAAGAACCAACAAGCTGAAGCCCCAAGTCCAGGATTCTGATCTCTGTTATCCAGGTTCTTCAGTTCTGAGCATTGGTAGTTTCAAGGTATGAATCAAAAGAAGGTTGGAAAGCTCATCAAGGTAAGTCCACAATCATTAGCCCCTATTGTCTAGATCTTCTTCCTTCTTAGTTTAGGATTGTGTCTAATCAAGTAAAAGTCTAATTTCTAATAATCCTTAAGTCTTATTATGATAAGTACAATGCTAGTGTAATTAGGTTTCATTGCTCTACAAACCATATTCAAAACATTAATCATATGCTTGCCGCATCAATTAGGGACCTACTGGGTAGGGACGAGTCGATAGTTGGCTAAAAAAGAAAGAAAGAAGGGGTGTACAGGAAAGCGAAGGCCCCCGGTGAAGGCCTCTTCGTAGAAAGCGATCCGTCGAGGGCCATTGGATGTGACCCACTCCCCGGGATAAGGAACAGAGAGTTGGACAGACTCAAGGATGCTGTAAACATCCCGGATGGCCACAAGATCCTCGACAGTGATCACAGAAGCAACCCCACCGGGCCCTGTTGATCGGGAAGGTTCGGGTTCGAGAGTGGGAGCAGGAGGAAGAGCGGGAAGAAGAGCTCGAAGAGGTGGAGGAGAAGACCCAGGTTCCCTAATGGATATAGGACCTTGGAAGGGTCTCCTGCTGAATTCATACCTTGCCCCCTCCATCTCCTCGTCGAAGGAAGAAGGAGTCTTTGGCCGGGAAGGTCCAGCCTCGGCTTGGCAGGAAGGACGGAAGTTTGGACCATAACAATCCATAGAAGAAGAAGAAGACGGTGAAGGAGGACCTACGGCGACCCCTAGTCGATGAGAAGGGAGAAAAAGAGGGGGCTAACCTGCCAAAATCCTAAGAGGATGATGATGACCGGAGAAGGAGAAGGAGAGGATTGCTGCATGACGCCGGGCATGAAGGATTCGAAAGAGATAAGTTTTGAAAAGACTTATCCCTCCATTCGAGACAACCTACGCCCGACCATACCGTTATGGCTTCCCCAAGAGACTCGCCACGTGTCGCTGATCGACGGGCCATCACCCCAATCCGATCGCGATCGCTCTGACTTCCGTGCCTGCCATAACTACTCCCTAGACATGGCCACGTGGCATCCCCGCACAGGCCCGGAGGACCATCAAGCGAGGCGCCGCCGATTTCGGATCATTATTGTACTAGATTTCTCCACCTTTCCATGTCAGCACCACAATTACTCCCTTTGTCTCGAGCGCCGCATACAAACGGACCTCGGGAGTGGGGGGCAAATGATGTGGCTAGATCACTGATGTGGCATGGATGGACTGACGTGGAGCCCTCACCGGGTGCCACGATGGATTCCCATCTTGAGCTCCTTCGCCGGGCTGAGATCCCCAAGAGCAACGGGGTCGCTTGTTGAAGCCGGGCTCCGTCATCCGCCAGGTCGGTCCCCGCTAGGTCGGGATGCCTAGGCTGGAGCCAAGCCCAAGTCCCACCAGAGGCGGAGCCCTCGAGGTCGGGCCACGTGGTCAGGAGTCGAGCTCAAGCCTCCTCCACCACGAGCCCCTTTGAGGTCGGGCCCCCTGGGTTGGGCGGCACCTCGCCCACCTTTGCCAGCCCAAGCTCGCTCAAAGCTGGGCTCCATTGGCCCGGGGTTGAGCTCAGCCCTCCTCCGCACAGCCGATCTACCTCGAGGTGGGCCCCACTTCTTTGGATCGGTTCCCAGCTCAAATCGAGGCACCAACCATCAAGGAAGCAGCACCTCCCCTCCGAGGACAGTGGCGGGCCTCCCGAGGACCGTACAACAACGTCCGCCACGCCGCCATTAATGTCCACGAACATCATTCACTCTAGAAAGAAAGGAAACTTACATCAAGGCACCATGCCCTCCGCCGACCTGCCGTACGACCAGAGAAAAGACCCCACCGGAGAGTGCGGGTCCCGAGACCGGCGACCTACCCATCGAGGTCTTGCCAGGCTTCCAGGAGAGGGGCAAACAGAAGGAATGTCAGGGGTGCATAGAAGCTTCCCCAGCTACCTGATAAAGGAGGCGTCCCATCTACGGTACGATACCTCATCGTACCCGTCTGACAGCATGGGAGGACCCTGAGGCAAGCCAAAGTAAAAGACTCGGCCAGAGTAAGGAAAAAGGAGGTAACAACAATTTTTCAATAAAAACCATAATAAAGAGAAAGAGGAGAAATGGGGAGAGACCAGAGAGGAGGGCAAGACCACCTCGACCATCACCTCTCCTAGCTCACTCATACTTTCATACACTACACTCACTCCTCCTAGCGTGGAGCTCATCCGGAGGGGCTCGACTAGGAGGATCTGTTATCCTGGATCATCACTGACTTGACCGTCGGAGTGCCCCCACCAGAATCCCCGGCCCAGGTCACTGATGTTGGTTTTTTGCAGGTCCCGAGGCATCGGGGGCATCTCCGGCAGGCAGGTGCGCAATCCCCGACACCATCAGCAGCTACGGGCCATGACGATCCAGGCGGCAACATAACCTTATTAGATTCGGGTCGACTCAAGGGAATTGGACTGGTACAAGGCTGATAGCTAGGGGTACTAATCCTATTGGTTGTTTGGTTATTTGATTGGGTCAATTGATCAAATCTTTGATTCATTTGGGTTGTTAATTGGGCATACTGATTTTGAAATTGGGTATTGGAATGGGTCAATTGGTTGATCTGGGTGGTTAATTGGGTATTCATTTGGTTCATCTTGGTGGTCAGTTGTTCATTCATGGCTTTAATGAGGGTTTCAAGATTAGTTTCCATGGTTAAACTGGGTTGGGGTTTAGATCGTTGGTATTGGGTTCCTAATATAGTGGTCATGCACTCAATCAGTCAAGGTGTTATGATGCAGTCAAGCATACAAAGTAGACATGTAATATGGTTTGCTAGACTTAGAGCCAAAGTTGAATGAATCTACTCAACTTATACCTAACTCAACAACTAATCCTTCCACTGGCTAGGTAAGAGGTGGGGTGGTGGGAGGCTCCCCCTGCTTGTGACAGGGTCCTAATTAAAAACCACCAGTGCACTTAGGACATTTACCTTTGGACCTCTAGTCTTAGACACCAGTTTTCAGTAATAGTTGGAGAATTGAATGCACTAGTTTACCCACACAACTCGGACCCGACCTGTTGGTATCCCTAGTTCACTAAAGCAAATTAGGTTGCTAGTTGATTTTAAATTGGGCTTGGGATCGAATGCAAGGGATGTAGTTTTGGGCTAAAGAGAAGTCATCACATCCTCCCCCCATCTGGCATAGTATAATTGCCCTTAGAATAGTTTATGCACATGATGACACACATATGAAAATGCAAATTAAGGTTTCTAAGTTTTTTTATATTTTCTATTATTTTTATATTTTTTTATTTTTTAAATAGAGATATAATTTCAAAAAAGTATCTAATATGCAAGAAATATGCAAAAAAATAAAATATATAGAAATTATACAAAAAGAATCCTAACATGCTGAAATCTGGCTGCAAAGATTTTCTAGGCAGAAAAAAATAGGGTTGCAAAATAGAGGAAGTCCAAAAAATCATGAAGAAATAATGATTAATTGAATTCAATTATGCTGGTTCTATAAAAATAAAAATCAAGATTTTATCATGTTTCTACAGGCAGAAGCAATTATTTGAAGAACCTATATGCTGAAATTAGACTTGCTAAAATTTTTGGGCCAAACTATTCTCAGGCAGTAATCAGGCATGCAAAAATTCTATAGACCGAAATAAATTACAAAAAAATTCTGATAAATAATATCAATTATAAGGAATCCAGAAAAATAAGAATCAGGATTTTCAGATATACCTATATAAAGAAATAGTAAAAATAATAGACTATGTATAGAAATTACGGGATGTAGAAACTAGTCCTAAAACATGCTCTGATACCAAATTGATGCGGGACTAATTATGCATACCAATTATTTTTTTGTTATTATGTATTAAGTTATGAGTTTGTATCCCAAGTCTCAAGCCAATAAACTAAGAAAGTAATTCTAGAGAAATTCAGAATTACATGCATGCAGAACGAAACCCTAAAAGTAAAAAAACAGGACCGCCAAGGGTGAGAAGCCCCGGTAGGACTAGCTCTTCTGCAATACCACTACTAGAGGAGTCTAGGGGATGTACTTGGTAGAGACTTGAAGATGGGTCCATGAAGAGTTCGCTCGTTGCTCCCGGATGCAGCTTGGAAAATCAAGCTGATGATCTTGTAGATCTGTGGCTTTCAATCTGGTGGCCCGAAAGCTAGTCAACTGAAATCCTGGATTCGTGGTAACTGAAGGATCTGCAAGGCACCTAACAAGGGTTAGAAAAGCAAGAAGAAAGGGATTAGAATGCTGAAAGTAGAAGGGAAGGAAGGGAAGGATGATGGGTGGCTAGGGCTTCTGGTTGGAGGGCTTGGATGCAGGGCGCAGGGGTTGGGATCACACAAATACCCTTCACACAGAATTCACACAAAAATCACAAATAATTCACACAAAAATTTGAGAAGAACTCAAGAAATTTTTTATTCATAATTATCAGCAAAAATACATGAGAGGGGGTCTTTATATAGACTTACAACTTGGGCTCCAAGTAAGGGCATACAAGAAAATTCCTAGGTATCCTTTTTCCACTCAAACCCTAGCTAGATTATATGGAAACCTCACTCTTTCAAATGAACTCAAACACTCTCTCCTCTCCTTATCATGGTCGGCCAAAGGGTGGTGATCATAATGGTGGACGACCAAGGGAAGGTGACCATAAGGGGGTGCCAATTTCATGATGGGCCAGTGATGGGGATCCAGAGCAGGTCAGGATATTTTTTCCATATTTTCTTATTTTTCTCATATTTTTTTAATTCTCCTATTCTCACTATTCCACCTATCCCCACTATTCCGGATTTATCTGCAACTTATCCCAGCTTTATCCCTGCCTTATTCCATCTTCCTCCATCTTTCTTCCATGATTTTTAAAATTCCCAAACCCTAGCCCATCGCCCCGCCCACCCCAGATCAAGGCTGCCCGACCCCGGGCGGCCCCCGCTAGCTCGCCTGTCGGTGCTCGCCAGCCCCGCTCTCGCCGGAAAACCGGCCGTCCGCCGCCCACGCCCATGGGAAAATGAAGGGACGGCCGTGGGAAGACCAACCATCGCCCATGGCCGTCGCTGCCGCCTATCGCCCGCCCGCCCGCCGTCCGCCGTCCGCGGAGGTCCTCGCCGGTGCCCGGGGCCCCACGCCCGTGGGAAGACGAAACGACACACCTGTGCATGTCGGGCCATCGCTCCGTGCCACCGCTCTAACGCCTGCCCGCCACCCGCCTGCCATCGTCCCGTCGCCCGCCGGTGCTCGCTAGCCGCCGAAGGTCCTCGCTGGTGCCTGAGGCCCCACGGCCGTGGGAAGCCAAAACGGCATGCCCTGTGCATGCCGTGCCACTCCTATGCTGCCACCCCGCCTGCAGCTCGCTGCCCACCGTCCGCCGCTCGTAGTCTGCCGGCCCAGTCCGCCACCCGCTTCCTAGCCGCCAGCCTTCCGCCGGTGCTCGACGGAGATCGTTTCTCCTTCTGTGCACGACCGTGAGTTGATTCCGCACGATTTCTGGAGTAGATCAGTTTTCAAAATAGCACACTTTTCAGAGCACTTCATCAAGCCAACACACTTCTCAGAGCAGATCAACACCAATTTTGATGTAGCATGAATTTTGATATAATTTAATTTTCATTTTTGGTTTGCTTGTAGGCTAAGTAATTGAGGGGTTTTGATTGCCTATAAAAAGGCCCCCTCTCCCCCTGTAATAAGAGATTGAATAGAATTTTTTGGTTTAGCCACTGGTTCTGATTCTGGGCTGAGGCCCGTTTTGCCTTTGTCTTTCGGGACGTTGAGGGGTGTGAAGCCCCATCTTGCCTTCGTCCTTCGAGACGTCGAGGGGTGTGAGGCCTCGTCTTACCTTCGCTCCATGCGAGCATCGAGGAGTGTCAGGCCCTAGTTATCCCCTATCCCATCTTCTTATCCCCTCGTGACCTTGAGATTCAACCTAGTACCTCCAGTATCGAGGAAGGTATAATGCCTTAGAGGTGAGAGGTCTCTTCATTAGGACGAGTCCCAAAGTCCACAAGTTCCAGTTCCCACCTTTGAGATTCAACCTAGCACCTCCAAGTATCGAGGAAGGTGTAATGCCTTAGAGGTAAGAGGTCTCTTCATTAGGATGAGTCCCAAAGTCCACGAGTTCCAGTTCCTAGTCTCCCATCCCCATCCTTCCTTCGCCATCTCTACCAAGAAAATTGAAAACAAAATAGATAAGCTATTTTAGGATTTTAGTTTCAGTTTCGCCCTAGTCCCAGGAGGCTTCTTAGCCCTCCCACGGTCCTAGTTTGTTTATGTGTTTTCCTTTTCCAAATAATCTAGGATATATCGATCATCGATCATCCGTCCTGCACCAATTTGGTATCAAAGCGAGTTATGGATTAGGATGTGCTCCATTTTCGAACTCAACGGAGTCGAGTTCTTCGCGATCGAGGAGAATGATGGGGATATAGGGCAGGTCCAGATATTTTTCCCATATTTCTTATTTTTCTCATATTTTTTTAATTCTCCTATTCTTGTTATTCCACCTATGCCCAATATTCCAGATTTATCCCCAACTTATCCCAGCTTTATCCCTATCTTATTCCATCTTCCTCCATCTTTCTCCCGTGATTTTTAAAATTCCCAAACCCTAGCCCACTGCCCCACCCCACCCCAAATCCGGGCTGCCCGACCCCCGGCCGCCCCCGCCGGCCCGCCCGGTGGTGCTCGCCGGCCCCGCTCTCACCAGAAAACTGGCCGTCCGCTGCCCACGCCCGTGGGAAGACGAAGGGATGGTCATGGGAAGGCCAACCATCGCCCACGGCCGCAACTGTCGCTTACCACCGCCAGCCTTTTACCGGTCGCTCGCCCACCATCCGCCGTCCGCCGTCCGCCGGCCCATGCCCGACCGTCGGAGGTCCTCGCCGGTGCTCGGGGTCCCACACCCATGGGAAGATGAAATGGCATGCCCGTGCGTATCGTGCCGCCGCTCTGTGCCGCAGCTCTGCCGCTTGCCTGCCGCCGCCCGCAGGTGCTTGCTGGCCGCTGGAGGTCCTCGCCGGCGCCCGAGGCCCCACGGCGGTGGGATGCCAAAATGGCATGCCCTGTGCGTGCCGTGCCACTACTGTGCCGCCACCCCACCTGCAGCTCGTCGCCCACCGTCCGTCGCTCGCCGTCCACCGGCCCGTCTACCGCCTGCTTCTCGACCGCCGGCCGTCCGCTAGTGCTCGGCAGAGATCGTTCCTCCCTTTATGTATGACCGTGAGTTGATTCCACCCCGATTTCTGGAGCAGCTCAGTTTTCAAAGTAGCACACTTTTCATAGCACTTTATCAAGCCAACATGCTTCTTAGAGTATATTAGCATCAATTTTGATTTAGCATGGATTTTGATGTAATTTATTTTCCATTTTTGGTTTGCTTGTAGGCTAAGTAATTGAGGGGTTTTGTTTGCCTATAAAAAGGCCCCCTCCCCCCTATAATAAGAGATTGAATAGAAATATTTGGTTTAGCCACTGGTTCTGGTTTTGGGCTAAGGCCCGTTTTGCCTTTGTCCTTCGGGACGTCGAGGGGTGTGAGGCCCCGTCTTGCCTTCGTCCTTCAGGACGTCGAGGGATGTGAGGCCCCGTATTGCCTTTGCTCCATGCGAGCATCGAGGGGTATGAGGCCCTAGTTATCCCTTATCCCATCTTCTTATCCTCTTGTGACCTTGAGATTCAACCTAGTGCCTCCAAGTATCAAGGAAGGTGTAATGCCTTAGAGATAAGAGGTCTCTTCGTTAGAATGAGTCCCAAAGTCCACGAGTTCCAGTTCCCACCTTTGAGATTCAACCTAGCGCCTGCAAGTATCAAGGAAGGTGTAATGCCTTAGAGATGAGAGGTCTCTTCATTAGGATGAGTTCCAAAGTCCACGAGTTCCAGTTCTCAGTCTCTCATTCCCATCCTTCCTTCGCCATCTCCACCAAGAAAATTGAAAACAAAAGAGATCAGTTGTTTTAGGAATTTAGTTTCAGTTTCGCCCTAGTCCCGAGAGGCTTCTTAGCCCTCCCACGGTCCTAGTTTGTTTAGGTGTTTCCCTTTTCCAAATAATCCAGGGTACATCGATCATCGATCATCCATCCCGCACTAGCCAAGGCTTCGGGTGACCCATTTCAGTGCTAGGCAGGCTTTAGGGTTTCTCCTATTGTCCTTCTTTTCGGTGGGCTGATGGTGTTGTCATCTGGTCTTCAATGGTGGTGATCTCAAGGTCCTTCTCATGCAATCCAAGGTGGCACATCCAAGTATGACCGTGACTCCTTGAAGTTGTCAAACTCTAATTGGGGTCCATCAGTATCTTGAGTCTTCTCTTGTTGGACTGGACTGGACTGGACTTAATATGAGACTTACAGGACTCAAAATAATAAATGGCTTAACATGAGCTGACTTAACTCAAGACTTGATTCAACTTGACTTAATTGAACTGACCATATCCAAAACCCTAATATAGGACTCAAATGTAGAAAGGTCCAAAACAAAACTCAGTGATGGAGACATCGCTAGCATGGATCCCGAAGCAAGCACAAATCTTGGACCTGCATAAATCCCGGAGCAGCATGGATTCTGGAGCAGTAAATAAATAGGAAGAATATTTATTTAGGATTTATCTTTTATTTGAAATTTGAATTAGGATTTGGTTGGTTAGGATTGAGATATGGATAGGCTTATCTTATCCTATCTTGTATTTGAATTTGAGTCATCCCTATCTTTTTATCCTGTATTCAAATTCAAACAATGATTGAATAGGTCTATAAATACCATCCTCAGTCCTTTATAAAAAGAAGTTTAGTTAAGTTTTGGGAATGAAAATGAGTTTTAGAAAAGAGTGGTTTTATTATTTCACTCCGTAAGGAGAGGGTGTGAGGCCCAACCCCAGGACATGATGTGAGGTCATGCCCAGTTATCCCCTTTCCATTCCATCTTCTCTATCCCATCGTGGCCTTTGAGATCCATCATAGCGCCTCCAAGTATTGAGGAGGGTGTAATGTCCTAGAGGTGAGAGGTCTCTTCGTTAGGATGAGTCCCAAAGTCCATGAGATCTAGATCCCTATCCTACATCCCACTATTCCTTCGCCACTCCTAGAGAAAAAAAATACCAAAAAAAATAGTACCTAGGTGACTTCTAGGCTCACCAACGGTCCTACTCATCTATCCCCCATCAATTTGGTATTAGAGCCTAGAAAATTAGGGTACATGCATATCATTCCAGAATCCCTTTATCATTCGTCCCTTCACCTCGCAGATCCAAAAAAAAAAAAAAAAAATCTTCCAACCAGTGTCTTCCCTCTCTTGTGATCCACTACCCACTGTCACCGTTGCCTCCCTACTGCCCCACCGCCTCAGCCTCACCCGCGCCATCAACTCCTCTGCCTTCACCTTCGGTCTCTCCAACAATGACCGCTTCGTCGACACTTTCCACGGTGCCACCGCCACCTGGGAGAACGTCGTCACCCGGTGCCAGGGCCGGACCTTCTCCTAGCAGCCCATCCCGGATGAGAAGCAGGGCTTCACCCTCAGCTTCAATAAGAAGGACAAGCCAATCATCCTCCACTTCCCCGCTCCACCGCTGCCACCCTCGACGGCCTCACCGCCCTCGAGCTCACCGGCACCGACCGCCCGGGCCTCCTCTCTGAGGTCTTCATCGTCCTCGCCGACCTCTACTGCGTCATCGTTGAGGCCAAGGTCCAGACCCATAATGGCCGGATCGCCGCCCTCATCTTCATCCGGGACGATGATTCTGGCTCCCCGATCGACGACCGCCACCGGATCCGCCGCATCGAGGCCCGCCTCCACCATGTCCTCAAGGGCGACCACGACGACGTCCGCGATGCCAAGACGGCCACCGTGCCTTCGCCGTCTCTCACTCACTCCGATCGCCGCCGCCCCCCATTCCCGGCCAGCCAACTCAAACGGCGACGCCCCTTTGCCATCTCCACAGTCACTGGAGAGCCCCAGAGCAACATTCCCCCCGACTTGCCCCTTAGCCACCGCTCGCTACCTCATGGCCACCAACGAAGCACCACAACTCCTCTATTCTCCCTCAGTTCCTCTCTTCCCCTCCCCCCTTCCCTCTCCGCCCCCCTGTGTCATGCATGCCGGTCACTCTCTCCCCCATCCCCATCGGTATCCCCGCGCCTGCTCCCTCCCCTAGCGGTGCTCGCATCTTCTTCCCCTTTTCCCTGTGAATCTCTTTGGTTTGTTTTTGGCCACTAAAAAAGTAGGATGGAGGATACTCGGTCAGTGGTCTCTCAAGCATCCGACGTTGCAGAGTATTCATCCACAGGTCTTATTCCTGCTGAGTATCCCATGACCAATCCAGGTGGTGAAGGCCTTGTTTCTTGTGTACCTACTGCAGCTACAGATTATGTGGTGGGGACACCGGAGGCACCAGAATAAGATAGAGGCTTTTCAATCCTCTATGAATTGATCAATAATTTATGAGTCCATCTGTAATAAGGGCTTAGCTCATCTGAGTCCATTTTAGTTGTTATTTGAGTATTTTGAGTTGTTATTTCAGTTCTGTACTTGTCAGCTCATGTTGAGCTAGTTCAGTCCAATGCTAGTCAGCTCATGTTGAGCTAATTTTTTTTTTTGAGTCCTGTCCAAGCATACTGAAGACTCAAGACTATATCATACAAGTGAAGACCAAGTCCAACTAGATTGAATACATGGAAGTATAGCACAAGTCCAACCCAGCTTGAAGATTTGAAGACCCCAGGAGGAAAATTCAGAAAACCCTGATTTCTTGCAGATGCCCAGATTCCCTTCCAGATGCCAAAGTATATTCATAGATAAGGGCATCCATGATTCCAAAGGTCCATCTACATCCTAGCCCAAAGAAATCAAGCCCAGGTGCCAAGCCCAAGCCCCTAAGAAGCAAGATACCAGGAATATTCCTGCTACCTGGCTACTAGGCCACCCCAGCTTCCAGAGGCCCAAACCATGCACCCGAGCCCCTTTGGGCCGGCCTTTTGCTGCTCCTAGAAGCCCAACACGCCCCCCTAGGTATCCTTGGAGTCTTGACCATGTCAAAAAAATTTTTAGGAATTTTTCTACCTAATATTTCCTTATTTTCTAGCTAGAGTTTGAGAGGGAAAAGGATTCTTATGTAAAGACTTATGTACCCTTACTTGGAGCCCAAGGTTAAGGGTCTATTTAAGGGACCCTAGCCTCTTGTATGAGGAAAATTTTGATGAATGAAAACCATGAGTTCTTCTATTGAGTGGTGTGATACCCTGCTGTGTGCATAAAGGGGTTTGTGAGAGTTCTTCTTCCCGGTGTTTGCAATCATCTTCCTGCTGCCAACAAACCCTCCAGATCCCTGGACGCCCACTCCAAAAGAAGCCTTCCCTTGATGTTTTTACTTTGTTTTCTTGTTCCTTTGTGAGCTTTCTAACCCCTGACAGGTCGTTTGCAGGTCCCTGAGTTCCTACGAATCCAACGACTCCAGCCAAGCCTCAATCGGATCACCGAGCAGAAAGCCGGGTATCCGCGGGTCTTTGGCTCGGTTTTCCAGGCCGCATCCGTCGAGGAACGAGAGAACCCTTCGCTGCGATCTTCATAGACATTGTCAGGTACACCCCTCTACCTTCAGTAGTTTTATTGCAGGAGAACTTGCCCTAACCGAGGCTTCTCAGCCCCGGCGGTCCTTCTTTGCTACTTTTCTAGGTCCTAATCTGCATGCTGATCTTCAAAAATTCATACAAAATTCCCTACAAATAATTTTGATCTAAAACTTGGGAATTAATCACCTAACTCAACATGTAAAACATACAAAAAAACTGCATGCATATTAGTTCCCCATCATTTGGTATCAGAGCTTAGATTAGGGCTTATTTTCTACAATTTTTAGTCTGTATATGCTCTGTTATTTTAATTATTTCTCCCTGATAAAAACTCAAAAATTCTGAAATTTGTTTTGTTGGATTCAAAATAATTCATAGTAATTTTAAGAATTTCTTTAGATTTCATTATGGGCTGTGAATTTTCTGCAAGCCGAAATACTGACTGCAAATTTTTGGCTCTGTTTTTTTCAGGAAGGCAAGTTTGGAAGTTTTAGGGTTTTGTTTAGCATCTCTTACATATCTTTAATTTTAGTATATTTCCAGCATATTAGGCCATGATTTGCAAGTTTTATTCTATTTAAGAAAATACCAAAAAAAAAATTACATATTCTCCAAAAATACCAAAAAAAAAAAATATATATATCTAAATCCTAATTTGCATCATCATCTGCCTGCCGTCATTGCATAATCTACTTTTAAGGGCACTCTTGCTATATCAGATGGGGGGAGGATTTGATCACCTCTCCTTAGCCCAAAACCACATCCCTTGCATTCGGTCCCAAGCCTTAACCTAAAATTAATTAGACTTAATTTGCCCTAGTGGGCTAGGGACACCAACTGGTCGGGTCCGGGCTAGTGTTAGATCACTGTGTCAAGTTAACCTGTGTGTGCCTTGCGCTCAGTGTCTAGAATGGTGGTTTAGGGATTCAATCCCGAAGGGCTTGTGTGCTGGTCCGCCTACCTGGCCAATCTCTGATTGGTGTCTAGGATTGGCAATCAAGGACCTAACACTCCCCTTATACTTGCCTGGCTGAGTACAGGATTACTATAGGCTAGTTTGCCACCCTGATTGAGCATCTAGTTTGGACTCTAGGTCTAGTCAGCTATAGTCGGTCTGATAAAGTCTTGCATGAGCTCTAGATCAGGAGTTTCATATCACCCACCTCCTTCACAAATGTCTGAACCCATGAAAAACTTACAAGCCCAAATAAAAGCCCTAGCTGATCAAATGGCCCAGATGGCTACCCAGATAACTACCCAGATGACTACCCAGATGACCCAGTTAACTCAGTCTCGTATTCAAACCAATGGTAGAATTGACCTTCTTGCCAATAGGTTTGATCAGTTAAAGGTCCGGGTAGGGACCCCAGGAAAAACCCATGGGTCACAATCTGAGCCAGATCCTAATTTTCCTCAACTTAGGAGGACCCCAAACCCTGATCTATACCTTGAGGCTGAACCTAGGAGAGCCCATCGTCATGACCCAATCCCTAAGGTTAGTCCTAGAAGACCCAATCAGGATTTTATAGACCAGGAAGATAGATCCTATTTACCCTCTCCCTATAAGCCTAGTATACCTACAACCTATAGATCTTATGACTCCAAATCCTATGAACCTAGAACCTATGAATCCATAACCTATGAACCTAGATCCTATGACTCTAGATCCCATGATCATAGATCCTATGCACCCACATCCTATGAGCCTAGTAGACCCAACACCCAATATTCTGACCCATATAGGGAGTCCAACCCTAGGAGAACCCAGTATTCTGACCCATATAGGGAGTCCAATCCTAGGAGGACTCAATATCCTGACCCATATAGAGAGCCCAACCTTAGGAGGTCCCCATACCTTGATCCATCCTTAGAACCTGATCATAGAGCTGACCCAAAATCCTATGACCCCAGATCCTATAATCCCATGACCCATAGATCTGCACCCTTGTCCTATGAGCCTAGAGAACCCATAACCCCTAAGTATCAACCTAGTACTAGTCATGCTTCCCCTAGTCAACTTGAACCCCATAGGATTAGTATCCCTAAATATGAACCCAATAGTGAGCCACTACCTCTTATACAACCTGAACCTACTAGGAGTAGTACCCATAATCAGAGACCAGAACCTAACCAATTTCCTGCTAGCCGACCTTCTCCAACCATTCCTGAGATTTGCAAGGCTTACATTAACGCGGAAGTGTATGAAGCTGATGTGAGCCTAGTGGATGAGTATGAGGGAGAAGAGGAGACACCTTTAGATGACCTAGAATTAGCTGACCCAGTAGATACCCAGGTAGAAACCAACCCAGAGCTAATTGACCTTGACCACATCCAACCTAAAGCTATAGTGGAAGAACAAATAGAGGAAGAGAACCTAGGTACTGCTGCTAGAGCCTTACCTGAGGAAACCATAGAGGAGAGCCAAATTATAGAGTCTAGTCCTAAAATACAAGATCCAGAAGAATTTATTAAGGACCTTATCTCTTTGAATCAATACCTTCAAGATGAGTCCACTCCTATAGTTCCCATTAAGGACCTCTTCCCCGAAATTGGCGACCCATCCTTCCATTATGCAAACCTTGTAGATATAGCTCAACCTCGTAAGGTTAACCTCATTAGTATAGGATTAGTTCCTGACACCACGTCTTTTATCCTACTTTATTCAACTAACCATGAACCTTTTTCTCTACCTTACCAAACTAATTCTGAACCCACTTCCTATTTTCTATCCTTTCCTGACACCTCCAGCATTTCTAAGATTATTAGATTGCATTTAACTGAGATTAGCGTACTGCATGCATTCATTACGCATGTTAGGTTTGCATTATACTTCTGGCATACCCTCTGGCATTTGCTTGGAGTCCATTGTAATTACTCTTGTGCACACCACACTAGGGTCAGACCTAGAGAGTCTATAGTCTCTTAGGTTTAGGCCCATAAAAGTCTAATAAATTTCCTTCGATAGGAATGCAAAGTCGAGTGTATTAGGTGTTAGTTTGAGTCCTTTGCATCATTTTGTTAGGAGTATGCATGTGCCCAGCATGTTCACCACCTATACTAATTTTAAACAAACTGGCTAATTCCCGAAGATGGATCAAAGAATTTGATGTAGTGGATTCTATCTTGGTTAGGCTTAGGCCTAAAAGAAGCATCATGCTCGCAGAGCCGGACCTTTTAAAGTGATAGAGAAGGTTGGATCAAATGCCTAGGTGTTAGACTTGCCTTCGGATTTGGGCATTAGTTCTACCTTCAATATTACAGACCTGGTTGAGTATAGGGAACCGGCAGCGCTACCTAGTGAGGCCTTTGGACCTATTCCTTTTCATTGTGAGTGACCCTAACCTAGAGTGTCCACAAACAAATTTGGCCTGAGAGAGGAGAATGGATCGAGCGTATCCTGGACGATCAAGCCATCACGACCCAGGGCCATGACTATCAACGCTTCCTGGTCCGATGGCAAGGCCGGCCAGAGTCGGACGATTCGTGGATTTCTCGAGAGGACTTGCAACGCCTCAACCCAGACCTTCTCGAGAGATATGTGAGCCAGTCTGACCTTTACTCGACAGGGTCGAGTTCCTCCCACCCCGGGAGAATTGGTGGGGACACCGGAGGCACCAGAATAAGATAGAGGCTTTTCAATCCTCTATGAATTGATCAATAATTTATGAGTCCATCTGTAATAAGGGCTTAGCTCATCTGAGTCCATTTTAGTTGTTATTTGAGTATTTTGAGTTGTTATTTCAGTTCTGTACTTGTCAGCTCATGTTGAGCTAGTTCAGTCCAATGCTAGTCAGCTCATGTTAAGCTAATTTTTTTTTTTGAGTCCTGTCCAAGCATACTGAAGACTCAAGACTATATCATACAAGTGAAGACCAAGTCCAACTAGATTGAATACATGGAAGTATAGCACAAGTCCAACCCAGCTTGAAGATTTGAAGACCCCAGGAGGAAAATTCAGAAAATCCTGATTTCTTGCAGATGCCCTCCAAATGCCCAGATTCCCTTCCAGATGCCAAAGTATATTCATAGATAAGGGCATCCATGATTCCAGAGGTCCATCTGCATCCTAGCCCAAAGAAATCAAGCCCAGGTGCCAAGCCCAAGCCCCTAAGAAGCAAGATACCAGGGAATATTCCTGCTACCTGGCTACCAGGCCACCCCAGCTTCCAGAGGCCCAAACCCATGCACCCGAGCCCCTTTGGGCCGGCCTTTTGCTACTCCTAGAAGCCCAACACGCCCCCCTAGGCATCCTTGGAGTCTTGACCAAGTCAAAAAAATTTTAGGAATTTTTCTACCTAATATTTCCTTATTTTCTAGCTAGGGTTTGAGAGGGAAAATGATTCTTATATAAAGACTTATGTACCCTTACTTGGAGCCCAAGGTTAAGGGTCTATTTAAGGGACCCTAGCCTCTTGTATGAGAAAAATTTTGATGAATGAAAACTATGAGTTCTTCTATTGAGTGGTGTGATACCCTGCTGTGTACATAAAGGGGTTTGTGAGAGTTCTTCTTCCCGGTGTTTGCAATCATCTTCCTGCTGCCAACAAACCCTCCAGATCCCTGGATGTCCACTCCAAAAGAAGCCTTCCCTTGCTGTTTTACTTTGTTTTCTTGTTCCTTTGTGAGCTTTCTAACCCCTGACAGGTCGTTTGCAGGTCCCTGAGTTCTTACGAATCCAACGACTCTAGCCAAGCCTCAATCGGATCACCGAGCAGAAAGCCGGGTATCCGCGGGTCTTTGGCTCAGTTTTCCAGGCCGCATCCGTCGAGGAACGAGAGAACCCTTCGCTGCGATCTTCATAGACATTGTCAGGTACACCCCTCTACCTTCAGTAGTTTTATTGCAGGAGAACTTGCCCTAACCGAGGCTTCTCAGCCCCGGCGGTCCTTCTTTGCTACTTTTCTAGATCCTAATCTGCATGCTGATCTTCAAAAATTCATACAAAATTCTCTACAAATAATTTTGATCTGAAATTTGGGAATTAATCACCTAACTCAACATGTAAAACATACAAAAAGAATTGCATGCATATTAGTTCCCCATCATTATGCTTTGTCAGATTCTATTGCACAGAATGCTGGCATGGCATATGAATCTAAGGCTGATGATGCGGTTGCTGTAGCTAATGAAACTGCCATTGGTCATGAAACCATGGCAGATATTTCTACTCATACAACTGGTTATGATTCCATGAATGGAGGTGCTAGTGAAGTGGCCAGTTATCAATCTACAGGAGTTATTGAGAAAGGAGGTTTTTCAAATGATGTTGGGGAGTTTCATTACACATACTACCCAGTTGCCCCAAGTCCAGTGAACATGAGATGGCTGAGGTCCCACCAGCTTGAGTAAATTTATAATCATGCGGCGAAAGAAGAGAGAATTTGCACAGATCTCAATGCTGTCTCTAAGGATCACAGCATGAATTTTTGTGCATGAACGTCAAAATAGATCAAGTGAGCATGGCTATTGGGTTCATTAATAAATAAGCTGGAATCCGAGAATATCTGGAATTGTCCAAGATCTTCAGAGTAGCATCGAGCCACACTCGACGGAGTCGAGTTTTTCCCACCTCAGGGGAATGATGGGGACATCGCTAGCATGGATCCCGGAGCAAGCACGAATCTTGGACCTGCATAAATCCCGAAGAAGCACGGATTCTGAAGCAGTAAATAAATTGGAAGAATATTTATTTAGGATTTATCTTTTGTTTGAAATTTGAATTAGGATTTGGTTGATTAGGATTAAGATATGGATAGGCTTATCTTATCCTATCTTGTATTTGAATTTGAGTCATCCCTATCTTTTTATCCTGTATTCAAATTCGAACAATGGTTGGACAGGTCTATAAATACCACCTTTAGTCCTTTATAAAAAGAAGTTTAGTTAAGTTTTGGAAATGAAAATGAGTTTTAGAAAAGAGTGGTTTTATTATTTCACTCCGTAAGGAGACGGTGTGAGGCCCAACCCCAGGACATGATATGAGGTCATGCCCAGTTATCCCCTTCCCATTCCATCTTCTCTATCCCCTCATGGCCTTTGAGATCCATCCTAGCACCTCCAAGTATTGAGGAGTGTGTAATGTCCTAGAGGTGAGAGGTCTCTTCGTTAGGGTGAGTCCCAAAGTCCATGAGATTCAGATCCCTATCCTACATCTCCACTATTCCTTCGCCACCCCTAGAGAAAAAAAAATACCAAAAAAAATAGTACCCTAATTTAGGTGACTTCTAGGCTCACCAACGGTCCTACTCATCTGTCCCCCATCACTCGTAGACCAGAATACAGACTCAAAACAGGACTCAGGGAGCAGAATACAGACTCAAGTGGGCTAAACCCTTATTACCAAAATTGGACTCAATTAATCAAACACTACTAAGATATCTATAGAGGGTTGAAAAGCCTCTGTCTTATTCTGGTGCCTCTGGTGTCCGCACCAACCGGGTGCGCGCAGAGGAGGCCAGCCGAGTGAACCACCAGCTGATGCCACGTGGGAGCGGCAGGCCATGACGAGCTACCGATGGGAAAGCCACCACCAAACACCACGTGAGAGAGTTGCAGGCCGTGACGATCTAGGTGGCAATAGATTGGCACGCTAGAAAGAGGGGATCAAAGTTCCTCAACTGGTGGGACAATAGTAGCCACCTTTGTCCCTTATCCTCGAGGGGCAGAACGGGGGCACAAGGATGGGGGCACGAGAGCTCCCCCCTTTCTCGGGGCTCCAAGGAGTGGCCTCAAGAAAAAATCCCAAGCTGTGAAGGGATGTTGTCATCCTTGGCAGGGCAGCAGGCGGCAAGCCAAAGATGGAATCACCTCCGGAAGATGCCACCTTCCAGTGTGCCGATCTTCCCGTCGATCTTCGGTAGGATTAGATGAGGAATGCGTCGAAGTCGATGGAAAAGGGGGATGTTGATGGCATCTCTGTTGGCGGGGAAGATCCAAACCGACGCCAATGCCATGGATGGCTGGCCGCATGGGTTTCAAAAAAAAAAGAAGAGAAGAAGAGATTCACGCCTGTAGTCTTTTCAAACGCATGTCACTTCTCAGAAGTCCTACTCTCCCATGCAACAGAGTCCTATTCTCCCATGCAACGGAGTCCTATTCTCTCATGCAATTGAGTCCTTCTCTTCCATGTAACGGAGTCCTATTCTCCAATGCAACAGAGTCCTATTCTCTCATGCATCGGAGTTCTACTCTCCCATGCAACGGAGTCCTATTCTCCCATGCAACAGAGCCCTATTCTTTCATGCAATGGAGTCCTATTCTCTCTTAAGATGGTGGTCGGTGAATTTAATTTTGGCCTCCTCAAGGAAGCAATATATTTTATTTATTCATATGACCGGAGCTCAACAGGTAACTCGTTTCCCCACTATCCTTGCAATGTAAAAAATTGTGTTTCAGTTTTACAGGAAAAGTTACTGTACTACCACTAAAGGTAAGCACCATAGCCTGCCGGAACTCAAAAAGGCTCACTACTCACTGCTCGCAAGGTTTCTTGACAAGAGCCAAAGCCAGGAAACTTCTGAAACTCCATATTCAAGCTGGAAGCCTCAGCGCTCCGCACCAAAGCCGAGAAACTTTCAAAGCTCCGCACTCAAGCCGGGAGCTTCAGCACCCCGCACCAAAGCCGGGAAACTTCCGAAGCCCCGCACTCAAGCCGGAAGCCTCAGTGCCTCGCACCAAAGTCGGGAAACTTTTGCAGTCCTGCACTCAAGCCGGGAGCCTCAGCACCCTGCACCAAAGCCAAAAAACTTTCGAAGCCCCGCATTCAAGCCGAGAGCCTCGGCGCCCCGCACCAAAGCTGGAAAACTTTCGAAGCCCTGCATTCAAGCCAAGAGCTAAAGTCAAGCTCCTTAATGAGGCTAAGCTCCTCACTGAAGTCAAGCTCCTTAATGAGGCCGAGCTCCTCACTGAAGTCAAGCTCCTTAATGAGGTCGAGCTCCTTCCTAAGGTCAAGCCCCGTAATGAGGCCAAGTTCCTTCTTGAAGTCAAACTCCTTAATGAGGCCGAGCTCCTTCTTGAAGTCAAACTCCTTAATGAGGACAAGTATGGATGGCAATGGGCCGGGTTCGGGCCGGGTGCATAACTATCCAAGCCTAAACCCGAATACTCAATAAACTATCCAAACTCGGCCCAAACACTATCGGGACTGGATTTTTTTATCCAAATCCATCTCAATCAGGTATCGGATAATTTGGATTTACTTGGCCCGAACCCAATTAAGTCATATTAAATATTTTTTTTATTTTTATCAACTTTAAAATCATCTATCGTGTTATAAATCATATATATATTAAATAAATAAAATTTAATTCATTTTTAGTTCAACACTGATTGAGAGGAGGAAGAGCCGCCGAAGAGGAAGAGAGGAGCTGGAGATTAATCGGGGTTTATTGATTACAAATTACAATTTAAAATTCCCTTATTTATGGAAACTAATGATTAAAGGGTTTAAATATTTTAAAATTTAATAACTAATAAATAATAATTAATAAAATATATTTAATATATTATATAATATATATATTTAAATATTAAAATAATTTAGGTCAAGTTTGGATCGGGTGTATATCTATCTAGTCCCGGTCCAAATTATATATATTTAAATATTAAAATAATTTGGGTCAGGTGTATATCTATCCAATCCCGGTCCAAATCCAAAGTTAAGCATTCGGGTTTTACCCAAACCCTTCTTAAATCCAATCAAAGCGTTGACTACTCGGCTCAATTGGATCGGGCCGGGTCGAGTACCCATGGGTTTGGATTTTGTTTCCATCCTTAAGGACAAGCTTTTTGCTGAGATCGAACTACCATCTGAGAAGAAGAAAAGTAACCCCCAACGAAAGAGGTACGATTTCTAGAAGATAGAAGTGGGGAAGGCCCCGTCACCTTATGCACACCATGCAAGACTATGGAGTGGGATTTCGTCCTCCACTCCATGCAACATGGCACAAACAACGATCCGTTACTCCATGCAACATTGGCATTGGATGGTCAAAGCTCATAAGTGCATGCACTGTACTGCTCCTCTCATGAGGACTTTCGCAACACCATCGTCACCAACCTCATTAAACATCGTCGGCCGGAATGCACGGGGCCGACCACCATGGAAGCTTGTGATGGCTGCACCTCCACCAACTGGAGTTTGTGACAGCTGTGCATATGCTAGCAGCTCATGATGGAGGAACACTGCAGTGAGCATGAAGAAGACCTCCATTGTTAGGGCCCCCAAGCAATTCAATTTGGAGGGCCATGACTTGATAGAGGACACCACTTAAACTCCTGTTCTTTGAGTTCCTCCACCAAGATGGCTCCCCCGAGATCGAGCCTCTGGTCGAAGTCGAACTCCTGTTCCTTGAGTTCCTCCACCAGGATGGCTTCCCCGAGGTCGAGACTCTAGCGGAAGTCGAACTCTTGTTCCTTGAGTTCCTCCACCAGGATGGCTCCCCCAAGGTCGAGCCTCTGGCCGAAGTCGAACTCCTACTCCTTGATTTCCTTTACCAGGATGGCTCCCCTGAGGTCGAGCCTCTAGTCGAAGTCGAACTCCTGCTCCTTGAGTTCCTCCACCAGGATGGTTCCCCCGAGGTCGAGCCTCTGGCCGAAGTCGAACTCCTGCACCTTGAGTTCCTCCACCAGGATGGCTCCCCCGAGGTTGAGCCTCTGGCCGAAGTCGAACTCCTACTCCTTGAGTCCTTCTGCTAGATGGCTCCCCCAAGATTGAGCCTCTGGCCGAAGTCGTACTCTTGTTCCTTGAGTCCTTCCGCCAGGATTGCTCCCCCAAGGTCGAGCCTCTAGCCGAGACCAAGCTCCCACTCTTAGAACCTTCTAGCAACTTCTATGCCTTCATCAAAAGCCTTGAGGAGTGCTGTGAGCTTGGCCATGTCAACCATGTGCCCGGTCGTCTATGTGTGCACCCAAGTTGTGCACCTCACCAACCTCTTCCTCCTCGGCATCACCTTCTACCCGGTCAATGAGGAGTCAGGCTAAAGTACTAGCATCATCACCGTGCAACATCATCTTTCACCCGCCCAACCAGCCTTTAGTCGAGGTACAGGCAAGCTCTTAAAGTCTCACGATTGACTTCCGACATGTTTGATTTCATCCAGCGACTGACTTCCTACAACCAGTACAAGGCCTGCTACAGCATGTAGCCAAATGGATGAAGCTACTCCCTTCATCCAAAATGTTTAGAAGTAACACTTGAACTCAGGGAGTGGGGGAATCTGTTATAGCAGTAGAAAAATCCATTCGGCCCTGATACAGCATCATCCTTGTTGGCTGGCATGGCCACATGCTTCGCGCGGCATCCCCGGTTCTCCCATCTAAAATATACATGTATGTGTATAATAATGGAACCGCCTACCTTAGGAAGAGGAGGTCCGTATTCGCTCTTCCCTCTTTTCTTTGTTAAAGACTCGACCAAGGCTTCCACCTAAGCCAGGCACCATGCTGCCCAGCCTGCATCGGGAAAACCATCTGTGGACGCGGGCTGACCATGAGTACCGCCTACACCCAGACCCATAGGTGCGACCTGTGGTGCGCACATCCAGCACGGTGCCCTGTCTAGCATGGGACATGGCCCCAGCATGCCCATCGGTGTAGCTGGAAAAGCAGCACACCCAAGCGGATCTAGCTCCACCCGTGGCACATTCATCTCAGCCTGCACCACGATTTTCCATGACCCAAGCTGGCTCAGTGACTCGGGCATGCCCGCGCGATGCTAGGAGCAGAGCCCACCTTGGTCCGCATGTCGACATGCCTTGAAGCAGTGCACGATCCGACCCCGACCAGCTCCATGGCTGCCCGTGCACGTTGGCATGCCCACCTCGGTTCGGCCCGACGCCCTCGTCGGCGCACGCCGATGGGGAGTAGCGTGCCTCCGCATGCCTTAGTCCGGCTCTAACATGCCAGTTCGGCCGTTGGGGAGCAGTGCACCTCTGCACGCCTCAGTCCGGCTCCAGCACTCTCGCACTAGTTTGGCCACTGGGAACAGCGCACCTCCGCACACCTCAACCTGACGTCGACTTGGGGTCCCGCTTTAGTCCAGCTCCGCCCTGTGTTCGCCTGCCGCACACCCGCGCCTTAGCCTGGCATGGTCTTGGCTTCGCCTGCATGAAGTCCGTCCGCCCAGCCAGCCTGGCACGCTCTCCTTGCCTCAGTCCGCGTGCATGGGGAACCTCTGCTCGCCTCGCTCCACGTGCCTCGATCCGTGCATGTGGGGAGCTGCTGTCTGCCTTGTCTCGATCCGCGCACATAGAAAGCCTATACCCGCCTCACCTCAGTCTACGTGCCTCAATCTATCTGGCTCTGCCCATTCTAGCCCATCGCTAAGAACAGTTAAGCTCCGCCCACATGGGTCCAGCACACTTGGTGCCCCAGGCATGCTCCTCAAAGAGCAGGTATGGAGGAGGCTTGGATGGCAACCCCGACATGTAAAGTCTAGCACACCGACTGCGCCCCCTATGAAAGAGGGCTACACTGGAGCCTCCCAGGCCTATCATGGCCTCATAGGCCTATCCTGATCTCTCATGCCACTATTTATACCAGTTGGGAAGGAGTGCCCCACTCGAGGCACAGCGCCCCTCTACCAACCACCTGCATCACATCGAAGGAGGTGGCACCAAAGAAAATCTCTAAGATCTATCACAGCCTGACAGGTCCATGGAGGCCTCACAGGCCAAGCAGTGCTCTGTGGGAGGTCAGACAGAGTAACTTCATAAAAAAAGAGAAGGGACCTTCGACAAAGATGAGGAGAGGGTAAGGGACAGACCACAGGAAGCAAACATCCAGCCAAGCTGATAGCCAAGAGTGCCCATAAAAAGTCCCACGGCAGCAGTCATCATGATACACTCTCTCCATCTTCCAATACTCATTCCATCATTTTTACACCCTCCGAGAATGAAGATTACATCGAAATCTATCGAAAAGAATTTATTTTTCTTGATCATCCATTAATTTGATCGTCGAAATGCCCTCGTCAAAATTTTTGGCTCGAATCTCTCTTCTATTATAAAATCAGATGGGCAAAGAGAAGACCAGCCACGTAAACCGCTAATCCATGCCACATAAAAATGATAGACCACGACGAGCCGTCGACAGGAATACCATTCAAATGTTAAGTGAAAGAGTTCCAGACCATAATGACTTAGACGGCAACACCTGGTAAGACAGAAACTTGCGAAACCGCAGCGGGATTTTTTTATCCCCCGCCATCCAATCCCCCCCCCCCCCCCCCCCCCCCCCCCCCCCCCCACACACACACCCCAATCCCTTTTACTTTATAAAAAAATAAAATAAAATGGCAATGATTTTATCAATTCCCACTTGCCTGGTTCCTTCCAAAAAGCTTTTCTCAATTCCCAATTCTGGGTTCCCCATCGCGCCTGATGGCGAATTTGCAGGGCTCTCGTCGTCAACCCGTCCACCTCCTCCTCGTCCCGCTCCCGGCTCAGGGCCACCTCATACCCCTCCTCGACCTCGCCCACCACCTCTCCAATCGCTTCGCCGCTGCCGGCACCGCCCTCTCCCTCACCGTCCTCGTCACCGCGGCCAACCTCCCCCTCCTTGACTCCTTCCTCTCCGCCGTCCCCTCCGCCCGCCCCCTCGCCCTTCCCCTCCCCTTCCACCCTTCCCTCCCCGCCGGCGTCGAGCACATACGCGACCTCCCCCCCCAGGCCTCGGCCGCAGCCCTCATCCGCGCCCTCTCCCTCCTCAGCCCCGACGTCCTCCGCTGGGCCCGATCCCATTCCCACCCCCCCTCGGCCCTCCTATCCGACTTTTTCCTCGGCTGGACCAACCGCCTCGCCGCCGACCTCGCAGTCCCAAACCTCGTCTTCTACTCCTCCGCCGCCTTCGCCGTCTCCATCCTCGACCACCTCTGGCGCCGCATGCCCCGCCGCGAGGACGGCGACGGCCCCGCCGCCCTCACCGTCCTCTCCGACCTCCCCTCTTCGCCAGTCTTCCCCTTCGACCACCTCCCCGGCGTTTGGCGCAGGTTCAGGGCCGGCGACCCGGACTGGAAGTTCCTGCGGGAGTGCTTCCTCGCCAACACCATCGGCAGCTGGGGGGCTGCCATCAACACCTTCGACGCCCTCGAAGGCCCCTTCCTCGCCCACCTAAATCGGGCCTACCGCCGCGTCTGGGCGGTGGGGCCCATCTTCCCGGCCGGTCCGGCGGTGGGGCGCGGCGGCCGGAGCTCCGTCCCGGCGGAAGACGTGGCGGCTTGGCTGGACGCTTGCCCGCCGCGGTCGGTGGTGTATGTCTGCTTCGGGAGCCAGTACACGCCGACGGAGAAGCAGGTGCTGGCGCTGGCGGCGGCGCTGGAGCGCAGCGGGGCGCGGTTCGTTTGGGCCTCCGGCAGCGGCGCAGCGGTGGTGCCGGAGGGTTTCGAGGGGCGGGTGGCGGGGCGAGGGCTGGTGGTGCGGGGGTGGGCGCCGCAGGTGGAGATACTGAACCACAGGGCGGTGGCGGCGTTCGTGACGCACTGCGGGTGGAACTCGGTGCTGGAGGCGGCGGTGGCGGGGGTGGCGCTGCTGGCATGGCCGATGGACGCGGAACAGTTTGTGAACGCGAGGCTGGTGGTGGAGGAGTTGGGGGTGGCGGTGAGGGTCGGGGAGGGGGTGGAGGGGACGCCGGAGCCAGAGGAGCTGGCTAGCGTGATGTCTGAGGCTGTGGCAGATGGGGCGTGGCCGGAGATGAGGGCCCGGGCGGCGGACCTGGGGAGGAAGGCGGCTGAGGCGGTGGCAGAAGGGTATAGCTCGTACCGGGATCTGGAGCAAATGGTCAAGGAGCTCTCCGAGCTGCGTACGTGGAACTGAAGTTGTCTATTATAAGTTCAACTTATGTGAAGTAGGGATTACGAGTTCTCTATTTCACGAAATAGTTTTCTTTTGATATTTGATTGAAGAGATAAACAAAGGAAGAAGTAAGTGCATCAACTTTCGTGATTAATTAGATTTTATCATATTAATAAAATTATTTTATTTTTAATATATTTGTGTTACAGTCGTGACGATGACGTGGCCGGGCTCAGATACCGTCAAATATGATCGAGTTACGTGAAGATTTTTCCGGCCGAGTCAGCGCCACATTGTCGAGGCCGAGCTCGGCAAGGCTACTCCACCAGACGACTTTCCAAGACAAACTGCTCTCGCCGAAGTCGAGCTCGGTTCGGGGCTCCTCTACCACCTCGCCTGGCGCCCACCCAGGAGAGATCCATCTAGGCCGAGGTCGGCCGATCCTTCGCTCCTTCGTCAGGTGGCCCCCGGAGACGGGCCCACCTCGGTCGAAGCCAGGCGACCTCCTGCCACCTCGCCTGGCGCCCACCCAGGAGGGGTCCGCCTAGGCGAGGTCGGCCGATCCTTCGCTCCTTCGCCAGGTGGCCCCCGGAGACGGGCCCACCTCGGTCGAAGCCAGGCGACCTCCTGCCACCTCGCCAGGTGTCCATCCGGGAGGGGTCCACCTAGGTCGAGGTCGGCCGATCCTTCGCTCCTTCGCCAGGTGGCCCCCGGAGACGGGCCCACCTCGGCCGAAGCCAGGCGACCTCCTGCCACCTCGCCAGGTGTCCACCCGGGAGGGGTCCACCTAGGCCGAGGTCGGCCGATCCTTCGCTCCTTCGCTAGGTAGCCTCCGGAGATGGGCCCACCTCGACCGAAGCCAGGCGATCTCCTGCCACCTCGCCAGGTGTCCACCCGGGATGGGTCCATCTAGGCCGAGGTCGGCCGATCCTTCGCTCCTTCGCCAGGTGGCCCCCGGAGACGGGCCCACCTCGGCCGAAGCCAGGCGACCTCCTGCCACCTCGCTAGGTGTCCACCTGGGAGGGGTCCACCTAGGCCGAGGTCGGCCGGTCCTTCGCTATTTCGTCAGGTGGCCCCCGGAGACGGGTCCACCTCGGCCGAGGTCAGGTCGCCCGTACAGAGAAGGTCCCAAGGAAATAGGTGCGGGCTCCGAGATCGTCCCTCGGGCCGTGCGCATCACAGGCGACGCCCCGTATGGATGGCGGCGGCACGCGAAACACCATTTGTATCGGCCCGACAGGTCCCGCAATCGAGAGGCGCGGTTCTGACGAAACAGGGCCCATAGACGGATGGCGCCCATACTTGGAAAAGAGAGCGCTCTCACTAGGCCCGAGGTCTGACAGGCCGCCTTACCGGCGCCACCCCCCTTTCTGTCTTTGCCTTTCCCCGTTGGGCTCGGCAGATGAGGTCGGAAAGCCGCCCGACCCTCCTCACCGAAAGGGGAAAGAGAAAGGGATGGGGGAGGGGAGCCTCCCAGGGGGAGAGGACAGGCGAACAGCGAGAAGAGATAAAAGGAAGGAAGCTGGGGACGACAAGGTAAGCCGACCAGGTTGGGGACAAGTAAGAGGTAGCGGCCAAAAGTCTCGCTCCAAGAGTGAGATCCAAGGTCCCGAGAGGGGATCGCTTGGCGTGAGCTCGGCAAGGAGGCCCGACCGAATTTCTGGTCCCCAGAGCACCCTTCTTATTAACAAATTCTCTAAGTCTGGAATCCCTTCGGGGGCCCGTCTTGGAGAGTCTGTTCCTTCTCATCGTCTACTGACTTGACCGTCGGAGCTCCCTCGCCGGGATCCCCGGCCAGGGTCTCCTAATCCCTTTCTTGCAGGTTCGCCGCAGCCAAGGAGGTTCCTCTGCCAGGCGGTCAGGGAGGATCCACGGATCCGAGTCACGGGCGCGGCGGCGAGAACGACAACAGATTGGCGCGCCAGGTAGGGGGGCAAGACAACACCCCCTAGCGGGAGCTAGCTTTCTGCAGGTGACGCGCTCTCTGACAATGGTGGTCACTCGTGGGCGCGAGGCGTCCACCAGCCGTGTAGGGGAGGTTCACTCCCCTCAAGGGGGCCACAGCCTGGAGGGGGAGCTTCCAGCCTCACCTCTTCCACCACAGCCTACCTCAACAGATGGACCCCTTGCGGTCGTCATCCAACAGCTGCAGACCTTGACCTCGGCGGTCCGGTAGCTTCAGCATCAGCAGCGGTCCCTAGCCACGCAGCCGCAGCCAGGGACCCCCGCGGCCCGGGCCGCGGGGCAGCGTGGGAGCCTGCGCTCCATTCAGGGCAGGCCATCCCACCCGAGGGCCGTCTCTAACCCCCGTGGGAGCCACCAAGCTCCGGCAAAAAGAAACTACTCCGGTTCGGAGGATCACGAGAGTTGATCCCCGGCCGATGAGGTCGAAACGGCGCATCGCAGCAAGCGACGCCGAGGCCTGACTTCGCGCCGAGACCAATCGGCGCCCCCTTCACCCGCAGCCTCGGTGGAAGACTCCACCGACGAAGCCATCAGGCGCCAGGCCGAGAGGCGCCTGGAGGAGCATGAGCGCAAGCTAGCGGATTTGTCGACCTGCAAAACTCATCGGCGGACCCGGCGGGCTACGACTCCCGTCCCCCTTTCTCTGAAGAAATCCAGACGGAGCCGATCCCAAAACGGTTCCGCATGCCACAGGTGGATCCCTACGACGGGACCACCGACCCTCTGGACCATCTGGAGAGCTACAAAGCTCTCATGAGGATCCAGGGAGCCACCGACGCTATTCTGTGCATCGCCTTCCCGACCACCCTCCGGAAGGCCGATCGAGTCTGATTCACCCGTCTCGAGCCTAGATCCATTTGCTCCTTCCACCAGTTGGAAGGAAAGTTTGTGGCGCACTTCGACGCCTGTCGAAAGGTACCAAAAGAGGTGGACAGCCTCTTTTCTATCCGCCAGCAGGACCAGAAGCTGCTCCGGGATTACATCACCCGGTTCAAGACCGCAGCCCTGGAAATCTACAGTCTAGACGAGCCCGTCGCCATGTTGGCTTTGAAGCGCGGGCTCAAGACGTCCCGCCTGACCTACTCCCTGCACAAGAAGCCGCCCAGGACGTACTCCGAGCTCCTCCTCTGCGCCCATAAGTACATCCGAGCGGAGGAGACCGACCACACCCGTCGAGAGTTGGACGGGAAGACTCTGAAGAGGCCGCCCCCGAGAGATACTCCGGGAGCTCGGAAGCCCGGGCCATCTGCCGACCCTCGCCCGAATCCAAGGCCGAGGGGCGAGGCCACTCCCGAGCGGAGGTTCACCCCTCTCCTCGCACCTCGGACGAAGATCCTTATGGAAATCGAGGGCGAGCGCTACCTCCGCCGACCTCCTCCTCAGAACCCGAGGGCCATCCGGGACAAATCGAAGTACTGCCAGTTCCACCGCAAGCACGGTCACGACACGGAGGAGTGTCGCAACCTGAAGCGGGAGATCGAGGAGCTGATCAAGAGGGGCTACCTTAGGAAGTTCGTCAGGAACGAGGCCCCCCCGGAGGGGCAGCCGCTCGCGACCTTACCGCCCGTTTCTGCAATCGACAACCGCCCAACGGAGAAGCCCGTGGGCATGATTTCATGCGGGGTCGGACGAGCGGCGAAGAGAGCCCGAGAAGTCGGGAACCCGGAGAATGTGATCCCTCCCGAGGAGGGGAAGGGTAATGATAATGTAAACAATGATGCCGTGTGGTCGAGATGACCATCGCGAAGCATCCTGTACATCGAATCATGGTGGATAGTGGAAGTTCGGCTGACGTGCTTTTTTACGAGGCTTTCTCTCGGATGAACTTGTCCCACGATCAGCTGAAACCGGTACATACCCCCCTGGTAGGATTTACAGGGGACTTCGTGGGGGTCGAAGGGGAGATCACTCTCCCGGTCACCGCTGGATCCCCATCCCGGCAGATGATCGTCCTGATAACGTTTACCATCGTCAGACTCCCCTCGCCTTACAACGTCATTCTCGGGCATCCCGGGCTCAACCAACTGGACGCCACGATCTCCACGAAAAGGTTGTTGGTGCAGTTCCCCACGCCTTCCGGGCTCGGGGAGATGAAGGGAACGACCCGGCCAGTCCCGCTTTGCCTCCAGACGGTCCCGGGCGCCCGGGGCGCGGAGCTCGCCCCCGATGTCGACGACCTCGACCTAAGAGAGAAGGAATCCCGGGGAGGGCCCGTGGAGCGCCTGCTGACCTTTTCCCTCGGTTCGGACCCATTGAAGACGGTGCAAGTCGGGGCCCAGCTCCCTGAAGAAGAACTGACCCGCCTGCTGGAGTTCCTCCGCGCGAACGCTGACGTATTCGCCTGGTCAGCGGCCGACATGCCAGGCATCCCGCCCGAGGTCATCATGCACAGGTTAAACGTGGACCCAAGCTGCCGCCCGGTCCGCCAGAAGAAGAGGAGCTTCGTCATGGAAAGACAGAAGGCAATCAACGAGGAAGTGGAAAAACTCCTCGCCGTCGGTTTTGTGCGGGAAGTCCAGTATCCCAGCTGGCTAGCAAACGTGGTCATAGTAAGAAAGAGTAGTGGTAAGTGGAGGATCTGTGTGGACTATACCGACCTCAACCGAGCCTGCCCAAAGGACAGCTTCCCTCTTCCAAAGATCGACCAGCTGGTCGACACCATCTCGGGGCATCGCCTCCTGTCATTCATGGATGCCTTCTCCGGATACAACCAGATTCGGATGAGCCCGGAGGACGAAGAGCATACCGCCTTCATAACCGATCGCGGGACTTTTTGCTATAGGATGATGCCATTCGGTCTCAAGAATGCGGGGGCAATGTACCAGCGCCTGGTAAATAGAATTTTCAAAGACCAGATCGGTCGCAACATGCAGGTGTACGTGGACGACATGCTGATAATGAGCAAACCTGATTTGGACCACGTGGCTGACTTGGCGGAGACATTCGGCAACCTCCGACGTCATCAGATGAAGCTGAACCCGGCGAAGTGCGCCTTCGGCGTCTCCACCGGGAAATTCCTAGGATTCATGGTGACCCAAAGAGGAATTGAAGCCAACCCAGAGAAGGTCCAGGCCATCCTGGACATGGAGCCGCCCGCCTCCAAGAAGCAAGTGCAGCAACTCACCGGCCGAGTTGCGGCCCTCAGCCGCTTTATCTCCAGGTCGGCAGACCGCTGCCGTCCCTTCTTCAAGGTGCTGAGAAAGATGAACGACTTCGCTTTGACCGAGGAATGCCAGAAGGCCTTCGAGGAGCTGAAGAGGACGCTCGCGTCGCCACCGTTGCTGTCCAGGCTCGAGGAGGGGGAGGAGCTCATCCTCTACCTAGCGGTCACCTCGGAAGCCGTCAGCTCGGTCCTGGTTCGGACCGATGGCCAGGGAGTCCAGCGGCCGGTGTACTATACCAGCAAGCTTCTCCGCGACGCGGAGCTCAGGTATTCTCGGCCCGAGAAACTCGTTTTTGCGCTAATAGTGTCTGCCCAGCATCTCAGGCCCTATTTCCAAGCGCACCCCATCGCTGTCCTGACGGATCAACCGCTGAAAGCGGTGCTCAGCCGACCCGATACTTCGGGACGATTGGCAAAGTGGGCACTGAAGCTCAGCGAGTTCGACATTACGTACAGGCCAAGGTCGGCCATGAAGGCACAGGTGCTGGCCGACTTCTTGGTCGAATGTGCAGGCTTGGGCAAGGAGCCCGAGGAAGGCCCCTCAGGCCAGCCGATGGAGATAGGCACCGATGAGCCCGGAGAGGACGCCTGGATCCTTCATGTGGACGGAGCCTAGAACTCCGGCGGGAGCGGAGCCGGACTCATCCTTGCCAACAGCGACGGGGTCGTCGCCGAATGCGCGCTCCGTTTCCAATTCCCCGCGACAAATAACCAAGCGGAGTACGAAGCACTTCTTGCCGGGCTAAGGGTCTCCCGCGAGCTGGGAGTGACCAACCTCAGAGCTTTCACCGATTCCCAGCTCGTGGCGGGACAGGTCTCCGGGGAGTATGTCGCACATGACCCCCAAATGGCGAAATACTTGGAGCTCGTCAAGGCGGGCGCGTCCAGATTCTGGCGCTTCAACATCTTCCATATCCCCCGCGGGGAAAACGCCCGCGCGGATGCTCTCTCTCGGCTGGCGACCTTGCCGGACTCGATGCTGGGACGCGCTCATGTGGAGCGCCTTGAGATCCCAAGCCTCGAGGCACCGGTGGAGGTCCATCAGGTCAGCCATGAACCCAGCTGGATGGACAAGTACACCGAATACATCACCAGTGGCACCCTGCTGGAGGACCGCGAGGCGGCTCGCCTTATCAGAAAGAAAGCCGTGCGGTTCGTCCTGATGGATGGGAAATTGTATCGAAGATCCTACTCCTACCCCCTCCTCAAGTGTGTAGGACCCACGGAAGCCAAGCTCGTGCTCCAGGAGATTCATGAAGGCGTCTGCGGGAACCACGTGGGGGGCAGGGCATTGGCGTACAAGGCCCTCCATCAGGGTTACTTCTGGGAGACGATGAAGGAAGACGCCGCTGGCTTCGTGAAGAAGTACGACCGGTGCTAGCGTCACGCCACGGTGCAACGGCAGCCCTCCAACCCAATCTCCCAGCTCTCAGCTCCCTGGCCGTTCGCCCAGTGGGGGATGGACCTCCTGGGCCCATTCCCGCCGGCGTCTGGACAGCGGAAGTTCTTGATAGTGGCCATCGACTACTTCACAATGTGGGTCGAGGCCGAACCCTTGGCGAGGATCATCGAGGCAAACGTCGCCAAATTCTTTTGGAAGTCGATCATTTGCCGCTTCGGCCTCCCCCACACTGTGGTTACTGACAACGGGCGTCAGTTCAATTGCCGGGAGTTTGAAGAGTTCTGCAGCGACCTCGGCATCAGGCATCGCTTCACCTCGGTGGCGCATCCCCATACCAATGGAGAGGCCGAAGTCACGAATAGGACCATTCTTCAGGGCCTCCGCACGCGGCTGGACCAGGCCAAGGGCAGGTGGGCCGACGAGCTCCCCAGCGTCCTCTGGGCATACCACACCACCCCAAGGACGGCTACCGACGAGACCCCGTTCAACCTCGTCTTCGGAGCCGAGGCGGTCATCCCGATCGAGCTCAGCCTACCCACGCTGCGTGTGGAGCAATATGACGAGACAGAAAACCCCGCCAGGATGATGCTCAACCTCGACCTTCTTGAAGAGACGAGGGACAAGGCCCGAGTTCGCATGGCGGTGTATAGGTAGCGTGTGGCCAGGTATTACAACTCTCGAGTGCGGCCAAAATTTTTTCGTCCCGGAGATCTGGTCCTTCGGCGTGCTGAAGCTTCTCAGCCACGGGAATGCGGTAAGCTCTCACCCAACTGGAAGGGCCCGTACCGGGTAGCAGAAGCCCTCCCCCACGGTGCCTACTACCTGGAAGAATTGGGAGGTGCCAGGTTCCCCCGGACGTGGAACGCCTCGAACTCAAGAGTGTATTATCAATAATATAAGGTTCCCCACTCCTGCAATAAAGTTTCCTTGCTTCAAACGCTCTCCTCTCACTTTGTAGGGAAACCGGCGCATGGCCCTGAATTCGGCACGCCCGACCATGGCCGACGGTCGAAGGAAGCGGGAGATCCTGGGCTTTGGCCTGGAAGGTGGCGCCGAACCCAATTCGTCCACGCAAGCCCGGAGAACAGCTCGGCAAGCCGCGCAAGGCTTGAGAAAGCCTGCGGCCCCGGGGTTCAGTCCGGAGATCCTGGGCTTCGGCCTGGAAGGTGGCGCTGAACCCAGTTCGCCCATGCAAGCCCGGAGAACAGCTCGGCAAGCCGTGCAAGGCTTGAGAAAGCCTGCGGCCCCGGGGTTCAGTCCGGAGATCCTGGGCTTCGGCCTGGAAGGTGGCGCCGAACCTAGTTCGCCCACGCAAGCCCGGAGAACAGCTCGGCAAGCCGTGCAAGGCTTGAGAAAGCCTGCGGCCCCGGGGTTCAGTCCGGAGATCCTGGGCTTCGGCCTGGAAGGTGGCGCCGAACCCAGTTTGCCCATGCAAGCCGGAGAACAGCTCGGCAAGCCGCGCAAGGCTTGAGAAAGCCTGCGGCCCCGGGGTTCAGTCTGGAGATCCTGAGCTTCGGCTTGGAAGGTGGCGCCGAACCTAGTCATCCACGCAAGCCCGGAGAGCAGCTTGGCAAGCCGCGCAAGGCTTGAGAAAGCCTGCCGCCCCGGGGTTCAGTCCGGAGATCCTGGGCTTCGGCCTGGAAGGTGGCGCCGAACCTAGTTCGCCCACGCAAGCCCGGAGAACAGCTCGGCAAGCCGCGCAAGGCTTGAGAAAGCCTGTGGCCCTGGGGTTCAGTCCGGAGATCCTGGGCGTCGGCCTGGAAGGTGGCGCCGAACCCAGTTCGCCCACGCAAACCCGTGAACAGCTCGGCAAGCCGCGCAAGGCTTGAGAAAGCCTGCGGCCCCGGGGTTCAATCCGGAAGGCCCGGGCTTCGGCCTGAAAGGCGGGGCAGAAACCACTTCGCCCACGCAAGCATGAAGGCAATCCCAAGGTCGGACCCGCTCAAGGCCTACTCTGACGCCACGCGGTCCGGAATGTCCCAACCTTCGATCAGAGCGACGGATGGGACCAGGTCCACACTCGTTTCGGCACTCCACATCGACACCTCAAGAAAGAAAAAAAAAAAAAAGAGGAGATGGGAGAGTGGGGAAGAAAGTGAACTCGAGACTTAGTCAAAAAGATGATTTCATTAATCCAAGGAAAAGTACAAAGCTGGGAATCCCGACAGGCCGGGAGTCCCCAAAAAAAAGAAGAAAGAAGAAATACAACTACGACAACAGAGAAGGGCGAGAAAATGGTGGCTCAGTTTGGTGCGGGGTCGGAGCCCTCCGCTTGGGTCGTGCGCTCCGCATCCTCGCCTTCAGCGGCCGGCTCAGGCAGCTGCTCCGGAGCCACGGCTTCGTCGGTCGCCGGGGCCGCAGGCGTGGCGTCGGTCGCAACGGGGGCCCTGCTCTCAGCTCCTTGCCTCCTACCTCCGAGCACCACCCCACTGAGGTCGAGCTCGGGGTAGAAGGCCCCTACTTTCTCCCGGCACATCCGGAACCCCTTTAGGAAGGAGTCCACGGCGGCCTCCCGGACCTCCGACGTGTACTCGTCGGAAGCCCGGAACTTCGGAACGGCCTCCTGCGCCTCCCGCTTCGCGGCCTCCTGCGCCTCCCGCTTCGCGGCCTCCTGGAGTCCGTTGACATACGCACTCCGCTCCTTCGCCGTGTTTGCATCCCGCCGGGCCTCCTCCAGCTGGCGCTCCAGCCACTGGGAATGGGCCTGAAGACGAGCCCTCTCCGCTGCGTCCTCCTCCGCGCGACGCTGGTGAGAGACTCTCTCCTCCATCAAGGAAGACTCCAGCTCCTTGTTCCGCCCCTCGGCGCGCGCCAGGTCAGTCTGGAGGGCCTGATTGCTTGCTCGCAGCTCGACCCCCTTTTCCATGAGGTCCTTGACGTCGGTCGCGAGCTTGTCGAGCTTCTTCTCCTTCTCGGCGTCCCTCTTCGCGTTCCCTATGAGGAAGTTCCTCAGTAGGAGAACGTCATTCCCAATCTGCACAAGTGAAGCAACCGGGTTAGAAGAAAGACCACCCGAGGTCACGAAAAACGGAAGAAAATGAGTTCGGGCTTACCGTGAAGAGCTGCGGGAGGATCCCGAGCAAGGCGTCAGCATAGTCCCGGCCGCCCCGGGCTCGGCGGTCCCGGGCTGTGGAGGCATACTCCATCACCTTCTCCGCGAGCCCTTTGTCGTGGATGACTGAACACCGGTGGGTGATCACCGGTGGCGGAGCCGTCAGTTCGGCTCCAGCGGTGGCTGTCCCTCCAGCAGTAGCCACAGTCGATGGGCCGGCGGAGGACACGGGCTGCGCCGTCGGAGCCGCGGCGACGATGGGGCTGGCGCTGGACGGAGCTGCGAGCGGCGGAGCCCCCTCGACGACAGCACCACCGGATCTGGCAGCCGAGGAATCAACGGCCCCGCTCCGAGGCAGCCTGGGCGGGGGAGCAGCGGCCGCTGGACTAGGTGCAGACGCCGGCGCCACCTCCTGGCTCGCCTCGGTGCGAGCCCGCTTGGCCGCAGTCTCATCCACCTCCGGGATGTCTCTCTGGGCCGCGCCCTCCAGGAGGCTGTCCAGCGAGAACTTCATACCTGCAATGCAAAAGAATAGAAGGTCGACCAACTCGGTTATGATGAAAAAAGAATGCAAGAAGGAAGGACCGAATCTTACCCGACTCACGGATGGGACTGATCCTGGCCTCAAAAAGATTCTGCTCTGAGAGCAGAACCTCGAGCGCCGGGACCACGTCACTCAGGAGTAGGGAGTAGGCCTCCTGGTCCGCCGACTCAACCTGGGAGTTCCAGTTCGGAGACCGGTCCGGTTCACTCCAGGCCCAGTCGATATCTTCGACCGAGGCAAAGAAAAACCGGCTCTTCCAGCCCTTGATAGAAGAGGGGAGGTCGAACCGGAGACACCTGGGCCGGGGCGAAATATACCACCAGCCGTCATCGGTGGAATAACTCTTCAGGGTGAACATGGCCCTGAAAAGGGAGAAACGGGCAACGAACCCGTGAAAGTGACAAAAAACTATGAAGGAGAAGATGACCCGGATGGCATTGGGAGCCAACTGGGCCGGAACAAGTCGGAAATGGCTAAGAAAAGAGAGGAAGAAGGGGTGCAGAGGAAATCGAAGACCCCCAAGGAAGAAGTCTTCGTAAAAGGCTATGCGGCCGGGGCCACTCATGGTGACGCGCTCCCGGGGCCACGGAACGAATAGACGAATGATCCCGATCCCGGGATGCCGTAGGCCTCCCGGAGCAAGGAAAGATCGCCCTCGGTCATGGTGGAAGCATGACCGGAGGGACCGGCGGGAAGAAGAGGCGGAGCAGGAAGAGAAAGAAGAGGCACGCGGGAGCAACCGGAGGAGACCGGACCCCCCTGGGGATGCCGATGGTGACACCCCTGGGTTGCAGACGCCTGCGGATCTCCTCCGAAATCATTTCCTCCTCTGAGGAGGAAGAAGATGGAGTCCTCGGCCGGGATGGACCGGCCTCGTCCGGATTGGAAGAGACATAGCGACGACGTGCCATGGCAAAGGGGAGAACAAGGATTCAGAGAGGAAAAGAGAGAGGGGAACCAGAGAAGGATGGAGGCACTCACCGAAAATACGCCAAGCGAACGCGGGGCAACGGAAGTTAGCCTACAGCAAACCGCCCACGGAGCAAGGGGAAAGGCCTCATTCTGGAAAGTCCCCTCCTTTTCAAACTCAGTCGACAGCGACCGTACCCGTCATTCCGCCCCGAGCCACTGAGTGATCGCCACGTGGATGCACGCCCGACACCGATGCCTCGTTAGCAGGGTAACGGCCTCTGCCTCGAAGCGACGCATTTATTGCTGGCAAGCGGGCGACGCGTGGTGGCTTCCTATAGGATTTCGGGCGCATCGAGCCGCGGCGACGAGGATCGTGGCAATTATGATGCAAGATCTTCGCCTCCCCACGTCATGTCTGCATTTAATCCCGACGTTCCGTTCTACGATGCTCCAACAGAACGGCGGACTGGGGGGCAACTGTTACGGCTGTGACGATGACGTGGCCGGGCTCAGATACCGCCAAATATGATCGAGCCACGTGGAGGTTTCTCCGGCCGAGTCAGCGCCACATTGCCGAGGCCGAGCTCGGCAAGGCTACTCCGCCAGATGACTTCCCAAGACAAACTGCTCTCACCGAAGTCGAGCTCGGTTCGGGGCTCCTCTACCACCTCGCCTGGCGCCCACCCAGGAGGGGTCCACCTAGGCCGAGGTCGGCTGATCCTTCGCTCCTTCGCCAGGTGGCCCCCGGAGATGGGCCCACCTCGGCCGAAGCCAGGCGACCTCCTGCCACCTCGCCTGGCGCCCACCCAGGAGGGGTCCACCTAGGCAAGGTCGGCCGATCCTTCGCTCCTTCGCCAGGTGGCCCCCGGAGACGGGCCCACCTCGGCCGAAGCCAGGCGACCTCCTGCTACCTCGCCAGGTGTCCACCCGGGAGGGGTCCACCTAGGCCGAGGTCGGCCGATCCTTCGCTCCTTCGCCAGGTGGCCCCCGGAGACGGGCCCACCTCGGCCGAAGCCAGGCGACCTCCTGCCACCTCGCCAGGTGTCCACCCGGGAGGGGTCCACCTAGGCCGAGGTCGGTTGATCCTTCGCTCCTCCGCCAGGTGGCCCCCGGAGACGGGCCCACCTCGGCCGAAGCCAGGCGACCTCCTGCCACATCGCCAGGTGTCCACCCGGGATGGGTCCACCTAGGTCGAGGTCGGCCGATCCTTCGCTCCTTCGCCAGGTGGCCCCCGGAGACGGGCCCACCTCGGTCGAAGCCAGGCGACCTCCTGCCACCTCGCCAGGTGTCCACCCAGGAGGGGTCCACCTAGGCCGAGGTCGGCCGGTCCTTCGCTCCTTCGCCAGGTGGCCCCCGGAGATGGGTCCACCTCGGCCGAGGTCAGGCCGCCCGTATAGAGAAGGTCCCAAGGAAATAGGCACGGGCTCTGAGGTCGTCCCTCGGGCCGTGCGCATCACAGGTGGCGCCCCGTACGGATGGCGGCGGCACGCGAAACACCATTTGCATCGGCCCGACAGGTCTCGCAATTGAGAGGCGCGGTTCTGACGAAACAGGGCCCATAGACGGATGGCGCCCACACTTGGAAAAGAGAGCGCTCTCACTAGGCCCGAGGTCTGACCGGCCGCCTTACCGGCACCACCCCCCCTTCTGTCTTTGCCTTTTCCCCGTTGGGCTCGGCGGACGAGGTCGGAAAGTCTCCCGGCCCTCCTCACCGAAAGGGGAAAGAGAAAGGGATGGGGGAGGGGAGCCTCCCAGGGGGAGAGGACAGGCGAACAGCGAGAGGAGATAAAAGGAAGGAAGCTGGGGATGACAAGGTAAGCCGACCAGGTTGGGGACAAGTAAGAGGCAGCGGCCAAAAGCCTCGCTCCAATAGTGAGATCCAAGGTCCCGAGAGGGGATCGCTTGGCGTGAGCTCGGCAAGGAGGCCCGGTCGAATTTCTGGTCCCCAGAGCACCCTTCTTATTAACAAATTCTCTAAGTCTGGAACCCCTTCGGGGGCCCGTCTTGGAGAGTCTGTTCCTTCTCGTCGTCTACTGACTTGACCGTCGGAGCTCCCTCACCGGGATCCCCGGCCAGGGTCTCCTAACCCCTTTCTTGCAGGTTCACCACAGCCAGGGAGGTTCCTCCGCCAAGCGGTCAGGGAGGATCCACGGATCCGAGTCACAGGCGCGGCGGCGAGAACGGCAACAATTTGAAAATACATGGCTTAGGATTTTTGTTTTTTGTTAATTTTCATGAAAAGCATTGATGCCGCAAGACCATTGACGTGGAGTCCCCGTCAAATCCAATCATATACCGCGTTGGCAAAAATTGCCATGTCAGATCTTCTCTTCGAGCACCTTGATCGGACGGCTTCTTCGAGGTCATGTCCACCTCGGTCGAAATCGAGCTTGCTCTCTTCGAGCTCCCTTGCTGGGTAGCTCCCTCGAGGTTAAGCCCATCTCGGTCGAAGTCGAGCCCGCTCCCTTCGAGCTTCCTCGCCGGGCAGCTCTCTTGAGGTCGAGCCTATCTTGGTCAAAGTCGAGTTTCCTCTTTTCAAGCCAAGCATTCTTCGACCGAGAGACCCGGCGATCAGAGGCCATCTCCGTGACAAAGTCTACAGTACTTCAAAGTATTTGGAAGCAGAAGGGAGAGAATGTCACCATCTCCCTTGGATGGCAGTGCGCCATCCAAGGACTCCAGAAGGATGCCCCCAGGGTGTCGTGATCTCTCCTACCATCGCTTATACCAGATAGGAAGGGGCGCCTCGACCAAGATACTGCGCATCCCAGCCGACCGTTTGCACCACCCAAAAGAGGAAACCATGCTAGGAGATTCAAACTAGGAGGCGATTGCTCCCAAATCGAGGCCCTGCCAAGTTTTTCAAAGTGTAACAACTAGCTGAGAAGTTAGAGCCCGTGACATAACTCCCTATCATGGATGGGGAAAGGCACTGGGGCACACTACATGGAGCACTACTGGATGTTGACCTTCCGGCACCTGCAGAGAGAGAAGAACCTGAGGTAGGTTGTTGGAAGGATCCATGGCCTAAAAGAAGGTTCAAAAGGTCTTCGAACAAGGTAAGCAAACTAAGAGCAAGCAAAGGCAAGCGAAGGGAGAGCTAGCAAGGGATCGAGCACTCTGAGGTTACCGGAGAACTCACCAGAAGAGTCTCAACGGGCACAACCGTCATAGCTCGGGCTCTCCTCCACTGCGTCCACGCTCATCCAACTCTTTCTCTTTAACTCAAAACCTCCTCCTCTTAGCATGGAGTCCAATCGGGAGCCCACCGGGAAGGATCTGTTTCCCTATATCGCCACTGACTTGATCGTCGGAGTGCCCCCGTCGGGATCCCCGGCCTGGGTCTTCTCTTTTTTTGCAAGTCTGGGCGCATGAGCTGGGTTCCGGGCGACGAGGTCGGCATTCGGGGCTATTCCCGAGCTGCAAGCCATGGCGATGTAGGCAGCAATAGATTGGCACCCTAGGAAGGGGGAGGACACAGTCTGATTCAGGCCAATCCCCTCACGTGCAACTCCACTCGAAGCATGGTGATGACACGCGCGTGGGAGGTCTCCACCAGCCATGCGGGAGACCCCCCTTCTCAAGGGAGCCCGCACAGTCTAGAAAGGGAGCCCCCCGCTCCACTATAATCGCCTCCGACGGATGTCTAGTTGGCAGCGCTCGTCTAGTAGATACAGGTTCTGACTGCGGCGGTGCGATAATTGCAGCATCAACACCGGTCCCTGGCCACCCACCAACAGCCAAGGACCCCTGTGGCCCAAGCCGCCATACCCCGCGATAGCCTACGTTCCTTCCAAGGAAGGTCGTCGCTATCGCAGGCCATGACTGACCCCCGGGGAAGCCACCGGGCCCCGACGAAGAGGAAGTGGATCGAGTTTGTCGATCGGGAGAGCCAGTCTCCAGCCTTCAAGCAGGCCACTACTAAGCGTCGCTGAGGCCATCGAGGCAAGGTCCTCCATTGCTACCCCCCTCAACTATCATCTTCATCTCCTTCGACAACCTCGATGGAAGGCTCCACCAATGAGGCCATCAGGCGCATGGCTGAGAAGCGCATGGAGGAGCAGGAGCGCAAGCTGGCGAAGCTATCCCGCAAGTTTGCAACTTGTAGGGCTCCTCCCGCGAGCTGGCGGGCCATGACGCTCGTCCCCCTTTCTCCCGAGAAATCTAAGAGGAGCTAATCCCAAGTCGGTTGTTCATGCTGCAAGTGGATCCCTGCGATGGGACCATCGATCCTTTGGACCACCATGAGAGTTACAAGGCTCTCATGAGGGTCCAAGGGACGACCGACGCCCTCTTCTGCATCACCTTCCCAGCCACTCTTCGGAAGGCCGCTCGGGTCTGGTTTACCCAACTCGAGCTTGATAGCATTAACTCCTTCATGCAGCTAGAAAGGAGGTTCATGGCTTATTTCAACGCCTGCCAGAAGGTGCAACGGGAAGTAGATAGCCTTTTCTCCATCAGGCAGCAGGACCATGAACCCTTGCAGGACTATGTGACTCGCTTCAAGGTTGCCGCACTGGAGATCTATAACTTGGATGAACCAGTCACCATGTTGGCGCTAAAAAGAGGGCTCAGGACCTCCCGTCTGACATACTCTTTGGACAAAAAGCCATCGAAGACGTACTCCGATCTCCTCCTCCGCGTTCACAAGTATATCCGCACCGAAGAGGTGGACCGTACGAGGAGGGAGCTGGATAGGAAGCCACTGAAGAAGCAACCTCCGGGGGAGACGTTCGGGATGCGGAAGCCCGGACCAACCCTGAATTTTCGACCAGGGCCGAAGCCGAAGAGTTGCCCCATTCCAGAAGAAAGATACACACCTCTCCTCACCTGGGGTCAAAGATTCTCATGGAGATTAAGGGCGAGCATTACTTGCATCGCCCTCCCTCGCTGAGGCCATCCAACGGTCGTGACAAGATAAAGTACTACCAGTTTCATCACGACTATGGCCAAGACACTGAGAAGTGCTGCCATCTCAAGAGAGAAATTGAAGATTTGATAAGGAGGGGCTACCTCGAAAAATTTATGGGGGGTAAGACCCCGACGGAACCTCAAGCGCTTGCTGCTCTTCCTCCTATTCCTACAGTCGACAACCGACCCACCGAGAAGCCTATGTGTATGATATGTTGGGGAATAGAGCGCGCCCCTAAGAGGACCTGGGAGGAAGATGTTGGAAAATGTACTCCCCTTTATGAGGGAGGAGAGATCTGGGAACCAAAATATAAACAATGATGTCATGGTTGTCGAGATGACGATTGCCAGGCATCCTATAAAATGGATAATGGTCGATAGTGGAAGTTCGATTGATATCATTTTTTACGATGCTTTCTCTAGGATGAACCTATCCTCTGCTCAATTGAGGCTTGTTCACACCCGCTTATTGGTTTTACTGGGGACTCCGTGGGAGTTGAAGGAGAGATCACTCTCCCCGTTACTGCTGGGTCATCACCTTGGCAAAGTACTGTCATGATGACTTTAATGGTTGTTAGGCTTCCTTTGGCCTATAATGTGATCCTTGGCAGCCTTGGGCTCAATCTGCTCAATGTGATCATCTTTACCAAGTGGCTATTGATGCATTTCCCCATCACTTACGGCGTGGGGAAAATGATGGGGGCACCTCAATTGATTCAACAATGTTTGCAAGCTCTCCCGGGGGCCAGAAGTTCCGAGGACCCCAACGTCGACGACCTCGACCAAAGGGCGTAGGATTTTAGAGGTGGTCCAGTTGAACACCAGTTGACGTATCCACTCGGAACATACCCGACAAAGATGGTGCAGATTGGGACCCAGCTGCAAGAAGAGGAGCTAGCCCACCTGTTGAGTGTCCTCCGGGCGAACGTGGATGTGTTTGCCTGGACAGCAGCAGACATGCCTGGGATTCTCCATGATATCATCATTCATAGGTTGAGCATCGACCCGAAGTACCACCCTGTCCGGCATAAAAAGAGATGCTTCGCCTCGGAGAGGCAACGGGTGATCAACGAGGAGATGGAGAAGCTCCTCGCAACCGGCTTTGTTCGTGAAGTGCAGTATCCTAACTGGCTGGCGAACGTGGTCATGGTCAAGAAGAATAACGGGAAGTGGAGGATCTGCGTGGACTACACCGACCTCAACCAATCTTGCCCGAAGGATAGCTTCCTGCTACCGAAGATCGACCAACTGGTAGACGCCACCTCAGGGCACCGCTTACTCTCCTTTATGGATGCATTCTCCGGGTACAATCAAATCCGAATGCACCCAGAGGACGAGGAGTAACTGCCTTCATCATAGATCGGGGGACATACTGCTATCGGATGATGCCTTTCGGCCTGAAGAACACACCGACGCCACATACCAACAATTGGTTAATCAGATCTTTAAGGACCAGATCGGTCGAAACATGCAAGTCTATGTGGATGACATGCTCGTCATGAACAAGTCAAGGTCAGACCATATCATTGACTTGGCGGAAGCTTTCCAAAACCTTTGCATGCACCAGATGAAGCTGAACTTGGTGAAGTGCACTTTTGACATGGCCATAGGAAAGTTCCTAGGCTTCATGGTCACCCAGAGGGGGATTGAAGCCAACCCTGAGAAGGTTCACACAATTGTTGACATGGAGCACCCTACCTCGAAAAAGCAAGTCCAGCACCTCACGAGCCAGATCGCTGCCCTGAGCCGGTTCATCTCACGATCTGTTGACTGCTGCTTACCTTTGTTCAAGGTGCTGTGCAAGGTACATGACTTCACCTGGATAGAGGAGTGCAGGAAAGCATTCCAGGAGCTGAAGAAGTTCTTGGCATCACCACCGCTACTCACGAGATCGGAGGATAGAGATGAACTCTTGTTGTACCTGGCAGTCACCCCGGGGGCCGTCAGTTTACTCCTTGTCCATATAGATAGGGATGGAGCTCAGAAACTAGTGTATTATGCCAGCAAACTCCTCCAAGATGTGGAGATCAGGTACACCATCTTCGAGAAACTAGTTTTTGCCCTTATAATGTCTACCCAGCACCTCAGGCCATATTTTCAAGTGCACTCGATCGTGATCCTGACGGACCAACCATTGAGGGCCATACTCGGCCACCTTGATACTTTCGGATGTATGGCTAAGTGGGCTCTGAAACTCAGCGAGTTCGACATTGCGTATCGACCGAGACCATCTCAGAAGGCCCATATGTTAGCTGATTTCCTGGTCGAGTGCACAAGCATGGGCAAGGAACCGGAGGAGATCCCCGTGGAGAGCCAGACGGAGCCTGAAATCGAGGAGGAGGTTTGGGTCTTCCACATGGATGGTGTATCCAATTCGAGAGGGAGCAGAGCAGGTCTCATCCTCACTAATGGCAACGGGGTCGTAGCTGAGTGCGCGCTCCATTTCCAGTCTGCAGCAACCAACAACCAGGCGGAGTATGAGGCACTCCTCGTGGGACTGAGAGTCTCCTGTGAATTGGGTGTGTGCAACCTAAAGGTCTTCATTGACTCCCAGCTGGTGGCCGGGCAAGTCTCGGGAGAATTCGAGACCCGAGATCTCCAGATGATGAAGTACTTAGAGCAGGTACGCTCAAGCACAGCAAACTTTCGGTGCTTCGGCATTTCCCACATTTCTCGTGGAGAGAATGATCGTGCCGATACCCTCTCAAGGCTCGCAACCCTACCGGACTCATCACTAGGGCGTGCCCACATCAAGTACCTAGAAACTCCAAGCTATGAGGCTTCCGGGGAAGTCCAGCAGGTCACCTCGAAACCTAGCTGGATGGACTGGTATATCAGGTACATCATCGATGGCATCCTGTCGGAAGATTGCGCTGAGGCTGGCCTCGTCAAGAAGAAGGCCATGTGCTTCGTATTGATGGACGGACAACTTTATCGTATATCCTACTCTAATCCACTTCTGAAGTGCTTGAGACCCACGGAGGCGGCCTTCGTGCTCCAAGAGATACACGAGGGCCTTTGCGGGAATCACGTCGGAGGTAGGATGCTAGCATGCAAGGCCCTCCGTCAGGGATACTACTGGGAGATTATGAGGGAGGATGTTGCCAACTTGTTGAAGAAGTGCGACCATTGCCAGCGCCATGGCTACATATAGCGTCAATCGACGGTGCCACTCTCCGAGATCTTCGCCCCCTAGCCGTTTGCTTAGTGGGGGATGGATATCCTTGGTCCCATTCCTTCCACATCTAGACAGCATAGGTTCCTGATAGTGGCCATCGACTACTTCACCAAATGGATGTAGGCAGAGCCGTTAGCATGAATTACCAAAGCTAAAGTTAGCCAATTCTTTTGGAAGTCGATTATCTGCCACTTTAGGCTCCCCCACACCATCATCACTGATAACGGGTGGCAGTTTGACAATCAGAAGCTCGAGAAGTTCTGCATGGGTCTCAATATCCATCATCGCTTCACCTCGGTGGCTCACCCTTAGACCAACGGAGAGACCGAGGTGACCAACTGAACTATCCTCCAAGGACTTCGAACCAGGCTGGACCAGGCCAAGGGCAGGTGGACTGAAGAGCTTCCTAGTGTCCTTTGGACCTACCACACAACACCTCGAATGGTCACGAATGAGATGCCTTTCAACATCGTCTTCGGTGCCGAAGCCGTTATCCCGGTGGAACTTGGTGTGCCCACGCTACAGGTGGAGCAATATGACATAACTGAAAACCTAGCTTGCCTTCTACTCAACTTAAACCTCCTCGAGGAAACGAGAGACAAGGCTCGACTCTGGATGGTGGCCTACCGACAGCGGGTGGCCCGGTACTACAACACGTGGGTAAGGCCAATGATCTTTTGCCCAGGCGATTTGGATTTGTGGCGGGCTGAAGCCTCTCAACCTTGGGAGTGCGGCAAACTCTTCCCAAATTGGGAAGGCCCTTACAAGGTGGTCGATGCTCTCCCCCATGGGGCCTACTACCTTGCCGAGCTCGATGGCACCCGGTTCCCATGAACTTAGAATGCCAGCAATTTGAGAATGTACTACCAATGATATAAGGCCTCCTTCCATTAATAAAAGAATTCCTTTTGGTGCAAATTATCTTTCCCTTGCAGGAATATTACTGCCCGACCCCAGGTCTGGTAGACGAAGCCGAGAAACTCTTGAATGATGTGGGACTGAGATGGGAGGATCGTCGGAGAGCTGAGAAGTCTCCAAGAATTAGGGTCAAGAACAGGATAATCAGGGCCTCACACCCCTTGATGTCCCGAAGGATAAAGGCAAATAGGGCCTCACACCCCTCGATGTCCCGTAGGACAAAGGCAAATGGGCCTCACAACCCTCGATGTTTCGTTGGACAAAGGCAAATAGGACCTCACACTCCTCGATGTCCCGAAGGACAAAGGCAAACAGGGCCTCACACCCCTCGACGTCCCGAAGGACGAAGGCAAGACGGGGCCTCACACCCCTCGACATCCCGAAGGATGAAGGCAAGACGGGGCCTCACACTCCTCGACATCCCGAAGGACGAAGGCAAGACAGGCCTCAGCACAGAACTAGACTTTTCTCAAAAATGATGGGGAACTAACTAGACGCGAAGATGAAGAATGATGCAAGTGATTTTTCTTTGATGATTTTTAGGGTTTTAATGAAGTTAAGGATTCCCGAAAATAAGTAGGAGTAGATCTAGGTTTCTATACTAACAAGAACTTCAGGCAAGCAAGTAAGTCCCTAAGCAAGGATAAAAAGAGAACCCCAGGATTGAGAAACCCCGTAGGACTTAGCTCTCAGATCAATACCTACTTAGGAGTCAGGGTGGCAAACCTCAAAGATCCGAAGCACCCGATGCCGAGTTTACTCACTCTCACGAATATGACCTGGATGATCGAGCAGTCAATCCCGTGGATGCACCGACTTTCTGTCCGAAGGTCTCGATGGCAAGGGCAACCGACTCCGTGTTCGTGTCACCTGGAGGACCTGAGAGCATTCAAGAAGGGAGTTAGGATTCAACAAAGAAAGCAAGGGATAAAGGAAAGAGAGTTGATGTGGTGATGGTGGAGTTCTTCTGGCTAGGCGCCCGGTTGGATGCTCCCAATGGACTCTGACTCGAAGTTGGAGGATGGAGTTGTGGAAGAGATAGTAACATGAGGCCTCACAGCTCTCGACGCCCGAAGACGAAGGTGCTCCCTCATGGAGATCGACGTTCCTAATGAACGAAGGCAACTAAAGAGAATTGGCTCTCAAAAACTTGTGTTTTTTCATTCATCATCAATCAATCTACAATGGAGGGGTAAGGTCTTTTAAATAGGCACCTTGGGACCCAATTTGAATTCAAATGAAATTACAAGTCTTCTCTTTGGTGGGGTGCCAAAAAAAACTCAGAACTCCTTCTCCTTGGCCGACCAAAAAATTGGAGAGTGATGGGGCATGGCTTGACTTGAGGCTTGGAAGAAGGATCTTGCTCCCTTGGACTTGGAAGGTTGGTCTCTCAATTTGGAAGAAGACTTGAAGTGGGGCTTGTAGCAAAGCTTGTGTTCTCCTCCTTTTCTTGGTTGTGCATCCACCTTTAGTACAAGACATGATATGGGGAGTGGGAGATGGAGGTGCCCATGGATCTTGCTATTCCTTCCTTAGTTGTTCAAGTAGTTTGGGAAAAAGGCTTGATAGGAGGGCTTGAAGCAAGGGATTTAAATTCTCCAAACTCTAACTCCTTTTGACCTTCTCTTAGCCGGCCACCCATATTTGGAAAATAGTTTGATATGGGGGAGGGAAAGAGGGATTGTGTCAAGTGTTGTGTCCCCCCTTTGGGCATCCAAAATCTGAAATTTGCTGCCTACTTGGCAAGTTGACATGGTGCCACATAGGATGAAGAAGTGGCGCCCCTGAGCTGAGTTGGCTTCCTTCATGGCTTGGCTCAAAAGTGACTTGACTTCAAGACCAATCTTGCATGGACCCATACTTCAAACAGACTCATACTGGACTCAATACAGGACTGACTCAGTACAGGACTTGACTCGACCAACTTGGTCAAAATACAGGACTAGACACAGACACTTGAGACTCAATTTAAAGCTAAAGAAAATTACAAGGTTTAGGCTTGAATCCTTATTACAGGACCCAAAAATTAAAACCCTAATCAGAGGTCTGGTGCCCACACCAATTCTCCTGGGGTGGGAGGAACTCGACCCTATTAAGTAAGGGTTGATTTGGCTTTGATATTTTTTCAGAAGGTCGGGGTCGAGGTGCTGCAAGTCCTCTCGGGTATCTTACGAATCATCGGACTGCGGTCGGCCTTGCAATCGGACCAAGTAATGCTAATAGCCCTTGCCCCGGTTGGTCATAGCTTGATCATCCAGGATACGCTCAATCCGCTCTCCTCTCTCAGGTAAAATTGGAGGTGGACATTCTGGGTCGGGTTTGCTCTCAAATGAAAGGTTAGGCTTAAATGGCTCACTAGGTATGTTTGCTGGTTCCCTATACTCGACTAAGTCTGGGATATTGAAAGTCGAGCTAATGCCATAATCCGGAGGTAGGTCAAGCACATAGGTATTAGGGCCAACTCTCCTTATCACTTTAAAGGGGCCAGCTCCACGAGCATGAAGTTTCTTAATAGTTCCTGATGGAAACTGTTCAGGCCTTAGCCTAACCATTATAGAATCCCTTTGATCAAACTCTTTGGTTCTCTTTCAGGAATCGGCCAAATTATTTTAAAATTTATACTTAATACAGAATTCTAACATGATGCAAAATGCAGACTTAACTAAGCATTCCTATAGAACGGAATTTTGTCGGACTCTCTAGGGCCTAAACCTAATAGATTGTTGACTCTCTAGGTTTGACCCTAGTCTGGTATGCACAAGAAAAATTACCATGAATCCCTAGTAGATGCTATAAAGTATACCAAAAGTAGGTAGCAAATGGGATGGTCTCTAAGGGTTCATGCAACCTGGTAATCTCTACGAAATGTAACCCTATGGCTCTAGAATATGAGAAGACTCAGGGAAGGGTAGAAAATAGGAATCAGAGTCTTGGGGCAAACTATGCAAAGCATGAAACAAACCTTTGTTATTCAGGGTGATCTTAAAATTTGGACATTGATCTATATCTTTGGGCAAGAAAAGGTCCATGCTATGGAAGGATGGGTCAACAATTTCTAGGAAGAGATCTTGAATTGGAATTGAAGGGATGAGCTCCTCCTGAGGGTACCGAACTAAAGAGACCATATCCTCAATAATTTCCTCTTGGATTTTAGGACTAGGCTTGATAATTAGACTCTTTTCAAGAGTCTCCTCAGGTAAAGTCATTATAGTATCAGTATCATAGCTCTCTCCCTCTAACTATTCTTCATAGTCATCCACTAAGTGTGCTTCAACTTCATATACTTCTACTTCAGGCTCACTGGTGGGCTCAAGATTTTCTAAGGGTCCTTCCAATGTAGCTTCCGCCTGGGTGTTTTCTGGGTCAACCAATCCCAGGTTAGCAATATACTCCCCCTCTTTATTGTTACTCTGGTGAACACATGGGGTAGCAGGGGTGGGTCGATTCATGTCAGGTCGATTTGGATTAGGTCGACTCGGGTAGACTTGACCATACACTTGGCTAGATCCTAGGGCTCGGCTAGGGTTCCTAAAGGGTTTAGGTCTACAATAGGTGGGTGCCCTTTGGAAACGCTCACAATACCTCACAGTTTGGTAAGCCTGCTCTAAATTATTGACCTCTCTAAAATAAAGCTCCCTTTGAAGATCGGGATGTAGGCCAGCCCTAAACCTAGACAGGGTTACAGATTATGATTCATTGACATTATATCGCATGACATACTATCAAACTTTGCAATGTATTTGGCCACACTCTTGCTTCCTTGATGTGGGAATCTTCTGGACTCAGCCTCTAAGGAGGGATCATGTTGAGGGAAACTCCTAGGATGGGGAAGTGATTTAAACTCCAATTTAGTGTGAGGCTTCTAGGTCCTAACCCGAGTTTCTAGTCTTGTTAAACTTTGATCAAACTTATCAAGCTTATTGTTCATCCTAGCTATCTATTCAAAGATGACCTTTAATTTATCCTTGCAATTGTTCTCCATGGATTCACTTGATTGGAAATGATGGGAGTGATAGGGGACTCCTGATCTAGACGACATGCAATGCACAATGAAAGATGTTATGGGTTTGCTAGACTTAAAAGATCAAACCAAATGTTAGGTCAAGAAGACAAACTTGGTGGTAGTAACTTGGCACCTGGCTAGGTAAGTGTAAGGTTGGTGGAGGTTCCTCTTTACTTTCTTTAGACACAAATTTGAAATTAGCCAGGTAAGCGAACCAACCCACCTTCCTTCGGGCTCTTGTCCCTGAACCACTTACCTAGACACCAGCTACTCAAGCACACATAAACAAGCTGTCTAACTTGGCTTGACACTTGATTCAACCCGACTTCGTGGGTGTCCCTAGCTTACTAGAGCAAGTTAAGTATCTACTTTGTTTTACTTAGGGGTTGGGTTCATTATGCAGGTTGATGATTTTTGGGCTAGGGACAGGTAATGAAATCCTGACCCTATGTCGAATTAATGCCCTTAAGATGATTTATGAAAATGATGGCATACAAATGATCTAATGAGATGGATCTAATTTATGTTTTTTTTTTGAATGTTTTTGATGGATGAAAGCAGAAATAAAATGATGGAAATGATAAGAGATGGCACTAAATGCAAAATTAAACTACTTGAAAAATGAAAACATGAAAAGATGCACTTGCTGAAAAATCACAAAATAGATTTGCTCTCAGGTAGTATTCCGGCTTGTAGAAATTCTACAAGCTACAATAAAATCTGAGAAAATTATCAAAAATACTTTCAATTACCTGTAATCTAACAAAATAAAAATCAGAAGATTTGGAGGTTCCTACAAATAGAAACACCTAAAACAATAGTCTATGTACTAAAAAAAAAGCAAAAATTTAAAGAAGATGAGATCTAATGATGCAAAAATTTTCTTTTCGGTTTAAAACATTTCTTCTTGTGTTCTCCTTCAAAGGTCAATCACAGTGGCACCCCTACATGCCTTAGGAGATCCCCATGGAATGGGAGGAGAGGGTCTTGAAACCCTACTTTTTTTCTAGGACCGGACAGCCTGGTGAAGCACCTAATCTAGGTACTTAAGAAGTGCTAAGTCCTAACCATGCTCTGATACCAAACATGATGGGGAACTAACTAGATGCGAAGATGAAGAATGATACAAGTGATTTTTCTTTGGTGATTTTTAGGGTTTTAATGAAGTTAAGGATTCTCGAAAACAAGTAGGAGTAGATCTAGGATTCTATACTAACAAGAACTTCAAGCAAGCAAGTCCCTAATCAAGGATAAAAAAAGGACCCCGGGATTGAAAAACCTCGTAGGACTTAGCTCTCAGATCAATACCTACTTAGGAGTCAGGGTGGCAAACCTCAAAGATCCGAAGTGCCTGATGCCGAGTTCACTCGCTCTCGCGGATGCGGCCTGGATGATCGAGCAGTCAATCCTGCGGATGCGCCGGCTTTCTGTCTGATGGTCTCGATGGCAAGGGCAACCGACTCCGTGTTCGTGTCACCTAGAGGACCTGTGAGCATTCAAGAGGGGAGTTAGGATTCAACAAAGAAAGCAAGGGATGAAGGAAAGAGAGTTGATGTGGTGATGGTGTACTTCTGGCTAGGCACCCGGTTGGATGCTCCCAATGGACTCTGACTCGAAGTTGGAGGATGGAGTTGTGGAAGAGATAGTAACACGAGGCCTCACACCTCTCGATGCTCGAAGGCGAAGGCGCTCCCTCACGGAGATCGACGTTCCTAAGAACAAAAACAACTAAAGAGAATTGGCTCTCAAAAACTTGTATTTTTTCATTCATCATCAATCAATCTACAAAGGAGGGGTAAGGTCCTTTAAATAGGCACCTTAGGATCCAATTTGAATTTCAAATGAAATTACAAGTCTTCTCTTTGGTGGGGCGCCAAAAAAAATTCAGAATTCCTTCTCCTTGGCCGACCAAAAAATTGGAGAGTGATTGGGCGTGGCCTGACTTGAGGCTTGGAAAAAGGATCTTGCTCCCTTGGACTTGGAAGGTTGGTCTCTCAATTTGGAAGAAGACTTGAAGTGGGGCTTGTAGCAAGGCTTGTGTCCTCCTCCTTTCCTTGGTTGTGCATCCACCTTTAGTACAAGACATGATATGGGGAGTGGGAGATGGATGTGCCCATGGATCTTGCTATTCCTTCCTTAGTTGTTCAAGTAGTTTGGGAAAAAGGCTTGATAGGAGGGCTTGAAGCAAGGGATTTAAATTCTCCAAACTCTAACTCCTTTTGACCTTCTCTTAGCCGGCCACCCATATTTGGAAAATAGTTTGATATGGGGGAGGGAAAGAGGGATTGTGTCAAGTGTTGTGTCCCCCCTTTGGGCATCCAAAATCTGAAATTTGCTGCCCACTTGGCAAGTTGACATGGTGCCACATAGGATGAAGAAGTGGCGCCCCTGAGCTGAGTTGGCTTCCTTCATGGCTTGGCTCAAAAGTGACTTGACTTCAAGACCAATCTTGCATGGACCCATACTTCAAACAGACTCATACTGGACTCAATACAGGACTGACTCAGTACAGGACTCGACTCGACCAACTTGGTCAAAATACAGGACTAGACACAGACACTTGAGACTCAATTCAAAGCTAAAGAAAATTACAAGGTTTAGGCTTGAAGCCTTATTACAAGACCCAAAAATTAAAACCTTAATCAGAGGTCTGGTGCCCACACCATTGAAGCCCCATACCTCGAACCCGGAAAACTCTTGAAGCCCTGCACCTTAAGCCGAGAAACTCTTGAAGCCCGGTACCTCAAAATTGAGAAACTCCTGATGCCCCATACCTCAAGCTAGAAAACTTCTGAAGTCCCATACCTCGAAGTCGGGAAACTCTTGAAGCCCCGCATCTCAAGTCGGGAAACTCCTGAAGCCACGAACCTCGAAGCCGAGAAACTCCTGAAGCCCCGCACCTCAAGCCAGGAAACTCTTGAAGCCCGATACCTCAAGCCGAGAAACTCCTGAAGCCCCGTACCTCAAGCCGGGAAACTCCTAAAGCCCCGCACCTCAAAGCCAGGAAACTCCTGAAGCCCTGCACCTCAAAGTCGGGAGATTTTAGAGGCCTCCCAGCTTGGTTGTATTCTAGGCACTTGGAGATAGTTTCCCCTGGGGTCACTCAGGCCTCCTCGAAATGTTCATCAGCTCCTGGCCCGGCCAGGAAGAACCCAGAATACACAACTAGCCTCAAGAAGATGCATGAAGCCCCTCTACCTCATTTCCGACATGGTGGAGATGACTCAAAAACTTAAGACTTCTCTTCTTAAATGCTAAGGGAGAGAAAAGAATAAGAAGAAGAGAAGAGAAGAAGGAGAACTCAGTGAACAGAAAGAAAATCATTGAATTTAGGAGTAAAAGATTACATCGTTCAAGGACCCCCGACAGGCCAGGCAGTCCAGAGAGAAAAAGAAAAAACACAATGGACTACTCCACTGGCTCCTTCCCGAGGTGGTGCTGGGGCACGCTGGCATCCTCTCAGACTCTCACTAGAGGAGCTACTTCAGCGGTGGCCGCTTGCTCTTCCTCCTCCGCGTTGGCTATGGCCTCACTCGGGTCCTTGATCGGAGCTGCTGGAAAGGTGAGCCCATCCAAGTTCAACTCCGAGAAAAGTTGGGCCGCTTGTGACCGGCAGAACTCGTAGCCTTTGAGGAATGAGTCCGTGACCACCTCCTGGACCTCGTCAGCATATTCCATCGAGGCCTTGAAGTTTGGCACTACCTCGATGGTCTCCTTTTTGGCGGCCTCTGTCAAGGCCACCGCTCCTGTAGCCTTTTCTTCTACGGTGGTAGCCCGCACCCACACTGCCTCCAACTGAGCTCAGAGGGCCTGAGACTGCTCTGCCGCCCGGGCCGCGTCAGCCTTGATTTCTTCCGACCGAGCTACCTCAGCCTTGAGCTCCTCAGCCCGGTGCTTGACCCGATCCTTCACCTGGGCCAAGGAGGCTTCGAGGTCTTTGACGCGTCCCTCAATGTTTGCCACCTCGGCTCTAAGCTCCCTGTTCTTTTCCTCTGCAGCTTAGGCCCTATCAGTCTTCTCCTTGGCCTCAGCCGCTAGCATCGTGATCTCCTGCTCCTTCAAGTTCTCCCTTCTAGCCCACTGGGAGTAGTAATCGCGGATGAGCAGAAGGTCCATCCCGAGCTGCACCAACGAAGATTTCAGCCATGCAAAAAAAAAGAGAGAAGAAAAAAGAAAGGAAAGGATCCTATCATGAAGAGGTGAGGGAATGTGCTGAGGATGGTATCCGGTAGTGATCTTTGATGTGGGACTAACTAGATGCGAAGATGATGTGAGGAATGTGCAAGTGATTTTTTTTTTCTTTTATGATTTTTAAGTTTTTTAAAGGGGTTAAGGATTCCCGAATACAAGCAAGAGCAGATCTAAGGTTTCTAGAACAATAAGAACTTTCTAGCAAGCAAATAAATTCCTAAACAAGGATAAGAAGAGGACCCCAGAATTGAGAAACCCTGTGTGACTTAGCTCTTGGATCAATACCAACTTAAGAGTTTAGGGTTGCAAACCTTGTAAAGCTCTGATGCGACCGATGCCGAGTTCACTCGCTCTCACGGATGCGGCCTGGAAGATCAAGCCTTTAACCCTGCAGATGCACTGGCTCCCGAAGTGTAATTCCTCAAGAAAAATATCCTCAAACTCTTTCAGAGCCTTAACTATTTCTTGGGGGTGCTCTATTTGGGTCGGCTCATGACTCTCTTTGGTGGCCAGAATCCAAACAGGGGCTCCCTCAGCAATCTCTTTCTCTAATTCCTTAGACTTGATCATATTGACTCTAGGTTTCTTTTCCTTAAGGCTACTCAATCATCTTTTAACTTGGTCCTTGGCTGAGTTGGATTGATTGTAAATTTTTTTCCATGGTGGTTAAAGGTACAGGTATTGGTCCGACCATAAAGGGTGGCATCGTGATTGTAAAGCCAGGGTCGACCTAAGATAATGCTACTGACAGGATATAGGCCATAAAGGATGTCTAGATATAGGCTAGCCCTAAACCTAGACAGGGTCACAGATGCTGATTCATCGACATTACATCGCATAACATACTCATCAAACTTTGTGATGTACTCGGCCACACTCTTGCTCCCTTGACTCAAATTCTGCCATTGGTCCAATAAATTATGGGTGTAGGATAGTGGTAGGTATTTCTCTCTAAGCTTAGCTTTCATGTCCCTCCATATTGTTATGGGTTCTTGTCCTTTTTGCCCTACCAACCTCTCGACACTATTCCAAAATAACCTAGCCTAGCGAACCAACCTAAGTTTGGCAAATTTAAATTTCATTCATTCCATCATAGTGTACCAATCAAAGTATTGTTTCATGTCCTCCTCCCAATCTATGTACACTTTAGGATCTAGACTGCCATCGAAGGTAGGGGCTTCTAGCTTAATGTTTCTGATGGCCCTCTCTTCATGATCTATGATCTCTTGATTGGATCTCCTAGGGTGGATCTCTTGGGTTGGGTTAAAATAGGGGACTCTCCTAGGTTCAGCCTCTAAGGAAGGATCACGTTGAAGGTATTCCCTAGGGTGAGGAGGTGACTCAGACTCAAGCTTGATGGATGGCCTAATGTCCTTTTCTAAGGCTCCAAATCTGATTTCAAACTCATCAAACCTTTTGTTCAACCTAGCTAACTGTTCAATGATGACTTTTAATTGATCCTCGCAATCGTTCTCCATGGGTTCACTTGACTGGGAGTGATGGGGGTGATAGGGGACTCCTGACCTAGTCGACATACAACACACAATGAATGGTGCTATGGGTTTGCTAGACCTAGGAGTTCAATCAAAATGGTTCAATGTAGAAGACACACAACACAGCAATTAGCCCTTTCACCGATCAGGTAAGAAGTGGGAGTGTGGGGGGGCCCCCTTACTTTCGCAAGGATCCAAATTAAAGAACCACAACACTGCTTAGGTCATTTGATGCTAGACCTCTTGCCTTAGACACCTGCTTCCTGGTACCAATTGAAGGGTTGTATGCAACCAGCTTTCCCAAAATGGTCAAACCCAACTCATTGATGTCCCTAATCTATTAGGTTGCTACTAGATTTTAGATTAGGTTTGGGTTCGAAATACAAGGGTGGTTGTTTTTGGGCTAAGGAAAGGTAATGACTTTGTTGCCCATATATGGTGCCCAAGAGACGGGGTGAATTGGGTCTTTCTTCGTTTTTAAAATAAAGCAATATATGTGCTATCAATTTCAAATGTGAAGAGTGATAGTGCTCAAGTAATTATGCAATGGAAGCAATGAAAGATAACAACAATTAAAGAGCAATAGAGAGTAAAGCAATGCAAACACACAAAACGATAGTGGTTCGGTGCACCTAGCACCTACATCCACTCTCCAAGCTCCACTTGGGAATTTCCACTATAATCTTCTCTAGATTACAGCCGACTTGTTTTACAAGGCTCACAAGTCAAAACCTAAGTTGGTTTTGTTACCTAGGCTCACCAACAAACCTTACACACTTGTTTTGGCTTCGGGCTTACAAGCAACCCTAGTTGGTTTTATCAATTGGCTTACCAACAAACCTCACACTAGTTTCAAATTCCCTTGAAACTAGGCTAGCACAAATAGAGTACGAATACAATGAATAAAACAAGACAAACTCCTTTTTGAGCAAAAAATAATTCATTGTAGCTCTTGTTGGAGACTCTTCAAGTCTTCCTCTTGGAATCTTGGACCTCACTAAATGCCAAAGACTTGAAAGCTGGATTCCTCAAAAATGGAAAGCTTTTGGCTAAGAAATCTCTTGGATTTTCTCTCTTTTTGGCTTAGGATTGATTGAAAGCTTTGTACTTTTGCTCTTTTCTTTTTCACTTTGTCTCCTTGACTTTTTTGAAGTTAGGTGGAGGTTAAATACTTCATTCAAGCTGAAACAACTCCACAAGACCGTTAGAATCAAAAATATGGCCGTTTATGGCCGTTAGAAATCAAATCAAAAGTTCAGAAAAACTAGCCGTTATGACATGAGTCGACCTCATGAGTCGACCTCTGGATCAAGTGTCGACCTCATGAGTCGACCTCCAGTTTATCTTAGGCAAAAATCCAGAAAATCATAGTTCTGCCCAGTTTGAATTCTCAGGCGATGAGTCGACCTCTGGTATCAACCTCTGGATAGGTGTCGACCTCTGGTGGTCGACCTCTGGAGCATGCCACTGAAATTTTACCGTGCCGGCCTTGCTGAACTTTTCTTTTCTTCATGAGTCGACCTCTGGTGGTCGACATTTGGCAAGGTGTCGACCTCTGGGGTTCGACCTCTGGTCTGCAATTTTCTGAAACTCTGAAGAGGTGCGTGCCATGCTTGAGTTTCTCTAAGCCTTTGTTTCTTTTGTCAATTACTTCTTAATATGAAGGTCCAATATGAGAAATTTGATCTTGTTTAAGGTAGAAGAGCTCTTTCCCAAATCAAGCAAGCTTGGTTTCATCATTGTACTCTTGATACTCTTTTTGAATAACCTAAGGCCTGAAACTTTATCTTGAAATGAAACATTAGTCCAAACATATACTCAACCTTTTGTTAATCATCAAAACTAAGGAGCCAAAGCCAACAATCTCCCCCTTTTTGATGATAACAAAACCTTGAGTATATATGCAATTAAGTCCAAAAGCAAAATATAGCATTTCAAGGAAACCTCACATATATGAGTATATCATAAAAATTTTACTTTTCATCTACTCTCCCTTTTTTTGTGAAAACATTTTCATGAGTCAAAAAGTTAAGAACCATACAAGCTTTACTCTACTCTATGAAAGAGTCATAAGAACCATATATACTTTACTCTACTCTTATAAAAGAGTCATAAGAACCATATATACTTTACTATACTCCCCCTTTTTGTCAAGAATCAAAAAGTGTATTCTTTGTAGTAAAAGAAAATTATGTTTCATTGCAATGAAGTACTTAGTTGCATAAAATACATGCTCCCCCTCAATTTGTGCATTCGATATAGCAAAGACATTTTAACTTGAGGGTTTTTTTTAAAAAAAAATAAATTCTAAGAGCTGGCATCAGATAGTAAAATATCACAATGTAGATAAATATAAACGAATGTATTCAGTTACAAAATTGCTTACATAGTAAGCACAAAACACTGATACATCAGAATATACAAAGCAAACTAGTATCTCAGTAAACATCATATATCAAGCAAATCTATGAGGCTACTCCTCATCAGAAGGTACATCAAAAGAGATAGGAGCCGAGATCCTAGATGAGGATTTTGGAGTCCTATGAGTGAGACTCCGAGTCCTCAGAGAGGGACCAGACCTAGGGGTAGTCCTACGAGATCTATAGGTCCGCGAAAAAGACTCCGAAGGTGTCCTAACAGAAGTAGTAGCAGTAGGAGTTGGTGGATCAGTATGCTGAGTAGACTGAGCTGGAGTGTGCCTGCTGACAAGCTCATAAGCAGTGGGATCATCAATATCAGTCTCTGTATGCTCCACTCTATCATCTAGAATGGCTGTAATAGTCTCAAAGAGTGACTCAGTAATCTCAGTATCTACTGGCACATCCATAGCTGGAGGATCAGTACTAGGAAGATCAGTAGAAGGAGGATCAGCAGAAGGGAGAATCTCTGGAATCGGATCAGCAGGTGGAACATCAGAGCTACCTGCTCCAGGCTGATCTCCATCACTATCACTATAGCCACTGGAGTCATCATCATCATCATCATCATCATCATCAGCAGCAGCATCATCATGTGGAGGAGGCACTGTCGGATCTACAGTCCCTGGTGGCAATGCCAATCTTAGTAAGCTGAGGATCTGTCAGAATCCTGTATCAACAGTAACTGACAAAGCTCCAATGCGCATGTCTGTGTGGATCCGCAGACCATGTAGCTCCTGTCATACACTAGCAATCTCTGTCCGGACCTCTGAAATGTGATCAGTCACTCTCTGCTCAAAGTCCGATGTGCTCGCTGTAGTCCTCTGTGGTGTAGCAATAGCAGAAGGTGCCAGAGCTGATGAGGGTGGTGGCATGAATGGCTCAGGCTCCGCAGTCTCTGACTCTGGTGCTGGGCGAGGAGGTGTACCATGATCAGTAGGCTCTGAAGGCCCTGCCTCAGCTTCTCGAATCTCCTCCTCCTCATCTGGCTCCTGGCCAGACTCTCGACGCACCCAACGATCACCAATCAGTCGAAATCCCATCCTATGCAGGGATTTCTCTCCATATGTGTCAGTATACTACAGCTGACTGAAGGGTATACCGTCAAATGATACTCCATACTCCCTGAATAACTGTGTCAGCCCCATGCCATATGGCTGAACTAGTCTCCTATGAGATGCTGCCTCTCCCATCTGCTGAAGCATGATCCTGGGAAGGTTGATGGGAGTCCGCTGTCTCAGGGACACCATCAACACCAGCTCACGCTCAGTAATAAAGTTGAACCTCTCGCTCTTTGGAATCAAGATGCGGGCGATGATATGATGCAGCACTCTTATCTCCAATGATAGCTGGTTAGCGGCTACTGTGGAAATGCCGCTAACATCCTTGCGCTCTAAGATACATCTGAAGGCGCGCTCTCGGTCACTGATAGAAGTGGTGGCTGTGCCATGAAGTGGAATCCTCCAAACACGATTGATGACCTCCGGTGTCACTGGAATCTCGATCCCACGAACAGTAGCAGACCATCCAATGCCATCAGTGGCCATGGATGCATAGAACTCCCTGATGAGGTCTGGGTAGAATCTCTCAGTCATCGTGCAGAAGTGAACCAGACCTGCATCTCTCAGTACATCTCCAATAAAAAAGTGATGCTGATCCCAGAAGGGTATATCCACTCATCTCCCGCTCGCAATGCTCTTCCGTACTAAGCTGGCTGGCACTGGTGCAGGTGCCTCTGGGGTCGGCTCACGCTCATGTCTAGTCTTTCTTCGTCGCTCAGTACTACCTCGGCCTTGTTCCAATCTCCTTTTCCTTACAGCCAACTGCTTCCTTGGACCCATACGGATGGAAGAGGGTAATTTAGGGAGAAGTAGGATAACGCAGTGCTAAGAAAGAGGAGAACCAAGAATTTTGGAGAGGAGAAAAGGAATTCACAGTTGGGCAAATGAAGAAACCGTGAAAAGATAAGTGATGGTTTGTGAAATTGACAAAAAAAGATAGCAAAAAGAGGAAATGCATGAAATGGAGGGAAGAAATGAGTGTTTTCAATCGAAAATCAACCGATAATTGAGGGTAAATAGAGGCAAAAACCTACGGTTGCCCAAAAACAAGGAACACGGTAAAAACCGGTTCGATCCAAGAAAAACCGTGAGGGAAGGAGAAAATTATCCAAAAAGAGGAAGGAGAGGGTTGGAAATCCACTGTTCAATGTTTAGGAATGTTGCAGGGGGACCACACGAAGGAGAAAAGGAAAGAAATGGAAGAAAAAAGGGCTCACAGACGGGTTTTAAAAATAGGTTTTCCGTTCAAGTGTCGACCTCTCAAAAATTTCAGGGGTCGACCCCAAGTGTTGACCTCCGAAATTCTAAGTGTCGACCTTCGAAAATAAATTAGTCAAAATAAAATTTGGTAAAAAAAAATGATAAAATTTAGAATGAATTCTTAGAGAAGCTTTAAATATTTTTGAGAATTTATAAATCATTTTTAAAAAATTTTGAAGGAAATTGAAGAGTTTCAAGCAAAAGGATCAATGACTCCCAATTCTCTTCTGATCATGCAAAATCTATCTACATTCAGTGGTTTTGTGAATATATCAACCAATTGATAATCAGTACTAATAAATTCTAACAACACATTAGAGTTTTGAACGTGATCTCTTATGAAGTGATGTCTTATTTCAATATGTTTGCTTCTTGAATGTTGTACAGGATTTTTCGTTAAATTGATTGCACTAGTATTATCACATCTTATGGGTGTCTTAGTTAGTTTGATGCCAAAGTCCTCGAGTTGTTGTTTGATCCATAGAATCTAAGCACAACAGCTTCCAGCTGCTATATATTCGGCTTCCACCGTAGATAGAGCAACCAAATTCTGTTTCTTGCTGCTCCATGAAATCAAATAAACTCCTAGGAATTGACAAGTTCCACTAGTACTTTTACGATCAAGTTTACACCCAACAAAATCAGCATCAGAATAAGCAATCAATTTATATGATGACTCTCTAGAGTACCAAAGACCAATTTCAATTGACCTAGATAAGTATCTAAATATACGTTTTACAGCTAAGAGATGTGATTCTTTAGGAGCAGACTGAAAACGTGCACACATACAAACACTAAACATTATATCTGGTCTACTGGCAGTTAGATATAGCAATGAACCAATCATGCCTCTATATAATTTTTGGTCTACTGATTTACCACATTCATCTTTGTCTAATTTATATGAAGAGCTCATAGGGGTACCTATTGGTTTGGTAGTCTCCATCCCAAACTTTTTCAATATTTCCCTTGTGTACTTGGCTTGATTGATGAAGATCCCCTCTTTGGTTTGCTTAATTTGGAGTCCGAGGAAGAAGTTGAGTTCTCCCATCATGCTCATCTCGAACTCACTCTGCATTAACTTTGCAAACTCTTGACAAAGACATTCGTTAGTAGCACCAAAAATAATATCATCTACATAGATTTGTACTACTAAGAGATCATCATTTTTCTTTTTCAAAAATAATGTATTATTTACATTACCTCTAGAAAAATCATTCTTCATAAAAAATAAACTTAATCTATCATACCAAGCTCTAGGAGCTTGCTTTAAATCATACAATGCTTTATGCAATTTAAAAATATGGTTAGGAAATTCATGATTTTCAAAACCAGGAGGTTGTTCAACATAAACTTCCTCTTCAATAAATCTATTTAAAAAGGCACTTTTAACATCCATTTGAAATAACTTGAAATCCATAAAACAAGCAAAAGCAAGTAAAAGTCTAATTGCTTCCAGCCTAGTAACAGGAGCAAAGGTTTCATCAAAGTCAATCCCTTCTTCCTGGTTGTAGCCTTTAGCAACAAGTCTAGCTTTGTTTCTAGTTACAATACCATGTTCATCAAGTTTATTTCTAAAAACCCATTTTGTGCCAATTATAGAAACATGAGGGGGTCTTTCAGTTAAAGTCCAAATGTTATTTCTTTTAAATTGATTTAGTTCATCTTGCATGGCATTAATCCAGTTACAATCTTTTTCAGCTTCTTCAATTGACTTAGGCTCTATTTGAGAAACAAAAGCTAAATAATCACAAACATTTTTGATAGAAGAGCGTGTACTTACTCCCTTTGATGGATCACCAATAATTAGCTCTTTGGGATGTCCGTGTGCATACCTCCACTCTTTAGGTAAAGGTTTTGGTGAAGTTGCATTGATATCTTGAATTTGATCATCATTTTCTTGATCATCATTTCCTTTGGGCACATCTTCATTGATTGTCAATTATTCAAGCTTCTTTGTACCTGTTTCATCATCAATAGAATCTTCTTTTCTAGAAGATTTTTTGTTAGTTTCATCAAACACTACATGAATTGATTCTTCAACAAGAAGAGTTCTTCTGTTGAAGACCCTGTATGCCTTGCTAGAAGTAGAGTATCCTAAAAAGATACCCTCATCTGACTTGGCATCAAATTTACTGATATTGTCTTTGCCATTGTTTAATATGAAACAGCGGCAACCAAATACACGAAAATATTTAAGATTAGGTTTTTGATTTTTTCAAAGCTCATATGGTGTTTTCTTCAAAATAGGTCGAATTAAAACACGATTTAAAATGTAACAGGAAGTATTAATGGCTTCTACCCAAAAATATCTAGGTAAATCATTTTCCCAAAGCATTGTGCGAGCCATTTCTTCAAGAGTCCTGTTTTTTTCTTTCTACCATCCCATTTTGTTGAGATGTCCTAGGTGCAAAAAAATTATGACTAATGCCATTATCATTACAAAAAACTTCAAAATCATGATTGTCAAATTCAGTTCCATGATCACTATGCAAAAAAATAATAGTGAGATCTTTTTCGTTTGAAACCCTTTTATGAAATTTAACAAAAGCTAAAAACGTTTCATCTTTATGAGCTAAAAACATTACCCAAGTAAATCATGAGTAATCATCTACAATTACTAGCCCATATTTCTTACCTTCCAAACTAGTTATTCTGGTTGGTCCAAAAGGTCCATATGCAATAATTCAAGGGGTCTACTAGTAGATACTACTCCTTTAGGTTTGAAAGTAGATTTAGTTTGTTTTCCAAATTAACATGCAGCACAAATCTTATCTTTTTCAAATATGAGTTTTGGCAATTCTTTTACAAGATTCTTTTTGCTTAATTTTGAAATCAAATGCATACTAGCATGCCCTAGCCTGCGATGCCAAAGCCAACTAGTTTCACTTGCCTTGGCTTCCCTAGCCACTAGGCATTGACCACTTTCCATGGGTAGATCATCAAGATCATCCATGTAAATATTTCCATGCCTATGACCAGTGAACTTGATGCCATCGACATCTAGACTAGACACCATGCACAAAGATGATTCAAAAATTATTTTAAAACCCTTATCACAAAACTAACTAATGCTGAAAAGATTATGCTTCAAGCCATCAACAAATAATACATTATCTACATAAGCATTAGGGGTGATATGGATTTTACCAATTTCGACGATTTTACCTTTTCCATTATCACCAAAAGTAACGTTTCCACCATTTATAACTACTAGTGATGAGAATTGCTTCATATCCCCAGTCATGTGCCTTGAGCAACCACCGTCCAGATACCACATTCTTCTTTTATTTTTGGTTGCAAGACACACCTGCATAAATTGATTAAGTTGAAACTTTAGGTACCCAAGTCATCTTGGGTCCTTTAGGGTTAGACAAATTGGTTCCTTTTGGAACCCAAATCTTTCCAAAGGTACTTGATTTTCTTCTATTACAAATATATGATTTATGTCCTAACTTACCACATGCATAGCAGGTAATATTAGAAGATGCAGGTATGAAAAAGTTTTTGAAAAGTTTTTGCTGATTCTGTGGCTTAAATCCAAGTCCAGCTTTGTTAAAAACTGCATGTTGACTGTTTAAAAGCATACTTAATTTTTCTGAACTATAAGTAAACTTTTCTACAAAAGGTTTCACTTTTTCTAATTCTTCTTTGTAATTCTTGTTTTGAAGCAACAGTTCTTTGTTTTGTTTTTCAATTTTCTCATTAGTTTCAAAACTTCTATTATTTTTCAAAGAGTCCTTTTCTTTTATAAGATTGTCCTTATCATTTTTCAAGGTCTTTACATGTTCAGTTAATTTCTTATTTTCTTGAATTAAATCTTCAATTTCAGTTGAAAACTTGTCTGAACTTTTGGTAAGCTCTTGATTTAGCTTTCTTAATTTCTTATTTTTCAGTTTTAGTTTTTCATACTCCATAACTAAATCATCAAAAGCATCATGTAATTCATTAAAAGTAAATTCATTTTCAGGTTCAGAATTTACCTCATCATCTTCATTAGCCATGAAACACAGGTTGGCGACTTCCTGCTGCTCTTCACCACTGCTGGAGTCCTCACTCTCACTCCAGGTAGCCATTATAGCTTTCTTTCTCAACATCCTTCGACTCTTTTTAAGCAAAGGGCAATCCATTTTATAATGTCCAGGCTTCTTGCACTCGAAGCAGATGGGTGGATCCCTTTCTTTTTCTTTTTCTTTATCTTTATTGTAATCACCTTTTTGTGGCCTTTTCTTGTAGAAGCCCTTCTTCTTTCTCATGAATCTTCTGAATTTTCTTGTAATGAGGGATGTCTCATCATCATCAGCTTCTTCTTCTGATTCATCACTTGACTCTTCCTTTGTAGTGGACTTGAAGGCTATGGCTTTCTTTTTCTTGTCATTGTCCACTGTCTTCTATTTTAGTGAAAGCTTATAAGTCATTAGTGATCCAAGAAGCTGCTCAAGAGGTAGAGTATTGACATCCTTGGCTTCTTCTATGGCCGTTACTTTCGCATCCCATGAAGTCGGAAGAGACCTGAGAAGTTTGTTAACAAGTTCACCATTAGATATAATTTTTTCCAAACTCCTCATACCATTTACTATATTGGTAAATCTAGTGTACATCTCACTAATACTTTCAGTTGGTTTCATTCTGAACATCTCATACGTATGAATGAGCATGTTCACCTTTGTGGTCTTCACTTGGTGTGTGCCCTCATGGGTAACCTCAAGTGTATCCCAAATTTCTTTGGCGGAAATATAATTTGATATTCTGTTAAATTCACTTGGGTCAAGTGCACAGAATAGCAAATTCATCGCCTTTGTATTTAACTCAGCTTGTTTGATGTCATTGTCATCCCATTCTTCTTCAGATTTTAGGGTGATAATGCCATTAACCAAGTGAGTGGGCTGATGAGGCCCCTTAGTAATTACTCTCCATATATTATAATCTACAGCTTGTAAATAAATGCGTATACGAGTTTTCCAGTATGTGTAGTTTGTGCCATTAAAGAAAGGAGGGCGATTTGATGCTTGACCTTCAACTACACCCATTCCAATTGGGGCAGCCATGATCTTTCACTCAAGATCGTTGGAGCTACAAGAGAGTACCGGTGCTCTGATACCACTTGTTTCCCAGATATGGTGCCCAAGAGGGGGGGTGAATTGGGTCTTTCTTCGTTTTTAAAATAAAGCAATATATGTACTATCAATTTCAAATGTGAAGAGTGATAGTGCTCAAGTAATTGTGCAACGGAAGCAATGAAAGATAACAACAATTAAAGAGAAATAGAGAGTAAAGCAATGCAAATACACAAAACGTATAGTGGTTTGGTGCACCTAGCACCTACATCCACTCCCCAAGCTCCACTTGAGAATTTTCACTATAATCTTCTCTAGATTACAGCCGACTTGTTTTACAAGGCTCACAAGTCAAAACCTAAGTTGGTTTTGTTACCTAGGCTCACCAACAAACCTTACACACTTGTTTTGGCTTCGGGCTTACAAGCAACCCTAGTTGGTTTTATCAATTAGCTCACCAACAAACCTCACACTAGTTTCAAATTCTCTTGAAACTAGGCTAGCACAAATAGAGTATAAATACAATGAATAAAACAAGACAAACTCCTTTTTGAGCAAAAAATAATTCATTGTAGCTCTTGTTGGAGACTTTTCAAGTCTTCCTCTTGGAATCTTGGACCTCACTAAATGCCAAAGACTTGAAAGCTGGATTCCTCAAAAATGGAAAGCTTTTGGCTAAGGAATCTCTTGGATTTTCTCTCTTTTTGGCTTAGGATTGATTGAAAGCTTTGTACTTTTGCTCTTTTCTTTTTCACTTTGTCTCCTTGACTTTTTTGAAGTTAGGTGGAGGTTAAATACTTCATTCAAGCTGAAACAACTCCACAAGACCGTTAGAATGAAAAATATGGCCATTTATGGCCGTTAGAAATCAAATCAAAAGTTCAGAAAAACTAGCCATTATGACATGAGTCGACCTCATGAGTCGACCTCTGGATCAAGTGTCGACCTCATGAGTCGACTTCCAGTTTATCTTAGGCAAAAATCTAGAAAACCATAGTTCTGCCCAGTTTGAATTCTCAGGCGATGAGTCGACCTCTGGTATCGACCTCTGGACAGGTGTCGACCTCTGGTGGTCGACCTCTGGAGCATGCCACTAAAATTTTGCCATGTCGGCCTTGCTGAACTTTTCTTTTCTTCATGAGTCGACCTCTGGTGGTCGACCTTTGGCAAGGTGTCGACCTCTGGGGGTCGACCTCTGGTCTGGAATTTTCTGAAACTCTGAAGAGGTGCGTGCCATGCTTGAGTTTCTCTAAGCCTTTGTTTCTTTTGTCAATTACTTCTTAATATGAAGGTCCAATATGAGAAATTTGATCTTGTTTAAGGTAGAAAAGCTTTTTCCCAAATCAAGCAAGCTTGGTTTCATCATTGTACTCTTGATACTCTTTTTGAATAACCTAAGGCCTGAAACTTTATCTTGAAATGAAACATTAGTCCAAACATATACTCAACCTTTTGTTAATCATCAAAACTAAGGAGCCAAAGCCAACAGACTTCCTTCCCTTATCTTATGATATTGACGCCCTTAAGTAAATTATGAAAATAATGGCATACAAATAATCTAATGAAATGTGATATGGCTGGAAGTTGACGTGCTGACGTGTACTCTCTGATAGATGCCATGTCAGAAGTCCACCATGGTGGACACCCCATTTCGGGCTCCTTTGGTCGGGCCGAGCTCCTCCGGATCAATGAGGTGGCCCGCCAAAGCCGAGCTCCGTCCTCCGCTAGGTCGGCACCTACAAGCTCGGGACACCTAAGCTAGAGCCGAGCAACCTCTCTTTCCTGGTCGAGCTCAGCCCTTCTCGGCCAGGTCAGCACCCACAAGCTCAGGGCGCTTAAGCTAGAGTCGAGCTCAGCCCTCCTCCGCCAGGTCGAGCCTCCCGGGTCAGAGCCGAGTCCCAGCTCTTCAGCTCGGTAACCAACTCGGACAATGCTGCCGGCTACCAAAGAAGCGGGGCCGCCCCCAGATCACCGGCGGGCCACTCGAGGACTATGGGAAAGCACCTGTCAAATCATAATAATTGCCTGCGGATGCCATTTCCAGCAAGAGAAGGAGGACACCCCCAAATTAAAACATTGTCATGCTTCCCAGAATGGAGCAACCGGGAGGAATGTCAGAACGCCCTGATGTTCCCTCATCACCAACTAGGAAAGATGTTCCGTCCATGGCACAGGACATTGCTGCATGCCCCTGACGGTACGGATCAAAAGAGACATCCTGTCCGCAGCATGGAACACTGCCGCACGTGTCTGACAACACCGGGGAGATCCCGAGGTAGACACTTGACAATCATCCAGACTTAAAAAAAAAACCTTAGACTCATTCGCAAATTAGGCAAGAAAAAGGCAACCACCAAAGGCCCGGGGGGAGAAGGGAAAGGAGGCCACATAGGAGGACCCATCCACCTCGGCTATTATCCTGCCCGACACACTTGCACTCCCGTTCGGATCTCACTTGCACACCACTCACTCCTCCTAGCATGGAGTCCATCAAGAGGGGCTCGACCAGGAGGATCTGTTTTCCTGGGTCGTCATTGACTTGACCGTCGGAGTGCCCCCATCGGAACCCTCGGCCCGGGTCACTAACCTCTTTTTTGCAGGTCCCAGGGAGCGGGACATCCCAAGACCACCGGAGGGGCAATCCGACCTTAGCAGCAGCTACGGGGCATGACGATCTTGGCAGTAACAGATTGGCATGCCATTGGTGCGGGCACCAGGCTCAAGAAGAGGCTTCAACTAATGCCAAGTTCTTTATGGATAGAAGACTAGGAGTTTAAGTCCTATAATAAGTCTACGAGTCCTGTATTTATATTTATTTGAATAATTGAGTCATGTTTTATTTTAATTAGGGTTCAATTAGAGTTCAATTAGGCTTTGTATTAAGTCGGGTTCAAGAGCTACTTAAGTTGGGTTCCAATTAAGCTAGATCAAGTGCAACCAGTTTCACATTAAGTGCAACCAGCTTCACCAACAAACTTGGAGCACCACATCATCAATGCACCTTGCCAAGTTGGAGGACAAGTCATGCCACATCACCAAGACACTTCACCATGAATTTTCAAGACAAATTTGAATTTGAATGTTCCACTCTTCATGGGAATGAAGCTCCACCATTCATGGGATGCCTCCTTGTATTTAGGAGTTTGAATTTTTAAAAGGGCCATTCCACTTTCTTTGGGACGCCCCTTGATTATTGATGCAGAACGAATGCTCTGAAACCAAAAATGATGCAGAACAAATATGTGGAATGCGGAAGCAAATTAAAATTAATTTTTTTTTTATATATATATTTTACGAAGTCGGCTTTGACTCAAAGGAAAGATAAACTAATGTTGAAAGAAACTATATAATAATTGAAAGCACAATTCAAAGAAACTAGATTATCAGAGTAGTTCAGAAGTAAAGGATCGCTGGGGGTTGAGAAACTCCTAGACCTAGGGTTTCGCGCTGAACTTTCAACAGGACGGAACTAAAGAGAAGGGAAGGGTTATGTACCATGCAGTGATCTTCACAGAGTTTGGTGGAAGGACTCTCTCGAGCAGATTGTTGGATCCTCGGATTCGGATATCTTCGTAATGGATCCTCCAATACTGGTCCTTTAGCAGAGTTGGCTTCTCCTGAACTCAGGATCTGGGAAAGAAGAAGAACAAGTTAAGGAACCAGATACTCAAAGAAAGAATTTACCAGATAAGAAGAACTTGAAAAATTGATGTTGCTGAAATCCTGATTCTCCTGGATGCTGATCTAACTTCCTCTGGGATTTGCTCTGTATTCGAAGTAGCCGATCTGGATCTGGATGCTAGTGGTCGGCCTCTACTTGGAAGAGAGGGACCGGAGATGATGAGGTAGATTAGGGTTTGGATGATTGGTGGAATGAAGAAGATGATGGCGACTAGGGTTTGGAATTGAAGTGGCTAACCTAGGGTTTTGGTAGGGTTTTGGGGTTGGAGATCTCACACCTCCTCAAGGTTCCTAGGGAACCCGGATTTACTCCCTCACGGAGCTCAACACCTGAATACAAGTGCGGAAGAGAGAAACACAAAGTTGCTCACACAGAAATTGATTTCATTCATCATTAAATTCAAGAGTTACATAGAGTTGAATATATAGACATAACAAAGAAATAAAATTTTATACATTTCCCATGTGGGACTAATAGGACTAACCCACACTTTAGGCATCAAATTCTCTTTCCAAGACTCCTTCCATGAGTGGGCAGCCCAAAAATTCCAAGAAAACTTGAAAATCAGCTCCAAATGGCAGGTTATGGGGTTGTCTCCTAGTATCTCTCCATGAATCAAGGATTTTTCCTTCATGGTTTGGCTCATTTGGACACCTCCTAGTCTTGCTCCACAAGTTTAGGCTTCTTCCTTTCATGGCTTTGGCACTTTTGGAAACTTTTGGGAACCTCCTTGAATTCCTCCCCAAGACATGCTCTCTTCCCTTTTATAACTTGGATTTTTATGGAACATTATGGGGCACCTCCTTGATCCTCTCTTCAAGAAAAATTCTTGCCATCCTGGCTTGGGTTTATCTAGAAAGAAATTGGCTCCTCCTTGGATTGAGGTATCTTGATGGATTTCTCTCCCAAGTGGTGCAAGAAAAAAAAGGAACTTACTTCTTGTGGTGTAGGGACCAAAGACACTGGATGGAGATGTGGTGCCTCCTGGACTCTAGCATGTGGCTGGGAGTGTGGAACCCACTTGCTTGGGCCTGGGAGAAAAAATGTGCCACCCTAGACCTTGACTTGACTGAAAAAAAAGTGGCACCAACCTGGAGAAGACCTAGACCACTACTAGGACTTGTACTGAGTCAACATGACTCAACAAAATTTAAATTGCAGGGAAATACAGACTCAAGACTAAAATTAAGTTGACCAAGTCAACCCTTATTACAAAACCAGAAAATCCTATTTCTTCGGGCAAGGTCAATCAGAGATCCAGATGGAGCCCTGAAGTCTTCTTCTGAGTCTGGTGCTCGCACCAATTATCTCCATGAAATGTGATGTAGTTTGAATTTAAAAGGGGAGCTTAAGGTTTATAAAAGCTCCTAAATCCTCTTGTAATTCATTGATGAATGAAATGAATTTTTTTAGAAAAGCTTTCTTCCTTTGCTAGCCAAAGATCCTTGAGAGAAGGTAGATGTGAGACCTAGGTTCTTTAGCCAATTCAAGCCTCTAATCCCCCTTTCCACCCATTCGGCCAACCTTAAAAATCCCTCTCCAAGCAAATCCAAATTCGTCCTCCCCTTCATCCAAGAGATGTCATCTTCAAAGGAGTTCTTCACGCCATCAAGGGAAGGAGATTCAAGCTATGGGTGTCAAAGGAGATCTACTTCAAGCCAAACCTAAGCCATATCTTTCATTCAAATTTCCTCTTCCATTTCCCCATTCTTCCACCTAAATCTTCTAATTTTACTATGCATCTATGCAGGATCACCGGATCTCCTGGTTTTCAAAGTGAAGGTCTATTGTGCCAAGGAATCATAAACAAAGTACCTTTAGATCTAGAGTAACTCCTTGCCATTCTTAGTACTTCATCTTGAATGTCCCTTTTTCTGAATTTCAGATTATTAATAGTCGGATAGCCATCTTTATAAAATTCTTTCAGATCTGAAATAGGAAAGTAGGCTAACCCTAATCTGTGTGGTTTCCTAACCACGAAGATCCCTTCTTAATTACTTTGAGAGATTCTTTTCTAGTCTAGTTCTTTTCCTTATGTTCCTTTCATATAATTTATTTCTTTTACATAGAATAGCTGCATGTTTATATATTTCATTTTCATTTAGTCCTTCTAATTTCTTTAAATGCATCATTCGATACATGTTCCCCATCATTTTTGGTATCAGAGCATGGTAGGTTAGGGTTACTTTTGAATTTGTGCATTTCGGTAGGTTGCTGAAATTTTCTACATGCATAGCATTCATACATGCTACTTAGTTATTATTTTTAAAATCCAATCTAGATCTAAAATTTATACCTCCTGAGTAGGTGTACACCAGTACACTGTCACGACCCATGGAAATAATGAGCCCCTGGCCGGACGTGAATTTTTAGGTTGAAGTTTGGTATGTAAATACCTTTGTTTGTTTAAATTCTGCTTGCTGTATTTCTAAGTAGGCTGACTGAGATTCGCATAAAAGTCTGAATGAAAGTAGTTAATTTTTCATTGAGATAATTTTTTTCCTACTCCATATTAAGATAGTTATCAGCACATAAAATTTCATCCTCATAAAAAAATTACAATAAAAACGGAAATTCTTGTATTCCATCACTATCACTGAAATTCCTTTATGTTCAGTCATGTTTTTTTTCTCATTATCTAGTTTTCAGTATCTGCTCAGCATAGTATAGATTTTTTTTAAATTTCCTTTTGTATGGCATATCATCTAGAAGTTAGCAATCTTCTGTGAGTTTTTTAAATTTTTTTGAATCTGTTACATTGCACTTTTCCACTACTTTAGAATTGTAACACACTAATTCTGCACCTGAAATTTGGATCCATATGTTTGTGCATTCATTTCATGGTAAACCAAATTAAGGGCATTAAATTGACATAGGGTCAGGATTTCATTACCTGTCCCTAGCCCAAAAATCACCAACTTGCATAACGAACCCAACCCTAATTAAAACGGATTGACATTTAATTGCTCTAGTGAGCTAGGGACACCCACAAGGTCGGGTCGAGTCAAGTGTCAAGCCAACTTTGACACCCTGTTTGTGTGTGCTTGTATCTGGTGTCTAGGCAAGTGGTTCAGGAACAAGAGCCTGAAGGAAAGTGGGTTGGTTCGCTTACCTAGCCAATTTCAAATTGGTATCTAAGGTAAGCAAAGAGGAACCTCCACTAAACTTACACTTACCTGGCCAGGTGCCAAGTTACTACAACCCGGATTGTCAATTTGACCTTACATTTGATTTGTACTCTAGGTTTAGCAAAACCCCTAGTCCGAGTTGAGTCCATGTGCATGGCAACTAGATCAGGAGCACCTTATCAGCAAACCTAAGCCCAATCTAGTGTAACCATGGAACAGAATTTTGAGAGTCTGATGAAATCTTTGAATGACCAAATGACCAGGCTGAACCAAAACTTAACTGATCAATTAGCCCAGACCAATCAAAACTTGACTGATCAGATAACCCATATCACTGCTAGACTTGATCGATTAGAAGCTCGTACCCCTGGAGGAAATCATGAAGTCCAAAATGAGTTAGAGCCTGAATCTGAGTTTGAGACACCCATCAACCCTAGGAGGGCTCTTCATCAAGACCATTTCTTCGAGCCAAATCCTAGGAGTTCCAATCCTGATCGAGTTCATGACCCAAACCCTAGGATAGTACACCATGATCCAGTCTCTGAGCCAAACCCTAGGAGACACAATCAGGATCAGACAGATCGTGACGAGCGAACCCTTAGGAGTATTAGGTTGGAAGCACCAATATTTGATGGAAATCTGGATCCTAAGGTTTACATAGATTGGGAAGGAGAGATGAATCAGTACTTTGATTGGTATGACATGACGGAGGAGAGAAAATGCAAGTTTGCAAAGCTTAGGTTAATTTGTCAGGCTAGGCTTTATTGGAGAAACATCGAGAGGTTCATTAGACAAAGAGGTGATGTTCCCATAGTAACCTGGAGGGCAATGAAATTTAGGCTTAGAGAGAAATACCTTCCCATATCCTACCACCAGAGACTTCTAGATCAGTGGCAGAGATTGACTCTGGGAACCAAGAGTGTAGCCGAATACATTACCAAATTTGATGAATTTGTAATGAGATACAATGTAGATGAGTCTGAGTCAGTTACTTTGTCTAGATTTAGGGCAGGATTAAGAGAAGAGATCCAGAATGAGTTATTTTTTAGAGAAGTCCATGACCTAGAGCTAGATTACCAGGTAGCACGAGATGTCGAGAGATTTCATAGGAGACCATTTTATCACAGACCCGAACCCCCTAAAACTAGTGCATCTAGTCAGTAGCCAGGATCGAATCAGATGCGACCCAGTCGACCCAACCCTAGCACCCCTCTGACTCGTAGAGATGATAGGGGTAAAGCACCAGAAGTTTAGAAGACTCCAAATCCTAATGTGGCTTGCTATAGATGCCATAAGTTAGGCCATTACGCTAGCAATTATCCAACTAGGGCCTTACACATAGGAGAATTAGAAGAAAGTGAGTCTTAACCCAAAGAACCCCTAGGTGATAATGTTGAGAAAGTATATCAGACTGAGGACAATTTGGCTGAAGAGTATGAAGGTGACGAGGAATAAATAGAGCTTGATCTGTTGGGTATAGTTAGATGCATCCTTACCCACACTATGATACAGGAGGATTGGCATAGGACTAACATCCTACAAACATTTGTCAAGTTAGGGGATAAGGTATGTAAAATAATCATAGATAGTGGGAGTTGTGTAAATGCCATATCCACTAGTGCTGTCAAAACTTTAGGCTTGTCCACAGTTCCCCATCCAAATCCCTATAAGGTTTCTTGGATAGAATCCACTTCAATTCCCATCAAACATAGGTGCCTAGTCCAAATCCAATTACAGTCCTATCAGGAGAAAGTGTGGTGTGATGTCTTACCAAAGGGAGTGAGCAGTATCATCCTAGGTTGACCTTGGTTATTTGATCATGACGCAACCCTATACGGCTGATCAAATTCCTGCTCATTCATGCACCTAGGAAAGAAGTTTGTAATCAACCCAACACCACCTAAGGACACTGTTAATAGAGGATCGGGCCACCTAAAGGAAAAGAAAACGAGAGTCAATTTGATCACTGAAAAGGAAATTGAGAAAGAGCTCACTGAGGGTACATATGTTTGGATTTTAACCACTAAGAAAATTCAGGAGCCTTCCCAGAAAGGACACCCTCAGGAAGTGGCTAAAGTGTTAGAAGACTTTAAAGATGTATTTCCAGATGACCTACCTGACCAACTTTCACCACTTAG